>OY720640.1:141172907-142615128 GCA_963169105.1 Ceriagrion tenellum | reverse complement strand
AAAATATTTTACCGATTTTACAGTAACAGTGTGTTTTCCGTTCGGTAAATAAACTACATTTTGTTGAAATTGTTTAAATGGTAAATGTTTAAATTTTAACAACAAAAATACAGACATTTTTAAATTTAAATTTTTGTTCACGTTTGACACGTTAGTCTTTTTTCTTACCTCAGAAACAAATTTGATCGTGGGCAATTCAAAAACAACCGAGATATTACACTTCAAAAATTGTACTACGCCCTCACTCGCCACGACCGAAGAACCCGCTGTCGGCGTCAAAATGATGTGCCGCTGTACTTTGAGAATTTATATCTTGGTCTGCGTAAATGTTAGTGCAATATTTTATACACAACTTTAAAGATGATTTTATTTTAATTTCGGCAATATTTTTTATTATATAATATAACAAAGAAATGGAGTCACGTTAATGCAATAATCGACACCGCACACCCTAATTTTAGCAGGTTTTGTCAACTTCATGAACTTTGTAACTCAGCCGAGGAAAAACTACGTAATCTACAGCATTGACTTTCCACCTGTGAGAGTTAATAAGAATAAAAAAAATGGCAAGCGCAAATATTTATTACGTATATTTTGTTGTTAATGATTTGAAATATTTGAGCAACGTTTTCCGTCAAACTAGGGACTGCTTTCCACGCTCTAGTGACTATGATTTGAGTTCTTAGGTAACATGGCATCAGTGAGTTTAGGTTTTCAATAGGAAGCAAAAGAGTGACTCCAATTTTTAACACAAATGCTAATATAAAAAAATTATATTATCTTCACCGCATTCGTAAGTAAAACTTAACTAATAGATTCGTGTTAAGATTGACGGAAAAGTAAAGAAGCGAAAGCTACTAGTAGGCGTAAGGTGGTCCATAGATACGGTATTTCGTCAACCTTACATTCACTGACGCAATAATTCCTAAGAACTCAATCATGTTGGGGTAGATTCTTATTCTCCTCACGGCGCGGTGTGCGGCAGTCAATGTCGCTGGGCGTCGTTGTTTGCCGCTCGGCTCCTTTGAGCGGCGATGCGCATCCCAAGGCGCGCGCGCCGAAGATGCGCGATCTATTGCGCACGACAACGCGCCGGGGAGGACCGAGACCCTTTCTGCACGACAGTCAAGGCGAAGAGCGTCGATGCCAAAGGCCGACCGATTCATGACAAGTGCCAGGGTTGAAGCGCACGCATTTGCCTCGCGACGTGGTCAAAGAGGGCGACGGATGATTGAAGAGTGCCTGCCGAATTGTTGATTATTTCTTTGTTTTTGCAGTAGAAATCTCACGCCTTAGGAGGAATTCTGACGAAGACCGGAAGAAATATTTAAAACGTCAAGTTTAATCTAAGATGCTTTAGAATGACAAATCTTTACGCTTCTCTAAAATGAGAAAGCAACCATGTTGTTAATTTGTAGTCCTAACCATCGTAACGTAGGAATCCTGCTCACGCACAATAGAGAAAGTATTCAAGAAAGGAGCCTTTTTTTGTCCGAAGTCTTGAAAACACAAACTTAAGATACCTGTCAACGACTATATATTCGTGTATTATTGGTATTGCTTACAGGTTTTCCTTACTCTGGTCTTGACGACGTTCAACCTTTCTGCTTGTTTTGGCAACTCCATTACCCTACCTTTAAAGCTGGAAATCAGTCTGGGCTTCTCCCAAAAACAATTTTCTTTTCCCGAAGCAATCACTCAAAATTCTTGAGGAATCATTCGTCTAGTAAGGGAGTTACGTTGTTCCAGTAATATATCTACCTCCCAATTATTCCGTTTTTTCCGTTCTGGAGTACTCCGTATTATAATATTTCTTGTGAAATTCTCGGAAATTTTTGCCAATATTCTCCAGTGTACGAAAGGTTTCACGCATTTTAAAAGGCGATTGCCCGCGATAATCTGCGTTAAATTTCAATTCACGCCACTGCAATCCATCACGTTAATAACTGGTCGACAAATCCATGGCGACTGCGTCCTCTCTTTCAGTTAACCTCCCTCTAACTTCAAGGGAGAGGATATCCGGGAGGAAGGAGGCGAGTGAAACAGACTGCCTCCGCCTTCCAAACACGTAAGCCTTCGTCCCCTTGTGTCTCGATCCCCGAGCAACGCCCACTCCCGCAACTGAATGCCATCGACGAGCGCGGTCGCCAGAGGAGCATCTCAATGATTTCCTCGGTGCAATGCGACGGTCGGTGTGCTATTTGAGGTGGCGACCGACACCGGAGGTCGTTTGCGACGGCGAGGAGTAGTGAGCAGAGCGACAAGGAAAGGCTCGCTTGGGAGAGGGAAGCCAATCAGCATTGATGAGGTCACTCTCCGCGAAAGATGTCAAGGGGTCGAGCCGCAGCCTCCGAGATTCTCACGCCTCAACACCTGGATTTCAACAGTCATCTCCCATGTAGTAGGAGGCCAACGGTCATATCAATGACCTCAAAGAATGAGGGGAAAATGTTCGGAAGGGAGGTTAGTGTGTAAGATGAGACTTGTTTAGTACAGTACATTTTTCTTCAGAACATAGTGAATCGTAACTAATACGCTAATACAATAATTCATGAGAATTTATTTAAACGCAATGTTATCATTAAAAAAAGGACGTGAAATCTGAGAACTATTCTCAAGCCCGTTTTACACGGGGCACGGAATGGCACAATTTGACACAGCGCGTTTTTCTCAATCTGACGTGCTATAGTTACTGAATTAGAACGGGCAATTTTGCGCACTCGTGTTCATGCATTCTAGTATGCGTTCATGCAATTCACCGCTTTACATGACGCAATTTGAAACGCGCAAGCGTATATACACGCATCAGATTGTGCAATAACGTGCCCAGAGTGCAAAGGGCTTCAGAGTAGGCATTTTCATTGACAATATACCTACCTTTATCATATACCTCTCAAGTGGTAGGCCCTTCACACATCATAAGGGCGGTAGTTGTTTGTGTTGCAGAGGATAGTATATGAACAGAGACATTCAATGAATTTGACTTATCATCAAATAATTCATTCCAACTGTTTCCTACCCAGAGTTATGATATAAACTTGAATTGTTAGGTTAAAATACAGCGGGAAACCAAAGTATGTGATTATCATTTTTTATTTTTTGGTGTCCATTCATCAATTATTTCCATCCGATTTGGTTTCCGATCGGTTTTTTTCAATCTAGGATGCGATGAAAATAAACTTGCTACATTTTCTTTCAAGCAATCGACTAAAAGGCCACGCTCAAATAATAACGATATATTTTTTTTCCCAGATTCGCAGCTCTTTCTACTAAAGGTAAGGTAGCTTTAATTATGTCACATACGACTATAAATAATTGTAGAACTCTTGCAAACCCCGACTTTCAGAAGACCACAGCGAGCACATATCCGACTCTTTTCTAAGGTTAACTTAACGTATGTGTTACAGTCATTTCATCTCTTGAGACTGCGCTTAAACCTTGCCAACGATCACAATCAACTTGAAACGCTAACCGTGAATTGCAATTACTTTCACGTTTTCGATGACAACCGCGGTTGTCATCCGCGGAACTTCAGGTCCGCAATCGCCGTCCCTCTACGTTAGCCTCCGTTTGCAGGGCCTCACGGAAACATCCGCCGCAGCCGCAAATGTAGCACCCAAGACGATGCCCTTACTTTCACCTCGCCCATACACGGATAATGCATGGAGCTTGAGGTTGAAGTCCACGCCGTCACCGGCCGGCCGCGAAACTTTTCAAACGTCCCATCTGACGGACGCAGTTCTGCACCTAAAGTGAGTGCTCACTCTGCTAAATAGGGATCGGGATTTCGATGGATAAGAGGCCGCGAATGTAATCGTTACAACAAACCCAACTGCATGGCGGCGGGGGGAAATATCCTCGTATATACTGCCGCCACCTTTTCGCTCGTCTTCGCTCGTCGGGGCAAACAATAGGATTACTACTTTAATAAATAAATTTTCCAGAATATCAACTCATTCTACCACCATAAAAATCTGCACAATTTACATTGATGTGCTTTGTAATCTTTGTCCCTGTGCGACATTCTTTCACCTCCCGCTCGTAAAATGATTCCCCCGCAGATATCGCTCCTGCATGAACGGTAACCATCTTGAAGTAGCAGGCCAATGATTTCATCAAAAATCTCAAAGAGTGAGGTTATAGTTGTTCAGAAAGAAGGTCGATGCGGAAGCTGAGACTTATTCAGTGCAGTCAATTTTTCTTCAGAAATTAATAAATCGTAACTGATACTGCTCCAGGAATTCTTGAGCCATTTTAAATGTTACGTTCATGAGCCGTTTTAAATGCAATGTTATTACTATACGAGGACGCCAACTCACTCGCGTAAGCCAAACGCATTTCTCTAGGCTTAACCATCAGTCAAGGCATTTGGTGTCAATTATACAAATATCGAATGGTCGATCGTGGGCAAAAGCCGGAGAGAAATTCGATGAAGTAGAAGATGTAGTCGCTTTCATGCGGAATGGACAGTTAGTTGCGGTTCGTTTATGAAACAGCAGACGCCTTACACAAAACTCTCCTCAGCCGACTCAAGTTGGAATATTTTTGCTTCCCTCCGTTGTGCGATGCGGTGCAACAATGTCAGCGACAATTTGGCCACTTAATTTCGGGCGATAGCCTTTTACATAAATATTGCAAGGGCTCGAGGGGGGGAATCAATTTCCGTTCTCTCGTGCCGCTTAGAGCTGACGCGATCACGTGACAAGGAGGCTCTGTTTGAACACCGCCCCAATGTCCCTCCCCCGCCTCTTCTCCCCCCCATCCCCCCTCCACAGATCCACCTTCTAAATCTGGACCACCGCCGCCTCGGCAGGAGCCAGTCGCGGGATGGTCCATGCCAGACCTTGCCATCCACACCCCCACCTCTCTTTCTCCTTCCCCCCCCCTCTCACCCCCTCCCCCAACGGACGGGGAATTCCTTCCCTTCCTTCCGCTGGTTGGGGTGATTGGGGTGCGGGGGGGGGGGGAAGAGAGGAGTAGGAAGGGAAGGGTAGGAGCAGGAGACAGAGGGAAGAATTCGTTCCGAGTTCAGTCCACGGAGAGTTTGGCCCCCGAGTGGATATAGTACGTCATATTCCAGGCTGCAGGCGACAGGGGAAGCGGAGGAAACCGCCTCTGGAATTGGGGGAAGTGGAGGCCTTTGGCCGGCAGAGAGGAGAGGAGACGGGACGTCGGATAAGACGAAGGAGCCCCCTGGTCCAGGTGAGCACCACACCCCCCCCCTTGTGCACGCCACTTTTGGAGTGCACAGTGAATGGCGCGTGCACCATCCGTCCGCGCATCGCTGGTGAGGCCTGAGCGAGCCGATTGTACCGAGGTTGGATGGAGCAATGCCTTGTTTCCGCCACTCTCATCTGACGCTTGCTGCATTTTGCAATGGATACGTCAGTTAAGCGCCTCCGTGGTTGGATTTATAGTCACAACTGACCCTGGTCGACGGGTCACGCTGGTTTCAAGTCACAGTGGGAATGCTTTTTACCACGGTAAAACGAATGAGTTGTTGTGATGTTGGTGTTATGATCGACGTCTCCTCCACTAGATACGATTACTTAGAGTGTACGCCATATTGTCTTTATAAGTTATATATCATTGAGGTCGTCTACCGTGGGAACGGACCATAAGGTTGCGTCAGGGGTGGAGAGGAGATCAAAGGATCACATGTCCTTTTAAAGGGTCAGTCAGCTGCCTCATTAACAAAAGGTCATAATTTTAGGAAACGCCCACCAAATCGTGTTGGCTTTTAAATGCAACCCGAAAGGAATTTTTACTTAAAGGGACCCCCACGATCTACGGTGGCTCTGGCCAAAAGTGCAGCTGCACCCAGACGCCCTGTGAACTATTCCCTTGGGAATTTTCAGCAAATTTCTCCTCTCACACCACTCCCTACTGCCTTCTGGACAACCAAAACCCCGGAAAATCTCCACACTAGGAACAATCTTTAACGTAAAGGAGGCTTTACTACTCTCCAGTCAGGGCTATTCGGTAATAAACCCTTTCAAATCGCAGAAACGCTTTAGTTTTCACTCTTAGGCGCCAATACCCTGATCCGAAGCTACGGCCTTGCCCCTCAGATCGAAGCTTCATATTTGTTACGATCTGCCTTTGGGACACAACAGAGTAGTATGCAGCACCTCTTTGCTGAATTTCTAGTACCCTGGAAACCCCGAGAAGGAGCAAGTCGAGCTTACCAACACAATCACTTATGCCTCTATCCTTTTGCTTAACAAGTTTCGTTTGTTTCGTTCGTAATTTCTTTCCGCACCAACCACGGTTCTTAGGAGGCTACTCGTAGCACGGATTATTAATTTCTCACTGGAACGTGGGGTGGTCACCCAGCACTTTTCAACCAGTAAAATATGAGCGCTGCGGAAACAAGGCATATGATTAGTGGCTTCTTCACTGTGTAGACAGATGACCTCTTGAAATGAACGAAACATTATACAACCTCTAGATCCCGGCATTGTGTGGGTGGAGCTTTTTTTAAACGCATATTTACTGGGTACCATTGATAAAAAAATAAAAGGAAGGAATAGAAAAGCGGTTTCTCGTTTTACAGTCACCTATTAAGGAGACTTGAATCCGGAGATGGAGAGCACTATTTCCTCTTTCCGACATCCATGCTCGGTTGCATAAAATGACCTGAGGGCTTGAACAGTTTTGGCTAACGATGTGACACACAGAAGCTTTCTGGACCATACGTTGGATAAATTTCCGAGACCCAATTCATGTGCCTAATCGTGCTAGTCGCTATGGAGACAACCCTCAGCGCTGAGATCGAATGTATGTTTCGAGCGACACCTCGCCTAAAGGCGCCGACCACTATGAAACAAGCCTCTTCAGTCTGTGAGTCGGAGATCGGGACGGTGAAGTGTCTGGAGAGAGTACCTACTGGTCGCTTCCCATGCCTAGGGCTCCGGGTTCAAATCCTGTTGGAGGTGCAGATAATCCATTAGAATGCTGATCATGTGGAGTAAATACAAAGCAGAGAATAAGACGGGGGACTTTCTCAGTGATCGCAAAAAAGTAGTTATTGATGGTATTAGCTCTGATATGATCAGTGAGACATCTGGAGTTCCCCAAGGAATCGTGGTCGGCCCTCTTTTATTCAGTATTTATTTAAATGATCCAGTTCTCAAGAACGCAGTAAACTAAGATTATTTGCAGACGATACAGTCATCTGCCGCGAAATTGACGTGACGACGCCCACTTAGAAGTTCTATCATCGGACCTAAACAACGTTTATTTCTGATGCCAGGAGTGGGGGCTAGACCTAAATTAGTAAATGCAATACAGTACATTTATTGGGGATGTTATCGCACAAACGCCACATCTACACAGCGGGTGGAGTAAATATAAAGTCTTAAAATAAACTCAAATACCTTGGTATCACTTCAACTTCAGACATATCGTGGGGAATACACATACAAAACATATGCGGCACAGCATTAAATAAAGGATTCATCCATCGTATAGTAGGAAGGTCCTCGAATGAAAAAGCGAAAGAGAGGTGCTGAGTGAGTATGATTATATCACACCTCGATATGCCGGAAGCTTTTTGGACCTTGGTCAGAAAGATTCAATCTGAAAAATAAATAAGATACAAAGGAAAACAGGGCCCTTTGTTAAAAACTGCTACGAGCGAGCAAAGCGTTTCACAGCTTGTAGCGGGATCAGGTTGGGAGTCACTAGACTCGGAAGCTACACGCTAGGCTCAGATTGCTTGAGAAATTTACAGAGAAAAAGAACAGGTGTGTTTCAGTGTTACATGGAGGGCATTATTATGACGCCGCACTCCATTTCTAGTTCCAATAGAAGCGAAATACATTGCCAAATATATAGGTACATATATTCGTTCTTTCCACGCACAATAAGTGAGCATAATATATACTGAGCTCTACTCAAATCACTCCCAAAATGCACTTCTCCTCTTCATCTCTCTATAGTCTTCTACTTCACACGGTTGGTGTCCTAACACCCTCTGCCACACGCTTATGCGGCGAATCGCAATGAAGTATGTAGATGTCCGTCGGATGGGACGTGAACCGAGATTCCCCCAAGCATCTCAGCCCCATACCGGAGCCGGGTTTCTGTCCACCATTCTTTCCGTCTCTCTTTTCACTCCCCACTCCTCAAATACTCCCCATTTCTCCTCGATGGCAACATTGACCTCAACTCCCGGCCGCATCCTCCAAGTGATCAACCAGCATTCGAGTCAATAGGATTTTTTCACAGAGAGAGTCCGAACAACGACGGATCGATCCCCATGTGATCGTCAATTCCATCTATCATGTCTTTGAAAATTGGAATCCTCAAATCCTAAAGATGGGCACACACCGCAATCTAAAGAGTAGGTGGGAGGCCGTTAAAACAGAGAGTTCAATAGTGTCAGGCGAAACATGATTGAACTCCTTCATGATGATCAGAATATTCACAGATATTCAGATTCAGACAAATAGAAACACAGATATTCTTGGAATTCTCCTATTCTCAACGTGTTTTCCCAACCCTCCAGACAAGACCCTTCTTCCCCTCACGACTTGCCCACCAAGCACCCACCCCCCACCGTCACCCTCAAACATCCCTACCTCCCCTCTTACTCCACCCTTCCTCCCTTCCCCACCTACCCACCCCCGCCACCCTCATTGGGTCGCTTACATGACGCGACTGCCCAATCTTCCCCCTTATAACCTCCCCTCCACCCCCTTCCACTCCATCCTAACACCCCTCCTGGCTCTTGCTATATATTGAAAATGATTCTGTACTAAGTGCCTGATGATGATACCTCGTATCGAAACCGGTCGCCTGATTAAATCATTGTGGAACCTGCCATTGCTTTTTCTTTCTGATCTAAAACAGAAAGACTCGCACGGAAAACTGAAACTGAACAAAAACCAGTGGAGCCCAAACAAAGGACACAAGCTCGGGTATGTGGGCGCGGAGACCCTCGCGATAATGCTGCGTGTCCTCGCCACCTGACGATGTAATATCCCTCCGAGGATATTTTCGCATTGCACGCTGCTATTGCTCTTTACATTTCCACGGAAATTTTCATATACCCTAAACAGCCAAGCGGCTAAAAGGTATTCTGTGCGATATTTTATAAGTATTCTGATTGTTAATTTTTCAATTATTATTGAATATTTTCCCCGATGTTTTGATTGAAACATCTACCTAAAATAAAAGAAAATCAGATGAAATATTAATTTGCAAGCTACTTTGAGTGAAATATCATTTCACCTAGAAATCAAAGCGCTTCGTCTGATTTAAAAGAGAAATATCTTCTCCTTCCAAAGATACCAAAATATTAGCCCCTCATGGAACAACTTTCCCAGATTCTTGACGAAAAATACCAGCCCTTGGACAAGAGAAATGTTACGTGCATGCTCTCTAGAGATATCTTATTTAAATAATGAGGAATTTCCAACGCCTAGATCTCGTCAAAAATTTAACAGTGGACGGTTGGTTATGTTTTCTCAACTATTTTTTTAAAATTAGTCATATGGTTATCGTAGTAATCTTTTCAGGGTGATAAAAAAACTTCCTTTGTGAGGGAGATTTAAACGAACCGCGTGACACAATGAGTAAAGTTAAAATATTTTATGGATATATTTTTAAATTACGAAGACTTCAGACACATATTGGTATATGATTGCACCATTAATGATGTTATGTTTAGTACATGCTTCCCACAGCTGCTGAAATTGAAACGTGCAATCCGAATATGACCTCTATTATGACTAGGGGGTCCTCTCCCTCAAGCTACCGTAAGTATGAAAAGTGAACTCGCTTTTTACTTTTCACACTGTTTTATTCTCTCCGACAATGGTTTCCACAAAGTTATGTCATTATGAAGGTGCTGGATTATCAGGGTACCTTCATAATGACATAACTTTGTCGAAACCATTGTCGGAGAGAATAAAACAGTGTGAAAAGTAAAAAGCGAGTTCTCTTTTCAAGTGTCGCTTTCCCACAAAGTGAAGCTTGAAACTGTAACTTGTGTTACCGTAAGTCAATTGCTCGTTTTGGAAGCTTTAAATGAGTGTTAAAAGCCGGCAGTGGAAAGTAAAACGATATATTGTTGTCGGTAATGCGGAAGAAGGGGCTAAACAACGGGACACTGTTGCGTGTCACCCAAAGGGGTTTCACAGCTTTAGGAGAATTACGAATTGATAATATATTTTATTGATCACACATTCAGTTGGATGACCCACGTGATATTCGATACGCGGGAATGTCTGCACACATGACTGTCGCGCAGTGAATCACGGCGGGAGAATTTTGGACGGCCAACAAGCGAGCAGTGGGAGGAGTTGGGGGGAGGAGGGGACGGGGTTGCTGTGGTTGGGTGGTCCAGCACTCTCTGGGAAGACGGATGGCGGATTCGTCGCTAAGGGCGCCCTTTCCATCGCGTCACCTCCAGACGACTGCGGCGAGGAATCGAATCATCCACGCCGGCGAAACGCGAATCAGTCAGCGAAAAGAAACTTCCTCGCTCCCGACACCACCACCAAGGGACTGTGATGCAATATCCGGGTTCAGTTGGCGGCTTGAGGAGATACTTGGAAGTGAAAGATTGGAATTCGGTGAAATTCATTAGCAGAAAAATGATAAATTTGCGGGTCTCCTTGCTTAGTGAATGCATTTTTGATTGAATAACACTGAGTTATTTTTTAATATCCATAAAATAATTTAGGATTCTTCCTGGGCTTTTTTGTAAACCATACAAATGTTCTCAACTATTTTTGAAAATAAATCCTTGGGTTATCGCAGTAATTTGGTCAGGATGGTAAAAAAACCTTCCTTTGTGAAGGAGTTTTATACGTACCGCGTGAAGAAATTAAGTGAAGTTAAAACTTATTCTGATTTTTTATCAAATAACTAAGAACTTCAGTCATATAATAGTACCTACTACCTATATTATTGCGCCATTAATAATGGAATTTTTAATTCATGCTTCTTCCTTCATTCATTTAATACCTCACTTTAACAATTTTTTCCTCGAAATCGGGGATACTGTTCGCACCTCTATATACCTTGGCTTTTTCTAGGGTGAAAATTGAGACCATGAATGGATATTATGAATGGTCATCTCCTTCCTAAGGGTGTGCTACCAAGAATTCGCAAGCAACACGACGAAAACGCTTAACTATGTAGATTGTAGCGCCGCCACTCTGATACATCTGCAACTAACATTTAGAAAGGTAATCTGAAACGTCAACAATAATCAGCTTTATTTTAAAATTAACGTAGTCCGTATCTCATCAACTTTGACGGAAAAACGATTTCAGGCTTACGTTGACTCCCACTGACGGCGGTAATTAACGAGTTGATGAAGCAACCTATGTCGATGGCTATATCATCCTCATCATACATTAATAGCGTAGGCCCAGCCATAAAGAGAGTTTGTGTACGACATCTATTTTGCGAAAATCAGGGGAAACTGTGTCGCATACAAAGCGTGATCAAACATATGAATCCATACGAGTATTTTCACGCTCGAGACTCGAACAAACACGCAAACTTAGATGAAATGCTTAGGCATGCCAGGTTCCTCATGCGCAACTAAAACACGCGACAGCGAGAGTTGAAAGAGAGGAAAAAAGTGATTCGAATGCCCTGTAACTCGCTCGACCCTTCACGAACACGGCGACACTGCGATATCTCGCCCTGAATCGCTCGCGAATCAAAATCGAGATATGCGTCATTTAAAGTGGCCGCCGCGACAATCGTGAGTTTCAATAACTTATCAAGCGGGTCGAAAAAAATTCTTGCCCCACATTTCCCTGGGACGCATCCATTTATTTGGTGGAAATTACAATGTACATAATAATATATATGATTAAAGAGCATTATTTTAAAACTTCACCTTGATTCAAGCATTTTTATGAATGGCGTTTTCGGCATGGATATAGAAATTTAGACGAAAATTTGATGTAAATACGTGTTTTTATTCGGAGGAGTGATACCTTGACATTTTTAGCCATTTGTAAAATAATATGAAATAATAATTTCGCATTTACGAGACAATCTGCTCATGTATAATAGAATGATTTCGAAATTTATAATAATAATTTATGCATAAATTTCCATGTGACATGGAAAGTGGAAAACGACTTCACGTTAAAACAGCATTAAATGGCCAATTAAGAAACCAAATCAGTAACATATGCACATTTATACGTCTACCGACACATATTTCTAACAAGTACACGTCTGCCATGTTTTAAGCAAATCTATATGCAAACAAAAATCGTCCAAATCATCTTAAAGGACAAATCAATCTCCAACCACCCCCAAATGGGTATTCAAGGATTGGCTGGGCCCATGCCTACTCTACTGCTTCCGCTGACTCTCTGCCGTCCTCCATCAGCCTAGAAAAAACTCATGCACAGACCCGGCGGACGCATATTCAAGAAAATGGAGTTTACTAAGCAGAGAAATGGATTAATGTTCTCTCGCTCATCCAACAATGTCGTTCGCAGTGTCATCCGTTTGCGGTTGAATGCGAAGATTATTTCATCGTTTGCCTCGGTCATAAATTTAAGATAGTTTGAGCGAGATATCATTTTACTTAGAAATCAATGAATTTGGTCTCATTTTAAAGAAAAATATCTCACCCCTCTAATGACACCTAAAATTCAACCCTTTACCACATTACTTTTGGAGATATTTGCCAAAAATACCAGCCCTGTTACATGGTAAATGGTATGTGTATGCACTCCAGAGGGACATTATTTACAAAATGAGGTATTTCTAACACTTAGATGTCGTAGAAAACTAACAGCGTGTAGTTTACAAGCTTTCTCAACTATATTTAAAAATTAATCAAATTTTCACTGTAGTATGTTCTTGGGTATCACAAAAGAAAGGTTTTGAAGGAGTTTCAAACGCACCGCGCGAAAACAATAAGTCAAGTTAAGGACTTATTAAGAAATTTTCATTTAATTACTTACAATTTTTTTCATATAAAACTATATTATTGCACCATTAATAATGTAATATTTAATTGATGTGTCCTGCAGCTGGTGAAATTAGGATGTATAAATCGAATACGGTCTCTATTATGACAATGGGAACTATCTCGCTCGGACTACTTTAAGCCGCACGATAGAGATTTTGGCATCGCCAATACGGCCGTCGAGGAAGTCCGGACACATCGTCATGCCGTCGGTAGGAACGCACCATCTCCTGCCAACGCTCGCGTGAACTTGACCGAGACTTTCGAGTGGTGCGACGGCAAAAAGGGACGCTTCTTGCAGCCCGAGTGGACATTCGACAGCCCCCGTTCGGCTCGTCACGGCGGCCCTTAGACAACGCTCTTTATGCCACGCGGATGCATAGGTCGCAACTGAATATACCACGAACTAAATCCTAACCCTCACCTCGAAGATATGAGCCCATGAAATGGATTATTCCTGATCAATGGTGACTCTTTTTATTTTTCGCAGTCTCTCAGCATTTTCAGCCATATTAACCAATTTTCTGCATGCAAAAAAAGAGAAACTTTAAACTACGTGAAATGAAAGCTGCTGCTCGTTCCACTATTTTTATGGACAACATATCTTTCCATTTCTTCAAAAAAAAATTTCTTTTTCATACGACATATATCGAAATAACTCTTAGGAGTAAGTTGAAATAGAGTATGCACGGTTACCAGCCTTTGCAGTACCCGCACCACGTGCAGCCTTCCCTGCTAACGGTTACGGCGCTCTACCAGTCAGTTTTGGCACATTTAGCCAGTATGCCACAAAAGAAACCAAAGTATAGTAATACCCAAGGCCCACTTTCACTATTCTACTCAAGCTAGGATCCCTTCTGAAAGGACTACCTTGAGAGCCAGCATACCGTTGCCCGCGCTCACCAATAGGAGGTATATGCGGTTTACTGGTTTGCAAGGATATGTATGTATGTAGGACAATGGTATGGAGGAAATTATTGAAGCAGAGTTAGGAGTACAAATATTTATTTATGAGTGAAACTTAGAGACTCTGCCTACCCCGGAAGGGAACGGCGTGATTTGTATGTACGTATGTATATTTCGAAATGAAAAACTTAGTTTATTCCATATTAACAAGTTTTATTAACCACCTAGATTTCGTTGCTGAGCGAAATCATCATTAGAGTAATCATCCCAATAAAGTCCATCAGTGACGAAAACTAATGATGGATATACAATTTTTTTTCAATGCATTTCAATGATGAAGCTAATCCTTCAAGTTATGCCGGAAACAATCACAGACTGCAAATATGATAGATTTGCAGATAATCCACCCCATCCACCTTGAGTTACGTCATTATATCATTTAAAAAAGGCTCGAATCTCGAAAAAAAATTAACGAGGAATCATAATATATCACCCAATTTACTTTAAAACCACTGCTCTAAGTAGAAAAAATGATTGAAAATGCTAAAATCCGTCCGCTGACGTGAATTTCGCTCTCATTGGTCGTGACGTAATTTTTCCCCACGGCAAGACTCGATCGATTGCATACTGGGCTGAAGAACTTCACTGAACGAGAGCTGGAAGCAACTGTCGTGTAAGTTAATCTGTATGCGTATTTTTCATAACATTTACTGCATGAAATTTCCAAATTTCCTTTTGCTAGTGAAGTCTTTTTTTTAGCTATTTTTTCATATTCGGACACCTTTAAGATAAAAAAGTTAAAAATGGAAGGTTAAAAAGATCTTAAAAGGCTACTGTGACAATCCTCCCAAGGTGAATTCTATAAAGACGGCTTTATGCTGAAAAAGGAACCTCGATTTTCAGGCAGCATCAATGAGGGCTGTGAAGACAAGTGCTCTAATAAGGGAAAATGACGTCACCCCTCTAGGACGTGCTATTTTCGATCGCACTCGCACCTCTCCACTTTGACATTTAATACTTTGACATCCACGACTATCATTCAACTTTCAATTGGTAGTAATTATTTTCTTGTGGGCTTCAACGTTTTGAAAGAGTTTCCAAAGAACATGAATAAACTCCATTGCAGCGTCAATGAAACGAAAGTGCTGATTGCGATTAAAAATTGAGAGACACGTAAAATTCATACGCGTCATTGGCGTCCATCCTATCAATTACTGTATTATATCAAAGAATGATTGGTATATATAGTGAATCGGGAATCAAAGATAGTTTTTTTCAAATTACAGCGGAGAATTTGGCGAAGAAAGTTCACGATTGTGACGCTAGGTGAAGACAAGAGCTGAGGTAGGTAGAGGATCTTCAGACCCGTGGAAATGGAGCAGATTTCAAGGTGATGTTTTAAGTTCGCATGATAAGAAATACCTCAACATGGGGTAAACGCCGAGGGATTGCAACGAATCAAATATCTAAGTGCCCTAGAGCACTGCTTTTTACTCATTAATTGTCCTTCAATCAATAAATATTCCCTGTTTTTTAATTTGAATGAAAAAACAGGAAATTTTCAGCCAGAAGGTTTCACCAAAATATTAGGTTTCATTATAATAAGACCTAATAATCCAAGACAAAGAAGTTTAACATTTTCGACGATTCTCAAATACAGGCCGATGGCGGAAAATATCTCAATCTCACGTCCTTTGATGATTCAAGAAGGGCATTATTTGTAGCATTGCATTTCCGAATTTCCTTTGTATGAGAGTTACAAAATTAACCAATACCTAATCCTTCATGTATCAGAAAAATTTGCCAACACAGTTTTGCATGAAAGAGATTCCCAGGGTGAAAAAAATACTGGGGACAACTATGCCAGGGAGACTTCTTCTTGTTCCGTCAAAGGAGGAGGGGGCGGCAGCCGTTGTGCATCACAGCCCCTTTGTGAGTACGATTGTTTGGAGGTCGTGGGACATGGAGGAGTTTGTAAGATTTTAAGCGGAAATCTTCCGAAGAAATTGCATTTGCAGGGCCGTTCAACCCAGGTTTAGGGTGGCTTTGGCCCCTGGGCAACCTCTTTCCAGATTTTCTGAAAACTTGAATGTAGCGTCTTTTAATTTGGTTTTTAAAACTGAGATGAAAATGTAATATGGTTTCCTCGCTTGTTTTACTGTAGTTCATCTTTGTAAGAGGAGAATTGATCATGGGATCTTATGGAGATTGATCAGATCACAGCAGAAAAATGTCCATTTGAACAAGAAGACATATTTAAGCTTTTATATAAAACTGCTTTTTGTAAGCAAAGAGTCATGGAAAATTTTTATAAAAATGACATATGTGTAGTATAAACACTAATTTTATATTCGTTGACAACGGGACGTTGTTATGTACATTGTGAGTTGTTGATCTGGCTGGAAGTCATTAAACATAAATTGACTTATAAGCTATGATGGATTTGATTATTTAAGTATACTACAATATGCGCAACTTTCGACCTATTTTGTTAAATTATTGGCGAATTACAGTTGCAATTGAAGTTGAAATACGGTAGTTGCATGCAAATGGCGCTGCCGTAGTCTCCTATGGCTGGAAAAATGTCATTAAAAATCTATTCGTGGATATGTCCAAACTGACTGATGTGCCGTTCCCAGTAGTCCCCACCGGAGATCCGATTGGGGGACTATTTTACCTTCGGAATGTTTTACTGGGAGGAATGCCATTATGCCATGTGTAGAATTCAGGGGTGCATCTTCTAGGGAGAAAAATGCGTCGGTAAACGGGGAATTACCTTCCGAATATCAGCGACTTCCGATTTCGTGAACTTTCACTCTCGCTCGAAGCTGTGGCTGTTGATACCGGTTCAATCTCCTTGCCATCATCAATGCCTTCTGCTGCCTCTCAGTTGACGGATCAAATTATGGTAGCGTGCTCAAATTGGCCAACCATGAAAATTTTTTTCGTCGCTTGCTTTCGAACCTACTTCCCTCAGAACGGGAATCTAAATACGATACCACTAGTCCTTACCGCAGCATATTTTGTACCTTAATTTTGGCTTTCAAATTGTAACTCATTTCATCAACGAAAGCAAAATTTTTAAAACCGAAATAATTAATATGTGTAACTTTGTATTTGTCTTGACTCACATAGTCAATCCATAGTCACCTTAAGTATCCACTATTAGGTTCCGATTCCATGCCCAATAGTTTATCACAAAGCATGATAATGTATTGAAATCCTCATGAACTCTGCCGCGATCAAAGATTTTATTCCCGAATAAACTAGGCAGGGCTGAATTCTACCGGGGGAATAACATCCGACGGAGCTGGGGTACGAACCCAGGTCTTTTGGTATGACAAGTAGGAACTCAAGGCGCAATATCCAAATGATTCCCCAAATTGTATGCGATGAGGTGAGGAATTTTAGGATAACACCCCATCTGTTGAATGGGATATAAAAATGTGTACCCTTGCGGTTTTCGTTGAGGGTGGGCTGATTCCTCATCCGTCGGATTACTCCCTCTCTCCTCCAATCCGTCGGATAACCCCTCCCTCACCGACAAGTCTAAGACGATGCAAGTGAACTCATTTCATTTAGGGATCGTGTTGGGGTGGCAGCTCGAGAATTGCCTTCATATTCCGAGAACCGCGGTATGGATCGTGGCAGAGGCGAATATTATTCAGCAGAATGCCATTTCCTAAATCAGGTATCTCGTGGAGATCTCATTAATTACAGGACTCCGTCAGGCGGATTGGATGTTAAACCGAGGCCCTCCAATGCTGTTTGTTAAAAGTAAGCTAATGGTGACGCCCAATTTCAATCCACCCTTCCTATGGTTACCGCATACACCTTTTTTTAATGATATACGAAACATCTCAGCCGTCATGTTGATGGCCTTTCCAAAAATAGCCGTCATTGATTGACCTCATCGAGCGACCTAGCAGCCAATCAACCCTCATTCTGCTCCTCTCCATACTCCCTTGATCAGGGTGTCCAGCTGCCGGGTATTTGAAAATTCCCTAAGATTTCCAGGTTTTCCAGACAATTTTTATTTTTCCAGAAGAAATATTGATTTTTTCTCGTTAATTATAAGAAAATGTAAGGTATGTTTTTTGGGTAATTAAACGCAAGGATTATTTTTAAACTAGCATACTTGGAGGAAAATTAACACAAAACTTTAAAATAGTTTGAGAGAAAATCACATCACCACCCTTTCTCAGATTTAAACATTGTTATACTGGTTCTCAGGAACAAGGTTGTATAGCCTGAATAGCATTGATATAAAATGATCAACAACTTGAAAAACTGAAGGAATTGATTTTCCTTATTTTGCTAAATGCGACAACGCAAGGGAAATTTGAATTCGCAACTTTCCGATAAAGGCACGTTCTTTACGCCACTGATTTACAGAATATGACCAATGAGAACACAATGTACCTGTATAGAAAACTGTGTACCTATTTTCGGTGATTACAGGAATGCAAAATGCGACAACGCAAGGGAAGTTTGACTGAGTAACTTGCCGAAAAAGGTACATTGCTTCCGTTGCTGTTTTATATATTGACACCACAAAAAATTCCAGAGTCCATTCGATATTTCCCTGAGATTTCCAGTGAAAACAAAATTCCTTGAAATTTCCCGGTTTTCCAGAGTGCCGGACACGCTGCTTGATTCTTCGTTAGTAACATTACATTCATTTTCTCAAAACGATTATCTAGAGCTCCACTTGCCCAAGAATTATTGCGCGAGGAGATCCCTTTTCCGTCGAGTAGTTAGGACATCCTTGGTCGCAATGACGACGCTCGAGAGACCCAGCTGGACCACTTTAGCAGGAGGGGCATTCGTTACTCTGAGTCGAAATTCCAGCGGCAGGTGGCGGGAGTGGCGAGGGGATTCGCCGTCGAGATTCGCGCCGCGGAAATAGAATCGCGGCAATTGAGACAAAAGCGACTCGACGCCGCGCCGGGCGGCGGATCCCGTCCATCCCCCTCCCACTCCCGGGAGGGATGCGTCCTCTACCGCCCTACTCCTAACATATGCCTCCACTACTCATCACTCGACGATAGAGATGAGGCAGGAGACACAAAATGCAGTCACTCGAGCGTAATTCAATAACTTATTACTCATATACATATAACATACTCATACAAAAAACTGCATGTTTAGTTTTATGTATTAGGAAAAATTTACATGGGCTGGAAAGGGTAAAAATGATTCTGCAATGATTCTTTCTTTTGCTATTCACTGACATTCATGGCAGCCCATGTTGTCATTACTTTGTCAAAACGGCCACTTCAAAAATGCATAATGATTTCTGTGGCCAATATAATGTTCAATGAGTGCTAGACTTGATGAGTGTTAATGTTAGATGAGTGCTTAGAGAAATAAAGACTTTTTTAGCTTTTGCACCTATTTATATCACTCTAGGGCTGTAAATATTTATTTTCGGACGATTTTGAGCTTGTGTTAATATAAGTGATAGTTAGGACACTGTTAAGTGAATTCTTATTGTGTGTATTTAATGGACCATAGACATTTTTGACCACCCGCCGCCCCTGAGTGCTGCGCACGGGAGGTATGGGCGAGGTAACACGTTCGGCGAGACCGGCTAATGACGTGTATTTTTCTATAACAATTTACTCATATATCAACGCCATGACTTGGAAAACACCGTTGAATTTACACCATTGCCGAGGCGATTTTTAAAGTGCACAATCTTAGGCTGACATATTGTGGCCACCTTTCCCAAAAATGCAAGAATTCTGTTACATGGGAGGTAGGACCGTCAGTGATGCAGTGATGGAGAGGTAAGAGAGACAAAGCAAGCTATAAAGCATTCTACCAGTAGAAATTCTACTAAATACCAGGGATACAAGCATGGAAATAAAGAACCAATTTGTTAACACCCTTATGGAGCATGCTTTAAAATGAATATGACTAATAGACGATGTTCGTAGAGGTTGAAAAGTAAATTTGGAAGCAATGGAAGATTTGTACTTTCTTAAAAGAGTTACGTCGTTCTTCAGTTTCATAAGAACGGCAACGATGAGAGGGACGGAGAGAATCTCGAATGAAGAAACCTTCAAAAATGCTGAAGAGAAGAAAAGTACGATGAAAACTCACGGAACCCATTCTTTGACGCACCTGAAAACAATTATGTATAGAGGGATAAAATAGGAAAAGCAATGGAGGAGTTCCAAGGGTGGGATGCACGAAGAAAATCATGGATGGACGTTGAAATGAAGAATTGCGAAGGAGAAAGGCGATTGGCAGATCAGAGTGCCAAACAAGCCAAGCTTCGGATTGATGACTGAAAATTCAAAATCGTTCCGGTATATTCAATTATTTTTTCTATAAAATACATCCTTCTCTGCAAGGTTCTAACTCTCTGTACCTACGGCGGTTATCTCTTGAAAGCAAGTTATCATGAAGCACTTACAAAAATATCCCTTCTAAAGGCACGGAAATCATTCTTCAGTCTTCACTAAAAACATCTGAAAATTATTTCATAGTATCTGTTGGAACTTCAAACAGAAATCGTTCGACACATGGGTGTGATTCATCGTTGTTCTATCGCTTTCGACATTGTACAAATGCATACAATGCAATTCTTAAATTTAAATAACTGCCTAAAGTATTTTCTTGTCGCATATTAATTCTTCCATGAAATTGTAATACAGTGAGCCAGAATGCAAAATATATCATGATATCCCGAGCGGTTAAGTGACAAGGGGTAGAGATAGCGCAGAAAAAATTAACCCCTCCCGTAGTCATTGAACTTAACAGAGAATAAAAAAATATTTTCAGTGTCATTAAGTTATTTTCTTGTCTTTGGACACATAGACTTCGGTTCGGGCATTCAACAAGGAGTGTCTTTTAAGTGCCAGCACCACATGAGAGGAATAGAATGCCTGGCCCTGAAACTAATAACAATTTAAAATACTGGAATGCGTTTGCATTTTCAGCAATGATGACAATAATATGCCACACTTAGATTTGAAATGGTGCCGTAAGCTAGTTTTTTGTCTCACGTTACTCGAAAAGTTTTACTATCCAAACTAACATTTTTGAAATCTAGGAAAATCAAATCATTAAATTCAAATGTGCCGATGAAAGAGTCTCATATCGATTTCACTGAACTCCATCCATGGCGAAAATAGCACTCTCTTTCATTCAAGAGTCATCTCCCGTATGATGCTATCGAAGCTTGAGGCGAACCTCGATGATAATCGATTGCTATGGATACACAGCGTCGCCCGAGGATCAATTTGGGTTTTTTCACAAGTCAAATTTCCCTTCATGTCATAATGTAGAAGACGACAAATTCGTTTAGACGAGTTAGGATGGGGCTCCATAGCCGTGATGATCACAATTTCACGAGAATTTTAGATCGTCGAATGAGGTAACAGTCACGCAATTGCTGACAGTAACTTAGTAGTTTTCCAAGCCGAGGGAACTACTGCAACGGAATGACCGTCGTCTATTAAAGATGGGCTTTGTAGAGAAACTGGGAAATTTATTATCTGTTATTAAATAAATAAGGACTATTATTTATTACAAGTTAATTGGTAACATTTCACTCCCGTCCGATCAAATGCCTATTCATGCTAAGTTTCCCATCATATTGGTGAGGTATTGCACATGAAAAAATGATACGATTCAATATCAGCTCCTAAATTTTGGCAATGGTCACTCGAACAAAAACAGATTGTGGTTTTTTATGGGAATATAAATAGTGCAGATGCTTACCCATAGCCCTGGAGAGGTCAGCAACCTTGCACTGCGCTTTGAATGAATACTAAAGCAATGGGAAAACGCTTCAGGCCGTCAACAAGTAAGCGGGAGAGTCGTGAAGACCGCTCTCTCTCTCTCTCTCTCTCTCTCTCTCACTCTATCCCGTCTCTTCTGCTTTGTTTGGCCATCCAATCGCAAGTAGGTCTTTTAGCACAACCAATCTCTCTCTCTCTCTACCTTCGGGGAAGTGGAACCCGAAAACAAGCAACGGACGCCCACGCATAAATAGGCGCCAATATGGCGTCCTTCGCTGAGAACACCATCGTTCCATGAAATCATCGGTACGATGGCTTGGGATCAATGTGTTTCACGCGGAAGTTCAAGAGAATGAAATGCGAGGCTGCTAAATTCACCGTAGGAAAAACAGCAGGATTCGGTTCGGAAATAGCGCAGTTTGGATTGAAAAAAATGAAATAAAATTTTTCCTCCTTTTTATAACTGCTATAGCATCAGTATCACACTCAAACGTGTATCACCAATTATTTACGGCACACATATTGAATTATGCATTTAAGGGTGAATATAAGTTACAGATGATCTGAAAATGGAGGGCGGGTTTTTTGTAGGCAACTGAACGCTCTAAACAATGACGTAAATCGTTTGCTTCTACGTTCGTTACTTACGGAGTAAGATGGCGCCAAAGTCGGAATGTGTCGGATTTTTGAAAATTTCAAACATGTTTCGAGCCGTTACGTCTCCAATAGTGGAGATATGACCTTGATATTTGATATACGTATGGTACGTTACGTGATTCTTACGGATATTTATCGAAAATGCCGACTTTTTATATACAAGCCTTCGAAAAAAATTTAAAAATGGCAGATTTTTTGCTCAGTTTCGGCGTAGGTCTCTGGAATTCTATGTGTTGCCTCTGAACGGTAAAATATTTTACCAATGTTATGAATTATTGTTGTAGCTAATTAAATGAAATAATACAATACACCATTACTTTTTTCCTATCCTTCAAGGATATCTCACAACAATCCCCAAAAATCTGACTTAATGAAAATAATTCTCCATTTAATCACGGTAAAATGCCCGCCCCGTCTCTACTATTGCACATATAGCCTTGAAAGTTGGCATGAATGAGCAGCATTACATGATTATAAAGGCTGTCTAGTGAAATTTCCGACTTTATATTAACAAATGGCTGAAAAAACTTTAAAAATGGCGGATTTTTCTCTCAGTTGTGACGCTGGCTTCTGGATTACGGTGTATAACCTCAGAACGGTTAAAAATTTTACCAATGTTATAAATTTTTATAATAGAAAATTCATTGGCCTAAATGTAGGTACCATCAATGTTCTTCTATTGTGTAATATTATCTCACAACAATCCCCCAAAGTCAGACTTTTTAAAAATGAAAATTCATTTTATCGTTGTGAAATGCCCATTTTGTCGGTATTAGTGCATATTTCACCTTGATATTTGACATGCATATGCTACTGAACATAACAGTTATGGATTTTCAGTGAAAACACCGCCTTTTTTCCTCAAAACCGCAAAAAAATTAAAAATGGCGGATTTTTTCCTCCGGGTCCGCGAATACTTTGTTCGGTTGGCGCGCAAGCTGGTATTTCGTGTGTGGCTTCTGAACGGTTATATATTTAGCTGAGGTTAGAAATTCCTCTTCTCGCTACTAAAATGGTGAATATGATGATACCATTATATTTTCTCTCACTATCATATTAATTTCACAACAATCCCCAAAATGGGACTTTATGAAAATGATACCATAATTAATCCCTGCGAAATGCCCGTCATGTCTTTATATATGGCCTTCAACGTTTATAGTTTTATGTGCCTTTACATGCACATTGCGGATAAGTAGCGAAAATTTGATTTTTTTATATAAACGCCTCAGAAAAAAGTAATAATGCGTATTTTTCGACAAATACCGACGGTGCAGGCCTGTGATTTTTCCGTCTATTTCTTTTGAACGGTAAATAACTGTTCTTCTTTGACGATTTCACATTATTATTATTGAAATTGCCTAGAGAACAATACCTTTGTCATCTTCCTAACCCTAACAGTATACTCACAGATATCGCTTCAACCCCGAATTTTGAAAAACTCAGGTGAAAGTCATTTAAACCCAATAGACTGGCGCCTCCAACACCCGAGCGGTAGGCGAGGGGTAAGATGCTGGGTTGAGAATAGTTAAGTAACTGTCAAGTAATACGACATGATAGAAGGGGTCGAGTTGGTGTCTGTGTGTACTTAAATGACAGTTTATCGTACAAGATACTGAAGCAATCTGATGGCACCCCTTTTAGGCCTGAATATATATTTTTATAAATTGTGGGCAGTGAAGGGAGAGCCTTATTTTGTGTTATTTACAGGCCTCCAAAAACGGGTTACATGTCAGAATGCTTCGAACCGACGCTCTACAGTTCCTTTCTACCTACAAAAGTGTGATTTTGTGCGGGAATATTAACATTGACATTTTGAAGAAATCACCAGAAAGTGCCTACCGTAAGGATCTGATGTTCAGTTGCAACCTGTCAATTATTCCTTACCCACAATCTCCAGCACAGCAGCACCCTCTTGGATCTCTTCATTGTCGACGATATCACGAAGGTCGAAGACTACGGACAGCTTCCTGTCCCCTTTTTATCAGAGCACGATTTAATATATATCAAATATCGCTTCCAACATGAAGTTCAAATCTCGATGACTTTTTCAGGTCTCATGTGGTGGATGAGAAAGTAGAAATCTTTAATTCTGTGGTAATGGGGTTGCTTAATACTCATGCCCCTTGTCAAATCATAGTGACAAGACATCAACCGTCCCCCTGGCTAACCCCTGCACTAAAAAACTTAATTTCGCGTAGAGACCGCCTTCGACGGAGTTATCGACGTACCCTCCTTCCTCACCTGCATAAGAAATACAATGAGATTCGAAATCAGGTGCAGCAGCTTATCCGAACTGCAAAACAGAAGTATTACAATGAATTCTTTTCGGGTAATGGGACGTTAAATCTACCTGGCATGGGTTAAGGCGTCTTGGTATTGGAAAACCTAGGAGACCCCTATCTAATACAACATTCTCCCCGAACGACTTAAACGGTTACTTTCTCACTCCTGTTTTCAAGGAGGATAACCAAAATGAAAGACTCGATGACTCTACTTTAACTGGTGATAGCCTTAAGTTTTACGATTCTTCACTAATCTCCCTGTTTGACAGTGAAAGGATGTACTTACCGCATTACACTCCCGAAATTCTCATGCGCTCGGTTAAATCATTGAAATCGAACTCCACAGGTGTAGATGGAATCAATGCGAAAATAATTAAACTCATACTTCCCGCAGTAATGCCTCTTATCCTAGATATTTATAATTGTTCCATAAATTACTCTACATTTCCAACTCTCTGGAAATCTGCAATAATCCGTCCTATCAATAAAATTCCAGCGCCTAAAGATATGTCTGATTTTAGGCCCATTGCTGTGTTGTGTGCTCTCTCAAAACCCCTTGAGCGCTTTGTGTACAACTCTACGGTAGATTATCTATCTCGGCTGAACTTTTTTGACAAATATCAATCGGGCTTTCGTAAAAACCACAGCACTCAGTCTGCACTAATTAAAATAACAGATGACATACGTCGATCAATAGACGAAATAAATATCATAATTCTAGTTCAATTTGATCTTAGCAAAGCCTTCGATTCCATAGATCATGATATTCTACTACGACGCATGGCTCAACTTCAGTTATCTCCCTCCGTTCTGTTCTGGTTTCATTCTTACCTATCCAATCGGCAACAGGCTGTTAAATACGGTGAATGTAAAGAATCAAGTTTTCTACCTGTTCCCCGGGGAGTCCCGCAAGGCTCAATTCTTGGACCCCTATTGTTCACTATATATATCAAAGACCTCACTAGCACCATATCTCATTGCAAATACCATCTTTATGCAGACGACTTGCAGATTTATCTCGAATCCCACCCAAAGGAAATAGAAAATGCTGTTGAATTGATCAATAAAGATATCCAATCTATCTGTAAATGGTTAGCTGTTAATCGGCTGAAGTTGAATCCTGACAAGACTAAGTCAATAATATTTGGTAGTCCTTCCTATCTGAACTTCATCTCAATGAGTGGCCCTCCCAAAATAAGAGTACAGAATATCCTTATAGATTACTCGACTTCAGTGAAAAGTCTCGGGGTTCATTTAAGTAACACCTTGAGCTGGCGGGAGCACGTTAAAGCTATATCTAACAGTGTATAACACTATGTACCAATTGAAGCACTTCAGGCATCTGCTCCCAATTTCACTTCGCCAGAAGCTGGTTCAAACTCTGGTATTCCCATATTTTGACTATTGTTCAATCAATTTCTCAGATGTTAACTCAGAACTGTGCATTAAGCTGCAGCGTCTTCAAAACTCCTGTCTGCGTTTTGTCTTCAACATCCGCTATGATGAACACGTCACGCCTTATTACGAAAAAATTAAATGGCTGAAATTGGATAAACGCCGAAAACTGCAAAAGGCTTTATACGTGTTCAAGGTCCTGAAATCCAAAAACCCCACCTATTTGTATGAAAATTTTATATGTAATGTAGATACAGGAAAAAGATCAACTCGTGTCACTGAGTTATTTTTAGTCCCTAAATTCCATACCTTATTATTTGAGCACTCTTTCCTAATTTCCTCCTGCAAGTTATGGAATTGTTTACCTATAAATGTTAGAATCTCTATGACAATTTCGATGTTCAAGAGAAACATGACTGATTACCTAAGTAAAATTGCTTAGTTTTTTGTAATCTTTTATGTTATGGCATGTATTTATTTCTTTTCTATGTTCCAGGGGACTTAAAGTCCCAGAAAAATAAAGACTATTTTCTATAACCATATTCGTCAAGCTAACGTGCAACGCCTCAATCTGAAATGCATGTTTATTGAAATAAGTTGAGAAAAAGCCTTGCCACTCAATTCAAGAATTATATTGTGCTTGGTTCTTACATTCGAGCGAGTGACATATGTAATTCGGTCGTTGTTTAGCTCGTTAGGCAATGCTATATCAGCATTTATGCGTGATCAGCTCCACTGTCCGAACATGCAATAAACAATAGCCACAACCTGAAAATTTTCTCCCCGTGGTTGCAGCATCAAGAATGGATAACTAATATTTTGCCATAATATTTGCCAATTGGCTGATTTAAGCCACTCTCTGGTTAACGCTAGTAGATTAATCATGCTATATAACCTTAAGGAAGGCTATTTTTGTTGGATACCACACCATATTTTCTAAAGCCATTATAAATTAAAAGTCTAAACATCTTAAATATATCGTAAACATTATGCGCATCGCTTATAGAATCTTTTACTGAAACAGAAGGAACCGCTAATCATCCAAAGAGGATTCATTTTTGAAAGGCATTGGGTTTTCCCGCTTCTCGGCCAGCTTCCGCCGCCACAGAATTCAGTCCAGATTCAGCCAGGCTGAATATTTGCGGCCCCCGCTAGCCATCATAGCACAGCTTATCGGTCTGACGTCATGATTTCTAAAGAAGTGTCCTCATTGGCTGAGTACCACCACTTCCACCGCCGCCGACCTATGAAGCCGGCCTGATTCCTCGAGGAAGCAAATGCTTCCATCTGCGCCGATGACATCTGCTACCGCATTGGAGAGTGGGGAAAAACGAACGCCTTCCTTTTTTCCCGAACATTCGTTATCTCGAGCGTACTTCCAAATAAACTCAGCGAACGGAGTGGAATGAGGGCGATATTATGCTCTTGGATCGGATCCCAACGCGAGCGAAAGGATTGCCGGGACGGCGGAGATGGAGAGGGTTCGAGAGAGGAAGGGGAGGAATAAGGGGTGCCCCCTCTTCTCCAGCCCCTCCCACTCGAAAGGAATTTCCTCATCGCGGGGCGCAGGTTGACGTTCGGCCGAGGCCAAATGCATCCGCTGCGCCCACCTACTCGAAAGAAATGCGCTGTTATCGCAGCTCCATCTTTCTGTCGCGAAGCCTGCGTTGCTAAGATCAGTTTACGGTTGCTATTCACGGCAATCATTGAGGTAGATGGAGAGGGCGCTTTCTATTGTGGCCAATACCTACTGAAAGCTGTTACGTGGTCGTGGTCTTTTCGCCATCTTTCTCAATCCCAATTTTCCTTCATCGCTTTCGGGCTGACGCACTAAGCTTGCAATTTTACGATGTCTTCCATCGATGGCCTCTACTAGTAATCAGCATCGTCGTCACTCAAAAGGCAAAAGGCCTTGTCGCTGTCTCTTTGTTGCCAATTGTCTCTTTCTAAGGCTGTTTTTTTTCATTCCTCCGTAGGAGATGCAGTTCATGATTGACATCACACTGCGAAGTAAGAATATTCTAGGTCGTCCTCTCCTTTTCTTCCCCAACACTTTTCCTTCAATTATGTTGTTGATGAACTCGTTATGTCTTACTAAGTGACCAACAAGTTTAATTTTCCTGGAGTGAATTGCTTGGAGAAGCGTTCTTTTTTCGCCTACTTCTTTCAAGACTTGCTCATTTGTTATCCTCATGACCGAACTTGTTTTACTCATTCTCCTCCAGCGCCACATTTCGGCTGCCATGGAGCCTGCCTTTTTCTTGCCTATTTAATGTCCATGTTTCACAACCATAGGTGAGTATACTCCACACGAACGTCTTTACAAATCTCTTCCTCGTACCAATTGAGAGGTGGTCGTTTACCAAGAGGTTGCGCTTCCTTTGGAAACCTTGTTTGGCCAGAGTGTAATCAGCATACATATACTTTAATATGGACTCTCCTAACATATAAATTAATTTAAATCAATAATAATTCGCATTCCCGGTGGAAACTATGGCAAATCCGAGTAGAATCCATGGCATCAAGTACGTAAAATATGCTTCCATTAATACTAGCCTTTAATTTCAAACAGCTGGTGGATATACTTACATTACATCCGCTAATTCGTCCAATCCGTAGAGCTATCCAAAGGAAAGTAAACGAGGAGCAGGGATAATAAAAATGATAATCATTGTGGTTTTACCTTACCTCAACGAAAAGTTTTGTAAATCTAAAAACGAGAGTAGCTGCCTCTAACTTTCAGGCCACTGTCGAGTGATTTCGAATAGAATGCCTGAAATTATAAAATATATTTTATAATTAACAGATGATGTGAGTTGAGAAGATTTCGCATTATTGAATCCATGCAAAATCTCAGCCAATACTTGTGAAATATGAGATTCCAAGCGTTAACTGTGATTTTCTTCGTTGAATTTATGCCGCGATTTTTCCATCACTTTGGAATTAGTTTCGTTCCGTGCATACTCTTAAAATTGCGCTGAGTTTACTTGCTCTATCATTATTGACATTGGGTATTCTGAGTCAATCTACATTAAGGCGATGGATTTTTTCAATGAGACAAGATAAAGAGGTGGTACATGTACAAAGCCGCATTTTTGGATAGGGCAAGAGGATTTATGTTGGCTAGCCGATTGCCAAACTCGTTTGAGCTCTCAACTTATGGGTTGATTTGAACGCCGAGTTATTGACGGGCGTATATCATTTGAAAGTATAATGGTGACTGGGGGCGCTAAAATTTAACAGCTCTGGGATGTATGATACATGCGTTTTCGGCAGTCCGCGTATCTTCGGCGGCAGAATATTCATTTCTATCACATGCCTCCTCCCCCTAAATGAAAAAAATGAGGAGTAAGAATTTACTATTTATTGTAGAGTTTTTGAAAGATGTTTGTCGTGTTTGAATTTAAATTTTCAAATGTAAAGAACACTTTGTATTTTTCCACAGTTTAAATTAAATTTTTGTAAAAAATCAATTTTAAATTGTGGAAAAGTACAAATTGTTGGTTACATCATGATTAATGTCCTCGAAGTCACGCCTGAAATCACCCAGTTTATAAATTTTCGAAGTTGTTTGAGAATATAAAACCTTGGCACTTACATTAGTACTTAGTTTAGTTTAGTACGACTATAAAGCAGTCAGATTTAGTAAACAAATAAAGTTCTTGCGAAGTATTGCCCAGGTAATCGTTATCAGATGAAGAAATCTGCGCGGACGGAGACGAAAGGTCCACGCAGTTAATCTTTTGAGAATGCCTGCTGTTTTTCCGTTTTTACCGAGAGGTTCACTGCCGAGAGTCACTTCAGAGTCTGTAAGGATATTGTTCACAGCTTTGTAGTTAATTGGGAGTTTCAGGCGAATATTTATAACATTTTGTGAGTTCCTTCTCAAAATCGGAGACCGAGTCATTTGAAAAGTTCCTGTGGGCGTGGCTTTGCAGGCTCTCATTTTACGGAGATTGCGAGGTATTTCTCCGGATCAACCAGAGTTTCTCGTCGAAGATGCGAATGGTTAGGTCCTTCTGGTCATCTTAACAACGAGCCCTATCGTATCATTTCAGCTGATGTGGCCAGTTTAAGTGAAGGCAGAAGAGACGGCGAGGAAGGGCGTTTATCTCAGCGAACCAGCACTTCAGTTCTTCCAGTATTCCAGTGCTACCTGATGCTGCCTCAAATTCTGCAGAGAACTTCTTACTTAGTTGAGATAATGACGTAAAATTAGGGCGACACTCGGCCTTAGGCAACTGTTGCTAAAAAAGACGATCAGTCTTGCGAGTCGAAAATTGACTGCGTTCTTTTTGAATGGATACACACGCGGATGGCTAATGGGGGAATGTGGTTTGCATACGACTGGGAAAGGGTACAAATTATAATGCCTCTTAACACTAGAGCGCTCGGACATGGTCAACGCAAAGAACGCCCGTGGGACATACATTCGACACCTCCAAATGGAAAGTTATATTTTTCTCTTTTCTAAAGTTAAATGATCCGACTTGGAGAATATTAAACATATGTAAGTTTGTTTCCAATGACATCGCACTCTTTCCAAGCAATTACAGACAAACAATATAAATCAAATCTCTAGAATACACTCTACAGTTTCAGGCTTCACTTCGTGGAAGTCAATAGTATCCATACTTAGAGAATACAATTTCGTACTTTTCCACAGAATTTTATTTTGTGTGGTACAACGCGTTTCACCGACTTGCGGTATCACTGATGATTCCGCAAGTCGGTGAAATGCGTTGTACCACACAAAATAAAATTCTGTGGAAAAGTACGAAATTGTATTCTCTAAGTATGGATAGATCTCAATAGCTTGCCAAATCGACTGTTTACTTCATTGTCAGCCGTTTACTTCGTTCCATCGTCGGGATATAAAATGTATTCACTCAAATGATGGGCAATCGGCTGCTTTAATTCCAGGATAAGAGGAACACAAGTATGTGCTTGACAGGCTGACTTATAGTCTCTCAACTATCCGATTTCCACCCCTATCTTATCTGATGCCCCTCATATAGTGTTTCATCTCACAACAGGGAGCCGCGACGAAATTACACGGGTAGATGGAGGCAGTACTGGGTCCTCAAATTGATGAGAATACATTGAAAACACTCCTCCACCACGATGTGGACCAACTTAAAGCAGTCAGGAGATTCAATCACATCCATTGAAGCTACCTGCCTATTCAATAGTAATTCATTTAAACATATCGAAACTTACCCTGATGAAACTTTAACGATAAGAATTCCCTTGAGTGTAAAGAAAAGTAAGGGAAAAGTTGGAAGTACCCTAGAAAAAGTTTCTTTCTCAAGGAAAAGACCTTAAACTCAAGAACAAATTTTCCCTAGGTCTTTTATTCCACATAAATCAAATTCCTTGGGCAGTAATATCCCTAGAATAAAATGTACCTTTAAAATTAATCATTTTCACTTATCGTTAACGATTTGTTTCTCTATATTTTACATTTAATTTACAATCATTTTAGGACAATCATGTTTATGAAGTGGAAGATTTTCATAAGAAATCATTTCCCAGGGAACATGCATTCTAGGGAAATTTTTCCCAAAAATGCAATTTAGGGAAATTTTTCCAGAGAAATATATTTTTTCTAGATAAGATACGGGGTCAAATTTTCTGGAAAATACCTAAAAATTTTTTCAAGGGAAAATTTGTGAAGAACTTTTACATGGGATTTTCCACCGTAGCAGTGGTCTTACCTGTCTACCCAGAGTATGATGGGGGAGTTTTGGAAAAGTCTTGGGAGAAAACGGCCCGGAAAATGGAACTAAAAAAATGGCTGCCATTTATTCGGGCGAAGGAGTCGAGTGTCGACGCCTGCGGGTGTCCTAGTGTTAATACTCGAACACGCATTTCCGCTCAACAATTTAGCGCGACCGTAAACGGCGAATCGCTCTCACGGAAGAGACAGGGGACGCTGACGAGGACCGCGGAGAGGAAATAGACGCCATCAAAGAAGTGGATCAAGGATACTTTGGCACGTAGTCAGAGGTCATTACCTCTCGGCGGAGGACGAGCGATTGCTATCATTCTTCATTGATGGACGAGCCGTGAATGAGAATTACGCTCAAACGACCTTGATAGTCGACCAAAAGCGGTCTGTGATTCTGTTCATAGACAACGTGGTGACAGTCAATGATTAATTGACGAATGTGCGCCAATATACCTCGATAATTCGGCACTAACTCTCTCGCTTGTTCATACCTTTACATCGGGTAGATCGGCATCGCACCAGTAGCTAAAATAGCCTCGGGTGCACCAACTTCTTGAGTTATAACCTGAGAATTTAATCCTAAGACAGACTAAAAACACCCATGTGGTAGAATTGCGATGGTTTCATTCACAAACACCTTCGATTCCTTGATGCGATAAAGCGGTTGGAGTAAGTGGAGATAGAGAATGAAACATCTTCACCTATGATATGCGTTCGAAGGACATCACTTACTCCCTACGCACTATTTCTCGCACCAAACGTAGGGAACCGGAAACAGCCTGGTGGCAGGTGAGAACATAACTCTGCATTATCCCAGCCCTGTTGTGTCTGCGTGGGGCGGTGTTCTACAAACGGGCTCTGGCCTGCCGATAAGTGCATCGGCGTGCAATGGCCAGGGGTGTAATTTTAGTCCCTAGGGAAGGCAAACGAGTGCGTCAGGGGCGGCCTAGGGGATCTTGAGTGTACGCGTGATTGTAAACAATTTTACGAATTGTTTTTCCAAAATTTCCCGAATTCGAGAGTAAATCAAAACTCGCACGAAAGAATAAGAATCTATTTTATGTCTCCTTTCGTTTGATAAGGTTTAGCTTTCAAGGATTTGAATTTGCATTTATTAGTGTTCTTGCGAAGTTCTCGTTAATTTAACCTCATATATTTATGTGAACTTTGCGAAAAAATGAAATTTAAATCTAGATTTTCTCCGGAGCTCAGAATTTTTTCGATTACGATTTTGGCTGACTTCTTGGGTAAAATGTAAGGAAAAAACTTGCTCGATTATTCTAATTACATCTTTTAGAAATGAATCCTGGAGTCAGAAGTTGAGTACTGACTCTTGAAATTGCATTTTCTGGAAGTTTTCAAAACTTCTCTCTATGATCAACGGATAACCCGTGACCCGAGCTGCGAGTTCTTGGCGAATTCTTGTACACGATATGGCAGTACAGTTCGGTACTTTCAGCACTGTTACTTCCGGTATTACCGATTTCCTATAGCACCTCATAGTACCGAAATAGAAAAAATATTACCCGTTCGTACCGAGTACATCCACTTTTTATCCATTCCTAGCTCACACTATGTACAGTGTGCCTCTTCAGTATTTCTTCAAAGTATGCCATGGAAAGTGCACTCGTTATGAGACAGAAGTGGACAAAGAAAGATGGCGGGCCCAGCTCTACATCCATAGATTAGAGCCCTCAGGGCATTACGACCTCGTTTGGCGTTCAAAGGAAAAAGAATCTCTTTCCCCTCAATTCCTCTATTTCACCGGCCCTACCACCACCCCCATCCCACTGATATATCGTGTCCCCCCCCCTTCCTCTTTTGCCGCGCCGGCAGGTGAAGTTCGAAATAAACCGACCCTCGCCTTCAGCAGCGCGTCGAATGAATGAAATGTGAGCATCGACGCCCGAAACACCTCGGGGGAACAGACACACATATGCCGCCATCCCTCACCGAGGCCAAATTGATTCGGCATTCCGAGTATGCATCACTTATTAACAACTTATTAAATTATGGAATCCTTCCAATTGCTTCAAGCGTAGCACACGTTTTTATGAGGAAAAAAGATGTAATGAAAGTTTCGCGATGTTATCCTGCGGGGATTTGATGGTTCTGCGTACGATTGTCGATTTAAAAAGAAGATCGAAGCAGGAGATAGATAGAGAAAGATAAATTCTCTTAATCACGAAAATGAAATTTCATCGCTTCCTCTGCAGTAATTATCAAATTTCATTTATTAACGAATTTAGTGTGTGGAAAAATAATGCGCTAAATCTTCCATTGGTAATATGATTGGTGATGGGAAAAGATTTCTGTAAGAATTAAAGGAGCGATGCACTGAGTAGCGAGCAAAGTTCTAAAGGAGCAGCGCTCTACATTGGGAATGTATGCGCGATGAAACCAAAGCAGACCGATCCAGTACATGGGAAAAATAGTCATAAAACATGTTCCAACGGGAAAAATATTTGTCAATCACATAGGTGATTTCGAACTGCAATATGGCATCGTTTGTTATGTTTTATTTAATACTACAATGTTTCAAGGTGGTTTCACCGATTTTTTAAGCGGTACTTAAATGCCATTTGTTTCTATTGTGGGTACCTATAGAAAAATATGTCCTCTACCTGATGTGAACAGCAGTATATTACTTTTTCGCTCCATTTTTCTCGCATATTGAAAGTAGTAGTAGTGTTTATTGGGTGCGTCGACGGCATGGTCATTTGGCACCGTACATATTGAAATCACATGGCGATCATTATGTGACAGAGAGAAACACGAGGAAAAATACGAGGTACATCCAGAAAGTGAGGGGGATCGGGTTGGTGTGGTGGCTCTAAGAGTACTCGCCTACCACACGGGCGGCCAGGGTTCAAACCCCTGCAGAGGCGGGTGTTTTTCAGAGGGAACCCGATCCCTACTTGAGTGTCTTGTGGAGGGCACTTCAAGTACAGTACTCCGTCTTTCGGATGAGTTATTAAGCCGTGGTCCCCTTGACGCTTTTCGTTAAGAGCAGGCTAATGCCGACGCCGGGTTTCTATCCACCCTTCATCCCTTACCTATCCCCTATGGCGCAAACGACCTTAGCCGTCGGTCGCCTCCCCACATATCCAATCGAATCCATCCAGGAAGTAAGTTTCGTTTGTATTTCGTGTCACAGCTGCGCTGCGATCGCAGTTTCGCTTATGAGCGGTCCTTACCCTGACCTATTGAGAAGGAGTTGACCAGAGTTGACGCCATTATGAGCTCGCTGATTGTTGCGTACGCTTCGTGGTTCTTGTTTGAAATGGCGAATAAAATTGAAAATCCCCCCGCTGAGGGATGGTGACCAACGGTATTGTTTTGATTCATGACAATGCCTGCTCTAACTCTGCGAATGCGCCACAACATTTTTTACAGAACTTCATTTGGAAAAAATTCAACCACCCTCCATATAGCCCGGACCTCAAACGGAACTTACTTTCTGGATGTATTTCTTATATTTTTCTATTTAACATAAATGACATTCGCATGGAAAACTCTTTTTAGAAGCAACAACTCCCGTTAAATAGGTTAAAAATAAAATAATAAAAATAAAAATAAAAACTCACCTTACCGCCTCATTTTTTTAAAAGTTATTACAGAGTTGCTGCGAAAGTCAATGACAAAATATGGTAGTTCCCAAGAAATGGCGCTGCAGTCGGCGACTATAACTGTAAAAATGCGTTCATCAAAAATATATTCGGGGAATGATGGAAAATGTTCGCGCTTTAATTTGGTTTTCAATATCTAATGCATTCAATCAGGGAAAGCAGGATTTTAAAAATCATTTGAAACAATATGAAATTTAGTTTTCATTTTGAATCACTTAGTCAGAGTGGAACCTATTAAATGGCACATATCTTCCTTAATTGTCTCGATTTTCGGCACCGGTTGAAGACAAAATTCCGTACTTTTCTCTTCCACGGCTTTAATGAGCAACAGCAACTAGTGCCCTAACAGCTCGAGTGCTCAAATTTTCACGTCCGACCGCACGCGTGCAGTGGAAGTGCATCTGCACTCCTGGCTCCCTTTGCATTCGAGAACGAGCGATGGAATGATCGCCCCGAGACACGGGAAGCGAAGTTCGCTCCCGAAGCACTGGTCGCTCCTCCTCGACTCTATTCGTGGCCACAAGAGAGGGTCCCTCCCCTCATCATTGGAAGCAGCGGTCCCCTTATCCGTGCCACACATCCAGGTGGATGGAGAGGGCAATGCGTCATCAAACTGAAGCCTGACAACGTAAATACACAACCATATTTATCTGGTAATCTTTGGGTTCTGCGAGAATTTTTTGCAGTATTTTTGCGAAAGTTTCGCCGTGATCTGCTGCCGGCTTCGTCGGGCTTGTAAAACAACAATGGCCTTCTTTTTTATAAATAAACAAATTCGGCAGTTGATGAATTTAGAAATAATAAAAATAAATTCCAAAGAAGTGATTTCCATATACAAGGGAGTTTATAGCCATTCTCTCTACTTATATTTTGGGGTCTCTTTTCAATTTCAATTGCCTCCCTTATAAGCCACGAAAGAAAGTAACTGCTTTCCTTGTGTGACACTTTCCGCGGCTTATAAGGGAGGCAATTGAAATTGATAAGAGACCCTACATCACGACGAAACTGTCGCAAAAATAATACAAAAAATACTCGCAGAACCCGAAGATTACCAGATATACATCATGAGCTGCGAAAATCTACAAAATAAACAACCATATTGTTTAACCCTGCTCTCTCCTTACTTTCCTATGCAAAGCACGACGGAATGGACGAATTAGCGGATGAAAAGCGAGAATATCAAAAGTTTATTCGAAATTTAGGGCAAGAAACTCTTGAAACATATAATGGCTGCTCAGCACGGTAGATTCTATTCAATCTTTTATAGGTATTTTACAAACATTGAGAATGCGGATGATTTTTCATTAAAATAAATAATCAGGATAAGTGAGGAGGATGCATGTAAAACAAGTAAGTGCATGCAGATTTATATTAATTTATCGTCGGAAGACCTAGCAAAATTGCAAAATTAGTGCGTGATCCCGCAAGCGCTGCAGGATAATAAGGCTCAACGAAGACGGCGAACTGTTTTCAGCTTCTAGCATTAGTCAGCATAGCAAGCGCCCTCTCCGTATAACTCAATGGTGCCTCGTGCTAAATACCCTGAAGCTGGATACACGGGAATCGACGCCGGGCCAGGAAGACGGAGAAGCGGAATAAAGTTCGCATGGGCCCGGAACGGCGGAAAACGGAAAATGAACATTCGGGGCATTAGCGTACTCTCATCTGGAGGCATTTGCAATGATTTATCTGAAGAACAGCATCGACTGATTCGGGAACGATGGCGAAGAACCAGCATTGAAATAATCCAAGAAAATATAATATCCTTATTAATTAAAGCTATATCACACGAGGTAGGCCATACATGTCATGAATGAAATCTTAATAAATCACCTATGGCGGGAGAATTTATGATAACGCTTAAAACCTTGATTCAGGGCACGATTGGCAAGCTATTTTCTTTTATTTTTTTATTTCTTTTATTTTTATATATACTTCATTCTTTTATTATATAAATTTAAGTGGAATCTTATTTTAAATCAGATTTCTTATTTAAATCAAAATAAGAAAGTTATTATTACAGTCATATCATTGGTGCGTTGAAATATACATTCGTTAAAATTTGGGCGAGATTGGTTAGGATTATTGTATCTTTTTCAAAACATAGTTTCTCTTTCCTCACATAATGTGACGTTTTATATAAAGTTAATTAAAAGATCGAGATAGGAAAAAAGTATTTTGTAGTAGCACGGTTTCATACATGGGAACATCTTTGAAATAATTAAATGATTACGCTGGTACGAATTTACTATACCAGGTCATAACATAAATGAATATAGACTAGCAGCAATACGTGATGAAAATCATAATTTCAAATCTTTAAAATATATATTAAATGCAAAATTCAAAGAGTTTATAATATACAACTAGCTGGTACATTATAAACGTCTTGGTTTCCAGATGTTGGAAATGTTTTCCCGAAATCACGACAAATTTAGCCGCTCTATTGCTTTTGACGTCAACTTTCCGCCCGTGAAAAGCGGAAAATATCAAAAATCAATTCGCCCTTTACCATTGGCCGAAGCTCTTTCTCTTTCCTTTCCGCTCTCCTGTGATTGGCCGGACACTTTTTCGTCTTCCGCTTTCCGCGTCGTTTTCCTTGACTTAAAGCTGGGCGCACAGGAATTGTTTTGGAAATGGGTCACCAAAGGTGGACAAACCCTCAATGAACTGTGAATGGATAGCACTATTCATTTCTACATCTACATAATACCCCGCGAGCCGCCGCATGGGCGCGTGGCAGGGGGTGGTAGGTCACCAGCCGTGTAAAGATGTAAAATTTTTGGAGGTGAAATGGTGACATGTCCTATGGGAGTGTATTTGGAGGAGCTCAGTTTTTATTGTGGTCGCTTATTGTGTGCGGAAAGAACGAGGTTTTGTAACTATTTAGTTTATCTCACTTACTTTATCGCATCTGTCAGACCTAGAAATGTGGTGGGGCGTCATGATTATACTCTGTATCGCTGTGAAACACACCAGTTCTGAATATCTCAAGCAGCCTAAGCCTAGCGTGCAGTCTCTGAGTCTCTCTCCCACTTTAATCCCTCTAACAGTTGTGGAACACTATATGTTCTTTCGTAGTGGTTTTTAACGAAGCGTGCTGCTTTCCTTCGTATTTTATTAATTTTGAGTGGTTGAAAACTTTTGTTGCGATCTGCTCTCGGGCAGCGATGCTAAAGGTTGCCTTTCATGAACAGAACGATGACAGGTACCCTAGGCGACGTTATTTTCTCGTCCCAGACAAGTCTTATGCTTTCGAATAAATTTTACACCTTGCTTGAAGCAATCGCAAACTGCATACTTTTCTCAAAAACAATATGAATCGTAAGAGATGCAATTCACGCAACCGAATTAAGCTTGGCGGGAGGCGTATGGCGCTGCCATCGCGGAAACGCAGGCCGGCTGAACTAGGCCATTAAGGCTCGCCGCTTTTAATTACTCGAAATTGCTTTTCTCTCGAGGGAGTCGTTTAGACATCTGCATCGTGGATTCGGGCACTCTTCCGAGGTTTATCCATCGATGGCGAGGCTCCAAACCACATCCTGTTTCCGGGCAACCGTTTCATTTCTCCATTATCTCAACTAGGAATCGCGCCCAGTCTGTGGCTTCCAAATGTGTGGCAGCCCGAGTATCGGGATTAAATTGAGAGCATCAACGTTATTTACGGAGATGTTTTGATAAGTTTAGCAGAATTTCGATGCCATGAGAAGAATAGGGATGGGAACCCCCATCACAGCACAGGCTACATAACAATAAGAATCTGGAGAGTCAAGTGGAGGCTAATTACTCTCCAAAGATGTCACGAACTTGCAAAAAAACCTCAGTGCTACTATAATAGGTTCGATTATATTCATAAAATTTGAAAGATTGATCGCAGGATAGGCATGCTTAAAATATTACAGACCTGTCATTAGATTAGGATGATCATCGGACTATATTTACAAATAAACATCCTTTAAAATTCGTACCTCGTTGCTCGGAAGAGAGAATATAAATCAACACGGTACCATGGTAATTCTTCGGTTGATGTAACATATAGTGGTACACAACTATTAGAGGGATTAAGTTGGGAGCCCCTAGAGACTAGGAGGCTGCACGGTAGGTTTTGGCTGCTTGATATATTCAAAACTGGTGTTTTTCAGAGTGAAAGAGAGGATATTGTAATGACGCTTCACTACATCTCTAGGTCTGACAGGTGCGATAAAATAAGAGAGATACTCTGCCCAATAGATAGGTACAAAAACTCGTTCTCTCCGCGCACAATAAGCGACCACAATGAAAACTGATCTCCACTAAATACATGCCCATAGTACATGTCATCATTTCACCTCCAAAAATTTTACATCTTTACACGGCTGGTGATCTACCACTCCCTGCCACACGCCCATGCGGTGGCTCATGGGGTATTATGTAGATGAAGATGTATAACTATTTTTGGCAAATCATCATCTTAATTAATCCATTTTGTGTGACAATCTGATCATTCCTAATGACTTCAATATGCTTTCGCGTCAGTTTTCTCTCGCATAATTGTTATTTTCTCTAATCGATGCCTATAGTGAGCGATACTCGGGCAGTCGCGAGACGAAAACAGTATCGGCCACAAATGGGAAGAGGAGCGCTCGATTGGCGGAGATTTGAAACGCGAGATGGTGCAGATATCCGGACGGGACGGTTCTACTTTTCGCGGGGCGCAAGTGGCGGGGAGGGGGTAGGGGTAGGGGGAGAAAGGGGGAACGGGAGGGAGAGGAGAGGGGGATTGAATACACACGCGGTCAGCGGCGGCCGTGAGTCATCACGCACCCGCCGAGGGCGGCGTGCCAGAGCCCCACCCCCTATTGCCCCCAGCCGGCCCCTCTCTCCGCCCCCGCACCTGGCACGCGGCCCTCTGGGCGGTGGATTTAATCCGATTCAATCTCCATCCGAAAAAGGTCGGAGGTGCACCTCGAAGCGATGCGCGTGTTTTCGCACACTTCCCGTTAAATGGAGCCCACCTCCGCTGCACCCGCTCCTCACGGCCACGTGCCGCACCATCGCGAGTCGCTTGACGTCACTAGGAAAATCGCTCACTTGAAGAGTTTACAAATTACGTCACGCAACATTAGCGCTAGGTAAAAATTGGTATGTACTATCGGGCCGAGCAAATCCTTCATTAGCATCAAAATCACGGAGGATCGATTGAACTGTTGGTGATTTACTGTTCTATTCCGTTGTCTAGGGGGCGTGACTTCGTGGAATTTTCTTAATATTGTAAATGAAAAGTATAAATTAGTTATTCCACATAGATTTATTAACAGGACGACCTACGTCTCGACGAAGCTCGTCGAAACCTATCTGATGATGACGAGCTTCGTCGAAACCTAGGTCGTACTGTTAACAAATCTATGTGGAATAACTAATTTATACTTTTCATTTACAATTTGCTGTTCTATTTTATATTCTGTTTTGAAAACTTGTTGAAGTGTTTTGAAAACTTGTGAAGTGTTGAAACTTTGCCGGTTTGGATTTTTTAAGATTTGCTAACGTTGCAATATTTTCAACAGATTTTAATCATAGTAACCACTATTAAGTATTTACCAAGAGATACAAGACTCAAGATACCTAAAAGACTTAGTCATTATAAATGTACAGCAAAGCCAATTTGTAATAAACAAATACGTAGTGAGTTCAATTTCTGATGCTATTCAGCTGTTTCTAAGAACAATGAACGGCTGTTTATAACTCGCCCATCAAGGCCATTGAGGGTTTGGAAATAAAATCATTAAATAAAATATCATATACTCTATGCTAGAAATTATTGGCCAAAGGGTTTTTGGAAAAACGCCTTGAAGTATCCTGTTGCCCTTCATTTTCCCAAATAATGTTTCAACTAGAATCCTCCACATCGTTTCACTCTTTGTCAATATTCCATCCTGCGAAGCCAAACAATTTTCGGGGATGGGGTCGGAAGAGTGGCTAGGGTACTGGCTTGCCATGCCGATGGCCAGGGTTCAAACTCCGGCAGAATTGGTTATTTTTCAGAAGAAACCTGATCCTTACTAGGGTGTGTTGTAGAGGACACCTCAAGTCAAGTACTTCGTCTGTAAGACGACACGTTAAGCCAAGGTCCCCTTGGCGCTTTTCGTTAGGAGCAGGCTAATAATGACGCCGGGTTTCTCTCTACCCTTCCTCTACTCCCAAAAGATCCTTCCCTTACCTACCGACCCTCTTGACCTCAATGACGCAAATAACCTCAGTAGTCAGTCGTTACTCCAAACAACCAACCAGCCAAAGAATGTTTAAAAGGGAGAATGATGCTCTTCACTCAGTAAGGATCCAAAATATGCTGGATGCTAAATCCTATGTCAACCTCGATTTCATCACCAGGTGTCAGAACGTCTAGCATTTTACATTTCACAAACGAATCTAAGTCAGGGATAGAGGGATTAACTTTGCAATTCCACATTGTAAAAGATTTATTACGACCTGATGATGCTGCACTGCGGCGAAACCGGTCGTAATAAATCTTTTACAATGTGGAATTGCAAAGTTAATCCTTCTATCCCTGATATCAAGGAATTCCACCAAGTTAGGTCTGAAACCATCGTTTGAATCTAAGTCAGATATGGAGCCCTCATACGACTCACTTAGATACATGATGGCAACATTCTCTTATGCTCCCATAACGAATTTCATAGTATTACTTACAGTGTTTACGAGGTGTACGATAAACCTGAGAAGTGTTTACGAGATAAGTAGGACGGCTTGGATTAGGAATGAATGCGGTCCGAATGTATAAAATGAATGCACAGAATGTATCCGCTGGGGTCTAATCCGGAGCACTGTGAATGGTTGAGGAGTCGGAGGTTCTTGGGCTGTTGAAAATCCGTTTGAAAGTAGAGGAGCCAATGAGAGCGCTCCGGACTAGACCCCAACGGATATATAATTGAATAGAGCCCTAAATATAGCGGCCAACAAATCTCTTGAATATTTAGATCCGAGGATGCCGGCGAAACGTTTATCCACTAATATTCTGCAGTGCGGGAAGATCTCGAAATATTCTAAATCACGAGATGACTGATAACCCAGCGGCATATGTGCTTTCAGGATTAATTCTCTGATCTTTATAAGAAAACGCATTTGGTGCGTCTTGGAAGTGAAATATTTTTGGCGCTTCGATAGAGTTGCCGAACAAAATACTTGAGGGTCTTTCTGTTTTTGGATGGCGTCTTCGGAGTAACTATAACGACGGCTGAATCGTTAACCTCCACTTGCCCTGCAATAGAATCACTCGGACCTCTAGTATCCCCACCATATTTCAACAAACGCGTATGTCTATGAGGGATAGAATTTTTTGCAGGTGGGAAGTTTCTTGAAGTGAGAGTTTTCCCCTTGCTTCCACAGTGACCTTAATGCGAGCATAAGGTCATCAGTACTTTAACTGGGAGGACTATTACAACGCATACGCACATGGAAATATGACGCGCCCCAGTAAACAGTTGCGCGTTCAATACGGTGATATTACATTCAATTTACTACATCGGGATTAGGGAACGGGATTGAGATGATCCTCGGATATCCAACTATCACCGACAAAAAATCTTCGAGTATATGAAGGATTTTAGTGTCAAATTTAAGAAGGAGAGCCCATTGCGCCCACAAGCATTATCCCAAATCTAGCTCTAGCGATTATTAGTAGGATTTTTGAAATTTTGCCACTTGGTAGGACTTACACTTATGTTCACTATACTTATGAACTTTTAGCTAATTTTCAAGACAATTATTTGCAGTTGATGCACATGCGCAATAATAGCTATGCATTTGAGATCGTCCTGAAATATGCCGCATCAAACACTACTAAAGCTTGAGTTATGTGTGGGAATGCTCCCAAAAATTACGCACATTCTCGCCCCATATGCAGCGGTTTATCACCCCGATATATCGGCAAACTCCTATTTGCCGAAATTGAACCCCTCCCATTAATATGAAAACTAATTAATATTTTTTTCCTCAACATCAATGCGGACTTAGTTCCACCGTTTTCTATTTTATTTTGCGTGCCCTTCATCGGCCGAGCACGCACCCTTCAGAATGCGCGTAACACGGCTTCCGAGTACCTTAGTCATGAGCCTTCTAGAATCCCCCCTCCCCAGTTCCCCCTCACCGGCCATCTCCATCGCCAAAGGTCAGGTGATGTCCTCGAGGCGCTTAACATGTTTCTCCCATTAAAGAGCTCTGTTTCTCACTCCCCATGGCGATGAGTCAGGCGCGGGACGGAAATAATATCGCTCGGATAACATGATCTCGATCCGAGAGCGATTCCAAGGGTCCAGAAATCCACGAGTAGTTATCCTCTCCGTTTATTTCGATTTATAAACCATTAATTTCAAGGAAGAGAATCGCCAGTCACATGTTTATTTTGCCTAACTCATCTATCGGCCATCATTCAGCAGTCAGAACTTGCGTGGATTGCCAAAACAATCATATGTTCTACATACTCAAGGGTCCACAAAAATAATGAGAACAAACCGGATGAAAGTCTTCCCTCGCAAATAGGCAGCAGATTCAGGTTTTCGTGACTTAATATAATTTCCTTTAACCACTGTAGTGTCAAGGCAGTCATAATTTTTCCAAAGCTCATCTCTACAGGGTATAAACCACTGCATGAAACGAGCGAAAGCAAGTATTGAGGTTACGAGAGCGCTTCCTCCTTCGACAAGCAAAGTCCAATGCATATGCAGGGAAGCCCTCTAAGAGAACATGTTACGTATTCACCTACCAAGTGTGGACGCAACGTTTCAATGAGAAGTACTTGTGCTAACCAATCAGGAGTAGATAGAGCAGACAATGCATCTGATGTGCCCTCCATCGGACCTCATTTGAAAATATAAAAAGAGAAGAAATGTTATCGATCAGAGTTTGCCCTTCCCCTGAGCCATACTCATCGTAACGGCATAAGTAATCACTCTATTAAGAGCCCGCCCTCTGCAGTGCCCATCTCCAGCCGTGCCGTCCTCAGCCGGTCCGAAACAATATATATATATATGGCCCACAGGGATCTTATAGATAAACTTTTGTGGACTTAAAGAGAAAATATCATTAAGAATGGATGTGCTAAAGATCAAAATATTGGTTCTTGATTATGATAAAATTGGAAAATGGTGAAACAATTGGACGACACAAACGTTCGGGTTTCTTGACCTATTTTGTTCGAAAGATGGAAGAATAGATGAGGAGTGAAATGCCGCGCAGATGCTGGAAGGAAAGTTTCAGGTATCAAGTGAATAATATCGTCTATTGTAATGAATGTTTGTGTCGCGAGGTAAAAATCGCTGCACCGATACAAAATATATACTCCCTCATTATGTACTGCATGGTAGCGAATATTTGGAATGCGAGGAAAAGCTCACACGTAAGCTAAATTCCTTAGGTGTATTTGCGGTAAAAGTATAAGGAAAAAGGTTGGGAATGAGTAGATGATGAAAGAAAGTAAAATGGAGGGATCATAAATGGACACATAAGAAAGGAACGAGCTTCTAAAATGTGGGAATCTTGAGAGAGTAGCTCCGATCCAAGTAATTAAACAGAATTTTGATAGAAGAGTGTATTGCGGGCGAGGAGGATATCGGCTGTGGAAGTTATGGGAGATGTGATGATTGCGACTCTTACAAAGAGGAATGTAAGGAGGCTTTCAAACAAAAAATCGAGTATGAATCATGAGCTAATGAAACAGAAGCGAATAAGGTATACATGGATAAGGCATCTTAGAGAAAAGTGTTTTGAGACTCTTACAAAGAGGAATGTTAGGAAGTTTTAAAATAAAAGATCGAGTATGAACCATGTACTAATAAAACCAATGCGAAATAGGTATACAAGAATTAGGCATCTTAGAGAAAATTGTTGAAACAGATTCAGTTTCTTAGGTCTAACATTAATGACGACGCTCCTTGAGTGTTCTCAACCTGAAAGGTATGCCTGTATCTGCATCAGATCCAAATACTTTGGAAGCAAAGTTATCAGAAAACGTTTTCTTTGACAGCACATCGCCGATCGTCTTCGGCCCCACCACTTTCTGTCTCCAGAGCTTTTTGCTTAACTGACTGAAAGGAATCTTTTTAGCCATAGATGAAATATATACTACTTAAACAGAAACTAATTGAAACATAAACACTCTACCTATGAAATGCTAACTATGGGGGAGAGAACATAGTGCAGCCACCCGCGTTGAAATCCAATTCGTACCAGGAGAGCAAAAAAATCATAACACAAAGAACATTTTGTAATATTCCACTGTGATTTATTCTTCCCCGACCGGTTTAAACGCTAGTGCATCATTCTCCAGGGAGAATGTAACCTTGAAAATGATGCACTAGCGTTGAAACCGGTCGGGGAAGAATAAATCACAGTGGAATATTACAGAGTACTTTATTTTCTCCCACCAGAATGTTATTTCACAAAGTAGAGCCTTTAAAAGTTGAACTATTACAAAGAAACACATGTGTTACACCAAGAGTGAAGATGCTCTTCTTACAATGCGAGCTACGGTTCCAAGTGGAGCAAGAACTATTATTTCTGGTAATGGAAATAATTTTGCCGAATAATTTTTCGGGATGTAGGTGAGGAAGATGATGAGTGAGGTGGTCCATGAGGAATGGTGGTTAGAGAGAGAGAGAGAGAGAGGGGTGGAGGGGAAAGGAAAAGGGTTTCCGTGGAAAAAAGGGAGGAAATTATCATTGAGAAACAAGAAGGTGATTTCATTAATCAAGACGATGGCTCCCAGACGGCACGACCGGAAAGCATATTATATGAGGAGTTTTAGATGTCTTGAAAACTAAGGGTGAATAAAAATAGTTTTTCACAGGAAACGATAAGGAAAACTCCCCACGGTCGGAAAAATGAAGGCAAGTCTGATCATAGCGATAAAAATTAAAGTGACTTTGCAAATATAACAAAATATTTTTGATTACTCAGTACAACGGGTATCATCCGTCAGGGCATCACGACGTGCAATGACACCTGGTGTCCTTCTACCTGAAGATGCTCTAACGGGTGAAACCGGTTGATTATTATTGCAGGTTGATTGAGTTATTACAAAGATTACGTGGAATTTATCAAGTCACTTTTATTTGTACCGTAATGAATCGATTCCACCAAATTACGCCACACAATATTACTATTAGCAATTATGATCCGTTGGACAAGGGGGATCGGGTTGGTGTGGTGGCTAGAGTACTTATCTAACCATACGGATGGCCAGGGTTCAAATCCCTGCAGAGGAGGATGATTTTCAGAGGAAACCCGATCCCTACTTGAGTGTCTTGTGGAGGGCACTTCAAGTACAGTACTCAGTCAGTCGGATGAGACATTAAACCGTGGTTCCCTTGGCACCTATCGTTAAGAGCAGGCTAATGCCGACGCCGGGTTTCTATCCACCCTTCCTCCCTTACCTATCTCCTATGGCGCAAATGACCCTGGCTATCAGTCGTCTCCCCAGATATTCATTCCAGTCAGTTGGTCAATGGGTGACCGACCAACATGGATGAACAATGTCGATTGAACTACCGTCAAATGGCAGAAAGACGTGATGATACCCTAAGATTGTCTCCCTCCACTGGAAAGGTAATTTTGTAATGATACACTCGGAAAAATTTCGTACTGGCGGTCAGTGTCATGCGACTAATTTCATCGCTCTCCTCGTAAAAGATTAAAAGAGGTCGAACAGGTTGTCCACGTGTTTTCGAGCGATAACGGAACGGAAACTGCGCCTCCGTCTCACTCCCCCTCTCCTCCCTAGCGTTCCCACTCCCTCCGCCCCCCGTCCCCTACCTCACCGACTCGCACGACGACGCAATAAACATGGGACGTAGACTTCCGGAGGACATTATGTGACGCGGTCGAGACGTCCGCAGTCTCACTCCGAAGACGCCAACTGCTAGGGTCGCCACTATGTCGCTCATTCCAGGAGATTAAGAATTCAGGAGTAGGATATTCCTCGTGATTCCGAGAGAGTTCTTTCCGATCGATAAAATACTTCACCTGCTTCTACATCTACATACTACCCCGCGAGTCGCCACATGGGCGTGTGGCAGGAGGTATTAGGTCACCAGCCGTGTAAAGGTGTAAGTTTTTTGGAGATGAAATGGTGACATGAATTATAGGAGTGCATTTAGTGGAGCTCAATTTTTATTCTGGTCACTTATTGTTCGCGGAAAGAAAGAAGTTTTTCTACCTATATGTTCGGCAGAGTATCTCTCTTATTGTATCCCATCTGTCAGACCTAGAAATGTAGAGAGGCGTCATGATAATATTCTTTGTGTCGCTCTAAAACACACCACTTCTGAATATCTCAAGCAGCCTAAGTCTAGCGTGCAGCCTCCGAGTCTCTAGGGGCTCCCACCTTAATCCATCTAACAGTTGTGTAACACTATATGTTCGTTCGTAGCAGTATTTAACGAAGCGTGCTGCTTTCCTTTGTATTTTGTTATTTTTTTGGTTAAATCTTCATGATAAGGGTCCCAAATGCTCGCGGCGTATTCGAGGAGTGACCTAACCCGAGCGAAGTAGCATCTCTCTTTTACTTGTTCATAGAGGATACTTAACGCAAATAATACCAACTGTTATCTTCTTTTTTAAATATCTGAGCCTGCTAATATGGATATCTGAGACCCATGTCCAGCTCCGCCTCCGCTCCTCCGTTCCCTCAATATCTGCGACCCCCCCACCCCTAATCCCATGACTCCCATCCCACCTCCCCGTCCCCATCCCGTCTTCCTTCCTCATTCCACGCCCGTTATTTTCGGATTCCGGCGGTCTCTCGATCGTCACGAGGGATTTATGGCGGGGGGTGGTGGGACTATGGGCTCGTCTGTGTCCCCCACAACCTTTGAGAAAAAAATGAGGCATTATGAAAAGGTAACACTTCAAACACAAATTTTGGCACGAAAACCACACGATCGAAAATAAATAAATTATTGGTAAATAAACGATGAAAACTGAAAGCTAGGAGAAGATGCAAGAAGCAATAATTCGTGATCCTCCCTGCACGTTTGATGATACATATACACTTGGCGCATTTCCAATGGATCAAATATAAGTTTCAGAAGCATGGGTGGCTCTTCAAATGCTCACCAATCGATGATCGGCATTCCTTGCCATACTTATTTCGTGACAGAAGACTAGGGAAGGAATGAAAGGGTTTTCCCTGAGGTGAAAGGCAAAAAAGTAGTAGAATAAACCAATAGAAATGGTTTATCTCATCTTTAAGCTTAGAGGTTTTTCATGTTGCGAAAGATTTGAATAGGGAATGCGCTCATTCAATCCTCATAGGTGGGAGGATATGAGCTGAATTTCTGGTGGACGGTCGCAACTTATTCACTAAAAGTATGATAAAACAACGAGCAATAAGAACAACATATATAAGCAATACAAATCAAGTATGATTGAAGCTCACGAGCCAACGTGTTCAACAGAGACGCCAAGATGCGCAGAACTCATGATAGCAGGTTGGACAAAGCACTCGAACAGCGGCGAGCGAACAAATTCACGAGGACCGAGGTGGAAAAGATCATTCAACCCAATTTTAGAGTCGAGACTTAAACAGAATTGTAGTGAGCTAATTTAATAAACAGCGAATAGATGATGCATCGGTTTGAAATTATTCATATACAGAAATTTTAAAAATGAATATGTAATTTCAAGCGGATGCAGCAAAAGCCACGAAGAATACATATTTTCATTTTCCGAATTTTAGCGAAGGGAACACAATTTGACGAGGAGATTCAATTATTATCCCCAAGAAAACTGTAAAAGTTGTTGAGCAATTTTGCTGATTATAATTATTGTATAAGCCATTATGATATAAGCTTAAAAGACTTTAATTTATCATCTTTAAGCTTATAAGTTTTTCTGTGAGCCAACGCGTTGGAAAAGGTAATTCAACACAATTCATAGCAGAAAAAAATAACTTAAATAAATCTACGCATTCATGGCTGAATTACAGTAACTAACCAGGAAAACCTATTTTTTCATTATCTTAGTTTATTAAAGGCGCTACTTAGATGCAACGTTTTCAGAAAAACTGGATTAAGTTACCTCAAGGTGGTGCGAGCGAGATAGTTCCCTAATCATAATAGAGACCATATTCGAATTATACGATTTAATGTCACCAGCTGAGAGACACATGAATTTAATATTACATTAATAAAGGCGCAACAATATAGTTTTACATGACAGAAATTTTAAGTAATCAAATGAAAATATCTAAATACGTCTTTGACTTGACTCGTTTTTTTCACGCGGTACGTTAGAAACTCCATCAAAAAGGAAGGTTTATTGTGATCCCGAAGAATTTACTGCAGTGACAACATGATTAGTTTTCAAAAATAGTTGAGAAAACACACAAACTACACACTGTTGATTTTTTGAAGAGATCTAAGGGTAGGGAATGCCTCATTTTTAATACAAGGTCTCTCTGGAGTGCATGCACGTACCATTTCCCATTTAAATTGGCTGGTATTATTTGTCAAATATCTGGGAAAGTAATGTGGTATGGGGTTGAATTTTTGATGTCAAAGGAAGGGTGATATATTACTCTTGAAAATGAGACCAAATTCATTGATTTCTAGGTAAAAAGATATTTCGCTCGAACAACCTTAAAAGAGCTTCAGCTGTAAATCTTCTGGTTTCATTTGCATCGGGAACGAGCGGGAGCGAAACGTCCTTCGCACGCCTCAACAGGTGAGGTCCGCTTGGCAAGGGAGAATTATTTTGGCGAAATGTGGAAAAATGGAGGGAAACTCGGCGCCCACCTAAGCTTTCCCTGCGTCTACTAAAAGGTGACCAAGAGATTTCCCATTAGGCGAACGGATTCCTAGAAGTGCTCTCTCCGCTCCTCATCACACAGGGCCCACGTGAGAAGAAATGAACGGACGAGAGTGAATGAAAGGCTAAAAGCACGAGCGCCAGCATCCGCCAACTCGGGCCACTCGGAACATCACACATCCAAACCCCATCCTCTCTTATTCACGAATTCTCATCTCGTGATTTCAACTCTATGTCAAATACACACCGGTCACGGTTTCGTCGCATTGTAACAATGTCAAGGCCTTGATGGTATTTGAAAATAAAGCACGGTGAAATCTACACCCTAGTTTCTCATACGTGGAAACTGATTATTTCCACACGCCCGAAACTCTCTCCTTGTTCAGAAACTTGGAGGGATTATTCAACGACACAAACAACCAGTACTTCGCGACGCAAGTACTTCGCTGGGGTGGAGTGGGGAAGGTCATTTGTGGAATCTCGCAAAATAGTAACCATTAGAAAATAAAAATGCACACCTCTAAATAATTTCTTTTCCCATACCTTTGGAAGTAAAGACGAAATAGGCATGTAAGAAAAATTATTCAGCCATCCTAATAATTCAGCAGACGACGATAAGTTGATCGGCAAGCTCAAGGAATGGATCGCTCCCACGTGTAGTAAATGGAGGCATAGGGCTTTCACACCCATTGCAAAGCCCCATGTCATGCCCCCTTGTGTTGGAAACGAAATCCAAGCGCTCAGGAGACGATTCCAAAGTAGCGTAATTTACTATGCCAATTTAGAAAAAGAGAAACGGCAAAGAAAAAAATACTGGAAACCTCATCTCACAAGAGTGAGTTCCAGAAATACGTGCACGCGATGTCAATTCAGTGCTATCTCATACACAAAGATGTCTTCATTTCTGTGTGTAGATTTAAGATCATGCTCGCATCGCAGCTGTTGACTCGCTCGAGCGAGACAAGATTTGTGGTGAAATTATTCACAAAGTTATCGAGTCTGAATCATTTCTCGGTGGACGAAGAGGGCATTATGTCATCAAACTGTTGCCTGACAACCGAAATAACAACCGCATTTGTTATCCCAAGCCTTTCATTTCTTTCCCGACGGAATAACACGACAGAATGGAAGAATTAGTGGATGCAAAGACAGAAATATCCACTATCTGTTTCAAATATAAGGCAAGTAACCCTCGAAACGTACACTGACTACTAAATTCAACAGACTCTACTCGATTGTACCATATATTTCCCCGGAAATGCAGTTTATCATTAAAATAAATAAATAAACCCACCCCGGAGGGAAACGGCGCGATTGGTATGTATGAATGTATGTATGTATTTAATGCAGTTTGAGCAAAATATAATTTTACCTAGAAATCGATGCATTTCGTCTCATTTTAAAGAAAAATATATCACCCTTCCATTGACATAAAAATTTCAACCCCTTACCACATTACTATCCGAGATATTTTCCAGAAAATACCAGCAGTTTTACATGAGAAATGGTACGTGTATGCACTTCAGAGAGAGCTTATTTTAAAAATGAGGCATTCCCTACACTTAGATCTCGTCAAAAAATCAACAGTGTGTAGTTTGTGCGTTTTCTCAACTGTTTTTGATAATTAGTTAAACTGTCACCGCAGTAAATTCTTCGGAATCGCAATTAACTTTCCGTTTTGATGCGAATCGGGATGGTGTGGTGGATAGAGTACTGGCCTACCACGCGGGTGGTCAGGGTTCAGATCCCTGCAAAGGCGGATATTTTTCAGAGGACAAACGATCCCTACTTGAGTGTCCTGTGGAGGGCACTTCAAGTACAGTGCTCCGTCTGTCGGATGAGACGTTAAGCCGTGATCCCCTAGGCGTCTTCTGTTAAGAGCAGGCTAATACCGACCGAAGGGTTTCTATCCACCCTTCCTCCCTTACCTATCCCTTACAGTGCCGTCGCCGTCGGTCGCCTCCCCAAAAATCCAATCCAATCCTTCGTTTTGATTTAGTTTCAAACGTACCGCGTGAAAAAAATGAGTCAAGTTTTAGACTTATTTAGATATTTTCATTTGACTTCTTACAATTTTTGCCATGTAAAACTATATTATTGCACCATTTCAAATTAATATTTATTTCGTGTGTCTCACAGCTGGTGAAATTAAAACGTATAATTCGAATGTGGTCTCTATTATGATTAGGGAACTATCTCGCTCGTACAATGTACCTAAGGGGAATTCATACTAAAGAAGCAAGTAAACCAGGTTTATAATAATTTATCGATGGAAAACATCGTTAAGTTGCACAATTTGCGCGTCAGCCCGTAAGCGCTAAAGGAAAATTGGGGATTACAAAAATGGCGGACAGGTGAGGACCACGTTACAGCTTCTAGCATTGACCACCATAGCAAGCGCCCTCTTCATCAATCTCAATGGTCGCAATGGATCATCACACATTTGCACAATCATTTCCGTCCTCGCTTCCCATTGTAGGACTAACACAGTAGACACACACAGGTCAAAGGTGAGAACACTTAAAAAGCACTCTCTCTCTCTCTCTCTCTCCCCCTCTCTCTCCAATGGCGCTACAGCCCTAGTTGAGCCTAGGCTTCCTTAATTTTCCGTCTCCATCCATCTCGGTCTCTTGACTGTTCTCTCCAGTTCCTGAACCTAATAGTAGGTCTCTTGCATCCTTGCTTTTGTTATCTTCCCACCTTGCCCTTCGTTTGCACACTGGTCTCTTTCCTCCCATACTCTCTCCAAGAAGACTTTTATTGCTACCTTCGTCTCTGGCATCCGCTGGACATGTTCCGCCCATCGGAGCCTCGTCATCTCAATGCGCGTGGAAATTTTAGGTTCTTTGCACAGGTCATATCGTGGTTCAACTTAATTCTCCATATCCCTTCACTGTTTACTGGCCCATAGATTCTCCTCAGCATTCTTCTCTCTAGGCTATCCAGTAGTTCAGCAGATTTGGCCGTCATGCACTACGTTTACCAATCGAACTCAAATCGATTTGGCCGGTTTAGTTCGGTATGGTAAACGCAACGGACTAGCGAGATTGATATGAAAAGTGGGCTCATTGGCACCACTTTCTCTGCCAGTCTGAGATTTCAAATCGCTATGAACCGATTCAAATCTATATTTCAATGGATTTCGCATTAGTAAACCAGGCGATCCGAGTCGGCTGGCTTCGAGTGTTCAGAGCGGTCCGGGATCATATCTGTCTGAGTTCGATTGGTAAACGTAATAATTATCCCCTTAAAACGCACTAAAAAAATATTCGGCACCGATTTATGTCCAATTCAATAGGATGGCCATTATTGATTCAGTGCAGGCCGTTTCTGTTTTTCTCCGAGACCAGGCAAATAAACCGGACGGGCTGCATCCATTTCCCTCGCCTACTTGTTTACGCCGCCGCCGCCGTCGCTGTGGTGAGGGGAGGAAGGGGAAAAGAGGGTAGGGGATGGTTTCCCCCCCCCCCTCCTCCGTACCCATTCCCACGCAACATCTCCTTCTGGAGACAGAGAGAGAGAGAGAGAGATTCCTTGGACCGGTGCCCTCATCCGAGAGAGGGGGCGCCAAACACAAGCGAGACCGTCCTCGACTAAGTCTCCTACGCCCACCCCACTTCTTCCACCCCACCTTTAAAAGAAAACACACTGGAAAACTGCGGACCTTTCCCTCCAGCGAATTCCACTCGAAAATTTGCGAAGTATTTATTCTACGTTGCCATTTTTATGTTTTTATGTCGTTTCCATTGAAGTAGATGGAGAGGGCACTACGTCATCGAACTGAAGCCTGACAACCAAAAATACAGCAATATTGTTCAACCTTGCTTTCTCCTTACATTCATACGGATAGCAGGACGAAATGGACGAATTAGCGGATGTAAGGCAAGAATATCCATTTTTGTTTGAAATTGAAGGCACGCGACCTTTGAAACATATATTGGCTGCTTACTGCTATGAGATATACTCGTTTTACAATAGTTTTCACGTGGAATGTGGATAATTACATACATAACAATCACGCCGTTCCCATCCGGGGTAGGCAGAGTCTCCAAGTTTCACTCATAAGTACGTATTTGTACACCTAACTCTGCTTCAATAATTTCCTCCACACTGAACTATCCTTGCAAACCTCTTTTGATTCATTTACCCTCATACACTGCTTCATACACGCCCTCCTGTTTTTAAGACTCCCTAATATTCCTCCTCCTAAGAATTTACTCAACCACATTCAACCACAACTCTCTCGGCCTACCTCTACCTCTCGCATCATTCATTTCACTCTTATACATCTGTTTCGTTAATCGACTCTCATCCATTCTCTCAACAGCGGATAATTATCAATTAAAATAAATAAAAAATGCATAAAAGGATATAACAGGTTATAGAAATGCGTGCATGGCTTATTTCTAGTAATTTATCGGCATAAAAAAATCGTAAAATTGCATAATTAGTGCGTTATAACGAAGTTGGCGGATTTTTTTCAGCTTCTATCACTGGCCAGCATAGCAAGAACCCTCGTCTGCCTCAACGGTCGGGACCTTTCCTGTTTATACCTTATGTGCATCGTCGACTGGCCGTCTTCAACCTCCTGTCCTCGAACCAAAAGGTGTGACGTGAATGTCGCTTAGGTGAGACACAAGGACGAGGCATTGGCCAGTGCGTTAGATTCATTTCCCGACATTCTCGAAACTGTCGCCCGTTTTGCCGCTGTGTTCACACGGGTCTAACCCGTAACATGGAAATGGAGGCTAAAATATGAACAAATTTCCCAGATAAACGCCTGCCTTCAGTTTACGAAGGAACTCGTTCAAATTAAGTTGATGGTGAAGTAAATTCAGAGTTTTTGTGGAATGATATAACAGCTTTATCCCTTAACACGGTATTTTTTTATTTTTTTAGAGAATATTCTGATATCTGAATGATCTGACGTCACATAATGGCGGAAGCCGTTAATAGACGAAATTTGACATTTTGCTGTAAATATGCACGGGCTCTGGGCAAAAATCCGTGAAGTGACTTCTATCTAAGCATTATTTGAAGAATTGTAAAGAATAACCTGAAGAGAGCCTTCAAAACCATCGCCGGAAACTTAAATATAACAGGTTTTTCGTTCGACGGAAACTAGAAATACCACGACGCGGCTTAAATATCCGGGTTATCTGGACGTTTACATAACGAATTCGCCGAATAGTGCGTCACTGATCTGATCAGAAATTAAACTGAAGATATCGTGAGTATACCTAGCGACTAAATACACAATCGTGGCAAAATCAGTACTATTCCTATACATTAGGGAAACAGTCTTCATATTTAAATCTCTCTTCCCTTGAAATACGTACGTAGTTTTGTAGCTTTCCCATGACTTTCCTTCCAGGGTAACACATTTACGAGCATTTTCGTCAAACTTTTCCCTGCACATCTCCTCCTCCACCCCCAGAGGAAACTTTTGCGCAAAACGTTTTGGTAATACCAAGATGCCTTTAACGTGTTACATAAATATTTTCTAGGAATGTTTTCCTGAAGGCAACTATTTAACTCAGCTATCTTAGAGCTTTTGTCTCTGTTTTGGTTGATAACATAGAACTTTTGTCGAGACTTCCCTTGAAAAATCCAGTAAACTCCAAATGGAACATAATGGTGAAGGCACGCCTTTAGAAAGTCAATTGTTCGAACTCTTGAGTGTGCAACTACTCTGTTTCTTCCTGCGAAGTTTAATGGCAAGGCTAAATCAACATACATAGGAGACCATGTTTTAATTTGCTTGAGAACAAAGAAAAATAACGAATTACTTGAAATGCCCCGACAGTTGTAGTCTCTATGTTTCATGTTTATATAAAAAAAACGGAAATTTAGACGTTTGGTCAGTTTTTTTTGGACTTATGACCTCTGTACGCCGGTCGTCGCATTTTCCGCCTCATGGTCAAGCACCTGATCGACCTCGACTCGATAATTCGATATTGTCATTGACGAGAAATTTACTGAGTCGGAGTGGATTACCTTGTAAACGTCACTACGCCGCCAAATTTCACATTTCTGCTAATTTTAAAGACTTATGGCCAGTAGTAGGAACGACACTTATGTATTCAATAAATATATGATATCTATAAACCATGGCAATCAATCATAAGGTGTGGCAGAAACATTCGAACTATTTAATTGTTTTATAAATAATTCCTCATAACTTATGGAATGGATTTATGAGCTCCATGAGTAACCAATATGGCGGAAGCGCGATGAACCGCTTGGGGACTTAATTACAGGATAAAATACATTATGTAACGAATAACGAGTTTGAAACCTCATGCCGACTGAATATTACGTGCATGTGCAGATATATAATATACTAATATTGTTTCTGAATAATTTATCTTGTGGTAGACGAGTAGAACAAAAACTTATAGTAATTAACTATTGATAGTATTATATGAAACTAGTAGTTGAGTTTCAGCAACACGAATATTTTAACAAGTTCCATTACTTCATGCACCTCATGACTGTTGATTGCATTCCAACCAGCCGCTATTCAAGTAAAAAATGAAGTAAGTTTGAAATAGAATCAGCAATATGGGAATAGTAAAATTATTTTTTTTATTACCAGAGAGGAGCAATTTTTGGAAAGAGGTAACTTGGAGGTGCGCAGGTTAAGAGAAATCGGGTACAGCTACGATGAGAGGATGGAAATAATTAATTGGGATCTAAATAAAGATTCGAGAGAAAAAGCTTGCGAAGACTTTGATATGGAGTGTGACGCCGCATGGTTACGAAACCTGGACTCTCGAGAGCGGGCGATCAGAATAGAACTGGAGAGAGAGAGAGAGAGAGGGAGGCCTTCGAAATGAGGATTCGGAGACGTGGCCGAACGCGTGTTTCACCGGCGAAGAAAATGGCGAACGAAAAAATGTGCTTAACGAAGTCTGGATGGAGTAAAAATAATCTGGAATTAATTCGAATGCAATAGAAAGGGTGGATGTGATATAAAGAATGAGAAGCCAAGTGTGGAGGCCGAGAGAATGATTACTCGATTTCATTAGAGTTATCTACCACCTCATTGGTAGATTTTTGGACAAGTACTTATTTCTAATGCTCTACTTTCTGGCATATTGTTCTGTTTCCCCACCTATTTTCTTGTTATTTTTCGTTCAAAGCAGAATTTTATATGTATTTTCTTGTTTTTGCTCTTATGGGGAAACCCAGAGCATAATAAAACATATTCTATTATATACGTGATCATCCATTAGAGCCCTCTTTAATTCCTCATATCGTATCACTCTCCTTGTTTCGTCTAGAATTCTTATCCTCTTTCTTCCTTTTTCACACTTCCCCAGAGTTCCCCTCTTTTACCCTCTTCATCGTTCCCTCTCTTTTTAGAACATATTCTATCCATCTTCTGCCTCCTCCGAACCGCCGTCATTACCTTCCTCTCCTCTCCATATCCAATACCTCCTCGTTCGTCATTCTCGCCACCCAGCTCCTTCCTTCTTCATACTCATATCTTAAATGCAAGTCTACTCTAACTATTAATTTTACATTTTGAATTCAATTTTAATTTCTTAAATAAAATTGTAGGGCCTTGGCTGGATTTTATCGGTTTTATTTGCTTGGTAACGGTTGTTGATTAATATGCGTGAAAGAGTTTGATTGTCGTGCTGGTACAAAGTAGACATGTTTTGATCCTGGAAGAATTTTGAGGATTTATAAAGATATTGTTTGATATTTAATTTGGTTGATTTTCTTATTTTTATCATTCTTAGTGTTCTGTGGACTTTGGTGGTTTTTTTTTAAATCACCTGTCGCCCTGAAAATTAAAAAGCCAGTAAAGTATCTTGCTCTACCATCGAGGCACTGAGAGGCATTTGGAGTTTTACTTCGTATATCAACCCTTCGCAATGACCAAGTCTCCCACTTACAGAGCGCCACACTCCAAGCTAGAGTTTTCACCAGCCTTTTCTTTACGTCTCTACTCAGTCACCTCCTCATCAATTCCCTCCTCGGTGAAAATGCTTCTTTAGCCATGGCAATTCTACCTAATACCCTTACCAATAAACCCATTCTCGTCCAAAATACTGCCCAGCTACGTAATCTGCTCCACTTTATTTATTTTGTCCCCTTCCACGCCAATAGAGAGCGTTTAAAAAATAAAATAAATAGAAGGGGTGCAAGGTCACTGTTTACCACTAATGGCAGGGTGAAAAGTTGTGTTGTATTTTCAGGCGAGAGAAGCATTGTGGGCATTCTCCATATTCATTTATAGTCCTCGGTGACGGTCCGAGGATGATCCCCAGCCATCAAAACGTAATGTCACATTTTCAAGTCTTGAGTGGATAGAATTTCACCACTCAGGGCATGCTGCATACGATATAATTACATACGATTTCATGTAATACTTGGCACATGATTGGGAGTAATACCTGTGTGAATTTAATAAGATAGTATGATAATAGTAATAACTGTCACGACGATGACTGCGAGTGCATCTGAACCACTCGTCATTCAGAAAAAAACATTTGCAGTCACCTTTTGCAGTCCAGTCACGGTGAAATAAATTTAATGCTAAGAAAATTCACGCGTCTGACTGAGGTTAGCCTTGGGAACAAAATGGAGCGAACAAAAGTTGGTAATAGAGGTTTATACATTTTACATATAGTCTAGATGTAATTTTAACAAAGTCTTTGTCTCTTTTATGCTGAACAGGTGGCGGCAGAGTAGCAGAGGAGGCGCTCGGAGGATAGAGACATGATTAGGGTGGACGAGAGCGACCCCTTGGGAGGTGAGTAAAAAGGGGCCTAAATGGGGCGATGAGGGGTAGGGGAGGGATGTAACCTTGGGGGGTGAGGGGGAGGCTGAGTATATCCTCAGAATGGGATGGTGAGGCCCGCTTAAGGCAGTTTGAGCGAAATATCATTTTACCTAGAAATCAAAGAATTTGGTCTCATTTTAAAGTAAAATATCTCACCCTTCTAATGACACCAAAAATTCAACCCCTTACCACATTACTTTCGGAGATATTTTCCAAAATATACCAGCTATTTTACATGGGAAATGGTACGTATACGCACTCCAGAGAGACCTTATATTAAAAATGATGCATTCCCTATACTTATATCTCGTCAAATAATCAACAGTGTGTAGTTTATATGTTTTCTCGACTATTTTTGAAAATTAATCATATCGTCACCGCTGTAAATTCTTCGGGATCGCAATAAACCTTCCATTTTGATGGAGTTTCAAACGAACCGCATGAAAAAAATGAGTCAAGTTAAAGACTTATTTACTTACTACTAAAATAGTTTTCTATTTTTTAGTACATATTTTCATTTGATTACTAACAATTTATGTCATGTAAAACTACCTTTTTGTCCCCTTCCTGTCATGTAAAACTTGCACCAGTAATAATGCAATATTAAATTCGTGTGTCTCACAGTTGGTGAAATTAAAACGTATATATCGAATACGGTCTCTATTCTGATTAGGAAACTACCTCGCTCGCACTACCTTCAGGTGGTTCTGGCTTAATACGCGACTTAAGACCAATACTACGTGGCACACTTTTATTTATTTAGTTTAAAAAATTGTCTAGTTCCTCTGATAAAATGGGTAAGCAATTGAAAACCAAAATTATGGAACAAAGTGTACAGATTATTCTGCGCATATATTTTTATGACCACATTTGTCCGGACATAAGAGCCGAGTGCAGCGCCATTCGCATGGCAATACCGCATTTTGACTAAAATATCGGCAGTGATTCGCTGATGATTTTAACAAAATGGGTGGAAAGGTGCCTATGCTTTATTTTAGCTCATTTTCCCACGAATTTTCGCTTCTTACAAACAGTTTTAACTAAAAGCTTGAATATGGTTTCTCGTTCAAATAAACGCTTTGCTGCCATAATCGGACCAATCTTCACAACAGCCCGTGATAAAATCTCCTCTTTCAAGGATAAATTACAGCAAAACTAATGAGGGAACCATGTTTTTTATTCATATCAGTTTCTTATATGCACTCCAAAGATGTTATATTCAAGTTCTCAGGAAATCTGTAGTGACCCTGAGGCCAGAGGCACCTTAAAGGGAATGGAAGGAATTATTTGAGAATGGAATAGGAAGCAAAGGGCTGTTGGGAGTGGGAGAAAGTAAGGAAAAAGAGGGAGAGAGAAAGAGGAAGGGGAAGGAGAAGAGACGGAGGAGGAGGAGAATGAGACGCATCAAGAACGAGGAAAAGTCACGACTGCGGAATTCCTGCGAATAAAAAAAAGGGCTCCAGTGGCGTGCGTGCCTTTTAAAAGAGGCACCTTGCAGCCATAATTTATCCACCCATTCGAGTTGAATCGCTGGGCTCGCAAATTACGCCATTCACATTACATAACTTCTTCCATTCGCCTCCCTCTGACTCAGTATACGGATAATTCTTCCTCCATTCATTAAAAAAAACTCAGGCGAGCATTCGAGAATAGTTTTCGGGAACACTACCGTACGTAAAAGGCATATTTTTATTTCAAAGATTGCATTCTCCCTAGTCATAGAATATGCCGTACCGCCCAAACCAAGAGCGCCAACCTTTGATAAAATCCATCACCGAATTTCCGTCGCGTGGGGGCGACTCGTCCGCAACCAAGCTATCACAGTCGTATATCACAGTCGGATGGTGAATATCGTAATGAGCGAAAGTAACTCGTTTCGAGCTTAAATCGACCGGTAAAGAGGTAAATAAAACCTCAATAGAAGTTGGTGTTGTCGGCCGTTACTTGGTGGAAACGATTCATTATAATATCAAAGAATACACTTGTAACACTTTTTCAAATCAAAATAAAAATTGAACTTAAAAATTAAAATTATGGAAAAATCAAGTGTATTTATTGATATTATAACCTCAATAGAAAGTGGGACGGAAATATTTACCCGCGGCTGAGAGTTATAAGTGGCCAACGATGACATTTTTTATCGACGGCGGTGACCAGTTTTATTCACAGTTTTCCAACCTACGCGCGGCGGCGTCGTCTTTCTGAAAGTTTTATTATGCGAGCTATGAGCTAAAGATCTGGAAAAACCATTTAAGTTTTCAATATTTGTTATATTTATTTGCTTATTTAGATGGTTTATGTGATTTTTTTCTGATGTCAACCGACACACTCGTTAACGACACGTGTTGAGGGAAATAAAAAATCGTTAGCCGGGTATCCAAAAACGCATTACAAACGTGAGACTCAAAATGAAAAAGATGTCAGATTTTTTGCGCAATTTTATTTTTTTAGCACCACTTCCAAAATTACTGAAAACCCACGCTAGAAACTGTCCTCAAAATTGAGGATAAGTAAATGTTTTTCCACAAGAAGGCTTATGGCAGGTTCGGCTGTTGTCGGGTCAAAACTATGTATTTATAATTCATTCCAAATGCCTCCCTGAGGATTTTATTTCAACAATATTTACGGAATACAATTTGGAGATACTTAGGAACGAGAGAACTATTTTCATAACTAGTTCGAAAAATTCAAAGATGCTTTGAAAACCCCTTTACCATGCAACAAATCGTAATTTTAAATCATTATTATTCTTTAATCGCCTAGCTTTTGCCAGTTCTGAATAGGTCTATCGTTGAAGACGCCCAAAAATAACAAGGAGCTGCGAACTAATATAAAATACTGCTGCTAATAACAAAAAAACATTTTTTGAGAAAATGAGAAAGAAAAAAAAACTCTTTAATCATTTTAAGGGTCTCTTTTACGCTTGACTTTAGAAAAGCTTTTGACAAGGTTCCCCACTGTACGTTACTCGTGAAGTTAGCACCATACGGGATAGACAGTAATGTAGTAGGCTGGATATGAGACTTCTTACATGAACGCGTTCAAAGGGTGATATTAGATGGCGTCAGCTCAAGCGAAGTTAAAGTTACATCGGGTGTTCCCCAGGGAAGCGTGATAGGCCCAATTTCATTTCTTCTGTACGTAAATGACTTGAATAGTGTAGTAAAAAATAGCAAGCTCCGTCTTTTTGCCGATGATGCAGTAGTGTATAAGGAAATTAGAAATGAAGAGGACAGACAGTTAAAATTTAGGTTAAACCTTTTAAGTAAATTCGAAACCGATTTGTTCACAGATGACGTTAGATATATATTGAGAACCCCTGCGTGGTTTGATCATATTAACAAGATTGCGAACCCCTGCTAGGTTTGATCATATTAACAAGATTAGAGAGATAGATTGTCGTACCGATAGATTTAAAATGTCATTTTTCCCGCGTACCAAAAGAGAGAACAATAGGCAGCGTAGCAAAGGGATAGGTAGGTGAAATATAGATAGAGTAGTCTGTACTGCATGATGCATGTAATAACAACCAATAATCCCTTTCATATTATGTAGATACTAACCACCTAGCTGCATGTGATCCTGTTCTCTAGCATGCCTCCCTTAAATATCCTACTTGCATGGCAATAGTGCATGTTTGGTGATCTTCACCCCCTACCACACACCCTCGTGGTGGCTCGCAGGGTATTACGTAGACGTAGATGTAGATGTACGTGTGCCAGGGGAAGATGTGAAGAAATGGTGAATTTACTGTACTGAGACCACCGAATAGTAGTTCGAATGAAAATTGAATAGAACCTCTTTTGGAACTCAAGGGTGCCGTGCGTTCATTCCGCACGCCGAATCAACTAAACCTTCTGGCCCTTCGTAGCCACAGAAAAGGTTTTGCTGCTAAAAAATATTTGAGATATCAATAATAAAGTAATCGCTACATTTTCAACGAAATGACATTTTAATTCGCCAAACATATATTATATATATTTTGAGTATATTTCTGCAATTCCACTGAGTTTTGGCAAATTTTCAACATTCTATCAAGTCAAAAAATGGATATTTTGATCTTGCTGAGATTTTTCATGATTAACCAGCACTATACAAGGCAAATTTTCCGCCATGAGATATTCGTGAATTCTAAAAACAAAGGTGTAACTCCACCCTATTGACAAACACTGGTGCCCTGGACATTGGCCCGGAAAGCCAAAGGTCCGGGTTTCGATTTACATCTAATTATAGCATCAAAGAAAACAAAATATGTAACGTAGAATCAATTAAATACTTAGGCGTCACCATCAGTGAAGACATGTCATGGGGGAAACACATCAGGGAAATAACTAGTGTAGCAAACCGTAGATTAGGATTCGTAAAAAGGGTTCTAGGCAAATGCGATGAGAGAGTCCGAGAAAGAAGCTATTTTACACTTGTCAGGCCTCATTTAGAATATGCCGCTAGTATATGGGATCCGTACGAGGAAGGTATGATAAAAGAATTAGAGCGCGTGCAAAGGAGATCTGCTAGGTTTGTTAAATGTCGTTATGATAATTGTATTAGTGTTACGAGTTTAATAGAAGAACTAGGATGGGAATTACTATCAGAACGCAGGTTAAAATTTAGGTTAAACCTTTTAAGTAAATTCGAAACCGATTTGTTCACAGATGACGTTAGATATATATTAAGAACCCCTGCGTATTATGCTAGGTTTGACCATATTAACAAAATTAGAGAGATAGATTGTCGTACCGATAGATTTAAAATGTCATTTTTCCCGCGTACCATAAGAGAGAACAATAGGCAACGTAGCAAAAGGGATAGGTAGGTGAAACATAGTTAGAATAGTCTGTAGTGCATGATGCATGTAATAACTACCAATAATCCCTTCTTTATTAGGTAGATTTTAACCTGTACTATACCGTAGTAACTAATATTCTATTGTAATACCTACTGCAATTACTTGCAATAACTAATAATCTACTGTAGTAACTAATAAACTATGACCCTATTTTCTAGCATATCTACATTATACATCCTACTTACATGGCGGTGGTGCATGTTTGGTGATCTTCACCCCCTGCCACACACCCTCGTGGTGGCTCGCAGGGTATTACGTAGATGTAGATGTACATCTACGTCATACCCTGCAAGCCACCCAAAGGGTGTGTGGCAGGGGGTGCTTTCGCACCAGGCATGCATGAATGATAGGGTAGAACACCGACATTACACTAAAACCCAATTACACCACACATGAAAAGCGCCAATTAAAAATCTAATACCAAGAAACATTCAATCTTCAATCGTTCCAACATGCAAGGGATACAAAGACTACTACTACAGATTCAAAATATCATGCATAAATAAGAACACCAATATTTACATCATGCCTAAATAAGAGAGCAGAATATATAATGAGAAAGATTTACTGCCTGCCTATGTCAATACTCGAACTATTCATGACGACGATCACAGCTGTTATGGTCCCGAATGGTACGCGGAAAAAATGACATTTTATACCTATCGGTTCTACAATCTAGCTCTCTAATGTTATTGGCGCGATCTAATCTGCCGTAGTACGAAGGGGTTAATAGTATATTTTTTACGTCGTCAGTAAAATGATTTTCCTGAAATTTATTTAGGAGGTTAAACCTATAATTCAATCTACGCTGTGATAGCTTACGAAATAGGTAGACGTGTCAAGGCACAACTCAGTGCCATGTCTCCGATCAGGTCAGTTTTCTTCTAGAGGAAACGTATTTCATCGCTGAATTTACAACAAATATGAATATCTTCGCTATGTTCTTGCTGATACCTCATTTTAGGACAGTTGTTAAGAATCAACATCACACTATAAGAATGATGATGGGGCCAGCGATGACTCACTGCAGAGTTGGGGGAAGGTGCCGTAACACGTGACACAGCCATCGCTCTTCCCTTCCCTTGGGACGAGCAGAAGGGATACCTTCTCGCGTCAGTCATCTCTTTCGTAGGGAAGCGAGCGCTTTTTGGCAAACACATCCATGAGCGAGTAAGACCGGGGAAGCGTTCGCTCTAGTGACTCGAGAATCTTTTGAAGGGCTAATTGGCGATCCGAGTAAAAAGGGCGTTAATAGCACACACACACGCATCACATATCACATACGCGTCATCGCAGGCATTTCAATGGGCCAGTATTCGCCTGAAAAACTACGGAAAACCCTCGGGAAAAGCCGTGCGTCACATACGGAGATCGGGTTTTTGTAGTGCGCAATTAAGAGTCAATGAGTGGACATTTAAGGTAGTCCGAGGGAGATAGTTACTTAGTCATATTAGAGACCATATTCGAATTATATGTTTTAATTTCACCAGCTGTAGGACACATCAATTTAATATTGCATTATTAATGGTGCAATAATATAGTTTTATACGACAGAAATGGTAAGTAATTAAATGAAAATATCTAAATAAATGATTAACTTGACTCATTTTTTTCGCGCGGTGCGTTTGAAACTCCTTCAAAACGGAAGGTTTTTTGTGATACACATGAACGTATTGAGGTGACAATGTGATTATTTTTTTAACAAAGCTGAGAAAACACACAAACTACACACTGCTGATTTTTTGACGAGAACTAAGTGTAGGGAATGCCTCATTTTGTAAATAATGTCTTTCTGGAGTGCATAGACGTACCATTTTTCATGTAAAAGGGGTGGTATTTTTTTGGCAATTATCTCCGAAAGTAAGGCGGTAAGGGGTTGATTTTTTGTGAATTTGGAAGGGTGAGATATTTTCTTTAAAATGAGACGAAATTCATTGATTTCTAGGTAAAATGATATCTCGCTCAAACTACCTTAATAACTATTCAAGTCAGTCGTGAAAAAATTCTCGGACTACACTTCACGTAAGCACGCATACGCCAGGACTTGCGAGCCAATCAAATCTCGTGTTGAGAATTGATGACGTCGTGTCGCCACCTCCCTTGCGTCCTCGCAGAAAATTCTGAACTAGTTGGATTTCACTGCGAGGACACGGCTGTAGACTGGACATTTTGCACTGGCAACAAGGATAGATAGAAAGGTTTGACGCATCGAATGTGCTGTATTACCTGGGTTAAGAGCTTGGAATGTGATTATTTATGTTGGTCTAAATTACTGTGAGCTTCAGAATAATTGTATTTTGAGGTTTTTTCCGAAATATATAATGAATAATTGCCTAATCGGGTGAAACGCAGGCAACGGTAGTGGCCGCACACATGCCCATAGAAGTGGTTGCTGATCAGAAATGTAATATTAATCTGAATATGAAAAGTATAAATTAATAACTTACCTTAAACCCCTGACAAATAAAATACACTTACTATGACCCCAAAATATATGCTACCCTTACTCTACCTAGATTATATCTAATGAAGTCTAACTGTTAATAGCGAAAAGAACACTATTAGCACACGAATATAACTCCCAACTAACCGAAAATGAAAGAAAGAAATACTCGGAGGCAAATCTGAAGCGCAACCGTAGCAATCAACCCACAAGTCAGAGGATGTAGCGTGGTCTGATGAAATACATGGAATTTTGCTCTGATTTCTCGTTCCGCATATTACCCTTCATCTGTTCGCGCAGCGCAGAGCTAAAAAGGGCCCCAAGTGGGATCTGCGCTGTCGCAGTCCGTCCGAAAACGGAACGCGGAGCTAAAAAGGCACCCTTTACCTGCGGGTCGCCACTACGAAACAACCATTCGACCACGTTATTCCACCTCTCCATCTGCTATGGGTTCTTCACTCAGACTTCTTTCAAGAGTGGCTAGGTGGAAGAATGCACCACTTAGTCTCAATCTCGCCCCAATAAAGTCAACTGTCACTGAGGAAAAAGCTCCAGGCTAGATTTTGTTGTAGTTATCCATCAGTTTTCCAGCAGATGATACAGTGTCGGAACCCAGGTCGTGCCAATATAATCTTACAAAGGAGTTAATCTGGTCTGGTCCGCATCCACTCAAAATATCCCGCGGGCCCCCTGAGGATTATGCGGCGGGGGTTAACAGGATGGTCATCATTATATTTACAGACGACGTGAAGAAATGACCGATGCATTTTTAGATCGCGTGATTTTTACTTCATGGGTGCTTGGTCACGATTCTGTTGAGGTCACTATCAAGCGAGAATAACAGGAACATGTAACGCACTCATCGTCGGTCCACCCAGTGTTACAGCACGAAGATTAACCATGACTTTCTGCGAGGACTATGCGTATCACGATTTTCGATACGCCGGGCGTCTGTGGTGTCGAATTGGTCATTGATATCGTCTTGAGGGCGCCGTGCCAACTGTCGCCCCACCGCCAATGGAAGCGGCTGCTCCGCTGGCGGGCGAGAACTCCCATTGGACGAATCCCATCCCTCCCTTCCCCCCTAACCCTCCCCCCCCCCGCAAGAATGAAATGGCGGAGCATCGCGCCTCATTTGTTCCCGGGGGTGTGGTGGGCCATGGTCGGAGGCGAGAGGGGGTGGCGCGGCATTGACCCCCAACCAGCGACACCATAGCAGGATTGGCCTGTGAGGAATTCAAGGTCACGTAAGGTGACAGGTGTGGCATACGTTTATTTCAGATTGGCGCGAAAATTAACTCTCGTGTTCTTTTTGAAAATATCTCTGTGAAAACGTAAATAATTGCACAGCAACGATTTGGTTTTCCGGCAATTCAATGCTATTTCAACTCGAAGCCCTATGGCACGTGACATATACTTCACAATAACTCGATTAATTATGTACAGGTTTCCCTCTGAACTCGATATATCTTCATTTGTGTATGCATTTAATATGTATTCATTATAATATGAATTTATTAATATTATAATTGTAGCAAATTCGACAGTGTCACTCAAATATTCGAAAACAATATGACTTTGCGATGACTTTACGTATCTTGAGTGAATTTTTGTGATAGAAGATTAGATGAATAGATTAAAATGCAGGCAAATGGCAGCAGGAAAGTCGTAGGTAGTTAGTTATGTAGGTAGGCAGGTAGTCGTAGGTATACATCTAGGAATGAGTTAGTGTTTGTCCAGGGTAGCGAAAATCATAGTGTACAAAAGCGTTCCCCTCCCGACATTATTATAATACAGCGAAACCTCAGTATGTCAGGATTAGCATAAGAATGGGTTGAATACAGCGGGAATGGGGAACCAGAAAAGTATTTTCGGGAAAAGTGAGATGGGTGGTGTAGAGAATGAGTGGGTGATGAAATAATTTGGGTTGGATGCTCCAGTAATGGATATTGTACAAAAGGTGATGGCTTCATTGATTTGGTCGAGAGAGTGAAAGAGAGTCGAATAACTTAATAGATATCTGATGATAAAGTGAATGGCGTGAGGTGAAGACTTAATCCGCGACGTCATAGTGAAGGTGACAGAAGCGACTCTTAAGAAGAAATATCTAAGGCTTTCCCGGCATATGATGTCGTTGAAGGTTAGTCGTGCTTTTCATGGGGTCAAATCTCCATCTTTGCCGACGTTGAATGAGAAAAAGACATGAACGAGTCGTCCATCGGAAGCGGTCGAAATCCAGATGAGAAATATCACTATGAATCGCGACGCTGGTTACTCCCTCGGCCAGTCATGGAAACCAGTGCTGAGATGCATACGATGAATTGGACAATTGACATTGTCAGTGATCGAAAACAAAAAGTAGTTATTGATGTTTTTAGCTCTGATATGGTCGAAGTCACATCCAGTGTTCCTCAGGGAAGTGTGATCGGCCCTCTTTTATTCATTATTTATATTAATGACCTAAGTTCTCGAGTAAGCGGTGAATTAAGATTATTTGCATATGATACAGTTATCTACCGTGAAATGAGTGAAGACACGGACTTTGAAACTCTGTCATCGGACCTTAACAACGTTCATTCGTGGTGCCAGGAGAGGGGATTAGAATTAAATATCAGTAAATGCACCACAGTTTACTTCCTGCGAAAATCATCACAAAAATACCCTACCTCTACTCTGGGTGGAGTAAATGTAAAATCTTCAGTTACAGAAAAATATCTTGGAATTACTTTAACTTCTGATATATCATGGGCATTGCACATACAGAACATATGTGGTGCAGAATTAAAGAAACTAGGTTTCGTTAAACGTATAATAGGAAGGTCCTCGAATGAAAAAGTCAAAGAGAGATGCTACTTCGCTCTGGCCATTGCAATTCTACCTTTATCTCCTTGTCACATTTCGAGTCCTGTGTAATTTCCGTCCCTAGATACTCATCTTGCCTGACCGTATGCCGAAAGATATACATTCCGGACCAGAAGAGAACCATTCCGGACGATGCAAATCATGCCCTGATGACGACTGACGATGCGTTCATCGAAACTTCGGCCAAGATGGAGGGTTTGACCCGGTGGAAAACCCGAGTAAACATCAACGACTTTTAAGAAGAGAAATATTAGGAGTCTTAAGATTTTGGAAGCGTGTATGAAGCAATAATTTAATGTAGGAGAAGTAATAGTGGTTTGCAAGAATAGGGAGTTATAGAGGAAGTAATAACAAGGGAGCCAGCTATCTAGGGCTAACGGATGTAACGAAATTCTTTCACTTTGCCTAACCCGAAGGGAAATGGCATGATGTGCAAGTGCGAGTGCTTGTGTGTAAGAATAAATCCTTTGGCATTCCTCTTGAGACATTTCCACCTTGCTTCCTTCAATTCAATTGTTAACAAAACCATTGTGTCTTGCAAGAGTGTGCCCAATCCATCTGGTTCTTCTTGTCAACGAAGTGTTCCGAATGATCATTTTCCTCTTCTACTCTTCTGAATTCTTCTTCACCTCACATTTTACCCGTCTATTTGATCTTCAACACCACCTTCAAACACCAGTTTTCAAATGTTTCTAATGTTTTCAGGTGTGATTTTCCAACGGTCCATGATTCCGATCCGTAGAGTGCTAAGCTCTACGAGAATGATTTTTTGGTACTACTTCCGTGTACGTAATTAATCTTGTTTGGTGATCTTCACCCCCTGCCACACACCCTCGTGGTGGCTGGCAGGGTATTACGTGGATGTAGATGCATGTAATAACAACCAATAATCCCTTTCTTATTATGTAGATACTAACCATCTAGCTGCATGTGACCCTGTTCTCTAGCATGTCTCCCTTAAATATCCTACTTGCATGGCAATAGTGCATGTTTGGTGATCTTCACCCCCTGCCAGACACCCTCGTGGTGGCTCGCAGGGTATTACGTAGATGTAATCTTCTTTGAACAAAGTAGATACGTTTGTATGAGGAACGCTATTTTAGCTTAGGCTATTTTGAGCTTGATATCCGTCTCACTTCTTGCGTTCCACGATGGATTCGATCCAGAGTGTGCATTAGCACAGTGGGCTGTTGTCCCTCCACTTTGTCTCCGTTTCGACGAGGAGTTTGAGCTCAACTTATCTAAAGAGGTGCGATGATTCGGAAGAATAGAGTGGGTCAGTAAGAAAACTTGTAGATGTAGACCGTCGTCTTCAAGAGCCCGAGGAGAGCAGAGCTGGCTGTGGGCCCATTCCACCACGGAGAGTGTTTGGGAATGAGTCTAGAGGAGGGGGAGAAAGTGGGAGGCATAGAGAGAAGGCGGGAGAGGGGATAAATGAAGAGGCGAGGTGGAGCGTAACCACCGAGGATAAGGCCTTCGCTATGAGTCGTGACGTCACCAGAGGTGGTGCTAGGAAGTGAAAGCGTACGGTAAGGGAAGGCTGACGTGGTATGCTACACAAGAAGGAAGGGAATAAGTTAACTAAAGTTTAGTCCTGGAAATAATCATAGAACATATTTTACTTTAATGATATTCTTTTTGAGATATATATTACCAAGTGTTTCATTTCTCACGGAGCTTTAAGCAGTCCTTTACATAATGTTTATGTAAGGCATCGAAAATTTCTCCGTTTTACCTACGAATTATTTCTTTGAATTGCTATTCTATATGGTATAAAAGTATGAATTATGGTGTTTTGAACATATTTGGCTAAATCATTAAGGTTTACTAGATCCTCTGGATCACTCTAAAATATCAGTCGAAATCATTTTGACATATAAAGAAAAACTCCAATATTTCGCCAGATATATAGAACATATGTCAATAAACTCTCAAATGCCTTTCATTTCACTATGACATGTAACGAAAAACTGCAAAATTTCCCTAAAATTGTGGAATATACATTGCTAATTTCGTTATTTTCAGAATCCAACGATGAGAACAATTTCGAATAATCATGACTTACCTTATCCTTTATTTCACACGGTAAAATTTCCCTTGAATTTCCAATGTAGCATTTCTGGCTTCCAGGAACGATCTATGGGAGAAATGCTGTTGCACAGAGGTGGTCACGGGTGGCGGCTCCGTGTATAAGGCGAGGCAGTGCGCTACGCTGCTCCACTGTTTTCTCTCCAGTATCGATAAACAAGACGGCGAACGCATAGTCATTCTCGTTCGCTGCATACCAGGGCAGAACAGAAAGTTGAGAATTACTGATACGTTAAACTAATATAAATATTATTACTGGATAAACATTGAGTAAAGACGTGAAGAAGAGGCTGGTGAAGAGCTTGAGATGGAGCGTAGCGTTGTAGTAAACCCTGCCACACACCCTTTGGGTGGCTTGCAGGGCGTAGATGTAGATGAGCCAGAAACGAGGACGAGAGTGGGCTACAGGCATTTGAGATGTGGGTGTGAAAAAGGATGGAGAAGGTGCAGTGGCCGAAAAGAAATACTGACGAGGAAGTGCTTGAGATGGTGGGCGAGAAAGGGGAATCTTCTTAATGAAATTCGAGATCGGGAGAGTAGGTGGCTGGAGGAAGTAACGAAGGGGCGATGGGTTGCTCAAGAGTGTTATAGAGGGAAGGATGTTGGTCAAGCGGGGAAGGGGAAGAAAGAGAACAGGTTTCTTGGACAGGATGAAGAAGGTTAGATCGTATTCTGAGGCAAAAAAGGAAATATTAGAGCTAGATAGGACTCTGAAAGTGTAGAAAACCGGCAGGAGATTCTCTCACATTCAGCAAATCCTACTTTTATTGGTGGAATACTTAAAAAAAACATTGAGTGACAACATGTAAACACTCAACATAATCTGATTTATTTTATCTTTTATGCAAGCGACAGAATAATATCGGTACACAGGTGAAATGACAGGTATCTTCCCCGCACCAATACTACGACAACAGAGCGGCGCATGGCAGAGAGTCATATGCAGGCTCGTTCGATTTATCCGTAGCTCTATCGATACGGGTCTTCGCAACCATTTCCACCACACGGCCGCCTTTAATGTGCTAACTGAGTGTAAACTGTCATAGCAGACCTCAGTCAGTCTACGAATATGTGGCGCAAGTCGTCATTTCGAATGCAAATGCATTACTAAATAAGCAAAAACGTTCAGCGGCCTTTGCTTTGTTTACGGAGAAAACTCTAAAATAGGCACATCAATGGAGGACTTGTTTACGCTGCGAAGACCTGAATCGAAGGAAGTATACAATCGATATCAAACGACCTTGGGTTAGACCACTCAGAACCCCTAAATATGGAGAGCAAGTCTATCTCCTTCATTTTTCCGGATCTACAGCGTATTTTTGTTGTGACAACAGTTTCGCTGACACTACTGTCAGCGACTTCAGGTCGAAGATACCGGTTCATGAGTTTGGCCCTCATAATACAGGACCTACTTCCCCAAAGATTGGCGGGAAATAGGTCCTATACTATGAGGGACAAACTATATATATGAGGTTCAATATATATATGAGGGCCAAACTCATGAACTGGTATCTTCGACCTGATGTCGCTGACAGTAGTGTCAGCGAAACTGTTGTCACTTACAACAAAAATACGCTTTAGATCCCGAAAAATGAAGAAGATCAACGTAGAGCACTGGAGAGCATGTCATTTTCCGATACGTCGGGACGCATGGACCTGCTCATCCGGTGGAGCAGCCGAGAAACATATCCAGGAGATACGCCGGGAAAACTTTCAATACCTTGGATTATGTATAGAGGCATACCCTACGCAGATCCCTGAGGTTCATTCATCAGTTCCCAGTAAAGGTTTCCCAGAAAGCATCAACCAACTGCTCCGCAATTACTATCACGAAAAGAAATGCATTAAGAGAGAGATAGAGAGAGAGAGGGAGAGAGAGAGAGAGAGAGAGAGAGAGAGAGAGAGAGAGAGAGAGAGAGAGAGAGGGAATACGCTCGGAGTTTGCTGGACGTCCCCGCAAACAGTCGCCACGGGCGAGTAAAACTCGCTCCCCCGCTCATTTTCCCCTCTTTCTTACCCTTGTCTCACTCTCTTGTTTCGCCTCCTCTCATCCAAGGGGGGCCCTCTCTTCTCCCTCTCCTCCTCCCCCCTTTACACTTCACCCCCTCCGGCCCTTCAACAGAGCGTCCAAAGGGAGACGAAGACTAATCGGACGTCGCTTGTTTTGAATCCCTGCCACTAACATGCATTACCATCTCCAACCGTGCGGGCGAAAACTCCTCAAATCCTGACACTTGATTCCACGCTGAAATATACTTGAACGCTCTTCTTCACGAATACATCCCGCGCTTCAATCATTCCCTTAGGGTCGGTAACCTTTTAGGCCTGTTGCTCAAGGTGAAATGGTCCGTGAAAATCTTCAAGAAATGCAGTAAAATTGATAATTTTAGAAAATATTGCTTCACGTAGACCGTACTTTTGCGTTAAACAAGGTTTCGTGCAGCATTTAGCATAAGGGGTGCAGGCTCCATTCCCATGAATAGTATGTAAAAACGAGTCATGCAAAAATTTTCCAGAAAAATAAAAAGTCTGGTCCAGGGTTTTTTTTTACCATAAGCACAGCTATCAGGAAAGTAGTTCTTCAGTTTCGATAAAGGAGGGGGAAAACAAATAGTCGAAGAATATCAACCAGCCAGCAATTAGCGGACATATATAACAACAAAATGATAACATGGTAGGAGCAATGGAAGATTATTCGAGACCTTACAAATTCTGTGGCTTTCAGAATCCTAGAAGGGTCTCAAAAAAGTTATCTCGAAGAGAGATTGACGTTCAGTCCAACCTGTTCACTATCACCGATCTAGACTTGAGAGTACTTTCGGTCATTTCCTGTTAGAATGGTTTCCGCTCTAGAGAATCATTAGAGAATCAAGGGTCTTACCCCTACTTCAAGTGTAAATGAAATATAAAATTCTTCACAAAATAATCACTTTCTAAACCATATTTTTGCTCATGTTTAAATTTGTAATAACACCTAAAATTCTTTAAATTATCTCAGCATTTCGTGAATTCTAAGACGCGAATATTCTTCAAGGATAGAATTTAGCGCCATCGAACTGGCAATTCGTGTAACTAGTTTCATTGTGATCAAGAAGTAAAATAAGTTTCTATAATTCGTGGAAAAATGCACATTCAACGGTATCTATGATCATGCCATCGAATCAATCGCCTGAAATTTCTCTCCGTTCGAACAGACTTGCGCAATAATCCAAACGTTTGGAGTCGGAAAAACCCAGAATTTTTCCAAGGTCATGACATTCTAGGATTCGATATTTGGGGAGGCGACCGACGGCTAAGGTCATTTGCGCCATATGGTAGGAAGGGTGGATAGAAACCCGGCGTCGGAATTAGCCTGCTCTTAACGAAAGGCACCAAGGGGACCACGGCTTAACGTCTCATCCGACAGACGGAGTACTGTACTTTAAATGCCCTCCACAAGACACTCAAGAAGGTTTTAGGTTTCCAATGGAAAACATCTTCCTCTGCAGGCATTTGAACCCTGGCCGCCCGTATTGTTAGCCAGTACTCTAGCCACCACATCAACCCGATCCCCTCATGATATTCAAGTAGGAATCGGGATCTCGATAGGATTCAAGTCATCACAATCACAATCCCTATGACACCCACCCGACCTGCGTAGCAGAGTACTCTCCGATGTAGGGGTGGGTGAGGCGGTTGGGTTTAGTGCGAATATGCCAAACGAAGGGGACATGAAGTGATTCTGTGAGGGAGAGGCGGAGGGCGGGGCTGGGCCGTTGCCAGCTGTGCCCCCGCTGAAGGAGGAAAGGAAGAAAAGAGAAACAAAGAAACGAGCAGGAAAGATTAAAAGACACGGCACGAGAAAAGGGCCGATAAAATAGTCCCTCTACGAAGGATTCGCGCCTAGAATAAATATGCCGAGAGCGCTGTGCAAACTCAAGACGCCCCCTCGGCGGAAACACAAAAAAGTCAACGCGTTAGAGCGCCTAATCATCTTCTGACCCATTTTATTTAAAACGACCTATTCTATAAAAACTGCTACGGGCGTACATATAGTGTCTCACAACGTTTAGAGGGATTAAGGTGGGAGCCCCTTGAGACTCGGAGGCTGCACGCTAGGCTTAGATTGCTTGATAAATTCAGGACTGATGCGTTTCAGAGCGTCCCCGTGAATATTATTTTGATGCCACACTAAATCTCTAGGTCAGACAGAAGCAATAAAATTAGAGAGATGCATTGCCGAACAGATAGGTACAAACATTCGTGCTATCCATGCACAATCATCATCATCATCATCATCATTGGTAGTCTGCTGTTCAGCTGGTCCTCGGTAGCCTCTCCTCCAGATGACTCTTGTCTTGTGCCTTCCTCTTCATCCCCGCGCAGCCTCCTGTCTCCTCTTCTAAATCATCCGTCATTTTCTTTCTTCTTCTTCCTCCGCGTTTACCCTTTCTCACCTTCCACCATCCCTTCTAATTCCTCCTTCATCAAACAATCTCTTCTTAATATATGCCCCAGCTGTATTTTGCTTCCTTGTCTTAATTGTCTTTATCAGTCCTCAATCTTCCCTCACTCTGGTCAATACCTCTTCATTTCTCTCTCTATCTGCCCAACTAATATTCAACATTCATCTCCATATCCACATCTACAATTTTTGAAGAAATTCCCATGAGAAAAATTCGGCTTGGACCGGGAATGGAACCACGGACCTTTGGTTTACCGGACCAATGCGCAGACCACTGCGCTATCCAGGCTTCCTAATTCCAATGGCAATTTCGGTGGATACAATGGAACTAGATATTGGCTTCTTTGGCTTCCTTGAAGCCCCCTTCTCCTTTGCGTTGCCATCTTTGATGGACCGCAAGGGCCTAAGATCTAGTTGCCATGTATCCACCCAAATTGTCATGGGAATTGGGAAGCCTGGATAGCGTAGTGTTCTGCGCATTGGTCCGGCAAGCCAAAGGTCCGTGCTTCGATTCCCGGTCCAGGCCGAATTTTTCTCATGGCAATTTCTTCAAAAAAATTCACCCGCTATGTTTGAATATTTTCACATCTGCAATGCCTCAATCCGTTTTATATCCTTTTTGAAAGCCGTCCATGTTTCACAACCATGCAGTAAGATGCTTCAAACACAACACTTTTCCAACCTTTTCCTAAGCCCAACATCCATTTTGATATACAATAACTTCTTCTTTTTGAGAAAAGCGTCTCTGGCCATTGCAATTTTACCTTTAATCTTCTGTCCTGTGAAATTTCCGTCCCTAGATACTTATATCTTGTCACTTGTCCCAGTCTTTCCTCTTCGATGGTAACTCTTATCCCTTCTTCTGTACCTACTTTCATCATCACGCACAATAAGCGACCACAATAAAAACAGAGCACCACTCGATACACTCCCATATTACACGTCACCACTTCACCTCCCAAAACTCGATCTCTTATATCTCAACTCGGAGAGTATCCTAACACCCGCTGCCACGCGCCAATTACGCCGCGGCTCACGGGGTGGTGTTGTGTGGACGTGGCCTACCTCCCCTTACCTCTCCCTGGCGCCCACACCCCACCCCTCCATTCTCTTTCCATCCCCCCTCGTTCTTCCTCTCCCACACTCCCATTCTCTCTCTCTCTCCTGATCCCTCTCTCACCCCCCTCTCTCCCTCTTTCCCTTCTCATTCACTCTCTTTCCCTCGAGAAACACAGAACGACCCCAGCCATCGAATTATACTGAACTCATTGAGGTCGATGGAGAGGGAATTACGTCATCCTATGTAGCCTTACAGTTGAAGTAACAACCATATATGTTAACCCTGTTCTTTCCTTACTTTACCTTCGATAGCACAACTAAATGGAGGAATACGCGGATTTATACCAAGAATATCCATCACCTGTTCGAAATTTAAGGTAGTTTAAGCGAAACCAAAAATTCAACCCCTTACCTCATTACTTTAGGAGATATTTGCCAAAATATACCAGCCCTTTTACAAGGGAAATGGTACGTGTATGCACTCCAGAGAGACATTATATACAAAATGAGGTATTTCTAACACTTAGATGTCGTAAAAAAACTAACAGCGTGTAGCTTGTATGTTTTCTCAACTACATTTGAAAATTAATCATATTGTCACCGCAATAGGTTCTTGGGTATCACGATAAACCTTCCATTTTGAAGAAGCTTCAAACGCACCGCGCGAAAAAAATGAGTCAAGTTAAAGACTTATTCAGATATTTTCATTTAATTACTTACAATTTCTGTCGTATAAAACTATATTATTGCACCATTAATAATGCAATATGTAATTCATGTGTCTTACAGCTGGTGAAATTAAAACGTATAATTCGTATATGGTCTCTATTTATGACTAGGGAACTATCTCGCTCGGACTACCTTAAGGAGGTTGGACCGAAAACTAAAGTCCATGTCATTTTCTTCATATTCGCAGGAATTATAGAATGAAAGGCCCTCTATCGATTGATTTAATTAGAAATACACCTTTTCGTCCTTGTTTTTCCAATAATCGCATTTGAAAATAGCTATATTTACATTACGTAGTACTGTAGGAGCGGATCCTTGGTACATAAAATATAGATTTAGAGAGTTGAAATCCATGTCGTCTGTACAAAAAACGAATATGACATAAACAAGGATTTAAGAAATTGACTAGTGCAAAATTGACGGCAGGTTACCGAATTAGTTTTTGAGAAATTAAATGATTATTATGGAAATTTTATCCGAGACACAGTAGTTAGCTGATCGGGGCGCTGGGATCGGTCATACATGTGGCAGCGTTGGAAGTGAACTTACACATACCGCGGGAATTCATAGAGGGAGCTGAGCATAGAGGGTTTCCGAAGCTGTAAATTGTTCGTTTGAAAATATAGTACCACCTCGATCAAGTGACAAACATCGGTCAAAAAACCAAGGGCTTCATGTAACCCAAACAGGCCCGGTAAATATTCCTAAAACATTTTATTGTCACATAATAACAATTAACATCACTTATAAACGACTGATAAATGCGACTCCTACACCTTTAATGAACGCTTGTAATCATAATAATTTCTGAATTACACAAACTAGTTGTTTTTAAATCCTAATGAATACCTTTGTGATTTTGAATTCATGTCTGTTCATCGTCATAAGCAGAAGTGGGCATAAATACTTGTTTTATGACGTTAGGTAACATTCCTATTCTTAATGCCATTAGCCCATCATCTCTATAAATTACTTTCTTTACTCTTTTTTCCATATCATTTCTCAGAATGTTGAGCTCTAGCGTCTGAACGGTCGATCTGATCCAAATTCTGGCATTCAATTTTTTGTAATCAACGAAACCTTCGTTCAAAAGTTAAATTTTTATATATTTTGGGGGAAAATATTTTAAAAGCGAGTTACAATGATGAAAACAAGATTCTTAAAAGATGTTAGTGAAAAAACTATGAAAAAAGAAGAAAAAAATTCCCCCCTCCAGAAAATTGAACCTTACCCCTTCCACTCCACTATCCGCCATCTTACCACTCATCTACCACTCGGTTTGACCTAAAGCAGTGCAGCACAATTAAAATAGACAACAACAATGTATAAAGTGCGTTACAGTACTGATCTCCACAATGACACCATTCAGTGATCAATTTAGCCCTGAAAAGGACTATTATATATTATGAGAACTTCTAAAAAGAACTTATTCAATGTGTTTAAAGTAGGAAAGCACTTCAGCACACGCACAACATACACCAATCCCTAAGGACTACGTTCAGTACAGCGTTGCCAAAGTTTTTAGAAATTAATTAACCTTGAAATAAATGTAAATGTAGGGTTTATCTGAGAAGATATTGTTACATAACAATCACATGAATTTTTAGATATTTCTGGTGGTATATATTGTAGAAAAGGTTTCATAAATATAATTACTTATTTAACCCATTGAGTGCCGGGGAGCGCTATTGCGCTCCTCCTGTCTCTCGCGGAAAGTGCCAGGAGCGCGATAGCGCTCCTCCTGCTATGTCACTCTTAGATGCTGGTATTTCACTGATTGTTCACAGATGGCACCTAAATGCAGATTACTTATGAAGCTTAAAGCAAAAATGCCTCGGCAATGTTAGCATAGTACCTAGAATATCGGTTGGCATAATCGCTACACGACTCCATTCTCGGTATTCGATAATAAATCTTTTCGTAGACTAGTCTTCCTAATATTAATTTATAATGCAATATTTCAGCTAACCTCTAAATTAGACATATTACAATTCTAAGCAGTAGTATTCGTTTAAAGGCTCATGTACATAACTAAAGTAATCGGGATGCCGCTAGAATTATGACTCAGTCAGTCGCGAACCAACCTCCTTAAGGCAAGTAACACTAGGAACATATACTGGCTACATAGTGCTATGGATTCCACTCGATTCACTGCCCTGGTTTTCTCCTGAAATGCGGATTATTTTTCATTTAAATAAATAAACGACAATGTTTGGAGATTGCATGTTAAAGAAGTAGGTTCATGCTGATATATAGTAATTCATCGATAGAAAAGATCATAAAATTGCAAAATTAGAGCGTCAGCCCGTAAGCAGTGAGCTGAAATCGGGGTTAACAAAGATGGCTGAAAGGCCACGCCGACGTCACAGCTCCTAGCATTGTCCACAGTGGCAAGCGCCCTCTCCATCTGCCTCAACGACTGAACTTAATCTGCGAGTGTCTCCCTGTGTGTTCCTCAGTCATTTTTCTGGCATATCTAACATAAAGTACTGGCGTATCTAACATTCTCATCTTCATTCTGAAAAGGCTATCCTCTCCCTCGCTTTCTTTCCCACGCCCTACATTCTCAGCTCTGTCACATCTGTTCGGCATCTTGCTGACCCCTAAAAATCGACTCCAGCACCATCCACGTGTTCCATATCCTTCTCATATCCTTCTCATTTCCTTTCATCATCTTCCACTCTCCCACTCAGCCATGTTAAGCACCGCCGCATTACTTTTAATTTTATTTTATAATACTCCCCCTGCCCTTCCATTAATCCACTTTATATGCATCTACATCTACGAAATACCGTGCAAGCCACCACTAGGGTGTGTGGCACGGGGTGATTCCATACTAGGCATGAAGCCCTCATCCCAGCTTAAATCTGAACCGCGCGCGTTCCCCCGGAATGCCAGGGGCAGGCCAAAAGCAGTAAGGATAACAGTGCGTGATCAGACCAGAAACTAGGAGAGCGCTACATGGACGAACATGCTACCATGCAGTACAGTATTTAACATAAGACTACTGGTTATAATTACTGCGACAGATAAATAGTTATAAAGGTACTAAATGATGTAAGAGCTATATCATGCCAGAAATTGAATGCGATGTTAGTAACTAATAATGGTATTAGAATATTTAGCACAAGTGCAAAGATCTATGTTACTTAGCTAGAGTCAAAGCATCCCAGAACTGATCTATCGAGACTATTATGGTCCCTTGTTGTATGTACGTGGAAAAAATGACATTTTAAATCTATCGGTTCTGCAGTCTATATCATTAATCTTAGGCCTATAATCGTTTTTACTAGGATTCTTTGATTCTAGCAAAATATGCAGAACGTCCGGCAAATTGAATGAGTGTGTGCGGTTGACTGTAACGCTGACGTCGGTTCGTGCCCATCGAAGACGAAGCTTCATTGCCGGACTCAAAACAAGGATAGATGACTCATTCCCACTTTCTAATTCTCATTTGAGAGACACAGTCGTTCCATATTCGTACTTTTCGAAGCCTGAACTACTAGACAGGCGCTTTGTTCCGCGCAAAACTTTGTATGCGCTGTGCAAAATTCCACAGAGGAAAAATCATCCACCTTGACCGGGACTCGAATCCGGATCCCTCGATTTCTGGTGGAGTGATTTTTGCCAGTTAATCTACTATGGCGTTCTCCTCCCCTGTGGATGTTTGTGGACTTTAGGGGACGAAGATGGAGTGGACGGTCAATGCAGATGATTTTTCCTCTGTGGAATTTCGCAATTTCGTAAGTGTGGGTGACCCCGTTAAGTTATCCGAAGCTAGTCCCGTTGCACCGAAAATCGGTTTGCATGCGCTAAATAACATATCATGGTGCACAATAAGGACGAACAGGGCACCACGAAAACGTTCCTTCGATTACTGAGCGCAATACTAGCGCGGAGCATTGGCGTTGCCAAAATATTAAATAGTTTGAATATCGCAAAGCCCGCTTAATCCATTGTTACTCACCTAGTCCTGCAGGTAGGTGCTTAAATTGGACCGGAAAAATTGGTAAATATTGTAATAAATGTTGATGATAACTCACCCTGCCTTGCACCCTCAAGGTGACTTGCAGGAATCATGTAGGTGTAGATTAACTGTACAGTAGGGAATCCGTGAAATTCTCGGACAATTATGCGTAATACTCATTCTAAAATTTCTCAATCTTATATTAAAACTTTAAAAAATGGAATAATGATCGCCTAAACCACGAAGATAGAAGGTTTAACTTTACGAGAATTCTTCTTGCCACAATACGACGTTGAAACTGTTGTATATAAAACCTGAATCACACGATACTTGACCTTGTACAAGTCCGAGGATCCTGGCTAGCATACTAGGACAAGGTCAAGCATCGTGTGATACAGACCAAGCTTACTGGAAATCCTGCATGATCGCTAGCATACTAGCTGGTATCCTTGTTTTCGTAATTGGTGCAGTACTAGTTTGATACTTGCCTAGTAAGACCTAGTAGCCGCCGACCAATCACCTATGCTCTTTGCAATACGGTCGTCAATTTTTGATGTCAGCGCCTCCATAGTCCTTCGTGACAATTACAATTTCCTGCGATCAAATAAACAACTCAAACCTCACAACAATACTCAATGGCTTGGGTAACGGAGGCAATTGAGGTCGAGGAGCTGCAGCGGCTAAAAGCCGTCGTCTTCGTTCGAAATCATCCATTTCGGTCGCAAAACTCCTTCCGCGACTTTACCAGATCAAAGATCTACTAAACAGACCATGTGCAAGTTCAAGTATCATGTGATAGCTCCTAGGAAGATTTCAAGCATGCTAGGCTTCGTACTAGAAATCCAGTACTCGCTAGCATCCTCGGACTTGTACAAGGTCAAGTACCTATCGTGTGATTCAGGCTTTACACATTTCCTGGCGCTCTTTTGCTGAATGGTTCCCTTTAATATGATAATTGACAAGTACCGCAGGGCTCACGGCTTGAACCCCCTCGATCCCCGACCCTATTCCTCTATCTCCGTCCTGCCGGCACTGCGCTCTCCCGAAGTTAGGGAGCGGGTGGGAAAATGAGACACATTTGTGTTCCGACTGAGGAAGGATTCCCTTCTCCCCACCCCCGCCCCCTTTCCCTACCCCTCCACCCCCGCCCCCTCTCCCTACCCCTCCGCCCCTCATCCCTGTCCTCCTCCTCGTCGTTCCGACACAAAAACGAGACCGACTACGCGTCAAGTGGGCGTAGCTGCGCAGAAATGTCAACCGACGAATAAACATCGCTTTTCTCTTGAGATACTCGGCCGCTATTTTACGCGGATTCCAAGACGGCTCGGACGATATTACGCACTCTCAAGAGGTAGCAGTCTCTAAATTAAGAACTTCAGATGGTGTCCGGTCTCAGGGTTAAGGTGAGCGAGGACAAACAGGTGATTTTACCCCTCAAGTGACGAGGGTATGTCAAGGCCAACGGGCGAGGGATAGCCTCTTCTCCCCCAAAGTATGTGAAAAGCATCGCAGAAAGTGATATGTGTAATTGATCAATCATAAAAACATTCACACTCAAGTATGCATTCAAATTTCTGTGCACTCTCCTTAGATAAATAGATTCAAATAGGTCGAAGAGAGTCGATGAAGGACTGCATTTATTCATGCTCGAAGGCTAAAGCTGAATTAACGTCCGCGTCTCCTTTAAGTGCCCTGATGCGCATAAAGATTTAATTCACAAAAAATTTTTATCTAATCAGAAAAGTATATTCATGAAATTTTCAGGAAACGTTTGGCACCTTATGGATAAATTTTATCAGTAATACACAAATATAATTTCATGTCATATATTTCTGGCCTCCATGTACTATGGATTTTCAGGGTTTCACAATAAATGGCATCAAATTATGATTAAAATTTTATCAGAAGTTTCGTCATCTGCTGGGGAATTCCCACCAAAAAATTAAAATATTTTTATTATAATTATTCAAGGGAGACCATAGTAATTTCGTTCGACAATATTGGAAGTTTATTCCTGAATCTCCAATTTTTCCGGGAGAAAAAATTGGTTAATTTCTGGCATTCACAATTCCCGGAAATTTTTTATCATTATCCCCAACCATCATACCATAGCTATCGCAGATTTAGGCTCGTGATGTCAATTTTGTTAGTTTTTCGCGCCTAGAAGCCGTAATCTTAACTCTCGCACCATGCAGACCGGGGATTTGAACCATAGAGCTCTAAATATCAATAGATATCAATGCTCAATGCATTACTTACAAAGCACTGCTACGAAGTAGGAAAAATCGTTGACATTAAATAAAAAACTTCATAAATTTCATGTGTATTACATTCATTACGTATTTAAATTTTGTTCCCTTCAAACTTAACATTTTGTTCGTTGCTGTCTAACATTTTCACCCTATTTACATTTTATACAATTTTTATTGCATTGTCGCCGGAGACTTCACTGAAAATAATAAGAAACTGGGTACTTAATATATAATAAGTATAGAATAACGATATTCTCCGAGTCCCTCTGAAACACACCTGTTCTGGATGTCTCAAGCAAACTAAGCATAGCGATCAGCCTCCGAGTCACTGGCGGCTCTCAAAATATGTTACCAATGTTACCAATGCCAACCGAAAAAATAAATAATGCATTAAAGACCCAACAAGTTAAGGCCGTGACACTTTATATATTTCGCTACCTCACATTTGTTTTGATTTGCCTGTGGTAGTTCTCGGACTCGTTATGCCTTCGGGAAGCTGTCGTAAGGAAATGGTGACACCTTATTGCTAGGGTGGGGCCGCCGAAATCCACTGTAGATAGGGCTAAAAGCAAAGTAAATACTTTTTATAGTTCTGCCAAACTTAAAATGGAGAATGAAATGGAAGGAGCTCTACAGCCTTAGTTTATCAATAATGAGAAAAGTCTAAATGGCGGTAATGTTTTTTCTGGCTAAATTAAGCACATTATTAAATTTATCTTTATCCGTGTGTGGCGATACGCCACTAGGCGATAAACCCGTGTTCAAGCCTTAGTGCCGGCGAATATTTTTCTGTTTCCGTTTTTTTCTTGGACATTTCTAGAATATTCTCTGAAGTTCTGGAGTGGCGAGGCGAGCGCGGATCTGCTGGGCCAACGCGGCAGGTGTAGTGGCGTATCGCCACAGTGAGAAAAAGAATTGGACTCGCTCAAAAGACGGAAAAACTTTTTTGTTAGAGGCAGTGTTTTCACACATCGTTTGCACCACCACGTTGAAGCTCCTGGCTATCAGCAACCATATCTGGTATTCTGGGTCAGAGAGTTCGATCGTTACCTTCCAATGTAGGCCGTAAGTTTGGACTTCTTTAAGGTTTTTCTTGGCATAGAGGGACTAGATCTCTGCAATGATTACCCTTCGTCGAGCATGTTGGTCTATGAACTTGAAGACCTCTGCGAAGTCGTTGAAATGGCAGTGAAGGTTTTTCTCTACCACGTGATTTCATTTTCGTGAACCACAGCTTCGGATGCATTACAGTTCTGTAGTGATTCTGAGTAGGTATGACCAGGTATCACCTGACGATGCCGCAAGTCGGTGAAACGCGTTATACCGCACAAATAAAATTTTGTGGAAAAGTACGAAATTGTATTCTCTAAGTATGGATACTATTAACTTCCACGAATTGAAGCCTAAAACTGTAGAGTGTATCCTGTAGAGAAGACGCAGATATAGTAAAGAAAAACATATACAGGTTATTCCATCTTCACTGCTTGGAAGAGGGTTTTCACAAAGATAGAAAGAAAAGCCAATTAGAGTGGGCACCCGATTGAATTGGCGGGAAAAACACCTCCAATAAAAAGCGAACACGAATACCCAAATCATTACCAAAGACCTGAAGAAGGTAGAAGTGATGCTATCGAAACTGTCGTTCACGAAAAAAGATATACGCGGAAGAGAGCCCTAAAAACCATCGCTGTCATGCTGACCTACCACGTGTCCATCTAAAAACATTACGGCCATTTGGAGTGACTCCACTATTGAGATTCGAATGGAGAAATGATAGGATAGAGAAATGGAGGCGTTGCAGAATCGCCACGGCGCGCAGGCGGGAAGGGAATCTCATGCGTCCACTTCCTCCAAAAAGAAGGACCTCCCAATTCTCCCCCTCCTCTCCTCCTCCCCCGCTGCCAAAACCCTCACGCCCGCAGCGCATAACTCTCCCTTCCTTTCCCACCGCAAGCAAGGCGGCGCGCCACTGTTGGCTCCATAGTTTTCGAATAAAATTTAATTTCCCCTCAAAGTCGTACCCCATTAACAGGATTTGGATCGGCGGAGATGTGATTTCGGCGGTCGTTTCCGTCTCGACCTTTGAAAGTCACTTTGCTCGCACATCGGTTGGCGGTCTATTCTTTCCTCTGCTGCTCTATCGCCAATCTAAATTGAATCCGAGGAAAAATAAAGGGGTTACGCACTGTTAAACAACCTTGAAATTCATGGAAATAATTTTTTGGTAAACTTGCCTGTTTCTCCGATGTGAAATCTTAGTCAATGGTTTTCTTAAAACGCAACAGATTATATTTGAACTTTAGGTATTCTCTACGATGATTCATCGTTGCGGTAGACGGAAATGCCGCTTGCTCTGGCGGCTAATGCTAGAAGCTGTAATATAGGCGTGTCCTGTCTGCCATCTTTGTTAACCCCAATAGTCCTCCAGCGCTCAGGGGAAAACGCACTAACTTTGCAATTTTGTGATGTTTTCTATCGGTAACTCACTAAAATCTGTATGCATTTCCTTAATTAACATGTATTCTTCTCACATGTATTGTTTACTTATATAAATTTATTTAAGTACGTATTTCCAGTGAAAACTATTGTAAAATCGAGTAGTACCTATAGTAATTAGCAGCAAATATTTGTTTGAAGCGCTACTTGCCTTAAATTTCAAACAGATGATTGGTATTCTCACTGTAAATCCGCTAACTCTTCCATTCCGTCGTGCTATCCAAAGGGAAGCAAGGAGACAGTTGGGAAAACAAATATGGGTGTTATTTCGGTTGTCAGGTCACAGTTTGATGTATTACTGCAGTCTCCATTACCTCAATGTTGGCTTTATTATTTCTGTTAACGCCACGCCACTAATTATGCCTTAGTTTTCAATAAAATTAGAAACGAAATGGTAGAAAAATTTCCCAAGGATTTCTTTTCTTAAATTATTCATCTACGATTTAAAATATATATCTTTATTAGATAATTTTGAAATAAGCACCACTAATTAAATGATTTTTAGAGTTTTCAAGTTCTTGAAACTAATTCTACTCTCAAGTAAGAAAATATTTCTGATTTTTTTCGTGTCTGCAATGGCCGTATCCTGAAGATAGAAATACGGGCACTAAAATATCGAAATTGTACTCTGCCCTCCCACCTATCCCAGTGTATTTTGCAGTCAGGAATCAATAGCGGCATTCAAAGAATCCGATATTAATTTATCGAAGATCCTGAAAGTCACAACGCTGTTTCATTCGCAAACCACAGATGTTTCCTTGTCCTGACACCATTCTGACCTTCTTAATGGCGCCATCCTGTTGTGCCAGGAATTCTTCAACAAACAAAACACCGGAACCGTACGCGTGAATTGGGGCCATGGCTCCCCAGAAATGCACCCGATAGCTCTAACCAGCCAACAGAACTCATTTTGCCTCAATTCATCTTCTCGGTCGTGAGGCCGGAGTGCGCTGCCGATATAAATAAAACGCTGGAATTGCTCAACCTCTGAGCAACTTTAAACGGATGCCGCCCATTAATCTTCAACTTGCGGGAACAGTAACATTTCAAGAGAGCAAGTCCTCACAGTTGGTATCTTTTAAGACTGGGCACAAATTTATCGATAACACTTCAAAAACAATCACTCGATCGGTCAATAATCAGTAATTTGACGTTTTTGTGAGACTGCGAGATTTCGCAAATAAATACTGACAGGCCGCGAGTCCTAGAGCTTTCAGCCCATCCGACAAATTGACGACGTGTCCGAAGAGGGACAGGTTATATATATGCTCTGAAGACCTCAAAGCAGTAAAAACACAGACACACAAAGTTGAATAGTTAAAATTACGACTTCGCCCCGAAAGATTGGAAAGAAAAGTTATATAGCATAAATTTAATAGAGATAGAACATAACGAAGCAAAATTCAGTTATTTCAACGTACTGGAAACGAAGCGGCGTAGAACATACTTCGAGTATTTGCACCCACAGAGATCAGAATCTGCCCGATTTTGAGGCTCAGTTTCAAGTCATTTGGGTGAATTCAACGATGGCACTTCGATTGTTAAATCTCGACGTAAGCAGATATTCTGTAAGCATTGACAGTGTCTTATAAGCTCAGCCAGATACGAAAATTTCCCCTCATAAATGTCACCAATGTCGGTATTGTGTCTGGCTATCCATGATTGGGGTGGAAGACAACCTCGAAGTGCGCCCCTCATTCTTACATTGAACATGAAAAAATTCCGACCATCTGTACAAGCGTTTTTCTCCTCATCAACCCTTTTCCCTCAAAATTATACTACTTATCGTCTCGACGATTTACTGTGTGGAAAAGAGCAACCTTTTACTTATGAACTCTCGAGTAGGTATAATATATCGCTGTACAAGGTGAATGGGTAACTTAAGGAGGCATATCTATTCATATAATTCGCGAACAAACGCTTCAGTTAAAAAAAAATAAAATGAGAAATCCTTCAAATCAGCTTCATGATAAGACAGTTTGAATAATCCCTCAAGAGAAATTTACTATGAGGCCGCTATCTTCCGTAGGTACAAGCTCAACTCCACATTGACTGACACTTGTCAAGTTTTCACCTTAATCCCAGTTTCTCGTTGGCTGCCCGACAAGAAAAACATTGCAACGGTGGAGGAGAATGATGCACGTATGGGTAAATCATTGATGTTTGGGAAGATTTGGTGGGATCATCAGGCCATCAAAGTAAATTTTAACAAAGCTAAGAAACTAGAATATTCACCAGCAGAAATACAATGCAAGAAGCTGCGTCAAATTGTGGCTCAAGAGCGAAGCGCAACGATTCATCTCTATTGAGGTTTTAATGGCGTCGAAGTGTTTTTTATACATTGAATCTCGTACTTTCTATCTAAATTGTATCTCATATAATTCTAAATTGTATCTAAATAAAGGTCATCGTATTTCGATTCAGCATTCACTTATTTCACACGAATAAAATTCATCTATATATATACATTTTACCTTGTAAGCCACCTCAGGGTTGTTTGGAAGGGGATGATAAATCAACAGTATGCACTATAACGTACAGGTATCAAACACCAACATGTACTATACCAATAGGTATGCCACCAATGCAACAGAAACTATTTGTATAAATGTATATTACAAATACGTAAACGAGATACAAGAGTCAGGCAGGGGGTCATGCAAAACGTGATGTTAGCCAGCAAAGTTAGTAAGTTCATCAGCTAAGCTACTGAAATACAGTAAATGTGATGATATTTTACAAAAAACAGATTCAGATGTCGGATTGGCTGGTATACACTGTCCTTCACATTATACAACTGAATTTAATTCATTTATATAAAATGCTTTTCACCACTTATTGCGACAACTATTGAGTGACCAGCTTGCATGATGTATGCCCACATATTATGCGTCCCCGTTCTGCCCAAATCAGTGACGCATAAAATGGCTACGAATGTTGAAAGTGGTTAGATTAAGGGTTACGCATATTGGAAAAATCAAAGGATTGGTGATAGGAAATAATATTTAAGAAAGAAAGAAAAAGGGTGAGCAGTTCATGGAAAACTACACCAGCATTTAGTTTCAGGAAGTGGGTGCCTAGCATCCCGGTAGAATTATCGGATATTACTCATTACTTGTGATCCTCCCGTTCACAATGGAGAGCAGACATTATGAGTCATCCATATGGCAGGAGCCTTCCGACGGCGCCGATTGGGGTAGTCAGGTAGACAACAACCACAACAAAACGCGACTACCGACACGAGGGAGGCCAACAGATCAAACAGGTCGGTACCTAATAAATTTACCCGGCCTGAAACTGCTGGGGGGGAGGGAAAGGATGGGAATAGGACGCCGAAAAGAACCGCCGGCACTCGACTGCAAAATACAGCGGCCGGGCACGCTTTTGAAACCTGGTATTTAATAACTCAAAGAGACGATCAGCCAAACCTACAAAATGAGTGACTCTTAACGCCTCTTAAGAGCTCGAAGCCCCTTAGGGCCCCTTTAGTCACCAGAGAAGTAGCGCCTCGATCCAGGCACGACCCCATTCGGGGACGCGAGAAAGCACTGAAGACCCCCTCCGGAATAAAGAGTTCGCACCACGTTAAGGTAGTTGGAGCGAATTATCATTTTACTTAGAAATCGATGAATTTGGTCTTATTTTAAAGAAAAATATATCACCCTTCTAATGACACATAAAATTCAACCCCTTACCACATTACTTTCGGAGTTATTTGCCAGCCCTTTTACATGGGAAATGGTACGTGTATGCACTACAGGGAGATATTATTTTCAAAATGAGGTACTTCTATGACTCAGATGTCGTAAAAAAAATAATAGCGCGTAGTTTTTATGTTTTCTAAACTAAATTTGAAAATAAATTATATTGTTACCGCAGTAGGTTTTTGGGCATCACAGAAACCTTCCGTTTTGAAGGAGTTGCTATCACACCTCGCGAAAAAAATGAGTCAAGTTAAAGACTTATTCAGATATTTTCATTTAATTACTTACAATTTCTGTCATATAAAACTATATTATTGTACCATTAATAATGCAATATTTAATTTATGTGTCCTATAGCAGGTGAAATTAAAAGGTATAATAAGAATATGGTCTCTATTTATGACTAGGGAACTATCTCGCTCGGACTACCTTAAGGCGGGGTTAGAGGCTGATACGTGCTTTCCTAATAGGGTTCCAACCGTGCTTAGAGCATCAATATTTCCCGACAAGGCAGTGGATGTACCTTTGCGAACTAGTCAGGTAGACAAGAAGCCTACCTCAGATGAGAGAGACAATGTAGTTGGAACTCCAAGGAAACCTTAGTGTAATATGACTACTAATGTCCTCTTTCGGCCTCTGAAGCCAATTGTTGATATTCTGTACAGCTACTTGGTGTAGACGAAGAAATGGAGGACGAAAAAAGGCCTGTCAGAATATAAACACAGGTTTCCAATAGATCACTGAAGTTAATGATTGCCCTCGGAATGATTGATCGTGTAACTCCTTTCCACTACTGTAACCTATACCTGCAAGAGAAAGAACATAAGTGCGCACCACTCAAAGAGTATGTCTTACCAAAGAATGGTGGAAGAGCTCTTCGAGGAAAATTTTGTCAAAAATCGGCTCCATTAAAAAATTAATAAGCAGACTCAATAAAAATAGAAATGAATCATACTTTCCAAGGCGAACTCCCAAATGGAAGAGAATGAAATACACGAAATAAAAAGATAAACGCACATTGGCTCGAACAAACAAGCGTAGGAAACCATTTCAAGGCGACCGGATGATGCTTGGCAACGTGGTTCCGTTTGCTGCCCCCACGTTGCCCTCTCCCTCCTGCCCCGCTCAGCCCTAATTTGGGTCAAGGCCACACGGGGCGCCGCCTTCCCCCAACACCACCCACAAAGGCCTGCCCCCGCCCCCGCCCCCTACGCCCCGACCCAGCAACATCAAATTCTCTTCCCGCCGGAGCATATAAACTTCCGTTTTCGGAAGAGAACCAAGTCAGTTGCCATTCGAGACTACCGACAGATCTTTCACCTTACCGAAATTTATCTTATAGAACATTTCGATCATCGAATATCGCGTTCTATACCACCCTCCTCCTTTATTGTCACATTACTCAGCTCACCGCCTTCTATTCAAGAAGGTGGCCACGGTGTCAGTGCCAATTTGGCAACATTGGACGTCACAAATCACCATTCCTTACGATCGCAAAGTTCCATAAACGCTGCTTGGCGGGTTCGCTTTGGATAGGAGCAGCTGAGATGTGTGCGCCGGGTGAACAGAAGCAAAGGACGAACAAGGATGCCCTCGGTGGACCACTCCTCTCCTGTCGTCAAGATCTATTCCTGATCATTATTAGATGACCTAGTTTCCGGAACACTTTCCACGCTCATTACGTCACATCCTAAGGTGATATGAGTCAGATGTCTTGTGAGCTAGAATTATGTAAGATAAAACGGCTAATTTCTTGGAAAATTAGGCTGAAATGAAATTGATAAAAAATTAAACCCTATGCATTGATTCAGAGTGGTAAATCACTGGAGATATATGTATTACACTCGCGAAAATAACATAAAATAGACAAAGCACAGCTCTTGCGCACCTAAATAAAATAAATATACCCAAAAAAGAGGCCCACACCTCTTTTACCCACATAGGCACATCTGATAGTTACACCGCAATTGTTTTGCATAGACATTCATCCAATAACATCACTTATTGTAATTTTGTAATTAAACGGTTACGTAAGCTCGGAATAATTCAACGATTGGCTTCAGCAAGAAAAGCGAATTGGCTCTGGAAATATGGAACACAAGTACCGTTCTCAAGAAATATTCAATTTCATAGCTGACATTATCCGTAAAAATTAGATAGGGTCTCGCATAGTCAAAAATGGTAAGGCAGACAAAAATGCCTCTGCCCCTTTATTTTGCCTCCCATCCCTTCTAAATTCACTCCCCCACACTATCGATCCTTTTTATTTACCATGTAACTATTTCACCACCCAAGCGATATCCCACCTGTCAACAAATTAAATATTTCCCCTTTCCATGTTGGGCTCTCGTTGCTTATTTTTATGCTGTTATTGTGTTTTTGTCCTCTTTCTTGTTTTTTGTTTTATGCTTACTATAAATTGGCGCTATTGCTGTATGTGAACAATTTTTTTTAATAAATAAAATAAATAAAATTATTTTCCGCTCGAACTACCTTAAGATTGCTCCCCACCGGGTCAAGCTCTCAATCTCTGCCTCTGGCACTATGGCAGAGATGAGGGGTAACACCCGGTGGAGATCCCAAAAATCTTCACCAACATCATACGCCAGAAAAGCATCAGATCTTTCTCCAACATTTAAGGGCATAAATAGAGAAATATAATTGCGGCATAATCAATTTCATAATGGTCATATATAGTACGAAGTGGTCTGGATTAACGCCATACTGCTATCGCTGCACTGATTTTTCACTCGGGTGCCATGAAGGGGTTTGTAGTAGTTTATTCCGACGATTTTCCGACTTCTGTGGGTTTTTGACAACTTTATTTGGTGAGCCAATCAAATGTTTTGCTTTGGTGTCATATTTATGTAAGATAGATCGCAAATAACGCAAATTGTAATTGGTTTTGGCTGAAAAAAGAGTGCTGAAGATTTTTAGAAGAAAATTTATCAATAACATTACATCTTCTCTTTAGAAAAGGCAGCGTACTTAGAATACGTTTTAATTCTAATGAATTTTTGGTAGTCTTGGCACCGCATTAATTCTTGATTCATTCCCCCCTTCATGGAGGTCATATTGCACTGCACTTTGAAAGATGTGAAGTACATGTTGCACAGATAATTTAAAGGAATATTACTACTCGAGTCCCTTACCATATTTACCTTTCTTGAATTCTTTCAAGAAACACTGAATACATGCGTACCTCAAGTAAGCTTGGAATCAAAGAATATACCCAATAGCTTCATTGTATGTATGACTTGAATGTATTACGAAGATGGTTTGTCTAGGTCTTGTCTTGAATGTTTGTAGGTCTTGTCTTGAATTCTTTCAAGAAACACTGAATACATGCGTACCTCAAGTAAGCTTGGAATCAAAGAATATACCCAATAGCTTCATTGTATGTATGACTTGAATGTATTACGAAGATGGTTTGTCTAGGTCTTGTCTTGAATGTTTGTAGGTCTTGTCTTGAATTCTTTCAAGAAACACTGAATACATGCGTACCTCAAGTAAGCTTGGAATCAAAGAATATACCCAATAGCTTCATTGTATGTATGACTTGAATGTATTACGAAGATGGTTTGTCTAGGTCTTGTCTTGAATGTTTGTAGGTCTTGTCTTGAATTCTTTCAAGAAACACTGAATACATGCGTACCTCAAGTAAGCTTGGAATCAAAGAATATACCCAATAGCTTCATTGTATGTATGACTTGAATGTATTACGAAGATGATTTGTCTACAATGGTCTAGAAATAAGTGACAAAACCAAACTTATGCTTTTTGATCCAAGAAATTGTTATAAATGTAATTCCTATTTAATTTACCACGACTCTGACTGTTCAAAACAGCCTTGCGGTTGTGTAAAGATTGATCAAGTTGAAAGTATAAAACATTTGGGAATTATTATTGATAAATACTTGAAATGGAATGATCACATTACTAGACTTTCCAAGATTCTTCAATACTATACGTCAAAACTATTCTACATTAGAAACAGGTGTCCTGTAAATTTTCTAATAACCTTATATAAAGCCCTAGTAGGGTCTAGATTGGGGTATGGGCTAGTCTGTTGGGGAGCATCTTATAATAACTCCTTGCAGCCAGTTGTATTATTGCAGAAGAAGATAATAAGAATTGTTACCAAAAGTAAAATGTACGAACATACATATCCCATATTTGTACGGTTGCGGATTCAGCCAATTAAACAACTGTATATATTTAAAGTACTAAAATTATTTTATTTAAAGAGCGGCAATATTCCCGCTAGTACCGGTAGTGATGAATACCATTTAAGAAGGAAGCGATGTGCAATTACTCCAAAACCAAACTTAACATTATTTAAGAGGTCCTTTGTTTACTTAGGACCCAAACTATTAAATGATATACCAGAGTATTTAAAAATTTCAAAAATCAAAAGAAAAAATCTAAAGCTGCTTAAGGAATGGACACTATCCATAAATAAAATCGAAGTTTTGTATTAGATTGGTAATTCGTATTATGTTCCAAATTGTAACTAACCATGTTAAGTGTTTATAAAATATAGCTTGGTGTATTGTAAAAAAGAAGCGAGTATTTTTCTTGTTAACATATTGGCATAAATGATATTATTGTCCTTATTTGTACACATGTTCGGAGAAATTTAGTTTTTTTTTATATACTACATTAACCAGCAACTGCATATATTTATTTACGGAGGGCAGCCTCGATACAGGTGCTTGTACCTTTGAGGCTGCCTAAAGCTTTGGTTTTGGTTTTGGTTTTTTTTGTACCTAAGAGATTTGTACTTGTATTTCAAGAGGAGCAATAAATTTATCATGTCATATCATATCATATATCATGTCTTTGATATCACAGTCATTGCCCTTTCAATTAGATACGAAAGATTGTTTCATTTTCCTTTAACAGTAGGTCATTAGTAATCTACCATGTAGCCATTACCTTCAGAAGTCTATCCTCGGCCAATTGAGTCTCGCGTTTTTCTCCACTTAGGCCAGGAATGTACCAAGATTGTTCAAGTATGGATGAAAAAGTCAAAGGGAGATGCTAATTCGCTCTGGTTAGGCCACACCTCGAATATGCCGCGAGAATTAGGGACCCTGATCATAAAGATTTAACCAAAAAAAATAAAGTACAAAGGAAAGCAGCGCGCTTCGTTAAAAACTGCCACGAGCGTACATATAGCGTCTCACAACTTTTCGAGGGGTTAAGGTGGGAGCCCCTAGAAACTCGGAGGCTACACACTAGGCTTAGGTTGCTTGATAAATTCAGACCTGATATTTTTCAGAGCGACATTGAGAATATTATCATGACTCCTCACTACATCTCTTGGTCTGACAGATGCGATAAAATAAGAGAGATACTCTGTCGAACAGATAGGTACAAAAACACGTTCTTCCCGCGAACAATAAGTGACCACAATAAAAATTGAGCTCCACTAAATACACTCATATAATACATGACACCATTTCATTTCCAAAAAAATACATCTTTACACAGCTGGTGACATAAAACACCCTGCCACACGCCCATGCGGCGGCTCGCAGGGTATTATGTAGATGAATATGTAGATATATTGAGAGAGAGAAAGATGGAGGCCAGCATTTACTCTCGCCTCACGTGGGGAAGGGAGAAAATGTCACTCCCCCCCGTAACCTCCTCCGCTCCCAACCCCCAGTACCATCACCCTTATCCCGCAGCGGCCAAATGTCTCCTGCCCTTAATCGCCCCCCATCCCGCCCCCTCACTTAAAAATACTCATCCCACTCACACGTGACCACATTGTCTAGGTAAGCGTGCTACCCATTATGGTAAATGTAGATGGAATACGTCATGAAACTGTAGCCTGGCCACCGATATCACATCCATATTGTTTAACCCTACTCTTACCTTGCTTTCCTTTAAGTAGCACGACGAAATGGGCGAATTAGCGGATTTGAAGCAATAATACCGACCATCTGTTCGAAATTTTAGGCAACATGGTCACTTAGCGCAGTGGATTCTACTCGATTTTCCTTAGTTTTCGCCGGGATTGCGGATTATTTTTCATTAAAATAAATAAGCAATATCCATAAGGAGAATCCATTGTATAGATGTAGAAGCATGCTAATTTCTAGCTGAGTTATCAAATGGAAAACATCGTATAATTTTAAAGTTTCAATATTTTCAAAGTATGTGCATGGGGAAATCGGGGTTAAACAAAGATGGCGGACAGGCCACGCTCACGTTACAGCTTTTAGTATTGGCCACGATTTCAAGTTCTCCCTTAATCTACCTCAATTATTTCACCCAATGATGTCGCCTTGCGATCAAACATGGTTACGACACAAACATTTTAAAGGGAAATTGGACTGTTTTAAGTTCTCCTTACTCTCCAAAAATCGTAAATACCTCAGCCTTTGACTTGAGTATACCAAGATAAATGCACGATATAACATAGTAGGGACATGTTACAACAGAAGTGTTTCCGGTAAAATCAGGAGAGATAAGGTCGGGAATTTGAGGGGCACGATTGAATGTGGATTGAATTGTTCGGATGAGGGCATGAATGAAAGGAACTGGATTTAATGGATTAGGCCATGTCAAGGGAATGAACGAGAGTCGTGTAGCTAAGCATGAATATGATAGTAAAGTAAATAGCTTTAGAGAAAGAGATAGAACCGTGAAAATCATGAGTGGATGTGATTGGAGAAAACCTTAAGAGGAGAAATACTAGACATCTTGAGAATAGAAGAGCGTGTATGAATTAATTCATAACTGTATCATAAGCAAAGGAGATGACTAGGGATAGGGCGGTGTGATCCAACCTAACGCAGAACACCTAAAGCAGAGCCAGATTCCTTGGCCTAACGCCTAAAATTAAGTTTCTTTTTTGGCAATGTCTATCCCAATAAAAAAACGTCGCGGTAGTAAGCAAGTGCTAAATGGACGCTGAAACTCAGATTTCTAATAAATTCAGGCTTGACTTTGTGGAACCTCTCCATATCGGAAATCAAAATATTCTAGTAATGGTCCACTAAATATATTTATTCCTTACGACCCGGGATTCAGGTCACGTAATGACATATTCACCTGAAAAATAACTCTATTCAGTGGACCATTACTAGAATATTTTGATTTCCAACTCAGATTTCTATTTACAATCTCTGATTTAAACATATGAATACTAATGAAATAAATAAATTATTCACCAAACTTATGATAATAGGGAAACTCATACGCAAATAGCGGACAAATGATGCTGCTCACAGTTTTAAGGTCGCTAGGGGATTTGGGAGGAGATTTTTAAAAGGGATCCAGCTTTCGAGATCAAACGGCAGAAATTAAATATTTTGACTTTGCCAAACCCGGATGGGGACGGTGTGATGGGCATGTATATATGTACCAACTCAACGATATTTTATTTTTCATTTTCACCGCAAGTGAGCGTCAAGAGCGGTAGTTGATAAAAAGGCCTAAACAGCCAAGGAGTGTTTCCGCCGAAGGTGGGGGGGGGGGGTGGAGGGGGCCTGAATTGAGAGGTGGGATAAATGGGGGGAGGGAAGAGCATAGCGACGTTCTTTCTTGATGGAATAAATTCTTCTCGGGTTTCCGTCCGGGTGAGATGCTCCACTGCCGACGTTTCGATGGAAAACTTTTCCATCGTCATCAGGGCCGTTGATGCCGGGTGTCAAGAGAGCCGGTTTATATACACTGTCTCTCAGGTCAGGTCGAACGTGATTGGTGGAGAAGTTTTCACTTTTCCCGCTTTTTTTAAGAGTGGGTTCCAGGTCCTACTTAAGTGGAAGAAACGAAGAGACGAAGGGTTCCACTTACGTAGGACCTGGAACCCACTCTTAAAAATGGCGGGAAAAATGAAAACTTCTCCACCAATCACGTTCGACCTGACCTGAGAGACTGTATATAAATCGGCACTCTTGACACCCGGCATCAACGGCCCTGATGACGATGGAAAAGTCTTCCATCGAAACGTCGGCAATGGAGCATCTCACCCGGACGGAAACCCGAGAAGAATTTATTGCAGTCATTCGCCGGGAAAAAATTAAATCCTTCACTTCTTTCTTGATGATCTCGTCACTGGGATTGCGTCTTCCGATTCCTCAAGCCCAGATTCTCATTCGACCATCGCTACATCTCCCATCTCATCCTCCCTCTCTCTATCTCTCTCTCCGGTCTTTCGCCGCGACTATTTCTGGACCCCTAAAAGCGATTGCCGGAGAATGAGGACGCCGTTGAATGTATGGTAGAAGGGCGGAAGACTCGACAGTGAGCGGGCATCACTTCCGTTATCAATAACCAAGCCCAAGCGTGGCTGAATTAATGGTCGCCATGGGGACGGTGGCTTTCTTCCACATCGGATTGGATTTGATATTTGGGGAGGCGACCGACAGTTGAGGTCATTTTCGCCATAGGGGATAGGTAAGGGATGAAGGGTGGATAGAAACCCAGCGTCGGAATTAGCCTGCTCTTAACGAAAGGCGCCAAGGGGACCACGGTTTAACGTCTCATCCGACAGACGGAGTACCTCCAGAAGACCCTCAAGAAAGGATCGGGCTTCCTCTGAAAAATATCCTCCACTGCAGGGATTTGAACCCTGGCCGTCCGTGTGGTTAGCCAGTACTCTAGCCACCACCACACCAACCCGATCCCCTCGCTTCTACATCCACGGAAGAAATAAAAACGTTATACCTCTATTTATACGGACTGATGAAAGGTTTACGAGGGATCGGTTCACTTTGGGGCCGTGTAATGGTCTTCCATTTCGAGGGCGCGGACTCGAATCCCGGCAGATATGTAAGTAATTTCGAGGGAATTCCGATCGCTTCTTTGGGTGCGCCACGTGTAGAGCGCTCCAAGTTAAGCACTTCATCTGTCCGTCGATTGGAACATTGTTGACTCTCTGACCCCTCGACTGATTTTTTTGAAAGCAGGCTGAAGCTGGCACAAGGTTTCCACCCACCCCAACTCCATTTCCGAAATGGTTCATTTTTTACCATCAATGGTTCGCGAGTTGACTTCGTGGAATCCAGAGTTCATATTTTATAATGAAATCTAATAAAGTTTGCAAATTACGCTCTATTTGATTGGTAATAACCCAGGCTGGTTTAAACCCTTTGGAGTCAAGAGGATAATGTTTCTGTGTCGTTATCAAAAGGAAGTATAATCCTCATGATAAAGATACAAAATGTGAAACCGGCCGGGGTTATTACGAGTAAACTAGTGTGGAAGCTATGGAGAATAACTAATTTCACTTTCTAACCATTACTTATCATTCTACGCACCCCTTATTAATGGCGCAAATGACTTCAGCACTCTGTCCGTTGTCGAGATGGGCGATCAAAGAAGAGCTCAATGGAGTAAAGTACCCGAGTAGCAATTCAAATATACATGGAAAGAGCGGACCAACCCAAAAGAATAAGAAATTTTAGGAGCCCGATACTGTTAAAACTTGAAAAAATAGTCGCAAAATCCCGAAATTTTTCCCGTATTTGGTGTCTAAACAGTCGACTTCTCCGACGTTCAGAGAAATAGTCGGCAGGAGGGATGGCATCTGGAAAAGGAAAGACAGAAGAGCAGGTCAGAAAAGGCGTCACCGGCTCACTTACTCGTACGTACTTGCCCAGCAGCTATTAATGCAATGTGTCTAGTGAGGGTTGGATTAGGGGTGAACGGCTGATATTGTACCGTGCCTTAGCAGTCACGTTAGCCGCTATTTTATACGTCTCCCAAAGTCGTCACAGCATTCTAGCATCGAGCATTCTAGGGTAAAAATAGACGTATTTGCCAACCGGAACCATTCATTCAATCACATCTGATATCTCAAAATAACGAGGGGTGATCGCAGGATTCAAAACTGGCGGAAAAACAAGTGGAGTCTCCTGGGCAATGGAACCTTTACTAAAGGGTTTGAGCGTTTACATGTTACATACCCTTAAGCCAAGACTAGAAAATTTGGTCCCACTTTCGAATGGTGGGACACGAAATATGGCGGAACCAATACGAATCTCGCATTTTGTATGGATCGCGGCAAGAACAATAGTAAACATAGCTTAGTAACAACAGTAAAAACGTAATCTCTACTCATATACGAGTATTATTTTTTACAAAACTTTTATATAAAATAATTAATCATAATTAAAACAATCAATAATGTTTAAATATAATAAATCCATTTAACCAATAATATAATAGTTTAATAATTGATTAAACATTTAAATATATATGTTAGTAACTTAAGCACACAGGGCGGGCCATCCGACATGGCCGGTTTCCATTTTCTGAGTTGAGGATCTCTACACGGAACGGGACGTGAGCGCCGCCATTGCACCCAGAATATAACTCCACGCACATGGAAACTGCCCGGGTTACACGTACTGTGATGTAAAAATTGGGGACACTTACTTTTTGGATAGCCTTCGAATCAACCTTCCGGTTCCTAAAATTAGAAACTGATTACTGCGCCGCGTAGAGAATGAAAGCAAAGAGACCTAGGGGAGGCAGAGAAACCTAGGGGAGGAATTAAAGCAAGGAGAAAATAGTTTCCAACGAAGTAACCATAAATATTATGATTATGCGTTTTTACGCATAGAAGAGAGATAAAGACAAGGGAAAGCTACCCTATGACGGGTTCCCTTCGAGGTGAATGTATACGATGCATTGTTGGTGGAATCATCATTATTACAAGACCATTTAAACAACTTCACACTTATTAATGAGCCAAACCATGATCCTGGACCAGTCCTGTACATGAATTAGGGGTAAGTAAACATCGCGTAGGTATTTAATATTTCCCAATTGTTCCTTATTCTTTGTCATGAGCTAGCAATGCTTGTATAATGGGAAATTGAGGGAAACTTATTAAAAATAATAGACATAGGTGATGTAAGGCATGAATGCACTTGTGCAGGGGATGGACATAATAACGACTAAGTACTACGTAGGAGGCATTTGAAGTGTGGTGCTATAGGAAAATGTTGAAAATACCCTGGGTAGCAAGAGTCGCAAACGAGGATGTGTTTAAGAGGATAGGGGAAAGACGGAGTCTACTCAGAATGCTAAATACGAGAAGGAACACCTGGATTGGCCATATTCTCCGACACGAAAGCTTAGTTAAGACCATACTAGAAGGTACAGTAGAGGTAAGAAATCAGAGGGGCAGACCTAGACTGGACTACATGGGACAGTTTATGAAGGAACTAGGTTGCCAATCGCACAGAGAAGTGAAAAGATTGGCTCAAGATCGGATAAAGTGGAAGACTGTTGCAGACCAATCCTAGGATTGTAACCAGAGAAGAAGACAACGTAGGAAAGTCAAACGTTCTCACAGAAGAATATTTACCTTGAATATTTTTATAGTCTGAAAGTGTGGCAATCATCAAACGAAGGAGAAGTGACCTGTTCATCAGTGGTAGAGGCCAATTATATATATTCTTTGTCTCTGTCGCCAAAATCCCTTCCATCGTCGTGAAAGAGAAAGCCTGTTTAAGCGCGCCGGGCGATTTGATAAGTGGAGCGCTCCATGCGGGCTTGGGTTGCAGTCCCTGATCTGACCTCAACTGTCTCAAGGTCATTCGAGGGGCACTCAACCTCCATGCACTGTTTACCATGTAAAGAAAAAGGATGATGAGAGTAATACAAAGACATGACAAAGTATAACAAGGTGAAAACAGAAGATATCAAAATACACGTCATTATATGATTTAAAATGATATCGGGGATTATTATAACAACGAACACAACCACAAAACCATCAGCAAAATGACCAAAATCAACAAGAGACAATTAAAATCTATATTTTAAAATTAAGGAGATGTCAATGTTTGAAAACTTGAAGGTTTCGGAACGGTCTACATCTACATACCGCCCCGCGAGCCGCTGCATGGGCGCGTGGCAGGGGGTGGTAGGTCACCAGCCGTGCAAAGATGTAAAATTTTTGGAGGTGACATGTCCTATGGGAGTGTATTCGGAGGAGCTCAGTTTTTATTTTGGTCGCTTATTGTGCGCGGAAAGAACGAGTTTTTGTACCGATCTGTTCGGCAGAGTATCTCTCTTATTTTATCGCATCTGTCAGACCTAGAAATGTAGTGAGGCGTCATGATAATATTCTCTGTATCGCTCTGAAACACACCAGTTCAGAATATTTCGAGCAGCCTAATCCTAGCGTGCAGCCTCCGAGTCTCTAGGGGCTCCCACCTTAATCCCTCTAACAAGTCAGTGGTCGTTAGTAAGCAGAACAGTACACTATTTTCCGGGTTCGTACAGCATGCGAATTTATTCATTCCTTGTCACTCATCATATTATTAAAATGCATCGATGGATTCTTCTTAGAAGCCACTGACCAGCCCTAATGACGAGATCAATACATAAAGAGGGCATCACGGAAACAGCCCTTAGAGGTGCGTACGTGCGTTTCCCATTTTACATCCGATTTCCTGCTCTCATTTTTCGAGGCAGGTCACGCAACACTCTCGTATGTGGACGCCCGGGCTTCCACTCTCGCCTCTCTCGATTGAGGTCGCCACTGGCATCGCCGCTGCACTTTTAAGCTGCGTTTTCATGGACGCGTCAGACGCGCACGCGCGCGACGAGACGCGTCATTTCTTCGCGCGAACCGTTCGCATGCAAGCGAACCTACGCGTAGGCGAATAACACGTAGGAGCCACTTCTTTAACCCTCACATACTTATCCCGGAGGGCTTTCCATCGAGCCGACACATTTTGCTGTAAAACATGACCAGAAGTGATTACTTGAAATGAAAACATTACCAGAAATGCATCAAAACATGTAAGCTTTGAGAATCATCGGAAATAAAAGTTGTTCTTACCTTCCACTCCAATGGATACTCTTTCTATCCTTGTATCGACAGTCCTTATAGTTGTACAGTTACGTGTACCTCTCTCGAATTTTGGAGAATATCATTTCATCCGTTGACCTACACTTGGCCATGTTTGTGATTCTACGCATTCCACGCGTCGAAAGCTGAAAATATTTCAACTCGAGCGACGCGACTACGCGAATATACGCTAACTCACGCGAAGAAATCCGGACTTCTGATTGGCTGAAGATCTCGCTTTCGCGTCTCTTCGTCAGAAACGCGTTCATGAAAACGTATCTTTACTCATGGAGTCGGCCACGGGACGGACGCCATCGAAAGCCATTCTACCACGCACGCCCTCTGAACGCGAGTGCACCTACATCGTCATGAATCCGAATGACGTAGCTGTTCCCGCGAATTTTGGCCAAAATGACGCAATTACCTGCAACGTGATAAGTGGCAATGATATGTGAGTTTAGGCAACAAAGGACGGTATCATTTCGTGAAAAGATTGAATCTATCCCCCTACAATTTACCCTGCGAGCTGCCACATGGGCGTGTAGCATGCGGTGTAAGGACACAAGCCATGGAAAAAGAAACGGTATTGGAAGAGGGAGGAAGCCAAATTCAATTAATTTTAAGTCATCAAAGAGTCTTAATTCATCGCTGTTATTCTTCAAGTCAGTAATGGTGCGTGGACGGTTGGAATTTTTTGAAGCTATCAGGCCAAAATTACGTATCACTTATTTGATCTTATATTATTAAAGAATTGCGATATTTGATATTTATATAGGTGAATTTGTATTCAAACATTTCGAAAACTATGAAACTGAATCTATCCATACCGATACACAGTCTATACCGATTCAATCCAGTGAGAGGGTTTTTAAGTACGAGGAATCAATTATACAAAGATTTACCGCAAAGGCGTCCAATTGACTTAGAAATTACCAATTACGTACAGATTCAATAGCGATGAATATCTTCACAACTAATATGAAAACGACACCACTACCACAACGAAACTATAAAGACAAGGAGCTGCTTAGTAGCCAAGTCTAACAATGAAACCAGCATTTACCACGGAAGTGTATTTCTGATGTGGAGGTTTTTATCGGCAGTTCTTTAAAAGGTAAACATAGTGTAACGTGAATTACTTGCTTTTATAAGTATTAAATCTATCTCACATCTAAAAAGCAATTACTAAATTATATAAATCGCCGAAAATCGATTAAATATCCATATAACCGAAGTAATATCCAGGGTTGTGAACTGTTGTAGGAATAAAAAGTATATATTGTTGCTTTTTATTTTCAATAAATCCCTTTTAAGCTATTATTTATGATACTTTATAGTAAGTAAAGTAGACAGATATAAAAAATTGTTTTAGGTGGCATAATTTTAATGTAATTTTAAAAATAATTAACACATTTAGTGTACCAAGAAAAGCTCGTTTACCTGGCAATTCAATAAATGTGAAACTGAAAATAGTGGCTGAGAACCTCAATAATGATCAAATCACATTAGCTATACCTATGTTGTATTTAAATAATTGATATCTTCTTTCATTATTAGGAGTCTCAAGTCGGAAAGTTAATGGATCTGGATTTTTACGCACACTTTCACTCGACTAGCCACGAGAGTATTTCCACTACGGAGTATTATATGCGCAAGGATTCGCAAACCAAATTCCACATGTATCAATTTTCTTCGAATACTTCTTCACCTCGCTGGGAAGATACGTAGCTCTGTTAATTATCCCTCCACCATTGGAAAAAGCGAACAACTGATTTAGCGCCTGCGGTCTTTTCTCCCCTTTCGAAATGATTCGCCAAGAGATGGCAGCCCCGCGCAGAACTGATGTCCACTCGGCTAAGGTCCAAAGATATTTCCTCCCCTTTGCTCCCCCCCCCCACCCACCCCTGCCTTCCCTCGCCTCCTCCACCTCTTCCTCCCCCTGCTACCACCCCTTGACAGTACTCATCCTCCACACAAACAACACATCCACGGGCCAAACCGCGTCCGAGGCCATTAATCACCTCTCACAGCTCGCATTCATTCCACTCTCTTTCGTGTCTCTAGCTGTTTCTGGAAATCGCCAAATATTCAAAAATTGAGTCGTGTAACACCACCTAGCCGTCACTTTTTAGTGACTGATCTTTTTATCTGCTACTGCGGTGTTCAAAGAAGATATGACCAAGCACTAGAAAACAGTACATATGTGAAACATTCGTGTGGAGGTGGTACTCCATGAATCGGAGGCATGGACTATTGAAACAGCATACAAGAAAAGACAAGGATTCGTCTAAGCCTGGTGCTGGGAAAGGATCATAAAGATAAAAAGGATTGGATATTTGGGGAGGCAACCGACAGCTAAGGTCATTTGCGCCATAGGGGATAGGTAGGGGAGGAAGGGTGGATAGAAACCCGGCGTCGGCATTAGCCTGCTCTTAAAAAAAGGCGCCGAAGGGACCACGGTTTGAAGTCTCATCAGATAGGCGGAGTACTTTACTTGAAGTGCCCTCCACAAGACACTCAAGTAGGGATCGGGTTTCCTCTGAAAAACATCCACCTCTGCAGGGATTTGAACCCTGGCCGTCCGTATAGTTTGCCAGTACTCTAGCCACCACTCCAACCCGATCCCCTTAAGATAAAAAGGACGGGCAAAATAAGATATGACGAAGTTTACAGAAGAGTAGAAGAAAGAACCATATGGAATACCATTCAGAAAAGAAGAGCCAAATGGATTGGACACATCTTGAGGTACAATGGGTACGTGGAAAACATAACTGATGGTGAAATAGAGGGGAAAAGTCCCACAAAGAAGACCCAGGAATAAGTTTATGGACCAAATAAAGAGGGAAGTACAAAGAAAAAGCTGCCAGGAAGTAAGGGAATCAGCAATAGCTAGAGGAGGGTAAAGGGCTACAGTCAACCAATCTTAGGATTAAAAGATGATTATTTTCGTTTCAAATGGACCAATTTTTCTTTCAAACACGTTTACATGCCAAATCCAAATGAAAGTTCTATTCAAATAAAATGTGTCGTGACCCTGCAATTTTAGAGCAATTATTAACATTCTCCGTAAGAGATGTAACGATTGCCCATAAGTGGAAGTGTTCGATAACCTAAACGATTTATAGTAAAGCATAAGTGGCTTCGATCAGTCGATCATTATCATATCGTTCGATGGGGAATTCATGTTCACCACATTCTTAAAATTTAAATATCCAATACCTGACCACCCATTCTCATTTCTTTCATGACCCACTTTCTCCTGATATTATCTCTCCAACTTTACCCGTCAGAACTTTTCAGGTACCCCAGTCCCACTGCATTTGGTCTTTTTTGGGTCGATATAATAAAGTGGAATGGAGAATGCCTTTCAAATTAATCTTTCGCTTTAAGGAAAACGTTCATTCCTCGATATGATCCTCTTTATAACCGTAACTTTCCTTCTAGCATTCGCACACCAAACGGATTTATTCACAAACTATTACAAATACCTCACGATTAAAACGTTACATGACCAGGGTTCCAACGAAATATCGTCATCATCAGGGTTTTTTAATAGCAGTATAGCTTTCACTAGACAAATGTTTTTCACACCCACTTGGAGGAGGGGAAGGGAGTGGATTGAGGAGGAAGGGATTGAGTGTATAAAAACAATGTAAAGGTCATTGAGATAGATAAGAGGGGGCACTACGTCATTAAACTGTGGCCTGAAAACCTAATTATCAACCATATTGGTTATGCCTGCTCTTTCCTTACTTTTCTTTAGATAATACGACGGGATGGATACATTCTCAGATTCAAAGCAAGAATATCCACCATCCTTTTGAAATTCAAGACGAGTAACTCTTGAAACATTACTGATATAATAGAAACTTAATGCTTTAGATCTTACTCGACTTCGCCATATACGGTTTATTTTAAATGTACATAAATAAACAATATAATTATATATAAATATACAACAGGATAATTCGTATAAAAGAAGTAAGCGCATGCATATTTCCAGGAAGTTATCAATAGAAAAACGTTGTAACATTGCAAAATTTGCCCGTAAGTCTTGAGGAAAAATCAAGGTTAACATAGATGAAATACAGTCTACGCCCACGTTACAACTTTTATCATTGTTCATCATAGCGAGCGCCCTTTCCATCTGCCTTAGTAGTGAAGGAAATTAAGTGGAAAGGGACGGGAAATGGAAGAGGGCAGCAACTGCTTTTAAGATTGGGAAGGAGGAAGCAGGTAAACAAATATACATTGATAGAAGTAACTCCAGGGTCCTACATCATTCTTAGAATTTCTAATTGCTTACAGGAGATCAGCACCCGTCTGGTGCCACACACAGCCTATCAAAAAAGCGTCAACATTGAAGACACTCTAGCAGCCATGATCTTCTTGAAAAGTGATCTTTTGTGAAACTGATTTACCCTCACATATATCAATTTCAATACATTTTTAGTGAACCGAGACTAGCCACAGATAAACTTTACGGAGTCACCCGCAATGTATGTATGTACATGTGAGCGAAATTACACTGAGGAAAAATGATCCGCCTTGACTGGGACTCGAACACAGATCCCTTAAGTGCCCCGGTCAAAGCGGATGATTTATTCTCGGTGGAATTTCGCACAATGTCAATAAAGGTAAATACAATCAATCAATTTCTTTTGCCGTCCAGAGCGAGGTTCGCAACATTACCAAAGAGCATAGCAGAATTACATACCCAGGACAGTGTTCTCAAAAACTTTTAGCAGAAACTACCAAAAGACCTCCAACGAACACCATCCGCCCCCTCATTCCCCTCCTGCCTGCTGCAAAAAACGCGTTCACATAGAAAGTGATGTTCTGCTTTTAATAACACCTGATGATGAAGATAGTTCGTTAAATTCCAGGCTGAGTAACATTTTTATTGAGTGGTATATTTGTATATAAATATATTGACCATGGAGTACCACAAAGTTGCTCAAGATAAGGTTTAATTAAATCCCAAACCTCTTGAACTCCAAATTTATTCAGCCACCTTTCGTAAACGCTAAGCTTGGATCACACAACATGGTCCACATATTCTGTTATTCTATCATTCACCTTCTCTTATCTATAATATCATCTTTTATTTATAATTCAGTCAAAGGATAAAAATCTGTACATGGGGGCTAAAACGACCTCGAGTTTCTACCATTTAACTACAGACATTTCATCAGTGAGATAATCGATTTTTTTAAAGAAAAGACAATATGCGTGGATATGACGCCATGCAGCGGAATATTCAATCGGTAGTCCGTTTGAGCTGCGTCCGTCCCTTCTCTGGCCTCAAGTCGATTATTTATTTGCATGTCGGAGCCAAGGGAACCGGCAGAGTTCCAACGACGTCTCCTCTTCGCTCTCTCATCAGCGCCTCTTGCCTCCGGAGGCTGCCACGCTCCACGCCTCATTCCTCTGCCGGCATTCAAACCGCCGAGGGAAGAAGGAAGTGTGTCAAGAGCGCTGGCTGCCAATGACACTGACGAGGGGGGCGTTCCAACGCAGATGCCCCCGCCCCTCCCGCGAGGCCGGAACTCGGCCACAGGAGATGCACCCCCTTCCGGAAAAGTGTCTTCCTAGACACGTGCACACATTCAGACCACGGACTTAGAATGACAGGACAGGGCACTCCCGAAATACCCTGTCCGTCTATTTGTCGATTGAGGAAAACTCTGTCAACAGGTGGCAGCACAATAACTCGCCTATGGTTTTCATGTAGTGCAAGGCGTCATACAGTGGATTGCAGTGTTTTACTGAAGATAGAATCTTTTTTTAAGTTATTTAAGCCGCTGTGTCTGGTTTAACTACTACCTCAGTATTTGAGTCATCGGAAGTAATGCCTGGACACAGGTGCATTGCCCCAGGCTGTACCTTGGGGTACGACAAAAAACAAGAAGGTTCACTTTTCCCTCGTGCCTCGAGATCCAGAATTATTGGAAAAGTGGGCTAAAGCCATCCCCCGGAAGGATTTTTTAGTTAAACCGGGACAAAGAGTGTGTGAAAAACACTTTTTGGAGTCTGAGACTCACTATGTTACGGGATACTTGTGCCGCCAAATGGCGAATCATAGTAAGTGCGTTACCTGCCAAGCAGTGTTCAAAAATACCAATCTTTTAGTTGGAATCCAGCCGCAAAGCAAAGGACAACTTTAATAAGAAGAAGTTATCCCGATTAGCTAAATCAGCGCGTTGTTGAGTTTGTTTGTTAATTCATTATGACCCTCAAATAAAGTGAAAGAACTCCACCTACTCCCACTTTCATTCTATTTCAAACTTTCCCTTTGCTTATAATCAATTTTTTTTCAAATAATGTACTCATATTTAGTGACTGTTAATCTGCATGGGTAAGTAAGGGAAGGAGGCGCGTAAATTGTTGATTGAGTGACAGCTAATTACATTATTTGGTGTTATAGCTATTCTGACAAATAAGATGTAATGCGTTTACTTATGAACTTGAAATTGCAGTTCTACAAGGAGGCAAACCGCTATTAATTACCACACTACTAATGTGCAGAAGACGGACGAGGTTTATGTCACATTTTGTGTGCGGAACACATAGACTGCCAGTTTTTTAAATGTTGTGGGGAAACTGTGGTCACATAGTTTATCAGAAAGGGTGATACTCATTAGGAATGTTGGTACTTTCATTGATGAATGCGCCACTACTATTTTCTAACTTAACGATAAATATTCTCATACGTGCGGGTGGTATATATCGATTTAAAACTCAAGAGGTTTCTGAAATAGAAATTGCCTTTCTGCATCTTTGATAGCATTCACTAGCCATAGTCTCACATAACAAGGCATAGGATGTCGATGTTAATTTACTTATACGCAGAGAAAATCGGCGAAGTAGATACCATAAATAACAGCTTATACATGCTTGAAGGTTAACCTGAGGATACTATATCATCAGTACACGGTTTTGGGTTGATGAGGGCGTTAACTTCGTAAATAATCCTTAAGTGATTGTTTCACCACATACTGACGTTGGCAAAGTAGCAGTCGTTCATATACTTGCGAGAAATTATGTTATTTTAGAGCACTAGAGGTATAAATCGCTTTTAAAATACTCATTTAGGGTTACTGAAGTGCGAATTGGCTCTCAATCTCGTTGACAAGATTAATCAAGCATGAAAACATCGAAATTATGTCGGTATTAATACACAATGTGAAAAAGGAATGTGTCTTACCGTAACAACTGAATTTAGGGTGCTTGTCAGTAAACTGTATGTCACAATATTAGTAGTACACCGTTCCTGAGTTGACGACAGTGCCGTAAACCACTAAAAAATTCCTCGTGAGAGATGGTGTTACTACTGAACAGACAGAAGTTACGTAGGAATAGTTTGCCATTGATGCACGACAACAATGGCGAAAAATGTATTATTCGCGTCTATTGGTGGTATTTATGAATTTAAAACTCTTTTATGCTCTCTGGAATGCGAACTTGCTCTCTTTCTTGTTGAAAACATTGACCATGCGTTAAAAAAAATCACTTATGATATCAGTATTCCCTTAAAAATACATTTTCACCTTTGCTTTCCTCGGGCGACTCCTAGTGCTGCTATCTAGCGGTCATTGTATGCGAGAGGCGACAGAAAAGAGGACAGGGCCTAACACGGCGGAGATAGAACGACTGCACGGGGCTGATTCAGACGAGTGACTACGGAGCCCAATCGACGCTTGGCGCTTCCATTACCCGACTCGACACAAGACTTCGTCCCACCTCTACTCACTCTACCGGTTTTTATGGCCCTAACTTACAAAGAAACGAACAGATAATCAATATATGGCACAGCCCGCTCTATTTTTACTATAGTATATGGACACTTTTCGGTGAACTTTATCGCATCGCCATTGCCGGAACAATAACTAATTGCGGTTTTCATCGGAATTTATTGTTCAGGGGAATCGAATAAGCAGATCGACGCGATATTCCCTGATTTTAAGAAGGCATTCGACGAGGTTCCTTCCAAAAAACTCATTTATTAATTGTATTCATGCGGAGTTAATAAAAAAAAATAGTGAACTGGATAAGGACTTTCTCAGTGATCGAAAAGAAAAAGTAGTTATAGAAGGTTCTAGCTCTGATATGGTTGAAGTAGCATCCGGTGTTCCTCAAGTAAGCGTGATTGACCCTCGTTTATTCATTATTTATATTAATGACCTAAGTTCTCGAATTAGCAGTAAATTAAGATTATTTGTAGACGATACAGTAATCTACCGTGAAATAAGCGAAGACGCAGACTTTGAAGTTCTGTCATATGACCTTAAAAACGTTCATTCGTGGTGCCAGGAGTGGGGTTTAGAACTAAATAGTAGTAAATGCACCACAGTTCACTTCCTGCGAAAGTCATCACACAAAAGCCATACCTACACCGTGGGTGGAGTAAACATAAAATCTTCAAATACAGTAACATATCTTAGAATTACCTTAACTTCAGATATATCGTGGGGATTACACATACAAAACATATGCGTCACAGCATTACAGAAACTAGGTTTTGTTAAGCGTATAATAGGAAGGTCCTCGGATTGAAAAGTCAAAGAGAGATGCTACTTCGCTCTAGTTAGGCCACACCTCGAATATGCCGCGAGAATTTGGGACCCTGGTCATAACGATTTAACCAAAAAATTAATAAAATACAAAGGAAAGCAGTGCGCTTCGTAAAAAACTGCTAAAAGCGTACATATAGTGTCTCCCAAATTTTAGAAAGATTGAGGTGGGAGCCCATAGAGACTCGGAGGCCTCACACTAGGCTTAGGTTGCTTGATAAATTCAGACCTGATATTTTTCAGAGCGACATTGAGAATATTATCATGACTCCTCACTACATCTCTAGGTCTCACAGGTGCGATGAAATAAGAGAGGTGCACTGCCAAACTGGTAGCTACAAAAAATTGTTCTTTCCGCGAACAATAAGCGACTCGCGGGGTAGTATGTAGATGTAGATAACTAATTGCGGTTTTCATCGGTATTTATACTTATGTTTTAAATGGATGAGGGAAGGATTTTGGAGAAATTGAGAGGGGAAGAGACAGATGAAGGTCAAGACTGAGGCGGGGCAATTCGGGCCAATAGCTGTCTCCCTCCACCGTCCAGATGGAGACGTCGCACAGTGGGCGGAAATAAAAAAAAAACTTGCCATAACCCTGAATTTTTACTATTTTTTTGGAAAGCAAAAATGGTACAGTCTGATAACATAATGTCTAAGGATTAAGGAACTATGGCTATTTAAATATTTGGTTTATCCATAAAACCATCAGAAGCCGTTAAAAATGAGAAAAAATAATAAAAAATTTCAAATCGGAATTTCCGCAAAAATCGAGTTTTTACTTTCGCTCGTGAGTCGTTAAGCTGGTTTTCCATAAATTTCAAAGCATATTTTCTGAAAAGGTAAACATTTTCTAAGAATTATACGGAAAAATGTATTTGTTTTTATTAATTTTTCATATAATAATTAAACATTCAAAAGTTCACTATTTTTGGACTATTTTTTTCATAAAGTGGAAAAAATCTTTATGAGGGCGACGAGACTCGATCGAAAAATATACATGGTAAGAAAGACCTGAATTTTTACTATACGTTTCAAAAGAAAAATCTTGCTCCAACTTGCACCTGTTCCTTTAAGGATGGGATATGTATAAGAAGACAAGGCAGCCACCCGGCCCGCGGAATTAAGCCGCGGAATTTCCTGATTTGGTTGTTGCTCCAATTTAAAGCAAATAAAGTTTTCACCACTTTGATTTTTACTCCAATTGTTAGGAAAGATGCCAAATTTAAAAATAAAGGCAAATATTTGTCCACAAGGGCATTCACACTCTCTTTGTGGCATATTGAAAGTGGAAAATTCGCCGCGGCCGCCGGCCACCCATGAGCCCGATGAGGGCATGTGACCAAATATCTGCAAAGTGGACATTTTTCCCTTATTCCTACTCATTCTCACATGGATACAGGGAATTTCCCGCACTTAAACTCCTTTCAAACCAGAAGTCCCTCCGACCTTGAGAAGAGGGAAAAGATTCGAAGCAGGCGCGGTCATCACACACGACCGACAGACCGCAATTATCCCTTGGGGCCGTAATCCGCTTCCACTACTAGTTGTTTACTAAGTAACACCTCTTGTGCTCTCCAATACTTTGTTCCTTGAAAATGTGGGGCTCGTGAATATGGTGTTGTTTCTTTGAAAAGTCGCCGCTAATTGTTTTACGACCGTAGCGTATGTGCATCGGTTAATGCCCTCCAAAAGATCGCTTTTCTGGAACACGCTAGTGAACGAGTTAGTCAGCAATTTACAAGGCGGTTTTCCCAAAACTACGCACGTCCTATTGGCTTAGAAAATTTCTTGCCTCCTCAGTTTTACTCATAGGGTCAGTCCAACTTAGCTGGTGAGTGTAGAAACATCGACGTTTTTTAGTCACATTGACAACTGAGAGAGGAGTTCCCCTCGGTGCACCCATAGTTTGGCTGCCGGTTGTCGAAGTTACTCTACTACAGAGAGGTCGTACACGACGGAGAGAATTCATTAACATCGGATACAGGTAGGTATGATTGACACCGATAGTTGTAGAAAGAGTTACTACCGATAACGCAACGTTAGAACATGTAGCTATTTTTTTGTTGGTGGTTTTGTGATTTAGAAGTTTTTACCTCCGACAGCGGAGAAAATGAAGAGGAGGGAAGTGACCCGAAAAGAACGCTTCTTCTCCAATCCAAAGCTGTCAGCGGAAATTTCTGGTGCGTAAAAAACCAATTACTTGTACTAGTGTGTGTTTCATAATCTTTGATTCAAATCAGCGTGCTCAGTGAAAATTACATAGAAATAATACCTCGTCGTCATATTTTTCCAGGCATTAATAAGGAGCTTATTGAGAGGTTTTCGACCATTCTGAAAGCCTTATCTAGTGGACTTCCGATTGACGTAGAGCGTTTCCGCGATTATTGCTCTTCCACTGCTGCCCTTTTGTGTGGAGTACTATTCATGGTATTTTATTCCCCCAACGGTAGATAAGATTCTTATACATGGAGCGTCGATTGTACAAGCAGCAGTGCTACCTATTGGACAATTGTCGGAGGAGGCCCTTGAATCGAGGCATAAGGATATTCGGAGGTTCCGGGAGCAGCATTTCAGAAAATATTCAAGAATGGTGTCATTCGAGGATATTTTTCGAAGACTTCTTCTATCTTCGGACCCGATAATATCATCGTCAACAGATTCAAATCAGGGAATCGTGAAAGTACCCAAAGAAGCTAGGAATCTCCTTCTGATTGATGAGAACACAGAGTCGGACGGAGACAGCGACGAGATTGATTCAGATGACGATGACCTTTAACTGTATTTACTCATGTATGTATTATTTCCATGTAATTAGTAATTCATTTCAGATACAGAAATATGTTTCAATTTCTAATGAAAATAATAAAAAAATTGCTTACATTAATTTCCGTGGAATACATTGATAAAATTCCTATCCTTACTATATGGGATATTGTATCGATACCGCGTATCGATACATCACGGAAAAAGTGTTCAGGGTAATGTATCGATGTTTCTAACTCATTGATAGTACTTGTAGGAATATTATAAGTATCTTGCACGCAGTTGCTCGACTCGCGCTTTTAATATTTAAAGAAGGGCATTTTACTGTTTCCGCCATATTGTTTCAGAGAGGTCCCTGATTGGTCTACAGCAAAAAAAACATTAGATTCGGATTTAGGAGGTAAAAATCACCAAACATGGAAAAAATCGTGGATCTACGTTAAGTAATAACGGAGATATTAGTTTTGACAAGTTTTTTTCGATTTCCGCCCACTGTGCGTCGTCTGTATGCGTTGACAGTGGGACATCAACAGGAAGAAAGTTAATCTGTTAAGCTACGTAGATTATGAATATCACTCCCCCAATGGAGAAGTCACATTCAAGTGCTATGAAAAGCGATATGCAATGCACCAAAATGCTCTTGAAAGCTTATTTGTTTCCACATTCACTGACGTAATTAAACATATTACTTCCACCGTTTATGCACTTTCACTTAATTTATGTTTTAATAGTCAGGGTTTTCAGCGCGTATGATCTATTCGCCCATATTTGAGCACTCCATATTATTGTAAATTCTATCCAAAATCAATACGATTCAAAGGTAAAAACACCAGATTTATTCTTAGCAGGTCAAGACTGAGGCTGCCAACAGTTAGCGGAATACTAATAATTGTATTGCAAAAATCACACACATAGTCGTAACAAGAGAGGCACTCCTACTAACTCTGAGGCAAATAGCTCGACTGATACTTGAGTGGGATCTTTATGTCCTTTAATGTGTAAGAATTGCGGATACTAAGTGCTTAAAATTAAAAAATACCAAATTTAATATTATTTACATACATACGTACATACCAATCACGCCGTTCCCTTCCGGGGTAGGCACAGTCACAAAGTTTCACTCAAAAATACGTATTTGTACACCTAACTCTGCTTCAATAATTTCCTCCATACTGACCTATCCTTGCAAACCTCTTTTGCCTTATTCATCCCCATACACTGTTTCATACACGCCCTTCTGTTTTAAAGACTCCCTAATATTCCTCCTCCTAAGAATTTCCTCAACCACAATTTTCTCGGCCTACCTCTACCTCTCGCACCATTCATTTCACTCTCCTATATCTGTTTCGTTATTCGACTCTCATCCATTCTCTCAACGTGACCAAACCAATGAAGCACACTTCATTCATATATGTCTATTACTGGAGCATCTAACCCACATTCATTTATTACCCACTCATTCCTGACTCTATCCATCCTACTTTTGCCGCAAACACTCCTCAGATAACTCATACCCTAAGGCGTTTAGTTTACTCTTATGTCTATCTTGACATACCCATGTTTCACTACCATACATAATATTATTAAAAATGTAAATACATAACTAATCCCTCCAAGGGCCAGTAATCACGGCATTATAGAGCACAAGACGGGCTTAGGCATCGTTCGAGTCATTTGAAGTTAGCAACTTCACAGCTTCACAGCAGCTTCACATTTTTAGAGACAACCTGTACATTTTTCATGGAAAAAAAATAAATAGTTATCTTCAACCTGTTGAAAATAAAAGTGAATAGTTATGCTTATAATTTGGAAATTAGTAATTGAAAAGTATCCGTATCAGACACTGAAGTAAGAAGGACTTGCTTTAACGCGGCAAGAACCGTGGTATTTTACAGACATGATTACGTAAAAGTTCATAGAAGACAATGCATTTGGTGAAGACATAATTGGAGTCGCACCACCGCTAAAACCCTTTAGAATCACCCACCAGGAGAAACACCCACCTATGTCACCATTCCCCTGAACAAAATAAAAATCTCTCTTTTTCACTATTTGAAGCCGATGCGCGACCTCTAAAAGCCGTCCGATCGAGTCCACATTTTTTTATCCTTTACTTTTCATCAGAGTGAAATCAACAATCGAACAAGCCGGCCAACTATTCGATAAGTCCAAATTTTGTGTCACCCTAATCCGCCATCCTAGATCTCTCATACCATTTCATAAGCACCTGAAAGCACCTCTCTCTCTCCTCTCCTTATCCCTAGGCTCCTCCACCTTATCCCTACAATCGTTCCATCCTTTCCTCAAACCCAATGAAGAATTCCTGTTGGAGGGAGACAACAAATGACCTGCACCACCCATACTGTTGCCTTGACCTCCATCCATCCATACCCTCTCAATTTCTCGCAAATACATATTTTCTGCTCACATTTAAAAATAAGAAATACCGACGACAACCCAGAATTTGGATATTGTACTCAGTGATGGTTTTGCGAGACACCAATACTAAATTTTACATTAAAAACTCGCGTATTGGTCCAACAATTTGACGTTAACAACTCGTAAATTAAGTGGACAATAATATAGCCATTGATTTTCATTTTCAAAAATTCAGTTCCGCCGCATCTCGCCGGATATGGCAGACTTATATAAAATTTCCAATGTTAATAACATTAGAAATAATTACGAAAAAACAAGCGATTTACGTTTTGTTTGGCATCAAGGACCCTGGCCGGGCTAATGAGCAGATAACTACGTTACCTATCCTTCTAAAGAATACGGAAGCCCGCGTAGCGAAGTGGTGCGCGAATTGGCTCGGCAATTCAAAGGTATGCGATTCGATGTCCGGTCCGAGGAGATCATTTCTCCCCCCGAGAAATCCAAAGTTACAACTTGCATTTGGGAGCGGTGACTTCTGGCACAACGAGGAGTGAAGGTCACGAAAGTGGATTTGTCTTTTTCCCGCACCAGTTATGAATCGCTGGCACTGCTTCAACTGTTGCCAACAAACACTAATCGACACGAAGGACATCATGACTGGCATGAAGCCTTCAGCCCTCTGAACTTTCCCTGCGCTATGGGATGTTATAACATCATTGTAAGCCAATTACTTAGATACTGAAGACATAAAATTCATTTAAAATGCAAAATTCTTTGTAGTATCAACGAAAAATTGAAGAGAAAAAGAATTAAATCGACATATTTGATTCTTGAAAATGCAGACATCATTTTGACAATATGGTTTTAAAGTATTACCAAGGAACTGAACTTGACAGAGAGAGTCACCCGCACTGGAACAAACTGGTGCGTCTAAAATTCAGAGCGAAAAAATCCAGGATGGATTTACAGAGATGGAGGCGATATTTCATCCGACTCTGTAAGCCAATGTCGCCATTACAGTAAGCGCGGAGAATTTGGCGTTGATGGTGCTTCCAGGTTGTTTGTTTGTTTATCATGATATCCCTGTAAAAGTCCGCAGAAAAAACAGACTATAAAAGTTTTGCGACGGGAGGGCCACGACTCGTCGCCACAAATCCCAAAGAACCTCGTTCTCGCCTCACCGTGAACCTACAATTTCCCATTTTCTTTACAAATCCTCGGAAAAAAATGACCAATTATGCAGATTAGACCTGCTCTAGTGAATGTGAACTCTCTAATGTGAATTTCACAGAGAGTTAGAAGGATAATCGTGAAAATAGATGACTCATGACTTGAAACGAGCTCATCATGGCGGATCAGTTAGTTAAAAACTCAAAAGCTAGAGACGACAGAAGCAAGGATTGATATGCAAATGATTCCAAAAACTGAGAGTGACGGTGTTCTCCTATCGCAGCGCCATTGGAGCCGACTTCTGGACGCGAAAAATCGAGCGGCTGGCTCCCTCCGGGGGAAATATTGTCGCTCGTCCTCTTGCCTCCTGATGAGGTTGCGCAAAGGTGTGACTAGTCCAGCATACCTCGTCTCGCGAAGATGAATGGCAGAGATGCTTCCTCTTGCCTTTGCATTCATTGTGAAGGGAAGGGGAGGGAAGCCTTTGGCCGTCGCCACCGGGAGAGGCGGACATAGAAGCGGAGATGAGCTCAAGCCAAGAGAGCGTTCATGACAAAAAAACAACTGTTGCGTTCAAATGAAAGAGGATTACCACTAAGGAAGCGGTGCCTGAAAATATTTGCGTGGAGGGTTGCGCAATACAAGACTCCGAGACATGGACCATTGCAAATGTGTAAGAGAAGCGGATAGAAGCTTTCAAAATTTTGGGCATTGGAGGCGATTGCTGAATATCAAATGGACGGATAGGATGGGAAAAGCGTAAGTGTATCGAAGAGTATAAGAGAAGAACACAGAGTGAAGCACTCTGAGGAAGACAAGGTCCAGATGACTACGCCAAACTTTGTAATCTTACGGATTTTTAAATAACGTACTAGAGGGGAGAGTCCTATAGGGACAAACACATATACGGGAGAGGAAACGGAAGAGCTATAAGGATTTAAAGAAATGATTATCATAAGGGGACAGGCAGGAAAAGAGGGCTACAGTCAACGCATCTCGGGATTGAATGATTTAAATGATGATAACCGAGTGTGAGGAAACGATGGAGCGGCGCAAACGAGAGTCGGAATTCTGAGTGTACACGGGACGAATGCGGCCGGCACACATTTCAAAAGAACAAAAAAATGGGAAGATATGGAGATCAATTTCTAATTGCCAAGCGCAAATGCAAAACTTTAGAACCTGATTCCAAGCCACCGGATCGACCGTGCTACACAATTGTGTAACGAATTTACAACCAAATATCATTCGTCCGGATTTGGGTTGGAACACAAATCTCCCGAATTTGTACAGATAACTATCCCTGGTTGGTGATAGAACGTTCCTAATTGAGTAGCCTAATTCCGCGTTAGTTATTGCCCCCCAAGTCCGTATGAATTTGAATAAAAAGTATGTGGGTAGCGTTGATATTGCCTACACATTCGCTTTCATTTTTCAGATGCTATCACTTATTGAAACTAAATAGCTGCTAAAAATATACATTTATGCACTGCGTCAATTGGCAACATCAGAACCTCGCTAACCTCTTCAACATCTACTTTCTAAAATGAGACTCCGAAAGTATTATAAGTGGAAGGACTTAAACTCAATTCTATTGTTTCCAACGAGTATCACGAGCACCCGGACGGTAATACCTAAAATTCTGAGGGTTTTCAAAGGGAAACTAAATCCTTCGAAGTTCAAATGGGGGATTCAGTGGTATGTGGGATGAATTTGTTCCATTAAAAAAAAAACGTTGATTTGTTGTGATGACAACACACCTGAAAAGACCATCTGTAAAGTTGCGGATGAGTGTAACTGTTGCCATCACAATAATTCAATGTTTTTTCCGAAAAATTAAGCCAATACATACAACAATCGAATTTTGAACGAATATGCGAAATTTTGACGAAATTCAACCACTTTTCATGGGAAAATATGCACTGAAGCCTTCCGATTGACTATTTGTATAATCGATCAATTGAAAAATTACCAGCACACGGTCCAGTTACAGATTATTGGCGCAAAAAGTACTCGATGAGGAAACGGTGAGCTTGAAAACAAATGACAACTGCAACTAAGAAGATTGGTAACTGCATCTCATCTCCCCCTCTCTCTCTCCAATGGCGCTATAGATATGATAGGTTCCTTGTTGACAATAAATGTAAAATTCGTTGTTATAACGAATTTCTATAATTGTTCACAGGCCTGCAGAGTTTCTGTCGTACTTTCCTCTCAAATCTGTTCAGCAGCTATACAAATTTAGCTCTCATTGTCAACGCTTCACAGCCGTACAGCAGCACTCGGGCGATGATAGTTTTATATCGTCAGATCTTGATTTTCCTGCGTAAATTTCTGGATTTCATCGTTGGAAGTAGGAAGAAAGAGCAGTTTGCTACACATTCGCGTTTTGTTTGATTTCCTTGATCTCATCATTTTCAGAGGAGATATTAGTGCCCAAAAAGGTCAAATTGTTTATGACTTCGACATTGTAGTCCCCAAAGATAATGTTATTTTCTCCCTCACACATTTTCTGCTTAGCTTCATAAGCTTGGTTCCGGGTTCATTTGCACTAACGTCTACTCCCTTAGCAGCTCTTTATACGTTCCCAGAGGCTTCGTTAAATGACAGGAACTATCTCTCAAAAATATTGATATCATCTACATACCTCGCTATCTGTATTGATATACTTACAAGAGTTACGTTGAAGCCGGCTTCGCTATTCCTTACGACACACTCCAAAGCCAAGTCAAATAGCATGAGTGCCAATGCTCCTCTTGTTTTAGCCATTGAGTTATTTCTAACTTGCTTTTTGAATGCCCTTCCTCTTTCATTAGACATTGGGTGGTCATCATAGCGGCTTTTACTATAATTACCAGTTTAGGGGCAAATTGAACTCAAGCATGATCGTACATAGTTTGTTCCTCTTTATGAAATCATAATCCTGCTTGAAATTGAAACAAACCAAATCCAAGCCAAAGTTTTAACCAAGCCCAAATCCAAACCAAAGGATTGAATCAAACAAATGGATTCGATCCAAATTAAACTCACTCAAATTCCCTGTTTCTAACTCTACTGTGTAGGTACAGTTGATTGATTCTCAGTTGATGTGCCAGGCCTAAAACACGCGAGATATTCTCCAACTATGCTTACATTGTATGTTTCTAGCTTATCCTCAATTATCATTGTTAATATCTTGAATGATGACCAGAGTAACGATGTATCCCTGTAGTTTTCACATGCTAGTTAGTCCCCAATTTATGGATTGGAATAGACTGGGGATTACACGTGTTAGTCAATCTTTGCTTAAATTTGTCCTGATTTCCATATTTTCACATTGAGTTCATATGGCATGCCCTTTATTAGTTCTCCGCCGCATTTAAAACCCTTCCCCAATATTTTGTCTATCCCTGGTGCTTGACTGATTCTCAATTTGTTATTGGCTCTGATTGTGCTCCCTGAGGTTGGAGGCTCCATTCAATCTCCATCTAGGTCTAACCTGGGTTTGATGTGGTTCGCTGAATGTCCCAATTTAACATGAGGAGATCCCCAAAGTGCCATTCTCCATGTAGTACGTTACCATTCCTTTATCCACCCGTATCTCTCCATTTTCAACTCATAACGTGGTTCTAGCTTGGAAACCATCCTGGAAGAAGTTTATGTTTATCTATGGCTCTCATCCATCCACCTATTCCTACATCTCATCAAGCGATCGAATTCAATTCCCAGGTGGTGCGATAATGATACGTCCAATAAATCGAATAGTGAACAAGCTACGTGTAGGTAATTAAAGTTAACCCTTTCACCGCGATAGTCGACAAAAGTCGATATGATAATATTTGTCCTTCGCTGCGATTATCGACTTAGTCCTCGACCCTTAAAAAACTTTTTCTTCGGCCGCGACAGAAGCCCGAAGTCTCTCATGCTACGTCCCCGAATTTGAACCCGGCAGTGGCGATCTCTGGTGCGGTATAATTGAACCAAGTGAACGAATGTAGAATACGAATACGAAGAAAATAATGCGAACATGACTTTCGTTTTTCATTGTAAAATGACATTTTCTAAGAACGCTAGTTGAAAACCAGATACGCTGTGAAAGGGTTAAACGACACTTTTCTCAATAATGTAATTCCAGAAAGCGATTACTAAATCTTCGTTAATTGACGATGAATTCAAAAGGAGGGGTGCAGAGTTCATCAGGCAGCACACCTTACAAATTTCACCGGAAACCACCGCATCCGGTAATCGACTAACAGTCGGGCGACTTTTTTTTGCACTGAAACTGAGTACGGTTGCAAGAGTGAATAGAGAAGCAGAAGGAGGGAGAAAGATGGGTGGCGAGGATTATCTCTTGTGCTTCAAGACAAGGGGAAGAGATAGGCGGAAGGATGGGAGAGTGGGGGGTGAGGGGAAGGAAGAAGGGGATCATTAGCGTTAGTGGCAAGGACCGCTCGAGAGAGCGAGCGGAGGGAGAATCACTTCTGTGCGGAGTGGAGACAGAGAAAGAAAGAGAGAAGGTGGGTGGGTAGGTTGAGGGGTTGCGTCAGGGCGAGGCGTGAAAATGGCGAAGAGGTAGCAGGGGTGAGGCGTGGTGGCGGGTGCAGAAAAGGTGCGGTGGGGTGGTTTTGGCGATCGTTCGTGCGTGCGAAGGAGGAGAAGGCGGGAAGAGGGCTTCTTAGAGGGGGGGAGCTTGGTAACCTGCCGGGCGCGTCCTTGGCGACGGTCGCCACCGCTCCTGCATTTTCTCTCTCGTCTGCTGGGAAAAGGAGCCGCGCCTCTCCACTCAAACACGCGCGCACCGCAACAAAGTCCCCGCTCCTTGCCCCCCACCCCCTGCTCCCTGTCTCACGCACCCGCCCATTTGCGATCCCACCCCCTCAAGGTGACCTCACAAAACACTTCCTCTCCTTCACCGTCACCTCATCTCCTCCCGCTCATCATCTCCGAGTACTGATAGCAATAATTATTATTACCATCGCTCAACGCACGCGCTCTCCGAATGCGATGAGCCGCGCTGACAACCGCCAAACGCGTGCGCATCTCCCAATGACAAATGACGACAGTTCCGCTCCTTTGTCGAGCGAAAATAACTGTCACTCGCGTGATTTACGTTAAACGTATATCTTACGCGAGAGAAACGACACACAGAGGCAAAATAATTATATGAAAAATATTATCGAAAAATCATTTAGATGGATTTCAAAAGAAATTTTTAAACGTAGAATTCCTCAAAGACTGGCCTAATCTTCAAATGCCTTTAAACAGGAAATGTCAAAAGCAGTAATATATATATTAAAAAAATGACATTCATATAAATCGCATTGAAAAATTCGGTTGTAACAAATACTTTATTTCACACATTTCCATGACATTCATTGAAGTGCACCCTAAATACATAATTTGAAATACAAATGAAAATACGTTTTATATAAGTGGTAATGAAAATGAAATTTGATCGACGGGGACTGCGATTCAGGATATTTTGATAATGTCCCCCGATTAATTTACATTAAGCCGCTTACTTCCAATTTATAATGATATTTCAAGCTCTTCAATTTCGAATTTTATTGATAAAGAAGATTAAATGGCATTCCCGTAGATTCGATGGCAGTTAGCGACAACTATAAGGATATGTACCTACCGTAGCATGAACATAAATCTATCACTTGCACTGGTTTAATTCATTTTTATCTCAAAGTGACAGAAACACTAGATGGAAGCGACTGGCGATATATTTTCGCGGCTTGCGGTAAATGGAATTGATTCATCTCTCAATGGCGATCGAGAACCCGATCATTTATTTTAGAATTTTGCAACGTAGCTATATGCATAACATTGGCAACTAAGTTGCGCAAAAAAGCAAAAATAAACATCATACCTCTCCTGCGGCCGATGCTGTAATACGTCTTGTTGATGACTTGGATGATCAACGTGAAGCTAACAGAGTATATATTTAGATGGATGACGTACATATGATATAACAGTATTTATATTGAGTAGCGGAGGCTCGGAGAATGCAGAAGAGTAGAATGGAGGACGTTTTGAAAATATATGGAATGCCGAAGATGGGAGACCAATGGGGAAGCGAGGAAGAGGAAGTAGGAATTCTGGACGAGATATGAAGAGGAAGACGATATAAGGAATTTGAGAGGGATCTAATGGTGGATCACGTATAGGAGAAAAACCGGTACGATATTCCAGGAATAAGGACGTAAGAATAAGTACTTCCACTCTGGGCAGGCGAAGAAGAGGAAGGAAGGTAATGGGAATTCTGGACGAGATGTGAGGAGGATATAAGGAATTTGAGAGGGATCTAATAGCGGATCACATATAGGAGGGAAACCGGAACGAAATTATAGAAATTAGGACATGAAAATTAGTACTATCAAAAAATCTTCCCATTAGCAGGTAGAATACTGAAATAAATACTATTTACAATATGATTTGCCTGTTAAAAAAGATGATTTCAGTTAGCCAAGGCTGATAATTTAGTGGGGTTTTCAGCGTACAAATTGCACATAAAATATTAAGAAAGACAATAAATTCAAACTCTATTTAGAACATATTTCTTGAAATTCCATAGAGAGCCAAAGCTGCCCCCTGCTCGGTTTTCTCGTCAATTACTCCAGTCATGATTCCCCCGCTCAAATGGAGCGGATGTTCATTAGTCGCGCCACTAGAATGAAGTTTCTTACTTCCAAAGGTTTAAGGCAGCAGTTCCAGGAAAGCGTACACGACTCATCGTAAGGTACTTGGCGGCGCTTGGAATCACCTCCGCTTCAAATGTCACGTCACTCCAGCCGTTGGACAAATTGCAAACGGGGAAACCTCGGGGCGAGTGATTGGCGTCCTCAATAAGCACATCCGGCGCCACGGATGCGCTGTCACAACTCAACTGGTGTGGCAATGCGCACCCAATGCGCGAACGCTCATTGAAGGGATTTTGCGAAGAAGCAGCTGCACATAAGGAAAGTCTGACATAAGGAAATCATAGAACGGAAAATCGCATCGAGACTCCATTTTCTAGCGATTCTCACATCTATATAATGGTTTGTCCTTGCACTTCGCAAGAGTCGTCAAGGAGCAAATGGCCCGCCGTTTAAGCTTTCTGTCTAAAAATTTAACAATTGTGTCATTACTGCGGTCATTTATCGTGGAAATTTGCAAAATTGTCAACAAATTCAGGCGAGATATCGCGGAAGTTCGTCATATTAAAACCGAAACAATTTCACTATTCCACAAGGTATTTATTGCGTACGACGCGTTTCAACTGTGAACGTGACGCGTTTCTACTATGAATTCAAACGAGTCGTACGCAATAAATACCTTGTGGAATAGTGCAATTGTTGTTTCTGTTTTAATATTGCAAAATTACACTTAATTATTTGGCAAAACTTGCGTCGCTCATAGGTACATTGACCAAACGAAAAGTCATGACATGGCAGGCTGACGAGAAACGGCTACAGTGATGATACAACATTTTAAATTTTAGACATAAAGCTTAAAGAGCAGATCATTCACTCCTTGACTAACATCTACATCTGTAAGCTGCGCATGCGTATGAGGGAGACAAGAAAGCCTTGATTAAGGGGAATTCATACTATGAAGTGGGAAAGGAATAAGAAAATGAAGAAAAGTCTCTTCACTAATTGGTGCCTTCTGTTGTAATTGTGAACAGTAAGAAGAAAATTTTTAAAAACTGATCTATCCGGTAGAGTAACCTTCTAACTTTTTCGCATCCGTGTGTTCAAGAGATGTTATGTGAGGTCAAAATAATAGACACCCGGTCATCTTGAAAGTTGCGTTATCCGTATTATTCCAGAAATTTTCTTGAAAGAGGCCCAATCCACGTTGAGGCATACTAAATTTTCCCCACATTCAGGAAGTGACGTCACGTTTTCAAAATTCGGACCAACTACACGTATACTAAACGGCTGGTACGGATTAGTACGAAGCAAGCCTTCTTAACCGGCCGTACCAGTCGTACTAATCCATAATGGCGTCCCCGCGAAGCCGGACTTAAAAATATTTTAGTTAACTTTAAAATATATTTAAATCGACTGAATGTGAATTTATTCTTCAAGTTTTATGAGTAAATACAGTTCACTCTAAAGTTACTAGTATTGCATCAAAAACTTATTTGTGAGTCACTTGTTAACGCGCGAATACAAAAACTGTACCACGTGTTTTATTATTTATGTGCAATTCTTTATTTTATTCAACTCGTCCAATCATTTTAACAGCGGTTCAGCCGCGTTTGAACTTCTTTGATTGGGGTTTAAATACCTTGTGACGTTTTTCATTATTAATATCAGTTTGCCTACGTACCTTCGTCGATAACGCAAACGATCGTTTACCGATATTTTTACTTCTGCATCCAAGCACGAGCGCTAGTTGTCCGCTCTAATTTGTAAGCGAAACCCAAACATAACTGGCTCGTTGTAAACATGGTACGTATTAAGGGGTATACTTGAATTGGAACACGGCGTCAGGCCAAACGCGCTGACCTCCGGGCAACTCTCAACCCAATGTTTCCATCTGTAAACGTCGCGTCGCGTCGTGTGTTCTATCCGTCAAATATATATAATTTAGGTGGTTGGAGCGTTTGTATTTACGTACAGACTTGCGTGCGTGTTATCATAAGTACTATCTTTGGATTAAAGTGCAAAAAATTTAATCATGCCGATTAGTTATGGTTTTGGTTTTCCGGCAATTTATGCTACATTAACACGTGACCATACGGCACATGATATATACTTAACTACAACACAATGGCATTTGAACATCATTTCTTCTATATGCAAAATAATACATTTTTTTGTCCCACAATTTTTACTCAAAATTATCAAGGCTCTACAACGAGTTCAATATCCGAAAACTATATACTTCAATGTAATTGCGACTAAATTTTGAATAGCGCACCGAAAACACTGGTCATAACATGCTTTAATTATAGAAAAAAAGAAATATAATTCATAGAGGTATCATTTCCATTTCTACCGTATGTTGTATTCAAACGCATAAACAAAATTAAAGTGACACGTGGTCCAAAAAGTTTTTTTCGGGTGTCTAAAAAATGATATGCTCTCAATGACCAACTATAACAGCTCCGACCATATTTATGCACTTCCCCGATTTAAGCTTTCTTGACCTTACTTCCGTGCACTCCATCATTTGATAGAAAAACCGGAAGCACTCGAAGCGAGCGTCAGAAGGAATATAGGCCACATTTGACCCTACAAGTCTCTCAAACACTCCTTTAAAGTGCTGCAAAAAATGAAATATTGATGCCAAAAAGCCTGGTTGCACAATTAAGTGCTCAACCATCTCGCGAGCAGTAACAAAGTACAAAAAGTGAAATGAAGCCTTCTTGGCTCAGCGATTTCCTGGCTCTTCCATTTAATCATGTACGGCTTAATCCCAAAGAGTAATGATTTCACTCAAGTCCACATGTACCTCCTATTAATGAACAGGATCCAAAAACAGACAAACGTAGGCGCCGATGAACGCTGCATAGCAGATGAAGAAGCAAATTCCCGCTGATATCAACAGTCGTTTTGACTATCCTCACCTTTGAAGGAGACTTCGTCTCAAGGCTGCAAGAATTTCAGGAGCCCATTGATAAGATATGAGTTCCCGCATTATTACAATTAATAAGCGTAGCTACGTGTAAGCGAAGTTGCCTAACACTGGTCGATCATAGTGTCTCAATATTAGGAAGTGAGGAGAGGAGAAGTGTGGACAAATAGGTTCACATCCGGACGGTTGAGATACATAGTTGATGAAGCCAGAACGTTTTTATTTAAAGATTTTCTCTAAGTCACCTCATTCAGTCATAGAGTTTGCACTACTCAAAACAAACATCAAAATACATGAACAAAAGTGAGATAGCAAATTGCGAGGACGAATGTAATCCACCTCACACGGTGTAACCAATCCGTAAAAATTTCTTCCTGGAAATCGGGCGGAAACATCAAATGTTTTAAGGTTGACGTCAAGTGTACGTGATATTGCTTCCATACAAAGGCAATTACATAAAAAACAACTAAGTTGACTATCTTAAATTTAGACCTTACTTTCCATGGAAAATCCTTGCAGAAATATCCTTCATTTTCTCTGCACGTCCTTCCTTGAACCCTATTTCCTTATCGGAAGGGCATTTCTTTATTAAAAAATAATGCGATCCCTCACATCACCTCTCGCAGAATATGGAAAATCACACTCGCGCACCCAAACAATTCCTTTCTCCTCACTTCGACACAGTTGCGCATCAAGCGGGCATAAACACGAAAACATGAACAAAGGACGATCCCCGACACACTAGGACACGAGGCAATTGCGCGTGTTAGAGTCATGATGGCATCTAAGCGTCGATACAATGAAGATCGAATTCAGCCATTTGGGATAATTTATGTTATGTTTTAACAGAATATGGCGAAGTTGTCTGGTCACAAGTTCACCGAGCCAAAGCAAGTCAATTTTTGTTGTGGCAATATCGCAAGAAGAGGTTTTTATATGCGAACAGGGATCAAATAGTCCTTCACAATTAGACGTTCCGGGCGACGAACACAATAATTGACTTCGATTGTGAGAACGCTTTCAGTTAAGACGTGAAAAAAATTAAACAAGTTAAAGACTTACATATGCATATTTAGATAATTACTGAGAACAACAACCATACTAAACAATATTTTTGTGCCATTATCACTAAAGTACTTTCCCCAATACTTCTTAAATATCGAAATCAAAAATAAAATTCGAATAAGATGTCCACTATAATGAGGGAAATATCTCGCTCAAACCACTTTAAGTTAGTCCCACCCAATTCGTCCTCTTCGAACACCTCCCGGAAGTGACATCGAATGGACGTCCCTCACAACCGATCCCTTCTTAGCGCGCCCTCGTCCTCCTGTCTTCGGAAGCGCGGACGGAAATAGTGACGATATCGCAGGAATCGGCAGCACTTCCGTTGGCGGAATGTGAGGGAATGGTCTCAGCTCAAAGGCCCACCCAGGTTGCGCGCCCCGCCATGTTCCTCGAAACGATCCAATGCTTTAAGCAAAAAGGTTCTTAAAGGAATGCGTTAATTTTCAATTCTTCGTTCGTCACACATTATGACCATAGTTATTAGCAATGATCAATAAACATCTGTACTCATCATACGTTTCAATGGCAACCTCTCATGATTTGGCCGGAGAAACATGGCCGCGCGTCATATTGAAAGCTTCTATTCCAACCACTTTTGCTAAAAAAACAAAAAGATATGCAAAATATAATCGAAGGATGAATATCTCTTTTGAGGAATACTTCCATAGTTGAAGTAAGAACACAAATTTGAACGTTCCTCTGATTTATAATATTTAACACAACCGACTGCGGCTGTTATTCAATAGTATAATTAATCAGTGGAAAATACTAAGTTGTGCTCTTGTTTAAACCACGTGTGCACAAAATGGCGAGAGAAGGAGGTAACGGTTACAGTAAGTCCCTTCCCCCTCCATGTCCCCGTCATTTCCTTTGCCACGCGACGCGGAGGCGTTTGGAGGGAAACTGATTTGGCGTCGAACCAATCCGCTCGTCCCTTCCTCGCGCTCGCTCCAATCGGAGAAGAGAGGATTCCTTCATAGTATGACGTCAGCTCTTAGCACTCGCCCATCATCCGGGAGCACGCCTGAGAACGGAGAGCGTATGTCGCGTCGCCCAACGATTTGCAGATATGCACGAAGGTAAAAAGACGTGGATACTAAGACGACAGATACAGCTGCGGCTACTGAATTCAAATATGCGGACGTTATCACGACTTAGGACCATTCGTTGAGAATAAACACTCCGGAGGTGCGATTCCGCATTGGAAAGATGAACTGGTAAGAATGAAGAAACTAGTTCAGTTGACACACTAGTGTGCCATTGCCATCCATTGGGCATTAATTCGATAATACTTACTTGAGTTCAAACATCTATCGACCTACAGTGCAATTTTAGTATTAACGAGCCAATACTCGATGAACTGTTATTTTTGTTCTACAAGCGTCGTCGGCAATCTCAGTGCCACAAATGACTAAGAGCAAGCTCATCAGTGTAATAAGGAAAAAGATCACATCTAATTCTCTGCCAGATCTACAAATAACTATATTTAGTCTGCAAAGCGAAATAAATAGCATTTTTGAAAGCTGCTGTACATTATGGTTAATTGCTGACTTTATACTTAATTTCGTGGAAAATTAAAGGTAAAGAGCGCTTAAAAGGTCACCTGTGGCACTGAGTCGTCCGATTGAAGAAACTACACTGGAAGTAAGCCAGGTTTTCCATTGAGGAAACTTGGCACTGCGCATAACTCGCTCGCTCGATTTTGTTTTTGCGAGTACAAAATTAAAGAAAGGGATTTTCCATATTCTTAATTTTAAACCGCCCCAGCAAGTAATATATGTTACGAGATTACGAGAGTAATATATTACTACATCATTAATTTCTAAAACAGCTGGCGAGGTTCCACAAAGCATCAACTCACAAAATGTGTGAAACTTGAGTTCAGACATCTGTCTACGTAGTGTGCGATTTTGGTATCAACGAGTCATTACTCGAAAAGCTGAGTCACAAATAACGATGAGTCAATCAATCGACTTTCATCGAGAAATAGAAATTCGAGATATTTAGTAGACACAATCGCAGAATGTCACAGCGTTTTCTTTTCTTTCGGATAAACATTAGAGAATTTCCTTCGGTAAGGCCAAACGAAACATTCTTTCTCTTACGAAAGATCTACTCGGAGAGATGACACGATAATATCCGTTGGAACCATCTAAATAACCGCGATCTACAATCTTTCCAGGTATGAAAGGCAGAAATGATTGTTTGGTTGGTTATCTGGAGAATCCAACCGATGATTATGTCGTCATTTGTTTCGTTAAATGTAGATGGAGGGATTGGTAGGAGAAGAATAATTTATGTAATGGAGGAAGGATGGAGAGAAACCCAGCGGCGGAATCGGGCCTCCTCATCGTGAGTTGGGCGCCAACGATTTAACGTGCCATCTGACGGCCAGATAACTATACTCGAAGAGTCATCCATGAGGAAACCTAGTAGTGATCAGTATTCTGCCGATAAATCTTTTCTACGACTACGGCTCGAATCATAGTCCATCGGACTGGGGAGCCAGTGTTTCAGCTGCAGCGGCAACCCAAAGCCTACCTACTTTTCCTCATTATTTGACAACTATTTAAAAGGAAAAACTGGCAAAATATGAATGTCTCATTAGAGATAACACGTGATTAGAAGGGGACACGATAAGTACCATGTTACCCGGTCAATTGCTTGAAATGATCAGTGGATTAATTTCCATGAGTTGACATTCTCTCGTTCTCTTCCGCAGAACTGGAGCCCAGCTTCCCGTACCGCGATGTGGAGATCAGACGTGGAGTCAATGTCACCGAGATATACGAGATGCAATCTGAGATTGGAAGGTAAGGCGAGATCGACGCGAGCCGGATATTCACGGCCGGTGATCCCGCGTCGCATTCCCTGACAGATATATTAAGTCCCTGAAAGATATGGAAAAATTTTTTCAAGAGATACAACATTATTCTCGACTGAAATTATCTCTAATTAGCATTATCGGCCTTAAATGGAATGATTGGTCATCGAAATATTTGGCAGTATTTTATGAAAGAGTACCCTGGTATGGACTGCCTAGATTTGAATTCCTCGATGGACCATTTTCGTATCCAGCTATGTTTAGCTAAAATTCCATATTAATACACATTTCTTCATTGAATTAAGGAATATTATCCTAATTAATTACAAAGCATGTTCTTAGATGATTTATTTGTTCCCTGATAGACTAAAATAAAAATTATATCACGATTATAAATTAGAAGTTAATATTCTACTCTATAAATCCACTAATAGAATCCACTTGATTAGAATAGACTTGAAAGTATCCGTTGGAATCATACCATATACCTGATTTGTATTAGCTAAGATCCTCTACCACCAATATCGCATTGATAAAATTCGCGATTGTAAAATGTTCACTCCAATTGGTGGAAACAGGCGAAGCTTGGCGGAGTCACACAACGTCAAGCAGAATAAATAGAAATCAGGTTGTACAGCTCCTCTTGGGCATACTGATCAATTTCAACATCTGTTTTTCAATGCTTCATAATCAAGGTTAAATTGAAAATGACGCAGGTTATCTTCTTGAATATGAAGCAGTGACGTTCAAATTGGTGGCGTAAATATAGGTCTCTCAATGGAATTGTATAAACTAATTTCTAATAATAACTGGAGTTCCGATTAACAAATGAAATATATTTCAAACCGTAGAAGGTTCGCAAGCATGTTCTTTCAATACGTAGACGATTCTTATAATTTGCATGATATCGAATTAAACAGAACCGCCGGCCCCGGTGGCGGCGGGGTAAAGTCCTCGCCTGCTAAACCGAGGGTCGCGGGTTCGAGTCCCGCCAGGGAGGGTTTTTCACCACCCAGGGCATGGATGTGTGTCAAGTTCTGTTGGTCCGGTACATGGAAAACCTGATGACAGGCTCAGCAGCCTATCGGGATTCCGAGGACATTCGGGCCAACAGAATCGTCCGGCAAGCAAAAAAAAAAAAATGTAAGGCTTTTTGCGTCAAGTGCACACAATAACCTGAATGGTCTCGATGTCTCCACATTGGGCTGAACAGGCAGGGACGGTCAATCTCTATTGATTTGCCTTGGTCGCTCGCTTTGACTCTTTAGTCACCTGATCTCCAAAACTGCACCCCTGACATTAATATGCTTGCTACTCATATTATTGCTTAAGTTCCAAACTTAGGCAATTTCATCATTCATCATTCAATTATTTCGCGCTATAACCCTCAGGGTACGCGTATCACAGGTTTGAAATCGCTGCTCTTTCAGATTGTGGGAGATTTACGGCATTGGTCGAGTTCCCAGGACGGAACACGCTTCCATCCGATGTTCCATAATAAACATTTACCATTAGATTTCTGAGAAACTCGACCAACCGAATTCTACCCAAGACTCTAGTGAAACGTGCGGAACTCGAGGCCAAGACTTTACCGACGAGCATTTGTGGATCCATTCGTTCCCAAAAAAGTGTACGATGGCTGTTAAAAAAATAATGTGAATTTAAAAAAACAAGTGTTTTAGAGTAATTTTAACTTATTGGTCCAAAAATCCTAATTAGAGCTCTCCATATCTTGAGATACACTTATTCCAGGGGCGTTTCCACTTCTTCATACAGTCCTGGAGTGCTTCTCTGTGTATCACCTCCCTTTCCCGTGCCGAATTCTCATTAATGTCGTCAATGGCGTCTAAACGACGTCACTGAAGCACAGATGTAAATTAAGTAAATTTAAAAAAAGTCACATGGAGGTACGCTAGGTAAGTAGAAAGGATAATGTCGTAATTCAATTGCTTTCACGAGTTTCATATCGGGTTAGTTTATCAGGTGCGAACTCTTTCATAGTAAATTCAGCAATGGTAATCGAGAAAAAGTCTGATAGCATGAGGATATTGTCGGTTTTATAAAGTATTGGGTACATTTCTGAAGGAGCCTCATAACCTTTTGAATGTTGTTAATGACAGGATTCGTGAAAACTGTCGCCTCGTCGGCAGCTGCTAATCCAACCCTATATGGAACCAAGGAAAAATACACTCAATATCTTCTTCGGTTAAGTCACAAGTCTTTCAAGTATATCTCACATATTCACGTCCATGAGGTTTACTTTTCCCAAAATTGATTGAGCATCATTGACTCTTTGTGTCGTGCATGCATAGCCGATCATAAAAATAAATAACCCACTCAGGAAAACACGATTAAGCCGCTGTCATGGGAGATCCAAACAGGGCACTTTTTGTATCCTTAGTGCGCATAGGAAGATATACCAGGAGGAAAGGGAACTATCATTAAATAGGGAAGGGTGGAGAGCTGCAGTCAACCAATCTTAGGATTGAACGATCGATGATTGTGCATTGTGAGACTCAAAGTTCGTCACATAGAGCTTCAAGATGGCTGTGAATATGGGGACAGTGGAACGAAATCCCGCACCGTCGTCTTTATGATTTTTCGTTAATAAACGTCCGCCCGCGAGAAAGGTATTGCGATTCTCCCACGAAGGGCGTCGAGCAACAAAGGCGAGTGGCTATTTTCAAATCGTGTCACAATTGTCCGACGTTTTGAAGTAAACAGGAGTTACGAAAGAAAAGCTATAGTTTACCTTTCAGTCACTTGGCAGCGCCATTTCGCACGAGGTAAAAGCCAAAAAGAATGACTGCTGATGAATATAACCTCAAATAGAGAAAAAACGAGAGAAATGTTCCAAATTAGATCTAAGGAGGGCAGAACAAGAGACGCATAAAGCAAATTTATAAGTTGATTACATCGTGTTAAAGCAGTGGTCGAGTGTAAAAATATGACTTTTCAACATGTAAGCATCTCTAAAATATGACAATGTTGCGATCCTTAAACCTTTTCCGACAAAAAGTAAAATACTGTCGCACTCATTGACTGCAGAAACTTAAACGTCATTCTTAAACGTGACCATTAGCAGAGTTGAGAGCTACTCGTTACATAAATTCGCATTTGAAAAGCAAACGAATTGCAACACGCATGCACACAAACAAACGAAATCCTGGTAAAATCACTGGCTGATAGACATCCAAATAAGAGCCAGCTCCACCCCAAGATGTCCGAAGTCACTGCGTCTGTTTTCCACACACAAATCCTCATTCTGCGTCGTCATCTGTCGTCGCAGTCGAAAATAAGTTCGAGTGACCCATTTCACGTCAATGTTGAGAGCTCCTCGCTTTTGCGCTTTGCTAATGACGTCAATATTGAAATCAAAGAAAGAAATTCTCAAGCAAGTTCTGATTTTTTTGGACAAAAATATGAGCAAACTATGAATATTTGCATAAAAAGGCAAACCATTGAGGTTTGTGGGTTTGCATAAGGCTTAAGGAGCAAAAGTGGAGACAGTTGAGTTTCTATCAGGTTGCTATCTAGCAAGTCGACTCACTGGCGATGGAAGAAATTTCATGTCATTTGACGAGAAGAAAAGCCTAATTACCATCAATGGCACAAATTGGAAAGAAACGAGCCATTTCATATAAATGTACATTATTAAGTATGTTATTACATGGACGCGGAACTTGGAGAAGAAAGATTAAAATAAAGTTATTTTCCTGGAGCTTGTAGGTCATTAATTCATGTCTAATTTATTCTGTAATAAATATGCAAAACGTTGGCAAAAGAGGAACAGATTAAACATGAATTTATGACCTACAAGCTCCAGGAAAATAACTTTATATTAATAAAAAAAAGAGGTCACGAAAAAGAATCACCTAGAAAAAAGATTGGAAACAACGGAAATGTGATGCAATAGATGAATAGAGACGAAGAGAATCAGCAAAGAAGACGTCCTGAGAAGATTGGAGAGAAACTTATTGGCTATTTTCTGATGCACGACAGTCATTGAGAACAATTTTTTACGTGTGACGATCTATCGGAGAAGGTAGGTTTAGATGGAATTAGAATAACGTATACTGAAATTACAAATCCCGTTTCTCCCTCGTTTCCCAAACTTTCTCCCCTCCACCAAGGCGCTTGCCTCACATCACTCGTTCCAACCACCTTTCCTGCCTTCCCCTAATATCCTCGAGCAGTCTGTTCCCCTTCCCCGCCACACCCAGCACTTCGGTCGTTTCCTTTTCGTCCACTACACTTTCTCCATTCTCCTCAACACCAACACCTCAAATGCCTACAACCTATTGCTAAGCCGCGGTTACACGATGCATGCACCCGCGCGAGTGAATGTGCATGAGCACATTCGCCATCACAATTGAACCGTGTAAACACCCGAAACTGCGCAAGTTCATCAACGCGTGACCAAAAAAATAGCCCTTTTTCTAATGTGGAGCATTTTTTCACCCATCTGTCCACTCATGTACAGTACATGCTTCGCGTAAACTCGCCTTAATACTCTATCCTCAGGGTCCACGTTTCAGCACTATACGACATCACACACTATTAGACACTAAGCCAGCCTTTCCATTACATTAATACTTAATAATCATTGATTATCTTCCATTTGAGAACGCCTTCATAGCTAACTCTATTCTCTTTCTAATAACTTAACTACTATAGCCATTTTCCTCCAGCGCTACCCAGAAAATCCCCAGGCAGTTGCATAGGTCTATATTATCCAGTTTGTGCTCTTCCACTTAAATGCCCAGTCTGCTATATTTCCTGTATTGCTGTTTGTACCTATTTGTCCACAAAACGAATTTCAGGCCGCGTAGAGCGCAAGCGTTGTCTATAAATTAGGAGAAGCAAAGAGAATTCTCCTTCCTCTGCGGTTGGGAAAAAAAGGATGGTTACATTAACCTTCGAGTGTTATCACGAGGCTCTACAGTCAACTTCATTCACTCCGCCACCTGTTGCCCCGATATCGTAGAGTACAGATTTCTTTCATCGCAGTGAAAGTGAGTTTGCGCCTCATTCCATAAGCCTCAGAACTTATGCAAAGACTTTGATTATAACGAAAAGAGACTACGCGGCAGCCGATGCCTCGAAAACCAGTGATCAATCTTCGGATGTTTGTCAAATCCTTTCGATTTCCGACTGCGATTATAATCATCCGCAGTGTACGGGACGCGGGTCTGACTCAAACAAGACATCTCTCACGAATTTTCAATATCATTCATCACCCTCCGCTCGATATATTTACCTTCGCTCTCGTGCGGGCGGGCGATCAGTTTCGCCAGCGACTCCCTTTCCAAGCACTCTCTGGGTGCGGCGACGGAGATGAAGGACTTTGGGGGTGGGTCGGAGTGAGGGGTGGTTGAAGGAAGGAATAGGAGGGGGGTGTGGCAAGGGCAATTCCATGGGTGAGACATCATCCTCACAGGAGACAAGCGGTTGAGCGATGCCTGAGACGAAAGTTTCAACTATACCGTCCGACGCAATTCGAGTAACTCCTCGTGACAAATTTTCACATGTCACATTTTTCAAAATTGTGCGCACTAAATGAATTAAAAAAATAGTGGAGATGTTTCTGCTAAGAATGTTCGCTCACTTTAATGAGCTTATTATCATATAACTAATGTCTCCACTATAAAATGTCCGTTTCATGAGAGTAATATGCTGGGTAAAGGTGGGTTTTACAGAGATTCAGAGAAAATCCTTCAGACTTTTACACGTACATGGCCCTATTGTCATCTAGTGTTTCTTTCGTCATATCCACATACATCCTACCCTTCTTCATCCCTTCCATATTTATTTTCTTTCTTCCCCATCCGCGCTTGCTCAACATTCTTCCCATCCATCCATCGTCCCTCATCATCTCTTCCAGCTACCTACCTTGCCAACCCTGAATTTGGTCAAGAAAATGTCCATCCTCACCAGCTACGTCAAGCACGTCCACGCTTGTCTTTATTTCTGTTCACCGCACCTTCTCCATCTAGTCTACATCCAAAGCTCGAAAGCCTGTTGTCTATTCTCACCATCCAATCTTAGAGCCCATGTTTCTGGCCCAAACAATTCTACACTCCAAATTAAGCTCTTCACCGGGACCCTCTTTTCTATATCCTAACCACAGGTAACCGTCACTTCCTCCCTTTCATTGCCTAGGTCTTCCTTCAATAATGCTATTCTCTTCCTTATGTGCCTGCAACTATGCTCATTTTCTTCCAGGGTACTACCAAAGTAACTAAATTATTGTAGATACATGCCTCAGGTCGCTTCCATCTATTATTTTTATGGCCAGCCTCGCTTTTTTTGCCCAAAAAAATCTCATTGGTTTTGTTTCATTGACTTATCTTCATTCCGAATTTCCCACACTGCTTTCCTATCGCATCCTATCGCCAAAGTTTGTAATCCTTCTGATGATCGAAGACCAACTCTTGGTCGTCCATGAATCCAACCGACTTCATCAGCAGGCCTCCAACTTTTAGTCCTACATCTTAGCTTTTCCCATGCGTCTCTTGCCGTTTCCTTAGCAGAAATGTTAAAAAAACACCGGCAACAACAGCAACCCTTGTCTTGCCCCACGTACAATGACGGCCCATCCCAAATCAATTTCAGCCATCAAAAAGTTCACCGATGCCAGAAGCAAAATATGGGATTTTAATCGCTGATACAGTTCCCCTCAATCGAAATTCAATTCAAAATCATGGCGTCGATGAATATATGTAATTACCTTCCAAAATTCATTACAAAATTTCACTCTCTCGTCCAGGTAATTCGCGCGCTAATTTGAGTTAAACCACTTGCGGAGAGTTAAAACTAGACGGATAAGCATGTACAGTAGCCCACTAACACCGATACCGCATTCCAGCGCTGCAAATTCCTTGGCTGAATAAATCGACCGCATGGGCCGATTTCGCCCTTTGAATACCAGCGCCCAAAGAGGAGTCATATTCTATCACTAATTTAGAAGCATTCCCATTGGAAATTTACGTTTGGATATTTATAGAACGGACATTCTCCGCTAATTTTATTTCTTGAGTATCACTGAGGTTACGGTCATTCGATAGCGAGCGTGCGCAGGAGACCAACGTTTCCGTGCAGTGAGGGCGAAGTGAAATGCCCCTTGAAGGTTATGAGACCCGCGCGACGTCCGAGTGTTCGCGCAGTTGCATAACTCCACGGGAAAGCGGAGCAACGAGAGATTGTAACAGTGACTCCACGAACTCATTTCGAAAGGAAATGAGATTCGAGAAATGCTGCGGCGTCACAGACACCAACTTATTGGACATGGAAGAGAGATAGGACAACATCGTAATCACTGTCACTAGGAAGAAAGGCAATGTCTTCATTTCAATAATAATGTCGACTTTATTTCGAGTGAATTCAGGTCCACTCGCACTTTTCTCACAAGTAATCCGTAAATACGACACACACAAGAATCAGGAAGAGTTATCGGCGAGAAAGACAAGAATTGGGATATGAATGAAGTGATCGTAGTTCGCATTGAAGGCGGGAAAGAGAGCAGCGATCGAATGGAGAGAGACTGGCAAGACAAGCAACAGCTTCGACTGCTCTCCCGAACTCTCCGCAACATCCTCGAAGTTCGGATTTCTTTAAAGCTTCTACCTCCAAAATTGAGGAGCCCTACGTGTTTAACAATGGGAGCATTCCATTCAAAGAGCATAAGTAAGCACACATCGGAACGCATCAGCTTCTTCGTCTAAATAAATAACACACTTGAAAATCTTCTACATTATTTCAAAATTTTCAAAGCAGCCATGTGATGCGTGTGCATAGTAAAACTTGTAAAATAGTAATTCATTTATATTGCTCATCAATACAGAATTCATATGTAGCATGAGACAGTTGAAAATGCGTACGAACCGTCAATAATCTCGACCCTGGAACCGGACAGCTTCTGGAATCCGAACGAGTTGGCAACCCTAGTTCCAAGAGCCCGCGTGAGAATACCACTATGATTCTTGCAACAATGCAGGAGTATATGTAATTCTATTGGTCGTTAGTTTTTGCAATCGAAGGAGGAAATAAAAAACCAAAATAAAGTAGTGGAGGAGGAGGAGTGGAAGCGGTTTTAGGGGTAAAGTGAACTTCCCCTCCAATCTCCATACTTGAACCTGGGTATTCCATTCGTGAGGTTTGAGAGGGAAAAGTCACGCGGTACTCGAGCTGCTGGCCTTCAATTCCCTAGGTCATTCGATCAAATGATTATCAAGTAACTTTAAGGACATAATCAGCCCCGGAACCACGCGGATTTGGTGATTTAGTTCAGTTTGATAGATTAGTTTGGTGGTTTCGTTCCCAGGTTAGATGACAACCCAGGTCCGATCTTTTCATTAACTCTGGAACCTGACTTTAGTGAAGGGTGCCCAAGAGTCCGTCCGTCACAAGGAATGATAAACGAACGGTCTGCTTGCATACCCAGCGTATTTGTTAAAAAAAAAGGCAAATTCAGACTCAATTTTTCTCTATATTCCCTGGATCTATCATCCAAATAAAACAGCTTACCTTTTCTAACGGTGAAAATACACTCAGTCATCAGCCAGATACCTTTAAAAGTCTTCAAAACCATACCGCTTTAACATATTATAAAAGAGCACGTGTGAGTAAAAATTATGCGTTTCCAAGCACAATAGCTAGAACATTTGGTCGGTATAAATTCCTGGGGGTTGAGTTTGCAACCACTTGGAATGATTCAGAGTACGTAACTAAGGAGTCACGTAATACAGATTATTTAAGTATCCGAAAATTGTTTATGGAGTCTTTGATCGCAATATTTTGGTCCACTAACAATATGCCCGCGAGAACAAATCGATGGGGAAGGCTGAGTAAAATTTTTACGAGTGGTTTGAATACATCTAAATCTCGAACCCCTCGTGATTGTACCACGTGATTCCTTAGTTACGTACACATAATAATTCTGAGTGGTATCAAACACAACCCCCCTGGTCACAATTATCCGTTAATAAACAGGCCACCGCCACATTATTCCTGATAAAGTGAAACTAGCCATGGAAACAGACCAACAATCCTTCCTCCCACTCCACTCTACCCCTTCAACAATGAATCTCCACGTGCACGCGCGTCGGGACTTCAAAGCGGAAAAGCTCTCAAAGTGCATTTGTTACGGAGCGGCACATTAGGTGTCGCGACGCATTTACCGTCCCGAGCGGTACCCGCCATTTCCACTCGAAGAGTGACGCTTCACTCCATTGCCTCGGGAGGAAAGTGGTACCCATCGCATTACCCTTTGAATCGCACGGCTCTTCGCGAGGATATTCTCCCCGATTGGCAGGGGTGGCGAGCGGAGAAGAGAGAGAAAGAGAATAAGGGGAGAGGAGGATTCGTCTGTTCACCTCCTCTCTCCCACCCCCAATTGCATTCCTCCCCTAAAACCCCGCGGGAAATGAGTCTCCCGGGAATTTCTCCAAGTTACAGTTTCCAACCCGCTCGCTCCGAAATACTAAACGCGGAGTTATCGCGAGACGCTGGGAGACAATGTCTCATGGCCTCATTTCCACCGTTCCGTGGATTCGACGCCGGGACGAGGGCACTCCTATGAACCACTGAGGAGGTTCTAAACCTTGGGCTGCGCAATTCAGGGGTCCACGGATAAAGGCGTGCTAGGTCGTGTGTCACGGGAACACGGGGCTGCGTCTTTCACCCGACTCCACCCTCCTCAGCATAAGCGGCTAGCATTACATAGCGCGCACGACGAGAGGCGTGCTTGCGGTCGCCGTCCGTCCTTAGTTGTGCGTTCCGATCTCTCCGAAGTCGTCATCCCGGTCTCGATAGTTGGCTAATCCAATGGCCTTTCTGATTCAAAGCATTCTCAGGTATTCCATGCAGACTTAATGTACGTATGAGTGGACATCTTAAACTTTTATCAAAAAGCTCACTGCTCATTTGTTTCATTTGCTGACAACAAATAATCAACGAATAAATTATTGGCGTAACAATAAATAAAATAAAATACATTCTTTAACCACCTATGTCATCCCACTAGCATAAAGGAGTCACAAAAAAAAGGTGAAAATTTTCATCCCCGCCATTATTGGCCGTCATAAGCCGCGGGCGCTCACTAGCGCTTCGCTCGTACCCACTCGAATGAAGGAAGATCATCTCAATCGCGCGATTAGTCACATAGTTACATTGTTAGAATGGATCACCCGACAAACGTTATATATCTGATTTAGTCCTGGCGCCCCATGTACCGATCTGATTTCGTAGACGTATTCCCACCAAGCGTCCTATCGAGCGTAAACAGTGTCGAAACCTGGGATGCGTTCGCGGGCGTTTTGGATACTTAACAATGGCGAAAAAGCACAAGAAAGATCCATGATCGCATTTCTGAAGTCGGATATTTCCCATTTGGAGTGTAGAGTGTGTTCGGGAACAAGACAGCGCCACTCAGACCACTTCCGCATTTTGGAAACTCAAGGCGTAAGAAAATCCAGTCATCCGAAGAGGAGACTATTCAGAACACGGTAAAGGGAGCGAGATGAGGTACATTTTTAAAGGAGAAAAGGGAACAATCATATGTATTTATACACCCCAATGCAACGCGGAGATGCAAGTTAAGAAGCGCGGCCAAAAGAACACAGGACTAGAGAGCCAGTTGGCAAGGAAAAGTCAACAATGTGGACCATGGGAGAGGGAAGGGAGAAGAGAGGATTATGAGAGAAGAGAACACGGGAGAGAGACGAGATAAACAAGGGAAAGAGAGAAAGAGATGCATAGTTATACACTCGAGAGTTGCACACGGTCGTGGAGAAATGCCATGGACGCCTTCATTCCGCGAAAGGGCAAAACTAACGACTTCACGAGAAGTAATTACTCATACGTTCGGACGCCAAGCGACGCGTCGGCGTGCGAAGGAGAGGCGATGGATGGCCACTGAGAGGTCACTTGCGCCATCGATGACCGGTAGATTGGAGAGGAAAGGATTTATCTCTTTCGGGCCGAAGTCTCTCTAAGGGAAATGCTTTTCCTGCTAGGAGTAGCATGAGAAATTTCTGTACTCTCTACGGAGCTCTCTCGTGGCGACGAATTGCTCAGGTATGCCTTTCGCCCATTTTGAAACCCCACTCAGCGGGACATCTTGCCCTTCCCACCCACGGCACTCGGCTCGACCCCCCAACCCAATTTAGCAGCCCGTCTCTCAGCTGGAGGCCGCTCAAAGTTTGTTGCATTAACGCTGTTTTTTATAATTCTTTGCTGTATACTTCAAAAAGTTATACCGTTAATTGGATTTTTAATGTTATTCTGAGCGTTTTACAATTTTAAACGAAATTCAAGTGTTAATATTATCAAATTTAAAGTTCAATTTAGAGCTCAAACTATTGAGAGTTCCACACAGGAACTCCATAACTATCAACGCTAGAATTTCGTTTGAAATTTGCTAAGACTCAACAAAAAACAAATAATTCACTTCATAAAATTAAAAACTTTGTAGAGTGAAAAATATTGGCCTCGAAAAACCATTGCAAATACAATAAATTAACCGCGGATTCATGCAGCAAGGAGGGCTAAAAATGACTAATGATGCGGAGGGTCGAGCACACTTACCGAGGAAAGGGTCTGGGCTGTCGTTAAGCTGGGTCGCAAGGGTTTACTGCATACCTTGGATTATTGCTCCCGTATCGGACACTTCCTTTCCCTCGCGTCGACTATACCCGAAATTAGGTCATTTGCGTTGGCATTTCTCTGTCGACAATAGCCGACATTCGTTCGTTTGCGTAGGAAAATTCACGTCTGCTATAGCCGACGCTAGGCGCGAAAGGGTTAATCGTGGAACGGAGGAAGGAGAGAAACCTGGAGCCGGTCATTTATGTCGCCGTCATTTATCATTTATTTACCGAGTTTATATCCATGGTCTCTTGATGACACTACTCCGCATCACAGGCCCTTTGTTTGTAAACACTGCGCGACACTCCCCCCACACAACACAACAAATTCACACGTGGTATCTTGACCACAATGTCTCACCGTCCTCCCGGTACACTATGTATCTTGTGTTCTTCCGCCGCCACTTAGTCCAGCCCACCGCGGCCAATGACACATTCGGTACATATGTATACATAATGAAAAATAACCCTCGACATATCCATATAAATAACCCAGATACAAAGTAAATAAAACATGTGCAGTTTGGCGTATTGGGCTTACTCCGCACTTGCTCGCGTCTTTAATTACGTTTTTCGCGCCGCCTGTTTCTATAAAATGTTTCAATTCACGAGACCTTTCTCTCTCTACCCGTCTCCTGCTTCTGCATCTGTTGTATCTTTGAACTTGTGCTGCGATGGACGTAGTGTTCCAAGCGTGCTCGTCAAGTGTAAGTGATCTTAATTCCTGTTCATCTCGTCTACTTCCTGTTTAAATTCCTTGAAATTTGAAACGTGGAATACCCCCCCTCACGTTTCCTGTCTGGGTGCTCGAGTACGCAGGTGGATGGTCCTCGGGATTCTTGGATTACAAATGGCCCTTCGTACAACGGTAGGAATGCATGATATATTCCCTTCTCTCTATGCGACACTGGACAGGCACGTACTAACACTTCATTTCCTAACTCGAATTCGGTGGTCCATCTTACGGTAATGTTGTTTCGCGTTTCTTTCCCCTTGCTTGATTATTTATCGCGGACTTTCTGCATTAAAGATGGGATGTTCGCGCATACGTCTTCTTCTCCCGCGAGCCATTCACTCCATGCCCTTTGAGGCTTCCTTCCCGTCTGCAGTTCTGTTGGTGTGACCCCTGTAGTTGTATTGCGGGTATCATTCATACATCCTTCAACGACGATTAACCATTTCACCCACGGGTTATGTTTGCGGTAGCAAAATATCCTGAGCATTATTTTTATTGTCCGATAGTATCTTTCTATTAAGTTACCCTGCGGGTGCCTAGTACTGCAGAATATAGATTTCACGCCCGCCTCCTCCAACTTCTTCGTCCAGGCCGGACTCGTAAACTGGGTACCTCTATCGCTCAATATTCTTTTGCATTTCCCCACTGTAGGAATATAACGTTCGAGGGTTAATTTCAGGATGTTCTTTGTGTCCGCTTTCCTGAGAGGATATAATTTAATATACTTTGAGATAGCGTCAATCACAGTCAGTACGTATTGGTGTCCGTATTGCCCCTTGGGAAACGGTCCCACGATGTCTATGCATACTTGGTCATGGATCCCTTCTGGCACTATATTCTGTAACTCCGCGAAAGTACCAATATTAGGCGCCTTCATTGTTTGGCACTCCTTGGGGGGCGTCCATTAAGTGCGTGAGGCGTTTAGGGGGGGGGAGGGGGTTGAGCCACATCTCACGCAATCTCACGTGGGGGAGAGCACGTTATTTTCTTTTCCGCAAGAAAGTGTAAAATTGGGAGAAAACTGGGTTAAATTAGGTAAAACATGTATCACTCTACTAAAATATGGCTAAATCCTACACAATAATATTTATCGCGGTTATGCGAACGCCACAAAGTCATTGGCTCCCTTCTTCATTCGCCACTGCCTACAGATTCAACCTTTGCACGCCTTCATCAGCATGCCCTATGACCTCTATTGCCAAAGTGTACGTGGTGATCTAGAAAAGAAATGCTGCAATACATGCGCTATATAATTTTCATCCATCACAAGAGCTGCAGAGCGCCGGCGTGCGGTCCACAGTGTACCAGCGCGCAAAGTGCGACCCTCACGGATTGTCACACGTCGAGCTACTGAGCTTCTGTGTAAAATCGCCAAAATCGCCCCACGTAATTAATGGACGCCCCCTTGCACGTAGCGGTAATCTTCCTAACTTCGCGGTGAAGCCTCGGGTAAGTGAACTGCTCATCCAACATCTGAAATAATTTCTTTGCGCCCAGGTGACCATACATAAGGTGGGTTTCCTTGACTTGATTAACCTTGCGATTACCGTTTACGGTACACAATATTTCTGCCGATTTTTCCCGATCCTCACCAATCCTTTTGATTGGTGCCTAGCTGCCGACGTTGCTGTGATGTTGATTCGGGTGTGAACTTCGCTCGCTCTCCTTATGATGTCCCGGATCTCGTCCTCGTTCAATTCGGCCCCTCTGCTAGTTGATTGTGGTCCCAGCGTGGCTGCCATTTGCCTAATCTCTTCTTCGTTCTTCCTTATCTTTTTATCGATGTCCTCCTTCAGGTGGCAGTGACTTGACTCCAGCCCCTCCAATCCATCGCTGGTTTCGCCTAGCCTTGCTCCTACCTGGTCGCGTATGTCTTCGATCTTCTTCTCTTGCTCGGCGATCTTCCCACCATACTCTTGTTGCAATGCTGCCAAACCTTCCTGTATCTTCTTCTGCCTCTCCGTTAACTCTTCATCCCTTCTCTTCCGTTCTTCCCTTAACTGCTCTTCTCTTCTTTCTTGTTCTTCCCTTAATTTTTCTAATCTCTCCCCTGACTTCCCGTCTCTTTCTTCCTGCACCTTTTTCACACCTTGCATTTCTTTTAACAATCCATTTATCATCGCCTGCATAACGTTCTCCCGAGGTATTTCTGTCTGCAATTTAAACTCATATGTTTCCATATCCAAGCCTTCCTTTTCCAACAGCAATTTCAACCGTTCCTGCAATTCGAATTTCGCACCCTGTATTGTTGATCCTCTATCCCTCAATACGTGTTGTAAATCTCTCTTTTTCAGTTCGTAAAATTTTTTAATTACGCCCGCCATTTTGAAACTTCCTGTCTCAGGTACCCTGTGGCCTCTATTTGCTACGAGTAGTCGTGCCCCGCGTTGGGCGCCAATAATGTAAAACACAAAAAAAGACGCGAGCACCAATTTCAGTCTTAAGTTTATAAGGTTATATTCAATTCAAAAAGGTTATTGGGCCCAATTTCAGAAAACTATACACTCACACGCCGAATTTCGAACACCAAGCCGAAAACTGTTATCAAAATATGCTTTGATTTAGGAAACATTTTTAAATATATTTTTTCTAGTATCGATTCCGTTTCTGCATGGTTTGCTCATCGCATAACCTTCAGTATAAATTGTGTCCAATGAATATTTTCCCCTTATTTAAAAATATGAAAATTTGCATTCAATGACCCCCGATTACCGCTCCACTCACCTTAAAATCAGTCATCACGCGGAAAAAATACTTGACGTGTGATAGAGAAACGGACCTCCTTGTGCGTTGAGTGGTGCACTTAGTTCCGCAGAGGAGCGCAATATTCCCACGACGCATCCTACAGTCCTGCGTCCACGCCGGCCTCGTGCGAATTCCGGTTTCCCTTTCTAGCGAAGAATCCCAGGGAACGAAAAACCCCTCCTCCCCACCCTCTACCTACCCAAATCCCTCCCCGTGGAAGCGATCGCCCAGACAGACAGACGAGTGGCGTTAACCTTTGCTTGGCACGGAAACCTTTGCGAGCCACCGAGTCGCGAGCTGAGAGCCGCATCGAATTACAACTCGCGAAAGGATGCACGGGCGGGAGCCAAACAAATGAGGGCGACGATGCCACCTGGCCGCGCGTCTATCCGGCCGCCATTGAGGAAACGGACGCGAATGACATCTGACACCCAGAAGGGGAGTTAGCGCAGGAACAAATGGAGCGGGTACTCTTCCTGATTCGAGCCTTCTGCCGCAGGGACGCGGTATCTTTGACACAAAACATAATATCAACGGTCATGCGGATGGAGGGACAACCTGAGGGCCAGTAGCGGACTAATATCGATCGATGTTTTGGGGGGTGAGGGATATCTGGGAGTCTTTTTTCCTTCTAGCATGGTATTTCCCGAGGGGTATGCAACTCTGAGAAATGGTGTACGCTTGTTGAGAAATGGTCGCAAAATGGACAGAAATGGCCAGAAATTGTTAGAAAAGGACAGAAATGGACAGAAATTGACAGAAATGAACAGAAAGGGACAGAAATGGCTAGAACTGGACGGAAATGGACAGAAAAGGAAGGAGGTGGTTAGAAATGGATGGAGATGGCTGAAATGGAAATGCGGTGTACACTTGTTTTTGAAGTTGCGTACCCCTCGGTATTTCCTTATGGTATGGTATCTCCGTATGGTATGGGATGGTATTTCGGAGGGGTGGCCGCCTCCCCCTCATCCCTCAGCACACCCCCTTAACCCGCTGCGTTCGGAAGATTTCCTTCCCCTCCGTACATGTCGCACAAGGAGGCAGGTGCGTATATCGGAACCGAGCTATAATACTCCGAGGCGACATTTTCTGAAAAAAAGGGGAAAAGATCAGCGCCGAGCACTAGTAGATGCAAGGCAATTGATTTTTTTTATATGGAACATTTATGAAATATGCGCCTTATTTTCGCAAAACTTACCATTTTATGACTTTTTCGAGGTACTTGCGAACTTCTCAATATTATGAAACAGATGTATCAATGCCCTCATTCGCAATAACTTGAAATGGTGTGAGCAGAAGAATCTTTGCGAAATGATCGGCCGATTGAAGTTTGGAGAGGGACATGAGGAGGATAGAGGGTGGCAGGAAGTCAAGCGTGCGTACTTGCATATTTCCTTCCCGCAGTAATCCACGAACATGAGGAAGCACGTTTCCCGAAGGTAAAAGGTTCCGTGGATATACGAGACGACGGAGCGGCGCGGGCATTAATAACGCGTAGCGCGTTCCCTCCGCAGCGCGAAAAGAATGTGTTGTGGAAGCGTAATCGAGGCTCCGAGTGGAGTGAGAATGAAGCTTTCTGCAGGCGTTAATGGATAGCTGACGAAGAATGAGGAAAGCGGATGAATGAAGAGTAAACAAAGCTTCTCTGTCCAGCATAAATGAAATGTGGATCGTTTAAGTAAATATCGAAGATATTTCAGGAAATATCGTTTTTCTATACACTATCGCATTGATAATATTTGAAGAATTGGTAGTGACATCCCGATTAGAACATGTTTCAAGGTGAAGTAACCTCAAAGGTCTGATAACCTCGAGAATAATCGAAACGTGTTCCGGAATTGCGTTTTGACGAGTATGATGTGAGTCCAGTGCTCACTGCTGCTTCCGTGTCTACCAATAGCATTCGCTAACGTGTATCCTTTCTTCTTCCATCCACCACAAGGGGTAAATTCGGCACCGTGTACCGGTGTCGCGAGAAGTCGACGGGTCTGGAGCTAGCGGCAAAATACGTGGCGACCCCTCGGCGGGAAGACCGGCGGAGCGTGGAACGCGAGGTGGACATAATGCGGAAGCTGCAGCACCCGAGGCTCATCCAGCTGTACGACGCCTTCGACGCCAACGGAAAGGCCTTCTGGGTCATCCTCGAACTGTTGAGTACCCACACGACAAACATTCCCCCTCCTGTGATTTTGATTATTAGCTATCTTTTGATTAATTGCTTCATCAGGGTCCTCGCTGCTGATAATTATTTGCTTTCTTCAGTGTCTCCAACATCACATTCTCATTTAAGCGTATTGAATAATATTTGTAAATTACAATTATTATTATTTTTATGTTCTGATTTTTGCATCCTTCATTGTCCTGGATGATTAATAATTACGTTTCAGCGTGGTAAGCATGGCAATTGTTTCGATTGTCTTTACCCTCTAGCTGACTTAATTACTACAGTTTTGCGTATTTATGTTTTGCATTAGTTGTCCCATGGTGGATCGTATTTTGAATTTATGTTCCAAAGGACTTCGTTCCCAGAACAATTCAGTTGTTTCAATTTATATTTCCTCCCACTCCCAACCACATAGGTACAAAACCATTGGTTCGCATGCCTCTTCATTCACATTATGGCTACTCTCAGAAAATATTGTCCTCAGTTTTTTTATCAACAAAAATATCTTATCTTGATCAGAACAAAATATAGGCCCTTGCATATCACATTGTGTACAGCAAATTTCACTGATGAAGAAATTTAAAATTAAGGACCTTGGGGAGATAAGGCAATGCCTAGGGATGTCTTTCAGCAGGGACAGGAAAAATGGAAGGATATTGATGAACCAGAAGCAATACATTATTCAGCTGTTGGAGAGATATGGTATGTCTGACTACAAGTCAGTCTCAACTCCAATGGATGTTAGTCAGAAACAATTCGACAACGAAGGTGAGAAGATAGATGTCCCATATAAATCTCTCGCTGGCAGTCTAATGTACTTGGCACCAACACAAGGCCTGACATTTCATATGCTACCAGTTATCTTTGTCAATACAATGTGAATCATACTGAGATGCATTGGAAAATGGCCAAATGTGTACTCCGTTACTTAAAAGGAACTCTAAGACTATCAGCTAATTTATAGGCCTACTGGCAAGAATATTGAAGGTTACGCTGATGCTGATTTTGCCAATGATGTCAATGATAGAAGGTCGTATACAGGCTATATTTTTAAGTATGGAGGTGGACCTATATCTTGGGAGAGCAAAAAGCAAAGATGTGTGACCTTATCTTCAACTGAGGCCGAATATGTCTCCCTTTCTGAAGCTGCAAGAGAGGCTGTACATATGAAGAACTTTGTTTCGGAGATCATTAATAGAGAAATGAAATTGGTTATTTATAATTACAATCAAAGTGCACATTGGCAGATATCACCAAGGACTAATTTCTGTCTGACTAATCATTCAATGTTCTGAGTTCATGCACTAGTTCAAATGGTAGGTCATGACATTATTTCCACTTATCCACCACCTTTGCATCCATGTTTAGTTTTGTAGAAAATGAAAACCCAATCACGATCATGGCATACATGAAGGGGTTGAGGAATATGATATCAAGCTGTGTTGTCTACAATAGTCTATAGGAGGAAAATTGATAATTTCACTTGATTTTACCCTTACTGTTCTCCACAATGGACTTGATTTAGCCAGAGGCTTATGATTACAATTGCCGTTGCTTTGAGCAACTATCACTTTCGAGCATTTGACAATAATTGGGTTTAATAGCAGTCATAATTACAGGAGACTTGAGTAAGGTTTATTTCTAATATACCAAACACCAGAAATTTGGTCCATAAACTTTCAAAGGTTCATTAAATTAAATTATCTACAGATTTTTGATTCAACATGCAATCGTTCTAACATACTTGTCTTTTTCATAGGATTGAGGGAGGGGAGCTGTTTGAGAGAGTAATAGACGATGACTTCATTCTCACAGAAAAGGCGTGCACTGTTTTCATGAGGCAGATATGCGAGGGTATTGAATTTGTCCATCGCCAAAGCATCCTGCACTTAGACATGAAGGTGAGTGTAAAGTTTACCAGTATAAATTAACAAGAGAACAATACAGCTAGAGCTGCCTACTCTCATTCCCTGAAATTTAGAATGATTCATCAATATACTTTGCTGCAAGCCATTGTTGGGGCAGAGGGTGTTTTGATACTAGCAATGAAGAGTGGAAGGGATAGGGAAAAGGAATGGATGGTATGTGAACCGAGTGTGTTTGTCTCAGTGTTTTTGTTGTATTTTGATGTCAATAATGGTTAGTGGGAAAATGTTTTTGTACCTGCCAGTTTTCCAATCATTGAGAATACACCTTGATTTCTTGCCTAGTCTTCCTGACTTTCCAGTCAAGCTAGATTATAATAAAAAAATTTATCAAAGTACCGTAGGTGTGTTATACCTGTCTACCTTAAGGCAGAATTTTCTGATAATTCACATTGCTCGAAACTCTCACATTAGGTAGCCGAGACGGAAACTGGGATGCATCAGATCCGCATTCTAGTGTGACTGGGAATGAATTGAAACAAGCTAAGTTACAGACAGGGTTCCACCATTACAGCTTTGGATAATCCCTGTTCCACCCATTGCAGAAGGAAAATTGTGAGAGGGTGACTATCACATTTCACTAGATTGCAATATGCTATTCTTAATGGTGGATAACATTGGTCAGGATTCCGATACTATAATTGGAGACCAGACTGCAACCAGTCTAGCAACATCTCATTTTCATGCACACAGTGCAGTAACAGCCATTAAAAATGTTTTCCAATATTTTACCACAGTATTTAATCCAAACTACCAGTAAGTCCAAATTGAACACTATAAATATAAAATATAAGCTTGAGGTGAAATATATTCCAAGGAACAATGTCATCAATATATTTATTGTACTTTAAATTTGTTGAATGTGAAAACTCTGCCATGAAATGCCCAATTATTTCCATGCTATTCTGGTAAAATTATTTTCTCTAATTTAGGTCCCTTATTTGAATTTTTCCAAAGATAAGTCCCAAACCAAGGAATTTATATTTATACCAAAAATCCCCAAGAATTGTTTTCTCATGAAAATCGTTAGTCCTTTCCCAGATACATCTGATATTCATTTATTACTACTCTATAAGGATATGGTATATACCTGCTATGACTCACTTTTGAAAATTTTATTGTCACCATTACTTTGAATATCTAATCATATTGCTTCATTATAAACAATTTACTAATACTTATGAAATAATCATCAAGAATTGAAAGTGAGTTGTAGAATGATTTTTGGATTGGATTTTGGGGAGGCGACCGACAGCGAAGGTCATTTGCACCATATGGGATAGGTAAGGGAGGAAGGGTGGATAGAAACCCAGCATCGGCATTAGCCTACTCTTAATGAAAGGCACCAAGGGGACCACGTTTAACGTCTCATCCGACAGATGGAGTACTGTACTTGAAGTGCCCTCCACAAGACACTCAAGTACGGATCGGGAGTCCTCTGAAAAGCATCTTCCACTGCAGGGAGAATGATTTTTCCTCTGAAAATATTATACCTACGTCAATGATAGGCATAGCCCTTCCAAACTTTTAGCTGATTACATCAACATTCTTAAGAATTGTAATGCCTAATTTTCATTTACCCTCAAAGTTAATGAAGAAGACCTCTCCTAGCCTCTAGCCTTCAGATGAAAAAGATTAAGTTTGACAAAAAAGCTAAAAACACATCATTATATAATAAATCAGCATGGAAAAAGTAGGCCAATTGAAAATGAAACAAAAATGACATTTCTTAAATGGTCTGCACTTTAACTAATTTAGTCTTTTAATTATCTTTTCCAGCCTGAAAATATACTGTGCCTCACAAAGACAGGAAATCGAATCAAGATAATAGATTTTGGATTAGCCAGGAAGTTTGACCCAACAAAGAAGCTCCAAGTCTTATTCGGCACGCCAGAATTTGTGGCTCCAGAGGTTGTCAACTTTGACCAGATTGGATATGGTACTGACATGTGGTCAGTAGGAGTCATCTGTTATGTCCTGTGAGTATGCTCACCCAATAAAGAGGCAAATCTGTTCATAACCTGTTTATGGTAGACTATTCTAAATAACTTTTAATACATTTTCATTATTATTAATTCAAAAGGGATGCTCATTACAAGTACTTGATTCACATCATGAGCTACATTTGGAAAATGAGTGAATGAGTTTACACACTCAATCCACAAGTACTCAGTGCATAAATTTGTTAAGATTAATATTTTTTGACTATTCTTGAATAACTTAACTACCTACCTCCAATTTTCACATCTGTCTGCAGCATACAATACAAGCCATTCCCTTCAATCTATGCACAAGCTGGAAACAATTAAGTAGGTATTAAAATGATAATTATAATTCGTACAAAAACTTATGAAAGTAAAGATATATAGCTAATATGGCTGTAAATATATTATTTAGAGTAATTTGTCAGAATCGGCACGAGTCAAAACACTAAAATTACGCCAGAGGAGCTCAGCTGAGGTTGTTCATGGGAGGGTTAATCCCTGACAAGTTACCAACCATAGGACACACACACTAATCCTGACAATGTAATCCTTCACCGAGTAAAAAGGAGGCCCTGTAAAATATGTGTATGTGACTCACACCCTAGTCTTTTCCCTCTCCTTCATGTTGTCCCTCTGGTTGACTAAATTTCTGTCTCCTTTAACTTAGTACAAAAACCATGACATCGGTGCGACCCACTTCCATCAGTAGTGTTCACAGGGAAGAGGTTGCCATTACTCAATTTCCTCGATACATGAGAACCACACCTGTCCCTTCTTCTCCCTTCCCCTGTATAGGACACACAAAAGTTGATTTAAAGAAAAAGGAACACTTCAATACTGCCAAAATTTAATTATTTTTGTTTAGGTATCCATATGATGCTGCTATTCTAGAGCATACATCAGTTCCATTAAAGTTTCAGCCACACAATTTGATTCAAAGTTAGCAAAGTCTAACACTTTACAATTGATGCAATTTTTTTTAAGAGAAACTAATTATTTTCATCAAACTATTAAGAATAAACCTGGCTTTCCCTTCTTGAAAACATACGTTGATGGGATACACAGTCACAGGAGTACCAAAACCTCATAAAGGGCATAATATTTTTACATACTAAGAATCATGACTTCATTCAAATAAAATTTAGCTTAAGCATTGTCAAGTCAACAAAAAATTTTTTAAATTATATCGATACATGAATATATACAGCAGCTTAGGTGCATCCAACAGCATCAAATTCCATTTCATAGTTAAGAAGATAAATCATTTAAACTTTGGTATCTCAACTTCATTTTTACAAACAGTAGGATAGGTTATAGTGCCCTAATGCACTCCTATCTCTGACCAGAAGAGAAGATTCAGCCCAAACGTGAAACTTGCTATCCTCCCTTGATTTTGTGACATCTCCAGACATAGCGCAACAAACATCCAACGGCACTCGAGGTGCTAACTTCAACGAAGACATCCTAAGCCAAGTCTTGGGAGATAACCCTGTGTATATCATTAAAGTTTTCACAAACAAACAAGCTTTTTCAGTTATATAAAAGTTTTTACGAATGAATTTTAAACATTATTGATTGAGCCATATTGGGTTTTAAATAATAAGTTAATGAGTGGTGCAAAATGACCAGTGTTGTTAATGTATGCAAACCTAAAATAAGTACAACTACCACCACAAAAACTTGAAAGGTAATACTCAACCAGCAGAAGCTCAAAAAAGGACCTGGGAGCTAACCATATAAGTGTACTTATCAATTTCACTGACATTCCTTAATGATTTTAGATGTCGTTTACTGTACAATATAAGTAACGATCACCAGTTTTCCAAGATGTATTTTACTCTTTTTTATTTGTGTACACAATAATAATGATTAATTTCAGAGGAAGTTAAACTCTACCAATTATGTATCTGAATGTAAAACATGCAGAAAAACATTGAATGCATATTTTTCATTGTATTTTTACAGCTTGTCTGGGTTGTCACCTTTCATGGGAGAGACAGATGTGGAAACAATGGCCAATGTTACCATAGCAAAATATGATTTTGAAGACGAAGCTTTCAGTGAAATCTCAGAAGATGCAAAGGACTTCATTAAAAAACTTCTTGTAAAAGACAAAGAGTAAGTAACTAACCTTGAATTTTCACGAAGACTAAATACATAGGTGTCAAATTAATGGGTTTTAGTTTTATCCAATACTTAGTGGGTTAGTTGCAGCTGAGGTCTCTCTGATGAAATAAGTGAATATGAGCTCCGCTCTTTCAAATATAAGGGGTGTAAACCATGTATTATGGTTGTGAAATTCCATTGCATATTCATGAAAGTACATTCATGAAATAACCTACTCATATATTAATAGCTATGACGCCATCTCTCAGGAATGATTTCTGTCTGCAATGCCCTTAAAAATGAAGAAATCAAAGTTGATAACAAAGAATTCCAACTGGTCACCCGTCTTAATAGATCAGCAAGAAGATGCCAAAAATAGCTATTTCTATGGTTACTGCATCTTAATTGGTTTTGCTGTTCACCTTTACAAGATTACAATGGTAGTAGTTCCAAAGTGTGATTTCGTCAAATTCACCAGAATACCCCGTTTACATATAGATAGCCACTATTGTGTCTCTAAGGTAGGCACAATCTTCACCGATTTCTTTCAGATTATTCAGACATAAGTAATATAAAATGAAATATGAAAAAAATTATGTTTATTCTGGTGAGCCTTTTAGCAAAATCCTTATTCAATTTTAAAGAAGCTGTCATCAACCAATACTTATCAAGTAAAAAGCTTCCCCTTGAAACCTATAGGTTAGTTATAACTGAAAATCCAACTATGGTAACCATAATAAAATTACTTACAATGGCACTGCTGCAGGGTAACTATTTGACAGGGAAGATGCAGAACAGCCAACCAAAAATTAAAATCAGGGTACAATAATGAATACAATTTAAATACAGATTTATAAATATTTAATTGAAAAAAAGCTGTAAAACAGGAACGTCATCTTTATTAAAACTTTTCAAAGTCATTCGTTCCTACGCTTGAGAGTTATTGGCGTAAACAAGGTTACCAGATCCTTTGTGATTGTATCACAGTTGCATTGCCCACATTTCTTCATAATTCACCCATTTGACATCATCAGGTTAAGCATATCTTGCTTATTGAATGACATCATGTATCTTATGTTTTCCATCTTTTTTCTAATGAAACACAACATTTGGTTTTTAATTCCTGATACCCTCGAGGTTAATCCTACCACAGTAAAATCTCTACTGCGTGAAGAATTCATTTTCTTAACTTCATTGAAAATCAAAGACAAACACAGTTCTGCATTGATATTTACTTCGGGTATGCATTTAATCATGCTACCTACATATATGCCTGAAAATTGAGAGACCATTACATCTATAAAAAATATATATTTTTTTCTGTTTTATTTAGAAAGCAATAAATTACTGTTAAAATTGTTAGCAGTCAAAATTCACAATTTCTGGGTCCCATAGTTATAATTGTTATAATTGATTATATCTACCATTCATTTGTGCTTTCACCAATTCACTCTGCATCAACTTGAATACAATTTTGGAGTAAATATCCTTTCATGTTCAGCAGGAAAGTGCAGTATACATATGTATGCATACACTTACAATTACGAGACCCATTATCCTATTATTATTCCTATTATATTCCTATTATATATCCTATTATCATATTATTATTAATATCTTGATATTCATGGTATCTACGAGGTGTGTGAGAAAAGTAATGAGACTTGCAACACTGCGGGCGATCTGGCAACGTCGTGTCTACTGGCCTGTGCTAGACAGGTTTATCCCTTCCACTTTCTCAGTCCGAGTTTCAACTCCGTACACAAAAATGGAGCATTGGAATTTAGAGCAACGTTGTGCAATCAAGTTTTGAGTTAAACTTGGTGAATCCGCGAGTGTGACTTTTGAAAAGTTGAAACAGGCCTATGGGGAACATAGCTTATCAAGAGCACAATTTTTCCGCCGGTACAAATCATTTTTGGAAGGCCGAGAACATGTTGAAGATCAACCTCGCTCAGGGAGACCTTCAACTTCAAAAACTGACGGAAACGTTGAACGTGTGAGGGCTATTGTGAGATTAGACCGTCATTTAACAATAAGGATGATGAGTGAACTGTTAAATTTAAATACTTTCACCATACATCAAATTTTGACAGATGATTTGGGCATGCGAAAGATTTGTGCCAAAATGGTGCCGAAAAACCTCACAACTGAACAGAAGGACAATCGAAGAAACGTATGTCCCGTGTCACACGGGCATTTCCATCAGTGAATTTTTGACCTCAAAACGCATTTCTGTTGTTCCTCAACCCCCCTATTCACCTCATTTGAGTCCTTGTGACTTTTTCCTTTTCCCAAAATTGAAACATGTCTTAAAAGGACGTCATTTTGAAACTCTGGAGAACATTCAAAAGACTGTGACCGACCAGTTAAAAGCCATACCAGTTGAAGACTCTCAGGGCTGCTACCAAGAGTGGGAACAACGACTCCGCAGGTGTATAGCTGCCCAAGGGAACTACTTTGAAGGGGATAACATTGTTGTTTGAAAAAAATAAAAACTTTGGTAAATGAAAAATCAGTCTCATTACTTTTCTCTCACACCTCGTACATTTGATCCACTTACAACGGTTGATATGCGACGCTTGTACAACTTAGATTGATATCCCCCAACTCCTGAATAATAGAGGAGTAGGTATTTCTGGTCTAATATTGTACACTTATCTGTTCTTTCCTCTGTGACAGATATCGCTACTTTTTCACAATTACTGCCTGATATGTTCATGTGCAACAGGTTATAAATTTCACAATCCCAAGTTTTCCCAAGAGTGACCCAGGTTTTAATTACCAAATGGTTTACAGAATGGAAGAAAGCAAAAATTCATCAAACCAATCCTTGCCCAATCATTGGCTGAATGCACTTAACTCAAAAAGACAAGATTTACAAGACATATCAGAAAACATAATACTTAGTTTGTATTTTCAAATTAAAAACCACTTATTAATGCTATTATAAGATGCAAAATACAAAATGCTCTCACAAAACATATTGCAGATTACAAAGTGAAAAGTATCAAAGATGCATTTTCTCAGTGTGCACATTTTTGACACTGCCTATATCTGAGAACAGGAAAACCACAAAATGCTGCACTGCATTACGGTGTTGTTGGAAAAAGTTTGAAATTGACATTCTCACTGTTGATGCCTTCCTCGAGCGAACAACTCATTCCAAACTTGGATATGAAATAAGCAGAGCAAAAAAAATCTTCTCGACCATGTACCAAAATCAGCAAGAAAATTTCAACATCAATCCATATGGCAAATCAAAAATTCAAGGGCCATCCAGCCAACTATGAAACTTCCAATCCAGAAACAATGACAAAATTCTACATGAATGATAAGTCAGGCTCTAAGACCTAGTAGTAATTCATCTATCTCCCCTTCAAAGTGCTTTCATTTATTCAGCATAGAAGGGTTTTGAAGACAGCAGAAAAACAACCAGGTTGTCTAACGACAAGGAGAAGGGCATCAATTCCGGTTCTCATTAGTGGCATCGGTCCACATGTAGTGATTACATTAGCTACTAACAAATTTGATTCCAGTCCTGGGTTAGTGGATTATCAGCTAGGATAGCATTCACTAATGTACTTTACCGAGGGAGAAGATCTTAATCCCATTCTGAATTATTCATCCGCCATAAACCCATTGCTAACTTGTAGCTAGTGTATCACTGATTTCAATGCCATGCTAAGCCATTTGCATGAATTATTTGAGTGTGAAAAGATGATATTTCCAAAGTGGTAGACCAGCAATTTGAAACTTTGGGCATAGGGGTGACTAGGTAGCGTGTTTTATACTCAATGAGAAGAGTAACTTTGCAACTCCACATAAATATTAGTGAGGAATTACTAGTTAGTCTTCTCATTTAAAATGCAGAGCAAATTCTCTGAGGTAATGCCAGAAACAATGGATTATAGTGTGATTTTATTTCAACCTGTTAATTTGCTCACGTTTCTCTGATCTTATAAGTAAATGGATTTATTTGCATGGAATTGTGGAGTAGATGATCTTAGTTAGAATTTAGCATGGATAAATATTTCTTCAATTGCTTCAAGTTCATGATTTTATTGCATACTTTAATATCAGGAAGAACTTGTGTCCACTGTGTAAGAATTTAAAGTATTACATCTAACTTTAATATGAATGTGTCAGATAATCCCAGTAAAATTACTCTTATAAAGGGCATTAAATGTTTATAAGTTCTTCAAGTCCATGAAGAAGTTTATAATGGAACTGCTGAAGGTATCACCATTACTCTCAACTTTTTCATTTTATGAATTAGCAATGATGTATTAAAGCTACCTTAGTATATAAAAATTCAGCTGACAGCTTTAAATATGGACATTGCAAGTAATTAAACATATTCAATGCATGTCTTTGACGTTACATTTCATAACATTGGAGGGTTCAAAATGGTTTAAATATCACCAGCAAAATTCAACAACTAAGAGCATGGGAACAATATTTGGTACACATAATTAAACACAGGTAATGAATAATCTCAGAGGTCAGTTTCTTTCGCATGCACATGTATGTAACATTCACAATTAAATATTATACTTTATTCTGAACTTCCAACGTGAAGTTTGTACCAATATTGAGATACCTGACTGAATAAGTCAAGAAATTGAACATTTATGGAATAGGTATTTTAAACAATTGAGAATGTGCAACATTCTTAAGATTAGTTTTACTTTCACAACGGCTAATTGTATATACTATGCAATAATGCCAAGCCAAGGGAATGTCAAGATCAAAAATCAAACACTCAACTGACAATAAGAATGCTGAGTTAACAGCACTTTAACCTACACCTTCTTGTTTACGAGTGACATAAATCGGCATTTAACATTCACCTGGATGATGTCCACATATATTCACAAAATGACTCCAATTTACTCACTTGGCTGTAAAGATAAGTAAAGATACCTACAAATCTTTACCTTTGAAATTGATGAAAGCATAGAAAATGCCAGAGGTAAAAATCCACCCAGACCCTGAATCAAACCATAGACCTTTGGCTTCCCAGGTAAATATTTGGTCTAACTACTCTGAAAAACTAATATCTGATTTGGAAGTGGTCTGTGAATGGACTGAACTTATCTGTATTTGAAAGATACGTATCTGATGATGTTACCTATCCAGACCAGTTACAAACCACTTTCAGAAGAACAGTTCCTCATAGGTCGCTCAATCCTGAGATTGGATGACTGCAGCCCTCAATCATTCCCTATCAAATGCTAGTTCCCTTACCTACTGATATCTCTTACTTTGTACTTTCCTCTTAATGTGGTCCATGAACTTATTCCTGGGTCTTCTTTTGGATAGACTTTTCCCTTTATTTTACCTTCAATTATGTTCTTCACAAACCAATTGTCTCTCAGGGTGTGAGGTGGTTCTTTTCTGAATGGCATTCCCTATGGTCCTTACCTCTTCTACTCTTCTGAAAACTTCATCATTTCTTATTTTGTCCATCCATTATATCTTCAGCATCCTCCTCCAGCACCCAGTTTTGATGGCTAGTCTTTTCGAAGGCTTCTGGTCTAGTCATTTTCAGAGCAGTTACAGATCAATTATTTTTATCTGGGTTGCCACGTCAATGCATAGGTCACCAATGCTATCCAGGCTTCCTGATTGCTAAGGCAATTTTTAAGAGGATTTATGGGGACTAGATGTTCATCCCAACATACAATTAAGGATTGCACCATTAAGAGAGTAAGAACTTCCAAAACGCCACTTCCCACAAGAATATATCCTGTAACATCATTAATGCCTTCATTAGAGCATGAAGATATTTAATTTCTGCTGAAAACAATGAAGATACCAAATGTATATTTTGGGTGGCATTACTTGCTAGATATTAACCTTAAGATATTTAATTTCTGCAGAAAACAATGAAGATACCAAATGTATATTTTGGGTGGCATTACTTGCTAGATATTAACCTTAAATTAAGAACTATGTAACCTTAAGATAAGTAACCCAGAGAATATAGGATGTCAGAAACTCATTAATACAATTTTTGAAGATGAGATGCTTAGTGAAGAAGAGGGAATAGCCCCTATCGTAGGAAGCAGTCAACTGAAGCAGCAATGACTACCCATACAGTGCTCTGGAGAAAGCTGGAATCACCCTGAAGACACACCTGCCATTGCTAGTTCATTGGTTTGGTAGCCTGTTGACTTTCAGATTGCAACAGTCAAAAGAATCAAAAGTCAATTCCATCTACGGTGTCAAGTCACAGCAAATTTAAGCAAAAAACATCTGGCATTATGATCTGAAATTGTCAGAGAAAAGTTCAAACCACATACATATTTAAGACAATGATAGAAGCAGATGTACGCTTGAAGTTAAATGATTGATGAATGGTGGGCAACTGAATGAAGTAGAAAAATATTTTATTTTCCAAAAACTAAACAAAATTGGAGGATTGCCCAGGAAACAGCATCAATTCTCTGAAGTCTGAAGTAATCATTTCCTGATGGTACCTACCCTACAATTTATGATTTTCAAGAGGCAATGCCAAGAGAAAGCTTTGGAACCTTGAGAAGACTGAAAATACTCCTATGGTCAATTCCTCGCCATGACTGAAGACTTGACTGAAACTACACAAAGGGAGACTTAAGTTTCCCTTTGTGTAGTTTCTAAGTTTCCTTCGACCAGTGACAAAGACCCATTTAACAGCAATGTATATAGCTGCAGTTTTATGCCTTTTTATTCTAACAGTAGAGCAATATATTGTTGTAGCTTAGAGCAAATGGTGATTAACATGTGTGCATTTGGCTTAAAAATTGCAATGAAAATGTGTGCAGGGTTGTCAAGAAAATTCTTAAGAGATATCGTGAAGAAAATACTAAACATGTACCACATTGGAAATACAAATCCACCTCACATACAATGTTTGCTCCATAGTTTGTTGGGGCAATGATGGCACTAACAATGCGATGTAATTTTATCAAAATGCCTGGGAAAGTAATCATGCAAAAATTTTTCACACCTGACAAAAATTATCATTGAACCTTTATCAACCAGTAATGCTACATTAACAAGGTAGTTTACCAGATTTTTTAAATTGTTTAACTTACATACTTCATACTGTCACATTGATAAAGGACAACAGCTACATATCACAAGAGGGAAGCACAAGGTGCACTGCATGAGCAAGCAGGAGCACAGTGGCAAATAAAGACTGCCACCACAATGGATTATGCAACGTCTTTTTAACATTAACTTTTTTACTTTTGGTAAACAAACACCTAAGGAACAAGCAGATGACAATCGATTTCAGCATGGATTATTTTCACTATTTGACACATACATTTCTCTATGCACATAATTTCATAGTTATAACAGTGATAAAACAGAAAGACACATGTCCTAATAACACAATATATGTACTGCCTAATTGCAAGGAAAGTAAGGAAACAATGCCCACACCAGGGGCAAGATCAGTTTCATCAGCTTGTGGTCACAAAAACCTTCTAAAATCATCACAACAACATTCTAATGAGAGCCACTGAAGAAAACTTGAATCTTTACAAGAGAAAAGTTGCATGTGTGTCTACCTATGTATGTACCATATGAAAACCCATCAATAAGATAAAAATGTCTACATAATAGGAGATGGAACTGTAATGTTTTAAGAATCATGATATGTATCAACAATAAAACACTTCCAAAAATGAACGAATAAAAAAACAGCAAAATTAAGAGCAACATAACTGCATAAGGTAAAAGATGGATTTAAGAAGGCAGTCACCAATAGACTGATAACCTAGCACATGACTATTCTGAAAGCCTCAAATTCTCCAAAATTCACTAAGATAAACTGCCAAGTTTCATGCCTCTAATTCTAACCATTTAAAACATGCAGATCCAGTACTAGATACAGATAAATGACTGCTTCTTGATGCACAATGGAATAGCCTGTTTCCTTCGCAAAATACAATCATGCTTACATTAAAAAGCTTTTTGTGAATCATGATTTCTGCCAACAAATTCAACACAGATGGCTGTGTATTCCCATAAGCATAACTGCTCTTGAGCCACAAGGCTCAACATATACTTGCCTTGTTACAGACCAAAACACATACCAAACATAAGCTTTATTAAAATAGGACTACCATGTTTTATTCCACAAAGCTGAGGCAAAGGTAGGTATATTTGAATGTGGCCATACCAGATTTATGACATGACCAGTGGTAGGTAAGTCTGTAGCATTTACCAACTTTCAACAAATTGAAATTGTCTCCTTTGCGACTAACTGGACATTGGCGAGTCTTTTAAGCCTCATTTTCAACAACATGGTGGCTGCCCCAGGGCTTGCCTCGCAGTTTCACAACTTTTACGTGAATTGGCATTGTTCTTATCTCATTGTAGAGATGTGCCTCTAGTGTAATGGAATAACAATTTCAAAATTTCAGAAACCTTTAGAGAAAACTTGTGCCCTTCAATACAAAAGTCTGCACAGTCCTACTGCACAATTCTACGCAAATTTTTATTGATGGTTGACTATTTTGGTGACTATTATATATGTGACTCAGGATGCCTCCTTTACGCACACCTGCTTACCTCAGCCATAAAAGTGATGACTGTCAATAAAAGCTAAGTGCAAAAGCGCACATACTTCTTGCTCTGGAGGCAAGGGTGTAGCCAGGGGGAGGAAGGGTGAGGCAGCTGTCCCCCTCCCCTCTGGCATTAATACTGGCTACACCCTTGCCTAGAGGCATTTGGTTCCTCTCAAGGTTTGCAAACAGTTACTCTCTCAAACAAAAAGGCACACTGTTCCACAGTAAGAGAATTAAAAATGCGTCAATACTCACTTGGCCAAAAAGTTGCAAAACAATGAGGTAAGCACAGCAGGGGCTGCCATGTAGTCAAAGTGAGGTTTTCATACTTACCAGAGTACATTTAGGCCACATGGGAGAAAATTTCCCCTTGTTAACCGTTGACAAAAGTTACAGACTTATCTCCCTTATAGGGGTATCAAAAGAGGATCACCTAAAATGCCCTGGCTCTTCCTAGCTGCGGGAAGAGTGAAGAAGGGTGACAACGGGAGAAATAAATTTTTCTCCCATTCCTGATATGCTCACTGCTATGGCTCTCCCGTTCCTGATATGCCCGTTTCTGATATGCTGGCTTAATGCTGCCGGATAAAAATTCACACCAGAACATTTATACATTCCCAAAGGAGCCAAAGTCGTGTAAAATGACTAGGTACTTGATACAAAGTTCAGCCTGAATTTTTACACATTCAGAGGGTCCAACGATACTCACAAGGAGAAATGAGGACTGGAAGAAATTAGAAACTTAACAATGCCTATTGAGGAAAACTGTCAGTAAGATGATAAATACAAATTCAAGTAGCTATTCATACAACTTTCTCACTCTAATATGTACTAACAACTGTACCAAAATAACAAAACTCTAGTGATTTCTTGCTTGGTAGAAATATGCTGTAAATTTTTCACACTGGTTTTCTCACTTTGTGTATGAGCACTCATAGTTGCATTATAACCCTCTAGTTGTACACAAGTATTTAAGTGCATGAGATGATTACCTGTAATGTTCGAGTTATTTGGCATTTACTTAAAATACATAGGTGCCATTGCTGCAACAACTGGAGGATACAAGGTCAGTTACAGTGGTACAACCTTGGTATAAATACATGCATCAAAATTATATAGACTATCCAAATTGTGATTATAATGCAAACATGAGCGAGCAAGCACTTATCATCATATTCCCATCATTCATAAAATAGTATGGTGATGAACATGCAAGCCACATAGAGGGTAACATATCCAATCAAAAGCTGCTCAAAAAGAGATTATCAGGTTTTCCCTCTTGTTAGGGCTGCCCACTCCCTTGCAATGATGACGATGTTTAGTTAAAAAATAAGAAGTCTTTTAAGGGTAACTTTCACAACACCAGGCTATGATGCCATATAATTTTTCTTTTTTTTTAACATTTATACTCTTAGTTGCAGTTCATTACCCTAATTATGATAGCTACAGACACAGCCATTGTATCACTGTTTTGCAAGTACATACTACTTACATATATGTAAAGACTCTTAAATTTACTGAATTCATTGTCAGATGCAATTTAGACAGAGGCATCCACACACATCTACACCTACATACTACCGTGCGAGCCACCACATGGGCATGCAGTGTTAGAACACCCGCCATGTAAAGGTGGAGAAAAGAAAGAGGTTTTGGGAAAGAAATGGAGAAGAGTTTTATGGGTGTGTTATAAGTAGAGCTCCAGTTTTACTATGGACACTTATTGTGCATGGAAAGTATGAATTTTGGTACCTATCAGTTCGGCAATCTCTCTCTTATTTTATCACATGTGTTAACCTAGAGATGTAGTGTGGCATCAAAATGATATCCTCTCTGTTGCTTTGAAACACACTCCTGTTCTGAATTTCTCAAGTAAACTAAGTCTAGTGCTCAGCCTCCGAGCCTCTAGTGGCTCCCAACATAATCCCTTAAACGCTGAGAAACCCTATGTGTTTGCTCGTGACAGCTTTTAACAAAGTACACAGCTTTCCTTTATCATTTATATATTTCTTTGTTTAAATCTTTTAATTCAGGGTCCCAACAAAATAAGGCATATTTGTGGTGCAGCCTCACCAGAGCGAAGTAGCATCTTTCTTTTACTTATTCTTCCAAGGACCTTCCTACCATACACTTGATAAATCCTAGTTTCTTTAATGCTATGCCACAGAGTAGATATGGAATATGTGTAATGACTTTCACAAGAAATGTAATGTGGTGCATTTCCTAAGATTTATTTCTAGCCCTCACTCCTAGCACCAAGAATGAATGTTGTTAAGGTCCGATGACAGAACCTCTATTTCCGCATGTTAGCTTATTTGGTAGTAGATGACCGTATCGTCTGCAAATGACCTTAGTTCATAGTAAACTTGAGAACTAAGGTCATTTATATAAATAATGAATAAGAGAGGGCCAATCACACTTCCTTATGAACCACTGGATGAGACTCAAATCATATCAGAGCTGATACCATCATTACCTACTCCATGATTGCGATCACTGAGATTGTCCTGTATCCAATCCATTATTTTTTCATTTACTTCGCATAATTTCATTTCTATACGAGTTGTTTGTGAGGAACCTTAGGAAATGCCTTCTTGAAATCAAGGAATATCACATCAAATTGGTTTTTTAAAATTCACCTGTTTTTTTTTATGTCATGAAGGAAAAGAGCAAGCTATGTTTTGTAGTACCTACCCTTCTGGAAGTTATTTTGACTGTCATATAAGAAGTGTCGACCACTTAGGAAGATCATAGTCTTACTAACATTAATGTGTTTCAGAGTCTTGCAAAAAAGGGACGTTAACGAGAGGCCAGTATTTTCCTGGGTCATGACTGTTTCCTTTTTAAATATTGGTGTGATGTTGGCAATTTTCCAGTCTAGAGGTACACAACCATGCACCATCCACGGTAATTCATGCATTGCATAAATTAAGAATGGGGCAAACAGCAACAAAAGAATGTGTGCATCAACTCAACAGTGAAGAAGAACTCAAGAGATCGCAAACCATTGTAATTTCTCCACCATCTACGTTTGCTCGCTGGTTCAACGGTTGTCCAAGACAACCTCTTATGTCAACTTAGGCTACAGCAACTTCTGGCCCGGGTTCATGCAAGTTTCGCATCATAATCAGAACTCCCCCTTGACGGGCTCTCGGAGCTAGCAGAAAAACATCATCGAAGTATCCCCAGGCTCACCATCTCTTGCTGTAAATGCAGCGTTGTGTAGTAAAAGTATGGAAAATGCATTATTTGATGGCATCACGGACTTGACAAAACAAGTAGCCGAGTTGTCTACAGTTCAACAACACCATTAACACACCCATAGTAGTGGATGATTTCCAAGAAGAGATAAATCAAATACCAGGAGTGAACACAACAAACGCATTTGCTGGTACAATGCAAATTACCAGGAAATTACTAAGAAATGCATTCCACCATGCAAGTATGAAGGAAGCACTCGCAGCAGTCTGTTGAGGTGGTGACCAACTGCTCGTCTGCTGGAAGCCGTCTAATCCTCATGGACAAATCGTCAAAACAGAGTTTCCTTGATGACATGGGATTCCATTTATGTTTTTTCCTCAATGTTTCTTATGCAAACAATGCGCTCAAGTAAACTACCACCTTTGTGCTGCAAATGGCATGAGAATTGAAATGTACCTTTTCTGAAGTTGTTAGTGAGGTGAAAATTTTACAGTGTTTAAAAATCAAAATATACACCCTCTTTAAAGTGAGCAGCAGGAACACTTACACAGTAAATTATTACTTAACAAAAAAAAAACTTATTTTGTTGCTCAAATGTATTGCACCCAACTGCATATCTCAAATCAACCATAACTAGAGGCAGTCCGACCAAATGAGTGAGGCATTTTGAGCTGCAAGGGAATAGCAGCATGGAAGGGATTAGGATTAGTCAATTAGAATTTGATATTATTGTTTATGCTAGAGACTAACTCAATATTAAGCGTACATGGTTGGCAGGTCAGTTTTCCTCACAAGAGCAAGGTCAGTCCTGATTTGTTTCCCAGAGAACAGCCAGGATGGACATGACTAAGTGTTAGGAATTTGAGAGCCAGAGGTTCTATTATAAACAATCTGTCAAAAGTAACACATCAATGAAACATCACAATTCCCTTAAAAATCATAGACTGAACAGACATGGAAGGAAACATGCCCCAAAACATGATGTACATTTTTCCATTCTCCATTATGTATTACTAAACATTCCACGTCTGCATTTTGACATTGAAGATACATAGAATAGAGAGAAAATTAGGTACGTCAATTTCATCCTCAATTCACTAGTAGTAAGGCAGTTTCTAAAATGGTATCCACCAAACTTGGAATGAAAATTTTGAGAACTACATTTTAAAAATGAGCATTTTGTCCACGGCTTTCTGTTTCACCTTCTTTCTCTATGATTGACCCATAAATACATCTTACTTCCAACAGAAAGCAAATAATATCCAACAATTCAGTAATTGATGTGTCTAGACTAATGTACAATGAATTATCAGCAGGTATATCATACTAAAGCATGACCTACAAAAGAAGAAATCATTTTTATGTTTGAAACTGAAGTCTATATCTGATGCAATAGCAGGGATGAAAAATCAAGGAAAAATAGAAGTTGAAAATAATCGTAAGATTCTTATGGAATTCAAATACCCAATCTCATCTGTAACAGATTAACATGCACTGCAAAGCATTCGGGGAACATAAGGATCAAATCCAAGAGTCCAATGTTGTTCAGACCCTTAATACCCACTCACTTCAGTATTGTTAGAACAGACAATGAAGAAACTTAAGTATTCATGCAAGTTTTCCTCTAAAAGGCTGCTTCACTTCAAATTGCATCTCTAGGGGCAATTACATACCAGTTGACTGGAATTATCATAAGCATTTCTCAAGAATAACATACTGTACACACTCATGCAGTTTAAATTTTTAAGACAACTTTGGGCAAAAAAATCAGCAGTAGAACTAAATGTGAGCAATCCCATAGAGGGTTTAAAATCTCAGCTAATCCATTCATTCATGAGTATATATGGCATATGCCCACAGCATCTATCTGCCATAGAGATCAATGATGTGCCCAATCAGCAAATCTAAAGAGTAAGTATGATTTGGAGCAAGAGCTCCCCATTGCATGGTCAAAAGAGTTTCATTATTTTTTCCTCACCAAGCTGTGAGAGCTATGAAACTGCATCACACTTTTTGAGTGACTAACAATGGGTCTTTTGTCCCCTTCCCCCACTCTCTTCTACTTGCAGACTTAGAATGTCCTCCACACAGTGCCTCGAGCACCGCTGGTTGAAGCGGTCGTCCCCACCTCCTCCTTCCCCCAGCACCATCATCATCGAGCCCGAGGAGTTAGACGTCACCAAAGACAACCTGCGCTCTTTTGTGGAGCGGTGGAACGAGCACCCAGACAGTCCCTACGTGTTCGACACGGCCTGCCAATCCATCTGCCCCCTCACCCCCTCCTCCTCTTTCCTCCTGCTACCCTCCCCCTCCCAACACTCTCTCCGAGGCATGTCCCCCTCCCCCTGTGGATCCCTCTCCTCATCGCCCGACTCCATCCTCGAGGCGGAAACCCACCTGCCTCCCCAGCCCACACTGCAATCGCCCCCAACCACATCACAGACCCTCCGGCCTCCACCCGACGACCCCTACTACCACTACGCCTTTGACCGGAGGGGCATACAGCCACCACCATGGTACATTGACCGACTCTTGCATGAGAGGAGGGCCTCTGACAGCACATGCATCGTCTCCAAGAAGAATCTTGGAGGGGAGATGCCAAGGGTGAATCTAGTGGACGAGATCCGAAAGCTTTCAGACAGACTTTTCCAAATGGCTTCAAGGCAGCATACCCCGACAAACAATGAAGAAGAGCAGGTGCCGAAAAAGCCATTGCCAGTTGCCAACAACCAGCCAAATGTGATGAAGGACACCACCCCTCAAGTTACTGACGTCAACACCAATGCCAATGCCACCCCCACGAAAGAGCCAACGACAACAAGTACCTCAAACGATGTACCTTGGAGGCGATCCACCTTCCTTGCCGGTCCACTCATCAAGAATCCTTCTTGTGACATGACAAATGGGACATCCAAAGAGACAGATGCATCCCGGAGGCCAAAGTTCAAGATGACAGCCTTTGCACGAGATGTTCCCCAGGCCCCTCCATCCAATTACTTCTTTGCCAAGTCATCGAACGACACCACTTCCCCCACCCTTCCAAGCTGGGTCCGCAGGGACTCCTCATCGTCATCAGACAGGATGAATGCCAGTCAGTCTCCCTCTTTGCGCTGGGGTGTGCCCAGCTCCACACCAGCCCGACAATCTACTCCGTTCACCACGACATCAACACCCAGTGAGCAACGCCAGCAAGGGCCGTCACAACCCATTCGCTGTCCCTCCTCCTCTTCATCATCTTCCTGTTCGAGTCACTCTGCGCCCCACTCCCCCACCAACATGCCAAAACAAATCCATCACATTGCCCAACCTGACCTGACCCAGGACCTCCTGGCTCACCTCCTTGCACAGCCCTATGGCCGAGAGGCACCCAACGCAAGTATAAATTCCTCCACCAGAACCAGCACCACCTCCACCACAAAAGTGATCCGCACTGAAGAGCGGAGCCGTAAGGCCCTATCCATGGAATGGTCGCAGGTCGAAATGACCATGGAGTCCCTAGGGCAGAGGACCATGAGGTCCCTTGCAAAGTATTTTGAGCCAGAGACACAGGAAGAAAAAGATGAGCTCATAAAAGACCCCCTAGGCCCCAATGAGAGGCAGACAATAGCCAGGAATCTGTCACAATTGGGAGTTTAAGGCAGGGAGACAAGGTGGTTTCCAGGAGGAAAGGGTTGAGATGCCCGTATCTCTCACCCCATACAGGACTCGTGTGTGTGTGTATACATGGACCAGCACTGCTGCCGAATGCATGAGTTAGTCAATCGTTTTGTGTGTGTGTGTGTTTGTAAATATATGTGAGAGAGAAAGAAAGACAGTTTGAGGCAGCATTCAAGCTGATTATACAAAAAGACAAAAGAAACTCCCTCTGTATTCTCCTCTTCCTGTCATTTGGCCCTCATCCCTCACATCTAACTATAGCTAATATTCTTTGTCCTTTGGGTACAGCCAGAGGATGACTGCACGACAGACCCTGACCCACCGATGGTTTGATGAGGCACCAGTCCACACCACATTGAACAAGAAAAAGCTGAAGAGATATGTGATTAAAAAGCGGTGGATAAAGGCAGTGAACCTGATAATAGCACTGAGGAGAATGGGGGCAAGGCTGGACCGAGGAATATGAGATGGACAATCAATTACATCAGACATGAAACAGGACTTTAACTTCAGTGTAAATATATAAATAATGTGTTAATTGGTTACTAAGACATTTGTTACCCAAAAATTGATTAATGACTCAAAAATATTGTACATGTGTTATTAAATTGAGAAGACAAATGTGTAAATAAGAAATATAATGCTTATATAGATATATATATGTGTGTGTCAGGTGGGAGGGGAGGGCCTCTCAAAAAAAGAGCTCGCCCTCTTAATTCCTCCAAATCCCCACACCCCTACTTTCTACTTACTCCCTAAAATTCATAAAACTGGTGTCCCCGGCCATCCCATCGTCTCTAGTTACGGCTCACCCACTGAGAGAATCTCTGCTCTCCTTGATTCACACCTCCAACCATTAGCCTGGCGCCTACCGTCATTTATTCAGGACACTCAGCATTTTCTGAGCCGCCTTAAATCCCTCCCCTCTCCACTTCCACCTGGCGCTATTCTCCTAACAGTTGACGTGTGATCCCTTTACACAAATATTTCCCACATTGAAGGTCTGGCTGCTGCAAAGGAACTTTTCAATAGGAGACCCATTGGCTCACGCCCCTCTACCCCCTTCCTTTTGAAACTAATAAGGATGGTGCTCACCAGAAACAATTTTGTTTTTGGTGGGCGTCATTTTCTTCAAGTTAAAGGTACCGCTATGGGCACGAGAATGGCACCCTCTTACGCCTCCTGCTTCCTCGGGCGATGGGAAGAAAATCTATTATCTTCTTCCCCACTTAAGCCACTCATTTGGCTTCGTTATATAGACGATATTTTTATAATTTGGACCCACGGAAGCAGAACACTTGATCATTTTATTAAAAAAATTAATTCACTTCCTTTCTTTCACTCACCTTTCTTCAACTTCTTCAATCACGTTCCTCGATGTAGATATTCACTTAAAAAATATCAAAATTAGCACATCTGTCCACAAGAAACCCACCAATCTGCAGCAGTACTTTGCATTGTGATAGCTGTCATCCCGATCACTGCAAACGCACCCTCCCATTTTCTCTGGCAAGTCGAGGTCGCAGTATTTGCTCCGACGATTTTCATTTATTTCGTTATTTGAAAGACCTGGAAACAGCCTTCGCGAGCCGGGGATATCCCCTCCCCCTGGTGAGGGAACAATTCATCAGGGCGGTCGAGCCCTCAAGGAGACCGCCCTCCACACCTCAACCGGACGATCAACTTTCCCCTGAAGAACAAATCTTTGCAACCACCTTTCATCCGGGTCTAGATGCTGCACTGAAAAACCTTCTTAGGTCAGCACACTCAATTCTCGCCTCTTCCCCCTCAACAACTTCTTTTATTTGTAGAACTCCCGTGCTCTCCTTTCGTCGCCCTCCCAATCTCCAGAATAGTCTCTGGATCCGCGACATTCGACAAATCTCACTTGAAGGAAGTGTGGCCAATGCCCCTCTCGTTGGATCAAATCCTTGCAGCAAGCCCCGTTGTCTCACCTGCCCACTCAACCCTTTTGCCCGAACTTTCATGACCCCTGTCACAAATATAATGTATCAGATACTAACTCGGGGAACCTGTTCCTCGAGTAATGTAATTTATTTCCTCACCTGTAAACACTGCCAGGCCTTCTACGTTGGCTTCACAAGCACATCTCTCAACTTACGAATCAATAACCACAGGAGCAGCGTGACACAACAATTGAAGCTGCCTGTAGCGGAGCATGCCAATTCTCATAACCTCCCCTTCAACGACTGCTTCCAAGTAAAAATCATCCGCGCCCTCCCACCTGACACATCTATCATGGAGCTCCGCCATTGGGAACAATCATATATTTCAATCCTAAAATCTATTTGTACTCCCGGGCTTAACCTCCGCTAGCTTTCCCCGTATCCCCTCCCCTTACTCCTCCCTCCCTCACATCCTTCCAACCAATCACTTCCCTCAAACACCAACCACCCTCCTAGTCAGACCCTCCACCCTCAACTCCAGTGTGACACTCTTCAGTTGTGATTTTCTCTCGCTGAGGAGGGGTTCTCACCTGAAAGCTTCCGAGAGCAGTGGACACCGGTGTCGCCATGGATCGCCTCTCTGTGAGTGCCCACTAATATACCTATCTATCCCTCCCCAACCTCAACGCCTTGTTGCTAGCTTATATTTCTAAATTCATTTCCTTTTCTTTAATATATTTATATATGTGTATGTACATATATAAGTCCTTTTACAGCAAAGGCTCCAAGTGTTCATACAATTAACCACAGGGCAGTACCTTAAAATGATACTCCACTGTGATAAATGCAAAAAGAAGACTCCATTTGGGTAAGATAAGCATTTATAGATACAGTAGAACCTCAATGAGACTAAGTGCCTCGGGAATGCAACAATGCTACAACTTATTGTTACATGAATTTAATGGACAGAGATTCAAATCACAGAATTGTGAGTTGTAACAGGTCAACAAAATAAATTATAGAAGCATTCGATATAATGCAGATAAGTAAAATTTTTGTAACAACAAACTTCTAGTAAAACTCAAAGACATAAATCTAAACAAAATATTTTGCAAGTAAATAAAGTGAACTAAAAAAAACTTAATGATGCTTTGTTGCACCATTTATGGATGCAAGATTAACTGAAAAAAGTATGACAAATTGATAACAGTATTTCCTAAAAATGTTTCGGTCAGTCAAAATACATCTCATAAGCCTTGAACTGTTAACAAAACCTCTAATGCTTCCAGAGCAAAACTGTTATGCTCGCATAAGTGTACTTGCCATTCTGTACCCCCTCTAGCATTACAAAGTGGGTACAGCATGGTCATAAATAATATTCTCTCCAAATTCTGGATCTGAATGATGTCTTTAATTGACAATGATATCATTATCTGAAGGATGTCCAGCTACTACAAAGTCTACATGGTAATAAAAGTGTCATAGTCCTCATCACATGATATCAATAACTTAAGCATAGGTCATTCAAGTGATTACAAAATTGGGACTTGTTGAAATGTTGATTGACTTATTCTATTCCAGGTTTCAATCCATTGAAAAAATTTCAAAATTTTGGACTCGATTGAAAAACCTTCTGGGGTCACACATCGGCTTCAAATTATGAAAGACAGATTTTCTTTTTTAACACACATTTACCTAACTGTTAGGGGTCTCGTGGTTGATTGTGTGGGTGTTTCACACAGGAGGTGATTCCACAGGGTTCCAACAGCACTGCAACACTAATTACGTCTTCGCCTGATGCATTGTGAACTTTTATAGGACTTCATTGTATCACTAAATAATCATGGTCCTAACCACAATAAATCAAGTCATCCTCACTTGAACTTCTAATATGGACACTTTTCAATTACTAATTTCTGATTTTGAAACCTAAATATTCATTTATATTTTTAACTTTGCAGAGTACAATTTGTTTTGTTATCACGAAAATTGCACATGTCATCTTTAAAAATGAGAAACAGCTAATGTTGAAGCAAATAACTCCATTGAAATTGAGTACAACCATCGTGTGCCCTATAATTCCAGGATCACTGGTTCTTAGTAGGAGTAATTAAATATTAGTATTTTAAATAATATTGATTTTGAAAATATTAATTATATGCACTACATATCTGCAATGTTGACATTTTAAAGGGCTCAAAGGTCTCTCACAAATATCAATTGAATCATTTGCTTCAAAATTTGCAGAGTTCAAATCTTTTTACAAGTAGTACAATTTTACAATAAGATCAAATGGTTACTATGAAACTTAAGAAAAAAAATCAGGTGTTTTCACTTCTAAATTGCCAGTAATCACGATGAAATTTATCACAAAATGAAGCACTGCGATTATATGCACTGAAAACTGTGGTAATAATAATAAATATTTATTTGTCCAGCAATTTGATCGTACAAATGTAGGACACGTCAATACAGGCATATACAAAACAAATGAAAAATTTACGGATGAAGAAATTGATCAACAGAGTAAAACAAATTTCTTAGTAAGAAGCCATGTAATTTAGATTTGAAGAGGGCCATCGTCATTGCCCTCTTAACTTCACGAGGAAGCTTGTTATACAATAAAAGGCCCATATGCATTGGGGCATAACTTGAGTTCCTTGTTCTAACCTGCAATTGGTGGAGGTCAGCAGAGCTCCTTGTATGATAACTATGAATGTCATTATTAAAGGCATGATTGGAAAGATTTTTTCCTGGCACAAATAATTGCAGCAAGTATGTATATACAGGGAAGGGGTAAAATACCAAATTTCTGAAAGAGGGGGCAACATGGGGCACGGAGAGAAGCTTTACCTATCAGCCGCAGACATCTCTTTTAAATTTTGAATATTATTTTGGCATAGGGTGTAGGGCCCCAGAAGAGAATACTGAACATTACCTGAGAGTAAAACTCACCATAATAAATTGACAATAGCACATCATTATTTACAGTTTGTCTGATTGATCGAATTAAGAAACAGACAGCTCAGCTTGCAACGGAGTTTCTGAATCTGACCGTCCCAAGACACACGACTGTCTAGAGTGACACCCAAAAAGGAAGAACAATTTTTCTGCGGAATAGGGTTGCCATTTATATTTACAGAGATAGGTGCTATATGTTTATTTTTATAGGAAAAATAAATTAAATTTGACTTTCCACATGGGGAAGAAGAGAATTTTCACTACACCACTCTTGTAGGCGATGTGCAGAATTATTAGATTTTAAAGCCAGACTTTCAATTGAGGAAGCAGACACTAGCATACTGGTATCATCAGCATACAATATTGGAAGTACACCTGGGGAGGAGGTCGTTTATATACAAAAGAAATAGTACTGGGCCTAAAACAGAACCTTGGGGTACACCAGAGTCAACTTTTTTCTCAGGGGATATAAAGTTGGCTCTTAGTATTCTGAGGACAACACTCTGTTGCCTATCACTAAGATAGGACTTAGGTAATCCATCCATATACTGTTCCTCTGATGCCGAAAAACTAAAGTTTTTGCAATAGAAGATTATGATTAACACAATCAAAGGATTTTGAAAAGTCAAACATTAGAATTAGGGATTCTAGTCTGTTGTCCAAGTCAGATAGTATTTTATTTATGACATGATAAGTGGCAGTAGTAGTGGACCTGAATTTCCTGAGACCATGCTGGGATGTGGATAGTAAATTTTTGGATTCCAAGTAAGTTATAAGACGAGAATAAAATACAGCTTCAAAAATTTTGCTAAATTGATTTAGTAAGGAGATGGGTCGATAGGAATTCATTTGTTGCCGACTGCCTTTTCCTTTGTAGAAAGGAAAAATCTTAGCAACTTTAAGAGAGCTTGGAAACTTGCCTAACCGTAAAGATTCATTGATTAAGAATAATAAGGGTAGCTTAATTGCAGGAAAAGACTGTTTTACTATGGCAGTTGGAATCCCATCCATGCCTGATGTGAACTTATTGCCTAGATGCCGGATAACATTTAATAGTTCTGAATCCGAGCAAGGATAAAGAAATAAGGAGTGACAGGGGCTCATCGGTTGGGTATGTTTCTTCTGCTGTGTTGTAATTGGTGTGATAAAAAAAAATCATTAAGGGCTGAGGCTATTTGAAGATTATCACCAAGAGTATTACCATTGGAATCCAAAAGAGAATAATCTGGCCTAATACTCCAATGATGTTTAGATTCTTTCATAATTTTCCCAATTTCTCAAGTTTTGTTTTCAGCATTATTGATTCTTTGGGAATTGTAGGTCCTTTTAGCATTCTGAAGGATATGTCTATAATTCTTTTTCATGACAGAATAGTCAAGTCTGTCAGCAGGGTCTGTCTTATTATGGAAGTAAGAAGCCATGTCTTTCATTAACCTGGATAATCCACGGATTTCTTCAGAGACCCAAGGTTTTGTGCACTTTGAATTAGATTAACTTCTCGTTCTTTTAGGCAGAATAGGGAAACAGTTGTCGAAGCAATTTTGGTATGATGAATAGAAGTACTTGAAGCTCTCATCAAAAGAACACAGGGAGTAGACATTTGACCAATCATGGAAATTAAGCATTTCACAGAGTGTGGCCACTTTTTCTTCAGAGAAGAGTCTCTTATATGAGGTTTTATAATTTATGGGAGAACTGATTGCAAATGTGGAAATCAAAGGGAAATGGTCGGAAATATGAGATATAAGAACATTTGTTTCCACAAACATTAAGGCAATGTTGGTAAATATATTATCTATGACAGTTGCAGAAGTAGGACTGACTCTTGTGGGTTTTTTGTTGATGATATTCAGATTAAAAGAAGTAAGAATGTCAAGCAAATCCCGTTTTTCTTAAGAATCATCGAGAATATTACAGTTAAAATCCCCGGTAATGATAAGTGAAGGGTTATCAACAGCGTTGTGAATTTTTTAATTAAAATTACTAGAAGAAGAACAATAGATAGCCGCCACATGAAAGTGTGTTCCTTAGAGTTGAGTTTGGGTTACACAAGATTCGAACTCCTGTTCTTCGTTAAAGAAATCATAGGGAAGTGTCACAGAGGAGTATTGTAGATTTGTAGACACAAGAATTAAGACACCTCCATTTTTTAACATAGTTCGACAAAAAAAAATCAGCAACAACATAGCCAGGCAAATGGAAAGAGTTCACTTCGTCGGACGTAAGTCAGTGTTCATTCAAGCAGATTACGTCCGGTACTTTAAAACATAATAGTATGTAAAATTGCATCTATGGTGGCAATAATAATTTTATGTACATCAGTAAATGTAGATATTAATAAGCTTTCAATAGTATTTCGGAGCATTATATTCCATTTACTTGTTTGAAAATAGAGGATCTGTAACTCAATTATTCAGACTCTTATACTGAGAGAATTGGAGTGCGATGGTAAATGATGCCATTCCAATAAAGATGTGATATCTGCAATATGGACATGATCATATGATAGAAATATGGAATACAATCAGCATCTTCTGTGTTGTCCACCAATCCATTCAGGATGAGTTTGAAATATTAAGCTGCAATAGTGTAGCACATATGGTACATTACACAGGTTACTATTGAATAAATTATTAGGTTTAATAACCTTTACAGCCATAATGCTAAGGTTATCCAAGTATCGATTGCTGAAAAGGAGAAGGATTTTTCTAATAAGACATTCAAATGTCCCATTGCTGAGTTACTTGAAAGCTTTCTCTCAAAGTTTTTTCAAGTAATATTACTATTTTTCAGCCTAGAGATGGGCCAAATGCATCCATTCACCGGTAATAGAGTACCTGAACAATTTAGAAATGAAAACACCAGGATACCAGGTATTTTCACTTCTAAATTGCAAGTAATTATGATGAAATTTAACATAAAACGAAGCGCTCAATCATGCCTGCCATAATATGCACTGAAAACTGTGACATTTAAAACATAATAGTTAGTAAAATTGTTTTGGTCCTCAAATGAATACTTGGGTACCATCCGAGTACTCATGCCCTCGTGTGGGTACCCAGGTATTCATTTGGGTGCTCAATTACCAGTGAATGAATACATTTGGCCCATCCCTAGTTCAGCCTGTTATTGAGCTCATATTCTGATATTTGTTTAGTAATTGCTGATACCTCTCCGCGTCCATGTGGCCTAGAGCACTCCATTGCATTCTGGAGCCATAGTTGCATGGGGCTGCACGAGAGGTGAGTCTTCCAATGCTCCGCTCCAATGGCACTCCGCTCCAACCCTTACTTGACTCCGAACCAGAGCTCTCCACAGTTTTTGCCTCCCAGGTCCAAATCTCCACAGCACTTTTCCATTAGAACCGGTTTAGAAAAATACCCACGGGCAGTTTGTTTTTCCCATAGTTCAGCGTCAGTCCGAATCCCTGATTAGAAGAAAAGTCCACAAAAACTGGCTGCAAAAACTAGGAAGTGAGGAATCACTTCATTATGGAGAATACTACCATGTTGCAGATTGGGAACATTGTACAATGTTGGTAACATGGTTAGCAGATTCAACTCATGATTTTATGTAGTTTGGTATGAGGTGCCCACACAGAAGCATTGGTATAAGTTCATATGGATGGATCACGTTCTAGCACGACAATGAATCTTTGATGATAACTACAGCCAAATAAAGAAGGTTGAAGGAAATGGAAATGTGGTGTCAGAGAATAACGGAGGGGAAGTAAGTGTAAAGCTTCAGCAAAACCAGATCTCCAGATTGGTAGCCGTGGACAATGGTTATGATAATTATATTCCACATTAAAGCACAATGCAATGGAATGCTTAGGGCATAGCTACATATATTAAATGAAAATTTGGAGTGAGGGAAATATTGAGTCACCTAAACAAGAACTCTGGATTCTCTCCATGAAATCAGTGAATGTCCACATATCTACAGACATTAGCCATTATTCAGATCATGAACTACTGATTGAAATTTCACAGAACTCTTTGATTATTAAGTTTTCACAGCCATTCCTGTATGCTATTGTTCTTGAAGGCATGGTAAAATGCTGAACACATCCTTCAACTAATAAACTGTGCCATGAAAAAGTTTAACTTTCTTAAGACAAAATCAGGTATGCGGTCGTGTATTTTGGCATGCACACCAAGAACACAACTTACGACATAAGCCAAAAAATTACCGGTTAACCACTGACCCTAAGATCATAAATTCCTCATATCATAGAACAGTAATGTAATTACTGCACCCACATTTGAAATATAAACATCCTTACAATGACCACCACATGCTACCATTTTTCACATCCTCCAGGATTTCTTTCCCAAGGGAAAAGCTTTTTGAAGGACTGATTGCTACTGCAATAATGGATGCAAATTATCAAGGAGGGCTCCAAGTAGTTTAGAATATCATAGTAGTGAATGACATGGCTGAAATAGGGGTTGTTCTGATCACCAAGTTCGTCAAGGGTAATAAATAAACCAAAGATGAACAGACAAGGCAATAACTGCAAGCAGCTGGAGCTGAGCAAAGAAAATAATATGATATAAATGCCATTAAATGGTCCGAGTCACATTTGGCTGTATGGTCATCTCTATAGACCAGTTATGAAATGCTAAAAGAAAATACTTATCATTTCTTTCACCAAAAACTCCCCATTACCCGTTGCACTGCAATCAGTGTCTCATGCACCCATTAGGGTCCCATACCCCTGAACATAAGGCCAACGTGTATTTAAAACAAGAAAATTGCTATTTTCCATAATTTGAAGCAGATACTCGACTCCTAAAAATTATCAGATTGATTCCAAATTTTCAACCCTTCCTTTTTTACTGGATTGTGATCAACAATCAAATAAGCCCGTCAACATGTTGACAAGTCCAAATTTTGTAATCACCCAATCATGTCGTTATTGAGGTGCGAATGTAACAGAGTCTTCTCCTTGATGTCAAATCCCTGTGGTCTGAGATAGGGACTTATCCCTTGTGTGGGTATAATGCCATTAGGCAGATTTCCAGAGAAAATGTGACATTTGAAGTTTGAAAAGAAGGTCGAAGGACGAGAACGCTTGCAATATGAAAAGTTTGCTCTCATTTCCTAAATATGAGACTGATTCATTTCAAACTCTAAAGCATGCAGTTCATGCTGTCTAGGCTAGATAAATCTGAACAGATATTCAGTATGCTATTGACATGGACAAGAGATGCATTACAACTGTATTTCCATACCTAGGTAAGGTATGACTTGAGGCCAAGTAATAAGTCTTACGAACTGTGTCTCAGAAAGCTAATATGTACCTCTTTTCATAAAAAAGGGTAGAAATGTCAATCGTAATAATTTTTACCGCAAGAAAGGTGACTAAAAGAACAAGTTCATTGGGAACTGTTACTTAAGCAAGAAGGGAAGTCCTAAAAAAAACTGAGTGCCTTTAGCCTCCTAATAAACAATGATATCACCTTGGATTTAAACCATGGGAAAGATAATAAGACTTTTATCTTAACAAGTACTCTCCGTCCTGATGTATTGGGAAACATTCAGTAAATTTAGCCACTCTTAGGTGGCCTGTACACATGTACCGCAATATTCTTTATATTGGAGGAATCATTTCATGGGTACTGCAATGGGAGGTAACAAACAGTACAATATATTACCAGAATTTCCCCCTGAAGCTTTCTGAGGAGCTATACTAACTGAGGCAAACAACAGAGTTCCATAGAGCAGACCCCTGTGATGCATGCAATGCTGCATCAACACTACAGGACACGATGACAAAAGGTGTCAGGTGCCCATCAATTGCTAAACAAAAGATGTGTCAAGTGCCAAAAAATGCAAGACAAATAATTAGGTTGTTTGGAAAAAATGTACATGAAAGGAATGAAACGTTCTGACTTGCTTAAATTGCATGTAAATTAAAAAAAGGATATCAGGCACAATTGCACAACATTAAAAAGCAAATTTTACTATGAAAAAATTAAATGACAATGCTTTAATTAGACAATATGAGTTATTTTGATGTCATGACTGATGTTTTATCCATTGAAAATTAAAAAAAAATTTTTTTTTATGCATAAAAAACAAAATACAACCATTTTTGACCTCCTACCATCCTTTCAGGGTGGAAGTCAAGTTCCATCCCTCTCATGTTAACTCTCACTTTTTTAATTATTTAAAATTAAAGCTGAAGAAAGAATGGAAGACAAAGAGATGATGACAAGTTATTGGTGATGTCAAAAACCTGCTTCAGTTTCAGAGGTCACATAGGTGAGGTAAGGTAATGCATGAATAAGCATGCCACAAATTGAGGACCTATGGAGGTCTTATAGGTCTTACAGTTACATCAAAGACAATAATCAATAAAAAACTATTAATTCTTTCTACCAGTCAAAGAAAATGACTGTTGATGATACAAGTAGTAGTATGAGTAGTAGAAGAGTAAGTAGTAGCAAGTAGTTCAAGCACTTTGACGGCCAAGGTCTTTTTGCATTTACTGAATCAGCTATTTTGAGGGAGGGGCAACACCACAGCAGAAGAATATGAGCACCTCACCTTCCAGTCCAATGCTAGCCCAAAAACTTTGGGGACCATGCAAAACCTGGTGATTTCCTTCATGGCATACTATTGTTCCAAATGACACAGATTTAACTCAGTATCTGCTATCTAGGGGCAAATGTCACAAGCTCTGAAGTGAGTGGTGCAATAATAGTAATTTTGTCTTTATTGTGAGCAAATTTAGGACTGTAAAGTCCTCTCTTACAATTACCGTACTGGCCCGAATATAAGACGGCACCAAATGTAAGACGCGTTGGGTTTTAGAGCTGGCATTTTAGGGAAAAAATTTTGATGCTCATATAGGATGAAAGCAGCATGTAGATTTTTTACTCGTAAAACTTCGACGTTGTCAAACATCAGTCATCGTGATATGCCTTGCAAGATTAAATGTGATGTTTTCGTTCATTGTAGCACTGTAATCAAGTTTGAAATTGTCATCATGAGGAACCAGTAGTTACACCACTCACACGTGTTATGCGGGTTGCGTCCCAAAATTATATTATTATTTTTTTTCAAAGGGCGCGAAAATAAGACTGATAACAATTTTTGACCTCTTCCAAGTAGAAAATCTAACAGTCTTATATTCAGGCCAATACGGTAACTCATTCGATGAACACAAACACCCATATCATGGGCATTGAATAATCTACCCAGGCGGGATTCGAACATACGACCCTCGGGTTGGCAGGCGAGGTCGCATTTATTACATTGCTGGCCCCAGAGGTAAACAATATAATAAATATCAAGCTTAAATGAATAGTAACACATTTTTTGTCCAGGAATTGGGAAAATGATCAAATTAGCATTGGTACAATTTACTTCCCACATCCCAGGGCATCACATACATATGCCTCCGATTGAAAATTGTATGCTGACACTCAAAAAACTCGTTTCACAAAGGATCCTAGCATAAGTACAAGAGTGAATATAGGCCTTGGATATAACTTAGCTGTGGTCTCTCTTGTATCTTATTGGTGGAAAAACGACAAAACAGACAGGTGGAGAACTGTAACCCCAGGCAAAGATAGCTTCACATGGTAGGTTTGAGTATCTTGCATTAACTGATAACTCTGCAAATTGTATTCCAACTTACTGCTACAGTAAAAGAGTAGACTCAGACAGCCAAAGTTATGATCAGCAGAGAGAGTTACACAAAGTTGGCCAATCATATTAAAGAAGTGGTGAAACAAACTGGAAAATTGGTATTTAAAATGAGATTGAAGTCTACAGAAAATTCCTTGAGGAGAAGAATGAAATGAGATAGATGGAGGCTTTGTGTGACCATGAACCAAGCACTATGAGTTGAATGTTCTCACAACTGATGAAGGTCAGGAGTTTAGAGTGGAGTGCACTCTGGTCAAGGTAAAGATTGGATGCTCCGACTCATAAAATGAGAGAGTTAAGATAATATAAGGAAACACAAGCCCTAATATTTCTCTGGGTTGATAACAAAATAATTAATTGAAAGGTGGGTATTCATGCATTTGAATGTTTGCACTTGGGTATTTGAATGTAAATACGTATGTTCTAAAAGAATGCATGAAAATTACAGGCTTGAAAATTAAGGCAGATAAAAGTGCAAGTAATGTACATTGAAAAATTGCATTTAACATACTAATGTGTCACATAGTTACAGAAAAATAATGATCCAAAAGTCTTAAAATTGATACATATTTTCAGCAGTTTTCATCACAAAAATCAAGAGCTATTCGAAATATCTTGAAGAGGGCTATACTCAAACCATCCCTCCCCAACAAGTATGTGGGCCCGTAGAGAGACAAAAAGGTGCTGGGGTGGGATTGTTCCGAGCCCCAAAATGGCCATTTTCAAAAATGAAAAGTCCAATTCCAAGAAACAAAATGGCTGTTTGAGCCAAAAATAAAAGAAAGAGGGTAAGGGGAAAACGGTGTGTACTGGAAAAAATACCCATCCTCTTCAGTAGTTATAGTGGATGACATCAGTTTTCTCAAATTTTCTGAAGGAAAAAAAATAAAATGGAAGGCATTGTGAATGTGACAGAAAATACCCACATTTTAATGCTATGTATTAATATGGATTAACATCTGTTTTCAACCATTTTAAATATTTTTATAAATTCCACCATGTCATGATTGTGGATAATCATTTGTAATCTACAATTATTGGAGGAAATATCTCAATGTCAACAGCTTAAGTAGTCCTGAGAGCCATGAAGCGACATATTATTATAAAGAATGAATAGCTGAAGATTGATAGTGATAGTAGCAGGGCGTTGCTGAGAGAATTGGGTCAGGTAGCTGAAATATTTCTTTTTAAGAATGGAATCCTGGGAGTGGGTGGCTTGGAGGGAGGATGAATTGTAGTGTGGGTCATGAACATCATCTTTAAAAAAAATCCCTCGAGTTGGAGGGTGATTGTAGGGGGTGCTCATTCAAGAGTAAAATCCTTAAAGAGTCAATGAGTGATTAGAGGTGGGTGTAGCAGTAGACTGGATCGTGGATTATAGTTTTTAAACAATGACATGCCATCAGTTGGTGGGTGATTGGACAGGGAGTAGCTATAGGTATTTGGAGAGGGGGTGTAGTTGCAGTGCTACTTTTTCGGGAATAACATCCCTAGAGTGTGCTTATGATTAGAAGGGGTGTATATGTAGTGTGAATCACACAGTAAAAGTCTTTGTTTTGAGAATAAAATCCTAAGGGATAGCAGGTGATTGGAGTGGGTGTAATGAACTGCAATGAAAAAAGCTATTGTGACAGTCACTACGTTTACCAATCAAACTCAGATCGATTTGGTCAGTTTAGCTCAGAATGGTAAACGCAACGGGCTAGCGAGATCCATATGAGAAGCGGGCTAACTCGGTCTGCTTTCTCAGCCAGTTTGAGATTTCAAATCACTATGAACCGATTTAAATCGATATTCCAATGGATTTCGCATTGGTAAAACAGGCGATCTGAGTTAGCTGGCTTGGAATACTTCAACAGAATTTTAGAATTTCTTGAAACGAGAAGGCATTAAGCACAGGTTAACAGTACCCTATACTCCTCAACACAATAGGAAGGCTGAGAGAACAAATCTGACCTTGATGGATATGGGGAGGTGCATGATAATAAAATCAGGAGTTCCTCGACATTTCTGGGCAGAAGCTCTAAATTCAGCTTTTTCAATCAGAAATTACTGTCCATCAACATCAACGGATCATCATATACCTCAAGAACTCTGGAGAGGATTCAAAAGCACACTAGAGGAATTGAGCAAAGTCAAGGTATTTGGATGCCAAGCATGGGCGAAAACATGGAGGTAAGAAGTTAGACCCTCACGCAGAAGAGTGCATCTTTCTCGGAGTAGAAGAATCCGCTAGTGGATTCCGATTATGGAATTTAACCGGAAAGAAAATAGAGGTGAGCAGAGATGTAGTTTTCAATGAAAATACATTTCCATACATCAAAAAACAAAATAGAGAATCCAAAGTTCCTAGAGAGCATCATATGGAGACACTTAATATGGAGGACAGCGAAGAAGACAATATGGAAGGAGAGTATAATGCAGAAGTCCAAAAGGATGAAGATTCCTTTGAAGTTCAACTTCATCTGAAATTCAAACATGGTGGGTGAATTTATTGAAGAAACTGCCATGAGAAAAATTCGGCCTGGACTGGGAATCGAACCACGGACCTTTGGTTTGCCGGACCAATGCGCAGACCACTACGCTATCCAGGATTCCTAATTCCCATGGCAATTTTGGTGGATACAAGGCAACTAGATCTTAGGCCCTTGCGGTCCATCAAAGATGGCAACGCAAGGGAGAAGAGGACTTCAAAGAAGCCACAACCAAGAGTCAGAATCCTTCACCAGCACATATGCCGTGCTTAGCCATTTGAAATTCAAACATGGCGGGTGAATTTATTGAAGAACTTTCGAAGGGGATTAGGATCGAATTTCTGTAGTAAAATCCTACATGTTAGCCCTTATTAAGTATGCTGTACTGAAATGGAATAGCTAACATAGAAGGGCGTCTTATAGGCCATCAAATAATGTTATGATGAACTTGCAGCGGTTCCACGTTCGTTTCAGTACATATACTGATAATAGTATTTTGAGAAGTCGTAAATAACCGGGTGAGATATAATTTAATTTGTACTAGAACTGTGTGGCATCCATACCTCATGGACCGTGTAATTCATTTTGAGAATTACATAATATTTTTCTTTGCTTACATGCAGAACGTAGACTTGAGAGCTTTCATTGGTTTTGTAAGGATGATGCATTCATTTTTCGATATTTAAAGAGTATCATCATATACAAACTCCCCCCCTTGCTTGCAAATTGCAAGCACCCATTTATAGGAGGGAAAATGAGATAGAAGATGGATTTCAGGAAACTCCACTGGTGGAAGAAATCTCCACAGAAACAAGAAGATCTGAAAGAACTAGGAAGGAGAAAGTCCCCTGTCCTTGTTGCAATTTAGTACTGGATCAAGAAGTTGACGTGATAGTACCAAAGACTGTTCGAGAAGCCGTGTGTGGACCATATGCAAAAGAATGGAAAGAAGCTATGGAAAAGGAAATGCAAAATATGGTAGAAAAAGAGGCATGGGATGTTATACGTAGGCCAGCAAACGTGAATGTGATAGGAACGCGATGGGTGTTTCAGCTTAAATAAGATGAAAATGGTAAGGTAGTCAAATTTAAAGCCAGAATTGTTGCCAAAGGGTTTTCTCAGATACCAGGCGTAGACTTTGACGACACATATAGTCCTGTATTAAAGAAGTCATTGAGAATACTTATTGCGTTAGAAGTGGAAAATGAATGGGCTATTAATAACCTAGATGTAAACAGTGCTTACCTTTAAACTCCCATCCACAATGAAGTTTATGTTGAACAGCCTGAGGGTTTTTCTGAACAGGGGAAGTGTTCCAAAGATTTTGTATGCAAATTAAAAAGGAACTTATATGGACTGCACCAGTCAGGCAGAGAGTGGATTTCATATATTGATGGACTGTTAAAAGGACATGAAATTGAAGGAGTGTGTAACTGAACCTTGTGTTTATTCATCAGAGAATCTCATTATTGGTATGTATGTAGATGATTTGTTGGTAATTGGGGAAGAACAAAAGGTAATAGAGTTCAAGAAAACATTGGGTAAGTGGCTAGACTTTAAGGATTTAGGTCAACTCAACAACTTGTTGTCAATGAGCATTTCCAAGGAAAGAAATAACGTTATTAAAATTAGTCAAAAGAGCTATGTGGAAAAGATTTTAAAAGAATTTAAAATGAATAATTCCAGGAGTTATTCTGCTCCATTGCTAGTAGGATGTGAACTAAATAATTTGTATATAGATGAAACATTTAATAAGCAGTGATACCAGAAAGCATTTGTAAGTCTATTGTACTTAACAAATTGTACCAGACCAGATTTAGCATTAACCGTTTGCAATTTAAGCCAAAAATGTAGTTCTCCATTGAGAAGCACTTGGACCCATGTAAAACATGTATTTAGATACCTTGTCGGAACAGAAAATTTAAGTTTGAAATTTTTCAGAAAACAGGAACCTGTTATTGTATACTCAGATGCTGACTGAGCAAATGACACTAGAGACAGAAGAAGCATAAGTGGCTATGTGCTTTTGCTCGCAGGTGGACCAATTGCATGGCAGAGCAAGAAACAGCGAGTGGTGGCGAGTTCCACAGCGGAAGCAGAATATATATCTTTAAGTATATGGTTAAGGAGGTGGTATGGTTGAGACAATTTTTATTGGAACTTAATCAAGAAAAATTTGTGACGTAACCGATTAATATATTGGTGGATAACCAAGGTACAATGTGTGTGGCTAAAAATAAAATTTTATCTGGGCAGACCAAGCACATAGAAGTTAGGTTTCATGCCATTAGAGAGAAGGTAAATGATGGTATTATTGATTTGAAATGTGTAAGATCAAGTGAAAATATAGCTGATATGTTCACTAAATCCTTAAATGTTAAAGAAAAAATAATTTCCAGAAATGTTTAGGCTAACTGATGTTAAACCATTGCCCGTCAAGGGGAAGTGCTGAAAATAAGTCCAAAATGTGTGTGCCGGGCATTGGTTGTTGTTGGTTACAGTTTGTTTTATTTGCATTTTATATTATATGTTGTCACAGTATTTATGTGTAAAAGTGTTTACAAAGTGTGATTGATTGTTAAGTAAGTAGCCATCTTGCTGATAAAAAAGTGTGCAATTAATTATTGAGATTTTTAAGATGGAGGTGTAGTTGAGAGTGACTCGCACCAGAAATACACAAACCTCCAAACACCAAACTTATTCAGGGATTGAATTCCGTGAGAGTGGACTACATGGCTCACACTACAACTTCGACCCTTTCTATCAACCACAGATTACGGGGCTTTCATTCTTTCAAAAATAGACGTCAACGACATGACAAACACTACAAACCCCTCCCCCCCCCCCGCCAATCACCCATGAGATCGTGAGTGGGTGGCTTGGCACCCGCCTCTGGAATTCCCAGTTATTGATAACTATAACCTTGCTCACACGGAATGCTATATAAATTAGTCCTTACTATAGACTGTATAGACCAGGCAGGTTTATGTACGTACATGCCCATCGTGCCGTTCCCTTCGGAGATAGGCGCAGTCAAGTATGTTTCTCTTTCGATGATGCTCAATAATGCTGCAGCAAGACGTGGCGCTTTCCATAAATATCATAAAGCAGTGAAGTTAGTCAAAAGCAGGTCATCAATGCAACTTAGCGTAATAATACTTGTCTTTCTCTTCATTTACCTTTTGACTCCATTACCGAATTTCCTTCACGGAGTCACACTCAACACCAGGGATATGACATATCTTATTCTCTCTACTCCTTTCTCACACCTTCCTGCCAGGGAAAAGTTAGAACAATAAAGGCGTTATTTCTAATTCTATACTTCCTACTGTTCAACGGAGCGTTCTCACTGATTCCGTTCGGTCCACCGAGAACTTGTCCATGTTTTGAATTGGTCATTATGTCGCATTATGTTACAAGGTTATATCTTTGGCACCTTTGGTTACCAACACGAATATCTCGATTCAATTGTCAATGCGCCCCTGCTACCACCTACTGTGTGAAATTGTGATCTAGAGCCGCCTACTCCGTGAGGGAAACGGTCGAAAGAAATCTCTGCGGAAGAAGCGTGGTCAGCCGATAGAAATTTCTATAATCAACTAAACATGGTATGTGTTTATTATGTTTCATTTTCACTAATTTCATGCGGTTTATAACTTATTTCATCCTAATATCCCTGATATCGTAAATATCTGTGGACTTATCTTTAAAGTTCTGGCCAGGTGGATGGCTTAATTTTTCTGGGAGTGAAGTAAAGCTTCTTAATAAAGAGTGAATTTCCGAGTATAATGAGATTATTGATTGTGTAACGCTCAGATAGTTTTTTGTATTGGTTGTGCATTAGACATTAATCGTCATATATGTCAACTGTCATTTCAGACGTCTCTTAATCCAGTCCGAATTCTTAAAAATGAAGCTGAGGAGGAGAAGGCCGAGACTGCCCGACTTTCCAGTTTCATTGGTGCTATTGCAATTGGAGACTTGGTAAAGAGCACGTTAGGTCCTAAGGGCATGGACAAAATTCTGGTCGCCCAAGGAAGAAATGAGGGACAGGTGGAAATTACGAATGATGGTGCCACTATCCTAAAAGCCATCGGAGTGGACAATCCTGCGGCAAAAATATTAGTTGATATGTCCAGAGTTCAAGATGACGAAGTTGGAGATGGGACGACTTCTGTCACGGTGTTAGGTTAGTCTTGATGTGACCCTTCTATATGAAGAAATCCTTGAAATTTATTAGACTATAGGAGTCGGTAAAACTGGGAAGTGCGGCTTTCTGTTGGCTATGCGCCTTGATTAGTTCACAAGTTGCTGCTCAGTGAGGGGTTCAGTGGGTATTGATAGGGTGCACAGTAAGTTGGCCTTTAGATTTTGTGGTCTACGGCCTCCACAAGTCCAGTTTGAACGTTTCTTGGATTCTTTTATGGTTATTTCTTTCCCTCCCTTCTCACCGCCTTAACATTTGACTTAACAAAGGTGTAATGACATGACCCTGGAACAACAATTATTCGCACATTTTTAACATACGTGACAAGTTTTTGCATTTTGTAGCCAGTCGCTGAATTTTGTCAAACTTAAGCAAAACAGTTCAATAGAAGATTCACCGTCTAATTCTTTCTTGGGAATCCAAATCTGAAATGTGTCAAATGTCTTACAGCGGCTGAATTGCTTCGAGAGGCCGAGAAACTTATCGACCAGAAAATACACCCACAAATCATCATTGCGGGCTGGAGGAGAGCTGCAGAGGTTGCCCAGGAAGCTCTTCTCAAAGCTTCGTCAGACAACAGGTATTGCATCTCTTTTCTCCCATTATCTGTGTTTTTTCTCCATGTTATTTCTCTAGAAAAATGCAATCCTATTAATCTTCGTTATTTCAGTGGGAATGAGGCACGGTTTAAGGAAGACCTGATGAATATCGCAAGAACTACTCTCAGTTCCAAAATCCTCTCTCAGCACAAGGAGTACTTCTCAAAACTCGCGGTTGATGCTGTTTTGAGACTCAAGGGGTCAGGAAACTTATCAGCCATCCAAATAATCAAAAAGAAGGGTGGCACTCTGGAAGACTCCTTCCTTGATGAAGGTACACCATTCTGTCTGCCGTAGAATCACAATGTGTTGTACAAAATTGGAACGAAAACCCTCATGTCCTCTTTAAATAATGGAATGTCAGTTTTCTATTCATGTCTTCATTCCTTGATGTGTTAACCCTAATTATTGGTCTGTTGAATATCTCAAGGTTTCCTGCTCGACAAGAAAGTGGGCATTCACCAGCCAAAGTGTGTGGAGAATGCACGCATCTTGATTGCCAACACTCCAATGGACACGGACAAGATCAAGGTGTTTGGGTCACGTGTGCGAGTGGATTCGATGGCAAAAATTGCTGAGCTGGAGACAGCAGAGAAGGAAAAGATGAAAGACAAGGTGGCCAAGATTCTCAAGCATGACATCAATGTCTTCATCAACAGGTATGCCAAGAACTCATAGTTTTCTCTAGGTTCTGTTATTTACTTGCAAATAAATCTTTTCCCAAGTGGACCTTCCTTGTCCTATAGACTCGCTGAGGAAAGTGGGCTCCTACTTGAAAGACAGTCCTCAAATGCTATCACATGATGTCCCTCTCCCTGTTCTGGCAGTGACTAATATGACCATCACTATTTTCAGGCAACTCATCTACAACTACCCAGAGCAGCTATTTGCCGATGCTGGCATCATGGCAATAGAGCATGCTGACTTTGATGGCATTGAACGACTTGCACTAGTAACTGGTGGTGAAATTGTTTCAACTTTTGACCACCCTGAAATGGTCAAACTGGGAAAATGTGATGTCATTGAGCAGGTATGTTGAAACCATTATGCCTGCATTATGGGAAAGCACATTTTATCCAATTTAATAAGATGTGTAGAGAACTATCTTAAATTCAAATTTATTCAGAGCACTATTTTTTCATTAATTGGAAAATTTTCAATTGAGAGTCCTTTGGATCTCATTTGTCCAATACTATTATCTTATAATGTCTTGGGTGCTAGGAGGCAGGACTTACATTTGTGGGGGTGAATGAAGGGAAAGTTGAGCCTATCAGTGTACTGAAGGTGTACAAATTCGTACTGAAGGTAGAACCTAGACATTTCTCACCTCCCTCATGTGAACTTAGCGATTCGAGACCTCATAACCATTGGCCCTCTCTCACTGTGGACCATGTGGTTTTCCCGGCTGAGGGATAATAATCTCGGCAACTTTGAGCTAGAATCACTCCCTCTAGGTGACAACTGTTCAAGACTCACATGAAAGGTACCAGCTCCCACAAATTTTAGTCCTTTCTCCTAGCACCAAAGACATTTGAAAATGATCACAATGATCCCTATTATTCATGTGAAATATACCACTGCACTTTACTAATAATGCTCTGAATTTTGTGGAAAATGAAGGTAACTAGAGATTTTAAAATATTGTGATCCAGACATCTTGCTAACTTTTTCTGAAATAGTTTTCTTTTTAGGACTTTATAAATTGGATGCAAGAGCCATTATAATCATTGACCCTTTAGTCATGTCTTTTGTGCTTTTTGTTATATCTTGTAAAAGATCATTATTGATCCAGTATAGTTAATGATGAATTATCAGCTCGACATTGCACAATGTCTTGAATAGTAAGGTATGGCAAAACTTGGCAGTAACTTCAAGGTCAGTGAGGGTGAATCAAGCATTGATGAGGAGGCAGAGGTACTGAAGGCCAGATGGCCCACCTCTCTTGCATGCTTTTCTCTCCCTGATATCAAGCTTTTACTTGTGAGTGCCACCATGATTTGCTACTCCTGTATCATTTTGCTTTTAGTTAATTCAGGCTTGAAGAAAGTGCTGTTTTTTTGTCTTATCAGATGCAAAGGTATGACAGTCACATCATAGTTAGGCTACATATTTAGAGACCAATAAATAATAATAACCTTTCTCTAATACATTGATTCTATTTATGGTGATACTCTAGGCAACTCTTTCATTTTGATGTAGTGTAATCCAGGTGGAGTGTTGCATGTTTTAATGCTTGTGTAATTGTTAGGTCAGTATTGCTCTGATTTGGACTTGATTTCTTCAACATAAGGGTGTTATAGGTAATTATTGATTGAAGCCTCTGATAATCATTAATTGATTCAAATGGAATTTTTATCAGTTAATATTAAAACTAAAATTTGCATGAATTTCAGCAACATTTATCTGAATGCACTTCACTGGTCTAGAAACATAGTTTATTCCACCCCTGGAATTTGTGATCTATTACCGCTTGATAGCAACTTGAAATTATTACATTGTATTTCCAATGGTGCATTTTGTCATGTTGACTGTCTGTCATTCTTCTGAATCCACATTCCTCCTCATTTCACCCGTTAAACCAACCTCATACAAAATGTCCAAGTTCCAAAATTCTCTCTCTATCCTAGCACTCCTTTTGTGTGTGCTGTTTCCATGTGCTGTTTGTTTAATAATAAATAATAGAATATTGCTTCTTGTTTTTAGGTCTAATCTTGACTTGACACAGGCCATTACCACAGAGGCCTTACTGTAAAATAGTGTATATTTTAAGGAATTTAGTTAACAATTCATAAGACTTTAGTGTATGGTCATTGACAGGTCATGATTGGAGAGGACATGCTTCTTCGCTTTGGAGGTGTGCCCTTGGGGGAGGCGTGCACTGTGGTCATACGTGGGGCCACTCAGCAAATCATAGATGAGGCTGAGAGATCGCTGCATGATGCACTCTGTGTTCTTGCTGCAACTGTTCGAGAAACTCGTACTGTGTATGGAGGCGGTTAGTAGTCGACATTTTGTTACCAGATGGATATATATTATTTAGAAGTTAAATTATATTTGTATCTCCAAACATTTTTTGCTATGTCTACATGGTGCATTATCGGGCTCAGAAAACCCATGGAGAAATATGAAAAATTGAATTCTGCTAATCCTTACTTTGACAAATCTCTGAATGTAGTGAATAAAATATCTGGTGCCATAAATTTGAAGGTGCAGCATCTTGATCTTGTTTTCATAAAATTGTGACTTGATAAAATATTATGGTCCCCACTCACTTGATGTGTAAGTAGCGTTACTTGGGGAAGCATTCAATATGTTGCCTAACGAGGTCAGTTATTCCTTGATAGGCAAATGTGCCAATTCATAGAGAACCATTAGGACATTGTTCTTTTGTTTATTTATGTCCACAAAATTGGCAGTACCTGTGCAAGATTTAAATTGATAGATATTTAGTTTAAGATGTCTGAGAGATGCTTGTTTTCAGTGGCTGTAGTCTTTAAAAGCCTCGTCTTTTCATTGATATGTTCTCATCCCAAGGCTGCAGCGAAATGTTGATGGCTTGTGCTGTCCAGGAGGAAGCAAGTAAAACACCAGGCAAGCAAGCAGTGGCCATGGAGGCATTTGCACATGCACTGCGAACTCTTCCCACAGCTATCGCTGACAATGGTGGTTATGACTCAGCCCAGCTACTGAGTGAATTGAGGGCAGCCCACACCCAAGGCAAAACAACAACGGGGATAGGTGAGGTTTTCACATCATGGCTTGCCACTGGCATACTCCACTTCCAATCATGATGCTAATCGTAACCCAAATCAGAATGCAATTTTACAGTGGAGAAACTACTTTTGCTGTTTCAGGGCTGTCCTTGGTTAAGTCCAGCTGCTTCTTAAATATATATTCATTAAACTGCCAAAATTCTGTGATGAAATCTTTCATTGGCAGAAGTGAAATTCCACTGTCTATGAAAGTGAAACTCAACCTTTTTGAAATGTATTTCAATTTCTCAGTGTAAGATTTTGTGCTTCATGACTAAATGTTTCCCTAAATGTAAATAAATAGTGCTAAAACTTAGTCATTACATGGTAACTCAGAATTCTCTATCCTAAGTGTCTGAGATGGCTTGAATGAGCAGTGTGATGTCTCATGGATTTGGTATTTCTCGGGAGCCTTAGTGTAATGGCAGGAAGCCTGAAAATTAAATTTATTACATTTGGCGTTTTAATACCCATGTATGATAGAATACAATGTCTGTTTAGAAAATAGAACCTTCATGTAGCTAAGTAAAAAATTTGCTGAATTTTTTATATGCTTTCCTGCTTTTCAGACATGGATAAGGGTGAAGTGAGTTGCATGAAGACTCTGGGAATTACAGAGTCTTTTGTGGTGAAGCGGCAAGTTTTGGTGTCTGCAGCAGAAGCTGCGGAAATGATTCTCCGGGTTGATGACATTATCAAGTGTGCCCCAAGGAAGCGTGTCCCTGATCGCAGTCGCTGTTAATCTACTATTTAAATTTACCTTCATACCACTAGAGCCTTTTGCAATTGCATTGACACACTAAGGGCTGCTTTCTCACACGCCTGAATACTAAATTAATGTGCATTTTATGTTCTCATTGAATGTTTATTTCAATTTTATTAAATTAAACTTTCTTTACAAATATGTATTTATTATTATAAGATCATTCAACACGTGAAATGGCAATGCTCCGCAATCCCTGGAATACATTTTTTTTCTCTTTAGAAAGCAAGCACATTTCAAAGTGTCTTAATACACTCCCCAAGTATACAATTACCCACCCAAAAACTTTTAACTTTGATCACTAGCCAGAATGCAGCTTGTCACTGCTCCTGACTTCATGTAAAACCATTTTATTTTTCTAGAGTCTGCCTCAGGTTAAAAGAGGCAGCCTTCCACGATGAGGACTGGAGGCTTTCTTTAAACACACACTTTTGAGGAATGACTTGTTTCTAAGGAATAAAATCAAAGAAGGCACGTGGCTAAGATGGCTCTATCAGTAAATTACAAAATATGTGTGATGAGAAGTCAAGCCCAGGATTGGCTCCATACTCCCGCATGGTACTGCGTTCCTCTACATTAATAGCCATAGCGATCCTGCATGTGAGGAAGAAAAAATGATAGATTAGAGGTTGAAAACTGGGCAGCTATTGAATTGCAAGTTTTTTAAACATATGAACAACATTTGACCCTTGTGGGTAGCACATCCATCAGGTCTATGTTAATCACAATTTTTTTCTTTCCACACCCACAGCCAATGGAGAGGGACATGACCAGGGATAATATAAAATGCAACGCAACTAAAACAAAAGAAAATTATTAACATAAATTCAAGATGCATAACAAAGCAGCAACCCTGAATATATTTTTGTAAAAGATGTATCACATGCAATTACTATAAATTTAATCATTTTTTCACGCTAATGAGAATAAAACCTCAGACATACTGCAACACAGACAAATATTTCTTACAATGGATGTGACAGTATCTACTTCAATTCCAGGTTGAAATCAGAATGCACAAATGTGCCATCTTGAATATTCCATAAAAATAAACTTAAAGTCACATATTTTAAGAGGAGAAAATTATTAGGAACACACTAACATCAAGACAGATGAAGAGTACTCATATTTCATGCAGTCCTGTTCAAACAACCTTGCTACCACTGGGCCAAATCATTTTAAATCCAGAGTTATTCACTATGACCACTGGAAGTATATAATGAAAGCTCCCAAAAAGTATTATTTTGTGTGTTATTTTGAACTCGAAAGCCATGTAGATAAACATGTAAGGTGAATTTTAAGATGTAATGAACTAAATGAAAATGCCGAATTCCCAATGAGAAAAATCTACAGAATGATTTAATTTTTTTAAACACAAACTAATGCATTTTCTGGTATACATATCCCAATCACTGCATTAAGAGTAATGCTACTAAGAGTCTTTGATTTTTAGGCTGATATTTTTTCCTATGAATAGCATTGTAACTTCCTCGCAGAAGCTGTATTTACTTCAAATATGGATGGAAATAATTGTCATTTTATTCTAATGTCTTTGATCCACTCAATAATAGAATTCAGCCAGCACTCAATTTTCATTTTCTCATAGATATAACTGGGCATTAAATTCACTGGTTCCCAGACAGAGATATCTTTTGGTCATGCTACGTTAAAACTTGGCCTCCTATGTTCAGACTTTGTTTCATCGGCGAATACTACGCTGCAACCTTCTGCGTCATAAATAATAATAAACTTGTGTCATGATGCAGAAGCTTAATCGAAACGATTTTCCAGGGCAGCTTTCAAATATGAACACTTTCCACAGTTGGAATACATGTTAATTACATAACATTTAGAAACTGGGGTTTTCATTGCATGTTTGTTTCATTGCACTGTCGAGAGTTTGCTAGGTTATTCTAGAAAGAAGTGATAAAAGTAGGGTATACTTATTCATAAACTTTGCCTACATTCTCTAGTTCTTTGGATTTACTTCACCTCTCATAACTCTATTACAAGACTGAAAGACCATGTTGATTCTATACCCTTCCTCCCTACATCTTTCCAAGAATTGGCGAAGGTAGAGCCATCCACACAATTGATGTAATGTTGCATTTAAAATGAATTATTTCAAATTTTGAAATGGATGACCCAATCAGGGAAGCAGCTCAACAATATATTTTTATAATGTACACAACCTGTGATAAACCACTAAGACACTTCAAACTGAAGAGGCCGTTGTCCACAAAATATCGTCCTATGAAATGTAGTTCATCGCATGAGTAAACCAAAGAGATTCACAGTGGAAGAGGACGCCAAGGTAGCCTAACTGATTAGAGCACTCAGCACGAAATTGAGGGATCTGGGTTCGATTCCCAGTCCAGGCGAATGATTTTTCCACTGTGAATTTCGCACAAATGTGTGATCACTGGCGGGTGACTGTTGAAATTACTGCACAGCTAGTTCTGTAGTTCTTTGAAAATGTCAAAAACTGAAATCTTTAGAATAAAATCACCACGGAAGCCTTCTCTTTAACTTAATTCCAAGATTTTCTTGGAGTAACTCCATGAAATTTTACTGGAACAAACTTTCATTCATGAATGACTTCCGTGAATTCATCGAGTAACCAGGCCTTGATACATTACATTTGATCTATCATCACTGCTATCCCTGATTTCCACGAGATAAGTGACCGATTGAATCAGCTTTCATTGTGATGGCTTGAGTAACTTTTGAGTCCTCTGCATTTTAATACATGGATATGACACAACATGGGCATGAATTGTCCTAAAGTACTCAAAAATTTCAAAATCACCTGATGTTTAGAAGGACCTATGAATGGAAATACTATGGTGCAAGAAACTTATTGTTTGTTATCAGGATTTTACCACAGAGAGGAGCTAGGTTTCAGCCTCAGCTGCAGCAGATTTTTTTCATGACCCCTTCCCATGGTCCTTTGAAGAGAGCGCTCCTAGCTCAGCTCTCCGAGAAGGAGACCCTTGGTCGTCTTTTGCCATGACCTGGATGCGCTGAATCGTGCAGAATGGGCATGAACCACAAACGTGACTCACGATGCATAGGCCCTCAGTCAGTACATTGCTAAGGTCCAAACATATGAGATCCTGGGATCTCCCCTCGGTTGAAATTTCATAGTGAGTTGATCTGAAGTCCCAGAAATGAGCAGCTTAGTAATCTATGCAACAGAAGCAAGTTTCCAGCCAGAGAAACGCCAGAGAAGTTTCTTTCATTTTCGTAGGAATTAAAAAAAAGAAACTTGGTTATCCACATTGAATTTATTTGTTACAATCCAAGTTTTGCCACGTCGTGACATATTCAGCTTAAGTGTTCATCTACGTGATACCGTACAAGCCACCACTTGGGTGTGTGGCATGGGGCCCCTTGAGTTAATTTTACAAAGTTACGCTACAAACGGTTAATCTTATTTCGTTTTCGTGTTTTATGCTACACAGCACAGTCAAGTATGGAAGGTGTAAATCGCAGAGGGGAAAGAAAATAACTAAATAATGGAATGAGAATGCTGGATCTGGAATTTCTCCACAATGCCCATTTTGGATGAAGTTTCTCTTTCACCCTATTGTGGATAAAAAGTTCCGAAAGTTGTGGAGTGAATCGGTAATCACTTTTTAAATCCGAGGCATTTTATTAGCTTCTATTTTTTAGCTTACCAAAGTTGGCATATAAAGGACGCCATTGGATAAAATGGTGTTCAGAGAAACACCCACTAAGCGAAAAGATTATGTATAGAAAGATATTATAAATAATCACTTAACTTATTTACTGGATTAATGTTTTGCAGAATAGAACTATAAGCATGAATCATCAAAGTGAAAAGGGGCTTGGCCATGAGTTAATGTTTCTTACTCAAACTTCTGTGAGTGGTGAAACCATTTGGCTTGGAACAAAATAAAATTTCTTCCCGTGTTTGTATATGCAGCAGGCATATGGAAAAAACCACAAATAATGACCTGAGAAGGATTTATTGAATGGACTAAGTCCTTTGCTCTTTTGACCTTTTACTGAGCAATTAACCCTTTCGCTGCTATGGGCGCGTATACACGCCCGCTGGCCGCCGTCCCCACAGTGCTATGGGCGTGTATACACGTCCAGTGTTTTCCGGGCACTCCGTGCGAACGACGTGTTAACGCACCCATGAGTTGACGCTTCGCTGCAGACGACGTGTGTGCATGTGGATGACTGTAGCATCATCTTTTGGCTACGTTATACATTATAGATATGTCCTAGGTCCGTCAGATGCCTCTTGGGTACATTCTTTGAGCTTTATGTCGATATCAAATGGCCTTGAGCTTTTCTCTCGCCTTTTCCTCCGAAATGCTGGCGGAGGGGTTCCAGGCACCCTTCTTTGTTTACATATGTGCAGCTGAGCCCTCGCCCGAGCGATGTTTATTGCCCTTTCGGATTTTTTTTACCGTTATCTATTCCTCTGACTCTTTCTTTCAAGCCTGCATGAGTCACTCTATGGCTATGCTTGCCTCTGTTCGTTGCTTTCTTGGTCCCCCACCAGCTAATTTTCGACTTTTGCGTACAGTGGACTTTTCTTAGGAAGAATCTTCAACCTGTGCTTCGTTTTGGACAACCCTCTTGGTTTTTCTGGACACTGTGAGCTTTCCACTGGGTGCCCCCACTTGCTCACTTTCGACTTTCGCGTATTTTTGGGACTTAGCCTTTGGAAGAATCTTCGACCTGTGCTTCATATTGGACAACGCTCTTGGTTTTTCTGGACTCTGTGTTGCTTTCTTGGTGCCCCCACTTGCTCATTTTCGACTTTCGCGTACTTTTTGGAATTATTCTGTGAAAAAATCTTTGACCTGTGCTTCGTTTTGGACAATTCTTATTGTTTTGCCGGACCGTTTCTTTTCGACATTTCCTTTGGCTTCTACTGACTACTTCATCCTATTCTTACATAGACTTGTGCATCGTAATGGACTTTATGTTTGGTTATTGTTTCACTGTTTTGCGATTACACTGTACTTTACTTAGTTTTGAAATATTTTTAGCCTTTTTAGATTTGGCTATTTTGACCTTTACTTTTCTGTGAGTTTGCGTGTTTTTTAGTTTCTTGTGGAAAATGTCAATTAGGAAATGTATCTCAAAGGAAAATGTCCTAGAAATTCTGGGAAAAGATGATAGTGGGGATGAGTATTTGGAATGCATTTCTGTGGTTTCCTCTGATGGAGAACATGAAAATGATCCGAGAACTAAATCTCCTCAGCCATCAACATCTAAAACCACAGGACGTTCCAAGGAAAAGTTATTTCCTAGTTTTTCATCAGCATCAGAGGAAAACTCAGAGGAAGGTAACCTACCACCACCTCCGAAGAAAGGAAAAGTCGCTGAATTCATCTGGCATGCACAGGATTTAGAGCCCAAGATCCACACATTCGATTCCGGAGCCTCCAGATGTAAGTTGGCTTTGCAGAAAATCCAAGAATAATTGATTTTTTCCAAGTGTTTTTTTCCATGGACCTCGTGAAATTTATTGTGGTGGAGACGAATAAATATTATGATTATACTTGTGAGCATTTTTCAGAACACGTCCATTCACGGCTGAAGAGTTGGAAGGCCTCTGATTTTGAGGAGATGTTTTGCTTCATTGTGGTGACGCTACTAATGCCTAGGATGAAAAAGCTCTCCTACAATGAATATTGGTCCAAGGATTCCCTCATTAGAACACCAGCTATTGGCGAAATAATGTCAAGAAACAGATACCTCATTCTTTTGTGTATGCTACAGTTTTGCAACAACAGTATTTCAAATGCAGAGGATCGACTGGTGAAAATACGTGGGGTGGTTGATATTCTTCGCAAGTCCTTCAAAGACGCCTTTACTCCCTACGAAAATTTGTGCATTGATGAGAGCCTCCTGCTCTTCAAGGGAAGGCTGATTTTCAAGCGGTACATTTCCTCAAAAAGGAGTAGGTTTGGCATCAAAACTTTCGTTTTGTGCGACTGCAAGACTGGATATGTACTAGATTTTATAGTGTATACTGGATCATCGAGTGACATAGAAGAGGGGCAAGATGGGTTGGGAAAATCGGGGGATACTGTAATGTCACTGATACGCCCTTATCTAGAGAAAGGGCACACCTTGTTTGTGGACAACTGGTAAACAAATCCAGTCTTATTCTGCTGGCTTCATGATAAAGCCACTAATGCATGTGGCACAGTGAGAAAAAACAGAAGGCATATGCCAAGCATGGAGAAGAAGCTGAAAAAGAATGAAATACAATTCAAGTCTTTGGGTTTTGTCCTGACCTTGAAGTGGTGTGACAAGAGGGAGGTTTGGATGCTCTCAACCTGCCATTCAGGAAAAATAGTACCAACGGGGAAAGTAGATCGACGCACGGGAGAGATGGGCTCGAAACCAGAATGTATCGTTGACTACAACGAAAATATGGGGGCTGTCGACAAAACGGACATGATTCTAGGTTCCATGTCACGAAGAGTGTGAAATGGTATAAAAAATATTTTGTCACCTCCTGGATCTCTGCGTGCTCAATTCAAAAATACTACATCAGGTAGAACTGGCAAAAACTGAGCATGGCAAAATATCATTAAGCCCTGGTTAGGGAACTTCTAGAGACCTACTGCACCGAGAGAAAAAAAGCCAGGGGAGGAAGAAGATCAAGTGAGGAATTCCCCATGCGATTGAAAGAGCGACACTTTCCAGACCTCGTGACTTCCGCATCGACATCTAAGCAGTCTCCAATGAGAAAATGCATGGTATGCCGCAAACATGGAACCAGGAGAGAGTCCAGATATTTCTGTGGGCCTTGCGATGTGGGACTATGCGTAGTCCCATGCTTTAAAATATTCCATACTCAAAAAATTATTAAAAATAAACAAAAATGAAGAAAAATTTATTTAAAAATTTAAAAAAAAAACAAAAAAATTTTTTTTCGACTCCGCCGGTGTCGGTCCCAAAGCTTGGATCAAAAAGAAGGATGGAAACTTGAAAGAATCAAGCAAAGGAAGTTAAAAAGAATCGTTAAAAGTATTCAGCACAGCAGGCAAAAATAGCAGCGAAGCATTCAGCAAGGGGGGCTGAACTTTGATGAAAAGTATTCAGCAGCGAAAGGGTTAAGGGAAGCGAAGGGATTGGAAGCATGGTCGGGGCTTCCGTCTTAACTGCATGGATGTTAGAAACATCGACAACAATTGGATTGGTGAAGCGCCGTCATTGCAAGCAAAGGCATTTCCTGGGAGGCAGTTGAAGCGTTCATTCATTCTCCACGAACCGTGATCTGAGGCTTTATTTTCTCTGGTACCATCCGTCCAAAAAATCTCGCCATTTAGAGCCGAAAACTTAGTACACTCCAAGCTGATAAAGATATGGAAATGTCCAGACCACACACAATTTGTCGTCAAGAAATTAGTAATTGACACGAAATATTTCTTCTCAAGTTCGTATATCCAGCAGATGATGGGGAAGAAACTACAAATGACGTGTGAAGGATTTTTTAAATGGACTGAGTCCTTTACTCATTTTACCTACGATTGAGAGATAAGGAAAGGGTGATTGGAAGCGTGGTCGGGCCAGGTACCGTCTTAAATGCATGATGTTAGAAACAAATGTCTCTTTTAAACGCTCATACCAGTTCCACGTCCCGATTAGCCATAGATTAAGGAAGCTAGTCTCTCATACAAAATGCAGAACTTGCTTTACGTACGTCTTCTAAAAAAATTTTGCAAATAGAATGATTGCCAACCAGAAAGTGATTAGTAATTGGAACTAAGAGGTGATAGTTATTTCACTAATGTTTGAGACATTTAGCTTATGTTATAAAGGCATTATTTTGAATTCTTTCACGAATATCGACACTATATCGTTTTAAAATGTTTCCAAAGACCAGAGAAGTCAGGGGGGAAAGAGGAAATATTTTTTGTGATTTATTAAAAATGTTCGAAAATATAAAATGCCGATTGTTTGGTTCTGCCAACTTTGTATTATCGAATAGCAACTAATTGCATTTATGGTGATCTTTGATTAGACCAATTATCTTGAATATCGAGTTTCTTTACCATGGCATAAGCAAAATGAGTGCAATAAATATAAAATTTCCCCAATACTTATATTATGCTATGACTGAAGACAAGACTTTGGAGATATCACAAATGCATTCACTATACTCTCATGATATACATTGGTCTCACAATGTGACCCATCAAGAAGCAATCCAAAATAGTTACTTCCATAACTTTGTCAGGAATTCCACAATTTCCCTGCATCCTGGAGGTGGTTATATCAAACAGAAAAATATGCAGAAGACATACACATCTCCTCCACAATGCACTGGGAAAATAGGGAATGCTTTCCAGATTGAGAGAGCGCATATTCTCATCAGAATCACTTTGGTAGCTATCACCTCCGACCAAAGGCTTCAAAATGTTATCTACAAAATTCAGTCTTTATCTGACACAGAAGGACATCCAAAGTATCATCTCCAAAAACTCACTCTTTCTTCATTAGCTATGAGATACACTTTCTCTAGTCATGATGATGGGAAGCTGACTAAATAATGACACTGCTCAAGATGCTGAAGAAAGGAAGCTATATCCCTTTCATGAGAGAATTCTGAGATATACATGGGGCACCAATGAGCAAATCATGATCCTTTCACGAATAGTGATGGGGTTAGGGTAAGGTATTTGTTAAAATGCAAGACTCTTACCTCGTGGGACTTAGTGGAATACAAATGATTCACTAAAGTGCAGGAGGCATAACATAGCCATCCCCTTAACTTATGGAAGGGGTTGTGGGATGACCTCAACATGCTCCCTGGAGCACGATCGTTAAAGTACGTACAATCACAGCAGTCTACTGGGCAAACATACGGATATGTTCACAATTGCGAAATGGTTAGAAGGAGCATGCTAAGTCTTTGAATACTTTGATCTTCTTGCACCAAAATCAAAATAAAATACTGAAAACTTGAAGGCTCTGATAACTTGATGGATCTCACAGAAATTATAATTTTTGTCTCATAAGAATAGAATTTGAGCATTCTTCTTGTAAAAAGGCTACATTTGAAAACACTGATTAGCATCAATACAGTCATGCATTCTGACACCAAATTAAAACTTTAAAAGCCATAAAACGAAAAAATGAGAACATTTAAAAAGAAAACTAGACACTGGCTCAGCAGGATAAATACTAGAGCTTACCCTGTGGTTATTCCACTATGTCACTTTCGCTGTGCAATGTTAGTGAATGAATAGAATAAATTATGATTATTTATGCAACACCATGAGCTTAACAGTAGCTTAGGAAGAAAATGACAAAACACTAGTATTACTTACACCAACATTACTGAGCGAAGTTAACAAGAGAATTAGGCAAAAGCAAATATTCCAGTAACTAGAGGGCTAATACAAAAAATGAGCAAGTCACCAAAAATCATTGTATAATGTTTCATTGCAAAATTTTAGGGAAATTGATGCACCAGAAAATCCTCCAATTAGATCACAGAATGGAGGCAACAAATAAAAACAAATATGTATATACAATTGACCACAAAGGAATGAGAAACTAATGCATAAACAATTGAAGAAGACTATAATAAATTAATTTCATTTATGCCGATATACTGTTGAAGAGGGGAAAAAATTGGTAGTGAAATGCAAACATACTATTTAGCCACTAATTTGCAGAGCCGTGAAAGAGTGAGATGACACTTGGAGAAACTAAAACCAACAACCATTAAGAAGATGGCAGCTATACAACTATTAAAAGAGTCTTTTCAATAGCTACAATGAAAGTCTTAGTACACTTGTGTGAGAATTCAATAGCTTTTTCATTAAAAATACATCCTATGATTTGTAAATGATGTTCGTAGAAAGTGTTGAATACAAAACAGACTCAGAAGAAATTGAGTGTGACATCTCAATACAGAACTCCACATCCACATGAATTCCTTGACATGACAAAGGAAAATATAGCCTATGATTAAATAATAAATGCCATACTGCAGTCAGTTGATATCATTTTCTTTTTGCTTTGTAATAAAAATATTTGAAGATAACATACCAACTCTTGGTCTCAATTAACACCCATTATTTTTGGACTCTCTTCCACTGCTCATTTGACTGCAGCTTCTGTGCATCTGATTGGCAGTTTCACACACTACTCGAGAAGCCTTGAGCAAAGAACATACAGCAAGAGATCTTGAATGCTTTAAGTTCATTGACGAGTGCCTTTCAATGATGATTGTTAAAAATTACTTGAACTGTCTAGAATGCCCTTTCACACAAACATAATAAGTCTGAATGTTCTTTTGACGTTTCCAATTCAATCAATGGCTATTGGAAAGTGCACAGAAAACTAAGAGACCCATGGTTAACAAAAGTCGGCTAAGAAAGACTAAATATTAATTTTTTTCACCACCACAATACACTACCTAATGAGCTGTTTGTGGAATGAATATTAGTTTTTTCTTGCACAGCAATTGTGAAAAAAATCTGTTTTGATTCGAAAACCACTTATTGATGAAAGGAATGTTGCTACAGTTGCATTTTCATTGAAGTGCCATGGTGACATAGCAAAGTAGGGGTCCGAGAAGGTAAAGTTACAGAATTTAAAATGGGGAATGGCAGTGATAAAAGTATGCATCAGGCACATAAATTGCATTTCTATCACCAAGTGCAGATGATGAATCTTGGACCATACACCTATGGTTACTAGTACATTAAAAATTGATGAAAAATGAACAGCAACTACAGATATAAAATACTTTTAGCGCAAGAGTCTGACACTGTTTACCAAAATATTTTGTATTCAAGGTTAAAAAAATAATGAAACTAAAAAAACAGCAAATAAAAAGTTACGATAGAGATATTTTTAGCTGTGACTTCTCGTCAAAATGATGAGGATGCTAACCACCAGACTAAGATCCTCACCACACCAACAAGAGAAAAAATGTGTAGCATTCCCATCTAAGCACATGGCCTCTAGAAAGCTTGTCTCCACTTCAACTCATTTTTTGGAGAAAAATGTACTTCATATTCTTTCCGAGTGATATGTATTATTTGTATGGCTTGCCGATTATCGATCTCTATCAATCTGTTATAGAGACGTTAAGAAACTGTTTCTCTAGGTTTGAGTATCCGGTGACCATGGTTATAGTGCTCGCAGAGTTTCTGTGCGCTGGAGAATGTCTCCAAGCCTAGCTGCCCATGGTAGATGGGCAGCGATTGGCTGCCAGCGTCCAATCCCGTTAACCGGTTCTTAGCTCAGTGCGCGCCGCGTACGAATGCCGTAAGTGGCGACCCAGAAGAATCGGCGAAAGCCACGGAGTAGGATAAAAATATTGGCTGTTATGATAATTAGTCGCAATTTTCGTATTTGTATTTTTCAAAATGTTGGTGAAGAGGATGTAAGTTTTATTTATCGTGTAACCACAGTGACCTGCGCCGATGGGGATTACTTTCTAATCTCACTGCGATGACTATTGCAATCACTGCAAATTTTGACTCGATATCTATAGTAGTTTCTCGTCCAGAGTATTTCTATTCTAAAGGCCCTCGCGTCGGCGAGGCATAGCGTTCGTTTTCGCCGATTTTTTTGGGTTGCCACTTTGAGTATTCGTATGCGGCGCGCACTGAGCTAAGAACCATTTGGCGGGATTGGACGCCGGCAGCCAATCGCTGCCTATATACCAAGGGCAGCTAGGCTAGGAGGAACTCGCCAGTGCACAGAAACTCTGCGAGCACTATAGTGATAATGGACCTCCATTTAATTCTGCACATTTTAAACAATTTTGTGATGAACATGGAGTGACTCTAATGCATTCACCACCATACCACCCTGCTTCGAATGGTCAAGTAGAAAGATTTGTGCAAACCATAAAAAAATATGTTAATTAAGTCTCTTTTGACATCAAAAGCTATGTCAATGCAGGAGCGTTTAGATAAATGTCTTCTTGTGTATAGAAACACTCCTGTAACCACAACAAAAAAATAGTCCCTCCGAGGTTCTGCTGTCATATTCTCTGAGAACACCTGTGTCTATGTTGTCCCCATGTTTGTCTGCTAATATCTCTAAAAATATTGTAAACAAATCAAGAGTCGTAAATAAATCATATAAATATTTATCAATTTGTTATGTATCGATTCTAACGATATCTGGTCATGTGACACGGGCTGGTAAGATGATGTTGAAGTTGCATGGTCAGTATTGTCCGAGTCAGTGGCCGAATAAATTGCCATGTTCAATCCTGGAACATAGTATCTTTTTATTTATGGACGTAACACCTAGGGTCTTATTTGAATGCAAAAAAACTATTATGACTTGCTAATAACCAGTCAGGCTACATATTTTGGTGGAAAATTGGTAGAGAAATTTGTCAATTTCATTCTTACTGAGCCAATAATTGATGCTTCACTAATGATAAGCATAGTTGCAATGTTCTATAGAAATAAATAGATCATTTCTGCATGCCAAACTATCCTAATGAAAGATTTAAGTTTCTCTTGGTGAATAGTATTAATAAACTCTTCTCGGGCTCCGCACCAGGTGATTGGCTTCATGTTTGCCGACGTTTCGGAAAACGACTTTTTTCCATTTTCAAGGCTTGTTACTCTGTCCGTGTCAGTTTACAATCTGACACGGACAGAGTAACACGCCTTGAACATGGAAAACAAGTCGTTTTCCGAAACGTCGGCAAACATGAAGCCAATCACCTGGTGCAGAGCCCGAGAAGAGATTATTATCCTAATGAAAGTAATCAGAAAATACATTGTAAGAGATTGTCCTTGTTTTCCCTTCATCAGTAGGGATATTTAAGTGTCAATTTAGACCATAACATACTTAGTACAGCTTCAGTACATCTTTCATTATTTTAAGCACAATGGCACAAGCATATTGAAAAGTGTGAATATTATATCAAGGTATCATTGTATCATTATATTATAGCATAAAATACAAGATGCCTTATAACGAACTTAATCTCCACCACACATCCAGCAGTCCGAAACCCAACCCCATTGGTCAATGCACTTTAAGACCATTCATGACACACCCTTGAGTTGGCTAGTAGGGTATTAAATATGCAGAAGATTCAAAAATTCTAGACAAAAGGAGTTTCATGGCAGTGGAGCCTTTCAAGAGCCTTCAAGACAATAAGTCCACCACTGGCATTTAAACTGGCATCATGTCCATTTGAGAAAGCTTGTTCTACGAACCTTGAATCAAGTTTGATGTGAATTTGATTATGTGAAATGGCCTTAAGGAACTGGATGTTATAGACAGTTACTCCAGAACATTCGATACCCAAAAGTACTCTTATTTGTATCCATGGAGTTGTCGTCCATGGGGTTAATCCCACTTCTGCATGCACTGATGTTCACCTTTGATGAATTTTGAAGCAGTTTAACTTAAATCGTTGAAATGTGATGCTCTTGATGCAACACAAAAAGTACATCATACACATGACCTATATGTTGACGTAGTACATCACCAACAGGTAAATTTCCACAGAAATCACACGACTATTTCCAACCCATAATTTAGGGGGAAGGCCGTCATTCACACAGGGGCAGGGATGCAGTAAGTCATGGTAAGAGGATGGGGTGAGAGGCAGTGGGGATGGGAGGGGAAGCTAACAATGTAGTTGCAAGTAGAACCAACAAAGATAACAAGGGTTTGGATAGGGGTGGGGAGGTCACCCACCAAACAGGAATGCTTAGGAGATATCCATTGGGGGGGGATTGGGAAGCGTAAAGAAATTCACTGACAGCAAAGAATGCATTACATTCATTTCAATGAAATCAGAAAATTCCTCCAAGTTTCCTCATGAGATAACATACTTTGCAAAACTCATTTATGCATCTCCTCAATAGATGAAATATACTCAAGTTAAATGGCTCAGAAGAGAGAGTTCCAAAATTCCAACAACATCACTTACACTAATGTGGCTTTAAAGTTTTGGTGACATTGAAGCAAAAAATTGCTTTACTTACAGCAAAACTCAAAAGCCACATCAGCATTTATCAACAGCTGCAAAAGCCTACTCTGCAACAACAATATTACTGAAAGACTTTTATTGACTTGAGTCAAGATAGAGCAATAACTCAGCAGGTGTCATCTCACTCACTGATTTACCATATTTGTGCGTGTGCCACAAGCATGTATTTCCCCAACCATTAGCTCAAATACTTCAGTACATGTCATACACAAGAAAAGTCTTCATTATACCAGGCACCTGGATCCCAGCCACATCACTAGGTATGTAATGCATTCAATAAACTCTGTAGAAAGAAACAGACATGTTATTTCCTACAGTCATTCACATTGATGTCTCATTTCAGCCCTTTTAGTTTCTCATACAAATATAATATGCAGAACAATTTCTTCCATAATATTCTTTGAAAAAATGACAGTGGGTATCTCACACAAGGGTGCAAGGTACACACATAAAAGTGGTATTATCTATCCAACATGAAGTGTAGTGAGGCTAAGTCAAATCCATGGCATCCTCCATACCTGTATGGATGACATGACACCATTTGCAAGGCTGCTCAACTTCCCGGCCACTTTGGTCACCCCCTGCCGCACACTCTCTTTGACGTCCTCGAGGTCTGGGGCCGAGGGGAGCTGTGACGAGAATCCACCTCCACTCCCGCCTCCACTGCCGGCCCCCCGCGAATCTCCAAAGTACTCGGCCGAGGAGATGCTCGATGAGCCCTCAAAGCGGGACAAGTTCGCCTGCCGCTCCCACTGAGGCAACATGCAGATACAAACACAATGAACACATGGGAATGCAGAGCTGTGCGTTCCGTCTGAGGGGGTGATAATCCCATTGAGTAAATACTAGAGAGGAGGCTACGGGCCCAACGGGAGGAAACACACTACAATGCATGCTGACTCTCCCTCTCTTACACAACACTCGCATATGAAATAAATCAAGCAAACAAAACTTAATTTGACTGCAACTTTTCATTTTTCTTGTTTAAGTAGAAGAATTGTAATTAGTAAATATTTACCAGCCTTGGTCAACCACATTATTTCCTTTAAAGACTCGAGCTCTACACTTTACACAATACAATTGTCATTCAAGTAAACATAAAATTTTCCAACCCTAACTCCACTTCAGCACCACAAGAGCTAGTATGACAGTGCAACAGGTATTTATTCACCAGATTAAGTAAGTGTGGGAAGTTGAAAAACTCAAAAGAGGGGAATAGGACTGATTGGAGGTTCTCAATAACTTAAGAGGAAGAGGCCATCAAATGAAGAGCTCATAACAACAATCTTTAGATGAAAGGAATTTAGGAGCAGAAATTTTAACAGTCAAGAGGAGAAAATAAAAGGTTCTCAAGGATTATATTGGAAGTTGGAGGGATCACTGAGTAAGTACTCTTCAGGGATAATAGGAACTCTGAAAATCAACCCTACATTAGAAAAAGGAGTTAAATTATTAATAGGTCATTCAAAACTTCAAATAAAAGTTTCCGGCAACACACCAAAAAAGTAAATTCTGAAAAGAATGCTGTGAGAGTAAGTCTTCATCATAATTAGAAAAAAATCTAAATGGAATTCCATTAACTACATGAAACATTTTATGGATTCTTTTTGCAGTCACAAGTATAATCCTGTTACTGGCTGTCGGATTAGTTGCATTTTATCAAGTGATTGTTAAAATAAAAAATTAAAGCAATTGTCAGCCATGCAGTTAACTTCAATAGTAGATAAGTAAAAATATTCTTCACACTCCAGATAAATGCCTTTAAAATTTCAAATCCACTTACCATTAATTTTTAAAGAATAATTAGCACCAATATTATCAAAACTCCAATTAAATACATAATACAATTCAGCAACATATTTCAGGAAACAAAATCCAATGCAAATACTGTTAATACCCTCAAGAGGCATTCTCACAATTGACCATCTGTCACAATAGTGCAGTATGTCATATAAACTTGCGACCATTAGGTACTGGCTTTTATGGGCCTTATGGTGAAGCATAATGACTCTCCTAATGCCACCAAGGATGGGTATCAGCCTACGAGATTATCAATTTCAAAAACTATTTAAACTGCCTGTTATTTTATTTTGTAACACTGAGCATTAAATATCAATCATAATTTGAATGAAATTTTCAGAAACTGAACAGAATATTCCAGGACTATTCTAATTATACATACTTAATCAAAATGATTCATTATGATGTCACAAGGCATCAAGAACAGTGTATATGTACCAGGCAAAGACTGAAAGAATTGGTGAAAAACTTCATAGCTTGATGTTACCCCAGAAGTGCACATCTGGAATTACATTCATGATTTAATCTTGATCATCTCGCAAGCTATTTGGTTTCTAACAGTGCATCAGCAAGTTTTACCAGCATTGCTTGTCATCAGTACCTTAACTCTAATTAAACTTATCTATGGAATAAACCTATTACTTGTATAAACACTGCAACATATGATTTTTACCTCCATCTTGGAGCAGATCCACCACTTTAGCCCTGAATTTTTTCTTGATACTCCATAATTCAAAGCTTTTTTAGAACATTTACTGATTTCAATTAAATGAAATAAATTTCCAGTAACAGAGAAGTTAGTCTGACCAAACACCCTAAATTGAATATTACATGAATGGATGCATTTCAACTTTACTATAAATCTGTATTAAAATCAAGGAAGCCTATCTTATCAAGCACATGATGCCACAATTTTGGAATAATACAAATTAAGAAGTTCCTTCCAATCAATATCAAATACATGGAAATATTACATTCAGCTGCATTAGGGCTTCGCCAACTGATACATTAGAATCTTAATATTCACCACGGTACAGTAGAACCTCGATCTATCATTTTTCAAGGGGATGGGCAAAAAAAACGATGGATGCGGGAAAACGATCAATGCGGGAAAAGATTTCCCAGGAGCCAAAACGAGATGAAAATGCGAGAATTTTATGGTATCTTTTCGCAGTAGAGGGGAATCTTAAAGGAATTTCTCTTAAAAGCGGGAGAATTTTTTAATTTAAAGAAAATACTTAGTGCATCTCTAATTTTTTGTTTGACTACTAACTGTTTAAAATATTTTACAAGCATTACATATCCCAATGGTGTCTCGGATGATAACAGCAAATAAACAAGGTCCATTATCATGATATTGGATGATCCTCAAGCCCGCGCACCGACTTATCCATGCATAGAATTTTATTCGTTTCAAATATCCTTGTGGGTGAGAAGCGCGCCTAAAATTGGTTAGGGAGGATGTAATTTTTTTCCACGTTTTCTATTGTGCTCCGCTGATGGAGGAGTGCCACACGTTAAAGATGGAGCGAGCTTGACGCTACCAAGTGTACTCTTGTTTATCTGGAGCAATCGCGTACCCCACGAGGCATAGAGCAAGAGAGGTGTAGCAGGTTATCGCCATCTGGTTCAGAGAGGCAAAAGTTAGCGGGAAATCGGGTTGAAATGAGGAATTCCGATATCGGCGGTTGGAGTTTCTAAAAACAATCTTAAAACACCTATTTTGAACAGTTTTGGCTATAGGCTCAGAAATAAATACTTCAGGAAAATGAATAGACATAAATACCAACTTTAACTGGCTAAACACGGAAAAAATAGAAAAAGGAAAGAGCACAGAGCTCGCAGGGTTTGGCCGCACTTACTAGAGGCCCTAGAAGTGACCATGATGAAGGTCAGGGAGTGACTGAATTGCCGAGGTTACAAGCCACGCCCGCTGCCCTCTGGTTGGTTCCGCGAGAGTCACATGACGAGAAACCCCACCTCCCTCCCTTCCCTCAGCCACTCCCCCATTTAAGCCCATGTGGCCCACGTCATTGGAAATAATGCACTGGTTACATACAAGAATTGGGTGAGACAGGTAATTGGGGGACCCCGTTTTCTGCTGGGAGGGACAGGGCAGGTGGAAGACCTTTGACCCTCACGACCCTTTCCGTGGAAAGGGCCCCACCCACTAAGGGGCGCAGTAGTGGAACGTCAGTTAATTTTGTTTAAGTTTTTAATCGGCATAAACCTACAGAACAAGTATTATATGAAGTTTGTCCGTTATTTTCTGTTACATTTGATACCAAACACCAAGGAAATCCGGTGATATTTACCCACATGGGTTATAATAGATGTCGATATGGTGTCGAGAGCGAGCGTATGACAACTACTGGTAAGATAGCATTGAGAGGATAATAGGAAGAAAGGTTAGAAGCTCATGGCGAAGGAATGCGGCCGCTAAAGAGCGAGGTAGGGACTCGTTTGGGTAGGAAAGGAGGAATGCCAATTGTCCTATAGGAAGGAGTTTGGGCCATAAAGATAAGAAGGGACTCGGGGACGGAGGGGGTTACCCATCCGTCCTGCACGGCGCATCACCTAACTCCCTCCCCCTCCTCCTTTCCCTCTGCAAAAATCCCAAAATCTCACTTCGGTGTAAATTTTTGGTTTCGTCTTTTTCAAACGTTGAATGCGGGAATTGCGATGTGGGGACCGTGATTTGGAAACGATGGAAGCGGGAAAACGATACTTCAGGGAACGATGGATGCGGGAATTATTAACGTTATCAGCATGGAACTACCTTCGGGACCAAAGATAGCGAACGATAGATGTGGGAAAACGATCAATGCGAGAACGATAGATCGAGGTTCTACTGTAAATTGTTTGATTTGATAAGAATATGAACAGTTCCCATGAAGAGGTTTCCATTGTTAGATATTTAACCCACATACATTCTACAATCACATCATCCTACAAGTAATTTCTGAAAGAATAGTTATTTAATGAGATTTATGAAAGTTTAGTATGACAAGTTTACCACATAGGTTTTCTTAGTATTTCTCTTAATACAGGAAATAATACAGGAAAACAGAGGGCATCTCCATATTGTCCTTCCTAATCCATGACGTCAGTGATTGAAGAGCAGATGACAGTCTTACGCATGCTGAAGGTTTGACAGGCATTAAAGGATATTGCCTCATTGAGAAATTTGACTTGGGAGGGATATCACAACCGAAAATAAGTGTTCTGCCATCAAGAAGGTACTATAGAAGCTTGATTTTAGAAGAGGAATCGTCATTAAGCCAATGCGGATTGAAAATAATCTAGCCAAGAGTTTTATGAGGCACAAAGAACAACAACGAATTCAATTTTTCTCACATAAAACATACCTTGCATACAAATGATCTCATGATAAACAAGAGGTGCAACAAAATATAACTTTATTACCACAGCTTGATTAAGGCCTGGTTTTTCAGTACATATTCAGGGAATTCAGTCTGATAGAACTGAGAAGGGGCATGAATATAGAGAGAGTGGATTTCACTCAAATTACTAAATATGACTCCCTTCAGACATCAACATTGTATCAGCAAAAAAAATTACTACAACACTAAGGCAGATCAAGAGGTGACATGTGTAAGCCATGATCAATAGTAATTTTGAACACCACAACTGGTTCAAATGTTTTGGAATTACATTCGCACAACATTATCTCTATTTCATATATATCCATTACATACTATGACAGAGCGCCTCATAATAAGTCCACCATCCACTTTTTCTGCCTCGTATACAATTCTCCAGCACTTTCCTTTCTTCATCTACCACTTCATTTATCTTGCACTCTTTTCTTTACACTATTCTCATTCAATACATATAATTATAGTTATCTTTCGACTGGGACCAGTTATTATGAATTAATAATTTTTGTAAGATCAAGTTTCCACTAAAATTAAGAAAGTTTATAATTCCTGGCCTAATATTTCTCACTTTTATGGTATATACGAAAATAAAGTACACCTTTTCCATCAAGGATTCACTTATATCATGATTTGATTTCAGATTTTCATCAAAATGCAGAACTGAGAGAATCACATTATCAACCCAAAATGGGCATATAGGCTACAAGAATTTTAGTAGACTCTTCACTCATCATTTCGGAGCAACATATGTGTTATAGCGCATACGTACATTGGTGTCAGATGAGTCCCTAAAGAATTGGTCAGAGGAAATGGCTTTGGCACTTCCAAACTTTTTCTGCGCTTCATTGCCAGGAGCAACTTCTTTGGTGGCCTTGGCCCGCTCCTCTCGTGGCGATGTGGTCGTCACCGAGCGTGGCTGGTCACTCTCTGTGGTGCTGCCCCACATCTTGGAGGGTGGAGGGAACCTTGGGGACGTCTCGAGAAGTAGCGATTCAAATGGAAGGCCATCCGTGGGGCTGCTCTTGTACCTGCCAGAAGTGTAAAGCCACAGATGCGGCACAGATAAAACACTATGAAGGACACTCATGTGATAAAATTGCAAGCTGGCTTTCCTCAAGGAAGGGGAGAAGAGGGTGAGAAGTGGGAGCTAGGAAAGGGTGAGGAGAGTGAGGAAAGAGTGGGTGGGGTGTGTGCGAGAGAGAGAGAGAGAGACGGGCTGAAGGGGGATGGGGAGGGTAGAGACAAGGGGAAGGAGTAGGTTCCGTTGAGACCCAAGTAGACCGACTGCTTGAATGTGCCATATGAATGACTTCCGGCTCCAAGGTCTCAAGTGTGAGAGTGGGTGAGGGTGAGAGGAATGCAAGTATGTATGCCAACATCAAAGGAAGTATAACATGCAGTGACACCAGGGGAAGGGGGAGGAGAGGGGATAGGGAAGGATAGAAGGAGGGGATAGGGACATCCAGGGAAGGCTTTGCACACTCATTCTGATGCACTAAGGCAAATACTTTGCAGTGACAGTAGAAGCATAATTCAAAGTGATCAAGCACGAGACTCCAATGCTTCGTACACGAGGCCCTACATTACAAATTATGAATAAAAGAAATTGCTACACATGGCCAGAAATCAGAAATAAATGAAGAGTCAACCAAATGAATCCCTGACCCACAACACCAGCAGTTCTCAAACTTTTTGGTTCATGGCATGCCACTCCACAATGAGGAATGTAGTGGCTCATCCCCAATGAAGAGGCCACCAAGGGGAATTTTGAATGCTAGGGAGCAGTCCTGAAAGGTGCGGAGGAAGAAGGAAGTGGAGGGTACACAAACCAATGGAACACTGGAAAATAAAGCTCTAGATGACAAACTATGGTCAATCGATGTCCTCCAAGGGGACTTAAGTGTACAGCCAATTAGCACTGAAGTATATGGAGTTCACAAATAGCAGTGCAGCAATTTTTGCTATAATTCTAGTCATTCAACACCAGGGAAGTATTCACAGACAAGCTTAATCTTCATTCATCTAGGTCAAAAATGAAAAAAAAAACATGGAAATGCATATTTAAAGAATACCCAGGATTGACTGGATTCGAGGGAACAATGACCATCTTTGTGAGGGAAGTTCACAGCATATTTAGGTGACTGCACTAGAATTATGCATTTATATTGCTCTTTAATCTGACCCTGAAAGTTAATTGGTAATTACTCCATAGTAAAGAGCCACCAATGCCCACAAAAATGCGCCATGGAATACCATAAGTGCAAGTAAGGCTTGCTGTCATTTTAAGTTTATATTGTAGGTGTCATTGAGAAAAAAGTAAGTATTTAAGCAGTCACTTTCAAAATCATATTTCAAACCACTTATGCAAATTGAACTCTCAAGGTATGATTTATAACTTACTAATTTTTGAGTGGAACATGCTCCAAAAGTACTTTCTCCGTAAGTCATTAAGGACTACTTCATGAAATACCAATAAAACAGAGTAGTTACAAATTCTTCCTTTTTCATTACCCATTTTGATGGTTGGCTTTATACCTATTATGATGGCTGTACAGTCAAGGAATTAATAAATAACTTTTATCATTATCAGTCTTTGAGTAGAATATGCCCAAACGTAATGAGCTAATTTAACCAGGGAGGTATTTAGAGGATCTACAGAAGAATGATAAAAAAAACCTTGAAAATCTCTTTTATTATTCCGATGGACAAAGACAGGAAAGGCTTTCCCATCAGTCAAGATGTTGTAATGATGTTAGCTCTAGTAGTTACAAGGGAAATTAAGACTGCACTTGGCACTTCTTAGCAAGCAGCAAGGACAAAGATAAGGCCTATGCGCTGAACTTCTCTCAGTGACACCCCAGCGATTATACTGAGAAATTAATTGCATCATTCAAGTACGTCAAAAAATAAGGTAAATTTTTTCCACGGTATTTAAAGGGGAGAGAGATGGTATTAGAAGAACCTCCTCTATCAGAAGGAGAGAGGTTGGTATTCTACATACCACCCCTCTCATGCTTGAGTTAGAAACTATTTTTCTGGGACAAATGCTCACATAGCATTGATAGAATAGGCAACTCACATTGAGAATCCACTAGAAGAGAACTGGAAGTCATCGAAGAATCCATCACTTTCTCTCTGCAGAAGGGAAGATCGAGACGATGACCCACCACTGCCGCCAGTGGGTTTCTCTTGCTCTATTGTCTTCATATCATTTAGGGCCGAGTGGCTGATACCACTGCAATGCGTTGCACAAGACATTTATGTATCAAAAAGACTCTCAGGCTTGAGTACAACTCACCATAATGGTTAACAATTTAACATCTTAAAACAAATCAAACTTTTTATTAAAGCGATTTCTCACATATTATAACTTTTGTGTCAATTCAACTGATGAATAAAAAATATGACAATATGGATCATTTAAGACTTAATTGGGATCTTTTTCTTTCTCTGAGAATTTTACTAAAGGTAATGTTCACAGAAAGTGCACACCATTAAGACACCAGCTAGAAACATCCCAGATTTTCCAAAAGAAATACATAACTTGATTTAAGCTCATAAAATGGTAACTAAAGATAAAAAAATCATAACATTAAAAATAGGAATTTTTAAATAACAGTAAAAACAAAAAAAAACACCATCAGAAAAAAAAGTACTTGAAAACCAAAGTGCCACTGATAAAAGTGATTCATTATGCTAAAGCAAATTATAAACAGAAAAAAATTGAATTGTCAAATTATTAAACCTCACAACAACAAAATACTAAACCAAAATACATATTGTCATAAAACATAGCATAAGTGAATTATAGAAAATTCACTAAAGGAACAAACAAAAATTAGATACATAATTTTACAAGCATATGACTGTTAACAGCACACTTCTCTGTAATGCATTGCAGTTCAGTGATTTGTATCAGCCATTTTGTCTTTATTGAAGTGTGCCATCTTCCTTCCCATTAAATATTTTGCAAACATGTGCTACCATAAAGATATGCAACCTAAGAAAAGGAAACTGTTTGAAAAATTGTGATTAGAAGCTAGAGTAGAAAAAGCCGATGTATATATGTCAGTAGATGACACTCGACAGACAAACACTGCTCTATAAGCATGCCAACAATGCTCATTGATGACATTGAGCTTAATGTGATTGTTTTTGTCATTATTGTCTGTGATTGTTCCATGCACTTCTTAATGGCACATTACAAGAAAATATGTATTTCTTTAAGCCAAAAGTTTTGGCTTAAAGAAATTGCAGATATTAATTAAGCTCAACAAGATTAGTTGCCAGTTTTTGGCACTTTAAAACGGTATCACAACTTCAAAATATCCATAGAAACACGGCTTCAGGTGATAATTTAGCACATAAATGACATAATAATAATAATACAGTAAAACCTCTATACCACGAACCTCCATACAACGAAATTTTAAGGAAACCCCCCTATTTCGAAGTCATTGGCCCGGTCCCGGACCCTTCCAATGGACAATGCACGCAAAAAAACCTCCCGTAACGAACCTCTCTAACTACGAAAACTCCGTACAACGAAGTCTGCGCATGGGTCCAGACCATGAAAAGTACCCCTCTATAACGAATTATCGAGAAAAAAGTAATTTTCAGCATTTACACGGAATTTTTCCGTCGCCATTTACGTAATAACAGGAAGTAGAACCGCAGCGGAGAATTCCGAGTTCCGCTCCGGACTTCGAAAATGTTCACATCTGAAACCTACAGAGCAGATGGCATGTGGGAAACTTGACCCTCTGGCTCGGTGGAGGCTTGTTTGCGCGTTTCTTATGGTGGGAACCGCCAACTCTGACGGTTCCCACAAGAAGCAGCGAGCAAGCGTAGCCAAAGCCAGCTGGGCGATAGTGGGGGAGGATGAGTAATGCACCAAGAGGGGGAGGGATACCAATGCCAGCCGCAACCCAATACAGAAGGGTAATCTGAGAAGATTACTGATCTGATCTTCTCGGAGTATTCAGTGTTGGGTTACGGCTGGCACTGGTATTCCCCGCTCCCCTCTTGTTGCATTACTCATCCACCTCACCCCATTTGCGAAGGTGCAGGTGGTGAGGATGGAGCTCAAATAGCCTTTTTGAAATCGTATTACATTTCTTTCGTATCGGTTTACGTCCTCTGAGGCGTGGAGCAAAATTTTCCCTTCGAAAAACGAATCAGATTACTTTTCCGTTTTGGGTTACATGCGAGATTTTGCGGGAGGAGCTCCATATTTTTCTATGTAATGGTTTCAAATTTCCTTTCGGTATCGAATATTATTTCTGCAGTGGCAGGCGGAATGTTATCATAAGACTCCGGATGGCGAAGTATTCTAAACTTAATTGGTTGGTGTTCAACCAATGAGTGCCCCTTTTTGTTTCCTCTGTCCCCTTCCCCGAGGAAAATCTGGAAGAAAACCTCTTCACTCAATCCAGATATTGTTAGTGCCGTCTTATCCTTAATGGATGTGGTCTGTTAACCTGCAAGTGGTGCGTTAGCTCGAGATCGCCCTAATATTAGCTCGATTGCCTGAGGATACCATCTTAACTGTGTTTTCGGAGTGCCATTAACTCGACGGGAATCGGATCCGACCGGAAGAAATTCTGAGCTACATTGAATTTTCATCAGTCACCGAGAAATTTAATATTTGTGGCCACGGATTCGGTGAATACATTGCGGAAGACAGGTAAGCCTGAAAGCATTATATTTAATGACTCTACCAATTTTACTATTACGTGTTGAAATTATTTTGCCGTTTAAAATCGCAGGAAACTGGAGTTTTGAAGTATCGCATCTCGTTCAGTAATTGATCTGTTGCAGCGGAATAATTATCAAAGGCAACCCATGTCACGATTTTGAGTTTAATTATCAGTGATCCTTCAAGATATAGAAAATTTTACTACGTTTTCCATTACAAAATATTGGCACTTAGAAACTGTAGCTGTACTTTCAATGCTAATTATTACGTTGTAGCGCTTTATCACATTCCCTTCCGTAAAATCCCCTCACCTGCGGGTACTAAGCCTCCTTCGTACCTTCACCCTACCCTGTCCTCGTGACATAGTGGGACCCATGGCCAGAGGATCCTTGCCCATCTCCTCGTCCCTCCCTCTCAACCCACCACGTCCTTCCGGCGCACCCGGTCCCCACTTGATCAAGCACTAGCCCCCTTGGACCAAATTTTCATGCACGGTACCAACTTAATGGCGTCGCTCAGCAATGACAAGTAAAATAAGAGACGACAAATTAGTCGTCTTTTATTTTGTTCAAACCGAATAGTTCCTAATTTATCGAGGAATCACTGATGACTTAAGAAAACGTGACTAGAGTTTTCCCCTTGTTTTATCTCATCGCAATCGATGAACAAAGATGCGACTCTTCAGACTCGAGTATCTTTCCTAAAATCTGGAACTCATTCCGTGTTCGCGTTTTGTATTAATAGGAGCTGAGAAAACTAGGAGTTCCCCTATTCCAAGTCAGCCGAGTTCTTTATAGCTATTACCTGTGGATACGGCAAATCGTGTTGATTCTGACAACTGGATTTGACACTAGGGTATTGGATAATATTTTGAGATCATTCTTTCTCACTTCTATAAATTTAGTCTTTTTCTGATATTTTGAATTATTCCTTGACAGTAAAATGGCTGATACCACCAAAAAACGCCGGCAACTCTCCGTTGAAATGAAGTTACAAATCTTAGAATCGGTTGACAGAGGAGAGAAAAAAACCGCACTTGCGGAGAGATTTGGCATTCCAGCATCCACACTTTCTACCATTATTGCCAACAGGCATAAGATGGGAAATATGGAGAAGTTTGGTCCGGAAAGGAAGAGGTCTCGACCATGTAAGAGTGAGGAATTGGACATGAAAGTGTACGAATGGTTTACAGAAGTGAGAAGTGCCAATGTCCCGTTATCTGGGCCCATCCTACAGGATCGGGCGAAAACAATAGCCCTACAATTAGGGATGGATAATTTCCAGGCCTCAAACGGATGGCTGTCGAAATTTAAAAGTCGGTGGAGTTTGAGGACTCTCAAATTGTGTGGGGAGGAAGCGGCAGTCGATATGACCGTGGTGGAGGAGTGGAATAAAAATTTGCCTTCCTTGGTGGCTGGGTATGAACCCAAAGACATTTTTAACGCCGATGAGTCCGGCTTCTTCTACAATCTCCTTCCGGACTCAACGTTAGCTATGAAGGGAGAACTTTGCCATGGGGGTAAGTGAAGTAAAGAAAGGTTTACAGTTCTTTTCTGCGCAAACAGCGACGGGTCAGAAAAATTGAAACCTTTTGTGATTGGCAAGTTTGCAAGTCCGAGGTGCTTCAAGCACGTGAAAAAATTGCCATGCCGTTATGGGAATAATAAAAATGCGTGGATGATGGCGATTTTATTTAGAGAATGGCTCGCGACACTTGACGCAACCATGGGAGGTAAAAATAGAAAAATTCTTCTTTTTCTTGACGGCTGCACCGCTCACAAAACTTCCGATTTAAAACTGAGGAACGTGAAAGTTGTTCATTTTCCACCTAATTGCACGAGTAAAGTGCAACCACTCGATCAGGGAGTTATTTCCCTAGTCAAGAGGGCATACAGAAGACAACTAGTCGAATATCTTCTAACGAGATTAGGAGACACTGAAGACGTCAAGTCACTGAAGTGGAACATCCTGCAAGCAATTCAGCGTCTCAGTGTTGCATGGGATGGAGTCGAGAGAAGCGCGATCTCGAATTGCTTTAGGAAAGCAGGCTTTCCTGGTGAGATGGACGCCCAAGACGACCCACAGCTGGAGGAGAGGGAGGAATGGGGCGAAGTCGCTCAAGCATTAAAAATTGAAGGAGTATCTTTCGAAGATTATGTAAATATTGATAATGATATCGCTGTATCTGCCAACAATGAGGATACCGAAATCATGGCGGAGACGCAGGAAGTGAGCGATGAAGAAAGGGAAGAGCCCAACAATTGCATCGTTCGCCCCAGTCGGAAGGAAGTGGTGGAAGCCATAGATGTTTTGGAGCGAGTATTTTTAATGTCCGAAGATGGAGTGGAAAATTTGAAGATTTTGCGGCTGGTTGAATCAGCAGCCGGCAAAGAAATGAGGAGAAGAATAAGGCAAACGACTTTGGAAAACTATTTTAAATAGAACAATTTTTAATTAAATAACTTAAAAACAGCTACCGCCTTTTATTTATAAGTAACAATGCTTTACACCTATGTACATTTTTAAAATTGGTTTTAACTTCCTGAAATATATAAATTTTAATTTTAAATAAATATGGAATTTTTCGGCCGAGGTAAGTCTCAAGAGAGCTGACTCTGTGTACGACGAGGATGGTAGATGATCCTGTACTCATATTTGTGAGGAGGCAAGTGAAGGACAGAAAAATCGATAACCGAATTAGTTAATACAGGATTTTTTGTAATTCTTTTTGTGTGTGGCTAAGCAGGTACGCTGCTCGAAGATAGGACGGCGGAAGACCACTGGGACGCGTTCCATCGGAAACCCATGAGATTTCGATTGGGGAATGGGAGGAATGGGCATGGTCTCCCCGAAGGAGCGCGGGAAGGGGAGAGGAAATAACAGTAGCATTGTATAGAAAGAGGCGAGTGAGGACGTAGTTATTCTTTCTTTCCGAGTTATTGAATGATAGGCATTTTGGTTGGGAATGTTTGGGACGCATTAGTATGAAATGCACTCCTTCCACGTACTCATTTGTGAGCGTGGGCTAGGTTGGATTTCTTGCTGCGTGCAAATCAGAACGACTCCATTCCAAATTTTTAGCATGCAATATTACCTGTGCAACTAGAGCTATCGGAATAGCGATCTTTTCTCGTCTTCTTGGTTTAGATTGAGGTCTTTCTAGTGTCATAAACAGCGCGAAAATGAGTGGGATCGGGTTATTTTCCGTGTTTTTATTCTTTGAAATGCTAACGTAAGACGTATTCCACGCATGCTTTTGTGCTTTGGCGACTTATTATTCCAGTTAAATAGTTTTGGTCTGCAAACGGCGCACATATTCAAATGAGAAATGTTCTACAAAGGACTGAAAAAGGGCAAACCTGTCTTAAAATTTTCTTTTAGTATGATGAGGTTATTACTGGATGAACGGCGTCAAGGCGTTGATTAAAATATTACCTGGCGTACTCGAGGGTGGAACTGCGTTTTGGCACAGAAGAACGGGTGTCCAACAATGCCGATCGTGCCCAGTTTCTGTGAAGGCATCGTCAATGCATTATCATTTGAGATAGCCATTGTGATCGCATTGCCGACTGTCACGTTTTACTCGTGGTAACTAACTCGCCCCACCTAACTTTCGTCGTTGTTTATCGATATCTAGAATGTACTGGCCTCCAGCATGGTTATTTACTGGCATTTCAATGGGATTCCAACAGTGCGTTTTACTTCTTAAGTCTAAAGGGCAATGTGTGCTGTTTCAAGCAAAATTTCTGCATAAAACTGCCAATTGATATCGACTTAAATTATTGCACTCTTAAGAAAAATATCGACTAGATACGCAGAAAAATTATGGAGCACGTTAAAATACGTAATCGTTAGGCAATAATTTTGGCGTTCTTTTAATTTCAGAACGTAAATAAAGTAAGCGATGTGGCTTAGAGCAGAATCGACGAGAAAAAAAATAATTTCAATTATAAATACGCAGATTGAAAATCACGCAGTGATAACCATGGTATTTGGCGGTAAATAATAAAAATTTTTTATCATCACTCAAGGAAAGGTTTTAATGTTGAATAAAGCAAGATTGAGAAATTTACTCGTTTCCGTGTGTTTACTTACGTAAAACACGGAACACTTGGGTGCCCCTGTGGATGCGCAACCCGCACATCACCTCCGTACAACGAAACCCCCTACAGCGAAGTCATGATTTTTCCGGTCCCAAGAAATTCGTTGTATGGAGGTTTTACTGTATTTATTTGCCACCCACCTCAAATTCACCCTTTATTATCCATCTCATTATTCTCAAGAATCAAATCGCAAGATGTGGTATGACAACAGTCATTGCATAAACGTTACAACAATCAAGGATTAGTATTATTTTGGCATCGACATTGTCTTTATTTTAATATTCAAGTTTTACATTTATAAACTTGATGTTTTTTCATTTTCAATAAAGTCTCCAAGGCTTAAATTCTATTATCATTAGTGAATTGTATATACCCTTGAATACATCCAAGGATCCGAAAATAAGAACCGAGATCCAGGATCCAAAATGAAGGATCCGGATCCGAAAAAAAACCTGGATCTGCCCATCCCTAGTTACAAGGCAAGAATTCAAAGAATGTCACAAGTCAAGTAGTATTAAAAAATTCATTCACAGAATAAAAAAGCTTTTCACACAGGAAAGCCTTTACTCTCTTCACAAATACAGGTTTTGAATCAATTACTTTGAGGTCATCAGGCAGCTTGTTGAAAATTCTCAACCCCGTGGTTTTGGGTGCCATTAAAGCTCCTTAGGTCCTAACATATGGGATGTGGAAATTCCTATTACCTCTGGTATCATAACTACGCAAATCTGAGTTCTTTACAGCATCAAAATAATCACATTTGACCCAGGTGACTAGTAAGCTAGTGTCCATTAAAGTTTCCCCCAAATTCTCATCAACCGATACCCTAAACAAGGCGTAATCTCCCCGGGTTACCCTCAGTTGCTCGATCCTACAGTTACTTTTAGTTACATCCGGGACTTTTTTTTCACGTAATCCCAAATGTTATCAACAGTAGTTTTACTTGTGAAGTTCCACACGTGAACGTGAATTTGGCGAGGATTTCCCGATAGAGAGCATTCTTCATCAGAAGAACCCAATTTCGGAGGATTCCGCCATTTACACCTTCTTGTCACAGATGTCAATTCACCACTATCGTCATTTCCAACCAGCTTAGATGTCACCTCGCCATCACCCAACACTGAGGCCATGTCATGTAATCTGGTATTGGGGTTGATGCTCCAGGAATGTCAGGAACTACATTTTCTCGAACTGGGCTAGTAACCGAATTCGTCAACTTAGGATCACATTCAGAAAATCTCACTTTTTTAGTCGGCTTTCCAGGAAAATGTACTTTCATTTTCAAATCCCGTAATTCTGACTTTAGGGATTCTATGTCAGCCGCCATTTTTGCTATGTTGAGACTGTCCGTTACGCGACAAGTTATACATCGCCGGAAAACACCCAATGCATCTTCAATGGCTTTTAAGTTGATTTCTTTCAGTCTGGTACATTTATGGTGGAAGAGATGCTTGCAGTTATCACAGGGGAGGACTTTTTCCCAGTTTGAAAGGCTTTTTTAACATGCGTGACACTCCATGCCTACTCCCGGTGCCGCCATCTTGACTCCGGTCAATGTCCGGTCCGGAAGGTCCGGTGACATGGAGTACAATCTAAATTATTTGTACTAACTGATGCAAGATGATTCATAGACAATTGAAAAATATGCGGAACTGAAAAACTACTTGATTTGGAAAAAAAAACCATACAGTATACATTATTTCTCAATTTTCTTAAGATTTTTTTGGATTCATACATACAATGAAACATTCGTGTTAACTATATAAGTGCCTGAAAACAGCCCCATCACTTTTTATGGCCAATATTTTGACAACAAAGGAGGGCCCTGATGAACAGTAAAATACTGTAGGTCTAAATTCCTGTAATATGTTTGCCTTAATTTGAAGGGCCACTGGTCCCTTGTAGCTGTGATCAGACTTTTTTCACCTGTAGTAGACGAAGTTCAATCTCACACTGAAACAAGTAAATTCAATCTACTCACAACTTTAAAAAAGTAATTTGTATCAGATAGAGATGGCTCTGCAAACTTAAATCTTAGTGGGTAGCCGTCGTCTCTGTTGAAGTTTTAGGGGGTTTTTGCAATTTCCACTGCTTCTCTGATGAGACGGGGGAAGTATCTCTTTTCTTTGTGGATAATGGTCACCTCCGGGAACTTTCCACTGCTTGGAAAACACTATTCCAAGAAGAACCGAAGCGGACCAGTCAGAGAAGGGGACCATAAAAAAAGGTGCGAAAACCATCCTAAATAACACGGCGCCTCCCAAACCGGATTGTCACTGGACCTGAGGAAGCCTGCAGGATAGCCCGTGAAATATCGTCCTCATCATGAATCAACGAGGAGGAAACCCCGGAAAACGGATTCCACTTACATCCAAGCCTCATGGAAGCCTTCATCTGAAAGATGCAACCTCCATGTGTATAGCCAGGTGGCCACATTGGTGGAGGGAAAGGGAGTGCCGAGGAGGACAGGAAACCAAGGGTTGATTTGGGCAAAAATTGCTGCATTAACAGTTTCCCTGATGCATATTATCATCTTGGGAGAACTAAACAGCAGATGGAGTTTTAGTCTTCCATAATGCTATATTAAATACCAGAAATAAATACTCATGGTTGAGAGCATTTGTAAAAACTGGTGATTTTGTACGTAGGTAGGTAGGTTTGGATTTATAGGGTGCGACGACAGCTATGGTCATTTAGCACCATGGAGTACCAGTATTAACAATCAGTGGATGTTCTTTTAATTTTTATATGGAAATTTTAGGTTATGTTGAATTCTATAACTTATTCTTTAATCCGGTCACGTTTAAAAATTTTGAGACTTTATTAATTGAATCAATATCATCTCCAAGAACTTTTCCTATCTCTCCACATATTTGTAAGTTCTGACGTGGACCGCTATACTTTCTGCATTCGGTCAGGATATGTTTCACACTTAAGGGAATATCGCAATCCTCACATATTGGCTGCGACTTATCTTCTGTGAAGAGGTAAGCATGTGTTAAGGCACAATGTCCTATTCTGAGCCGGTTTATTGCGACCTCCTCCCTGCGATTACTCCTCACAGAGGTTGCCCAGGGTGATGTTATAGGCTTTATGGTTCGAAGTTTATTACCTTGTAGCTCGGACCACTTGTCTTTCCACTTCTTTAGTGCTACGCTTCGTAGTACGGCTCTAAGGCCCTCGGCGGGTATCAGAGTTTCTTCCGGATCAGGTATATTCAGGGCACTTTTGACGGCTAGATCTGCTTCTTCGTTACCCTTTATCCCCACATGACCAGGGATCCAGATAAAAGAGACTTTGATTCTCTTCTCACCAAGGGATGAGAGTGCAAGTTGTATAACCTGGACCAGAGGGTTTCGTGGGGAAAAGGAGGAAATGGCTCGGAGGCTACTAGCGGAGTCTGTGCATATGAGGTAAGTGGCATTTCTATTCTTGATTCCGTGCAGCGCCGTCTTAATGGCATACAATTCCGCAGTGAAGACTGAACAGTGAGAGTTAAGTTTCACCATCGTGACGCCATGATGAGGAGACACGACTGCACAAGCACAGGAGGTGTTTGACTTCGACCCATCCGTGTAAATGGCAGTGAAGTCTGAGTACTTTCCCAGGATTTCTCTAAATAGTTGCTGCTACTCCGTAGGTGTGGTCAAGGATTTACTGCAGCGGTGGAGCTCGGAATTACACACCGGTTGTGATAGTGACCAAACTGGATGTTTGGAGTAGCCTGAGGGGCACAAGTTAGGTAAAACAATGCCACTGCTGTCAATATATTCCTTAAAACACACCTTTAATGGCTTGGTTGCCTTTGTCCTGTGGTTAAAAACATCTAAAAGCCGTTGGTTAAAAATTGTGTTAAAACATGGGTGGTTCTTCATTGACAAGACTTTAGCGACAAAGTTGCACATGAGTACCTCATGGCGGGTAGAGAGGGGTGCCTCCCCAGAGTCAGCATAGATGCTCGGGATTGGAGAGGTCCTGAATGCGCCAGTGGAAAGTCTCAAGTTAGTATTGTGTACCGTTGTCAATGGTCTTAAATAGGATTTTCGTCCGGAGCCGTAACGAAAGACCCGTATTCAACTCTTGATCGAATTAATGACCGGTATAATAAAAGCATGATAGTGCGGTCAGGACCCCAAGTCGAGTGACTTATGAATCGAAGAACATTTAGTATTTTAAAACAATTATTCCTTACTGATAGGATGTGCTCACACCAGTTAAGTCGTTTGTCAAAAGTCATGCCGAGGAATCAGATGGAGTCAACTACAGATGGGTCAAATAGCAGATTTCTCGAACTCGAATATCGAATTTGAATATTAAATCATAGCTCGAATATTCGAATGTCTCGAATTTCGAATCCCTCGAATACTAGAATTGTACATAGCATATTAAATATTATTCTAGTACTTCATGTGATGTATGTATAAATAAAAAGATATAGGTAATCAATTTAATTTAAAAAATTAACTTTTTTATTTAAAATGTAATGAAGTAAATAATATCATATGTATCAATAATATCATTTAAAACTTATTGCCTACTACAGATTTTTGTTTAGGAAACAAGCATTCTAACTCTTTCAGGATCTAATCTGCTTCTTTTCTTGTCACAAATTAAACCGGAGGTGCTGAAGAGTCGCTCAGAAAAAACTGTTGAAGGAGGAGTGATTAAATATTTTGAAGATAATTCCTTCAAGCGAGGAAACAGACTGTTCATCTTCCAGTAATCAAAAATGTTTTCACTTGGTGGAAGCAAATCTTCTTCTAGGTATCTTCGAATTTCTTCTTCTGGAGTTTCCTGACTCTTTCTGCTAGAACCTGGTGCTGTTACCATTAATTTGGAATAAAGTCCCCACATTCTATGTTGATGCTTTACATCAGCTTTTTTCAGTTGCACTTTTCCTAAGCTATCTGTTTGCGTTGGGTGACATTGTTCAGACAGACCTGTCATCTCCAAAGCCAATTGATTTTTCATCATCTCAACATTATTTGAATCTTGGAATACAATGATTTTGAATCGTGGATCAAGAATTGTGGCATAAGTGTATAATTGTTCTTTTTCCAGAAATTCATACCGACTTTTGATGGAAAACAGCAAATCATTGACGAAACCTTGTACATAACTATGTGGAAACTTATTAGCTTCAAGGAAACTAATGATGCTATTCACAAGAGGGATGACTTCAGAAACTGGGACAGCACTTCCACTAGCAACAAATGTTGCTCTTTCAAAAACATCCAGAACATCAATCAGTTGCTTGATAGCATCCCACTGTTGGGGAGTTATGTCTACATTAAAACTCAGGTTAGAGGCAGCTAATGCTATTGCTTGCTTCTGCTCCAGAAAACGCCTCATCATTTGCAAAAGGGAGTTCCATCTTGTGGGTTCATCCTGGATGAGCTCATCGTCTTTAATATTCAGTTGTACTTGGGCCACTTTTAGTTGTTTTGTTGCTTAAGTACAATGCTTGAAGTGACCCACAATGCTGCGACATTTTGCTGCAAGATCTTTCACCATTGGTTTGTTGAAGATTCTGTCTTTGATCACTAGTTGAAGAGTGTGAGCTAAGCAGGAAATGTAATCAAATGGACTCCCTTCAAGTGCAGAAACAATATTCCTCCTATTATCTCGGACAATTCATACAACTTTGTCAGTCAAACCCCAGTCTTCTACAGTTAGTTCGATGAAGTTGCGAATATTCACACCAGAGTGTGAATATTCGCAATTCGGCACACATTCTAAGCATACATGATAATAAGCATTACTTGAATACAAAAAATGAGCCGTCAAACTCATGTAGTCGTCAGTGGCTGTGGATGTCCACATGTCTGTTGCAAGAGCAACGTATTTAGCTTCAGACAACAACTTTTCTGTTTTTTTCTTTGTTTCCTCATACAGATCTGGGATAACTTTGTTTGCAAAATATTTTGTGGATGGAATGGTGTATCTTGTTTCTAAGTGATTGATTAGTTTACGGAAGCCTCTATTTTCTACCACTGATATAGGTTGACTGTCAAGACATATCATTTCTCCAATCAATCTTGTAATAATTGAACTTCTTTTATCACCAGACTTAAAACTCTGAGTTTTGTCAATAAAACTCTTCAGAGTAGGTTGAGCACTGGGAAGAGTTGATTTTCTTTTTCTAGGAGGCGGCTTGAATTGCATGTGTGAACTTGAGGGGGATGGTGAAACTGAAATGTATGAACTGTCTGAGGAAACACTGACTGCATCATCAGAATCAGTTGAACCACATGGAAATCTGGGATTGGCAATTGGACGAGGAAGAGAACTTGTAGATTCAGTATCATCAACATCTTCAATTTCCTCTTCTAATTCTTCTTGCATAGGCAGTGAGCGTGGAAGATGAATACTTTCTTCAATTTAGCAAACATTTGCATGTTTTTTTCTTTAGATGAGCCCACAGAGGGGTAGTTGTATGGGATTTTCCTCCCCTCGATATTTTAGAAGCACAATGGATGCACACGGCAAATTTGTTGTCCGTTTCTAGTAACTGAAAATGGCGCCATATACTTGAACTATTTGACATCGTGATTCACGAACTGAAAAAAATGTAATTTATTTTACTAATTATGGTCAGTTGAATACGTTCAAATTTTACTTTTTATAAGTAATAGCAGTAAGTGTCTTAAACTTTCGAGTTGAGTTAGAAATCTCTGACTTAAAATTCATAAACTACTTTTGAAAGTACTCCACACTTGGAAGAAAATATGCATTTTAAAATCAATGACGAAAGTATATAGTGGAGTGAAAGTTTTTATTCTTAACGAAGCTCGTATCGACCGATAGAGCAACCATTGACGATGTTTACAAACGTTCTTGTACTTAACATCATGATAGGTTTCGTCGCGATATTTACGGTGAAAAGATAGTTATTCTTACCGCTGCAATTTCGACATCATTCCATTCATAGAAACTGTTGTCTTTGTACCATAATTGATGTGCTGAAAACCATCATGATACAAATTTTAGCACATCAACACCACGGAAACGTATCTTTGAAGAAACTTTATTCAATGAACATAATCAGCACAGTAAAAAAAGTATAAACAAATGGTTTCTCCAGGGAATTTAATAATATTCCTGGCTATGTCTTCACTGCGAATTGTACGTAGTGTATGTAGTTCGTCAACTTGCCTAACATCGCTATTTATCCTACGTATACACTTGATGGCCAGAGTCCTCTATGCATTTGTCGAGTTAACTACCAAAGACTTCGTATCGATGCATATGGTATGGGCGCCTAATGGTGTATGGCACGAAATTCAAAGTATTCGAGGTATTCGAGTTGGTACTTATAGCATAATTATTCGAGATCTCGAATATCGAATACTTTCTACTATTCGAGGTATTCGAGTATTCGCGGATACTATTCGCACATCTCTAGAGTCAACATAAGGAAGGATCCGCCCTTCAAGTTTTAGAACCGGTGAGGCATACTCCCCCAGCCGCCGATGGAAATGGAAGAAGGAAGATGGAAGTGATGGAAGTGGAAGCATTTCATTTTGAGAATCAAAAGCCATTCTGGCAAGACCATCGAAAGACTTTGAGCGACAGTTGGATAAGTCTTCCAGCACTAGTAATGGTCGATGATCGACAGAATATCGCCAGATCGTCAACATAAAGAGAACCCAAAACGGGGGACCTTATGCAGTCCAGCACGTCATTAATCGCTATACCGAAAAGTGTAACACTCAGTACAGAGCCCTGAGGAACTCTGTTTTGTTGGGTAAAAAGGCGTGATTTATGTCCACCTACCCTAACTTTAAACACTCGATCACTTCAAAAGTTTTGGATGAATGCTGCAAGGTTGCCCCTTACCCCAGTTCTGCAGAGTCATTAAGATCTTGGGCCTCCAGACCGTGTCGTACGCCTTCTCTATATCAAAAAACACTGCAACGACATGTTGACGCATGAGAAAGGCTTCCTGTTAGAAACTATCTACCAGAACTAGGTGATCAGTCGTCGATCTTCCGCAACGAAATCCGCATTGGAAGTTAGAGAGCAGATTTTGCGTCTCCAGCCACCAAACAAGTCGGCGATTGATAATCTTCTCCATTAGTTTGCATAGGCAGCTGGTCAGAGAGATGGGTCTGTAGTTCTTCGGGTCGCTTCTGTCCTTTCTTTGTTTTGGGATGGGTAATATCAGGGACTCCCGCCAAGGTTGGGGGAAACTCCTCTCCAACCACACCTGATTTAGGGTTTTTAGAACTTCCGCCATAGCGCTCTCAGGCAGGTTCCTTAGGAAGGCGTTGTGAATACCATCCATACCAGGGGCACGACACTCATCTAGAGCAGATGTCAGCTCCCACATGGAAAACGGAAGATTATAAGTTTCGGAAATGCCTGACTCTCTGTAAGATATTTTGGCCACTTCAGCTCTCCGCCTTCTAACATTAAAGGACGCATTATACACAGAGTCACTGCTCGCATCATAGAGTTGCTGGCCAAAAACCTCAGTCATTTCAAGGGGGTTTGTAATGACCCTGTTATTCACATTAAGACCAGAGATTCCATAGTTCTGTGGGCAGCCAGAGATACTGCGTACTTTACGCCACACATCTGCAATTGGTGTTCGGTTATTAATCCCTGATACGAATTCTTTCCACGAGGTTTTCTTCACTTCCTTAACGACTTGCCGGGCTTTAGCACGCAAGCGTCGGAATGCCGCAAGATGTCTCTCCGTATGGTATTTATTAAATATTCGTAGTGCTCTTTTCCTTTCTTTGATTACCACTGCACACTTTTCGTTCCACCATGGAACTCCTGGCCTACGGAGTGTTCCTTTAGACCGACGAATTCTGCAGCAGGCTGCGTTGATTATTTTCTCTGTCAGCATTTCAATGTTCTGTCAATGTTTGCGTCGTTAGCAAAGTTAAAATTTCTTTTATATATGGCCCAGTCAGCCTTGGTAATAAGCCAGTTATCAGGTTGAATAAAATCAATGTCAGATGTTTTGCGCAGATTGATGAGAAGAGGAAAGTGGTCGCTACCGCACAGGTCATCATCAGCGGATAGACTGACTTTAGGCATAAGGCTTTCGGAACACACGCAGAGGTCAATGGTTGAATAAGAACCATTAAAACTATTAAAATGAGTTTTTTCGTCACTATTAAGTAAGATCAAGTTAAAATCATTAAAAAAAAAGTAGATAAAATGCACCCTCTGCTGTTGGCCTGGCCACTGGAACTACCCCATAGGATATCATGGGCATTAAAATCACCAAGTAAGAGATACGGTTAGAGCAATTGGCTGACGAGAATTTCAAGCCTAAGACGGTTGACTGGCACACCATCGGGCAGGTACACATTACATATCGTCACCTTGGGGATTCGGATGGTCACAGCAACCGCCTGAAAAGGTGTGTTCAATTGCACTCGGGAGGTGTAAAGGGCCTCCCGAGTAGCAATCGCCACTCCACCGTTGGCCGCTGTTATCGTCGTGTCTAAAGATATTAAATCCTTTTAGAAAAGCCTTATCAGTAGGTTTAAAATGCGTTTCCTGTAAACATACACAGAACGGATTGATATCTCTTATTAGGACACTAAGTTCCTCCTTATGCCTATATAATTCGTTACAATTCCATTGTAATATGGAACCCATGAAATGAAGATTAAAAACGGATTATATCAAATAGGGTGAATATAGGCTAATCTAGCTTAGCCTGACCCCTTGGGATATTGGGTCGCCAAAAGCGATTCCTTCTCCTTCCCTGTTTAGCATGGAGGATATCTGTCTCCGAGAGGTATTCGTCCTCCTCCATTGATTCCGGTTGATACAACTTCATCAACCCGGAAGGGCCGGGAGACTGAGATTTCACGCGTGTTTGTTTACCGGAAGAGATATTATGTGGGCTCTTCTTGGGAGAGCCCGATTTTGGTACTTTTGTATTATTAGCCGGTTTTGAAGCCTTATCCGGCTTGGCAGGTCCATTATTTGTGGTCTTTGTTTCCTCAGTCACTATAGTTTCTGTCTGGGTGTCTATTGTCATCTTTGATGTAGGGGTGGCAGCAACAGATGCCCAAGACTTCGAGAAAGTTGAGCCTACACGGGCTCTAAATGTTTTTCTAGCTTCTATATACGGTACCTTTTCAAAAGTGTTTATTTTCATGATTTCCCGCACCTCCATCATCTTCGGACACTGACGAGAATAAACAGGGTTTTTACCCTCGCAGTTCACGCAGTGTGCTTCTTTATTGCAATCCGCATCACCATGCTCGTCCGGGCCGCAGCAGGGGCAGGTGGCCTTGCCCTCACACCGAGGGGCGATGTGGCCAAAGTGCTGGCAATTAAAACAATGCATGGGAGTAGGGATGCATGGCTGTACCGGGACTGATTCATATCCAATATACACCTTGTCGGGTGGTTGTCGAGAGCAAAGGTTAGAACTACAGATGTCGTGTTCTTTATTTCTCCACTGCGGCGAGTAGTAAGTCAACGGACGTCCGTGACCCCCTGAGAGGCCATCTCTGTCTTTATCTCATCGACTTCTATGTATAGCAAATCGAAATGACTTATGACTCCCCGACTGGTGTTCAGTGTGCCGTGCACCTCAACCGAGACGGGAATGTCATGGAGCATCTTCGTTTCCAACAGCTTTTCACTCTGCATCAAGTTATTGGTTTCAATTAAAAGAGTACCGTCGCGCAATTTCTTCGCTGATTTAAGTTCCCCAGGTATTTGGCAAGATAGAGCTTTTCGGATTAGGAAGGGAGATACCTTCTTAAAGGTCTCCCCTGCCTTTTTGCATTTTATAATAACGAAGCGTTTGCTTTCAATAAAAATATTTTCTCCTCCGTTCGTATCTGGATGGGATCTTTTTGGTGGTGGAAACGTTTTGTTATCCATGCCACAAAATTCGGTGTGGTCGCCAGGGCTACCCGAGGGGATATAGCACCCTGGAGGTGGTTATATGTTTCAGGTTTGGTCTTTGACGCAACGGGCCCACCAACCCGAGTGCCTCTGACCGCCCTACGCAGACCCCCACCTCCCTAGCACTCGCCACTGAACGCATCGGAAAGCCGGTTGACCGGAGGTGGCTAGCCCCCGGCCTCCCGTTTACGGGGAATCCGGGGCCAAAGTGGGGTATTGAACTCTGGCCCATACCGGACATCCGACACCCGGCTGGGTTCCAGAGAACTCACCCACCAGGATTCCCATCTCCCCCTTACGGGTCTCCATGCACGGCAAACACATGGGTGGATCTTGGCAAGCTGGTATCACCTCACACAGACAGTTGACCCACAATACTGTCCGGACGCTACCCTAGCTGATCTGAGGGTTTGTTTTCAGGGTTTTCTCCCCTCCCTTTTAGTCGCCTCGTACGACAAGCAGGGATACTGCGGGAGTATTCTCCATCCCCCTACCCACAGGGGTGTGGTGATTTTGTCAGATCTGTTCTCTATGAAGGTCAATATCTCTATCCTGGCCTCTCACATACCTCAAGTCAATGATTCCCACAAATAGTCACAATTAGAGAGGAAAGGTGTCAAGCATTTTAATTTGCACAGATTTTGCAATCGTAGTAAGAAATCCCACTATCATTATCTTCAAGTAGGAGTAGTAATTGGCACTGCAGTCACTCACCTTCTGCTCCCAAAGCCCATTCCTAGCCTCTCCATCTGCTGTGCCTTCTTCGGGTCCACCTGCATCAGCTTCTCCTCCTCTTGTTTCTGCTTCAGACCGAGGTCTTGGTAAGCCAGCCTCATGGATGCAAGCTGAAACACAACAAGGCAACCAGGTTGAGCTAACAATTTTCACAACACATCATTGTCCATGACCCTTCATTGCCCAGAATACAGAAAACCAAATAATCACAGTCAATTTGACCACAACTGATCTCTAGTTTATTCATTAATCATTACCGACGGAACAATGTGGCCCGAGACCAATAAGGAGTGTCTGTACAGTTTAGCATTTGCCATTAACAGAAACAAAAGCAAAACTATCATTCTTTAAAAAATAAATATGAATATGTGACAGAAAGCCAACTTTCTTTTACTGAGGCTGCCACTACAACTTGAAACGCGACAGTCCTGAGTTTGGCATCAATAGAATGCAAGGTACATATACTCTAAACTTCGTTGGTGGTACCACTCTGTTCATTCTGTAAGCAATAAGTCTCTTCAACCCAGGGAAATCAGCAGTGGCAGAACACAGCCTCAAGAATGGGCACAGGATGAATTTTGAGGGGGTCAAGCTTCTTCACCTCAGTGATAGCAATTGTGACCAGATTATGAAGGAGGTTAAGGAGATCAACGATGAGAGGAACAACTTGAACAGAGACAAGGCTTTCAGATTAGCAGGATATGGAAACCATCCATGGCCTGACAACAAATGAGGGAAAAGAAGACCAGTCGCAAGCAATTTGCTCAAAATGTGCTTCTTTTCTTACTAGGAGTTGAAACATTGTTTGGTCATATTGCATTGATTGGTACATGTCATTTGTTTCGGTCTCACCCATTAAAATAAAGGGATAAAAGTGAAACTAATTTGGCAAAAATCACCCACCTTCGACTATCTCTGAAAATCACGGTCAAGCAGGTCAAGGTAATGCAGAACCAATTTAGGTAAAGTTATGGAATAAAAATATTAAAAGCCAATAGCGCCTTTCTTTAACTATCACTTTCAGTAGTTTTTAAGTTTTGATTACCATTTATACTGCTCTAATGAAAAAAAATGGTAGACTGATTTCCATTATTTTTTTAAAATGAAGTAGGGAAAAGAGATTATATAAACATTGATACATGCCAGAGGGCATCGAAAGAAGACAGTGTGCATTGAAGAGGGCAATTGCAGTAGTAAAAGAGCATTGGTGAATTAGAAGCCCATAAAAAGCAGTCACAGATTCTGACAAAGATTGGAGATCTCATAGGTGTAAGAAGATAATACAAGCCCAGAAACAAGGTGAGGCAATCCTATATGAGAAGCTTTGCTATCAAGCCATTCAAGAATACAGAACTGCAAAAAAGGACTAGATTGAAAGCTTCCGCAAGGAAATCAGCAAAAACATGAAAAAGGGGAACACTGAAGTGGCATACATGAAAATGATGATAGACTAAGGAGAAAGAAAGCAAAAAGCAACAACATAGGAGGAAGTGAATGGGAATAGAGTGAGGGTAAATGCATTGGGAATAGATGAAAGCAATGTATGGAAGATGGAACTCTACCATAGGCAAAGGCCATAGGAAAAGACCTAATGAAAGATGGGAGCAAGTTGGATGAGGATGACCAGGGCCCAGACATTCTGAGAAGCAAGTTGGACAGAGCAGTGAAAGATCTAAAGAATAACTAAGTGCGTGGAGTAGACAGCATCCACAGAAAAATCATCATTGCGCTTGGAAGTGAAGCCAAGGACAACTCGTATGAATTCATTGAAGATAGCTACCAAAGTGGAAGACTTTCAGAGGACTATAAAAGGAGTATATTGATTGCAATACAGAAGAAAATGAAGGAATGAGGAATGTGAAGAGCACCGAACCTTGAGTCTGGTGTCACAATTTTTTTTCAGTGAGAACCAGGGTGCCAAACTCCATCAGAGAGTAAACTATGCAAGTACGCCATATGTTCCAATCACTCACCTGTTTTTCCTCATCCTCGCCCCTTTTCTCTGCAGCAATCTTGGATTCTTCAGCAGCCTTCTCCCTCCTCTCATCAGCCAAGTACGCCTCCCGCTCTATCTCAGCAAAGTTGGTCTTCACCTTCTGAGCACCTAGGCCTTTCTTGGCACCAAGCTGCAGGGATACGCAATTAGCATTGTAAGAGCCAAATCAATGTCAACATCTAGGCAAAGGAAATACAGTAGACCACTGATTATCTGACATTCAACCAACGGACTTCCAGATTATCGGATGTTTAGTCCCTCAACAATCCCCTCCCCTAATCTACCTTTCCATCCCCTCCCTCCCACCTCCCCTAATGATGCTTTTGCTCCTACTCACAGGCAGCAGCCATGACGAGTTCAAGACTACAAAATTGATACATATGCTCTCATGAAAGGTTTTCCAGCAGCAAGCTATTTAATTATGCATGATGGTGTAGCAATATGGTCACCTCTCCCTGAGTCACTGCTCAGGGTTTGTCCCACTTGGGCTCATATTATTTCCATGGCCCTTTTATAATATTACCTAAGTTTCCAACACAAGAATAAATTGTTCAACATGCTTCATTCTTTGGGAAAGAGAAAGTGCATCATGCTACATATTTCTGAGAGCTAACTCAGAAGCTAACATAACTCAGAATGGCTCAGACATGAAGATAAATTTAAAGAACATCAGATTCTTGTCAATGATGCTATCATCTCTGCCACTAGAACTACAAAATTAATTCTGAGAGCAGGAATGACTGCAATACGGACGAGGAAGACACAATCAATTCCTAACGAGTTTCTTTCCTAATTAGGTTGCGATTAGTTAAAATATTGATACAGTTCTTGGAACAGGAAGATTACACTCATGACATCCATGTCCCAGATATTTTGTGAGTAAGAAAAATTATAGGATGGCAATGAAAAAAGAAATATATAACAAAAAATGCATAAGAAAGTGACATATTTTATGTTATGTAAATGATTGCAGGAAGTCAGGACTATTTAAAACTTAAAACAAATTAAAGAACTACATAAGCCTATGACCAGCGAGAAACCATCATTGTGTATATAAAGAATATAATTTTACATAACCCGCTTAATACAGGAGGAAATAGTAACTACAATTATTTAGATAAGGAATCAACTTGCAGGCATGCCACTGCAAGCTTAGACTGATAGCATTGGTACCATCACACTTTTGGGAATGGCCTTGATTTGATTACTGGGAGAGCGGTCTGAGTAGGTATCAAGGTTTATGGCACTCAGAATTCTGAGGAAGTTACTTCAAATCCCTGTAGATTACAAGTTCCTATATTAGCTATAGCTTGGAATGGAGCAATCAGACTTATACGAATTGTAGTCATGCATGGGTACATCAGCTCTCTCGATTGGAGTCTGACGAGTTTAAAATACACAAGGAAAATTTTATCAACTTAAATAGCATCAGATTCCTTGCAATGAACACATTAGGTTTCAATCATGAATAGAACACTAACAGCTAGGCAAATGCCATAATTAGGAACATGAAAACAGAATGCCTTGCTTGTCTGAGAATTAATTTCCCCAATCCACAGATATTAATTTTAATAGGTGAGCTGTTTTGGAGAAGGTAATGGAATGAACAATCACTCAATAATGGAAATGGTAAGAAGAAAAGAGTATTTCAATGCAATAAGAGCAAAAGACTGATAAAGCATTGCATTGAAACAAGGCTATAACTTCCTCAGGCATGAACAAGAATGAATTACCAGTCACTTTAAATCATTAAATTGGGCTTCCCTCTGCATTAGTACAAATAATAGGTGCTCTACTAGACCTACTTCATGTCTTTCAACGAGAAAATGAATATTGTCAGGAGTAAACAGGTGTCTGTTGGATTGATGTTTCAAAAGCCAGTAATTTTCATGATCCTTCAGATGAGTCCTGCCATATCTTAAATAAATGAATACCCACAATTTCAAACACTAAAAACTTATAATCTTAAAAAAAAAAGGAGACAATCATTTATGTTAGTGTACGTTTCTCGGGCTCGCCACCGGGTAAGATAGTCATAGGCAGCCGATGTTTTGGGTTCCGACTAGTTACCCATTCTCAAGGCTACCTTGCCTTAGCCTTGAGAATGGGTAACGAGTCGGAACCCGAAACATCGGCTGCCTATGACTATCTTACCCGGTGGCGAGCCCGAGAAATGTACACTAATTTAATTCGCCGGGAAAGTGTTAAATCATACATAATCATTTATGGATTCCTGATGTAGTATTCTATATAAATACTGCCAAGCATTCACAAAGTCCAACTTGATTCTTCATTTCATTCCAGATTGCCTGATGTCAATATCAGACTTCTCCATTACATATGATCACTGCTCACACCAGTGGCGTAACTAGGACTTGGCTTTGGGGGGGGATGGATCAGATTGAATACCACACCACACCGGGTAATAAATACACGAAATTTTGCTTTATAACATGAATATATTTTAGAAAAACATGGCATGACTAATTTGAATAAATTAGATGGGCCAAATTGAAACTAAAACATTTGATTACTGTATTTCAAACAAGTAGGGATGCTGTGATACAAATATTTTTTTTATTTTTAGGGTTCTGGGGGGGAAGGGGGTTCTATCCCCCTCATCCCCCCCATAGTTACGCCACTGGCTCACACCAAACCTTAATCTCATATTCTCATCCTATAGAAATCTAGACATCCTATAGATATCTAGAGATATCTATCCTAGACATCCTATAGATATCTATCCTAGACATCCTATAGATATCTAGAGTTCTACAACATCTTTGAAGAATCACCCTCCATCATTCCCCTAAGTTCTTATAGTGCTCGCAGAGTTTCTGTGCGCTGGAGAATTTCTCCAAACCTAACTGCCCTTGGTAGATAAGCAGCGATTGGCTGCCAGCGTCCAATCCCGTTAACCGGTTCTTAGCTCAGTGCGCGCCGCATACGGATACCGTAAGTGGCGACCCAAAGGAGTCTAGTCTTAGCTCACTTTAAATTATCCTGCAGCGGGTGCCAGGCTTTCTTAACTGAATTAAATATGGTTCGATAAATTCTGATATCTTTCCCAGCGATAAAAAGTTTGGTTGATATGATAATTAGTCGCAATTTTCGTATTTGTATTTTTCAAAATGTTGGTGAAGAGGATTTAAGTTTTGTTTATTTATCGTGTAACCACGGTGACCTGTGCCGATGGGGATTACTTTCTTGCCTCACTGCGATGACTATTGCAATCACTGCAAGTTTTGACTCGATATCTACAGTAGTTTCTCATCCAGAGTATTTCTATTCTAAAGGCCCTCGCGTCGGCGAGGCATAGCGTTCGATTTCGCAGATTCTTTTGGGTCGCCACTTACGGTATTCGTACACGGCGCGCACTGAGCTAAGAACAGGTTTACATGATTGGACGCCGGCAGCCAATCGCTGCTCATCTACCATTGGCAGTTAGGTTTGGAGAAATTCTCCATTGCAAAGAAACTCTGCGAGCACTATAGTACATTTTTTGTCCATACCTGAGCCTCCTCCCTCAAACGGCCTAAACCCAACTGTTCTATCACTGCTTTTCTATCAGCATTTACTTTTCCCATTGCAATATTACTAGTGCCATCAATCAGTACACACTATGAAACATACACAGCAGATTAAGATTTGAAAAGCCAAAGGGAAAAAAATGGAAGGAATGCATTCAACCCTTTGATATTCATGGCTCTTATATATATTTATACATTTTATACTTATGTTTATACCTGGTGGATAACAAATATCATTTTACCATCAATGCCCAGATACATGGGTACAAAGCACGCCACAGTGTGGATATTCATATGTTTAGCCACTCCTCTGGTATTGTAACGCCGTGCTCCTTTCTATTAGTTATTGTTTGTTTTAAGGGGTTTTGAATGTTTAATAAGTTTGTTTATTTTGTGTGCTTTGTTTTATCATATTTATTGTTTTTGTATTTTAATGTTTAATTTGTTTATTTTGTATGGTCGTTGCTGGTTGGGAGGGAGTTGTTGAAGTTGGAAGAGGGGGGAATATTCGAGTGGAGAGAAGAAGAGATAGAGGTGTATTAAGAGCGGAAAATAATGCGCTGTCAAAGAAAACTCTAAGGCGTTACAGTATGTATAATAGAAGTCCTTTCCATGCTGCCATCAAAGTAGATAATCATTTGCCTGCCAGTTTAAAAAATTCCCCTTCAAGGGGTTCATTTAAAAACTAGCTGAAAACTTCCAAATAGATAAATGTTAGCACAGTGTCAAGGACTATTTAGAAGACTGTATGTAACTATAATATGTATGTATGTATGAACAAGTTGCAAATTACCCATATTGTACTAAATTCATGATATATATATGCTTGTTTCCTTTTGTGACTTGTCCTACATTTTACAATGTAAAATCTTTGAATCAATAAAAAAATATTCTATTCTAAACTTTTAAAAATGGTTTCAAAAGTAAAACCTTGACAAAAATTTCTCCAAACAAGGATGCAAGGGGTAGGATCTGGTGCTTTTGCAGCGTACCAGTTTCCCAAAGTTTTCTCGGGCTACCATCTGGGTGAGTGGGTCCGCATCGAGCACCGATATGTCAGTCAACATGGACCCACTCACCCGGATGGAAGCCCAAGAAAATAGGATGCAAGAGACTCACTGTTGATCTTTTGGCTTGAGGTTTTCTCATCCCAATTGTAGGCTTCCGACTTTCAGGGGCTGTTTCTTGTGAGGTGTTAGCAGAAAGAGAGGCTCCATCCACAGAAGGCCCATCTTTCGTAGTTGCACTCAAAACTGCTGTCTTTGCTCCCTCATTTGCTGGTGTTCCATTGGACTGTGCAAAACAAGAATTTTAACATACAACACATCTCTTCTGAAAAAATTAGCGTACTAACAGATAACGATAAGTTTATCTGTTGTCAAATAACATTCATGAAAACAAAAAATTAATTCTTTATAGAGAGACTCCAGGTTGATGTAAAAAAAATCCAAAGGACATATTTTTTTCTTTTTATTTTTTTTACATTTTTGCCAAAAATGCCCTAAATCATGTTATTACTTACACTTCTGCTTTTAATCGTCACAGAGCAATGATTTACACCTCATTTTAAAGCTTGATCTTTGTTAAAAACAGTGGTACTATTAAAAATTGATTTAAATATTATTGTAAGAATTGTAAGAATGTTTCTCAAATACTCCATCTCAGAATTGGCCAAAACTTTTTTGAATAATCTGTAAATACATAACTAACTATCCTTACAAATTCCCATGGAAATTCATAAATGCACTCATTTTTCCCTGCATGCAATGCCCTGGAGCTAGTATGTAGCAGACATGTATTTCGGGCAGATACACACACAGATAGCTTCAGCTCATTGAATTAAGAATTATGAACAATTCATTGTTTATAATTTAATTATATTAATGTTAATATATAATTTCAGATAAATTCTATCCTCGGATTTCAAAATCAGAAAATATCCAGCCATTGACAAACCTTCAACCTATTAAGCCTCTTTTTGGACAAAGCCTTTAGTCCTGCAATTGACTGCTATACTCTCCTGAAACGGTTGGTTGAAAACAAAAAAATCACTACCTACAGTTGTAAATGTAGGTGATACTGATTACCCACTATTCAGTAATATTACCCCTTAAAATGCTAATTTTTCATTAATTCTCACATTTTACCACCATCGTGATCAAATGCAATTAAACTGAACTAAATGCAATTACACATGCAAAAGGATAGCACTCAATACTGGCTAGTTGATTATGAAAAATAAATTAATTAATTGGAAATGCTCCCTATATTTAGGGAAGGTCTCGACAAGTATGCAGGAAATTACTAAAATAAACGAGTGTCATATACTTCCAATACGGAAAGCCAAAGGAACCTGTAATCTAGCACAAAAGACAATTGCTCTCATACAAAAAAGTGGAGTGTACAAACTAAAATGTGAATGTTCGACAGTGCATAATCAACAAACAGTAAGCAAGTTCTAAGAACATGTAGAACAATAAAAATGCTCCAAAAATAAAATTTAAAAACTTTTTTAAGCATGCTTTTCTAAAAGAAATAAACTGTTACTAAAAATCTAAAAGGAAAGTGATATCTTAGAATCATACTAAAAAGGAAAAAATAATATTTGCCCAAGTGAATGAAAGTTTACCCTAGTACTGGAAATACTAATTAATATCAATTCAAGGGAATTAGCCACACAATAGATTACCTACAAACATAAATAGAAAAAATAATGTTTTTTAACAATGTAACTTATTTGAAGCTGTCTATTTATGTAAAATCACTATGAAAAGCATGGGGCGCAATCTCATTTATATTTTGCACCTTACCTTTAGTTAATTTAAAGATTTTCTAGAAATAGTACAGTGAAACTCTCTATTCCATTGAATACCAAAATCTTCATATTTCATGAATTTATGTTGATATCGAATATAGAAGAGCGCCCCATGCTTTTCGTAGTGATTTTGCATTAATGGATAGCTTCAAATAAGTTACATTGTTAAAAAACATTATTTTATCTATTTATGTTTGTAGGTAATCTATTGTGTGGCTAATTCCCTTGAATTGATATTAATTAGTATTTCCAGTACTAGGGTAAACTTTCATTTACATGAGCAAATATTGTTTTCCTTTTCGATTTTTAGTAACAGTTGATCTCTTTTAGAAAACCATGATTAAAAAAGTTTTTTTATTTTTTACTTATTAGTCCTAATTAATAAAATGTGTATAAAAACAACACTAATTCATTGATAAAGTAAACTTTGCACTTTACATAATTGAATGTTTTAGATACAATTTTATTAATTAGGACTGAAAAAAATTCGCCGAGATGTGGACTCGATTCGAAGTCTCTACCTCGGGACGAGAGCCCCATGCTTTACCACTACGCAAATAGAAACCACGTAAAAATTGAAAGAAGTGGTAACCATATAAGGTGAAATGAAGTGGTAAACATGGAACCATGAACCATGCAAAAAGCGAGCTAAAGAAAAGCATGTAAAAATGACACCCCTCCTCCTCCCATAAGATCTTGCTTAAGAACATCAGCAGAGTGAATTTGACCAGGAGATGCTACACAGACATGACAGATCAAAGACTCAATGCTTTAGATCACTTAGAAATTTTAAAATGGGTCTGTTGCACCACAGTCTTTCAACACTTTTGAATATAAGAGTTTGCTTGAGTCCATAATGAATGCATTTCCTGTGCCTTGCCCTCCCATCACAACCCTCACACCTCCAGAGACTATGCCTTCCCCTCCATCAAGGTGGTGAATCATCCTTCTCTACCTTCCCTTCTACTGCAACAAAGGCTCAACCCTAACAATCCCACAAACTTCATCCCTCCCTCCTACTGGTTATACACGCTCATGTTTTTGGGAAAGACTTACCGAACGATGGCATCTTAAGTTTGAACCCAGGAATTGTGTTCAACAAACATATGGGGAACCACAAAGTTATTTTTCATATGACTAGATTAATGGAGTAGCAACATTAACTTCACTAAACAAACACATGTTAAACCAGGCATGAATGTGAACAAAGCCTTTCACACCTCAAACATTAGATTTCCTGCCTCTCATTTTGCCATCAACAGCTGAATAAGTGGGACCTGACGACGCTAGCTGTAATGTTAGCGAAACTGTTGTCCGTTAATATGAATCAACTCGGGAAAACCCGGATAAACTGACCTCAGCTGAATAAGTGAACTGTATCAGGAACTCTGGCCTCTATCACAAGCTGGAAGAGGGTGGAGGGAACCAGGATAGGGTTAGATTAGGCACTGCCTTCATTTCCTGGCTTCCTCAGCCACTTCAGTTCAGGCAATTAATTTTCGTGCTTTCTGTTACTAACATGCTGGGTAATACAAGCACGGCATAATTAATAACCACACATGTCACAGTTTATAATAGCAGACTATCAAAGGACAAAGCTAGCATGAACAGGCCAGCTAAAAAAAAACTAAGCAGTCCTTAATAGATTCAAACCAAGGCACACAAAACTTCAACAAAAGATATGACCTTGAGGAAAGGGCAGCTTGAAGTCTGCATTCAAATAAAAAAACCCACAATCAAGCCTATTAAAGTCCACGAAAATGTTAGAAGAAATAAAAGAGTATATAATTATTTATAAATCTACAGAACACAAAAAGGAAAGATGCCCCTTAATATATGAAATTTTTAAATTCTTTCAGGGCAAGCTGAATTCCTAGGTTTATCCACCATCCTTCAGAACGGAATATTTTCTAATATTCACATATAAATCACTGGAAAATTCCACTAAAACTGGATTACTGTGAGATAAATGAATTGGATGAAAAAAACTGGATTATTGTAAGATGAAGTTGTGCAGCACAAGTGAGGTATTGCGTCTTTATGCAAAATCTCAAGTCAAAGCTCTTTGGTAAGTACAGTGCCTTAGGAAGAAAGACTCAAAAACATGTGGCTTTAAATTGTACCCAAAGACAATTTGAAGGGGAATGTGGTTGTTTATGCAACTTGTATGTAACATTTTATTGGCAACCCTTGAGGTTCACTTGAGTTACCAGAGGTTTGTTTGAGAAGATCACCTCAATGTTAGGTAGTTACACCCTCGGTTAAACTTGAATTAAAATACATCACAATAAACAAGTAATGGAGGGGACAATTTTCCAAATCACGGTAAAATACACAAATGATATGTTGGGTTTATCCTCCCAGTAAGAGGCCCAACCTTGCAACTTTAGAATAGCTTTTAAAAATGTCTGCATTAGGGCAATAAAAACAAATAGTATATAGCCAGTCATATGCAGCAAGGAAGTGAAATTTCCCATCGAATAATAATTGGATTCCATGAATGGCTAGGTGTAACTGGGTAACACAGTTGACCACTTATTGGAAGATACAGGTTCAAATTCCAGTCAAGTCAGATGATTTGTTCTCGGCGGATCTAGTGCATTAACTGCACACCCCTGGTTACCTAAGTGACACTCGACGGTTGCCAATAAAATGTGAGATACAAGTTGTTGATGTATTCCTCAATTCCATCAGTAAGGAAGTGGACATATGCAGACAGACCTTGATTGGTAAGGTGTGAGTAATTGGTAATTCAGATGATGCAGAAGCTGATGTGGCGTAAATTACTTCCACCAGACATAAAGAGCACTAGATTTCAAATTACAAAGAATCCTTCGAACAATCAGGGGGTAGCTGGAGATTGTTTCTTTGTAACTGACCATTTGCATAATGACTTCCAGTAATAGAGCTTATTTTTCAGTTAAGGTGACACATACCTGAAGAAGAAATGAGTCAACACAAATGAATCCATCAATAGAGTATTCACAGAAATAACTTTAACAAAGCTTTAGGCAACAATTTTGTCATCAATACATTCTAATTACTCCATCACAAACACTTCTTGTTCCTTGGCCACAAGTTGTGAAACAGTATTGCAGTAAATGGCTTTGCAAAGAGGGTGAATGAGCTCACTTGCTATCTGATATCACGCCAATCACAAGGCATTTTCTTCATCTGAATACAGGTTGAAATTTCCTAAAGCTTTGTGGTTCTGAAACTACTATACATAAATGCTGATTATTGTGAAGTTCTGCTCTGCACGTACTGATGGTTTCAGTTAAATAACTTTTGCATCAAAAAAATAAGTTAAAATGAAGGAAAACATTCCATTGCCAACTGAAAAACCTCTACAATATTGGATACCGTACCACGACAAATTTCACCCACCTACCACTCAATTAATCACCTTAGATACAAAAACATTTTTTTTAAAATTGGAATATACCCTACCCAAAATACTTTTATAGAGCTTCCTTTAAAATAAAAATGAACTTCTCTTTAGTAAAGCCTGCCTGGTCCTCTATTGCTATCTACTGACTCTGGTAAACTCTCGACCCTTAACTTCAACATGTTGCAAAAAGAGCAGAGGCGTTTGGGTGTTAACAAAAACATTCATGAAAGGAAATTTTTAAATCCAGCAGAAAATGTTGCCAAATGTGTTGATACACCACAGCTCTGCATGATTCCACCTTGTCAGTTAAGCAGTCACAGGTTAAAGCCACGAGTTGAAAGAGTTCCAGAGATGAAAAATCATTAGCTTTGACCAGGACTCAGACCTGTCTCTCTCAATATTGCACTGAATGCTTCAGGGAATTAAGCCATCACAGGTGCCGTAGCATGATATCGAGGAATGCAGGTTTGAGTTCCAGTCATGATGAATGATATTACCTCTCTGGAATACCATACTTCCCGGCACATACAGGTGACTCCATAAAGGTATTACCTTGGCTAATCCTGGTATCCTAAAAATTGTTGTGACCACAAAATAATACAAGTTTCCAAAACAGCTGACTCAATCATTTTTTAAAAATTAACTCAAAATTCATTGTGTAAAACTACATGTATGACTAAGGTTAGGAGGCATTCACCTGGACTAAAGACTGGTTGGCATCAAGGGAATTGTCAAAGTTCTCAAAGTCTCCACTGTCCTTGGTGGCCATCTCCTCAAAGAAATCAACATCCTTGCTTGCCTCGTCCCCTTTCTCTTCATCATGTGGGGACTCAAGATGGTGCTGGAAAGTTACATCACTCACATAAGGTTAAATAAATAAGCAACAGGGGAGGTGATGGAGTTACATCAAAATTGCACACGTCACATTCATTTCCAAAAACACCAAATAAATGTTGAGTGATAAATGCACAGTAACATGCCTCATTGGGATTCGACCAGAAAAGCAATTGCACATAGGCTGGCACCAAGGGAAAAACCACAAACTGTAGTTTTGGGGGAGAAAAATTAAGTAGCAAGGGTGAGTACAAAGTTAAAAGTACAATTTTTAAGATGTAAAAGATTATAATGTAAGGATAAATAAACAGAGATATCAGACAGATCTACAGTTATGATGAAAATGCTAATTATACACACATATACGATGGCCGAAGCATGTTACAAAGTCAATACTTGGGCTCCCAAATTTTCCCAATGAATCAATAGGAAGAAAAACCACTGCAGGCATATTTTAGTGGATAACTTTATCACATTATATACAATTACATGACCAATGCATTATATACTCATTCAGAGGAAGGTACTGCTTAAATACATGCTTTAAAAACTACAACATAAAAATGAAAGGAAGAACTTCGGCATTACAAGTGCTTCCAGATTGATGACCGTCCAACCTACTATATATACTCCTGTCCAAAAAAAACTTACCACCTCGGAACCGAAAAATTTCTAAGTCCCGAGTTGACGCCCATGTGACAACAAGGTCAAACCACTCCCCCTGGGCGGGAAGGCAATAAACAAACAGACCGGGAAGACCTTCCTCCTCAAAGTTGGAGAGGGAGGATGAGGGAGAATATGCTCGTAGGGAACATTTTGACCTGTGAAAGGAAATTCTCAATGGTGGGAGGAGAGCCCAGGCTTCTGTTCGCTAAATGTGTGAGCGAGAATGAAAGCCCGATTCGTTCGCTTCAACAGACCAAGACCTCAATGTGGATAGCCCAATCTTCGTCTTCAACATGTGTAATGGAGGTTCACTAAGTTCACATACGTGTTTATTTAAACTCACATGTTACACAGTTACAAAAGTAAATGGAATCTGAAGATGATATTAACTACTCGAATAGACTATATTCTCAAAGAGAAAAATCGATTTCCTGGACTAAGATTCTATTTTAGCGTAAAAAATAAATTTTCTTATCGTAGCCGGTATCATAAATGTTTCCTCCGCCGGGTTTGGAACATTGGGACTATGCGTCTTTAAATTTGAATGTGATATTTATCCCACAAATAGCTTAATAGCTCCCTCTTAGAAACATTATTTACTTCAAAGTTGGATTAAAATAACTCTGTACCCAATAATTCCACTGTTAGAATGTTTTAAACCAACTTCCATCCACTCAACTTAACCCTTTCGCTGCTGTGAACGTAGCAGCTACGTTCACCCGGTTGACTGCTGTGAACGTAGCTCCTACGTTCCATTGGCAAGTGGTCGTTCTCATCGTTCCTACCCACCCCTCCGAACTTCCTCTTTGTATGCGTATGCCATTTGTCTAGTTCATTGGTATAAATTGTACTAATCTCTTCCTGGGAGCGTGAGTGACTACTGAGGTGCAAGTGCCACGAGAACAATACTTTCTGTGCCGAAGTAAATGACCGATCACTTTTTCTCCGCACAGGGACTGGAGAGTCTCAGCAGTTTGACCGCAGCGAAAGGGTTAAGAATTCTGCATTCACTCAGTTTTTGTTTCCCGTTAGAAATGATGTGGGATTGAATACGCTGCTTGCCGGACAGAGACATCTTTTCGCCACACAATGTTAACACTTAGTCAAACTTCGTCTCATCGGCATATGTTACACTGCAGCCTTCTACTTCATAATTTAAAAAAAAACCTTTGGTCGAGAGGTAGGGACTCGAGCAAAATGATTTGCCAGGGCAGGGGGCAGATCTGCTAAGTTAGACAATGTCACGATGCCTCATTCGCAACAGCTTGAAGGCGCTGAGAGGATATGTCCATTAAAGGTGATAGAATACTGCTTTCTCTAACACCATGTTGGCTATCTATGGTCTCCACCGTCGTATATCTTGCTGTGATAATGTTCTCATCATATTCTTAAACGTCAAAAAGTATTTATGAGCTGATGTAATATGTATTGCATTTTATTTTTATATCTGAAAGACCTCCATCACACCACCAAAAGCATCAACAAAAGCGCTTTGAATATGGATAACGTTCATCACGCTGACATCTCTGACAGGATCTCAGCGGAAAGGTGGACAACCTTGCTTGAGTTTTTAGGAGACACAATTATAAAAATTACTTGGCCCCAACGTTTCATGTTATTTGCTGGGAACTTCGGTAGACTGTGCTAATGCCACCCTTTGTTTTTTACCATTGATGCAGGAAACTCCAAAGAAAAAGCTGGACATTTTATATTCTATTTTTAAAGTAATTCTCCATAACAATCATCCAATTAGGACTTTACCGTGACTCATAGTATATCAACACTAAATGCAAAGTGTTATGTTTCTCTCGGAAAATGGTAAGGACGCGACAAAGGCTCTACGCGATGCAGATGGTAATGATGAACGTCAAAGACTATTATTGGGGTCTATAGCATATTTTCTCATCTCTGCTTATCTAAGAATTCCACTTTGGCACGCCAGAGGCAATACTGAGAACCCCTAACCTCAGTCTCCCGAGGGAACCCTCGCCATCACGAACCTTAGGTGAAAGAGCCTGACTGACCACTAGACCGCTCCTTCTCCCCCCCTCCCATCTGAAAACAATGTCACTGCCTCCTCCCCTTGCAATTCTTGTAGAGGCCTCGCTGGTAAGACGAGCGAAGGTGGCAAAGAGGCTTTCTTTCGTATTGGTCTGTTTACAGTTCACACGATTATGTTGGTGAATGTGTGATTACAACCAGCGCCGGCTTTCCACCACCAGTGGTCGTGTACGTTCATTCTATGTTAAATCAGCAGATGGTACCCGCTGAAATTCAGCGAGGGGGGATACAATATTGATCATGACTTGGAGGATACAACCAATATCCTCTCCATTCCATGCTCAAACATATAAGTAGATGTGAAGCAATTCATGGGACTCGGCAAGACAAATTCATTTGATGATTAGAACTTGAATGATAATGTGATATATATGTCTGTGTCTGTGTGTGTGATAATGTGAATGATAATGTGACAAATAATTAATGTGAATTCATAATTTTATCTATTTTAAGCTACTTTATTCTAATTTACAAAAACTTTGTCCAGTACGACAAAGAAATACTGTCAAATAATTTCCTTGAGGACAGGAGTACACTATCGGAAGCTATGACCAACGCATTAAAAATGAAAAAAAAAAAACATTTTGAAAAGCTTAAAAATGGCAATGGCTTATGGCAAGCAAACGCAAATGTGTGGAAATGCTGTACTATCGCATTGAGTAATTTTTATTAGTGTCTGATTTTTAATTATTCTACCGATAAAGGTAGGTTTTGTTGAATGTCAGAGAATCTCTTCCCGGTTCTCTACAATTTCAGGGGCCTATCTCCCTCTAGTATATCCTTTTTCACCTCTGCATAAGATCTACCCTCCTTCATCCCGTCCATGAAACCTATTCTTTCTTCCCTCTATCACTCTCTTGAGCAACCCATCGCCCTTTATAACACCCTCCAGCCATCCAGCCTATCCCGGATTTCATTCAGAAGTTTCCTATCCTCGCCCACCATCTCAAGCACTTCCTCGTTAGTCTTCCTCTCCGTCCACTTCCTCTCCGTCCACCTCCCCTTCTCCACACCCATATCTCAAATGCCTGCAGGACTCAGTGTATGAGATAAGAATATTTAATCTCATAAGATTTCATTTGGATAGAAACTTGAGAGTGATTACTGGTCAACTCATAGCTCCTAGTCAGGGAAATTTGTCCGATGTATCCAGCTGCATTCTTTTCACATCATCACGCAAACAAAGTTGGCACAGACATCTGAAGATGATCATGGATTTCCTTCATTGCCTTCTTAAATAAAGTAGCATCATTACCCATCAATAAACTCCCACACATCCTGGGAGTCACTCAGCTATGCACACCTGTATGTTAAGATGGATCAAAAAAATTGATTTTTCGCAGGGGCCTTCTGGAAAAAGTTGTCAAAGTGACTCAAAATAAGGCCAGAAAAATATGGGACCCCTAGGTTGACTCTTGACCCTCGAACCGTGGCCATTTATGGGGAGGGGGGCTGAAAAAGAAAAAATTCATGTTTTTACAGCGGTTCCCTCAGGATTTTGACAGGTTGCGACCCCTTAGGACGAAAATTTCGTCCATATGGACTTATCTACAGCCGTTGAGTCAAAAATTGCCTGTCTTGAGTGTGCGGCCGCACGAAATCACGCAATGCAGCATCACGGTCAGCAGCCCCCCCTCCTCCTGCCCGGTCACGTCTCCTGCCCGCATGCCATGAATGCAGGAAAACTCATCATGCATGTGTCTTCCAGTCATTGTTCTTACTAATATTTGACAATTAAACCTATTTTCCAGGGAATAACAATTACGGGAGAATTATTTGAAATTGATAAAACTTCCAAAATGCCTAAGGTGGCTTTTGGCGGGTACCAGGTGCTGACAATATATACATATTTTTGAGGTGATAGGGCAAGGAAGGGGGAAAATTGTAGGCGATAAGGGGGAAAACCAAAGGATGAGTGGGAGAAGAAGGGGTTGAAAGCGAGGGTGTTGGGGGTTTTACCAGGGTTACAAACTCAAGCAACAAGTACAATGCAGTGGCAAATAAAAAATGGGCAATTGAGGTGGTCTTTTTCCATATTATATGAGAAACAATTGCACTTTTCCACAACTTACTTTAATACGTACAACGCATTTTCGCTCACAGAGCCATCATCAGGTACAAGACATTGTTTCTCTCATAATATGAAGAACCTCCACGATATCTCACTTGAATCTGTTGAATTTATTCGGTCTTTTTCTCTTTACTCAGCTCAGAATTCCGGAGCTATGCTTCCAAAGGCCATTGGTGAATTTCTGGTGAATGGTGGTTGACGTGGAGTGTCCTCTGGGCAGGTAGCCACCGCAGATTAGCGAGCTTGGACAAGGAAGGTTTCTTCTTGAGGTGGACGGATGAATGGTCACACTAAGGGTCCATGCATTGCACTCAGCGAGATGGAACCCGACTGAGACAATTCACCGCCCCCTCCGCCTATCCCTAAAAGAACCCTTCCTTTAGTAGCCGACGCTCGCTAATCTGCCTCCACAATTATACCTAGCCTGTTTTGCTTGCCACTGCATTGTACTTGCTGCTTGAGTTTGTTAACCCTGGTAAAACTCCCAATACCCTCGCTTTACACCCCTTCTCCTCCCTGTCACCTTTGGTTTTCCCACGCATCGCCTCTCCTTTCTCCCTTCCTTCCCCTACCGCCTCCAAAATATGCATACATTGTCAGTGCCTAGCACCATTTCTTTTAGTGGAAAATTGCACCTTGCTATTTCAGTGAGCATATACAGTGCCTGCAGTTCGCTACTAGGCATTCAGTGAAGTCGTGCTTTTCTCTACGCGTTCTCTCTGTTGGTCAGTGCTGTGGTTGTTTTTTAGTGAGAATTTGGAAATAAGTGTGCCGCTATTCATGTAAATCCCTCAGTGATTTGAATATTTTAACTGTGCCTTAATTTGGTCTTGGAAAATGCCAAAAAAAAAGGATGCATCATGAGAAAAATTGTCCCTTTTTTGGTGTCTCGTCGAAATTAAAGTAATCGACGCTGCCAACTTTTAAAGAAGTGATAAAACATTTTTTTTATGCTCGCAACACATTGAGATCCGAAAACACAGGTAGGGAGCCTACGGTTCATCAAGAAGCTAGTGTAGTGGCGAAAAAAGTATCCGAACTTGGGAGATGCACCTCTATTCCAATCATTCCGGAACGTGGTGGGATCAAAATGATTTTACGGTACCGGTACGGTATTTCACTGCGACGCTGCAAGGGACGTTGCGCGATTTTGCGTGGCTGCGCACTCAAAATAGGCAATTTGTGACTTAACGGCTTTAGATACGTCCCAATGGATGAAATTTTCACCCACAAGGATCACAACACGGCAAAATCTGTATGGAACCACTGTAAAAACATGAATTTTTCCATTTTCAGCCCCCCTCCCCATAAATGTTCACGGCGTGAGGGTCAAAAGTCAACCTAGGGGTCCCATATTTATCTGGCCTTACTTTGAGTCACTCGGACAACTTTTTCCAGAAGGCCACTTTTCCCCACGAAAAATCAATTTTCCCAATCCGCCCTACTCTATGTTCCCACCTCCATCACTTTCCTCACCTTCAACCTCATCTTTTTTTGCTGGTACTCAACCCACTTGAACATCACTGAGTAGTAACGAAGTCCATTACTTGTTTGATCCAGTAAGCTCTAAATAACTGCAGCAAAGAGAGCCATTTGGCATAGTATGGTAATTCAAACCTGTTTCAGCATTTAAAATGTCACCTGCACAGGTATTCCAGAGTAAGATGGGTAGTCATTTAGATTTCCACACTTGGAGCACATAGGCATATTTCTTTTGAGATGAGGACTCTAGCCAAGTGGGCTATAGCTTGCAAGGAGTTAATGGTGAAGCCAGGGTCAAGATTGTTCCCCAAACTCGACTTTCATGGGCACAGTACACAGGTGCATAACATTTGACTTTTAAAGCTCTTATAATATAAACTTTCATAACAGGGCCCTAAACCTGTACTTTCACAATGAAAAAGATAGCCTTTTCATTTCTGATAGAACCAACTCCTGGACTGCCATGATGACTAACTTGCACCCTTTAGCTGAAAATTCTAACAACAAAATCCAATTGGAGGGAAATGATTTCATGACGTGAAATCCCTAGAAACATCAAAATTTATATATTTAAATTTAATAACAGGCAGTGTCCTATGACACAAGTGTGTGTACTTAAGCATTTGATCTTATGCTACTATCATCATGATTTCAGCAAGCCAGTGCACTTACAATTTAGAATTACAACATGCAAGATTTTTATATGCCATCAAACAAAAATATTTAATTTTTAAACTGGTGAATGCCTTAAACCAACTTTTGGGAGAATTTCAAGAAAATTGAAGGTATCCTTCTTCAGGAGTTAATTATAATTTTTTATTTTAAATAGATTTAATGGCAGGGATAGTAGGGTTAACTTTGCAATTCCACATTGTAATTACAATCCTTCTATCCCTGATATCAAGGAATTCCATCAAGTGAGGTCTGAAACCATCGTTTAGGTTTAATGGAATAACAGTCTATGGGTATTAAAGTCACATGTCAGTTTTGTCCCAAAACATGACTTTTATTACAACCAATAGTCCAGTCGATATAATGAAAAATTGAAAATATTCCGAAGTAAATGGAATTTTTACAGGTTGCCTGGGGGTACTCTAGGATGTCTATCCTAAGTTTTTGACCACGAGGACCCTGTACTAACTTGGAGGGGGCAATAACCTCAACCAATAATTTTCGGACTTTTTACAGTTTTTCGCTTATATTTGGTAAACTAAGCATATTTTGTGTAACATAGTGAATTAAAATGTTGTAGAGCATTAAATTTTCTAAAATTTGGTTGGTAAATTGAATTTTTAGACCCAATATTAACCGAGATACAGCCGATCAAAGTTAGACAAAGTTTCTCAAAATGTTAAATAAAATAGCCGAAATATGAAGGTTTTGGCCCTATAACAATTTATTACCATCATTTCCATGTGGATTATGTGCGAGAAATGAAAAGCTATGGTGGGCTGACATGTGGACGTGGTATCAGAGATAGAGTGTTGTCAAGATGGACTGTGGGCATGCTATGCCTTCAAAGCATAAATGAACAAATGGAAGTTTTCTGTACTGGGTCCGCTGTAATGGGGTCCACTCAGAGACAAGTGACCAGCACGTTGATATGCGGCCTGCTCGCGTTGCCAAGGATAATGTTGACATTAAGAAACTGAGTGATTGGTTTGCAGAACATTCACCATTCCCTGAGATGCAAGAGCTGATGTCAATCAGTTCAGGGGCTGTTGCTCCCGAATGCGTGAACTGTTACATAGCCCGATCGATTGGTATTACCTGCTTGAAGACCAGTTTGGAGAAAGGAAATTTTGAAGATTTGAAGTTGAGAAGGAAGGATTATGGTGTTACTCTGGCATCTGTTTCCTGTTCTCTGAAAATCAAGGACAAAAAGTTCACAGTAGACCCACTCACTCTATTCCAACGAGTGCGCATAACCAAACAATCAGATGCTGACCTCAGGAACTTGTTCAAGTATGAACTCTCCCCTTTTCCAACGTCTCTCTTCACAAAAGGAATGCATAGAGGCAGAAAATCCATGCTTTATGATGCATTCCTTCCTATTGTGGGTGAAGGCGTAGACTTCGGCACCAGAATATGCAATGTTATTGACGGTGGGTTCCTGATGCATGGGGTTGTTTGGACCAAGTCAAGTGAAGCCAAATTTCAGGTAGTCTGCCAAAACAACGTAGATTACGTCCAAAGTCACTTTGGGAGCAATGCCATAGTGGTTTTTGATGGTTATCCTGTTGGAATAAGCTACCAAAGCACAAAAGCAGCTGAACGTTATAGGCGTTCTTTGCTGCACTCCTCAGCAAAGTTTGTCTTTCCCAAGCACGATTTTGATCAGCACGATTTCGCAGGCGAAATTTCTTTCCAATGATACCAACAAGATGAACTTCATAACCATGCTGAAAAGTGAAAAGGAAGCCAGGGGATCCAAGTGAAGCTCAGTCAGTAGAAGACGCCGATGTAATGATTGCGGAGACTGCCGTCTCAGCTGCTGATAAGTATGATAGTGTCATCATAACAGGGGAAGACATAGATCTTCTGGTGCTGCTCACTGCTTTGGGTTATTCCAAAAAGAACGTCCATTTACAGAAGAGTGGAAAGGGTAACAGCTCAACTGTGCTGTATTCATCCCACTGGTTCAAGTACGAACCACAGAAAGTCGAAGGATATGTCTCATTATTCAGAGCAACTGGAGTTGAGAGAGCGAGGTTACCACAAACCACAGAAGCTAGATCATGCTCCCAAATGCCAGGAAATGGTCACAGGAATCCAACAATGTTAAAGTATAGCAATAAAAAGATAGATTCACATCCCAAAGCTGGGTATCATATGGAAGTGCTTCTTAGACAACACGAAAATTGTCAGGAACCTATCACTTGGAAGTAAATGTTATGCACAAACCCACAAAGAGCGACTACTAGCGGCACAAAGCAGAGCAAGTGACATTGAATGGTCACATACTACTAGCATATGTTTATTAACAGCTAAAAATATGGGTGGACCACAAAAATATTGAAATTCGGTGATGGTTGGGCACACAGTACTGGGTTTAACTGTAATGATTACAAATTAAACGCTTAAATTTCATTCTCGGGGCGAACATTTACCACTGTGCACAATGCTAGACATGATAGGCGGGCAATTAATAATAGCAAAGAATACTATATTCAACTCGGTAGAATTGCGAATTAGCACAGGGTTTATCTTCGGCTAAATACTTGACAAATTTCTACAAACACGAGGCCTGAAATCCCTTAATGCTTTTTTGTCGCTGGATGGTCTAGAACTTCTAACACAAGAACACTGTAAAATATAGTCAACACCATTGTGTAACTAATGGATGCCGCAGTATGTGACCAAAAAATGAATGAGTAATACCTACAATCGTAGGTGCATTGTAGGGAAGTAGGTAAGACCAGGAAGCGGTCATCAACCATTAAATTTTAAAAAATCCGTATCAAGGGTTTCGAAGATAGGCTGGTATGCCACAGACAGATAAGGTTGAATCATAGACTAATGCAGGCGTTTTAAATCACGAATAACGAATGCAGAACTACTTTTCTTTAATAACTCTCACATAAGGTCCCAAATGTTCCATTCCTCGCCTATAAACCAAGCCAGTAATAAAACCACACCACTTACTGTGTTCCCGTGAAGAGCCAAATGACGTAATTTTTCTTTGTACAGCTGAGCTGCTCTGGAGTTATATTTCTGCTGAGCATCAGTCGTAGTGCAGTTATGCTGTCTAAAAAATGTTCTCTGAAAAAAAAGGACGGCACTGGTATAATCGACAGATACTGACTGATAAATACCCCAATCAGAATGATGAATTGACATGCACTTACGGCATTAGAATTGCCACCGAATTGCATATGCCGCAGTTGTACCCATGTCCAGTTTGTATCTAGCTGAGTGGACCGCACAAAAGTGACGTGAACACCTAAACCTCGATGCACAGCTGAGCAGTCGATGCAAATAAAAACCCCATATGTGACAGACGCCCAAGTGGGGTTCTTAGCATTACAGTCGAAACATACCTAAAATATGGTACAAAATAACGAATAATAAAACACACAGAAACCAGTTTCTGGACATATACAAGGGCTATATGTAATATCAATCATTCATTTCACTTCATTCCGCAAAGTTTGCAAGTCAACATCACAAAATGGCATTTAAAAACAATGAGAAACCAAAATCAAAGCACAATCATAACGAATGAATTGCAGCTCGAAGACATAATATTACACGCATATTTACCTTATTGCATGGTATTGACCTTAATTTCTTGAAGACCACCTGAATCTCATTCCTATTAGGCCCTGTCTCCGCCATCTTTTCTGTGTTGTCAACGTTAAGGCGTGACGACACGTAAAAGATAACAAGTGAAAGATGAAATACGAATACGTTGGATTTTATCACAGTATAATACCCTTACGGAAAGATTAATGACTCAATGCTAAGAATCGGTTCCGACTTCAGCGCTACCGGGGCCCCTACATCATATAATAGAAACACGTAGCGGGAGGGGTGACGTCCACCTCCTTTTTCCGAACTTCCTATCTCCTCTGATCTCTCACCGCGCTACTTCAATTTCGCAGAGCTATTAAGTCGCGGCTTCTTTCTAAGTTGTCGTAGGTATCAAGCTATCGGATCTCTTCAAAATGAATCTAATGTTTAATTCAGCATTTTTACACTGATAACGAATTCTAGGTAACTTTAAAATAATTATCACATATATATGTGCCTTATTACAATGTTTACTGGAATTCTGAAAAGTTTACATCAGAACAGGCTGATTAATCACGGCCATTATGCGGGTTTTGGGCATAACTACTGTTATCATTGGGACGAAAGGTGCAACAGGAGTAATAATTAGAGGTCAAAAGAATTCAGAAAAATTCGAAATATATTCATCAACATAAAGAAGAATACAGGAAATCAATTTCATGTTCTACCCACTGAAGAAATACAGTTAAATATACTTAATATTTCATGTATAATTTGAATGCTGGCAGTTACCAGTGTTGCAAAAAAGCTGAAAGGGAGTTAAATGCAACTTGGTATGTCTTTCACTTTTCAACAGGACATTTGTAACATAGCAATTTATAAAACAGTGAAGTAACTGACATCCAATACCTTCGTAAAATATGCCAATGGATGGCATACCAATTAAAATTATATTGACTGTTTTCAAGGTAATGCATAGTGTTTTACAAATATAAAAAATATTAAGTTTACAAGAACACAGTTTAACAAGATTGTACAGAGATATTAGATGCCTATGGTGTGTTTCAGTGAATACTCCTCATACTCTGTACCCTGTACTAGTACAGGGGACAGATAAATGAATTAAATATATATAATTTTATGAATGCTACAAGATCAAAAAACTGGTTAACTAATGAGGACTCAGTTTTAATAGATGGGCAAAGACTGCAGCAATTAGCCATTTCCTCCTTAACACCGGGTTGTCCGGCAAGTTCACGAACTTCTTCTCCGGCGTAGATAATCGTGTACTAGTACACTTAGGAACGTAACAATATTCGTTCCAAGCCTTTTTCGCAGGGATTCCCTTACTCGAAGTTTGGCCCACCATAATATTGAATTTAACAAGATTATTTCAACGGATGAACCAGATGACCTCTTCAAGAAAAATAACTTTTCGTGGCCACTCGAACACAGCACAACCAGGAAGCAGCTTGAAGGCAAGGATCTGAGAGATGACGTCACAAGCCCGGGAACATGGCGGATCGTGCTTCAGCGCAATATTAAATTTTCAGATCAGATCGATTTTCAGATTTATTGATATCTCGTTTAAAATTACATCAAAAGTCTAAGATTCGGAATTTCACTTAATTCATTGGTGAAATTTTTTTAGATTACTTTCCAAAAAAGTGCAAATACTCCATTGTTTAATTTGGTAGAAAAAATTATTGGACCAAATTTCAATGAAATGCATCTGTTAATACAGCCGATTTTAGAATATTGTTCGCCAGTCTACTACGACCTTACACGGGATTTATCCCTGAAATTGCAACTACTCTTTCATTCATGTTTACGCTTAATCTTTGAAATTCGTGAATTTGATCATGTCTCCTACTCTCAGTAACTCCGCTGGGTCAATGCAACGAAACAAAGAAGATATTTTCTGGGAGTTCTCCTTTAGCTATCATAACAGATAAATCCAGAGTATTTATGTGACCTCTTTAATATTTGGTCCTCGCTTATTGGTGATATTTTATTGTTTATTGTTCTCCTATAGCATATTCCTGTAGAAAACTTATTTTAATGTAATTTAGCTTCAGTTGTTGTTTTATGTTTGCATTTTATATTGACTGTACAGTGAGTCCTCATTTAACGTTGTCAACTGGTTCCTGAAAAACTCGACGTTAAGCGAAACAACGTTAAATGATGCAATATTTCCAATAAGGAACAACGTAAAAAGTTAAAATCGGTTCCCAACATACCTATTCTTAATAAAGGATCTAGTATTTTCCCGGCGAATACTGCTAATCCATGTTTCTCGGGCTTTCCACCCGGTACAGGCCCGTGTGCGAGAATTCTAGGAGGCCAACGATTGGAGCCGTTAAATTTAAACCGACGTGCGACCAATCGGGAGACACTTGACCCATGCCAAAATGAAAAAATCCGGCACTCAGAAGCCCTGTGGTCGAAGAGCGAGTCGCTTTTCGAAACGTCGGCTGATAATGAAGCCCTCAACACGGTGGAAAGCCCGAGAGACATTCATTACCAATTCTTAATTTCAGCACAATAACGATTTCCGCACAGCACAACGATAAAAGGCTGGAAATAAGGCATTATAAAATGAAACATACAAACTAAATTTCGAAAAACACTTTAATGGCGAAACTTTGATATTTTCACTGTCACAAAAGAAATTTTAACTGCTTTGACTGGATGTTGATGGTTGAGGATCGGGGAAATTAAGGGGTTGCACTCCTGAAGTAAACATCAAGGGTTTTCTGGGTGGCGGCCTTCTTTTTCTCCCGGTATAGTTCTCTGTAACAAGCCACATCACTCTCAATTGCCCTACACACTTTTGCACTCCTCTCTGTATCAGGATCACGATCTCTCAAGATGTCCATAGCGCACTCAATGTGTTTCATAGCGTCACTTATTTCTTTCGAAGTCAGTTGTTTCATGGCAGCGACTTCGCCAGCATCTTCATCAGCATCTTCCAGACTCCTCTGTTGTTCTAGCTGGAGAAGGTCCTCCGTTGACAGTTCATCTCCATGGGATGCCAACAGCTCCTCCACATCATCCCCGGAAATTTCAAGGCCAAGGTCTTTTGCGATCTTGACAATGTCTTCGTTAATGGCTTCCGCAGTATCCTCAAAACCCTCAAAACCAACTATTTGATCTGGAACATCTGGAAGAACCTTCCTCCAGGCTTTGTGCATAGTTGAAAATCTAATTTCATTCCAGGCGTGCGCAACATTTTCGATAGCATTTTTAACATTGTATGCCTTCCAAAACTCACGAAGAGTACCACCCGACTCATCTTCGGTTGCAGTCATTGCCTGCGAAAAGTTTCTGCGAAGGTAATAGGATTTAAATGTCTTTATGACAGCCTGGTCCATGTGTTGCAGGAGTGAAGTGGTATTTGGCGGTAAGTATACAACTTTCACATTTTCACTATAATCATCGAGGTTGGGAGGATGACCAGGGCAATTGTCCAACAGAAGAAGTATTTTATTGGCCAGATTCTTTTCTTTGCAGTACCGTTCTACCTCGGGACAAAAATGATCGGTAAACCATTCTATGAAGATCTTTTGCGTAACCCAAGCTTTTTTGTTCGCTTTCCATATGACAGGCAGACGAATTTTGGATAATCCTTTAAGTGCCCTAGGGTTCTCAGAATGGTACACTAACATTGGTTTTAGCTTCAAATCACCCGATGAATTGCCCCCCAATAACAGCGTCATGCGATCTTTGGCCATCTTAAATCCAGGAATGGACTTCTCTTCCATTGAAATGTAGGTTCTTGTAGGCATGCGCTTCCAAAATAAACCTGTTTCGTCCACGTTAAATATTTGCTGAGGTAGGTAACCTCCCTCCTCGACAATTTCCCTAAAAGTTTCAATAAATATATTGGCAGCCTCACTATCAGCACTGGCTGCCTCACCGCTCGTTTTCACAACACCACGCAAATGTGCACGTTTCTTATATCTGTCAAACCACCCACGACTAGCAGTAAAAGGCTCAGGATTAGTTATATCTTTAGTAAGGTCACCATAAATAGCCAATGCCTTCCTTTGAAATCTAGCTAGATCAACTGGTTGTTTCTTATGAATTTCATCTTCATACCACAGAGTAAGCAACCGTCCCATCTCTACTAAAACTGTGCTCCTATTGCGTGATAAATGCGTTGCACTTAGAGGAGTAGCAACTCTCCCAAATTCCTTAATTTTTTCTTTGTCCTTTAAAATGGTCCTTATCGTTGTCGCCTGAAAACCTAGAACTCGGCCGATTTCCACAGCAGTTGCACCTTGTTCACTTCGTTTAATAATGTCAAGTTTTTGTTCTAACATTACCGTTTTCCGTTTTTTCTTCACCTCCGATGATACGCCTGGATCGCCACTCCGCTTTGTCGACATATTTTTTGTTTTCAATTAGACTGCAAATATAACTGATGTAAAGTAAAAACGGGATGATTATTCACTCACGTGAACCTTTTACACACGCTATGAAAAGCAGTGCCAACCATTTCCGCCGAATGGAAATTACGCATCATACGCGCCGAAGTCCAATTCGCTATTCATTTTTTTTTGTTCGCGCATAATTTGAACAACGTTATCGCGAAGCACTGATGACGTTGAACGAATAAGGGTTTTACTTGTTGGACAACGTTATCGCGAAACAACGTTAAACGGGACAACGTTAAACGAGGACACACTGTATGTTTAATTCTTGTCGTATATTATGTAAATTACGTCTGGTAGTCTTTGTTTTTCTTATTTTTATGAACAAACTGCTCATTGATTCAATACTTAACAGAGCAGTAGCCAGTACCTTTTTTCATGCTTTAAAGGTACTTCTCCGAGCAAATGAATCTTACCTTTTACTTTGAAACTCACCATATAGATAGTGTTGTAAATGATGCAGGATTTTTATTTTTTTTCTTTATTTAGCGCAAGTTTCCATAGCACACGACTCGGCGTTTCGGCAAGGTATATGCAGTTTAGTCGAAATTATATTGGTACACGTTATTTTCAAACACTGGGCACTACGTGACACCATCATATCTTTCAGCAGTGGTTTTATTAGCAAGAAATATATTATTTCGCGTTTTGATGAAAATCCGCTGTTTTTAATCATTGTAATGAGCGAATGATGTGGTACGCAGTTACGGTGCAAAACGCCAAAGAATGAATTTTGCCAAGAAAAAAATATATCTGATCCAACACAATATCACGAGACGGAAGCGCGAGAAAAGATTATCTTCAACAAATACGTGTAATTGGGTGTGCAATGGCTGAAGCGGGAGGACTCCACGATCTTAGCGTAATAGGAAGGATTTTGAGCGGAGCCAATTGAGGCGGAGGGTGCATTGGAAGGCAGTCATCTATTTGTGTCACTCTCTTGGTGAGAAATATTTAGAGCAATTGAGGAGGAATAACCAGCCAAGATATAACAACGGCCGTAAATCGAAAGTGCGGAATGTGGCAATCCTATCTTTAAGTTATGATAAATGCCATTCAGTTGTCATGATAGCAGAAATATCGCTAATAATTCCAAGTTAGGAATGGTGACTGTTTTAGCTCAGTGAACCGGGGCGAAGACAGTTAGCGGGGTGAAGATTATAACAACACGAAAATTTCGAATCTCGGAGGAAATGGCGGACTAACGGAACCCAGTTGGTGGACGCTAGTTGGCAAACCCATTTAAGGCTTAACCATGATTCCGCGTTTCACCTTCAATTGGATACATTACCTTTGTCTTATCACTAAAACATTTCCAAACCTCAGTTGCTGTTCTCTCCGGGTTGATGACATCGCCGAGTTAGTAGTTTTCCTTACTCCATTAACTATTTGAGGGTAATAATCCGCTGGTAATAATCCGGGGGTGATTATGGTGCACCGAAGCTTAATGTTTATAACATGTTTTCGTCGTTCGAGTTATTGTTTTTCTGGATGCCCCAGACTTATCAAGAAAGCCGGAGGCCAGGGGCATAGAAGTACATAAATCGTGGATGGCAAGGGGTAGCAGTTGCCCTCCCAATATATTTTTTTTTGCTGCCGGACAATTCTGTATTTATAAGGGAAAAAAAATTTGTAATGTTGCAAACACGGAAATGAAAAGTACACAGGGACATTTTTCGTTACAGTGCTTAATTTATCTCAATGACGGGTTAGTCAGTGAAGAAAATGAAGTTAAATTTAAGTGATTAAAAAGAACATCGAAGGGAGAATAGAATTGGCAATAATTCTGTGGCCGCAAATAGCTCTCAAAAGGCTTTTAAATTTATCATCTAGCCGGACCCTGCAATAATCTCTCCCTCTTCCCCAGTTAAAATGCTCAAATTACGCCCATGGCCTAAGGATATTGGGGTTTCCTCCAGAAAACCTTCAGGAGGCAATCAAGGGGATCGCCAACAAAAGAATCAATGAATATTGCAATGGTTTTGAAAAATGGCCAATACTTTCCTATAGAAAATCTAATAATCACAGAATATTAATAAGGCGTTCCCCAGTTTGCGGGGTGAATGTGGTATAAATTGAACTGTTTTTTCTGAGCTTATACGGGTTAAATTACCAATATTTTCACATGAAAAAAGTTTAATACAGGAGACAAATAAAACCTCAAAACCTCTCCCGGCTTTACCCCGGTGTATGGTTTCTTTTTCTAAATTTAAGAGTCATTGGCATTCATACACATTAGAGATACTGAAAATTACATGGCTGCGTGTGATATGTATCGCGGGATACCGTGCGGGTTGCACCCTGAAGCCTTTTCATCTCCCCGGACTTAACGGGGTTATCTCATGCCCTCATTGAATGCTTTCTGCCCAATGAGAAGAGCCTTTGGTAGAAGGTCTCCCAAAATTAAATAAATACATGGAAGTTAATCGAAGAAATATTCCACCAAGGGAGGATGCAAGAAGTTTTTTCGAAGAAAAGAAGGGAATGTAACAGGTGGAATGTTTTACGTTGAGGGAGTAATAGGAGTAGTTAAAACTGGAAGCGAGACGTGCCGAGACGAAAGCGTAATGGAGGCGCAACCTTTAGAGCATTTCAGAGGGATATGAGATGGACCAGCACGGTTAATTTTAAGCGCCTGGCCGCCGCGAAAGAAATGGCAGACTTGTGAACAGCAGTTCATGAAATCCCGTTGTTGGCTTCATTTGTCTCATGTCGTACTTTATATTCACTCCCACTGTTTGGAGCAGAAACAACCACGCCGGTTTACATTCTACATAGGAGTGAAAACTGGCCCTTGAATGCTTAATGGGGGTGGAACGAGCGGCGGAGGGGTTTGACAAGAAGCAATGACCTTCCCGGTCGGATTAAATGGTGCCAGACTCAGTGGACGAATGAAGCGTCGGATGGTGATGTGGATTCTATTACAAAAATTTGGGGGCCCAATGTTCAGATTTCGAAAATTTTTGGGGAGTCTTTTGGGGCGTACGAATTCTATGGGATGTTTTATATCAATATCGTCTTATATTTAGAACGCCTAAAAAAGGATATGAAGAGGATAACACAAGGAGCAGCGTTTACCGCGATGAGAGTGGTCTTGGGGATTTGGAGGCGTATCGCGAACAGAAATGGGCATGAATACCTTCCTATTCATTAATCATTTCGAGACGCAAGGAGAATGCCATGGGATCAGCGGAAGTTATCATGGTATTACCACTATTGATGAAGTTGAGAAATCAAAAGAACAAAGGATACGGTCAAAGAAGGATAGCTCCACGTCTCTTCAAAACGCGCAATCAATCCAAATCAAGTACGTGAGCAGCAAGCCTAGACAAAATATATTCACTGAGATTAGGGATGTAACGTAAGCGGAAGAGAGAAGATGAACGTACAAGTCACCCTCGGAAGAGAGAAATTAGTGCAAGTGGATTCCTTCACCTATTTTTAAGTACTATCACGTGAGACTCAAGAATTACAAAAGACATCAAGCGGAGAATAGCCCAAGCTAAGAAGTTTATTGGAAAAGGACAACTATGGTGCTCAAAGAAGATGGGAATGGAAAACAGGGAATGTGAAAAGATTCGCGTGGACCGTGACGCTCTATAGATCGGAAGGATGGACCATGGGAAAAGCTGACCAGAAAAGACTAGAAGCCTTCAAAACCTGGTGCTGGAGGAGGATGCTGAAGATAAAATGGAAGGACAAAATAAGAAATGATGAAGTTTACAGAAGAGTAGAAGAGGAATGGACCATATGGAACACCGTGCAGAGAAAAGAACCAGGTGGATTGGACACAGTGGATTTGTGAAGAACATAATTGAAGGTAAAATAGAGGGAAAGGTCCCCAAAGCAGGAAGACCCAGGAATAAGTTCATGGACCAAATGAAAAGGAAAATATATAGGAAGACATATCAGGAAAGGGAACTAAAATTAGATAAGGAAGGGTGGAGGATTGCAGGCAACCAATTTTGGATTAAACGGAAATAAATGAATGAAGGAATTTTACGCGAATTCAAGGCCGCACACATTTCAGAGAAGATATAAAAAATAGCTGCAGAGGTTAATGCAGATATTCTCAAAGGAAACAACTCTTAAATATTGTCTAAATAATTAAATCCTAAAATTCTTGGATAATCATTATGATCAGAGAGTTTTTTCCAAGTCGATTATATTGAACTAAGGGAACTGCTGCAATTGGTTGGGCTGCCTTCATTTGATGGAAAATTGTTTTATAAAATATCTTAAATTGTGTAATTAATGTAATAATGTAAATTAATGTAAATGAAAAAACTTGTGGAAATTTTTCTCTCTCGTGGATTAAAATTTGAAAAGTCATGGGATGAATATCATTGCGAAAATGTTGCGGAAAAATACATCATGCCAATTGTGGAAAGGTTATATAATCCGAGAAGCAGATGTCCGAGTATTCTGAGTTTTAATTATCTGTAGTCCATAGTTTATACCGAAATGCAACAATTCTGAAAATATCATTCAAATTAAAAGCCTATACAAACAGTTCCTAGGTCCATAATGGTCGCTTAGGTAGGTGGTTACATCTGGTGCTGGTAATGAGGGGGGTCAACCATTTATTTTACAGAAGGAATCCAAGCTGAAAGCGGTGTAAAGTGGCGGCGGACCTTCAAAATCAGAATTCTTATAAGAAGGTAAATTAAGGCAGAAATGACAATTAGAATTCTATCTCATCACGCCTGATACTTATCTTTATGAAGAGAGATTATATTGAATACTAAGGAAAGTCAGAAAAAGTTTCAAATTTAAACCTTATTAATGTCATTTGTAAATTAAATTCAATATTGTACGATGCGTGTTGAGTTATGAATAAATGAGTCCCTAGAGCCCCAAACATATATGAATACCAAGACACGAAAATTTTCAGGGAATTTCAAGCGGGTGAGTGATTAACTATATTCTGAGCGTATTGGGAAAATTGTCTGCCATCCTTCAGTTGGCGTCATACTCTGGTTACCCAACCTCGCAACGGCTGGCGGACGGAGTACCGTGTATTCTTCCTTGAAAAGTGGTTGCTGGGAGCCACGGCCGTCTTCATAGATACACGATACAGATCTATAAAGACGGCCATGTGGGAGCAACGGAGCCACGTATGCAATCTTACGATGCATATAAGAAATGCAAGGTAGCATAATCATTTAGGAGAGCCCCTTCAAGCGCATGAAAAATCTTGTGTCAACATACGTTTCAGTAAAATTAATTAGGTAGATACATTGTATTCCACACACAGCGTGAAAATCAATATGTTTCTTCAAATATATGAGGAAATCTCTTAACAATATATATTTAGGTCAGATGTATTTCAGGGGACAGCGAAGTCCACTTCTTTCCTCGGATCTCCGATGAGGATCATCAATATGTCTGGTAACCATAACCTTAACTCTTAGGCAAGAGAGATGGGAACTGTACACTAATAGAGGTTTCCCGAGATGATGCTAACTTGTAGAGATGTCCTGTGGGACCCACACTGCCAAAATTTGATGGGGATTCAAAATAGCTAAGGAGAAAGCTGGCCGACGTTGTGAGAGCAGCTGATTGGCACCGCATTTCAGGATGGCCACGGTGGCTTTTGCAACAGCCTCGCTTGTCGGCATGGGAGAAATGGACGAGGTTAGTGATCCCGCAACAAGATCAGGAAAATTAGAAAATCATCCCCAACTGAAGGTCAAAAGACAAGTTTCAACGCCAATTTTAACTACTCTACAATTCGCGGGTTTTACTTCGATGGTAGGACTGATCAAAAAACGAGGGTGTAGTATGGAAGTACATCCACCTCCATGTGGTGTGTTTTGGATTGTCCTTCTAAGTAGAGGAGGGGGGTTGAAGTTCTGTATTCTATTTTAATGACTACTTACTCGCAAATCTAGTGAAAATGAGTCTAAAACTATGTTCTTTATGAGATAACAATTCTTTGACTGTTTTCTTATTTATGTTAGTCACAGGAGCAACAGGAGCCTCAGGAAATCAGTAATATGGTAAACTTACGTGTGGTATTTTGCGGGTTGTCTTCTCGAAAACGCCGGAATTTTTCAAACGAAATCCGGAGCAGTGAAAAATTTACGCATCGAAAAAATTCGTTTTTTCTAAGACTTAGAGACTGAACGCCCATGATTTCCGCCATCCCCGATCCGAGATCTGAGAAAACAGTTCATTTCGCTGTCCCATAATGTATAATATTTTATCCACCTTAGCATCTGGGTACAAACACTTTCAAAATTCCGTTCTCAAAACGAGCGTGTACCAACATATTCTACCGAAATAGAATTTCAAGTATGTCCTTTTTTTTTTAACAAGATGAGTCTATTGTCTCAAGAAACTCGTGGCCGAGATGAGGCTGACCCCATGTCTCGTTTCGCAGCTACACTACCGAAAAATCCCAAAATGATCTTTCTTCAATTTTATATGACACTGTGTCTAATGTTTTTGGCGCTGCCTCTGGGAATTATTGCGACGACCAGCAATGACCAGCAGGGACGAAACCCAACCCAGTTAAATTACTGTATGTATCAATGAGGGCTCAAGAGATTCCTTTATTTCTCTGAGTGAACTTACAAAAGTATAAAATAAATTTAGGCAACTCATTTACATATATCTTCATCTCAGTTAAAAAAGAGTTGAATAGATGCAAGCAGCGTCAAAGAAACCAGTCCCAGGCTCCAAACTGCACTGCAACCTGAAAAAGATCAGATGGTGGAAATCTTAACTTTTGGAACCAACTGTTTTACAGAGAAAGGAAAGTAAAATTCTCACTTGGCAAGAAAAATCACCAGAGTATCAAAGAGCTTAGTCATTTAAATATGAGTAAGTATCAGGTCTACAGACAACTATATAGGTAGCTCATTGGAATGACCAATCAATTAAAAATCCACTACTCTACAATAAACACTTAGGATAGGTAACCACGGAGTTAGGACCTCATAGAGGGCTCCCTCAATGGATAAAACTGAAACAACTCTTCTCAATCGGTCTGACTATTTTTCTTTTCAAACATCTTGTTTAAGGAGAAGCAGCCTTAAATGCATTGGGAAGGGTGTCTTTCGGGGAACCCCGGAGCAGGTCTACGCTGCCAGAGGTTGGGGAACTGCCTCCCATACGGGTAGAATTTTTTACTTCTGATGCAGCCTGTTTTACAGAGAAAGGAAGGGAAGAGTATCACTTGTAATTTGGTGAACAGCCTTCCATAGGGATATGTCTCAACATAACCGAGATTTTTATCTCTCCACCCTTTCAGCCGGGAAATTCCCGCGGCGCACAATGACCTGTGAGCTCTCGACTTTCGGCTGAAAAGCTTGGAGATTCCCGAAGTGTAACCGTCATGATGGAGAGTATAAAAATTTTAGTGCATCGAAACCTTGTTGACTTTCTGTTATCGCTACCATTTGGTTATATTCTCTGCCTATTTTCTAATAGGCAGAGGATATTTGTAGTATTTATCATATGCTAGTCATGTGCAAAATTCAATACATAAATGGAAAACGCGAAAGGTAATGAGTAATTTAGGGAATAACCGCATAAGTTAAAGAACACGTAAGCGTGATTTGCGTATGGCCTGTCCACCAGGGACTGTCCAATGTTTTTATAACCATTATTTATGTAATATTAATGGCAATTTATTTTAATTTTAGTCTCAAAAAATTTATATAAAGGAAACATGCACCTATCATAGAGAAAATATGTTGACATTTACAATTTGTATCGGATTAGAAAGAAAATAAATTCTCACCCTAAAATATCGAGTTTGGAACCCCATCGGCATGAGTTGCTAGTGGTTGATTGACCCAAAATTTCGTTTATATTATATGTGCATAAAGAGAAAAATATTTAAACTTCAATTAGAAGAGGCAGAGGGTATAAGGAAGTGAAGAGAAACCTAATGAGGAGAAAGTAATTTCCAGGAAAGTAGAAAAATTTGCCAAAATTAGATTACTTGGAGACAGAACGGTCCAGAGACCTACCAATAAGCAGAGCTGTGATGATTGCACTTGTCAGGGAATACTACACCGAGGCAATTTGAATTCATAAATAAATTAAATCAACTATTCACCTCGGTACTTTCCATTGTAAAAGTACAACCAACCACCCACCTTTGCGTGCAACAGTTGGTGTTTAAATAGAGTTAAATGAACTTGTGATGTTAATACAATAAAACCATCGTATGTTACGTAGCGAAATAAGAGTCATGCCATAGTTAGGTACTCAAAAATGAACAAGTAATGTTGAAAATAAACTTTTAGTGTTTACTTCATCCTTTGAGGCTTTTACTATATTATGTTAATCGAATTTCCATATCTTATCTGCTGGATGGAGCTGGATTGACTTTTTCTTTTACTTTTACTGAGCTGAGTAATTTTGCCAAAATATTCAAAATCGAATAGAACTTTGGTGAGCCCATTCTTTTCGCACTAAACGAATCTTTTTACCATTCAGGTATTGGAAGAGGTGTTAGTTTTAAAATATTTATTTGCTTGTTTTTAGAACACTGCTCCTTTTTTTAAACTACTCTATTTCACGCTGCTAAGCAACAGCAACATATTTCCTCCCTTCTTGAGAGAAAGCTAAAGGAACGTAAGATATGTACGACAACTTACGAAACATCCTTCTGCCCAAATTCCAAACATTATGTCATGAAACAAACCTCTTCAAATAAACGGCACTTGGTATCACTAAGTGGATAATATTCAAGGATACACATCGGTAGCAAATTAACTAAGTTTCAATTGACCACTAAGATAGTTCGCCTAATCAAGATATCAGAGTGCGAATCTACCTCAACTGCAGATGAAAGATAACTTTTGTAATTTAAAGTATTTCTAATTCAAGTGCCAGTTACAGGGTGATACATAGCATAACCGCAAGATAAAATATTAAAGAGAGCCGTCTAAAGAACTATAGCTCATATGTCCATTTCGCGCTTCGTAAATATATACTTACGAAATGATGGACCGTTTTCCTTCAATTTTCAGGGCAATTGAGCACCGAACAACAAAATTTTACGATTAAAATCTTTTAAACACTACTTTTTAATGGTATGAGTGATTAATTATACTTTTTCTCCTGGCTCAAGAATTCCAATACCAATCGGTTACTCAGTCTGACATCATATACGCCGGCTTGATCTGCGTTTTTCCTCTATTTTATACATGCTCTAAGGGTGCAACCTGGGTAAGTGTCAATAGGCCTCTAACTATTCCACTTGTTGGTAAATTAATAGCATCACTAACGTTGTTACAAGCAAAATTTGCCTCTTGGCAGATGACGCAGTTGCACCAAGATGTCATAAACGAATAATGTCACACTTGGCTGAGAGAATAAACTTTTGTACGCAGTAATGAACGAACAGCGTCTGTAAGAGATAGCGTGATAAGTAGAAGGCTTTTAGATTCTTCTGGGTACCAGTGACAAATTAGAGCCTCATCAATTATGATATCAAGTAGCTCATCCAGTGTGATTTGGTGATTACGCTTACTAGCCTCTATGTTAGTTCTATATCGTACGATACTGGAAAGCTATCATGCTGCAGGGTATTCTAGAACTTGTGCTGAATCAATTATCGTGTGAAATAGACGTAAGTACCACTCTAGATGCCCAGTAAGCGTGCATAGGATGTGCAGTGCCCAGTGGGTACCTACCAACATGTGTTCAACTAGTGTATCTGGCCCAGTAAACTAAAGGCACCAAAATGTATACCAACTAAATTTAAGAAATATCGTTACAAAATTTAAAGTATTTTAAGAAACTTCATTTTAAAATCTCAGAATAAAACTTAAATAATTAAACCATTTACCATTGCATTCATTTCCCAAGTCATTTATTTGATATTCAGATTTGCACCTGCAGACACCATCATTGCATTCTATTCTGTCTTGATTTGGTGACAAAAGGCACTCGTTGCTATTAGAGCAGTGGTCGTTTAGATCTGAAAATGAGAAATCATGAAGAAAAGAGCGTCAAGCAATGCCTTCAAATAAATGGAACCATGAAAAGGGACATAAATTCGACAAATGGGAAAGAAAGTTATGCTCCCAAATTAATGAAATGGGATAGACATTCACAGAGAGAGGGGATAATTTTAGACATCAATTTATCCCCCAAGTAACCACAAAAAGCTATAACCAATTGCTATAACGAAGTTTAGCCATGAAATTTGTGGGATAGTTTAACTACTTATTATGTAAGACAACCATAATGACACAACGGTTTGGTACATTAGCTGATTAAAAAAATAAATTATAGATCAATAAGAAGGAATAACACAATAATAATGAATTGAAAATAAAATTCAAAAGAAACAAAACAACAGAAAAATCTCCATATGGAGAAATTTGGTTGGGATTCCATTAACCAGCTCTCCAACCACACGGGCGGCCAGGGTTCAAATCACTGCTGAGGAGGATGCTTTTCAGAAGTAACCCAATCCCTACTTGAGCGTCTTGTGGAGGGCACTTCAAGTACAGTACTCCGTCTGTCGGATGAGACGTTAAACCGTGGTCCCCTTGGCGCCTTTCGTGAGGAGCAGGCTAATGCCGACCCCGGGTTTCTATCCACCCTTCATCCCTTACCCTTGTTCCCCTATGGCGCAAAATACCTTAGCCGTCGGTCCCCTCCCCAAATATATCCAATCCAATCCATTAACCAAGTGGCGCATTTTTGGAAATGCATTGAATGTGTTGGATGTGAGGGGAGGTCTCGCGAACTCTGAGAGTGTAAAAGATTCTTCTTTGGGATGTGTAGGAGTTAACGGTTTCGTATTGGGAAAATAGGGATGCGATTTGGAATCCAGTACTTCTGAAGCCAGACTCCTCCGTCCTTCGCCTGATACACCCCTCTACACATCCCTTCAGCGTTCACTGTCCTCACCTGGGGTCCATCGTTTTGACTCATCACCCAAGTCACCAACACCAGCCGCCTTTACCTCCCCAGCCACTGCTACTTCCCCTTCCACTTCCCCTCCGACCTGCACAGCTCCTTTGAATCCTATGTATTGCGCGCGTGGGAAACTTCTGAATGAAATCCGGGATAAGCGGGGTGTGTGGCTGGGAGGAGAAAAAAGGTGCAGCAGGTTGCTCAAGACTGTGAAAGAGGGAAGCTTGTAGGGCGAGCGGGGGAGGGGAAGAAATGGAAAACGGACAGGATGAAGAAGGGTGCATCGTATGCCTAGGCGTAAAAGACAATACTCGAGGTATATGAAAGTATATAAAACTGGGAGGAGATTCTCTGGCTTTCAACTAAACGTACCTTTTATCGGTAGAATACTTTTTTCTAAATATGTACCTGAAGATACAGAAATCGCGACGCGGCGGAACTGGGTAGCAGAAAACAATACCTACGTGGGGAAACATATTTCCCTACTATTTCCATTTCTTTGAGTGTACTTCATAATGTTACGCTTCAAAATGTTGAACTCCTCTGTATGATTCAGGCTAGGTGCTAAAAAGACATGACTGAAACAGACGCTATTTTTTGGAAGTGCTAAGTAATGTTTACCAGAATGGCGTAAAAAAACCTGCATCTTTCCAAATAAATTCATTTCACCGTTTAATTCCAACGGCTAATGCATCATTTTTGAGGTGATAAAGTTCCAGATGATGACCTCAAAAATGTCATTTTAACTGTTGAAATTTATCGGTGGCACACATTTGTGTAAAACAGAAAAAAGCTTACTTTTTTTCGCAATTTTGGTACACCTATTAAAAACCGGACGAGTACACACCAATATGGAGCGCCAAAAATGGTGCGTAGAATTGATGAATACGATCAGATTTAGACTTGAAAAAGCAAAGTTCCAATATAATGAAATTTTCAGGTATCCCAGGCCCGTAGCCACCAAATGCTTTTAAGCTGACCAATAGAAATCACGAAAAGTTGTTGGTATGGTCCAGAGAAAGTTCTCACTGATGCTTGATATACTGATTTTAGGACAATGTAATACATGTGATTACAGTATGCAATGCATTAAAGATCGACCGCCAATTCTCTCTCTGAGATAACAGGCACCGTGAGAACAAACGAATTTTTTAAATATTTTGCAGTCAGATGCTGAATAAGTACGAAGTACAATGACAACTTCCGGGGAATTGTCAAGGAGAACATCATATACAATGCGAATTATCTATATTAGATAAAGCGGCATCGGTTCATATAGTTTTCACAAGATACCTAATTCCCATGTCTTTCATCACTGATGACACAGCTAGGGCCACAGACGAACCAGTTCCAGATTCCAGGGTTGGAATCTCCAAAACATTAGCAAATCTCTTCAGGTATTAACCGAAAAAGCTTGTGTTTCCTTGACAACTTTGCGTATTGACAATGGCACACTCTCATACTTTTGTGTAATATTTCATGCTAAACAACATCAATCAGATTCAAATGCTAGTCCTTGACTGTTCCTAGCGTTTTGTGGAGCATTGGCCGACGCTTCATTAAACTTTTCATTTTCAAGTAAGCCGATATGTCAGTCACTTCACGATGCAAATATGGCACTCGGATCTCACCAAGAACCAAGTGTTTGATAATTTCGGACTGCTTCAATGTTCATTAACGATCCTAATTCTAATATCCAGACGAAAGCGTGAAAGAGTCAATACGATACCACTAAATAGACTCGTTGAATTCAACGATTTTTTTAAATGCCATCCTAAGCGATAGGCTTGTTTCTGAGTCAGAAGTAACTAGAATTACGCCATTTTGCCAGTTTTGCTGGAGAGACAACTTGCTTTCGAAGAGGCTCTGTTCGATTGCCGTCGATGCGGCGCTTGTAATGCCCATAGTACTACTATACAAGGTAGTAGTAATGTTTTGTAGTATGATGGTGGCGTCGCAGAATTCCTCCTCCGACCGAAGCGGCCTCACGAGCTAAAATAGGTGTCGTGAGGACGACCTGCAAGACCCGCTCGAAGTATCACCACAGGGGGTCGACCGACAACGGAGACAGAGTTTACCCAAGATGGAGACATGTGATTGTACGCGGAGATAATTGTGTCCGTGAATTAAGTGATTATTTTGGGGGAATTTCTACTTTTTTAATAGGATTCTGATCCGGAAATTTGAGAACACAGCATCGAGTCACTGCTAATTTTATTTTTGCAAAGTAAGTAGAGTCACATTGATTGTCATTGAAACAACTAAATGGAAGTTTTATGCGGACCAACAGCAGTTTTTGTAAAATTACTGGATAATGGAGCCAATATGGAAAAAGCAAAACTTTTATCTCAGCCTGTCAAACAGACGGATGAATACAAAATTGACCGATGAATACTTACGTTTATTGACCCAGCACTTTCCTGCAAGGAAGTGGTGTCCAATGTCACATTCGCAAATGCCATTTCTGCAGACAGCACCATCAAATAGTGTGCACTGGGCATTGTCTGTGCATTTTCCTTCCCACTCAGTAGTAACTGAAAAGTGTAAAAACGTGAATAGATGAGAAATTAATAAGTGCGCATGCGCAACAAATTGGCTAAAGCGCTGTGGATCAAGTAGAATACGAAGCAGCGAAGGAGGATATGATTAGTTAGGTAAGAGAACAACGTAAAGGATGCTTTGGTACCAAGGGGAGGTGACTGTATCACCAGGGATGTATTGAGGCTAGAAGTGGAAGCTACATGAGCCTATGGCCAATTCCTGAGCAATTAGGAAGATTTTCCTTAAATAAAACATCGTTTGAGATACATTCACACGTCGATAATCGTCGTGCTAAAAGTCTTTCTAGCCTCGCTATATTTTGTCGAAGACACACGCATCTGAAATCATCTCCCGCTTAGTCTCAGTTTAGACTGTAATCTTGGTGTATGACAAATAATTATTATATTTTTACCGGCGTAGTCATGCCGTCAACATACCCTCTCTGCGACACTTAGATATATAACTTCGCAAAACACTCACCAGGTACATGCATCAAAAATTAAGAAAGTTTTACTTCCTGATTTTATGATTAATACAAATTCAGAATCTATTTTAATTAACTTACAAAGTTAAAGAAAGAAATTATGAGAGCAGAACTTAAATTTTTATATTTTTATTGTAAAATTATTGAATTAAATAAAAAATAAATGATAGAGTAAGCAATTAGAATCACGACACATTAGACCAGTCAAATCACTAAATCATTTCATAATGAATGATTTTAATGAATGATTCATTTGATTTCAATATGCACTCACATGTTTAACTTACAAATAAACGCTCCACGTGTAGTTTTAAACCTTTCAATATTACAAATTTCATCAATTCAAAAGTGTTTAATTAGCAATGTGCAATTGTGCAATTATTTTTATGGTATAATAATGCAATCCTGTTGAAATGCTTCTGGAATATTGGTGAGTAAATCACTGAACTACTATGAGTAAGTGCCTGAAAGGTCATCCTTTGAACTCAAGATATTTGTTGTATACCTTCATATATTTTTTTTAAACAAATTGAAATACTCATTTCTCCACAAACTCCACAATGGCATTCAACAAGCCAAGTAACAGCATCCCTAAGGGGATGATTCTGCTGTTAATCTCCTAATACTACAAGTTGGCAAAAAAAAGACTCAATTAAGACAGGATCATTATCTCAGAGATTATTTTTCCAATCATTGAATTTTGCAAATGATGTGCATCCACGGGTGCGAAGAGTTTCAAGATCATCGACGCCATATCAGCTAAAACGCATTCGCCTGGGCTAGCCCTGCGCTGGGCTGAGCATTGTACTAGCAGCACGAATGGAAAAGTAACAGTATGGCAGTAATGGAGTACATCACCACAAACATTGCAAAGTGATCACAAATATAATATATTACTCATAGTGTAAAGTCACGATTTGAATTTATATCTGACTTGTCATCATCATCATATTCAACACCACTGAACGTAGGCAATGAACATAAGCATAGGCAGGAAGCAGCAGAATAGGGCTCAGAGAAGGTTCATCAACTTGCGTAATACACTTTAACATATTGTAACAAGTTTAGAAAATTCATTGGTCAAGATTCCCAATCTTCACATTATCGCTGCTCAGTCAATTTTAATGGGTGGGATCCAACTTCAAAAATTAATACAAGTTCAAGAACTGCGAAGCTTATTTTAGTACCACAATGTTCTCATGGAATACTAAACATTGTACATTTTCTGACCTGCAGCAGTTGAACAATAAGTACAGCAATTTTAGGTTTGTAGTGTGAGATTTTTTCACCAAAAATAGACGACTCTTTATCTCCAATTTGATAATGATTTATTTAATGCTCACATAAGGAGATGATGGCAAGAAATTTTAATTAAATAAGTAACTCGACGGGCGTTAGCGAGAAATTTGTCAAGTTTAATCAAAATAAGGCCATACCTACCGTTCAGAATTCAAGGAGAAAGGTTTTCAGAATTGAAGATTTCGTACAGGGACTATGCTTAGAACGGTATAGTAAAAGATAGTACTGCTCTCGTTTCCGTAAGTGTGCGGACATTAGAATTTTATGCCGAACAGAAATAAACGTTATGAACCACCGCTCTATATTTTGGGTATTTTCTACACAATACATTTAACCCATGGCAGATTTAACCCATAGTTTAGGTCGTTAAGGATGCGTATTAGGTTAGGGCAATAAAGTGACAGAATAGACTCTTATCAACTTAGGAATGCCGAAAATTTTTTTTTACAAACTGATATAAAATTAGTTTTCATAGTAACAGTGGTTTTAATAGCAGTTTTCATCTAGAAACATAATACCAATTTGAAAACAATTTTTCTGTCAAATTTTGGAAGATGAGATATGTTATCATTTGAAATACTGAAAATTCTCATTCTCTAGTTCTGATCCGTGATTCGTGATCAATTGGACGAGCCATATCTCATTAACAAATTGCTCGTTACAACTTCAAGAGTATGGTAATTTTTGAGGAATGACCCAAAATATTTGAAGTTGTGGTAAAAATGACGAGCTACCGAGGCGCTATCATTCACCGATTTCAAGGGACTCACCTTGCAGACAGCTTTTATTGTCCCTACTTCCGACGAATCCATCTCTGCACTGGCACTGCTGACTCAAACAGTCGGAATTAGGAGGACATAAGGAACTGCTCGAACCACACGTCCCGCCGATATCTGCAAAATAAAATGGACGAAACCCTTAAGGTACATCCTTCAATGGTTTAGGAAAGTTGGAGAACAATTTCACTATTGCCGAGTTTTACAGTAAATTGAACGATTGATTTTTTAAATTTGTCTTCCCGAATCCCGAATCCAGCCCAATGGACCAATTTACGTCGAGTAAATAGCACTAACAACGGACGAGACACAAACACCCACGTCCTGGGCAGAAAATATTCTACCCAGGCGGGAGCTCGAACCCGCGACCCTCTGGTTAGCAGGCGAGGGCTTTACCCCGCCACCACCGGGGCCAACAATGCATCATAATTGAAATTGCACGCGGATAAGTGGGCACACCTGCATGACGATGGCTCTCACAAAGAGAAAAAAACCTGAGAAATTGTGTGGATGCGTGTCACGAATTACGCCAATCGATTTTCACACATCCTCATCATGAAGGGCGAAAATGACTTTACGCACCTCCATCAACATTCCATCAGCCTCAAGCTCCTTTGGCGGCCGGGTTACTTCCACTTCGGACAACCCGAAGGTCGCTGGTTAGAGTCTCTCCTGAAGGGGCGGGTGACCCACCGAAAAGTTCAAAATCGTATGGACTGTTCTTTGTTTGTGTTTTGGGTGATTTATTCATTATATGCCAAAGGAAGACAGACAAAAAACGCAGTAACACAGGAGAAAAAACTCTCTCACATAGGCTCGCACATAGGCCTTATTCTACGGTAGCGTTCCGTGGCTGTCTTTATTCATAGGCTGAAGAGGATTCAGAATCTATCTCTAAACGATGAAAATTCATGCGCGGTGAACACAAAAATATATCAGATATCACATTCGTGACTAGCAAAAACAGAGTCACCCTCGAAAAAGAGAAATCCCACCGGACTTCATATTTAGGAAGCATACAGCCGCCTCTTTCAGTCTACATCTACATCCATATACTACCCCGCGAGCCGCCGCATGGGCGTGTGGCAGGGAGTGGTAGGTCACCTGCCGTGTAAAGATGTAAAAGATTTGGAGGTGAAACGCCGCGAGCATTTGGGACCCTGGTCATAAAGATTTAACCAAAAAAATTATTAAAATACAAAGGAAAGCAGCACGCTTCGTTAAATACTGCTACGAACGAACATATAGTGTTACACAACTGTTAGATGGATTAAGGTGGGAGCCCCTAGAGACTCGGAGGCTGCACGCTAGGCTTAGGGTGCTTGAGATATTCAGAACTGGTGTGTTTCAGAGCGACACAGAGGATATTATCTTGACGCCTCATTACATCTCTAGGTCTGACAGATTCGATAAAATAAGAGAGATGCTCTGCCGAACAGATAGGTACAAAAACTCGTTCTTTGCGCGAACAATAAGCGACCGTAATAAAAACTGAGCTCCTCCAAATACACTCTCATAGGACATGTTACCATTTCAACTCCAAATCTCTTACATCTTTACACGGCAGGTGACCATTCGGCGGCTCGCGGGGTAGTATGTGGTTGTAGATGAAAGTGTTCCCAAAGTTGAGCCGAAACTTTAGATTAGAGGCTTTTTATGTTCTCTTTCACTTTTTCATCCGAGAACCTTCCTATTATACGCTTAAAAAAACCTAGTTTCTTTACAAAATGCAAAGAAAAGCTGTACTTTTAGTTATAAATTAAAATAACTGTAAAATGGTAATAGAATATTCAATATTTTAATTAGGAAAGGCCTCTTTCTTTTCCATCTGGCTTTGTGCTCAATTTTATGAATGCATAATTGTTTTAATTACTTAGAATTTTATCCCCACAGCATGCTCTTGCCATACAGAAGAGCGTGTGGTTGTGAATTTAAGGTCGCTTATCATGTTAATGATACGGAGAATTAAAACAATGGGTTGGGCATGTTTTTAGTTGTCTTGCATTCATATTAACGGATGCATTACCATGGTTTACTTGTAGTTACTATCGTTAGGACGTCATGATAATATTCTCTGTTAAAAATGAAACCACTTAGTTTTTTCCACCAGTATATTTAAAACAAAAATCAACCGGTTGATTTTTGTTTTAAATATATTGGTGGAAAAAACATTGGTAACATGAATCATATTTTCCACAAAGTGGATTCGCCAACCATAGATTTTATTCGTAATATTGTGTGTCGCTGTGAACATAAAAAGAGGCTTACCTGAAACGTGAGCCGGAGACAACGGGTCACAGATGGCGCTCGGGAGAATGGTGGCGATCAGCGCGAACGACAGGAGTGCACTCTTCCGTGACATTCTGCCTCAGATTGACTTCGCGGTTAATCTCCTTGTCCTTCCCTTGAAATAGAGAAAACAAACTGTGCGATTAAGATGATGAGACAGGATGTCTGTTTGGTGGCCACACTCCTTCACGACCGAACTCCGTCTACGATTCCAAGCAAGTGAACAACCTTAATTTCAAACTTCAATTTCAAGGAATTTCGCACGCTACGTTACAACCTGCTAGGAGCAAACAGAAAGCGTTACACAGCTGTTAGAAGGACTAGGAGCCGTTGCGGACTCTGGAGGATACACGCTAGGCTCAGTATGTTATTGGAATAACTACGCTGAGGCGAGTTTTAGGACAACATGACGGATATTTTTTTGACCCGGCCTAATTCTCTAGATCTAATAGAAGTAACAAAATAAGTGAGATACACTGCCGAGCTGACAAGTAAAACAATTCTTTTTTCCACTCCACATTAGCAATCATAAAAAACACTAACACAAGACAATTCGTTAACGCTCACTGTTCACCTCTATCCTCTCCCCTTTCTATTCCCTACACCCGTCCCACTTTCCAAGGCTGGTCTTACAACTGACCCTGCCACACGCCTCTGCGGTGCGGCGGCTTGTTGGGTAGTACGTAGATATGGATTAACTTCACCATTAGTCGACAAAAATGGAGCGATTTATTCACAAATTCATTAAAATTGAAGGACAAGTTAAGGAGATCACACAAATATATACTACAACTAAATAATACCAACTGATGATTTGGGTATTCTGCCAGCTGTTGGTAGGTTTTTGGACAGTACTTATGATAGAGTCCAAATTTATGGCATATCGTTCCGTTTTCCCTCCTTTTCGTGATCCGCCATTAGATCTCTCTTAAATTCTTCAAAGCGTCTTCCGTCCGTTCTTCTTTCGTCCGGAGTTCTTATCTTCTATTTACCTCTTCCACTCTTCCCCAAGTGTTCTCCCCTCTATTACTCTCTTCAACATTCCCTCTCCTTTCAATACATCCATCTCTTCTGCCTCCTCCGAACCTCCGCCACTGGCTTCCTCTCCTCTCCACCCATATCCAATACTTCCTCGTTTGTCCTTCTCGCCACCCAGCCAACCCTTTCCATCTTAATTCACACCCACATCTCAAAAGCCTCAAAAGTCGAGGGGTACGCAACTCTGAGAAATGGGGTACGCTTCTTGAGAAATGGTCGCGAAATGGACAGAAATGGACAGAAAAGGCAATAAATGGACAGAAATTGATAGAAATGGACAGAAATAGGTAGAAATGGACAGAAATGGACATTAACAGTTAGAAGTGGATAAAAATGGACAGGAATGGATAGACATGAACGGAAATAGAGAGAAATGGACAGAAATGGATATAAATGGACAGAATGGACAGAAATGGACAGAAATGGATAAAAATGGATGGAAATGGCTAGAAATGAATAGAAATGGAAATACGGTGTACACTTGTTTTTTAAGTTGCGCACCCCTCGTCAAAAATCTAAGTACCTGCCGCATTTAACCGCATAATCCTCGCTCCCCCTACTTTTTCAGTCCGAAAATTGGTTCACAACTTTTCGTCGCATAATCGTCGCATGTTAATTTTGTTCGTCACGACTTTTGCTGTAAAAGGAAAAATTTGTCTACTTTTGCACTCTACTTCACATAAATTTCTACCTGCCATTCACAAATACAGCTAAACGGGAAGAAAATAGTGTCGATTTGTAGTCTTTAATTTTAATGCATTGTATTTAATGTAGGCCTAACATTCATGAGATCCTAGCTTTTCAATAAAGGCAGTTAAGTACGTAATGAATGACCTATGTATAACAAATACCGGCGCAAATTTTATTATTTTATTTCCCCTCATAATGGTCGCACCCTACTTTTTAGCGAAAAAAAATAAAATCTGCCACGATTATGCGGTGAAATACGGTCCATCCTCCCTTCACAGTTACCAAGGCCGTTTTCTAACTTGGCAAATCAAGCAATCTTCCTTTGAAACCTAGTACGCATTGGGCGGAAATGACGTCAAATTCAAGTGGCCGCTGACGCCATATTGTCTAGATACCTAGTCAAGATACCAAGTAAATGAAAAATCAGACTTGTTATGCTTGCTAGGTTTTAAGTTGGAACTCGGGGTTTGATAATATGGGCTTGTATGGAAAATAGAAGTGAAGAAACTCTCAAATGGATACTATTTTTTCATTACTACGTATATTAGTGTGATATTTATTAATTATTAGCGGAAAAATCGATGAATTCGCTATATTTAAAAGCTTTTCAAATGTGAATATACTGATAAAAGATTTCGTACCTAATAGTTGTGTGAATAATTCCATACATTTTAGATGTTCCGTCCTTGTTTACTTCATTGAACCTACAAATTCTATCTTCCTTGCTCTGGAAGGAAAAAAAAAATGATCTCGTTGTAAGAATTATGGTCCGATGGAAAGTACTCTCAGGTAGCCATCGATACTGATCATTTCTATGTATATTTTTTCCATACTTGTCACACCTCCTTTCAATGCGCTACATTTCTGCTGTGACAATGTCAATATACCCTAACCACGTAGTGGTGTGTAGGGTATAATAATACTATTACCGTAAAAGTTATTTGATCCGTTCAGAAATTGTATTCAATGATTTCTGATACATTTATCGAAATAGCAGGAATGCTTTTAAATTGGACATCTTTGGTGCACTCACATTAAAATTCATCGCTTATTTGAGATTTGTTACAATCTATTATGTGGATTCTCTCGTAAGCTGAGAACTAAATTTAAGAGACCAGAGTACAATGCTTTATAAATACGTGATAAAACATAATAATACACTTTAGTCCATGATGAACCTCAATGGCTTTAGGATGAGCGTTTGGTCAGAACATATTCCAACAAAGACGTTGCTTTAATTTTACATAGTACGAGGAAGATAGTACCATTTCCCATGTAAAAGGGCTGTTTGTATTTTTAGGCAAATATCTCCGAAAGTAATGTGGTAATGGGTTGAATTTTTTGATGTCATTAGAAGGGTGAGATGCTTTTCTTTAAAATGAGACCAAATTCATTGATTTCTCAGTAAAATAATATTGCGCTCAAACTACTTTAATTTCAAACGTTCACTTAAAATGAACTGAAATACTTCCTGCTTTCATAATTGAGTTTCCTATCAATGGATCTTAACTGGAAAAGTTAATTTCCACAGAAAAACTGAGTTCGAAGTTCAGCTTTAAATTAGCATTAATGTCATAAATGCATTATAGTTGCTGTCGCTACATTGCGGTCCGCCATTTATTTCTTTTCGTCCCGTTGCTTCCGTGTTTTTCCCAAAATTGTGGCAATGCTGGGACCGAGAAATGATTACGACAGCCGCCATCCGCGGTGATTACGAAAGAGCGGAATATCGTCGTCTTATCTGTGACCGTGTCCCCTTCCCCTTCTTAAGAGAAGACATTTCTCGCTCCCCCTCCTCCTCATGGGAAGTGTGCGAGCACAAAGAGGAGCGCCTCTCGCTAGGCGGGACGTTAAGATGGACGCCCAATGAATCATGAAATGGAATCTCCAAGAAAACACGTTTTCACACCCGACGCGTCCGATTCATAGAGAAAGCGGAAGGTTTTAAAAATCACTGTAATGTTGTCTAGTTAGTCAAAGCCAGTTTTTTTTTGATAAAACAAATGCTTTGCTTCGAGCGCATTCGACCCTTATCGTTTACTTTTACTATCATCAGAGTTGAGTATTTTTTTCTTATTAAATACAAATTTCCATACATTATTGAATGAATACGTTATTCTCTTCTCAGCTCAGGGACCTTTTTCGATGTAAGGATGAAGAGTGTTTACAGGTCGTGCTCATTTTGGATTATGGTGAATTTCATGCAGTGATGAAGCTTTTACGCCTCAGCAAAAACATGATATCCAAAAAAGCGGATCTTTATAATATGCATCGACAGAAAGCATTGGGTCTTAAAATCTGGTTTCAAAATGAAACACTCAATTTTTTCATGGAATCTTCATACGGGAGCGTGTCCTTTACGCACGCATACGCATTCGTAATAATTAGCCACTCACAGTAAAATTCTAAAAATGACGATTGAATACTACCAACATAGTGAGGAAAAATTCATTGATTTAAAAGGTGGATGAAGACAGATAGGTACTCCATAACTTCGATTTCAATCAAATATGTATTTCTATGTAGCTTTTTTTTAATTCTCTAAATTTATTTCTTTGTTCGAAGTCATTTAAAGCGAACAAGAACTTCTTTGATTGACCAGTGCTGTTTTTGAGCTTCCCAAGGTAGGAGAGTCCGAAATATTGCAATAACTGGAAGCGCTGTGCTTTTCCTGAGTCGCATTAAAGGAACAGAGAGAGTATTGTAAAACACAACGATGCCAACTCGGCACCTGACGATGTGCGGCACCGAAATCACGGCCTCGAGTAACTGGAATTTAGTGCAAAATTGCGCCTTTCTTGCTCTCCTCTAGTATTTTAGAAGTCAAGCACGAAATCAATTCATATACCCTGGGAAATGGCGATCAGACGGCAAGGAAAGGTCTGAAAAGCAGTTGAGCGTCTTTACAACGTTGGATATACATTTCGCAAAAGACGCTAATGTACATCGGAAGCAAGCGGAGTCACCTTGAATTGAGAGTCCACAAGGCGAGGATTTATCATTTTCAATGTTTCGAGGATTTCCAAACCATCTTTGGAGAGATAACCGGAGGTAGGCGAGCTGGCCAGAGAGGAGATAACGGACTCGACAGCGGTGATGAACACACATCGGCGTGCACCAAATATTCGACTCGCCAAACGATTTCACATAGTGGCGACAAACAAAGGTAAAAGAAAAATAATGATGGCGGAGCTGTTTACGGCTCTCAGTACATATGTACTTATGAAACAGCGAATACTGTATTCGTGGTGTCACTCCGCACCGAACTGTGTTTCGGTCAACAGCACCGTGCTGTTGACCGAAACAGAGTGTCCTTCTTGAAACAGAGTGACGTTGCGATGACGAACGAGTGAGCGCACCGCCATTTCCATCCCACCCGAAAATGATACGGAGTTCCTAGTATCCAATTTGCGATAATTGACGACACAGAGTGAATCTCAGGATTTCCTGAGATAAATACGTGAACAGAGCAGGAAGGGAGAGATGACTAATGCGTTGCGTCGAATGAAACGACATCGAAAAGTGACTTCACGCTAGAGGCTTATCCTCTGTTTCTCCAACGCTACTGTGGGCGTGAGTGCATTGATAAGCTCATCTGATTTGTTCCGAGTAACGGCTAAATAACATTCCATGATGTCGGGTGCATCCTCGTCAGCAAATCTCCCCACAGTCTCCACTCACCACATAACCTCGGATGTGAAAAATACAATCCAAATTTATTTTATTTTTCTTCCTTTTCCGGTGCAGTTTCTGCGGCGATTAAGATTGCTGAGCTGGCTGTGGCTTCCATGTTGTTTTGTTCGCTTGTCGTAGCGCTCGCCGCGATGACGTCAAGGACGGCTTCCGCACAGCACGGCGAAGAAGCGAGCCACGCCACCCAACGCGCTAAATCGGTCCCAAACGCACCTCGCTGCACCCCGCACCAATTCCCTCCCGCCGCCTTCTTCCGCGAATCCATTGCTTGCGGTGAGCAATGCTGCGCTCAATGAATCATTATCTGATGCTAAGGGTTGACGTCATTTCGCAAAGAAGAAGTCGGGTGCGGCAGCGAGAGGTATGCGGACGGCTGAGATTTGTTTTTCGTGCTCAAATCCACGATAGTGAGGCAAGTTCATCGCCCGTCGCACATAAATGACTGAAATCTTTAAAAAAATTCCAAAAATGGTTTTGAACATGAAAATAAGAGTGCTTACCGTCCATTTCTTGCGACATGTAAGCCATTTCCATCATTCCCACTCGTTAAGAATTAGCAACGGCTTAAAGTTGAATAATTTTTACGAAAAACGTTCGTATTATATTTTCTCTGAACACTTCCGAATAATTGCCGTGGAAGACCCTTTTGCAGTGTACCTTTGGACTAAACATTTTATATTCATGAAGCAGACTATTCTTAAAGACTATATAAACCAGTATAACATAGGTGAGTTTCAAAAGATTTTTGCGTTCGTTATATGGCGAAATGGAGTACACTGTATTCAGCCATAACGTGCAATGCCACTCGTCGATTCATTCCTAGATGCTATTCCCTAGAGCTGAAAAACCTTTGCCTTCACACTTACTGTTTTTCATGTTAAACATTATCTTAGGAAATATTTGCTCTTTCGTGGCAACCATTGTAATGGAATACTGCATGAAACTGGTCAAGAAACTACAGGATGTTAATCTTCCCCCTTCTCGCAAACTTGAATTATCCGACAGTGTAATTTGTTTACGTCTGTTCAAGAGAATGAGGAGGTTTGCGTTGACCGAGCCTCATTGACCGAGGAAATTGCGTGATAATATGAGCAAAGTGTGGAGAAGATATCATTTAGGACGTTAAACACCTTCTGTCAATGTATTCATTATAATTTATTCCTGTCCAAAGGCACCTTCCACAAACAGATGAACAGAGCCACGCCCTTCCCATGGTTTCCTCACTCTTTCGAGCGCTTGCGGAAATTTCAATGGACTTTTTGGGAAGCAGCCGAATTACTTCCGACCATCCTTTTCTTTAAAAAAATCCTATATATCACAACATAGGTATTAGCGACATTATTTGCTTATTGACCTGTAACCTTAGGAAACTTGAGCAGTTTGTATCCACGCTCAACTCTCCAAACGAATCAATACATTTTACGATGGATGAAGCAACAATCAACCAAGTTACCTAGTCCTGGCAATTTTCATCAAAGGCAATAAGCATTTCTTTGCAATTTTCCACAAGGGTGCATATTCTGACGTGACCATTCCGGACATTTCGTTCCACCAATATACGCACAATTTTGCAGTGATCAGCTCTATGCTAAACAGAGTAATATCCATCCCTCACTCAAGCTTCTAACTCAAATAGAACTCAAAACAGCAAAAACAATGGCTCAAGAAAATGGACATAACAACAGACTTATACTATACACTATTAGGGAAGAAATTTATAATCTCCCATATCAAAACTAAGCAAACCTTTGGCTGAAAAAAATACAAGAAGGTGTAAACTCCAATTTTTTGGGAAAATCTAAGCAGCTGCTGATCTGTTTGCATGTTGTTTTTTTTAATCCAGTAATTTTGGAGAAACTACTTTTTAATTCTTAAGACAATATTGGTACTTCACAAAAATGTATTTCGTACCTACTTGCTTTCCTGCTGTGAATTTAATGGTGTCCATGTCCAACGGACTGGAAGGACTGTCAGAGCAAGTGAACATAAAAATTCCACAAAGAATAAAGATCGAAAATCATGTTTTGCGAAGCATCGCAACTGGGACCGGAAGACGCAAGAGGAAGTTAGACTGGTCGGTGAGTTAGGAGATGAATCTACCACAGGAGAGCATAGGAAAGCAGAGATTTTGGTTATAAAGGCGTAAAGAGAGGCGAGAGGATGCCGAAGAGGTCCTGAGAAAGGGGAGGTTGGTTAGTAGAGATGAGAAATATCCCGGTCTCCTAAATAGTCAACGTAGTAAATGCTTCATATCGACTTACTTACTAAGACATTCACGTGAGGGGTCGAAGAATGGTATTCAATTCAAGTGGAGGGTGAAAAATACATGCTTCGATTTAAAGAGCGGTAATTGGTGGAACATCATCACAAATGAATAGTGAAGATAGAATTCAGGTCATAGTAATTTTCACCATTGGCTAATTCTTGAAGTTTTAGGACTTAATAACTGCCTTCAAACTTTCTGTACCCATAGGTCTTATGCGGATGGGATGAAGAGAGGCATTACTAAAACCATATTCGGATGGAAGGACTTGAGCTTTTTGGACGTTCGGTGACTTAAACGATCTCTCAACAGCCTTATCATACTCCTTTCCGAAAAATGAACCAGTGCGAACATCTTCACTGAGTGCCTTTCCGTCTCTTGAAACGCCGCCAATAAGGTACGAAACGTACGGCCTGATGCGAGATAAAACTCGTTCTTTCCGCGCAAAACAAGCGTTTGTAATAAAAACTGAACTTCACTCAATACAATTCCCTAATAAACGTCCCCATGTCACCTCCCTAAACCTTATCCCATACGTCTTAACTCGGCTGGTGTGCTAAAACCTCCTCCCACACGCCCATGACGCGGCTCGCACGGTACTATGTACATATTATAGACGAATACCTCTCGCATCTCAAAACCAATACACAACCGAACCCCTTATTACTTCAACTGTTGAAAGCTATACTTTTTGGAATAACATTAACGGGAATAATAATGCACTTTGTAATATTCCACTGGATTTTACCCAACCGGGTTCGACGCTGGCGCGTCATTCTCAAGGGTACAGTCTCCACTGGAATCACCAAAATCCACTGGAATATTACAAAATTAATTATTACTCCCAACCAAACCCCTTGTCTAATCCACTATTTGTATCTTACCTCGACATTTTCTATCACGTAGCCAGTGAAAAATGACTTAAGGGTCGGGTGTACCGCTAATGAAATCAAATGGATGCATGATTCTGTTCGTGTTACAGATAGAGCGATTTGTTTTGTAGACGTATTGTTATAACAAATTTTAAGCTATCCGGGACTATCCACGGAGTTACACTTTTACGGAGTCACCCGCAATGCACAAATGTGCGAATTTCCACAGAGAAAAAATCATCCGCCTTGACCGGGATTCGAACCCGGATCTCTGTGGAAATTCGCACATTTGTGCATTGCGGGTGACTCCGTAAAAGTGAAACTCCGTGGCTAGTCCCGGATAGCTTAAAATTTGTCAAATAAGAGTGAACGCCTCTCTGTGTTCAAAGTTCGATCTTTCCTCGTGGGCAGTGGCGCTAAGCGCTCAGTGCGACTGGTTGTTACATTGTATGTCCGGCAGTCGAGAACATCTAGTCCCGTAAAGGTCATAAAAATCCACAGGGAAAGAGGACGCCTCGGTAGCTTAACTGGCTAAAGCACTCGGCCGGAAATCGAGGGATCCGGTTTCGAATCCCGGTCAAGGCGGATGATTTTTTCTCTGTGGAAATTCGCACGTATTGTTATAACTCTTAGCATTTGAAATATTTACCAGAGTCTGCTCGAGATCTCCATGCTGGTCTAACTTTGCATTTCTGCCGACGTTTTGAATGACACATCATCCATCGACTTCACCACTGAACTTACGCGACCCGACCTCGCGAATGAGGCGGAAAAGTCTGAAAAGGGGACTAACACGAGAATCGAGGAATATCAGAGATACTTCAGACTCTTCCAGCCAGTTGGATTCGCTGTGACTGAACTCAGCATTTCTCTTTGAGCACACCAAGCTCTGGGAAAAGACTAGACGTCTTATATCGACAGGACAAACTCTGGGAAAGTCTGACGAAGACTGATATCCGGTCGAAGGGTTGAAGCATCAACTCTGGGGAGCATTTCCAGGAAACCTATCCTGATAGTTTCCAAGAGGAAAGGATAACGCGGGAAACGGCCATGCGGATCGGGTTGGTGTGGTGGATAGAGTACTCGCCTACCTCACGGGCGGCCAGGGTTCAAATCCCTGCAGTGGCAATGTTTTTCAGAGGAACCCGATCCCTACTCGAGTGTCTTGTGGAGGGCACTTCAAATGGAGTACTCCCGTCTGTCAGATAAGACGTTAAGCCGTGGTCCCCTAGACGCCTTTCGTTAAGAGCAGGCTAATGCCGACGCCGGGTTTCTATCCACCCTTCCTCCCTTACCTATCCCCTATGGCGCAAATGACCTTAGCCGTCGGTCGCCCCCCCCCCCAAAAACCCAATCGAATCAAACAGCCATCCAATCGGACGGCACTTCACGCATGACCTAGGGTATTTACATCTGTCCATTTGCCAGTCACGACGCGGCCAGCATGGAGTTTTGCCGGTTTCCCTCATGCCTCGGCTGAATGCCAGGCCATAAGCCATTCCGAAAGAAAAGATTAATAACAAAAACATCGTTCTTCAATCATTCTCCCGCACGCTCATATATAACTAATATAAATATATTCAAATTGACTAATCATGAAGAAGAATGATTTACTGTAGCAGGGCTATTGTAATGTGCATAATTTATGAGACTAAGGGGCTATTTCAAGGCATATATGTTTTAAAAAAAACAAAGGTAATATAAATCACTTCTTCTTCACTTGACGGGAGAGCCACGACATTCGGCCCTCAAGACGATGGACAACCCGTTCTTCGAAACGTCGGCAGAAGAGCAGTCTGAGCCGGTGGCTGACCCAATGAGACTTTACCTCTCTGCATACGCGGGGAAAGCATCAGGTCATTCTCAACTTAAACTATTCATCAATATCTTATATGCAGTTATTACGATCTCAAGGATGTGGGCTAAGATCAAGGAGGCGGTAATTCTAGATAAACCTTCAGAATAGATGAAGTGTAAACTGTATCTACCACATATTACCGCGAGAAACAGTTGTTGAAGAAAAGTGTTCTCCTTTGACACCGGTAGTATTAGAAGTCCCTTTCGGGAGCGCAATAACAGCCTGTAAAGAGACTTGGTCCTTAGAAAAACATTATTCAAAGGTAACCACAGAATAATCAGGACCGTCATATCAGACGGACCACTGGAGAATGTATTTGTGGGATATTTAATCTCATAAATAATAATCGCTAACAGTAAATGATTTATCTCTCTTCGGTCGAATAAAATGTTCTGCATTTATGTCCATCGCGAGAATCCCCACGAGATATTTGAGGATTACAATACAGCATCACGGCGGCACACTGTCGGAACGTAAAACGATAATAAAGCAGAGATGGACTGCCAACCACTAAGACTCAATTCATTATAATGACTCGATTTTGCGTTCCGCTCTTTGACCCGGATAAGGTGTTAAAATACGCGTGAGATGGGCCAATTCATTGGCAGCAGCCTGTGGAGTCAATCGGCGATGAGAACGCAGAACGGTTCACCCATCCGGTTCCTCTCACGTCATGGGACGCATTGGCTGTCAAACCACCGGCATCTGGAGCCTATTTGCTCATATAACGGTCACCACTCAGGACAAAAATACGATACGAATATTATATGCAACTCAAACGAAATCGTTACCCATTACCGTAAATATTAAGCTCGGCTGAAACTGACAAAAAATTGCATATATCACATGGAAATAAATCTTAATACACTTAAATGTACGATAAGGGGAGCTCAGGGAAGAAGAGCGGTGTTTGAGCACCACAAACGATTGTAAAATATTCGAAAAGATACACCAAGAGAAATTTCTATTGTTACTCTTATCTTGGAGATATAAGGGAATGAAAACTTTGACATGAACCATCAAATGCATTTGGAAAGTGGAGATAAATGCAAGGACATACAACTCAATACATATATTCAGAATTGTAGCCTGGGTAGAGGAAGCGTAATACAGTAACTATGATTGCGAACATTTCCTGGGAGCCACTAAAGACATGAAAATGGTGAGGAACGGTTACATTGACGGTAAATTCACAAATGATACGAATTCATTGCTCTCAAAGAGGGAATATTTGTTCTCATAAATTATTTGCCTAGTTGGTAGGTCCATGGAAAGTCTCATACAATTTATTTTAATGTGTGGACCTTATGTGGAATCAGTATACGTATCTTGTAACCGCATCAATGGAATGCATAGGCATTGGTGTTATATAATACTCAAGATCACTGGTCCCTTAAAAGCCTATTGGCCAGACGCCTAAATGGGCAGAACGTCTAAAATGAGGTTTTCTAGACACCGTCTCGATAATCGTCATGGGATTCGATAGAATCGATTTATTCACACGGGCCCAGAACTCGCGCCATATACCATCATGCCGGTCGAGCGCGGTACCAGTGACCCAAGGTTGGTAGAAAGGGCACGAAATATCTGGCTGGGTAAAATCTGCCAAATCACTAGATACAATGACATACGGTTTCACTTTTCATTAACAAAAACCTGCTATTAGAAGCGGAAAACCATGCCGGAATATTGCATCCACAAATTTTAGTGGTTAGGCAGTTTCTGTCATCATTTGTCGCTCAGACTTAAATTTAACGATGCATAGAAAAATCTCAACTCCCGTACAAAATCATAAATTAAACAAAATGTTTCAGCCTTAACCAGGAGGACATCTTCCGTTATCACAAAAGAAAGAAAATGATTGACTTGTAAATTAAAATAAGAGTCCACGCAGCTTAGAGCTAGCAAGGATTCAATGGGTCACCTCCGGAAAAGTGACCCGTTGAAACCTTACACTTGAATTGAGCGAATTACTTATTTAAGATTTTCATTATTTTGTAATATTTCAAATCTACATATCTTCTCAACTTTTATTCCACCTATTTATTCTGTGTTACGACCGATAATGGAACATTTACGAAGTAAACTGCGAAAGAAACACGCGCAGTTTAGCACATCAAGGTCGTTCGAAATAAATTGTATTATTCCTTCGATATTGGTCTTCGCAACCATTTCCCCCACATGTCCGCCATTAATGTGCTATCGAAGAATTTACTGCCATAACATACCCTTAAGGAAATCTGATAATATGCGGCATAAGGTGTCATTTCGAATACAAATGCACTATGAAATCAAATGAAAGCGTAGATCATCCCATACTATGCTTATGGAGAATACAGAAAAATAAGCATATTATGTACGTTGAAATAAGCTCGACGCGACGTGTAGAGTGCCGTCATCGGCTAGGAGTCACCGAAATGAGCCCACATTTCCTTTCCACCCAAATCTTGCCAAAAGACCAAAGAGATTGAATGATAAAAAAGGAGGCGACATTTTACTTTTTCCTGCTGAAACTCATTCCACAGTTCAGAGTCTGCACACTTCAGGCCTTACTTTTTCTTAAATTCTCCGTTGGCCGCGTTCCGTTATCGTCGAATGTAAGTTGAAATCCGAAGATAGCACGTTTGTTTGCCACCGGTAGACCACGCCTATTCGGAGCAAAATCTTTCCAATGCACCCCTGCTTTCGCTTTACCTTAGCCCGCTAGCGTGAGCAGCCGTTGCCCCTCCCGCATCACTTCAATCGCCTCCCTCCCCTCTGTTACCCACGACACGCCCTCATAGTTATCACTCCGTGCGAGAGTCTTGACAGCTATAATAAGTGTTTGTTTGAGTGGCCAATCTGCAGCTGCCCCTCACCATTCCGATAAGCGCGAACGAAATAATCTACGTGTGCAGGATACGTGCCGATTTGGATTCCGCTCGTCGATATGTCCAACGATAACGGAAAAAACTTCCCTCCCACGCAAAGTCACCGAAAAATATTCAGACACGCCCTTTTGAAACAACTAACTAGCAAGCACTTAAAAGGCTTTGCTTTTGAAAGCTCAAGAGTTTTCACATGGCGAGATTAACTTGTCAAATTAAAAGTTACGTGAGATGGTAAAATTGGGGAAAAATTAAGTGTATTCATTGATATTGTAATGAATCGTTTCCACCAAGTAACGGCCGACAACACCAACTACGTGAGATAGCTTTTAGGAAGTCGTCCCAAACAATAACAGTTACAGGATATCTACGTATACATTTCACTCAAATGAGGATTCGTGTTCTCGAAGATCCATGACTAATGCTCAGAAGTAAATTTAAAGCAGGCTACCAAGAAAATGTATCCACTCTATCATGTTTTTTTTTAAGCTGGCCAAAGTATAGCTTTTTAATTTTCCCGTTTTGCAAACGACAGTTCCCAAAATCGTTCTCTGCCGTTCGTTCATTCGTACGTCATGAAGTTGACCCGATGACAATGTTGGGTGCGACAACTTTTCGTGATAAAAACAGGCTTCACATTCTTGCATCTTCACTCTCCGTTTATCTTAAGAATTAATGAGTGCCCCGTGTTATTTCGGGTTATCCCTCTCTTTTTACATCCTTACCGTGATGCTTTGCGGCGCAGTTGGCAAGAAGAGACTTACTTGTTCGTCCGCCTCGGGATGGTGGCGATGATAGCAGTGGATGGCAGCAGTGGAGCAGAGAGCGTCTGTCCGTCGGTTCGTTGCTCGAGCCGTCAAAGGCAAAACTCCGCCGTTTACCTCTCTACACACCGCGACAGTTTATAGAACTCTGCTCTCTCCTCTCAATACCTCCCTCCTAATCACTACCTGCTCACCCCCCTCCTCTTCCTCTCCCTCCCCCTTCCGAAGAGATAGAGCGTCCTCTCTCTCGGTCGTCCACTTCCTCCTCCTCCTCTCGCTCCGACTGCCTTCAGGTCCATCAAACAACTCTCTCCCCACCTTCTCCCCCTCCCACTTCCTTCCCCTCTCCCGAACTTCACTCGTACAATCACAAATGACGCCACTTGTCATGTTTTCCCCTTAATACTCGCACAAACGGCACATAAAGGTGTGTTCCCCTCTTATCTCCCGTTCCTCGGGATACGTCTTTACACATATGCATCTTTTGTGTGTGTGTGTATATATATATATATACTCACATAAATATTTATACAGAAAGGTAGAAAGAAAGTGGATAGGAACACATAAAATGAACGAACACAGTGGTGGTGTGAAGATGTAAAGATGGCCGATTCCATCGCTGAGTATTTGCCGCTGTGCGGTCTGAGTGAATGAGTGAACGATTGTATGCCCTGAACGGGTCATTTCCTACTTGGGTTAGCGTACCCCGAAACGCCTGTTCTATATCTTTCACCACTGTCTGTGTGCTTGAGTTATTCTTTCATTTCGCCTTCTGTGTATGTCATTCTCTCTCTGCCGGTGGGTGAAAAGCTGCCCGCGCGCCATCTACTGGCCGCTCTCATGGGTCATGCCTTGGGGAGTGTTTGTTCATATAAACCCCCGCCGATTCCAGTGGTTTATTTGTAGACTGGGTAGCTCGGTGGTCTGAGCAGTGGACGCGACATCCAAAGGTCCGTGGTTCGATTCCCGGTCCAGTCGAATTTTTTCTGCTTGGAATCGGCCATCTTTACATCTTCACACCACCACTGTGTTCGTTCATTTTATGTGTTCCTATCCACTTTCTTTCTACCTTTCTGTATAAATATTTATGTGAGTATTTGCCGCTGTGCGGTCTGAGTGAATGAGTGAACGAATATATATATATATATATATATATATCTACACAATGGAAAACTTCGCCAAATGGCCACAAACACAATTAAAGAGGAAACTTACAGGGGGTAAAAAGACGAAAGTAAAGAGAGAGTCTTACTTAGAGACGTTTCGGGTGTTATCCCTTCTTCAGTCACACAGAGAATGCACTGCTCCAATGAGGGTAGGAGAGGGGAGGTTATGAGAGGGGGGACTGGGAAGGTTAATAGTGCTGGGCCTGGCTGATGGGGCTGGGGGAAGGTTGATACAAAGTGATGATGATAGGGGACTGGGAAGAGCCAAGAGCTGGGAAGGCGCGGGGAGGGGGGGGGGTTAGAAGCAACAAAGTAACAGAATGATCAGGGAGGTGAATGATCCAAGGCCTGGCTGACTGAACAGAGGGAAAGTTGCAACAAAATAATGAAAGGGGACTGGGAGGTGACTGACATGGAAGGGACGGGAGTAGCAACAATGTAATGGAGGGGCGGTGACAGGTAAGGGGAGGTAAAGACAGGCTAACTCAGTTGAGGGGAAGTGAGTGGTGGAAGTTGGGAATGGGGGGGGCAGGGGCAAGAAACAGAGAGGAGTAGAGAGCTAATGGAGAATATTGAGTCCAGGAGGGGAAAAAGCTTTGCAGAACCAGATTATTGCCATCTCAGTGGTTCTAAGTTCTGTATTGGAAGCATCAGCGGGGAGGGCGTGGAGGATGGTGAGGTGGAAACAGGAGTCGAAGTGAAGATTGTGAGTAGTGGCATGTTTGGCAACAGGAAAGTTGGGAGGAGAGGATCTATGGCCGTTCATACGGATGGATAAGGGATTGCTAGTTTCCCCGACGTAAAAAGAGGGGCATGATTTGCATTGCAGGAGATAAACTACATTGAAAGAGGTGCAGCTGCCATGGCAAGAGATAGGAAATGGGGTCGGGTTGTTAGGGCTTTGGAAAGTAGAGAGGCTGCGTATTAGGGGGCAGGTTTTGCAGCGAGGTATATGGCAGGGAAAGGTACCAGGGACTTGAGGAGGAGAAATGGTGGGAGGGGATTGGCGGGGGCGTAGAATATTGCGCAGGTTGGCTTGTCTTTTGAAGGTGAGGGTGGGACATTTGGGAATTAAATCTGCGGTGAGTGGGCTGTCTCGCAATATAGGGAACAGTGATTTGAGGGTGAGGTTAACTCGATGAAGCCCCGGAAAGAATTTGGTGCAAAGGTTTAAAGGCGATTCGGTGGTGGGTCTGGGACGAGGAGTATAAGGTGTGGTGGAGGGTAGGATGCGACTATCAAGGAGAGGGGAGGGGTAGCCGCGTTTAAGGAGAGCATTTTTTAAATTTTGAAGGTGGTGGTCGAGAGAGTTTTTGGAGTTGCAGATTCGATGCGCATGAACAGATAGGGAGAATGGAATGGATCGTTTCGTATGGTAAGGGTGGCAGCTGCTAAAATGGAGATATTGTTGACGGTTGGTGGATTTGATATGCAGGGAGGTAAGAAATTTGTTCTCAGAGAGAGAAATTTCAGTATCAAGGAATGTAAGGTGGGTGGAGGAGATGGTGGAGGTGAATGAGACAGAAGACGAGGAATTGAGGTCAGAAAGGAAGGTGGACAACGATTGAGGACCGTGTGTCCAGACGAGGAAGATGTCGTCGATAAATCGGACCCAGAAAATTGGTTTATGGGACTGCAGTGATAAAAACTTCTCTTCTAGGGCGCCCATGAAGAGATTGGCGTATGTTGGAGCCATTCTTGTGCCCATAGCAGTACCTTTGATTTGGAGGAAAATTTTGTCATTGAAGGAGAAGGCATTTTTGTTTAGGACATGTTCCGAAAGCTTCAGAAGGAAGTCAGTCGAGGGGACTTGAGGGGCGGGGCGGAGGGAAAGAAAGTGCTTTAAGGCATAGAGACCTTCACTGTGGGGTATTGAGGTGTAGAGGGAGGTGACGTCTACAGTGGCCATTAAAATACTACTCTGGGGGGGGTATTTGGAGGCTGTGAAGGCGTTCTAAAAAGTGGTATGTGTCACGAATAAAGGAAGGGAGTGAAGATACTATGGGCTGAAGGGCGGAGTCGACGAAGGCAGAGATTCTTTCAGTGGGTGAGTTGATATTGCTGACTATGGGTCGGCCGGGATTGTTGGGCTTATGAATTTTTGGGAGGAGGTAAAATCTAGGTGTGCTGGGGTTGGAGGGAGAAAGAATGGCAATGTCTGATTGTGAAAGTCCTTCCTTGGGGCCATGAGTTTTGAGGAAGGACGAAATTACTTTTTGAAATTTGGGGTTCGGGTCATCGGGGAGAGATACATAAAACGTGGGGTCGTTGAGTTGCCGAAAGGCTTCTGCGTTGTAGTTATCGACGTCCATGATGACCACACATGAGCCTTTGTCTGCAGGCGAAATAATGAGGCGAAATAATGAGGCTCGGGTCTGAACGGAGTATACGGAGGGCGGCAATTTCACTATGGGACAGATTAATATTGGGTTTTATGGTGTTGAGAAACTGGTGATCAGAAATTTTGCTCAGGAATTGCTTGATGAATGTTTCAACGGGGTGGGTTTTGTGGAGGGATTTCGGTTCAAGTCCCTTCCATGTTAGTCACCTCCCAGTCCCCTTTCATTATTTTGTTGCAACTTTCCCTCTGTTCAGTCAGCCAGGCCTTGGATCATTCACCTCCCTGATCATTCTGTTACTTTGTTGCTTCTAACCCCCCCTCCCCGCGCCTTCCCAGCTCTTGGCTCTTCTTAGTCCCCTATCATCATAACTTTGTATCAACCTTCCCCCAGCCCCATCAGCCAGGCCCAGCACTATTAACCTTCCCAGTCCCCCCTCTCATAACCTCCCCTCTCCTACCCTCATTGGAGCAGTGCATTCCCTGTGTGACTGAAGAAGGGATAACACCCGAAACGTCTCTAAGTAAGACTCTCTCTTTACTTTCGTCTTTTTACCCCCTGTAAGTTTCCTCTTTAATCGTATATATATATCTATATATATATATATATATATATATATATATATATATATATATATATATATATATATATATATATATTTTAGAGCGAAGAAGACTCTTGTGAACAAGGTGCTAGTGGCACCGAAATATTAAGAAACTCAGTAAGTGTGTTCATTTTTTTCTGTTTAGCGTCTGCCTCTCTCTGGCAAACTGTTCATATATTCGTCACGTGAGTGATCCTAAGTGTAGTTATATATATATATATATATATATATATATATATATATATATATATATATATATATATATATATATATATATATATATATATATATATATATATATATATCAACTCGACGAAAAACGCGTGTAGTGCACAGATATAATACAAAATGTCACAGGCGTGACTGGCAGTTACACATAGAACACGATAAAAGAAAAACTCACAGATATTAATATATTCGGCGGACACAACCGCCTTCCTCAGAAATATCTTCTTATTTCTGAGGAAGGCGGTTGTATCCGCCGAATATATTAATATCTGTGAGTTTTTCTTTTATCGTGTTCTATGTGTAACTGCCAGTCACGCCAGTGACATTTTGTATTTTATATATATAATTTTTTTCTACCTCGGCCGCATCTCCCCCTCCATACCCCCTCCTTCCCCACGCTTTTCGCCGCCATTACGCACACTGAGACTTCGTGAAAGACGAAGAAAAAGATGAAAACCCGTAGAGAACTGGACAGAAAAAAAGATGGGGATCATTTCGAGTTCATTTGAGACGTGGATGGTTATTTGATGGGACGGAAAGCGATCGAGGTGTGAGGTGTCATTTACGCCATTTGCGTTGCGTTGCTAGGTTGCGCTGCTGGTGAAGAGGGATTTGAATGGACGGCGGTGGGTGTGGGTGTCTTGCTCTGGGATGAAGAGCGCCTTTGGGAGACTATTGTGGTCCGATGGGTAGCCCATCAGCCCATTCCCTCAGCACATGAAACGGACTATATACATTAAGTGTATTCCGCAAGGTGTCTAAAGCGTGAATCACACGATACTTGACCTTGTACAAGTCCGAGGATGCTAGCGAGTACTGGATTTCTAGTACGAAACCTAGCATGCTTGAAATCTCCCTAGGAGCTATCACACGATACTTTAACTTGCACAAGGTCTGCTTAGTAGGTCTTTGATCTAGTACAGTCGCGGAAGGAGTTTGACGACCAAAATTGATGATTTCGAACGAAGACGACGGCTTTTAGCCACTGCAGCTCCTCAACCTCAATTGTCTCGGGTACCCAAGCCATTGTGTCTTGTTGTGAGGTTTCAGTTCTTTATTTGATCGCGGGAAATTGTAATTGTCAAGAGGGACTATGGAGGCGCTGACATCAAAAATTGATGACAGCATTGCAAAGAGCAAAGGTGATTGGTCGGCGGCTACTAGGTCCTACTGAGACTATCAAACTAGTACCTACTGCACCAATTAAGAAAACAAGGATACCAGCTAGTATGCTAGCGATCATGCAGGATTTCCAGTATGCTTGATTTGTATCACACGATACTTGACCTTGCACAAGTCCTAGTATGTTAGCTAGCATACTCGGACTTGTACAAGGTCAAGTATTGTGTGATTCAAGCTTAGGAAAAGATCGGAACTCATCATCATCCGGTGGCGCAGCAGCCCGGGGTGGGCCTTGGTCTGCTGCACCGTCGCTCCCCAGGCGGGCCTGACTCGCCATCCTCCCACTCCCATCCTCTCCAGGTCGCTTTGCACCACCTGGTCCAACCATCTTATCTTTGGGCGCCCCTGCCTTCTTTGGTTGAACAGCCTTCCCCTCATCATTCGCTTTGGGATTTCTTCTTCACCCATTCTTTCTACGTGTCCCAAGCAGCAGACTCTATGGGACGTTATAAAATTTTCGATGATTTTTCCTTCAATCAGTCTCTCTATTTCCTCATTATATCGTATCCTCCATTCTCCTTGATCATTCACTGGACCGTATATTTTGCGGAGGATCCGCCTCTCAAAGGTGCAGAGTGCTCTCTCGTCTGCTAGCGTCATCGCCCAGTTTTCAACGTTATATGTCACCACTGGTCGTACTTACGTCTGGAATAGCCTTAATTTCAGGACTACTACTAATAAGTCTACTCTTAAATAGTTTCAGGTTGGCATAGCAGGCCCTGTTTCCGGCCTCTAATATTTCCTGGATACATTTCTGGACGTTGTTGTCGCTAGTGAGTAATGTTCCAAGCTAATTGAAGTTATTTACACCTTGAGTCTCTATCCATATTTATGTCGCGGAGTTCTCTTCGGTCTTTCGCCGCCGACATAACCATGTATTTGGTTTTTCTCACATTAATTTTCAGGCCTATTTCGGCAGACTCCCTTTTCAAAAGTATATAATTTTTCACAAGGTCTGCCAGCCTCCTTGCGGCAATTGCAATGTCGTCGGCGTACGCGCATATCTGAGTAGACTTCTCAAACAGCTTTCCCTTTAAGTCTACGACTTGTACTGCTTTATGTAGAGCCAGGTTGAAGAGTACTGCCGAAAGCCCATCGCCCTGCTTAACTCCAGCATTGAACGTGAATTCCTCACTTAGCTTCTTCTGGACCTTTACTCTTGCCTTTGTATCATCTAAGATCGTAACTCATTCAGATGATAAATCTCCGCCATATCGGAGATTCGAACCCATACACTCTGGTTCGCCCAGCCCTCAACAGTCCGATATCCTAGGAGTTCATTTCATGGATTAGTTCTTGAGGCTTCTCCTATACAGCCATTGCTGCTTTTGAAAATCAAGAGGGTTTGCGAGGACATTTAATGCATGGTACTGTAAATTTCTTATGTTTAATAATAAAAATTTAAATGGCTCCTTGAGTACATTGAATACAGAATCGCACTTTGAGACTGTTTTACTTGGGGATTCGGTAATTCTTACACCTGGATTACAGAACAGTTGTGCAAGTAAAGCTGACGCTGTCTCGTTTGTTGATATCTAAAAAAACATTTACTGGAAATAATTGTCTGCCCTAAGTTTTAAAGTGAGCATTTAAATCTTCGCCTAGACAACTGAAATGCGCTCCGACTTATAAGGTGTCGTTGAGAACGATGTTTCTGTTCATTAAGAACGTTCGACACGCTGACGCGGGAAATTCGTTAATACGAGACTTACGCATAGCTTCAACTTTATTTATATTTGTTAAATACGATGCCATTAGATGTTTTCTTCGTAAGGTTAGGGAGAAATTGATGCACATTTCTGCAAATGGATAGCCATAAGTCTAGGCACCTCTTTACTCCGTTTAAATGAACAAATCATTAATCATGAAATTAACAAAACAGCCTTATCGAAAAATACAAGAGGTTTTCCTCATGACTGCGTACCATTCATTTACCTTCTAACGCATTGTAGGCAGGAATTGAAAAAAAAGCTGGCCAACATTCACATCTCCGTGGATGTAAAAAGACGAGCCAATATTTTTTCCTTTCATTTGGCTCTTAACCCAAATGGATTGAAAAAATCTTGGCTCGTTTAAATCTGAATATAATGTTAATATTTATGCTTAAACGACCAGCAACCTCAATAAAAAATGTTGGAATAGCAAAATTTCTCTCCTGAAACTGTCGCAAGGAAAACCAACCATAACTGATGAATTTGCCTCTTTTTATTCCTCAAATAACTAAAATTGAACTGTCAATATTGAGTTTTTCTAATAGGCAATATTTTTCTCAGTATAGGTATCCATAAACCAATTCATCTAAATCGAGGAAACTTGAGCTCCACGGCCTCTTAACAATATGTACAAAAAAGTAATAAATCTCCAATGGCCGTAATAATTGACACCACTCGTCAAAAAGAAAGAAAGAAAAGTTTACTGTGTTGGTTTAACGTAAACGTCAGTGACCAACCCCAGCCTCTCAACCAGAATACCCTCCGGTGATGGTTTACGTCCGTCCTTTATTATTCCGTCCGTCCAGTATTTTACACTTTCAACCTCGTGTTGCTAGTGTTTTTTCCCTTCAGCTCGCTGAAGAGGGCCACCTTGTGGCCGAAATACGTGTATCCGACGCTCACCCTCGTCCGTGTTTGTGTGTGTATTTTGACCACGCTCTTTTTGAGCAAGATTCTCCCAGAAGTTGGGTCCATTTTTGTGTGTGATTGAGTGATTTTGAGTGTTTGTGAGAGTGAATGTTAGAATAACCTGGCATTCGTAGAGGGGTCCCATTAGCCCTTGCGAAGGATCCTTTCTTTGGGGTGTGTGTGTCTGTGTTAGGTCACTGGCGAGGAAGTCACTTTCCCGTAAACCATCACAGGAGGGTATTCTGGTTGAGAGGCTGGGGTCGCTCACCGACGTTTTCGTTAAACCAACACAGTAAACTTTAATTTCTTTCTTTTTGACGAGTGGTGCCAATTATTATTACGGCCATTGGAGATTTATTATATTTTTTGCTTTTTGTTCAATTCGTCTCACCATTGAAGATTCCTTTGGTTGGAAGGAAAGGAATTTCGTAAAAAAATTATGTCGCAGGAGTAGAAATGTATTAGTGAAGGAATGATTGCACTTAAAAGTTGTCCTTATTCGAGTCAATCCTGTCGCAGTATCCGTCTAATGGTGTTGAAAATCCATAGAAAGGAGATTCTGGGCTTCTTGGGATACCTTTTCCTGCTCGTCATACGCGGTACATCGTTTGATGATGTATCTAATACCATGAGTATAAGTTCACGTGCAGGGAAGGAGTGGGAGAGATGTAATCGTTGAAAGCCAGTTAATGGATCGGAAAGAGACTCAACAGAACTTTAAAACGGCGGAAAGCTCTGACTTTATGAAATGATTCAACAAATAGTGTATGGGAGGAGTAATGTAGTTTTTCAAAAGAATACTGATACTAAACTAGCAAATCGAGACATGTTATTTCACCCCATAGTGGTGATTTGTATCCCGGAACTTCCCAATGAAAGCTCAGGTTTGAGAGGAAAAGAGTTCCGCTGCTTTGTCGTCATTTATTGTTTCACTTCACGGTTTCGGGGTGTCAACTGTTAGTCTTTTTTTAGGGGATGATCCAATCAATTTTTTCCACCTCACTTGTGCTCCAGTCGGTGGGCCTTAGTCTGATTAGAAATTACGGAATGCCATTCAAATGATTCCGCCCCATTATGAATGCCGACTCTGACATATTTTGGCTGGATTCTGCATGATATAAGTTTAAGCCTATGATATTTTTGTATCACAATTATTAGCTTGATTATTCCCATAAAAACATTCTGAATCTCGATTCCAATGTTCTCTCAGTCGTGTAGGACTTCTCAGTAATAGTATGTACTTCTCAGTAATAGTGCTTACCTCTCACGCATTTGGTAACTGAACTTCGAGTATACTCTGGTACGGAGGCTTCCGCGATGATTTGATGAGTTCCGTTTATTCGGGATTTTCCGGCGTTGATTCATTTTTATGGACAACGGTTTCGCTTGCGTCACAGCTGGCGTCATCAGGTCCTTCGAATGAACTCTATTCGTAGTCGGTACAACTAAAAAACTTTGATTTCTCAGCACTTTAATTCAAGGACAGGTTGAACCAGTGCGTTGAATCACGTAGTCTTGAAGTGTTCTAAACCAAGTATACGAACGTATTTTCGGAAACATCGTTCTGTATATCACGAGGCAACTGGCGCATATGCTAGTTCCAGAGACTCGATCTTTATATGCGCATAAAACGATACATATTCGGGGAGGATGTAAAGGAAAGACATTCTTTACAAAACATCACCCAAGTCCCAAATATTATCTTCACGAACCCCTGCTTTTAATAGTCTAAAGTGTTCAAAAGCTATAGACGCATCACTGATTAAACAAAGGGAAGCGGGAAACGGATTAATAGCGGACCGATGAGGATAATTGAGTTTGGCCACGTTATGACTGTGCTACCTTTCCTACTTTTAAAAGTTGATGGGTCGTCAAATTTAAAGGAACTAGACTGAAGGAAGTCCGAAGCGTCCAGGGAAAAAAATGAATAGCTGTAATGCAAGGATAATCCGCACTCCAGTCATATACGTCCGCTTTTCTCTTGCGATATCCTCTTTCAGGGTACACTAAGGAGGGATAGAGAAACTAATGGACTAACTTTTCATTTATACTCATAAAGACAAAATTAACTCTGCTGGAAAAATAACAGAGGTGGCGATATTTTTGGAATTCAATTGAGAAACGACAAAATTGGGCCGAGGTGTTGGCCAACCTTCATATACAAATCCCATCCTCAACGGGGAGATGGGGCAAGGTTTTTCTTTTTAATTATACTGAGGAGAATTTACATTTTCTCCAAATATGAATACCTAAATCAATCCTTGCCGCCTAAATGAAGAATCTAGCTACTATATAAAAAATTACGTAGAAAATAGAGAATATTTAAATACTTGAAAACAAATTATAAAAACCATATTAATAAACGAAATTTCGCTTCGAATCTTGAGAAATATGCAATAATTTGGGAAAAATATGTTTCATCTTACAAAATCTGAAAAAAATATGTAAACGCCTCAGGTGCAAAAACATTGGGCGGGTTTGACATTAAAAACATATTAGTTTTTTCTCTAATTTCTCAAAGATGGCTTCAGCTAATCTGACGAACGTACCAAAATTAAAAATGGCTATAGCTGCATGCACACTCGGAATACTCTAATACCAGATACCTCACCACTATCAAATTCCAAAAATGTGCAAATTTGTGACTTAGGCCAGCTTTTTTCAATTTCCGTCGACGCAGACATACGCTTAAGTCCTTTGTGGGCTCACAGGCTGATTCAATATTCCTATTGACGCTTATTTCTTCGTGATAGATATTGGGACCGTTTTCACGAAAGCCTCCGGCAATATTCCTTCCTCGTGTATCGTACGGATTAGTTCGAAAAAAATACCGTCTTCTCTTATCGCCAAAATTCTTAAGTAACTTCGGAGATAAGTTGTCTAATCCTAACCCTTTTCTTCCTTCCGTCTCTAGCAATGCTCTCTTTGTTTCGCAGTCAACTAACTCCAAGGTTGTTAAATAAAACTTGGGCGTTGTATTTTTCACACTTTATTTGGGAACCCTGTCGGTTTCGACACTCTCGTGTCATTTTAAAGGGTAAAGCTGTACCTTTGAAAATAACACGAGAGTGCCGAAACCGACAGGGTTCCCAAATGAAGTGTGAAAAATACAACGCTCAATTTTTATTTAATATGTCACTTTTTCACTAAGTATCGCCTGACTCGATCCAACTTATCCGAGGTTGTTCTTATCTAATGTTCTCTCATTCTCTAAATCTATGTTCAAGTGTCTATTATCACTGTCTTATAGGTCTAATACTTAATAATTTCATCTATCCTATTGCATTAATATAATTTCTGCTTTGTCTTAAACCTTCGGTATTGTTTGTCCTCTTTTACCACCCGAAAACATTTCGAATATAAGACATAGTTTCCGGCTTGACCCGGTGGAAATTTATGATGTCACTCATAATAAAGAAGGTACTTGGATCTATACACATAATAAAAATAATACAAAATAAAAATGGTACTTCGACATCGCGTGCCGAAGTATCCTCAGGGTGACACGCGGTGTCGAAACCATGGTCGAGTTGAGTTATATTAAATAGGGTGGAATTAAACAAAGTACATTTTTTATTATGAGCGAAAACATTTCCCTTTTAGCAAATAGTGCACCCACGTCCACCTCTTTCTTAAGCATTTCCTCGTCATCGCATTGTCCTCTCCAACAGTTTTCCTCCATTGGTCACTCGACGGAGGTTATTCTTTCATTTCTTTTACTTCCCTTTGCCTACGTCGGTGTTGACATTTTCCACTCCTGCTTCTCTTTGGTAAGAGACTATAATCAACAAGGACACGGAGCCAAGTCGGATGTTATTTCCTTAACCCAATTCGTCCCAACGTTGCGAAAACGCAACATTTTGTTTGAGAATTTTTTTAGGTTCTTATATTTTATGGTAAATTATTTTAATTTTAACACTAATATAGATGTTTTTACTTCTTAAAAATTTTTTGCATAATTTTTCTCCATCAGTGATTTTTTTATTGCCTTTGCAACTTGTTCTTTCCTGTTCGTTTTCCCAAGAGTGTTTTCATTAATTTTTTTCTTCCAATGTTTTAGAGATATTTAATCCTTGAGCTGATTAAATAACACGAGAGTATCATTGAGGTTCAGTCACGAGATGAAGACATTATTTTTTTATCTAAATCTATATTATCTGACTTGCGCGTTAATGTTGCGAAAACGCAACGTTGGGCCTTAGGGTGTACAAATGTATTCGTTTCCCATAATTGTGAATTTTGGGGCATAGCTACATTGGAATCTATAATAGCTTTGCGGATGGAGGACTTCAACTGAGAATGTAACTTTTGTCACGTTGATGTCAAGTGTAGCAGCAAGTATTCCTTCCCAGAGGTTGATCATATACATTTCAAGTTACATCTGTGCTGGGAGACATGTTTTATGTTTCACTTTAGTAGGAACGTATTAACAATTTATCCTCTCATTCTGAATGCCCTTGTACTACAATGTGCTAATTTTTCTTGACCCTATATAAAGAAGGCAGTACGTGGCTAGGAGTATCACTTTTCCATAAACGACGGCAGTGTTGAGATGTTCCACAAATCGTCATTTTAAGGTAATGCACCTCTAAAATTTGTTATTAACCTTCTCTGTGACAATGGTAAGAAACAAAATTAAATATAATTATCTGTTTTTTCGATGATTTGCATCAAGAAATTCACCACCGCAACCGAATTGTTATCGGTGCTCGATGAACTAAGCTCAGATGATTTGGAAGGGGGAAGTTATCCCGATGCTGTGATCATCCCACCAGATGCAGATCCCCTCACTGATGAAGAAGACATGGATGACAACGAAATTGATCTAGATGACAGAGCCGGAGATCTTCAGAGTGATGTAGCGGGGACAACTGAACTGCACCACAGCATGGACTTAGTTCATGAAGACACTCAGACGTCCACAGAGAAGTCCGATTCGGAAGCTCCGATCTTGGAGAAAAAGCCTCCGAATGGGTGAGACGTATGCCAAGGTATGAATCATTCCCTCAGCGCAACGAAGTAGAATCTCGAAAGAAGTTGAAATGTTCATTAGGCAATTTGACCCCAATTGAATCCTTTCAGTTGTTTTTTGATGACAAAGTGATGGATATGATAATTTCCCATTCAATTAAATATTCTCGGGACAAACACAACCATGATTTTTCCATTAGCCGCGAGTATATCAGAAAGTTTTTCGGCATTCTTCTTTTGACCTGGTATCATACTCTACCTCAGTCACGATTTTATTGGAGCAAAGACCCTGATAAGGAAGTGAAAATTGTCAGAGAAGCTTTATCTCGGAATAGATTTCAAGAAATAAAGAAGTACATTCATTTTTCTGACAATGATGCCCTTGATTTGAATGATAAGTTTGCACAGGTTCGACCACTATTTGAAATAATTAATCAAAATTTCATCCAATTCGGAATCTTTTCACATAACATCTCGATAGATGAGCAGATGGTACCTTATTTTGGACGTCTTTCATGTAAAATATTTATTCTTGGGAAGCCTATTAGATTTGGGTTTAAGCCGTGGTGCTTGGCATCTTCGTGTGGCTTTCTGTACCAATTTCATCCATACTCTGGCGCAACTTCAAAACCTAATGATGACCTTAATCTTGGAGAAAGAGTGGTAACAAATTTGCTAAGCGTTGTTAAAAATCAAAAATCACAAAATCTATTTTGACAATTTCTTTACTAGCCATGCACTACTCTCAATCCTTTCACACAAGGGTTTTTTTGCCACTGGGACTGTGCGGGAGAACCGGATTCCAATTGTCCCTTGAAAGCAACCAAAGATGTGAAATCAGACAAGAAAGGTTCGTATGACTCAGCGTTTGACGAATAAAACAAGATATTCATGGCACGATGGCATGACAATGCCGTAGGTAGTCACAGTGGCAACTAGTGTGGGAACACTAAATCCTTTAGTAAAAACAAAAAGGTATAACCGTAAAACAAAAAAATTGATTCAATACCCCAGCCAAATGTTATTAGTGACCACAACAAAGGGAGTAGACCTTCATGATAACGCATTATCGAATTATAGAATCAAAATCAAAGGAAAAAGGTGGTGGTGACCCCTTCTCACAAACACACTGGATAGCGCAGTGGTTAATGCGTAGAAAATTTACAAAATATCTACTGACTCTGACATTTCCCTGGTGAATTTTAGATCAAGTTTGGTACTTTATTTGTAGCAAAGTTTCGAACAGTTGTTTTGGAAGACCGTCAAAGGGAAATCTACCAACATCTGTAAGATTGGACAATATAGGACACACATTAGTGCATAATGATGAACGTAAAAGGAAAAGGGGTGTAGAATGTGTCATTCGCAAACAGTATACCAGTGCAAAAATGTAAAGTGCCTGCACACACAAATAGTTTTGAAGATTTTCATAAAAATCAGTGATATAAAATGTAACAACATATATTCCCACAGGTAAAGAAATAAGTTTAAACAATAAATAGTTGTACTTCAAAATATGTTTATGTTAAATAGATATGTAAAGTATTAAAGTGGTAAAAAACTTTGAATAAAATAAAAATTTAGAAAAGCCTGCTGCACCTTATTTCTGCTACCCCTAAATCCCAACGTTGCGAAAGCGCGACATTTTATATTGTTTTTACAGAAAATGTTAAAAAATTAAAAACCGATTTTTTCCCATGGTTTCGACTCATGCGATTGAATTCAGCAAATATTTCAATGGAATAGTAATTTTTAAGGGCTTGGGACTTAATGGGTTAACCCTTAACTACTATTGTGGTTTTTTGCCACGAATACACTATCCTAGGGTCTTTTTTGACCCAATTTTTCGAATTACTCGTAAATAACAACCGTCACCCGCACTGTCTCATGTTCAACTGGCTCTCTCCACCCTCTCCCCTAGGATTACACTGTAGCCAAGGTTGCTGCGAGAGCGGCCGTTTTACTGCTATAAAATAAAGAACAAATTAGGTCGGGTCAAAAAAGACCCGACGATAGCAGTTGAGGGTTAAATAAACATATCGGTTTACGGCGCTCTCCGGCGTCTTCCGATTTCCATTCTCCACCTATGTTTGTCCTTGCACACACCTTCCTCCAGATCCATCTCCTCATGCTTTTTTGTTTGCCATATGTGCAGCTTCTTCTTGGCCTACCCGTTTTCTCTTACCGTGTTGTGCCCAATTTACCGTCGATTTTGGGGGTCTATTTTTGTCCATTCGCTGTACATGGGCATACCATACTAGCTTAGTTTTCCTTATTTCATCCGTTAATGTGATAATTATTCCCATTATTTCTCTTATTCTGTCACTACTTATTCTCTCTATTCTTGACTTCTCTGCCGCACCTCTCCGTTTAACTATTTCTGTAGCATGCAGCATTTTTTAAATTCTTTTTTTATCGGCCATGCCATACATTGCTATACATTATAATGATTTTCACAATGGTGTTGAAATACGTATTGTATTTTCTTTCCAGATGTTCTGGTCCCTGATAACATTGTTCAACGAGGATATTCCTGTTCTTCCTACATTTTTCTGTTTTATATCGTGGCGTTCATTGCTCATTCTCGTAAAACTTTCATTCCCAGGTATTAGTATTCATCACATCGTTTCATGTATTCTCCATTTTCAAGGAATAGATTTTTCAGTTGACCTCCGATCCACATGTATTCTGTCTCGGATATAAATCATTTCCATACTCCATTTTCTTATATTCCTCGATGAGTTTCCGTGTCATATTCTTTAAGTCATCGTAATCCTGCACGATAACAACCTTGTCGTCAGGAAAGCATGAGGTATTTATAGTGTTTTCTACTAATTGTATTCCCATTGATCAGAGTTTGCTTTTCCAGTTTTCTAAAGTTGCTTCAAGGTATATTTTGAATAGTGTTTGTTGAAAGGCAACATCCCTGTGATAGTTCTTTAGCCACTATAAATCTCGGAGTTAATTGGTTTTCACTTTGATTTTTGTGACCGACTAAATAGTGTTTCAAAAGCTCTAATGATTTTCATACTGATGTCCGCCCCGCCCCGGTGGCGGCGGGATAAATTCCTCACTGTCTAACCCGAGGGTCGCGGATTCAAACCCTGCCTGGGTAGATTATTCACTTCCCAGGACATGGATGTGTGTGTTAATTAAATTCGAGTTAGTTGTAAGAGAGGACTGTAAAGTCCTAAATTCGCTTAATAAAACCAAGTTGTTATTATTATATAATGCATGCTAAAGTTTCACCAGAGGGATAACGTCATACGATTTTTGAAGTCCAAGAATAACAGACGAATTTCTTGGTTTCCAGCTACTTTTTCTGTGATCTGGGTGAAGGAGAATATATGGTCCACTGTTGACCTCCCTACTCGAAAACCTGCTTGTTCTTCTGAGTCTAATTCCCTATACTAATGATGTATTCGTTTCTTCAATACTCTTACGTATATCCTGCTCATAGAACTGGTTACCGCTATTCCGTGGTTGTCGTCAAAATTCGATTTATCACCTGTTTTATGTCACATAAGAGACTTTCACATTCAGCAGGTATTTCAGCAACGTTTAAGCATTCTTGGATAGTCTTCTGAGGTGTTCGTCAAGTTTTGTCGTTCCGAGTTTTTTCCGAGAAAGATATTGAAACACTTCCTCCGCATTGTCCAGCCTTTTTCTGCAAACATGGACTCTCTCGAAGGCTCAGCGTCATTTCCGACCGAGTCACTCACCTTGTCGCAGAAGTCGCCTGACGTCACATCCCGTCTACACCCACTGCGATTCCGCCGCCTCAAATTCCCTATTCGTCATTCTCATGCTACACTTTCCACCGATTTTTAGTTTTTCTGCTTAAAATAGCTACCCTCTAAATCTGCGAATTTCACATATCTCATCGATGAACTTTGGAAAAGTAACTAGCATTGATTTCCTTCACTAAGAAGAGGGAAACAGTAGTTTGCGAATAAATGTTTTTTGTGACAACTATACTCGCTTTACTCCCATCCTTGCTGATGCTCTTCTGGATCGAGAACTCCTCATGGGGCTAGGGGTATCTACCAAAGGTGCCCCCAATGAAGGAACATTCCTCTTGTTTACCTTGATTTTAATCCTTTTAAGAAGACTGGCTTCACTGGCACAGGGTTTTCTGATCTGCCTTCTCCAGAAATCCTCCTAGTTGTGTCGGGAGCCTCGACGGGATGTTCATTTACTCTTTGCACCGCATCTCGCACTCCCTCGTTTTGTTGACGTCCATTTCATCCTCCGGGAAAAAGTTCTTTCTAACCATGAGTTCAAATAATGCATTTCTCATCAAGCGGGAAGCAAGTTGATCAATACGCCCAAAACTAATTCATCTCTTCTTCGACTGAACTCCACACGTGCTCTTCTCCAGTAATATTGCCGCGAGATCGAGGTCGGATATTCGAGGTGAGACTCGACACGAGAGGAGAGGAATCCACCACCATGAGACAATCAAAATTACTCTCGAGAAAGTGGTGACGAACTATGAAATAAACAATCCCTGGCCGTGCGAAGAATCCTTCGTCATAATTAACATAGGACATAATTAAGCACATAAGTAGAGAGTTCCTGGCATTAATTTTGTTGTGGTAGGTCTTCCTAATGATTTACTCTCCAAACGAAAAATGTACTTCTTACCCTGTGACACTAATTTTGACACCATGAGGGTCACTACCAGAGCTGCGAAAGGGAAAGCTGGAGTTACGTTTTCCATTGTCTCATCATCGCTATAAATGTTTTAAGCCACATAGTTTGTGACTAACTTTGGTCTTTAGAGGATATCAGTGCAATTTATCGGGGCATTTATTGCGAGTATTAATTTGAGACCGTGAGATATACTGCCCTCGACCATCCAATTCCAAACGTGCTCTTTGGGTGAACTAAATGAGACAACTCGTAACTAGATGCGTACATCGCTGTCCCATCTAGCCCTATGATTGTCTACGTAACTGTGATAGTGCGATACATCTTCTCAGAGTGTCACGAATAAATTTTCTACCACCTCCGCTGAGGCTTTCTTATAGGACCACCGCCTCTTCCACGCACAATGTTTTATGACCCTGATCACTTATTCAAATATATTGAGGGAAAATTTGCTTATTAGTCGACACTTATATACAAGCACGAATAGCTTCGGTTTATTGGCATACTAATATGCTAAGTATTTGGTAAAAAATAACCAATTTGGAGACTATAACACTCTTGGGGATGTGTTCTGGTCTTTTAGTGAAATGAGCAGTTTTCCGTATCCAATCCATTTTAATTCCATCGAGAGGTTTTACTCAGAAAGAAACGGACGGGGAACTTTGGCGTAAAAAGAATTCGGTGTATTGACTTCACATTGGCTTGCCTTTGCACCTTCTTTCACGACAGCCTTTTTCGACAAGTAATATTTCGACTGGAGTGGGAACTGAAGAAAATTTGAAGGCGAGAGTTGGTTATCACTTCGCATTCGTTGATCTAAGCAAATAATCTCGGTTCGGCCTGTGTGTTGCTCAGTAATTCCACTCCTAAGGGAAAGACATTGTGAATAATAAGTTGCACTATTCCAGAAGAAAAGCCTATACTTCTGAACAATGCTATCTTCATGGGCCTTTTATGAAAAGGATTAATGGATAATCAAATTGCGTAGATGGTTTTTGGACCAATTACTCCAAATGTATAGAAACTTGAAAAGATGCCGCAACATGTATAGCCTTAAGAATATCATCCGGCACTTAGAATTATTTTTCACAGGATTTTCTTGCGGCATAATAAAACCAAAATTATAAACTAAGCCGTGTGCCAAGGGAGCATTTTGAGAAATATTGTTTTTCACCTAACGTGGAGCATTAATTTTCCTCTATACATAATTGGCGTCTGACGAACGAAGTGCTGGACGGGAGAAAAATTACAGCAATAAATAAGTAGGGTTCATTATTACCGAAAAGGCGGTTCAGCATTTTTTCTCACAAAGATTTTGATTTGCTCTCCGGAAGTAGGGGACATTGCCCATAAGGATAGAGGAAAAATGAAAAAATAAGAAGTCAGAAAATAAAATGCGTACACAATACTTCGAGTGATTTTGAGCAGAATCGAACCGGTAATAGTCGAGTCAAATGCTTCAAATCATCACCACTGTAATCCCAAGGTTGTCCGCGTCCTTCCACTCCGGTTGCGTGGAGAAGAGCTGACGAATTAGGATCGGGCGGTGAAGTGCAAGCACGACCCTTCATGAAAGCGGCTCTTAAGAAAGGGATCTTTGGCATGAGACACAGACTGTAACATCCCCAAACAGCTTTTCACTCCACAATTCAACAGTGCACCTGATTTCTATTCATTTTAGACCCCACGCACAAGGAAGTGCACTTGGAAACAGATCGGTAGTAGAGTTGATGTGCGCTAAACAATGAAAGAGCTCCAATTGTCTCATCCACAATTTTTTTTCTGTAGATTTTCAGGAAATGTATCACACGTGGATAAATTAAAGTTTTAAGTCACTCCATGATTAAGGAAAGAGAATATTGTTGACGACTGATTTTACACCTACTCTTCAACACCTGCGCTCCGGATGGTACAAACCGCTTTGCACCCACTTTGAGCGGGGGAAAGGACGGAGCGACGCTTTCAGGTCATAGTTGGTGGACGACATGGTTTCCGGTCCGAACGATCGCACTATTGGCTCCGTACTGGCTAACAGAATTGGTTTCTGGTTTTGGTCACCACGTAATTTATTCATCATTACATATAGGTAGGGGCATGAAATTCTTGCTTTCGATTTGAGAATTTCAGTTGCAGGCAAGGGCGTTGAGGAGCAAGTTGACTCCCATACATCCCCAGTCACCCGAGCTTCAAGTAAAATATGGGCTACATTCAAACATTCTTTTGATTTAAGGATTTATTTTACCTGCATTTCAGTTTATGACACACTTTTTTAAAGTAATCAATAGTATATCCGACCGGTATAAGGTGGAACTAAGAAGATGACATAGGGTCCAAAACGATTGGCGCTTTTGAGGAATCATTAATAAAAAATAAAAACGAATTAGAAAATATATTGCAATAATAAGTAATATTTATTTGTTACAGCTAAATAGAAACAGAAATTAAAAGATGAATGGTAAAATATTCTAACACTAAGGACTTATGCGTACATAATTCCCCTGATTGAAATGTTATCAACTAGCTAAACTAAGAAATACGCTCTGCCAAAGGACGGTTTGATAACCGCTTTTATGACAGACGGTGAATTCAAGACTACTTGTTTCCCAGAGTGCAAGAGTGAAGGCGATGACTTCCCGTAATGGCTGAATCGGCTGGTTCAGTTTGAATGTTGTTTAGTATTGTTCTAATGTACGCAGAGGGAAACTAGCGAGAACGTTTCTATTAAATGGATGCGATTCGTACAACTTGGCAATATCAGAGTTGATCAATAAATCTCTCCATTTCCAAACACATCACGTTAAAAATGAACTTCTTTCTCTCATGCCCTTCGAAAAAATAACAAATATGGTAAAGTTTTCCGTGCGATGCCGAGTGTTTCTGCCGAGTACATGACTAAAAATGGACATTTTGTGAAGGCCTTGGTAAGAAATAACGGAGCGTCACGTCTTAATTGCGACTGTGGTATACATACAGTAACATTCAATTGGGAATATAAGACATCACATCAACGTTCGTCGTTCAGGGATCGATCAGACGAGGCCCCTCTTATCAGCTTCTCTCTCCATAAGTGAGTCACAGATAAATTCTAGTTACAAAAAATGACTCTGCGAAGGTCCCGCCACAGATAACAGCCCGTATCAATACTGTGTACCCGACTTCGAGGGCAGATATTGTCAAAAAGGCTGAAATGACTTTAAACATAAGCATTTCAAATAGCTTTCATAAGATTTGATTCGAGTCGAAACATGTAGTCATTTTAATTTCAATTTGTACTACGCTTCCCACCATTCATCGGTCGTTTAATCCATCAATCACAATTCATTGGTCGTTAAAGCAAATCAAATGATTGGTTGACCGCAGCTCTCCAATCCTTCCGTATCTAATGCACTAGTCCCCTTACTCCTTGATAGTTCTTCTCATTTGATACTTCCCTCTTCCTCCAGTTTAAAGTTCAGGCCTAACTTTCCGGGAAAGTGATGCATCAAATAAAATTTTTGCTTTGCACTTTCCTCACTATTTTGAAACTACCCACCGTGATTTCTTCCATGAAGATGATTTCGCCAATTTACGTCATCAACAAGGTATTGTTTCTTTGTTCAATTGTCCATATAAACACACAGATGGTGGGTTGGAGTGGGTGAGGGAGAGAGAATGGGGGAGGGAGAGAAACTTTGTACTTACTTCGTACATACAAGTAAAATGTCCGGTTTAAAATTACTCATGTAGTTACTTACTGTCCAATAAATGTTCTGTAAGCATTGAGAAACGTCACCGGTAATAAAACATTTTCTATGCTCCTAAATTGGTACGCTAATTTTCGTGCAGCTTGGCCAATTTATTAACCTTGCGTCTCATGAATACAATTTAAGGCATAGACTCCACTTTTGTCATGAACATCAAAATTCTATTTTTAAAAACAAATTATCTTCGGCATTAGATGATATTTTTCTCATGGTTAAGGGAAGAGAAAAGGAGCAATAATAGTCCTTCACTGTCATGGTCCTCATGATCCTGTACATATTTTTTTCATAAAATGGCATTTTGCATCAGCGTAATGGTTTGTCCTTGGTCGTCGCTAGAATAGTCAAGGAGTAAATGGCCAGCTGCTTAAGCTTTCTGTCTAAAATTAAAAAAATGTGTCATTACTGTAGCCATTTTTCGTCGCAATTGGTAAAATCACATTTATTTCTTTTGTAAAACTTGCGTTACTCAGAGGTACATTGAGCAAACAAAAAGTAATGCCTTGGAAGGCTGACAGTTTGTGACTAAGGTGGTGAAATGAATCCTTATTGAAAGGTGAATTTCTCCATGTTTTCCTATGTCGAAAAATCTTGACCCTCGTCATAGAAATTTTCACTTTAATTTTCCCTTCATTATATACTTCATAAACCTAGCTGTGGTGCCTCAGGATGTGCTCTGTCCAACAGGTTCCTCTTTTCTGCCCAGCGTTTCTTAAAGTCTTTTCATCTCCCGCTGTTTTATAAACTTCAGCTATAATCCTATATATCCACTTGATCTTAAGCACCCTCCTCCAGCACTAGATTTTGAATGCTTCAGATCTTTTCTCTTCTGCGTTACCAATTGTCCACGTTTCCGATCCGTAGGGTACAACGCTCCACAATAATGTTTTTGCGTCCTCTTTCCTCGTTCGTCATTCAGTCATCTTCGAACATAGCAGTTCCTTATCATCATGACTTTTGATGTCCGTTGTACTTGATCTGTCCCACGCATTGGTACTTCCGATATAGAAGAAGATATCCACTTGGTCTAATTTCTCTCCTCTTTGCATGACCTCGGCATTCAGCTTCTCTCGCCTGTAGACTTGATTATAATCTTCGTTTCGTTAAGTTTCATGTTATATTTTTTGAAGAACTTCATCCATTGAGTTTAGTAGCCTTTGAGAATCATCGCGATTTCCTAGAAAGACTGCGATATTGTCCGCGAAGCGGGACACGTTTATTTATTCACTATTATTCTTAATTCCGTTCAATCCAATTTCTTGTACTTCTCAAATTGCCTCCTCCAAGTATTTGTTGAATAGTTTTCGGTGGCAGGGTGCATTCTAGTCTTTTTCCTTTGTTATTTTTAGCGTCTAGTTTTCTTCCGACTCTTATTCGCGTCGTGAATTGTGGTGGATTATTCTTTTGGCGTTTCAATCCATTGTGAGTTCTGCCAACTGCCCGAATATCTTGTTCCATTCATCGCCGTCAGAGGCTTTCTTCAAGTCCACTGATGTCACATAAAGTGGCTAGTTGACATGCATTGCTTTCTCTACCATGTAGGCCTCCACACACCAAAGATGGTGCGAACGTAATCCCTCAGCGAATGACACCATCACAAACCAAAGCAAACTGCACGCGTGAACTTCGAGCGAGCTGCAAGCGAACGATTCATGAGATGGCATTATTTACTGATATGATGTATATGTGCTTCAGGTATTAGCAGAGTTCACGATGGATGAAAATTAGTCTGAAGGAGAATGTTCTCTTTTAGCCGTAGCTCTGGGCGATGATGAAGCAAGGGATAGATATGGACTTTTAATATTTATTAAACATCGTTGGCTAGCATAATTTTTTCTCCTACACTACGTTTTCATAGATTAAGCGTTTGACATTTTTAAAATACAATTCTAATGATCCTCATCAAGGAAACTCCTTGAATACTACTCACAAGGAAAGCCTGAAATCTTTCATCATTTTATCCTGCTATTTCTCAAAAGTTTTCCCTTTATAGGGCAAAATTCTGGGGCTCTAAATATTGTTTTTTTTTCTATATTGGCTATCCTTGGGCATGTAAGATACTGGATATATTATTCATTTCCATGCGTACCACTACAACGCCATATCCACTAGGAACACCGAACTACGTGCATTACCGCTGATGGGAAACATATCCCAAAGAGCGTTCGCCACAGATATGGTGGAAAAATATTTTCCCAGTACCCTATAAAGGGTTAATTAAGAAAAAAAGAGAGCGAATATTGGATGCAAGACATTAAAAGTACAAAAGATACTATAGTAGAATTTATTTATCATGGCATAAACTGAAAGAAGACTTAGAACGACGATTTTAGCAAGCATTCAGAATGATTTTTGAGTATTGATTGACTACATAAGGTGACAAGAGGCGACATCAAAGATACGAGCGCCAAATTCAGAAGCTGCATTGATTCATTGGTGTTGGGGGTAAGCGTCTTCCCTCTTATCAACTAGAGTCTATGAGTTGTTGCTGGGCTGTTGAAAAATTCCGATCGTACTTACAGTTCAAACCCTTTCACTTGTACACGGATAATGATGTGTTGATGTGGCTACTCGAGCACCCTAGGCAGTTAGGGAAATGATCTGCTTTTCGCTTTGTCATTCAACATGTTAAAGGCAAACGAAATTGTGTTGCAGACTGTTTAAGTCGCCCACTGAATCAGATATTTCTAGCCAGCAAAGTGTTTTGTTTCTTAATCGCGTCCCTCTTTCGTTTGTTAATATTCGCGAGCACCAACGCTCTGATGCTGGCCTCACGACCATTACTGAGGATTTACACAGAGACCCACAGTCACATCCTGGCTGGAAGTTGAATGGTCACCTTCTGTGTCACATCACTGGCATGACTGAAAGGCCTAAAATTGTTGTTCCTGCTATACGGCCCATGTTATTTAAATATTTTCATGACCTTCCTACTGCTGGCCACTTAGGTATTGCTAAAACTTGTGAAAAAATTGGATGCCAATTTTGGTGGCAAAATTGGAGGAAGTAAGTTTCTGAAATGGTGAAAAGGTGTCATTCTTGTCAGTTGTCAAAGCCTTTGAATCGCCTCCCACAGGGTAAAATGTCTTCTGTTCTCTAAAAATACCCATGGGAAAGAATTTATGTAGACTTCGTGGGCCCTCTGCCCCGTAGCAAAAATTGAAATACCTATGTTCTCACTATTATTGATGGATTTTCTAAATTTACTCTTATTGAGCCTTTGCGGAGTGCAAGTGCCTCCTTGGTTGTAAATATTTTATCAAGGAAGATATTTCCCAAGCTCGGGTATCCAAAATTTCTTGTGTCTGACAATGGTCCTGCGTTTAAGGCAACCCTGTTTCATAATATGACATTTAAGCTTGGTATCACACATGTTTTCACTTCTCCATATTATCCGAAGGCTAACCAAGCCGAAAGAGTGCACAGAAATTTAAAATGTGGCCTGTCTTCTCTGTGTGCTAATGCTCACAATAATTGGGAGGAATTTCTTCCCGATCTGAGTTTCGCCTTTAACTCAGCTGTGCATTCTAGTATTGGTCATTCCCCGGCCAAGGTGTTTCTGGGCCGTGAGCTGCCACACACACTGTCTAACATATGGGAAATTCCTCCTGAATTGTTCAATGATGATATTGATTCAAAAGAAATGTCTTCCTTGTGGGTTAATGTCTTGAATAATCTGAAAAATGTACACCAGAGACAAGCGGTGAAATTCAATAAGTTGCATAAAGAGGTTGTGTTTAAAGTGGGGGATCAGGTACTGCTCAACGCCCACAATGTCAGTTCAAAGTTCAAACAGAAAACTGCTAAACTTTTCCCAAAGTGGGAAGGACCTTTCTCTATTGTTAACATGTTAACTCCTGTTACTGTCGTTTTGAAGGTATCTCCTAAAAGGGAGAAAATTGCTCATGTCTCTCATCTCAAGGCATACCATAGTTCAGAACCCACTGTGTCTGTCTAATCCCTTTCAAACACGATGAATTGACCCTCACCCTGCCAATTGATTGTTTGAATAATAATGTCAGTAATATTTTAATAATAAGTACTTTAATTAAATAATGATATACTTTAACAAGAATAATGATACCTTGAGTACACTATTTCTTTGAATGCAACCAAGTAATCGTACCATCGTGCCAAACAGCTATACTTCTCTCATGACACCAGTTGTCTATTTTTTTCTGGGTTAATACAACAAACCCAAGTTGGCTCATAATCAATTCTATGGCCAGGCTACCAACGCAAGTTGCATGGGTATCTGATTCTGGAGCAAAGGCTCCAACCCAACTATTGAGAGGACCCAAACTTTCTGAATATATTACAGGGGTGCCAACCCAAGTAAGCTGAGTTCTCGGGAAAAGCTATGTTTGTTTTTGGCTTTATGGCCAGAATGCATGTTTCTGCCCAGAATGGGTCTGAGTGCCACTGAGGGAATTGTGATTCCTGGCACAGGATTGGAACAATCCTTACTGTTTGGCGTGGAGTTTGCAACCTCATTGCCCGGTTGGGTCTCCCAATGCTTTGGGTACCTGATCGCAATCAGCACCCAGCTTTCTTGCTGGTATTTGGGGGTTAAAGGGTTTATATTTTGGGAAGCTACTAAGCTATGATTGTTGGTTCCCGGGGTCCTAATGAGGACTCACGTTTGAATATTGTGGGGGGGGGGGGGCAAACCCAGTATGACTCACTGTTACCCCTAGTACCCATCAATGTGTGTTCTGGGCAACTGAGTCCTTTTTGATGTGGTACTCCTGTCTGTCGACAGATGACAAGCCTAACTTTTGAATACTTTTGAGATTTCAATGATAATTGAATGGTGTTACAAGGCTGTTATATTAATTAACATTCAACCTATCAGCCATGGTCTATTTTTCCCCTTTCCCTTGTTGGCTCTATGGATAAAAGCCATTAAATTCCTCCCCCTTCTAGTTGATTTGCTCTCTGTCCATTGGAACCTGAACATGCAAAATTTACCTTCTTCTCTTTCGAACCCCAGTATGGCACTGGGCTAATAATTGTTCAGAGCATTTTTGGCTAGTTGAATACTTTTATTGTTTATTCAATTTATTGAATTTAAGCATATTTTTGCTCAATTACTATCTGGTGTCTGAGACGTATAGTGGGCATATGGTGATATTTTCCTGATCAATATGTGTAGGGCTGTGGACAAAATAAATGGTTTATTTCCAAAAAACATGTTTGTAAGATGCTCTCCTCTATTTTCTCTGACTGATTTTGGTTCACTGTATTTCATCCTCATTATCTATTTACTGATTTTTTCAAACTTTGTATGGGCTGCGCTAGCATTTGTTCGATTTCGTTAATGTCTTAAATTAGTGAACTGAAGCCATTTTTGTCTTTTGCCTCGGTCCATTCTGTCAAGAATTCTGTCTGATCAAGGGCATAAATTCATGAATGTTGATTTTCAATGAGTGTGGAAGAACCACTAATTTGGATGATGTGTGATTTAATGGTATTTTTGCTTGTTCAAGAGGACGTTATTTTTTATGACCTAAGAAAAATTTTTGTTCGGCGGTATGGTGTGGGCCAAGAAAAAATCTCTTTAAAGAGCAATTTCTCTACAAAAATAAAAATATGTACAAATAAATAAATAAAATAATAATTATCTGTTCAAAAATAATAAAAAAATGATTACTTGAACAATAAAAAAAAAGGAAATTAAAAAGATTTATTTTTTAAAAAATGCCATTTATGGCCCACCCTCGCCTTCATTCCATGAATTCTACTGTTTAGTAGTTGTGATCTTTGTGACTTGTCAATTTTCCTGTTGTAAAAAGGGTTGAGTTGACAGAAAGGAGAACATCAAATGTCGTGTTTCTTAACGTTAATGAATCTAGAGTATAAGATAGTGATCATTGGTTTTATCAGTCAAATCATAATGATAATAATTAAATATTATAATGTTAATAATCAAATAATATGTTAATAATCAAATTTTGCTGAGTTAAATTTTTCTTAAATAATGCACGGGTTCATGGTTTCATTACAAATACTTTAATAATAATGGCTTCACTTTCATGTGTATTAAGTGAAGTGTTAGTGAAAATTCTCTATAGTGGTGAGAAACTGTCACTGTGAAAATACCTCCCCCGATCTTCAAGTGTTTTTTTTGGGAGAAAATAAAAAATCAGTGGGTGGATGTGCCGAATTTTTGGCACAAATTTGGCCATAATTTCGCCGCAGACATTTTCGCTCACGGACATCGTCGCAAGCCGGACATAACGCGAGATGTTCTAAGTGCGGTAGGGAGATTTCAAAGTGCCCACTGTCTGCGATATTGCACGACAAGAACAAGGTGCTCTACCTGCTCTACTTTTATAGTGAATTTGCATCTGACGGCATATTTTCGGAACTTTGTGGCAATAGTGCTCCTCTACGCCGCCGTCTCAACCAATGGCTGGACGAACAGTTCCCCTTCTTCCCCCTTCTCCACTGATCCAGAGCTACTTCCCCTCCTTCGACTGTGCCGACCGGACGTTTCATCGCAGCGGCTCTCTCCTCTGCCAGCCACCGAAGTGTGTACCTCGTCATCAGGCATCATTTGTCAAGTTTCGGCAGCTAGCCTGCGGGCCTCATTGTCGTGTAATCATAATTGTAATTTAGTATATTAAATATAGTGTGACTGTTGGAAATCATTCCGTATTGGTCATTTTTGACCTGTAGGGGTTCCCACCTTGATCCCTCTAAAAGCCATGAAACACTATATGTTCGCTCGCAACATTTTTTCACAAAGTCAGCTAACCGTAAAGTATGCCTTGTGCTCTCTTGAACCACACGAACATGAGCGATCAGTTCGCGTGCCTAATCATCTGATCGCTTGCCGGCCGGTGTGTGTCACTGCTATGCCCTGGTGTTGGGCAGTTCGCGGTCGCACCCACGCTCGCCTTTTTGTGAGGAGGCCTTAACTCTCAGACTATCCCTACGTCAGCAAAAGGCGTATTTTATTCTTTACATCTTTCACAGCTCTGTTGAATTCTCTCCTCAGTATGCCTGGGCTTTGGTCATCCTCGTCCACCGAGTTCTCATCTTTTATTAGATTTTCTTCTGGAGGCCCCAGCCCATGCACGAATTCTTCCATGTATTGCCTCCTCCTTTCCTCAATTTCTTCACCCTCCATCAGTATACTTCCAGTCATGTCCCTAATTATTTGTGACTTGTATAGTATCACTCGAGTGATAATAAAAGATGAAATATTCCCAACGGATGGCTGATAACAAGCTTCTACAGAAAAAACCAAAGACATTCACATATTGAGTCTTCTAATTTATCTTGATGGTTTGTCGTGCCAACTTCCTGAAGGAGAGATGAGATGAAGGATAGAGATTGAGGTAAGGATGGGCAAAAAGAGAGAGAGAGGAGGGATTCAGAGGAGAAAGGGGGCAAAAGATAAGAAATCACTGGTTGGGTCGAAGTGTAAAATATGCCCATTGTTCTACATGACCGTCATGAGTGGTGAAGGGCCACATTCTCTGTGAGGTGCCCCTGGTTTCCACTGAACATGACGGATATAGCCCTGGCTGATTGATAAAAAGCTGCCCTCACCACTGTGGCTCTCTGTGCCAAGGGTGATCGCATCTGCAGGGCAGAGGGTAAGAAGCCACTGACAGAGAGACTCTGGAAACAGGGCAACCTCCTGATATATTCAGCCTTACCCATGTACTTGGGGCTTTACATGGGCGGACCATTTATTTCACTAGCTACTCATTGGACCTATATGGAACTTAACAAAGATACTTAGCAACTTCTAAGGAGGGCACTGAGTTCAGCACTCCCTCTTTGGACCCTAGTTGTCCACTCTCTCCTATGGAGGAGATATCACTGCTGGAGAGCTCTGGTGGGGTTTGTAATGGGGGATCCATCACCATCACCTGGTCCTTTCCATTGGGGGGGCCCTCTATGAAATACCAAACACGTACCTTAGTACACAGGTACCTTAGTTGCCCCTCAACCCCTTCGTGGGGGGAGGAGGACGACCTTCCCTTTGACTCATCTGAGACTACCATAAAATAGGTACCAAACTCCCCCAAGGGAGCAGAATCAGATTTGTGGGCCTCTGTTACCACCTTGGAGAGCATTTCACCTAAGATGTAGATACTCACATGACTCCCATGTAGGGTGGTGCAATTGGAGGAAATCCTTAGAAAAATTTCAAATCTTGGTTTTACCAATGGCATGTGTACATATGTCCTAGTCTCAGTTTACGCAACACCATTCCAATATTTACTATGGTAAAATTATCTTATGCTTCAATTTACTCCAATAGTATTAATAATTTGGATGAAACTCATTATGGAATAAATAAAGAAGTCGATATTAAATGTTAATTAGTCATGTTATGTTTCAATGGAAATTTGGTATTGAACATGTGATTACTATTCTCATAACCTACCACGGCATTGTTTTAAAGCCTACATGTGTAATACTGTTCATAATGCTTGCCATTTTTACCAGTACGTGGATGAGCCTATTTTTAGGGAAATGTTATAAGGAACCCTGAATTCTTCATTATGCTAATGAATCTTGACTGAGACCCCTCAGATAATAAAAAAACTCAGGTGCTATGGTAGGTGCACAAATAAACTGCCACCAAAGTTAGATATTCCTCTGCTTTCTTATACTCTCTATCTTTTGACATGGCTGAGAAAAAATTATTTCTGTCGACCTTTTTTGATTTGGAGATCAAACTAATTGCCAAATTCTTACAGCAGCGATTTAAAGGTGCAGCCACAACTTATGGATAAGCACCTTCAATGAAACTAGTGTTATGTATGATGAGAGCTGGGTATTGATGGTTTTTAGTGTGTTTTGTCATAGGATAGTGGGGCCCCCTGGGGAGAATAACGGACAGAGGGGTTCACAGTACGGGTAAATTTGCAATGCTTTTGTAAGGCACAGGAGGTAAATAAACCCTGATTTACAATTACGAAAACCGTGGTAAATAGTTATTTCGAGATGGTTTGTTCCAGAGGACACAACATATTGGCGACAAGGATTGTAAAAGGACTTAAGGCGCGAAAGAAGATCTGTGTTTCGGACATCAAAATGGCAACGGTCGGAAGCATGGAACCTTTTGAACCTGACAAAAGTGTGCCGAGGACACGTTATATCAGTAGGTTGCGGTTCTACTTAGTGGCGAACAACATTTCATGCTAGAGGGAGACAATAATCAGATTCCCCCGGAACACACAGCAAACGAAACAAGGAAAGATCAGTTGCTAAGTAAGGTATGTTTTTTTTTGTTTTGAATGGCTTGGGAGAAAATAAAAAAGATGCTGATTTGGAACCTTTTGTAAGACGAAAAACTGAACTTTCATTACATAAGGGCTGTGTTTTGTAGGGCACAAGAGTGGTTATTCCCAGGGTGTTACAAGAACAAGTATTGGGAATGCTGCATGCAAATCATTCAGGGATGAGTAAAATGAAAGGAGTGGCCAGGTCATTAGTGTGGTGGCGGTCAATGGATGAAATGGTTGAGGCCAAGGTGAACTCTTGTACGAAGTGCCAGACAGGGAGGCCTTTACCTCCAAAGGCATCAGTATGGACTTGGGAACCACCAGAGGAGAAGTGGTCCCTATTGCATATGGACTTTGTGGAAAAAGACCAGGGGAACTATTTTTTGTTGGTGGTGGATGCACATTCAAAATGGCTTGAAGTGGGAGTGGTAAAGGATATGAAGGCAGAGACAACAATTAAATATTTGCATAAATTGTTTGCTACACATGGGTTACCAGATGTCATCTGTTCTGATAATGGCCCTACCTTTACACCTGTGCAATTTAATGTGCCTAATGCAATTATTTTTTTTTTTTGCAGAAAAATTGCATTACGCACATTTTTAGTAAGTAAGTAGTTTATTGGTCCCGGAGACATAAAAAACATATGTATGGGACAAGTCAAGGAGAAGAAAAAAAAAAAAAGGAAAAGGAAACAATACATAAATACAAATCCTTACCTCCAAAGGAGAACACAATACATAAATACAATCACTTATTCAAGAACTCATCGACTGAGTAAAAAACATTGTTCAATAGAAGTTCTTTCAATTTCTTTTTAAAAACAGGAATACTACGGGTCTGTTTGATCTCACTAGGGAGACTGTTGTACAACATGCATCCTGCATATGACGGTTGCCTTGTGAAGGACACTAAATTGTGAGACACCACTTTAAAATCACCATTTCTTCTGGTATTGTATGAATGAACATCATTGTTCAAGGGCAATCCAAGAGCCAGATGATGCTCTTTAACATACATAATTGTATAGAAAATATATATACATGGGAATGTTAAGATGTTAAGTTCTTTAAAATATAACCTGCAGCTAGTGCGTTTATTTACGCCAACCAAAATTCTTATGGCCCACTTCTGTAGTTTAAACAGTCTTGTTGTTTGCTGGGAATGACTCTGAATGTTCGCTGACAGTTTTTAACTGGGGAGGGAAAACACCAGATGAAAAGGAGACGTTAACTAGGTGGACAAGTGGTGCTAGCAAAGGATTTGCAACAGCACCCTTCATGATACTGCAAGAGATATCATCGAAACCTGAAGAAAATTTTGAACTTATTTTGGCTAAAATCTGGCCAATCTCCTTTTCTGAGACTGGAAAGAGAAATATGGTATTAGGAATTTGTGATAGCCCACGAGTAGAAGACACAATATTAGAGCACGACATATGATTGGTGAGCTGAGTAACAGTATCGACAAAGTGTGTTTATGTTGTTGTCATAGGATAGTGGGGCCCCCTGGGGAGAATAATGGGCAGCGAGGTTCACAGTACAGGTAAATTTGCAATGCTTTTGTAAGGCACAGGTGGTAAATAAACCCTGATAAACAATCACGAAAACCGTGGTAAATAGTTATTTTGAGATGGTTTGTTCCTGAGGACACAACAACTTTATCTCAATAAATTGAGACTTAAATTATCAAGACTCAAATGTAAAACTATGGAGAGGAAATTTCTGATGGAATAGTTACAATTCATGAAATTTTTGGTAATTATGTATCATGTGGTGTCCTAAAAGAAAAAAATACAGGAAACACTTAAAAACATTTCATTTAGGTCTGTAAAGAAGCCAATGCCAGTAAGCAAACTACCACAGTAAGATGTTCAATGCCAAAAGAGAATATACTTTTACACCATTCTCACATTTTTTTTCTCAGAGACTCTTCAATACAGCTGGCAATTAGATTGGCAGAAAAATGAACAGTTAAGATACTGATCAAGAAAGATTGCTCTGTAGTGCTCTAGAAAATAACAAGTCTCTCAGGCTTACTTTGGTCAAATTCAAATTACACAACGTTATAATTCATTAAAACTCTTTAGAATTAATAAATTCTATCATAACTGAGATTGACGCTGTTTATTTCCATTTTAAATTTAATATTTTAATATGAGTTTGAGGGAGAAGTGTAAGCAAAGGCTAAAGAAGAAAATTGTCTAGGATAAAACCCTTCATCTATATCATTGCAACTTTGCTTATAATAAGCACTTGTCTGGTCCAATGACAGTTGATTAGCTTTTGCAAAATATAGCAAGAAACAGAGGTTGACTCACTACTGATATTTTTGGCTCCACCAAAATTCATTCCTTTTCAACCAGCAGTAAACACTTCTGAACACTTCTGAGTACGTTCTGATAATTCTGAAGATGGATTAGCGATGGATGACGTTTTCTTATTCCTTGTCATTTTTTCAGCTTAAACATTAAGGAAGATTTTCAGTAGCTTCACACTAGTATCTCCTTGAAGACCTTGCTTGCCAGTTTGTGTAAGCTGAAGGGTTAAGAGTAAACAGCACAAATAAGAAAGCCAGTCCACAACAGCAGCCCACAAAACTAAATGTTGACCTTTTTCTGCGAGTGACAAATACAGCTTAAATAAATTTTTAATTAAAAATTGTCATTTTTGACAAGTCAAACTATTTTCAGTATGTTTCCTACTATTTTAAGTATGTTTCCTACTATTTTCAGGAACCAAAGCCACTTCCTTCAACTGTGGAGAAGGGAGGGGGGCAAGTGTCTCGGGCACACCCTTCTCCCCACAGTTAAAAAAACAGAAGCTTCCCTCCAATTTACAAAAATTGAAGACTTTAGGGCAGTCCATTCTTTGAGTGTACCCTAGCCCCTCATCAGAGCCCTTCCCATGGATGACACATACGGTTTTTACTAAGATTATACGTCATTTCCTCAGAATGTGTGAACACAAGTACTGTATAATATGTCCTCATAGTGGGTGCACTAGATAAACAGCAGAGCATGAAAGTGAACTCTTATTCATTTTCTGTCATCATCTACAAAGACAATCCCATATGTGTGCACAAATATTCAGGGTTTCAAGATAAACTTTCCATTCACGGATGTGTAATTATATATTATTTGTGACCAAATACCTTAATTTTTAATTTTACTGGGATAATTGTTGTTTTTTCTTGCATTTGGTTAAGCCTACATGATTACCTTAAATATTCCATACAAATTTTAAAAGTATATTTTGATGATTTTGAAGATTGAAGTCTTCTGGGTTTACCACCATATAAAAATCCTAACAATTTTAATAGAGAAGACGGTTACACACTGCCCGATGAATGGAAGTATATTGAATGGGAAACCAAAAATAATAACAATGATTCTTAACAGACCTAACCCCAATGTATGAGGTTTATAGGATAACCAAAACCCTGCCTTGTTACTTCATTGACCTGAAGAGGCCAATTGGAATGCTAGTGAATCTGTTTTCCTTGCTCAATGAGCCAATATTGTAGAAATCCCTGGAGACTCAAACCTGTCTTTAGGAAATGTCTTCTATAAATAAACTCAGGCTTGGTTGGCCATACCCAAGATGATGGCATAAATACATGGACAGCTTGATGACAAATTGATTTAGTTGGAAAATGGGATCAATTGAGACAGAAGATCCCAACAATGCATGCAGAGATGTTACCTAGAAGTGTGAACACAACTACACCTTGAAGCAATTGAATTGTGTAAACAAAGAATTACACAAGAAAAAAATTACACAAAAAATTGCAGAGGATTGGTGAGGAGGAAAAAGGCAAGAAAATAATGTATTCAATTCTGGATATAGGCATGTAAAGATCACTTAACACACACATGTGCAAAGTTTACTAATTAAATGACATCCACAAAAAATTCTCATGATATTTCAATGACTTGGCAATGAGCTCCATCTATAATTACTGTACTGATTCCAATGGAATAAAACTCACTGATATATATAAGCCAATTTTTAGTGCTTCAAAAACTGCAAACAACATACATACATACATACATACATACCCATCACGCCGTTCCCTTCCGGGGTAGGCATAGTCAAAATGTTTCACTCATTAATTCATAATTGTACACCTAACTCTGCTTCAATAATTTCCTCCATACTGACCTATCCTTGCAAACCTCTTTTGCCTTATTCATCCCCATACACTGTTTCATAAACGCCCTTCTGTTTTTTAGACTCCTAATATCCCTCCTCCTAAGAATTTCCTCAACCACAACTTTCTCGGCCTACCTCTACCTCTCACACCATTCATTCTACTCTCATATATCTGTTTCATTATTCTACTCTCATCCATTCTCTCAACATGGCCAAACCAACGAAGCACACTCCTTTCATACACATCCATTACTGGAGCATCTAACCCACATTCATTCATCACCCACTCATTCCTGACCCTATCCATCCTACTTTTGCCGCAAATACTCCTCAGATAACTCATACCCACGGCGTTTAGTCTACTCCTATGTCTATCCTGACATACCCATGTTTCACTACCACGTAGCAAAGTGGGGAGAAGTACACTTTTGTACACGGCAACTTTCGCTTCCTTAGACAAGCACTCATTCCTTGATATGCTCCACATGCTACCTACCACTTTCCTTCCAGCATTCGCACGTCTCTTTATCTCCTCATCTATTCTTCCATCTTTCGCATACATCTTACCTAAATACACAAAATCATCCACCTGTTCAATTACTTCACCATTCGCCTACAGTTATTCTCCCCATTCTCCTTATAAAAAACTACTACTTTAGTCTTGCACGCATTTACCTTCAATTCCATCCTCTCAGTTGATTCACAAAACTCACCTAGGAGCTTCTGTAATCCCTGTTGACTGTCTGAGATCAACACAGCATCATCCTCATATAGAAGAGCTCGCAAGTTTACATTTCCAATCAAAACACAGTCGTTTTCACCACATGTGCCTCTAACACATTTACCCATAAATACATTAAACATCCATGGAGACATTACGAATCCTTGCTTTACACCCCAATTTATTACAAACCAATCACTCAGAGCTCCGTTAACTCTTACACTTGCCTTACTATTGTCATACATCCCCATCATAACATTCAATAACTGCCCATTCACTCCATAGTCTCTCAAAACCTTCCACACCTATTTACTCTGTCATATGCCTTCTCTAAATCGACAAATGCACAGTACACTTTCTTTCGGACACTCACACATTTTTCTATCACTTGCTGAAGTGCAAAAAGCTGGTCACTACATCCTCTCCCAGGCATACACCCACACTGCACACCCCATATTCTGTCGAAGTAATATTCCTCACTATTTCGATTAATATTTTACTGAACACTTTTCCCGGGATACTCAATAAACTAATGGCCCAATAATTATTACATTCAGTCTTTCCTCCCTTCCCTTTGTACAACAGAACGATGATAGCATTCTTCCAATCCGCTGAAACAACAGAAACCTGTAAGCATAAATTGTATAGTCCACGCAGCCTACAAATTAGTAATTTACACCCACACTTCAGCATTTCACTAGATATCCCATCTATGCCTACAGCCTTCCCATTTTTCAATATTCTCACAGCCGTTGTGACCTCCTCCTCACTGATATCCCTATCTATAATCACATTCTCACATACCACTTCACAAGGCTCATCCTCAATGCCTGCAATATTATTGTACAGTTGTTCAAAATACTCCCTCCAGGAGTCCCTGATATTGCTCTCGTCCCATGTGATCTCTCCACTTTTGTTCTTTACCACATTCATTCCCCTACCTTCACCAATCTTAGCCCTTTTTACCCACTTCCAAAACAGCTTTTTATTACCTTCAAAATCACTCTGCATTTTGTTCGCTTCATCCGCATGCATTCTTTCTTTGCTCTCTTTCACAACGATTTTGCATTCATTTCTTTTGTTTCTGTAGATCTCACATGCCTTAGTACGCTCTTCCTCAGATTTTGCAGCAATCATATTCTTGTATGCCTCTTTCTTTTCTCTGACTGCAATTTTCACTTCTTCATTCCACCAAGCATCATCACCTTTCATTCTTCCTACCACTCCTTTTCCACACACACTTTCAGCACATTCTACAATCATTCCTTTTAAATACTTACATGCATCATTTACATTCTAGTTTCTGATATGCTCATCCCATTCTCTCTGCTTCAATAATAGAGCATCCTCAAGCATGCAACCATACCGCATTCTTACCTTGCTGTCTAGCAACCTTTCCACTTGTACTCTCAACTGCTTACGCTCAACATTCTTCCTTGGCACCCACTTTCAGCCCAGATTCACTTTGGAGAGTACCAAATAGTGGTCTGTTTCACATAGACCACTACTTGGTACTGTCCAAAGTGAATCTGGGCAGAAAGTGGGTGCCAAGGAAAATAAAAAGTTAAACATTATTGCCAGAAATAAAAATATTAAATATGGGGCAAGAGGGTGGTCCACACATGTGAATGGGGCAAAAAAATTTCATGTTCCTACTGCAGGATTGATCACCTGAATTTAAGGGGGATAGGAGAGACAGAAAGAGTTCAGGAGTCTCAAAGCACTCGCCCATTTAGCACCGATTGTAGTTAGTAGCGCCAGTGTTATCCACTGAGGTTTAGAGCTAGCTTCATGAATGTTTATAGACTATATATGTCTCATAATATTCTCATCTTCATAGTCTGCAATGCCAGGGCATAAGGGGTAATTAGAGAAATTAATAAAACTTCATATACTTCAGTTTTTATTAAAATAACATGGCGACGGTAAATAATTCAAGGGCTCAATAAGAATCCATGTCTGAGAGTCAAACTCTCAGTCAACATGCACAACACTCAGTGTAATACATATAAATACTCTATATCTGCTATTCAAAGATGCCCTGGCATTTCTTGTACAGTTTATGAAATCCACAGGACATTCTGAATGATTCTTATTTTTCAGTTGCTGAATCATTCATTGTGCTTGTTACAAATAACAACATTTCAAATAAAATAATGGAATTTTCTCAGGTAGAATACCACTCATTTCATTGTTCTCGTCATCACTCCTGAGTCTGCAGCGCTAATGTACGCAGGAGCCTTCCTGGCTAATATTACACACTGTCACATCAATGTAACATTCTCAACAGATGAAACCAATAAAACTGCACATGTACTCATTGAATGCATCCCACTAGACCTTCTAAGAACACCGTGAAAAATATTTGTCTATGTTTCGTTTCATAATAACAATTCTAAAATATATGTATATATATATGTATATATATCTATATACATGTACATAGTTTTTGTCTTAATTAACTGCACATAACTTTGAGGTTATAAACTAAGCCTTTTACAGAAAGCAACACCAAACTACAATTCTCTCCTCGATAACACTGAGTTAGCTCTATTTGCGATGGACATACTAACTCCTTTTTCAACAGGCACTGAGAATTTAAGAGTCCACACATTCCATAATCACAGCAGTCCCACCAAATAACAAATTTACATCTCTCATATATATCACACTTTCCACACCATTGCTTAATTAACTCTTTTCTTTACTTACATTACAGCATTTGTATTCATTTTACAGCATGTAACTTATTAAATTCCCCTCTTTTAACCTTCAAGTCAACAGGATTCCATTCCCATATTTATCATTAAGCATTAGAAGCAAATTATTGCATAGACAATGAATTGATTTGATCACATTCAAATGTTTCTGAATGAGAAAAATATGGATAAGATATCCTCTAAATATTTCTTTGAGCTTTTCAGATTAACTTTGAATAACCATCATAAAACATATAAATAAATACATTTCTGATGAATTGCATTTTAATGGCATTGGAGATTGATTAATATGTTATCTTTCATGAATTTCATAATAACCATTAATTATACTTAAATTATAAAGATAAAGGAGCAGTCCTGGCTTCCTCCACTCACAGCAATTATAATGTAAGTCGAAATTTTTATGCATCATATATTTACTATCATTGTATCAGCTGAGTCAGGCTTTACATGGAGATGGATAGCAAAATAACTCCAATTATACATTTTCATGGAAAGGGATATCTTGTTGAAGGAATTCTTAATCACATTTATGGGCTATTAGAAAAAAATATATGATCTTGATGAATTATCAATATTAAAAACATTAGGAACATCCACAAACCAGACCATTAGGATTATAAGTGACTCCTTAAAACTAAATTATAGTTTAATGAGCATTTAATTTAGTTCAAAATGACGTTTAACTTCTACCAACTTTTGATTAGTTGCTGAAATTATTGATCGGCCAGTGGAAATCACCATTACAAATCAAACATCTAATTTACATTTACTCTGGGTCATATTCCTGCGTAAGAGGCTCTAAAAATTGCGTGAAATCCTAAGTCAAAGTCATTCACAACACAATGCCATCCTGGGCGTACATGTAAGTAATGGCCATTCATGAAGACTGCAGATTACAGTGAAAGCTGACACTTAATATTTCTTAACACTGGTCCTTGAATGTTTGTGAGCCTGCACTCAAATATGTATGTATGTATTTATCAATAAAACAATTGTATATTTCACACAATGAGGGGTGCTACCTATGTTGGGGGAATGATAGGAATACCTAATACTGGCTAGAAGGAAATTGGGTTTTGTATTATGGCTATGACAGATATGCTCCCGGGTAGAGGGACCCATCCTTGTACTTGAAACTAAAATTAGGTCAACAAATCATTGACAAGCACAATTGTTACGCAATGGGACAAGTGGTCCGCCAGCACATGTAGTGAGTAAGTCAACTACCTCAAAATGCTTCACTTCACTTAAAGATATGTTTATTAAAAACTTTTAAAACTGCTATGCTGAAATAAAGGGCTCCAAGGCTATCGGCTCAACTTATGCATAAATAAGTTTAGTACATTGTTGAACATAGGTCATCTGAACACAAAATATCAATTTTGTTTTAACTTTTATAGCGATAAATTATTTCAATTAGGTACTGGTTTTGTGGCTTCTCATATCCAGTTAAATTAGCACCAGCCATATAATTTTAAATTACCTTAGGACAATAGATACAAAATATAGGTAAGAAGGTACTTCATTTTTACAAATTTTTGAAATAGTTCAAAATACTGATTGTTATTTGTGTTTGGAAAAATAACTTCCGGCTTATTATTCCATAAATGCCTACAATACTATAATCACAACAATGAACATAAACACCAATGCTACATCAGAATATTTTCCAGTTTCAAAAAGAATATTTGTGTGGAGGCGGAATAGTGTACATGTCCCCGTTCTGGTTGAATATATATTTCATGCCATTAATTAACAGTTTCTATAATGCTCCTTGAAAGAGGGCTACACATCATGGAACATCAAATTCCTAATAATTGAACTAGATTTCCAAAATTCAGGACCGAGTTAATTTCTCATTGTACAATTAATTATAGGTAATTATTTCTGCAAGCAGATGATAATCATTAATTTCTCCTTAGTTTACTATGGAGATGAATGGTTAAAATAACTTATTCAAACATATAAATGGTTTCCTTATGAACTGTAAATTGTATTTAATTCTTAAACTTTCTGGTAGAATGGGAAATCTATATCCAAATGCATGGATGTACATTATGAGAGATGTCCCCAGTCAAATTCTGCCCAGGGCTTCAAATGGGCTGAGGTGCAGATTCTTGTGGAAGAACCACAATTAGAATAGGAAATTCAAACTCAGTGAACATTGATAATTGTTTTTCTAGAATAATGGTAGGTTCGAGAAGGTAATATTTTTGTCTCTACTGTGAATAAAAACTGAGGACACTGAATCAATGGTATAAATTAAACTCAAGTGTATCCTAATTGTAAATTGTATATTCAGCCCTTGCAGAGATCTAGATGATGCCAAAGCACTTCAGGTCCATTGTTACAACAGTTCAGGAGAGAGAAATGGCATTGACAGCACACCAAGCAGTAAGGAATGAAAACTTAAGATTATCTAATCTAAAATTCCATTGAAAGAAATGGTGTATGGGTGAAGGTATTTAACTATGTAATAAGGTAATTTACTATGGAGGCTAATCTCAATGCAATTTGATGGGTGTGCAGGTGATACTCAGCAATAAATATAATCATCTGTGATCTGCCACTTGATGAGTGAAAGAACCAACTTATGCCAAACTAACAGTCAACTCGTAAATATGAAGTAGCTCAGTCATCATTGCAGGCATGGTCAATGCCTGTGTTCATCATATTATCATGGCCACTGAATCATACGACTTAGGGTGCAAAGCTATGAAGAAGCTGCCATCTGTTCTCATTACCCAAGACATACCTTCATTTTAATCGCAGCATTGACTATTTAGGAGGAATTAATAAAATGTCCACAGTTTAGGCTCTCTACTTGAAACCTCCTCATAATTTTTAAAGTTGATGATGAAATTGACTCTCATGGCCAGGTAGGCAACTAACCATCTGGGCAACCCGTAAAGTCACTATTCCAAGTTTAGTGCAATGGATGGCTGTTGCACTTGTCAATGAGTCAAGGCCTTAGGCTGGGGAGTGTATGATATGACTTCAGTAGCCATGGCATATAAAAACTGAAATATAAAACTATCTATATGGAAACATTTGCATTAAAAGTAAGACAATCCATTCAGTACACACTAGGAATGTGCAATTCCTCATTATTATATTTAAATGCCCTCATTATATTATTAATATATGAGAAGTAATTATGAGTATTGATGGATTTGGTGTTTTCCCAGTGAAAAAAATTGTGTGAGTAAATTCTTCCTGGGCTTTAAAACATGGTAGGAGTTCAGGTAATGACATTTTGATGAAGTACTCTGCCATACTTATTAATGTGATTGACACCAGATCTGAAACTTCTCCAAATTATACACCACAAAGTTTGGGCCAAGGTGTCACTGATTGGCAGTAGGGAGGAGACTCTTTCACACAAGACATTGTAGTTTCCTGCATAGTCTTCATTTTATTGATAATATGTTTCCAAGCTTGACAATTACCTTGATAGAGATGGCAGGGTTGATCATCCAAATGTTGGTACCTTAACTCCTGACCATGTTGGGAACCCGAGAAGAATCTATTCATAAGGACAGTATTGTATGACATAATTGGTCCAAGCAGAGCGATAGAATTCAAGAAATCCATGTAGCCAAGTCATGGAAGCAAAAATTTGACATGGAAAACAGGATGCAAGGAAATACAATACAAGAAAAAAAGGAGTTTTTGGATATGTAAGGCAGACTCCACATCCCTAAAATGCAAGCATGAGGCTAGCATAGATTTTTCAAGGCTTGCAGTATTTGCAAATCTTGATCTTCAAATTATGAAATGAGCATCCAAACATGAGGATTTTACTATACTTAGGGATCTCACTTGGATTGGGATTTGGAATTGTTTTTGAATCGCCTCAAGTTTACATTTTGATAAAATATAAGCTTGAAATGAAATGAACTCCTAACTTTGTCTCTACCTTAGTGATTTTACATTCTGAAAACAACAAAACTATTGCATCTTCATCAACCATTTCCAGGTTTTTTTGTCTCATAGAGTAATTTTTAATGTACACTTAATGCTTCGATCTTCCAACTCAGAATGTCCTCAGTAAGAAGAACGTAACATTGAGTGTCCGTAAACAAATACTCAATGCAGTAGAAAACCCTGAAATGAATGATAGTGATAATATACAATGCTGCAAAAGCCTGAAAACAAAAAAACATTTAATCTTGATTCTTATTACTGAGGTCGAGGAGCTGAATAGTATAATTCTATCACACACTTGAATGAAGAAGTTCCCTATCATACCACACAAAATATCTAAATGTTTAATGCAGCATTGATTGTTTATAAGTGGTAAATGAAATCAGCTATCCCAAATTATAAAAAAATATTTATATTTAATTTAATATTTTGTTGGATTTGATCATAGCTCAAAGGGTTGTTCCCTCAAATTCAAATTAAAACTTGTTCTCTAGACTTCAAGAACCATTTAGGTCCTTGCACATGGCTAGCCTGATATTTTTAAATCTAAAAATCAAGTTTTCCTGGAGTTAAGGTATATCTTTTAACATTATCTTAATGCACAACCTTTGGCCTGAAAATTTTGACTGAGGGCACTGAAACATAAACTAAAAAATTGGCAGGATGACGCACATTATCGCACAAACCAAAACAGCAACAAAGGAAATGGTTCCAGGCTTGACTTTGAGGAAGTAATTCATAGTAATTTAAATAAAACTTTGTATACTCCACTATAGGTTTAATAACATGACCCAGGTTTCGACACTTCGTGTCGAAGTGTCAAAAAGACCTGAAGATGACACGAAGTGTCGAAACCTGGGTCGTATTATTAAACCTATAGTGGAGTATACAAAGTTTAATTTAAGTTACTACAAAACAACAACAGTTAAGTTTGGACAGAAATAGTACATAGTGAACAACTAATAGTTATGCCTAAGAGTCCACTTAAAATGACAGACTACCTCAATATCCTCTAATGTACCTGACCGCAAAATGCACGCAACATGTCTGAGTTTTAAGCAAAGCAAGACAACAATTGATAGCAGAATTTTCATTAGACAGATTGGTAACCATTTCACAAAAAATAAATAAGAAATAAGGTAGTATTAAAAGAAAAAAGCAGATTTATGTGTTAAATGAGTGGATTAGCAGAAAATCAACTTGGAGCAAGATGCAGTAGCAATATTTTGATACTGCTCTAAGTACAAAATATGCAAGGAACATGGACACACTTTTAATAAATATATTGTTTTTACAATTATGAACCATTGAGCCTACCCCTAACCACTTTTCATCAGCAAAGTTCATTGTATTAAGAGTGTGTTTAACCAAATTACTAAATGCCCAATTGGCAAAAATAATTTATTTTATTCGAACGGAGAACCTCCATGCTATGATGCCTGAATTGATTGTTCACAAATAATTGAGTGATCACTATAAAGACATGCATTACACATTCATCTGGCATGTGATAAAGCCAAATGATTTCATGACGTAATATTTAGTACTCTAAAAATAATTTATTCAGTTTGCTGCTTCAATATCAATTTATACAGTAAATATTTGTCCCAAAAATTAAACTTCAAATCTTTAACCAAAAACGCCCTAAGAGGGAAAATTACCTTGCATTCATGATATGATCCTTCAGTGTTCCTTTATGCCCAATTGTGATGTGCATTGACCCATTATAATTACTCTAGAAATTCATACTTAATTATTCCACACTATTTTTTCTAATTTTTAAAAATTCAATTTGCCTGATTCATTCAGACTCGAAGTTCCCAAACCTCCTACATTTAAAGTGCCTTTGATTTGAGTGCGATGCATATTCCGGATGCATTACCCACTGCATTCTCAATCTTTGTGTTAAATCTTTGAGTTTCGGGGAATCCACAGCATATTAACTTTAATGAGAGACATCTGAAGAGGAAATATATGATGTGCAAATTTCACAGCAAAAAAATCAATTGTAACACAGGCAAATGACTAACTACATTGTGAATTGCACACCTTCAGTCTTTGGGGATTGTTGTTGGGAATCACTGAGGCAGTAGATTGGATGCCATGGACCAGGTTCATCTTCATGACTGTTCAAGTTTCAAAACTCATTAAATCCTTATTCAGGATTATCATCTATTCTCTCTTATCCCCAGATTATTCTGACAGATACCTCAGCACATAAACCAATATATTGACAATGTAATATGAGCTGTGTAAGGTGAGACATCAAGAAAATATAAAATAAGTAGTACACAATCTACGGATCTAGTTATGCTGGTTCTGCAAATCTACATGACAAACTACACAAAATTATTCAATTGAATAACAGCTAATTTGGACTCTTGAAAACTCTTGCATTTCAATACTAATTTATATATTTCTACAAAATCCGAATCTAATATCCTGGTTGGAGTCATTTGAGCATTTGACAAAACAGATCTCAATTCAACATCAATGAAATCGATATCTTGAGCAAGAAGACCAAAGAATGCTATAAATATTTCCTCAATGAAGTAACTCAAAACATGAACATTATTGCTGATCTTTGAGACATAGTAATATTAATAAATAATTTTAACTTAGCGGCAATAAAAAATATACCAAAAATTACACTTTTCTAAAATAATTCAAATGATGACCCCTCTGAAAAATTCCAAGGAACTGCATCAATTGCCAAATGATACAGATGAAATGCGCATTGTTTAAACAATTAGTAATTCATATGGAACTCTATACTGCAGTTCTCAGTGATAGCACTGCCAACCAGATGAAAGACCAAACAGACATTTTAATTACATAAGGTTTCAGACAAGAGGGTCGACTGCTTTTGCATTAGCATGTTGCATACAACAATCCAAACACATTATGAGGACACAACCTGGACTGCCACAATTTTTTATTTTCAAAATTTTCTGTCTTAACTTAAGTCTCTCTCAGACAAAACCCCTGCTGCATTTTTAAGACCGACTTCACAATTGGGTTACACTGAAACATCAGCTAACATCTCCATAATGACACTTCATTCTTCCCACATCAGACTTCAGAGTACTAGGATATTTTTGCAGGCCCCTAAAGCTTTCACGAGCAGACACACAAACCTTGTAAAGGCAGCACTAAAGACTGGCCAACATTGTTCAACTATCACAGCACCATCAATCAGGATCCATAGACTTCTAACTTATAAAATTCCAGATAGAGCTTACATCTTTTTCATTAATGTAATCCATTCCCTTGGAGCAATTTTTTTCCATCCCTCTTAAGGGTGAGTTCTCAACACTCTTATTTATCTTCAGTCCCATACTTAAAAAACCTCTAGCAGTCCTAAAGATAACATCTAAACTTCTTGACTGGGAATGGTGAATTCAAAATGTTAAACCAAATAATTGGTTCTGATGCATAAAAGCTGGGATCACCTCATTTTTTCTTTTATGGAAAAGATGAGTCGTAAATGCTGTAGTCCAGGTAATATTTTTGTATCAAACACAAGGTAAAAATCAAGGATTATTGTTCCATCGTTTTAATGGAAATTTTTTCACAAACAGAGAGAGATTCCAAGAATTTTAAAACAACCTTGAGGCATTCTGAGAAATCCAAAATTTTAGTGTCATTTTGAATCATCACAGCCACATCATTTTATAGAGCAATTAATGGATATTTCACGGTTAGAATATAAAATTCATTCACCTTTCTTAAAAATTGTTCCAAATTTAGAGAACTTTTGGAGAAGTTCAGCTGGAGAGTGATATTCTTTTGAAAAAAAGAAGACAATCAATGAGTCTGCAGACATATGATAGAATATTTGTACATTAAAAGATAGACTCGTTGCATATCATCAGAATAATAAATGACCATAGCTATGTCTGCTTGAAGGCCAAATTGGAGGGCGATGATTAAGCAGTTGAACAATGAAGTTAATGCAATTACATAAAAAAGTAATAGGGGTATGCCATTACGCTCTCATGGTCTCTTATGATAAGTTAAATTAAGTTTTCATATAAGCAGTGAAAATTTTCTTTCGAGAGTTAATGAAGACTACACTAGCAAACTATGAATGACCAGGTTAAATATTCAACGAAATTCTTTCACAAAACATAAATCAATCATACCCCTTTCCCAAATTAACAAATCTTGTAATATGTTTAGCTTTTTGATATAGGTACTCACACAAGAAAAATATGTATTCATACAAAACTTGACTTATGTTCCACTTAATGCAATATAAAACAATAAAGAACCTCCATGATGATACCCTGATAGTCCAAGATTGTATTCAAAGCTGACTGATAATTGACAACATTCCTAACACAGATTTTATATTATTTTGAAAAGTAATAACATTTTTCAAAGCAATGTAAACTAATGCACTCAAAAAGATTTTTCCAATTATGTCTGAAATGACTACAGCATTTCTAACCATTCATCCATCATGGAGTCATCAAGCCCAAAAAAAAAGATACCCATGATCCTCATTATATTTGCAGTACATATGTCCAATGCTTCTCTCCCTGAGTAGTATACACTTCCACATTATATCTACATGAATGGTAGACAACTGATCTCATCCAAACATGGAATAAGCATAATTACAGGATTTGAACTATTTCAAGGAAATAGTACATGGTCAATTGTTGGCATGCAAGATTCCAGATTACATATACATGTATACCTAATGACAATGAATATAGGTATACACGATTTCCACAACTTATGTCTGACATACCTAAGTTTTCAAAAATCTACAGCTTCCTTTATGAGGTTATTGCCCAAACTTCACATTTCACACAAACCCACAAGTTTTTCTGAGCTTGCAAATCAACAGTTACAATATTGTTGCCTTAAAATAGTCATTCATTCCATATTGCTCGTAAAAAAGGTTGCACCAAACTGCTCCTTTCAATAACCATCCAACCATCTCAAAAATGTTCACTGTGGAAATTGAAGTGTTGATACCTTTCATGACTCCTAAATCCTAAATTAAAAATAAAATTAAGCTCCGTCACTGGACACAAAACAAGTATTTACAAATTGATCATGGATCAGTCACCGTCATGAATGAGATTAGGTAATATTCATATTACCATTCCCATACTTAAAATCTTAATTCTACTGAGCATTATTTGGTATCTAACAAATTTACATTTTGTATACAACCCCTGGTCTTTCACAGATATAACTACATAATCTTCAGCTATTCTGGAACTGGTGTACAAGAATCATCAACTCCCACAAACCATTCCTCAAGAAGCATACAAAATACCCTTCCCTCGCCACAAGATTTTTATTTATGTATTTACAAACCTCAAAGTGTATTATCCTCCAGTGACTCAACATGTGTCTCCTGTATCACTGGAAGGCCATTCATTAGGACGATTGTGTTGCGAAGACTGTCATATGTTGGTGGAGCAGACGATCGCTTGAGTGAGGGTCCCCAGTCTGGAGTGGGCTGCAGCAACTTCCTCAATTTCTAAAAAAAAGTCAAACAAATTGAGTCAAAATTATCAAGCCCTTGATTATACTATGTATTGGTACAAACTAGGCATAACCAGGTAGATTCCTTTTTATACCCCACCATTGAATCAGTGATAATATTGTCAAAGCAGTTAAAGGTAGTAAAAATAAATTGGAAAATAACTTACATTGCCTTTTCACAATTATAGGAAAAAAATCATGAGCAAGTAAAGGTAAAATGTTGTACCTGATGATGACTGTGTGACAGTCCAAACACACGTAGTACCGAGAGGTAATAAAGTGGACTGTATGAAATCTCCAGTTTATCATTCAAGATGCTGTTCTACAACATCTTGCCTGACATAATGGAATTAAGAGGTGATGTAAATAAGGTTGACAAGCAAACAAATTGGCACATTGAGGGAGATTTAGGAAATAAAACTTTATGAATTTGTATTGTTCAAAATGACTTGTAAAAATTGACTATTCACACAAGCCTGAAAGGCTGGTAAAAAAAAATCTAACTACTATTGTCATATGAATCATAAAGGGCAGGAGTTAGCTATTTCTCCCCTCTAAATGACAAACATAAATGAAAGCACTTGACCAAAAATTGCAAATAAGATGCACCCAGGGAAAGTTAACTTTGTGGATAATTGATTTTGGAATTGCTTAAATGCTTCATACTATGACTGACGGACGAGCCTGCAACATGCTAAGGTACAGATTAGTTAAAATTAGTAGATACATCAGGGTAGGGAGGCAGTTCCTTCCCTAATGCATTTTGAGTTTTCCAAGACAAAAATAGGTACCAGAAAATCACATAGTGGGATTTAGATAGCTGGACGAGTTCTCAGGAAACTACCCTGGATTTGAACCACAGGCCCATTTCCATGTAACTTCTCATTTCCCCATTTCGTCATGCTTATTCCCTTCCACCCACGAGGCCACCAAACTTCAATGGGAATGAATAATTGACATTGCTCATGGCACATTGCTCCTCAGTGGCCCAACCCTGTATCCACTTCATTGGGTCTCACTCACGTCACGCAGCGCTCCTTCTGGGGCCGTGCAGACCTTCACGATGCCCACAATGATTATGACAACCACAGGAAGCACGCCAATCACCCAACCAGCCGCATCTGCCCACATCGGGTAGATGTATTCGCCATAAGATGCTGGAGCGTATTCCACCCAGTTGAAGAACAGTATGAACTGGAAAATAAAAATTAACAAAAGCTGTATATTGCATTACATATATCTAAATAGGGTTGCCAACTCCCAAACCATGAATATGAGGGCGTTTGACACAAAATTTAAAAACCCTTGGGTGTATGAACTTAGCCATTTTATAAGTCTCCTTCTGTAATGCAAAAAAAATCTCAAAATGAAGAAATTCATGCAGCAATTTGGCAGAAACCTGCACACAAATATGACTTTAGATTATTCTTTTCTAAAAATATTATGATAAAACTGACAGTTTAGGGTACTTTTAGATATTATCAAATTCATTTACAATTTATATATCATATTATAATTTGATGTCGACAACCCCAGTGATCGTAAAACTACCATACTTGGACGGATAAAAGATAATGCCAAAGTTCAGCACAGGAGACAAGTCCTTCAGGCTTTCTCAATGGTGTTTGAGCTAGGCCAAAAAGTTTGCCCTGATAATCAGCTACGGTCAACCCCAGGCGTTCGACGGCAGCGGAGGAAATGGCGGAGATTTGCGACCCGGAGTCAATCAAAGCCCTAATGGGCTTCAAAGTCCCATTTCCCGCTTCAATTAATACAACTGCTGTTCCCAAGATGACTGTCCGCGAAAGATCATTTTGAGCGATCGAGGAGAATATCGCGGAAGGCGAGGCCGCCCGTGAAGACGACTCAAGAGGCGAAGGCATGGCTGAGCCGGAATTATTAGAACCATGTGGCTCACGACCACCCCTGTTCTCAAGAGCGAATGGGGGAGCACCCGAGTTGAATTGGTGCGCTCCTGCAGTCCACGAGGCGGGTGAAGATACGTGTGATGATAACGCTTACATTTTTGACAGCGCATATTTCTCTCTTGACATTTCGGGGCCCAGTGGCCTGGGCGCAGGCAGTTAAAACACAATTTTCTCGAACGAGGAAAATCAGAGCGGGCAGCAGACTCCAAATTTAAAAATTGGGAACATTGGAACAACGAATGCGAGCCAGAACAAAATAAGCATTTATCACGGGTGAATGCATTACTGCCCCTCTTAGGTGACGTTTCCCGAACGGAGACGGGCATGGACGGGCAGCGAAAACGGTGGAAAATGTCGCTTAGTGCGAGGGGTTATATCCTTTGAAATGCTACCACCCGAGGTTTGGAGAATTTTAATTTTTTTCTTCACAAAATCAATTAGTTGACTCACCGAAGGAAATAATTCCCCCTCCAATGTTTCCTCAAAACGGAACAATGTATCAAAGTCCACAGCCCGAACTGCCAATCGGAAAAGAATAAATTCACCCAAATTTGGAATGTTTAAAGTATTCAATGCGGCATACACCTCAGAAAATGTGGTCACAAATAGCTGCAACGAAGATGATTCTCCGGAAGATGCTGTCGTAAACCCCAAAAGTTTATCGAGATAACTAAACCCGAGCACTCTGGGATTATCAAAATAATCATTCAATTCCTTCCACGCGGATGAATAGTTTACGTCGCCAAATGGGACGGAAGAAATTAATGCAAGAGCCTTGCCTTGCAAGGCCGACTTCAAGTAGGAAAATTTTTCAACGCGAGAAATGTCCTCTCGTTCATGTATGACTGATCTGAATAAATCGCGGAATGCGGGCCATTCAGAAACTGCCCCAGAAAACTTAGGCACTTCGATTATTGGAAGCCTACTTTTCTGCATCGGCACTGAGTGGGAAGTAGCACCTGCATCGTCAGCTTGACTTTCAGAGATACGGGCAAACACCGAAAGAATTAAATAAAACATGTCTTCTACCTCCTTGGCGTTTTCCAAATCAGTAGAAAAAACTTCCATCCGATTATTAATGCAGCAGTATTCGCGGATTTCATTCTGCGCTCCCAGATAAGATTGATGTACCTCTTTCAAATGTGAACACCGAATGAGAAACGCTGCATTTTTCGCATGGGTAGAAATTTCAGCCAGTTGCAATCTACTTAACTCGCTCGCTATAGAATAGGCGGTCAAGATAGTCACCTTAAACGGGTCTCTTTTGAAGCGAAGTAGCTTGATTTGAGCGTCAAAAGCCTCTCTGGTGACGGCCATTTCGGTTAATTAAGTTAAAACCGGCACCTAAGCTGCACACGAATTTCAAATTTATTAAACTATATTAGAAATTATCCCCTTATAATTCCTGATTCCCGGGTTTCGGCACCATGAACGCTCACGCATACGGGACCACGAGGATCGTACGCACCGCGTGATAAAAGGAAGGAAGGGTACACGGAATGAAAAACATGGGAAAGAAAAAGAATGCGGAATGAGAGGACGCTCACCTTAATTCCGCCGCTGCACCTCCGACAGATCATCGCCGGAGAGAAAGCGTTTTCTTGATGCCCACATGCACTGCACACGCACTGCTGCCCGTGCGATCTAGTCTCTCTCTTCCCGAAGCATATAACACCCCTGGGCGCTACTTTGACCACCTTCTTGAGCACCCTCTTCTTTGTCAAACAAAACAGGGACGAAATAAGGAGAACGAGGGAAAGGAGATGGCGGGAGGTTTAAAGGAACAAAAAATAACAAAGGGGCTCACGCTGGTGCGCACGAATAGTCATAGTGTTGTTTAATAACAGAGAAGCAGTGAAATCATTAAGGAAGTCAAAGATAATTTTCTCCATCATCAGGTGTGGAAGTTTGAAGGAAAACCAAACATTTTTATGACTCATACGGAGCAACACTGAGATCCTTTACGTAAAACAAATGAAAGTAAGTTGGGAGGAAGGCAAGGGCCTAGCCTCATTGAAACACCAGTTCCCGTAAGATCACTGAGGTTAAGCAATGTTGGGCCCAGACGAGGGTTGGATGGGTGACCATACATACACTCACCGTGGCATTGTTGTCTCCTGTCTGCACGTGGCAGGCAGGTTAAAAATGGAGTTGGCACAATGGACCACTCAAGGTCTAGGTGCCTGAGCTCCTGTCGAAGGCTCCCCTAACTAACAATCTAATCTAAGTCGGGAGGAGAACAACAATGGCCAATTCTATTAAGAAAAGGCATCAGTGCTCCACTACCTGTGCAAACTTTGTTCATGGTGCTCATAGCCATTTATTCATTGCTATAATTCAATCAGTAATCAATGAGATGCATATTATTTATATTTACGTTAAATTTTCAGAATTTGCTCAATGATGTCTAGAAACTCAGCATCAACTACATTTAATCATGTATCTTCTTTCGAAAAGACCAAGAAATGATAAATATAAACTCATATTTTTTTATTTTACCATTGAGTGACATACAGTAAATGAAGTAAAATTCTTTTTTCTAAAGAGTAGTCTACATTTAATATCTTTTAAAGTTATCAATCCTGAAATATCCCATAGGTATTAAAAATGTGTGCAATGTGTACTTAGTACACAATGTATACTTCACATACAATTGTGAACGAAATGTATACACTTTTCATGAAATGTGTTCAAAGCGTGTATTTAGTATACAATTTCTACCTTTTGTATACATCGTGTATGAGGCCAAAATTGTAAAAATTGTGCACTAATTTAATAGTACAGTTTGCATACAAACAGACAGTATTCAATGTTTACAATCTTCTTCTTCTTCATAAGGGAACTTAATAAGGGAACAACTGACAATTCAGATAAAGGCTTAGAGGCTGTATTTGGAATTACAATGAGATGGTCATGAAGGAAGCTAGCCAGCCCAGCTGGTGGGGACAGGGTAAAGTCCTCGCCTGCTAAACTGAGGGTACCAAGTTTGAGTACCGCCTGGGAGGATTTTTCTCCACCCAGGGAATGGATGTATGTCGAGTTCTGTTGTCCTGATCCCTGAGAAACCTGATGACAGGCTTAGGAGCCTATTGGGATTACAGGGACATACACGCCAACAGAATCGTCTGGGAGGCAAAAAAAAGGTGTGATCGTTTCCGTTTGTAGGGAATCAAAGGGACGCAGTATAATCAAATGGTTATGGAGAACAAAGCATTAGCCAATGTATAGGCACTGAATATCAATTTTTGTTGGCATAAAATTTGTTAATTAGGTGTTCAATAGGGGTTCAGGGAAACTATTATGATATCAAGTGTTGCCTATGTAAATTAAAAATGGAGCCTTTGTCCAAAACCTATTTAAGGCACGGGAGATGGAGGGTGAAAAAGCAAGGATTTCTCAATGGCTGAGATAAATTTCAACATAACAGAGTCACCTGGCAATGAATATCTGGAAATCAGTAGCTGGTGAAAGGTGGGCTCTATTGTTAACCCTATTTTTCAGTCACAATGGGAGAATTAAAGATTGTACCATTCATAATAATACTGTTCTTAGAAAGACTGATAAAATTCCTAATGTGAAAAAGTTTGGGTCTCACCGCATTAACAGAGAAAGTGACCAGATAATTTCTTATTACACTTGCACATTGGCCTGATAACACTATTTGAATATTCAGGAAAATTATACTTGGAAAAATTTAAGCATATTTGTAGAGAAATGTATCTGCAAAAGCAAGAATGGCAATTAAGCACCCTAAAAGGTGATGCGGACAAAATTAAGTAATAAGTACTAGGGGTGGTGGTTTACTTTAGGCCGTTTACTAAAGTTTTCATGCAAAATATTGGAATTTGTTGTAGGGGGAGTAGAAAATGTATTTATCTCCATTGCTGAGGTTCAAAAACAATTCTGATTGCTATTTTGTGTTTAGTATTACCACCAAGTAATAATTGCCTATACTTGGTGTGCTGATGGGGAAAGTGACCAAAAAATATTAATGATAAGAGTTAGTTCATATACGGACAAGAAAAGAGACTGCAATAAAAGATATTATAAATCTGAGAATTGATAAGTAACATGCTCATGTGATCTTTAAAATACAACATCGCAGCAGAAATGCAAATTCGCAAATAGCAAGATTATACTTGTGAATTATCACACTTCTTAAGATAGGATCCATCCTTGAGAGGAACATTTTTGTTGACATTCCAGTCAAAATTTTCAGATCCTAAAGAGCCGACTGAAATGCCAGCGAAACTGCTGCCCTCAAGGATGAACAAGTGTGAGAAGGACTGGAATACCCTCAAGTCATGTAATCACCGTGGAAGCCTACGTAGCAAGTCAATAGACATTCTCTTGCCATATTTTCAGGCCTTCAGCAATCGTTACAAAAATTATTTGAACATCAGTTTTACTTAGACTCACGGATTAACAGAAACTCACAACTTATGACATATCTCCACATCAAACTGTTTCTCGCCGGCTATTAATCATCAATAAGATCATTAGTGCAATACTTTTCATAATAAGGCTATAAACACCCAGCACAAGCTTACCAAAAGCGTTGCAGGGGTCACCAGTTTCCACATCCAGCACCAGAAAAACATCCACAGCCTCGATTGCGGTCCAATCATTTCTTGGACATCTCGGAGAAACCTTCCAGCTCCATACACCCAGGCAATCAATATGCACTCGGAAATGGCAATGAGCAGAACTGACCAATTTGCAGCATATTTGTCCATTAGTTGCAACCAGTACATCCCACTCTGAAATGAAATTCACAATTCTCTGCTGGTGAAATGGAAAAATCATGAGGAGCCATGTCTGGAGAGAGAGAGAGAGAGAGAGAGAGAGAGAGAGAGATAGATATACATTCTTTCTACCCTTCTGTATTCTATTCACACACATTTCTATACACACACACATATAAATGTTTATACAGAAAGGAAGAAAGAAAAAAAAACACAATCCCCCTCTCCTTCCCTTCCCCTCCCTCCTCCCCCCACCTCTCTCTCCCTTCTATCCTTTACCCGTCAGTACCTACTTATTTCTGACGAAGGCGGTTGTGTCAGCCGAATATATATAAATATCTGTGAGTTTTTCTTCTTTTTTGTGTGTTCTATGTGTAACTGCCAGTCACGCCTGTGACATTTAAAAAAAAAATATATATATATATATACATATATATTGTGATGGCTCGAGCTAGGGTTGATCGAGCGTTGGTCCGAGGTGTTTTTGAAATTGAGTGCATTTGATTGGTGGTACGGTGTTTCCGAGTGAGTGTCAAGGTGAATCCTGACCGGTGTGGTGTCCTCAGTTAACTAGGGCTACCTAGGGGCCCACTTTATCCCCGGTGTGCGTACACTAACCCCCTCTCACCATAAACCCTCCTTCGACGTGTGACTACCCCTCCCGAGGGGTATAAAAAGCCCTGGTGAATGTGCTTCGCGAGGGAAAAACCACGAGGAGAGAGGAGGGAGAAAACCTCAGAGAGACAGATAGTGGAAACCAGAGAGGAGAAAGATTGCCGGAAGTCCCGCGAGGTGCATGATAGCCATCGCCCTCTCCAGGTGGGTTAGGTGAAAATAACTTTGAGAAAAGTGAGATGAATTATTCGATGTATTGATTTCTACGAGGAAATGAAAACAGATCCACATATTGTAGCGGAATCGGGAATCGCCTGGATTCTACGCTTCTCGATAAATACATACTTGAGGCAGCCAGCAGAGTCAATTGAGGCTCGCCACTACCTTCATGAATGCCATCTTATAAGTTTCTTTCTGAGAACTTAGTATTAATGTTAAATCCCATAAATTACGGGAGCAAGCAGAGGCTGGTGAAATCGAATTCAAATTTGTGCCATCCAAGAAAAATATTTCAGATCCTCTACAAACTCATTGTCTGGAACAAAAATCGGTGCGTTATCTGCAATAATGGCTTGAAACCAGTAAATTTGTGATTAACTGATGCGCATTCCAAACAGATGTAATTTGAATGCAAAGCGAGTCATTTTTCATTGATTCTAGGCCCGTGTAAAATTTGTCCACAGTTGTGGCAAAATGGGGCATTCTTAATGGGGGAGGCATTTTAAATACGTTATTATTTCATAAATAATGTTCTGCCATTTCTAATTATTGCAGTTGTATGCCAACCCAGGACCAACGCACGACATGCATGCCATTTGTTTTTTTCTCGTTAGGCGAGATGGAGCTTGAGGATATTAAATCATGATAAATCAGTTTGTTTGTCAACCAAACAACTTGATTAGTTTCCCGATGTGATCCACCTCATTACAAATTCTTGGTGATAAAAACTGCAGCAGATTTTTGCACAATATGCATAAGTTTGTACAAACAAGACACTGAGTTCCATTTGTAACTGAGAAATTTCAATTTTTTACATGAAGGGTATTATATGAAATCGATGCTTACATTTGTGGTGAAGATCAGTCCTCCAAAGTAGCCAAGTATAGCAACGACAAGCACAACCCAAACTTTCTTTTCCCTCAGGTTGGGAAATCTGTCCAAAATGGCTGTCGTCACCGTCTCCATTAGTGCAAACTGTAAAAACAGAGAAATACTTGATTTTAGTTTTCTCGAGTTTCACCCCGGGTCAGATTTCTTAGCCCTAAGAACTCCAGAGTGTTTCCAAGGACCATAGATAGCTTAGAAAGTAGCAATTATTCCGTAATTCATTGCAAGGAAAGCAGGAGTTGCATTTCAGAAATAGAAACAACTATTATATCTGGGTGCATATCAATGCACAGTGCAATAGAATAAAACTGGGGATGTTAAGGCGTATTATCTATCAAAAACTGCCATAGTTTCAAAAGGAATGTTTTCTCCAAACTGAAATCCTGCAGAATAAAACAGTGTAAAAATAAGGTTAAGAACAGGAATCCACAATAGTCAAATAACCACTTTATACATCAAGGGCTTTGATAGAAGTTCTCGATACTCTGTTGACAAAACAATTGAATGTAAGTTTTCTGCATACCTGTGAGTCGAGGCCAAGAGTGAGCAGCATGACAAAGAAGAGGAGCGACCAGACAGGTGAGACGGGCAGACGGGTGACCACTTCGGGGTACACGATGAAGGCGAGCCCCGCACCCTGGTCCACCACCTTCTTCACCTCCACGTTCAGCTCATGTGCGAGGAAGCCAATCACAGAGAAGATGACGAAGCCGGCGAAGAAGCTCGTCAAAATGTTGGACACAGCCACGATCAATGAGTCCCTGCAATCGAACATTCAAAGGAGACCATCATTCCTCACCGTTTTCGATTACTGGCAGCTCAAGACATGTTTAGGTCAATAAATAATCAATCAAAAACACTGAGCGATCAGACATGTATGGAGCAATGACCTAAGCGCTGGCTTTCCATCTTGATGGACTGGGTTCTAATCCTAACAAAGGTAGATATTTTTCAGTGATACCAGTGGCTTCTCTCCACCTGTCTTCCATTCCTAAAATTATCCTCACCAACACATCTGCCCACAATGTCTCATATGATCTTGGTTGTTGGTCATCTCACCAAATAATAATACAAGAACCAATCTGATCATGAAAAGCGATTATGGACAAAAGGCATGATAGACATTCATGATTCACATTGAGGAATAGTTAATAGTCATTATACTGAAAAAAAAAAATTATTAACTTTCCACACTTTTAATAATTATTGACATTGCTTCAAAACATTTGTCATTTTTCAGGCTCGAAAATGGCACTACATATTGAAACAATGCATGAGCTTGATTAATAGTAACACAAAATCACCACAAAAAACTTATAATATGCATATAAGTTCATGTATATAACTAAATTCTGCCTTATTTACTTAGGAATATGAGTAAAACTCCACCTATACCCTTTTAGAACTCATATACACTGGTAGCCTTTCTTTGGTGAGAGAAAACTGAGAGTATAAAGATCCATGTCATGCCATTCTGTGAGAACAACATATGATGTAAATATTTTACCAGTCAAAGGTGTGGAGATTCTTTAAGATAAAAATTCTTCATGGGGATGGGGGAATCAATCGATATTTTATGACTTGATAGAGCCCATTTCACAGGCGTATTATAAATTTGTGACCAACTGTTGTGAGACATGGGTGGAGCCATGCCCATCCAAAAAATTATTAAACGCTATTGGTATGTCTGTATTTCTATTGCTCATGTGCATGGAACCAATAAGTTAAAGTCCAAAAAATGAAATAACTGGAAAACAATCATTCTCGCTTATCCATGACATGCAGGCAAAATAACTCTAGGCAAAGGGAGGTGGGGAGAGAATTGTTCCACTTGATCCCCCTTCCGTAAAAATGCCCCTATTCCCAGGAGGTGACAAAACTTGATTAATTTGACACCTGAGACCATTTTTCCATTCTTGAATAAAAATTCCAAAGCTCTCCAGTTTCTGGTAATTTATGAACTTTAATATCATTCAATTTCCCCTGTTATTATAAATAGCAGAGGAGAGTAGGTTTTTTCTGAGAACAGTTTATGAACCCATCGTACAAATGAACTGTGAACGTCCATGAATGTGAACAGAGAGGTTGGCTATTTATTATATTGCACAAGGAAAAAAAAATGCTCCATGCTATTAGGAAGAGGCATCATATGGTACAGAACCAGTCGCTTATGTCCAGTCCAAGTTATGGGATGCAAAAATCTCTTTCGAAATCCTTCACCTGAGTATGTTAAGCATTATAGCTGTTGCAGCAAAACTGTTGTCTTGTAATTTAAGCAACGTTCATGGAGGTGAACCTTGCTAAATGAAAATATGAATTTGGTCTTTTATTATCTAAGTGAAAACAATAAAAGAATAAAAACACTATTTTGTCGCTTACCATTAATAGAGGACGTAATTGCAACAGGCAATTTGGGAATCAGCAGAATTTTTAGATGCTGAATTTGGTAACGACTCCATTAGCTTCAAAGCACTGACGTTTGCACTCTATACTCCTCTAATTCTGTGAGAGCCGTTTGGTATTGTGTAGTAGGAGCACATGTGAAGCAAGTGCATGAGTGATCATAGGTGTGATGCTGCATTTCATGTACCATTGAAACTACCTCTGTAAAAGCCAGTCAGTTCTCTAGGTGACACGTTGAGTGATTTGCAGAATTACAAGTCAGTCTTGACTAAATATGTAATGAACAAATCAGCAATGATACATGTTAATATGTTGTGGGCAGCATATAGCATAAGTTATCGCAAGTGGTTTTCAATAGAGTCATTGCAAAGCTGTTTCCTGTGACTGAAACATTATTTCCCAAGCTCCAACAGCCTTCATAGTTATACAAAAGCAGTTTCCAAAATATTGCTTTAAAGATCACCAATTCCTAGATGAATAAATCCAAAAAGTCGTTGATAAACTTTAATATAAGAAATAAGAAATATTAAAATTTATTCATATCAAATATTTCATAAACAATTAGAATATTTACCTCGATCAGTTTTTTATAACTAGCTAGGTAAGAGGTTGAAGGACAGTATAGACCCTTTAAAGTGAAGTTAAGTTGTATTAAAAGAGAATGAAATGCCAAATGAAATTAAAAAAAGGTGGACTACGTATTTCAGATTCATAGTAATGATGATGAAGATGATTCATTATTGAATTTACCAATTCCTGTACATCCTTCAGCTAGTGTGATAGGTAGAAGCATGCAATGAAGAGAACAGCACTTACTTGTAGCAGTTATTTGAGAATTTGTTGTAGGAGGCAAGCGTAATCAGTCCGCCCCAAGCAGGGCTAAGTGCAAAAAATATTTGAACTGCTGCATCACCCCACACCTGCAGTGCGATCAGAGAAGAAGGGAAAAGTTCAACTCCCACAGAGAAAAATATCGTCAGGGCACACTTAAACCTTCAATTGAAAAGACCATGAGTGGCTTATTATCTTTTACAACAGGAAATTGAAAACCTTGTCACCAAATGTAAATAGTTGCTCAGAAATTGTTCAATCATTGAGAGAAGTTACTTGGAATAATGTAGGGCAGATATAATTTTCATTTACAGCTGACTGTAATCATTATAAGTTTTATATTAAGTACTATGCAGTCAATCAAAATGCTCAAGGTTACAATATTACCATCAGTAATAGTAACCTTGACTTTCCGAGGGCAAAGTAAAAAATTCACTGCCTCTGACAGAAATGATTTCTCCTGACATGTATGAAGCAAAATATGAGAAGCACATCCAGAGGCTAATGCAATGCGCCATGCACTACAGATTGAATAGTACCAGCATTTCATATCTTTTTCACTTGTTGGAGGACTAAAGCAAAATCAAATTAGCCAATACTGAAGCATTTTTCAAAGCTTTACCAGCCAATGCTTTGGTAACTCTATCTCAACACTGGTTTTTTGGATCGCCTATGAACAATTTTCACTTAAAAGGAGCTTCAAGTATTTAAGCACTTCTAATTACAGTAAAAAAAAGGAAAAGTAAAATGTTAAAAGGGGCACTAAAAGTATGCAGATACTGGGAGCATTATATTAAGGTGAAAGGAAGCTTGGGGTGATACGTTCATGCGATATTTTGGGAGTTAGGAAGGGTGCTACATTCACTTCTACCAGCACTGAAACCTCCATCTTCCCAAATAAATGGCAAGAGGGAAGCCGCCAAAGAAGAGAGGATAGACAGAGCAAGAGAGAGTCGGATCAAAGCGAACCAAGGCATCATATTGCGCTCATACATAAATGCAAAAGCCACAGGTGTGGCGGTTCCAAAGCACAAATCACATAACACTTTCGATGTGTTTTGTGCTAAATAACTGCATCACCAGGGGCTTTAAATAACCATATTATCACGTGCTGTGATACTGGGGATTTAAAAGCGCAAATATATCAAACACACAGGGAAAAGAAATGGATAGAAACACGTAAAGAGGACCCGTGGTTAGCCTGCTACATGCGTCTTCTATCCCTTCCTTTATTTTCCTGTTTGTTTAACTTATTTCGCCATCCGTTGGTTAAGTGTTTTGTTTGCATGTACAAAGTATACCGCCGGGACGAGAAGGGCAGGCCGGTCCGCAGAGAGCTAAATTACCACATAAAGGAGAGATGGGTGTCTCACCTGCGCGTTGGAGAGGCGTTTCCAGTCGGGCGTCAGGTAGAAGAGGATGCCGGTGGAGGCGCCGGGCAGCGTGACACCTCTAATGAACAAGATGATGAGCACCACATATGGGAACAGCGCCGTGAAGTACACCACCTGCGCGCGGGAGAGAGATCGTAGCGGAGGCGAATAACCTAAGATCACGCCCTCCTCACTGCCAATGAACAGTAAACACTACGGGCCCGGAAGCGTGGGAACTGGAGCCGAATTGCGGTCCACGTCTCCCTCAAGTTTCTTTTTTTTTATAATAGTGAAAATTCCTTCAAAGCGGGTGAAGCCCGTCAAAGTTTAATGCGATCACGATCCAATTACGAGGGGAAGATACACAATCGGCCCCGGAGGCGCTCTCTTAATTTTTACCTTTCCGGAGGATTGGACGCCCTTGCTGAGGCACAGGAAGACAATGGCCCAGGCGAGCAGCAGGCACAGCGCCATCGAGAGCCGCACCTCGCCCGTCTCCTCGATGCCCTTGGACAGGCCGAGCACGTAGTTGCTGCGGATGCCCCCGCGACGGACGCCGTGGAGACAGGAGGAAACAGACGAGCGAAAAATACACGAGAGAGATCGCAGAGTTAGACACGAGGGCGAGAGGAAGGTGGGAGGGTGAGGAGGAATAAGGTGACTAGTGAGGCCGCGAGACTACAGAATTTCTCATCCCGACCCTCTATTGAGACGAGATAGAGGTCGAAAATTCAAGACGATACAGAGTGGGCTGCAATTGGAAAAAGCTGGCAGAAATTCAAAAAGCGTTTTTTTTTAAGCTAGAAGCCAAAACTTTGCATGGTTAATCTTCATTGACTGGTGTATGAGATGACGCATGCTATTTGTTTAAACTACAAATATCAACTCGGGTTTTCCCTTATAACGATGGACGACTCGCATATCGAAATGTCGGTACAGATGCAGAGTTTGACCAGGTGGGAAACGCGAATAGTCTTTAATAGTATAATTCACCGAGGAAGCATCAGATAAAACGAAAACGTCAGATTTCAGATTTCTCTGAAAATCAGCTAGGTTAAGTTTATAAAAAACCTGTTGGTATTGCCTTGAGGAACAAAAATTGCACTAACTATTAGAGTAGCTTCTGACATCTAAATGTAACTATTAAAGTGTTTCATGACATCTAAATGTCTGTTGCTATCCATATTACAGTTATAAAAGATAACGGGCACGGTTTTCAATAAATATTTCGCAGTCATGTCGGGAAAAAATAATTCTAGACATCATTAGACGAGGCGATATTAACACATGATGCTCTCCATGGTCCCAAGGGAGTGATTCCGAAAGGATTAGCTTCCACTGCCAGCGACCCCGAAAAAAAAGTAATTTTTCCAACGCGCGGCGGAGTACTGCTTAGGCCGCCGGAAACTCGGTCCTTAAACATACATGATCCACTACTGGTCAATATCCTTTATATTGGAATCATTGAAACCAAATGCGAAGAAAAGGACCTTCTTAGATATTAAAATTAAACAATGAGATAATCATGAGAAAACGAAAGTTATGATAACTACTAGGACAAAGAAAGTGAATGAAACGGACTTAAAAATAAGAGGCCTCAAACTGGACCAAGGAGAGAAAATTTATTACTTGGTTATTATGCTAGGAGAAAAGGGGTGTAGTAGCAGTCATTAGAAGGAAATGGTTTCGCAAAGTAAGCGTTTGGCAATAGGTAGATGCTGAGGAAGGGGTCCTTGTGTAAAAGAGGAGGCTGCTGGAGAGCTCGGTGTGGAGTTCAGCGTTGTGGAGTCTAAGAAAAGAGAACGAGGATAGGCCGCTGGCGTTCGAGATGTGGGTGTAGTGGAGGATGGAGAAGGCACGGTGGAAATGCAAGATTGACGAACAAGAAATTCCTTGACATAGCTGATGAGGACAGGAAAATGCTATATGTCGTTTGGGAGAAGCAGAGTAGGTGGCTGAAAGAGGTATTGAGGCGTGAAGGTTAAATGAGTTCCGTAATACATTTGTATTGTGTAAAGTAAGCGCGGAAGGGAAATGGAGAGAGTAGGCTTTATGGACAGGATGAAAAGAGGCAGGACGTGGGATGAGATAAAAGAGAAATTGTGAATTCAAGAAAGTTACCGATCAAGTAAAAATTTTCTATCTATATATTATCTATCGTATGCTTACTGACTTCTATTCAGACCTACCCTTACTGTTAGGGAACCGCAATAATAAAGAATGTTCTTTCAACATTGATGGGTTTATAAGTTATTTTATTCTAGTTTCATTTCAACATTCTAAATGTTTTCATTCTATCTAAAAGCTCTGATCAAGTGGAGGATGCGAATTGTTTTTCCTGTTACAAATAATTGTTTTCAGTTCAAGAAGTAACTGGTCCCCAATCATAAACTATTATTACTTTTTGAAAACGAGATGATACCGAGGTTCTTAAAACGAAACCCGAGTCCAGATATTGACACTACGATGAGGCTGGCTCCACATCTCGTGTCAAGCATTTAATTGTCAGTCTTTTATGGGATCTATGCATTTCCTGCTCATAACTGTGCTATTTATCAACGAGTCATGTAAAATAGGGGACTATATTAAGTCTCAGTCTCGCTTCATACATCAATAGAATACTTCATCTCGTGGATAGCCTCAGTTTTCGGCAGTCTTCTTCAAATAATCAGCTCTCGACGAGTAAGTAGAATGACTATTCCACGATTCGTTTTATCGCCCACCAAAAACTGCCGTTGGCTCGATGTGTGTATGCATAGGCAAACGTCCACGCAATTACCTCTGCGCAAAATCAATGCTTTACGCATCATCTTCAGTCACAACAGCGTAGTTCGCCAGTGCTCAATATCAAGCGTCATGCATTGGCGTTTAAAGATCGTCATTGCTTTATGTTGGAGAGCCGTTGCGGGAAAATAAACATGGTGATCCATTCCCTCCATCGCTTGTTAAATTAGCTCCAAGACAGGAGGAAGGTAAGAAACATTTCATAAGATTCAGCAACTTTCTCACGGGTTTCTCAGGATTCCAGGTTCGGACGTTTCAATGATTTACTCCGCAATCGTTTCCCACGAGGTTTGGTCAATCTATTGATATGAGTCGGTCATAAAAACATCGGTACCTTAATTCCTGACCAGGTTGGCAACCCATGAACTTACACGATTCAACGGGAAAGCACCAGATCCTTAATTTTAAAAAAAATGATACATTGGCTACGTAAATAAATCAGACGTAAGAGCGAGTTTTGTCGACGTCAATCGTGGACCTCATTGAAGGTTAGCTGAAAGTAACCCTCCTCTGGCACTTGTGGATTGACTCTGACCAATTGTGGATTCTTCTTCTTAGTGGATTCTGTCTTCTGACAGGTTTCAACTGGATGCCCTCCATCGCAGTCGGTCCTGAGCATCTTCTTTCATTTGCCTGTAACTTCGGCCATTTCTTATGTCATGGAGCATTCCCATTCTTCTTCCCCTTCCTCGCTTTCCCTCTATTTTCCTTCAATAATTCTTCTAAAAAGACAATTTTGGCGTAATATATGTCCCATCCAAGCTGTCTTCCTCCTTTTTATTTCCCTCAGCAGTTTTCTTTCTTCTCCTATTGTTTTTAGTACTGTCTCATTTCTCATTCTATCCGTCCACTTCACCTTGAGCATTTTTCTCCACAGCCACATTTCGAAACTTTCCAAGTACTTTTCATCTTTCTTTTTGACTGTCCATGTTTCGCTGCCGTAAGTCACCACACTCCTGACGAAACATTTAGCAAATCTCTTTCTCAGTTCTATTGGAATGCTAAATGCTGCCAGAAGTTCTTTCACCATCTCAAATGCTTTTTTACCCATAGCTATCTTGTCTTACTTCCTGGGTAAAAGCTCCCACTCTTAGTCACTAAACTTCCCAAGTAATGAAATGATTTCACTTGCTCAACAATTTTTCCTTCTACGGATATATTAAGGATTGCTTCATTCTTACTTACTCTCAACACTTTTGTCATTCCAACATTTCTTTTCATTCCGTATTCTTTCCTCACTCTTGCAATACTCTCCATCATATATGTACCGCAGCTCCTCTTCTGATTCCGCCAGTACGGCATAAAGGGGAGAGTTGCCAATGCCGCGCCCTCCGTTCATGACTCCCCCCCCCCACTTCCTCCTTCTCCAAATCCCCCATTCCACCACCACGAAGGAGATGGAGAAGAGCAGCAGCAGCTCAGCTTTAGGGCGTACGTCCCGACACACACAAAGGGTGTCTCTCTCTCCCTCACCCTTCGTCCTCTCCGGACCCGCTCTCGCATGGCGGAGGAGGGGAGGGAGGCGGAAGAGGGCACGGGGGGCCCCCCATTTCACTCCCTCCCCAGCGTACGCCCGGACGGGTGGGTGGGTGGGGCGGGGCGGCACCTGTTGATGACGCTCCTCCCTCACCACTTCGTCACGTCACGTGGTGGGGGCGCGAGACGAGGCACGGCAGACGACGACACGGAGGAAGAGGGGAAGGCTGCGCTTGAAGGACGCGCACGCGTGCCCTTCAGCGGAGGGATATCACACCGACGCACGCGCCTGCTTTCATCGGAGGGGGGCATCGGGGTCTGTGGGGCACGCGAGGCCCCGTGGCGCGTCGGGGCGGTGAAAAGGGGTATTCCCTACTACACCCTTCTTCCTTCTTTAAAGGTGCTCTCTCTCCTCAAGCGTACCGCTGAGTGAGGGCACAGATTCATCGCACGGGTTATTTCACTGCGACGACTGCTCAATCGAACAACGACGCCTCAAACGCGTTGCATTGCAATGCGTTTGAGGTGCACTCACCGCCGGATAGGAGCAAACTTCACGAGCGCAGCGACTAGAAAAATAGGTGCATTTGCGCGATTCGAGAACACACATCCACGAGTTTTATGTTGACACATCAACAGTGGCGGAAGATGGCAAACGCAGTGCATGCGCCCCGTCGACTTCGCATGATGCCACCGCATCTTACACCACGTGCACAGTCTACCACTGATGATGACTCAATGGCCCTTTCCGATGAGATGCAATCTCATGAATATCCCGAGTTTTTTTTTGGCGGGTGTGGGCTATTATTCCCCAAAAGTCTACGTTATTTATTTTTTATTTTCTCAGCGGAAAATAGTATACAAAGTAAGTTTTTTTGGTCTAACTCAACTCATCTCGATGAGGTCCTTCGTTTGACACCAAAATCAGACGGCTAGCTCGTCGCCGTCGCTAGAAGATTGCCGCAGAATATTCCGCTCGCAGCGATAATGGTCGCCAAACACCACGAGTCTCCACCCTCGGTTTGCGCTGGCGTCGCGGCGACTCACGGAAAATGATCTCTCGTCAGTGAAGCACCAGAGGTCGAATAAGACCACATTTATTTCAGCCCCGACATTGAGGACAAACATAATAGAGTCGCAATTGATCACCGTGCAAAATATACATCACCATTTCTGTCCCGGCACCCCATATGTCGGTCTAATTTGAAGGGCGTACCACGTCAAAATCAGAGTTTACAACAAATAACAGTGGCTCCTTAAATGTGACACTAAAACCTGGAGGGTTGTGGGAGAGGAAGAAGAGCGCTGGAGTATGAAGAGCGCTGGACGGAGTGCGTGCGACGCAGCGCTCGGTGTGTGGCGGTAGAAGGGGAAGAATCTGTCGGAGGAAATGATGGGAATGTGGACGAAGAGAGGGAATGGCGGAGGTCATGAGAGAGGGATGGAAGGATGTTGGCCCTGCGGGGAAGGAAGGGAGTATGCGAAGGATGAGCGAAGAGCTGAAGGAAGAAATCTTGTGAGGAGGAAAATTTTTGTGGTGATTTTAAATAACAGGAGAGGAAATCTCACCTCAATTTGAAGCTATAACAATCTGTAGACTGCAACAAATGCGAATTATAGCCACTATAATTATGCAAAAGATAAAAATAAAAATTTACCGGCTTTTTCTAATAAATAGCCGTTATCAACCAACATTGGGCATCATTGGGTACTTTCTACAGTGCAGTTCTCCTTTATGTACATGGTCATTGTGCGAGAATCGAGGGTTTAGGGTGGAGTTGGGAGGGGTGGGGCAGGAAAGAAGGAGAGTGGCGCAGAACAAAACATGTGGCCAGCAAGTCAGAGGTTTAATCTTTTGTATGACGATGGCACTTACAAAGCTGTGCAAACGACTATATCGACCAACCGATAAATTTCCTTGAGAATCTTTCTGTGAGCATCGTTTGGACCATCCGCCTTCATTGACTTTCGTGGGTGTCAGAACTCATCTTGCGCACGACTTCAGCTGCTCATGAGATCACACTGCAGAATCTCTTTTATAATCGCCGAACGAGAAAACCTGGATCTGAGGCCAAGCTAACAGCGCGGCCCTTCTTCCGGTTTCATGTCTCGGGGGATGGCGCGCAAATGTCTCAACGCGCCCAACGTTCCCCACAGTCGGGCGCCAGAAATTACTAGCAACAATCTTTTACTAAGAGTTTAAACCGTGCACGTATTTAAAAAGTTAGCGGAGATCTCACCCAAGGTCGTGATGGGAGGAGTTTTCAAAGCGTTTCCCCCGCGCTCGTCGTTCCCTTCGCCATCAGCCGTTTGCGCCCAAGTGCTTCTATATACGCTCCGTCCTGCGCTAGCTGCAACGCCTTGAATGAAAAAATACTCGGGAGCTTTCTCTCCAACCTGTTGAAGTGAACACAGACTAGAACACACCAGAGCACTTTAGCGCGCACTAATGGAGATGAATGAAAGGTGTGCGCAGGAGAAAGGTTTGGGAACCAGCCACTGTCAAACAACTGTCGAAGCGAATTTTTATGTGTATATTTCTCGAATTATTTCAAAATATGCATTTAAAAACATTATCTTTTTACCACAGATTAATAAAAAGTTTACATTATCCATATCTGACGCCTCAACTGAAAATCAACACAAAAATCAACAATTGCGGACGCGATTACGGACGTTCTTTTGCTGTTAATCGTACTTCAACTCTAAAGTCCGAACTGTTTTGAGGCGCGCTGCGTACTGCACAGGGTCTGAAATTAATGACAGACAAGTGTGTTGCCAAGAGATTAGCGCACTAGGGTGAATGGAAGGTTCCAATTAACAGTTCGTGTACAGCTACAAATCAGTTACACACGAACGTGTTCATTGAGGCTGGTTCTTTCACACTGCGTCGGCTGGAGTGGAAGGCGCGCGGGGGAGGGGGGGACTGGGGGGAATCGAGGGGGGATTGGAGGGGGGGTGGGCAAAACCCGCGTGGGTGGAGGGAGCAGAAGGACGGAAGGGAGGAGGGCACTCACTTGAAGTACTCCTCAGCGGGCGGCCTCTTCTCGGCGACCTCGGCCAGTTGCGTGATGTTGTTAGCGGCCGACTCGGTCTCGTTGTAGCACGTCCTCTGGTAGTAGGTGCCGTTCTCCTCGGCGCACTTGTCCGCTATCTCGTACGAATAGCAGTCTGCGAAAGGAAGGAGTGAGCGAGTTGGAGAGTTGGGGTGGACAGAGGCGATTACGGTATATTGAGCGAGAGTTTTCTCAAGTCATTATCTAGACCATATTCGCATTATATTCTATTTCAGCAGCTGAGCAGCTAAGGTAAATAGTTGTACATTGATGGCACGAAAATATTGTTCCATATGACTTAAATTCCCGGTGATTAACTAAATATACATGCATCAGTCTTTAATTTGAACTATTTTTCCACGCCATACGGGGGTAAGCCTTCACATTGGAAGGTTTTTTTGCGATTAAGTCAAACTTGTGGCGGTGAGTATAGTTCAATTATTTTTTAAAGTAGCATTTTAAAAAGAATTTAAGATGCCCATTCTTAATTTTTTGACGAAACCACGGTGTTATAAATTCGTCATTTTCATTAATAAAGTCTCTATAGAGGGCACACCCGCGCCATTTCCTAAGTAAAAAGGCTGGTATTTCGAGGCTACATCTTTTAAAAAAGTAGTGCGGTAAGCGTCAGATATTTTAGTATCTTTGGAAAGGTGAGACGTTTTTCCTTATAATGAAACCAAATTCATTGAATTCTAGAAGAAATGATACCTCTCCCAAACTGCCTTAACACAAACATGGACAGGAACATGGACATGGACAGGTTCTATGGACAGGAATAGTCTGTGTATACACGCACAAAGGCACAAAACCAATTGACAGTTTTCGTAATTTGTGGATGATGAACCAGAACGATAGGAAAATAATTTCTTCTTTATTAAAATGGAAAATTCAAATCTAAAAAAATATTGATACGATCAGTGGTAGTACTTTACACGTCAAGAAAGTCATGAAGCAATTACAAAACTGATGTGAAGAACGTCGAGTATTTCTGAATTATAGTGGGGAATAATGCTGTAAATAAAAATATAAAAATACTGATTACCATAGAAAAATCAACAAGTAATTGGAGAGTCAACTCGACCAAGCTACTTGAAGGACCAAGGAATATTTGGAGACAAAGAGGGCAGTGCGATTTAATGATAAAGCCACAGAGAGGGAGAGTAACAGAGATGTATGATTGCTCCATCTCAGGGTCGTCATTACTCTCCGAACTTTTATGGGGGACTGCAGCCGTGGGCATGTCGTGGCTGTGTAGAGCCGCTGCGACAGCCGTTTATATGAACACACAACGCGGCGTCTGTTTACGTCGCGTGGTCGCCGCGCGCGCGCTTTGGGAAAGAATTATGGGATTAACACAAAGGGGAGAGGTGATGGAGTTAAGGGAGGTGTGGAAGGTGGAGGGATAGAAGAGGGAGGGAAGCAGTCACTGTTCGAGTCTTTCCCACGTCTCTCTGGTGGTTGGATGCAGGATCTACGCGCACGAAGTGTAAGCAATCATTTACACAGCTGTTCAATGGTGATAATATTAATGGTGATAATAATAGAAGGAGAGAGATAGGAATAGTAAACACAAAAACATAAACTCCAAATCGGATGAATGTTTTGGCAATAAAACTCAAACCTTCCAATTTTACGAGGTACTGGTTCAATTCCCGAACTTTTTCGTTCAAATCAACCTTTTTTCCACATAAATACCACCGTTGAGTTTTATTATATATTATTTCTATATATCTATAGTTTTTACTGTAGGACGCGAGAAAAATAAAAATTAATGACGTTTTTTTCTAATTTTGCACGATAATTTTGTTCTCGACGGTCAAGGAAATTGGTTTACACGCCTCCTCCGCTCCGACGAAGGTGGTCACTTCCTGGGCAAGTAAAGCCAACTCATTTCTATTTTTATGCAAATGAGACGTTACTGTTCTCTCGTTCATGACCTGAGTGATTATATACATACATACGCACATTGATGTACAAATAAATCATTCATTCATTTTCACTCATCTTTCGCCGTGAACGCTCGCCTCCCCTGCTCCGTACTCACCCAGCGTACTCCACTCAGGCTCGCAGTTCTGCCACGGCAGCTGCTTGTTGAGCGAGGCAAACATGTAGAAGATGGTCCAAGCGATGATGAGGTTGTAGTAGAGCATGACGACGGTGGAGACGATCACCATGCCGAAGCCGAGGCCGTGGAAGAGCGGGCAGAACTTGGCGTAAATGGCTGCGGGGCCGAGGCTGGCGAACTGACCGAACGACAACTCCATGAACATGAGCGGTAGCCCGGCGATGACCAGCATGATGGTGAAAGGGATGAGGAACGCTCCTGTCGCGCGGAAAGAAACGCGGAGAGAGGGGGCGCATTAGTAAAACTGTTGCGGAGAGAAACAAGCCCAGACGTTCTCCGCGTAGCGTTCTTTTTTTTCGCAAGCACCTCCGAGGGGAGACTTCCAATTTTGAGCACATCGAGAAATACGGACAACATCCTCATTAACATTCCTGATTTAAACAAATTTCGGTTTTGGGATTAGGTGGACAGAAAGGTGGATCACAGTCATTTATAAAGCATGGCCTCTTCAGAAATCACAGAGGAATAAGAGCTATCCAAACGCTGTCACTGGAAACTTTGCTGACTCTATCATCTTCTATATGAAATCAGCCAAAGGACACAGTGATATGACAAAGGAATTACTTACAGCCACAGAAAGATCTGCCCAGAACAAAAAGCTTTAAGGAGATGGGTTACGATGGGCTCTCCCTGACGGGTTAAGACGTAATGATTACTTTGTTTAACTCAAGAGCCACCACTTTCAAAATTCATTGCCCATTGCAAAATGAAAAGGACAGTTTGGAGGGGAAATGGATCCATCATGAGGCAAAAGTGTAGTATAAAGATTGCTATAAGGTTGAGGATAGGGTTAGAGCGAGGGTTTACAGAAAAGCATATGCTGTTTCTAGTAGTTCTATCGATACAACAGAGACTCAAGTATGCATTTATAATCTTAATGTTTTTTACAAAGTCAAAATTTCCCGTTTTGGCGCTTTTGCTCTTTGACTAAAATTGTTCAGTTCAAAAACAGTAAACATAGTAATTATCAACTGCATTTGTGTGACTAATAATTTAAATCAAATTTGTGAAATAAATTAAACCTACAAGCGGTAAAAATGATTGTTACGAACATTTTATGGGATCACTTTGACACCCTTGAGGTCCAATTGGTCAGACAATTTATATTTTCATCCATAGTAATGGATAACTATCATGTACTACGCGCTAAGTTCTAAAAAAAGGTCTCATTACTTCATTCATTCGGAGGCTAAATATAAATCAGTATTAATAGACTTATTATAAAGCTTAAGAGGAGCAGTTATAAAACAGTATTAGGAGATTAGGAGAGTCCATTGGAACCCAAAGCATCCCTCTTGAGTTCCACGTAGATTAATCTAAAAACAAGCGGTCGCCTTTTGAACCCAAATAATAAACTCTGCTGCTTCATCAAGGATAGAGCAGCTGTTCATGAGATATTGTGATTCTGTACAGGTGCTGGCGTCAGTGTTTGATGGCGTTGAAAGGAAGTCAGATCGATATTTAATTATCCAATGTATAACTGAATGTAATATTTGGCACTCTTGTAATGATGTTACCCAATTATTCATGTTAAAAATTATTTACTTTTGTCATAAAACCTTTAAGGTTCCGATCAATATCTTGGTGAAATTGATTTCCTTCGCTAGGAAATGAAGCGATGCCTAAAATCCCGTCTAGGTATCTAGTTTTTCCGATCTTCATACGATTAACATTTTTACAAATAGTGATTATCTACAACAGGGGTATCCAAACTTTTCAGCCCGAGGGCCGCATTAACTATCAAACAGCAGTTTGGGGGCCGACTACACACTCGAGGTCCAAATAAAAAAGAATCAAAACATAGATGTTGTTTTTAATTATCTATTTAATATTATTTTATGCAGTTGTTACTTAATAACACATTGATACACTACACATGAACACCTGTATAAGTGAGAATGGTGAAATTTTTTCCTGCATGCCAAAAAGCAGACATTTCTGGCTTTAGATTTGATGTCCCTAACATCAACAGTGACCTGATATTATCATCAGACAAGTTTGTTCTCAAATTGTTCTTCGCGTATTTCATTCTTGAAAATGTTCTTTCACTCAATTATTTTGTTCCATAGATTCAAAGATACCTGGATTCAAAAGTTTTGACATTAAGAAAGTCTTCCTTTGGCAAAAACTGGTAAAAACCCACCAATCCGTCTTTGAACGTATCCCTAAGGAGGTTATTTACTTGCAACTCAATGACCCCCAGCTGCAGTTCATCTGGGCAACTGGCCACATCTGCTTCAAATGGGTTTGAAACAGTCTCACTTCTTCTGCCTTTGAATCCAAGTCAGAAAACCGCTGCTGAAACTATAGCTGGAGGTGTTTGATGATCTCGCAAGCAAATGACTTGGGGAACTCAGCTGTTGCTTCAACAATGAAGACCTTGTACTGCTGAAAGTCGTCAAGGTGTTGGCCTGTTCTTGTTTAAAAAACAAGGCAAGTTTCGATCTGAAGACCTTTAGATGGGTGTATGGATCAGAAACTAGATTTTTCTTTCCTAGTAGTTTTAGGTTCAGAAAATTTAAATGACTAGTTATGTCTGCAGCAAAGGACAATTTCCATACCCGCTCTTCATAATAACTGTGGCTTGCCTTTACTTTCCAGGAAGTCACCTATTTCCTTTCTCAATTGTAATACTCTGCTCAGAACTTTCTCACAACTTAGCCATCTTACTGCTGTGTAATATGGTAAATTTTGCGATTGTATGTCTGTATCTTTCAATATGTCCCTGAACTGTCTATGGTTGAGCCCATGTGACCTTATGAAATTCACCATCTTCACCACAGGATTCAGTACACTGCTAATGTCCACATATTTAGCACACAAAGCGTTCTGGTGAATAACACAGTGCTGAACATTGGTTGTGGACTGTTTTTCTCATTACACATCTGCTTCACTTGTCCAACCAAGCCTTTCTTTATGTTTATTCTTCTCATGTTATGTCCTCCACCACCAGTCAGGCAACTGAGGTTAGTCCAGTCCATGTTATAATCAGGAAATGTTTTTTTCAATTCATTGAATACATACTCACCGGTAACAGTGCCATACATGCTATGTAGGGAAGCCAGCTCTTTTGCTATGTTCATGTAATGAACACAAGCAGTTGAGAGGTGGAATAGATGTCCAACGATTCATTCATTGCAATTGAGAAATGGCGAAACCTGCTTGAATTTTTCACTATTTGAGTCACAATGTTTTCACCCATGTCTGCAACACGGCGGGCAATAGTATTTGCACCCAAAGCTACATTTTTAAGTTGTTACGACTTTTCTGGGCAAAGTTCCTCAGCCACCTCCAACAAACATTCCTTCACTACTTCACCATCTGTAAACGGTTTGCCACTTTTAGCCAGGATGCAGGCAACTTTATAACCGGCCTTAATTAGTTAAGGATTCATTTTCATTTGAGGATTTACTGAACAATGTCCTCTGAGATGAGAGTTGATTTTTTTAATTTTAAATCTTTTCCGGCACCGACTTTACCCTTCAACTGTTCATATTTCTCCTGATGTTTGCTTCGATCGTTACGGCGCAGGTTGCATTCTTTCATCACAGCCACGGTTTTGTTGCAAATCACACACAATGCTTTCTCGCCGGATTTGATGAAGTATTTCAAACTCCATTCTTCCTGAAATTGCCGACACTCATCGTATATTTTTCTTTTCATTTTCGGCCATCATTGGGTACTAAAGTAATGTGACTTCAACACGAAAAAATAGTGAAACTGAAAGTATCTTTCCCTCAATATTGCATTATGCGAACTAATTTTGTCGCAATTATAGCTGCAAATGACCCAAAACAATTTATAAAAATTCTTATGTTTTCTTAAGTTAAACTTACAGGACTATATTCTGCAAATATATCCACTTATGATAGAGAGATTGTTGCTTTTAATGTTTCTTCTTCAGAATATTCGGAACATTCTTGTTAAATTAACGACATTCCCAATACTTTAAACACACTGGTAACTTATTACGCGAAGGAAATTATCACTAAATAAAATAGAGTGCAACATGTTTCGCAATTAGACGCTAACTGACACCAACACCTCCTCATCGCAGCAGTCAACCGCAATTGGCAAACTGTGATCAAAATAATCAAGCCTTGGACAAGAAGCAAACCATTTAAAAACTCTTGCCACTAGATGGCGTTATATCATCTCATTGACTGTGCACAGAAGTAGAGAAAGTAAGCAGCGAATAAGGTTTTGCAATGTAGTGATCGGTTGGAAAACATAACGCACTACTGCGCGCCTCTATTTTAATTCGGTAAAAACGTACCGTCCACGTAAGCGGCTGATCTTGGCAGGATACACGTTAGTTTCTGTAATTTTTGTCAGTAGATAAAAAGGTCTCCGCGGGCCGGATGAGAGGACCTCGCGGGCCGTAGTTTGGAGACCCCTGATCTACAATGAAGCCACAACTTGTGCCAATGCATCACTCATCATAAGTTGTATTCACACTATGACTGGTCGAGGAGCCCTCTTCGCTATATACTTCTGGTAAACAGTGTAGGGCAAAGACGAGGGCTTCGAAAACCTAGAAAAAATAGATGTTTTATAATAATGTTTGCATAGGCAATGACTTCTGCTATCTTAATCTATTTCTCACATATAAATACTGCGACCCGAATGTTAGTCGAGTAATTCACTTAATAATGCAGCTCAAAGTCTTGGGAAGGGAAACATGAATGATTCTCAATGGCGAGCGAGGGTGCTTCCATCTAATGGACGGCTGCTTGCGAAGGAGACAATAATGTGGAAAAACAGGACGGAGATAGGAAGCTGCCTGGGAGTGGGGTAGGGTTATAGCGCCTGTAAAATAGGCAAAAGTATACACAGTTCAGGGTCAGTTCATTGCATATCCTCCAGGATACATATCTATTGATTACTGGGTTTATCAATGGATTTGAATAGGCGTTCGGAAACGAATTAAAATTTAAAATTAACTTAAATAAATTTAAATGTATTCAAATTAACTAATTACTAAAATATGTGCAACAGGAAATTAGGAACCAAAACATTAGTGCGCGGGTGAAATTAGCCTTTTCGCAAACGATTAATATTTTCAACGTTAAAGCATTCGGACAATTGTTATACGTATAAGTTTAATTTCCATACCTGTCCATATTTTTCAGCATTTCTTCTCATCTTGTATCTAATTTTCGGTAAGAGTTCATATTTTCGTTTTGACAAACAATTTAGACTCATATATTTTTAAACCATCTAATTAAATGAAACCTAAAATACGAAAATAAACCGCGATAACTAAAGCTTAAATTGGTTAAATTTCAGAAGAGCTTTACAAATGGGGAAATTAATGAAAACACACATAACTACGTGTACAGCAACTACGTATTCAACTACGTATACTACAGTATTCAGTCTCTCATGCTAGGTTATCTTTCATCAACCTTCGCAAGTGAAAAGCTTTCCTTTACTTGTATCTAGTTTAAGCTTTAGTTTTTCCAGTTCATTCCCATTTTAGGGGTTTAATTCTATCAAATTGGTCGCTTTTTTATACCTTTGCCCTCTACTTTAAAGGCAAACGAACAAGTCAACGTGAAATATGAAGCATGGGAACTTAATTCCATATCGTACTGAGAGAATATACGAAATGATAATCGTGGATATGGTTTAAAAACCAATTGACATACAGAAAAATATTCGAGGGAGATGTTAATTTGATAGAACGGCCATTCCCATTCCATACATAATATATGAAACCATCATCATCTTAGCCCCTTGTATAGAATGCATCATTTTGAAGCAGAGTTCAACGATATGCTCACGTACTATTTAGAGAATTTATAAACGTCTAGGGTATGTTATAATGCATTACACAAAGTTTGCGAGCAGTTATAGATAATTCATATAAAATGAAGTTGCTTAGTTGAGAATTTGTAAACCTCTTTTCCATGTAATAATATATTACGCCAACTCAGCAATCTATTTTAAAGTCGCCTCATCAAACACAGTAGTTGAGTAAACAAATACAAATGGCTGATGTATTCCCAGAGTGCACATTCCCTAAATAAGGTTCCGATTTAATGAACACTCGTACAATCACCATCACCATATATTCTAATCTTTGCACGAGTTAAATCACTTCACTCTTAAGTATTAATTGAGACGCAAGTAGAACAAGTGCTCAGGTCTTTCATTGGTCTTTTTCTTTCGTCTGGCTTTATTTGGCCAGTATTTTCAAATATTCTAAAGCTGGCATAAGATTGGGTTTGAAATGAAAATAACTAATTCAAAAATTATGATGAAATGTTGCTATTACTCTCCCGCAGGATTTCTCTTCATAAATACTAAATAGCGTTTAACAGAGTATGTACTGCTTTTCTAGGGTCACTTATCTATAACTTTTTGCCTTAACTTTGAATAAATTTACAACGTTGGTAAGCCAACAACCATGGATGAGTAATTGAAACTTTAAGGAGGAAAATGTCTTTAGTTTGGAGATACAGGTAGTCGTTAAAAGGGAAGGCGTTTGGATCAAGAGGAAGTAAGAGAGGTGAATTAAGAAATTTGAGCAAGGGATACGAGGGGTAAGGCGTGTATCTAGGTAATACCGAATGGCGGAGAGTACTTCGGACTAGGGAATGGATATATCTGGTGAAAGGTAACATCATTTATGGAGTTGGTGGAAAGATGGTGGGTGACTCGGGAGGTAGTAGCGACTTCGATATAGAACTAAGAAGAGAAAAAGAAGAATATACTAACACTTTCCTCCAAAATTTCCCAGTCTCGTAATACTAGTTTTCTGATCGCTTACATATATAGGGATTGAAATTCAAGAAATGCTGGAGCTACTGCAGCACAAAACAGCTGTATTACCGTGGACCTTCTGCGGCTTGATTAATTAAGACAACCATTAAGGACGTCGCACTCGTACCATGCGATTATTCACGGCATCTTTGAATTAGAAAGGGAGCATTATTTCATATAGATAGAAGGATCATGTGCACGATTTTTCACGCGTGATGTGTAAATGAGGCGTGAACATCATGCGCGAGATAATTTTAATCATCATCCGTAAGGTTATTCGCCAGATAAAATGGAAATGAGGGAAGAGAAAATCACAGAACACATACGAGAAAATGTTGAGGAAGCAATCTACAAGAATTTACAATACCGAGAATTTAGGGATTTCAAGAAGGTCACGTTAGAGTGGACTGAAATTGTCTGGAAAATTAACAATAGAATAAGGGGAAATGCAGGCACAGCAAACGAAAAACTAGGTGAAACCCTGTGGGCAGAAAGAAAATGATATACCTATAATATCTGCGGCTAGAACGGGAAGATGGCGTCATATCAAGAAGACATAAGATAAATATGTGAGGAATGTGATGAATGCAAGGAAGGACAAGATATGCAAAGAACCACGGACCACGGACAGATAGAATTAGAAGAAAATGGAGGACGTGGACGCAGAAGACCGACAAGTACGAGAAGGAAAGAGGAGAGAAAATGTTCACATTTCCCTTTCAAAGAGGGTAAGAAAAGGTGCGATTCGAGAATTAAAATTCCCGATCGGCCTGTCATTTGGCACGCGAGAGTGGCGTCCCAATCATCGATTAAGCCCGCAATGGGGAAGAAAGAGAGATGAGAGAGATTGTGAAGGAGGGATTAGGAGGAGAAGGAGGAAGTGGGAAAGGGCTTGAGCAGGAGAGGCAGAAGTGGGTATCGCAGCGCGTGGGTGGCTCGTTGGTTGGTGTCGACGGGGGCTATGCAGAGGGGGTTGGACGCATGAGCGGAGGATGGTGGTCGGAGGCGATGAAGAAGACACGGAAGTCCTTAGAGTCGTCGGATCACTCCATTTGCATTGGTGGGGGTGTAGGAGGGATGGAGCCTCGAGGGAGTGAGGGAAGGGTGGAGTGGTGGTGCTACTCACGGCTGATTGCGATGGGGGAGAGATTCTCAAGTCTTCTTAGTTCGGGGGCTCCGAATGAGGGAGAAAGTGGTGGAGGGGAGGGTCGGTTATGCAACAATGCGTGCCGGGGCGACATGTTCCCCTCCTACTCCCATCTCTCACCCCCTGCTACTCTGCGGCCGTGGATGAACAGTAGAACCGCGGCTGGGTCACTTTTGATTCCCGCATCTCTCAACTGACTCGTTTGGATTCCAACCAAGACCATTCGAAACGACATGACTTTCCAAAAATTAAATTTTTTTATTATTGAAAGTAGTTTGACATTTAAATGGGTTAACATTATGACCAGTACCAATCAATCCGTAGTTTTATTTGCAGCCAATGTACACTCAACTCTCCTTTCCGTAAATTCATCTATTTCCATTTAAGTCTTTACTCCGACTTTTGCCCGATGTATTTGGTCGTCCTCGATTATTCTTGCCATTCATTTATCCGTATATTGTTTCATTATAGAAGGAGTTGGTTTATAAAATGTGTCCAATGAGCTTTCCTCCACTTTTTCTAGGAGTTTTTATCATCTTGTACATTTATAACCTCCCCCTTTTGGGAGTCTTATTGGTAATTATCTTTACTTGATCTTCATTATTCTCCTCCAACTCCATATTTCTAATGCTTCTCATATTGTGTGCATTACAGCTGATTTTGTTCAGTATTCATGGCCATATTAAATTTAGCGAACACTTATCCTCCCGTATCCGTCCGCTTCCTCCCTCCCAAAATATATGGCTAACTGAAATACGGGTTATTCCGTGAGTTGGCACATACTATTCCTCCCGGCCTCCTTCCGCCACCATCCGTCTCCGTCCGCTTTGCCGGGAATTCTCGTTCGTGAATATTTGATGGATGCGGACCGGCGGTTGGAGGCGGACGGAGGCCAGAAGGAATAGTATGCGCTGGCTTTCGTCCGTCTCCTCCCGGAGCATGAAGCTTGTTGAGGGCTGCAACTGCACTGACTGCGGACCCAAGTCTATTGTCGTTCGGTTTTAGCGGACAGAGGCGGACGGCGTAGTATGCGCACCCCTCGGACAACACGGGTGGAAGCGGACGGAAGCCGGACGGAAGCGGGAGGATAGGTGTGCGCTGGCCTTCAGAGAATGCTCCTAATAGGGCCACACTTGTCCAAAAAAATTATAAATTATCGTAAAATGACGGTTAGGTTAATTATAATTCGAAATTATTCGTAAAGTATCAACGATAAGGCATTCGTAATTTTCGTGTAACTTTGCCACCGTTTCATCGGGTTATCTGCGGGGTACGCATAAAGACTAATATTGCATACATTCAGAAGTATGTGATAAGACCCGCGAGGATACGTGGGCAAAGGATGGTGTAGCAAACATGAAATAGCGGTGAACAGAGAGAACATATTAATTCTCTGCTGCGCAGTGCTGTCAAAGAACAAAGTGTTTTGCACGTAATGATTTCACATTGAAGTATAAAAGCGCTAACATAAAAGTAGTCGTCCGGCACATGAGACATAAGACGCCGAAAAAAGCATAGCTGAAAAGCGAAAAGTTCTTGGCTTTAGGCCATTAGGGAATTTGTTATTTTCCATTGATTCCACTAATCATCATTCCTCCACGTTACCGTCCTTCACGCGTTTGACCATCTGATTTCCGTGTTCCTTATTAGTTTTCCCCGCAGGGATTCCCTGTCAGCAACTTCTTCTTTTCCTTGCTCATCAAATTCAGGCATTAGTTACTTGAGTTTTAGAATTTGCAATATGCCGATAGGGAATTCCTTAATACGCTTGTACGTTTCTTTGGCCAGAATGTCTTTCCAGTATATTAATCCAGTATATTATTACCCAGTATATTAATCTATATTCCAGTATATTATATATATTCCAGTATATTAATCCAGTATATTATTAATCCAGTATATTATTAATCCAGTATATTATTTCCAGGAGATTAACTTCACTTCTTTTATATTTACCTTTGTTCCCCTCGTATCCGATCGCATCACTGCCTCAGCGTTTTAACTATACAGTAAATTGATCCAGATATACGGATGCCGCGAGTACACAAAAAATCGCTTTTATCGAGAATCTCTATCGTGTGTAATGTAAAATTCCCCACGGGAAAAAGGCATAGCTCTTGGCCAATCTATCGTACCCCATATTTAGTAGTAAAAGTGGAAGCTGTAGAGCAGAATAACTATAGGCACAGATGCAGTTAGTTTTTTAGTAAACTTTCGCTGGTTTTTATATCCTCAGAATGCGCAGAACTATGAGAGTTTATTTGTCTGTCACCGACGAGCAGAGAATGCATTCAGTGATAGTAGTCGACAGTACCGCGGAGATTGAAGATTGGATAAAAATAGGACAGATGAACAATAGTTTTTTATCATGTCGAGACGTCATGTTCATCAAGATACAAATTAATGCAATCCTCGGGATAGTTCATTCGTGCCAAGATTTACGCGGCAGCTGAGAGATGTTTTTGCCACTAGTAAATTGTATCCAACTGTATTTCTTTGAATTCCAACAGTGCTTGCACTGCATTTGTTGAACTTAGCCACTAGAAGGTAAGACAACATGGCAGGCGCAAGAAAAAGATACACCAAGGTCGTACTGAGGTTATGAAACCTTTTGGCAGCCTAACATAATTGGATACAAAACAACGATTTTAACAAAATAAACGACACAGAGTATGCCGGAGGCAAGTCAAGCCAAACCAAGTGATATTTATGATATGAGAATGAGATTAAGTGAGGATAAATAAATCCCAGCTTCGATAGCAGATGTAATAGCACTGTGAAAGTAAACCCGAACTGCGACAGAGAGTTCTGAGGTTAGGGGGTTATTTTACTTCAGGCCTTGGGAAATTTGGTTGAGACTCCAGAAAATAAAAAGCATCGGTATGTACCGAAGATACAGGAAAATATAACAAGAAAACCGAAATTTATTAAAGAAAACATATATTTCAAATTTTTTTTACATTTACATTTTAAAATACGCACAAATTCCACATTGAAATAATTTGGTAGGAAAGAACGTATTGGCTAATCCTTTTTTCGAGTGTGAAAAATACTACATCTCGTCAAATACCAAGTCACTATTTTTAAAAATTGATCAAAGTATGAAAATGATTAAAAGAACGGAAAGACAAGATGAATGATACCCACCACAACTCCCAAGGGACCAATGGGGCTCCAAAGAGAGGAAGGGGACCGGAAGGAGCAAGAAGATTTCCCAAGTCATTCATTCATTAAAGTCATTTACCGGCTTAGGGAAGGTTTTATCGAAAGTTAGAGAAAATCCTTCAGATTTTTTACACGCCTACAGCCATAGTTTTCGCTAAAATTTCTTTCTACACCTCAGCTTACATCCTTCCCTTCCTCACCCGGTCCATAAAACTTTCTCTCTCTCAGCACCTTCTCTACTTTCCCGACATCATTCCCTCTATCACGGCGTTGAATTGCTCAATATCGTGATTGAGGGAAAGATGCTGGGAGAGGGAAGAAGAAAACCCCATATTACTTCTTCCAGCCACATACCCTGCCTATTCCGGATTAAATCAATAAGTTTCCTATCCGCTCAAAACTACTCCAGCAATTCCTCATTATTCTTCCTTTCTGACTGAGGGACCTTCCCGTCCTCCACATCCACATCTACAGCCTATTCTCTTCCTCCTTTCTCAAAGTCCACGTTGCTGCCCCTTACTACGCTAACACTCCATACCAAGCTCTTCACCACCCGCTTTTATATGTATATGCTTACCCAACGTCCCCGTCATCTGCTCCTTTATTGATAAATGCTTCCTTTGATAGCGCTTTCCTTCTCCGTGTGTCTTTCCTACAATGCCCTCCCTCTTCAGTCTAGCATACTACCCAATTGAATACATAGCTCTACTTACTCAAGTGCATTCCCTCCTACTTTGATCACATGATACTGACAGATTTGATGATGACAGCTTTGAATATGACTGCTTTAGATATTTACCGAACACTATTGAGAGAATGACGTATCACCACTTGAGTCAAACCTTTGTCTACGACAGTTTAAAATGCGGTCCCATCGAGTGACAGTGGATCCCATTGAGAAAAACTTTAATTTACAATGAGGACTAATCAAAAATCCTTATTGAAGTGAGCAGAGTAAAATCAACCATATTTTCTTTTGTATAATTCATTCTTCAGACTTTCAGTCAGGGCCCATAGGACTTCAAATAATGAGCACTCATTGAAAACTTCCGTATTTCACTCAATCAACACAATATGGAGACGAATTTTCTGTTACGATATTTTCCTTGTACATACCATACAAAGAAAAATCTCAAGTTAATTGACATTAAATACGTAACTTTGCGAGTGGTGATGAAATTGTAGCCGCAATTTGGTAGGAAAAAACTAATGCTGTTTTTTTTTTAACGCGACAACAAAATAAAATAAGACGCTAATTTAAAAATAACATGAACTACCATTCGTATTATATTTCCATAGTGGCAATCAATAATGGTAATAAAAAGAATAGAGTAAGAAAATGATTAATGCATTACTCCACCACAGCTTCTTCATCTCGGCTCGTTTCAGGAACAGCCTTACATTGCACGAGCATTATCGCGTTTATACATCCTGCAGCATATGCAAACAATATTCAAGGGACTCACGCGTGTTGCCTACTTAAAAGTTAACAGGATACGGTAAACTATTGGGTTTCAATGTCTTATCACCATTCACAATTTGTCTTGTAATTTGATGTAAAATATTCAACTGTTGAAAATTTTGTAGTTACCACAGTAGAATCGTGGGTTCAGAGGACTCATCTATGCTATGGCCATATGCCAGTAATTTTAACCAATAATTTCAATAAAGAAAACATGAATTCGTATTTGAGTATGGCATTTTTGCAGTGATTATACGATAAACATGCGGTTGCAGATGAAAGACTACTAAGATAGCTACCAACATGGTTTCCTCTGTTTAACGGTATCCTTGAAACAACCAAGATATGCACACACACCCCGACGTCTCCAATGGTGGCGGGGTAAAATCCATTCGTGCTGAACCAAAGGTCACGCTTTAAACCCCGCTGGATAAGATACTGATTTCCTTGGGCAGATTTGTGAATGTTCGCTCGTTGTTGCATTTTACAAACCCAAAGTAAAATTCCTTTGATGCTGTTTTCAAGATAACGTGTAACAAATGAGCATTTACGGAAATTTCATCGATGAATCATTTCAGCTTAATTAGACCAGTTCGCGAAACTTCTTTTGTCATTCTATGTTGAATGCTGGAACAAAACTTAATCTTTTGCTGACCATTTAAAAAATCATCTTTTGTCCGCATATACTCACATGTATGGCAAGTAAAATGAGATGCTTTTCAAAAAATTATCCCAACTCGTTATCTCTCGGCAATTATTTTTCCAAGATGTCACATGCGAATTTTTGATGATGTAAATGTTTACTCTATCCGTAATATCTCATGAAGTAACCACGACATAGGGGAGTTACTGAAAACGTACAATTTCCAACTTAATGGAAAAAACATTATTTTTTCCATTAAGTTGAAAATTTCCTTAAATTTTAATGTCTCTCCTTTTCATGTTTTATTTTTGGAACATGATGTGAAATCAGCATTTTTCCATTAAAAATGTTATTCGTCTAGAGAAAACAGTGTGATGAAGGAAAGTCTCAGATTTGACTGTTTTGGTACTCAAAGTAACAAAAAAGAAGAATATTCTTAATTATTCTATGCTATGGAAGCTGATGCGACCAGGCGACTTGTCCAGGACAATGAGGCTATTTTAGAATAATAACAGTCCACGTTCTAATAACAAAAACTGATCAATTTATAAAAAAACTCAATTAAAACTTACTAGACAGTCATAAACTCATTTATTTCGATTGGTTCAAAAATCAGCAAGCTATCATATTGGAGTTACAATATAAACCTAGCAGAAATGTTCACCCTATCCCAAAATGGCCGTGAGTCGCCTCGGGACACAATCTTTCGCGCATGAGCGCGCCTGCAACATATCCATATCGTAATCGTATACCATATCGAACGAAACCACATCTTTTCAATAGTTTAGTTATTCGCCAAGATGTAGCGTCAGAATGGTTAACTCCGAAAACGTATGTCGACGCTGTCGTCCTCAAATCCCAGCACACCACTGACATTTATCGACTCTGCCAAGTCAACAGAAAGCCAGGTCGAAAGTTAAAACTAGGAGGTAGGACATTTCTGAGAACTCATTGCGACTGAACCTTGCAGTTTTTTCGTTACTCCCATCGCATTACTTCTCCCTTTAAAATGAAACGATACGTGGTTGGGTGTCCCTGAGAGGAATGTGTGCTAGAAGAGAGGGGGGGGGTGAAATGGTTGTTGTGTGGGAGGAAGAGGGGTATAAGGTGGGGGTGGGGAAGCGGCTGTTCGATTTTCCGGCTCCTGCGCGGAAGGGGTGCACGAGGAAGAAAACACGCCCCACCCCCTCGATCCACCCTCGGTTATTGGCAACCGGGGGGTGGGTGGCGAGGGGTGTAAGGTGGATGCCCAGGTGGCGAGCGAGCGCTGCTCCCGCTCCCGAGTAGCCATGAGGGCTCCGTCCGCGTGCTTACGGGCGCGGAGATTACCTCTTCAGAGTCCCTCCCCAACAATAAGCGCGCCCAAAAGTTCCTGGAGTCGAGCCCCGGACATCCGGATCGGCGTCTCTTCTGCGAGCAGTGTGTGCTCTAAATTTTCTCCTGAGTGAGATGCTCAAGTCGCAACGCGACAAGGTGGAGTTGAGTACCACCAGCCAATGATTGATCATCGACAACTACAGGAGTGAATTTCTGTAACGGAGTCGATCATTATCAATGTGAAATCGTAAATTTTTGAGAGGTAAAAAGCTTACCTTTTTGAGTAGCCAGTAGTTTAAGCGAATTCGTAAATTACGCGCATTTACAAAAATTCCACCATTAATCTTTTCTGTAGCAGCAGAACATTATCTACTACTAATTTCACTCACGTTTCGTCCTTGTACATACTCGAGAGTACACATCGAGCCCTCACCTCGGCACAGCCTCAAATCGGCTTCTCCTCGGCAAAACGAGCAAACAGAAAAACATATAGGCATTACCAAATATTGCGGTGGAGCACAAAGGAGCAGTTCTCAGTAAGGGGGCCGCGGACACGAAAAACTAAATGTTGTCAATGGGAATTTTGGCAATATGTGATCATATGAGAATGTTTATTGCGCATCGCTGGGAAATTTAAGAGCTTTTGCTGATACTCAGCATAAATTCTCGCATTGCTCGTTTTTATAGCATCTTTAGGCTTCGACTCTGAGCAGATTGAATCACATTATTCGGTGCATGTTTATATTATGATGAGTTAATTTAGTTTCCAAACTTTTACTTAAAATGTTTGAACATATTTTGCGCTTTCAATACACTTTCCCAAACTTAGTACTATTGAATTTAAGGTATTGCTTTATGCTATTGCAAAGTATTTACAATTATGGACCTTTAAACACCCTAATAATTTCAATTAGTCAAATTTTCATATACCTATTCAATTTTGACTGCCTTGCTGCATTGGCCAACAGCAACAATATCACTCCATCGCATTAATTACCTTTTTTCTATCGTGCGGCCGCCATAATGGGTCGGCCGTTCAGTCTCTAATCACAGCGTGAGAGCGAGAAGAAGGGAGTGCATGAATGAACGTCGTCTACGGCGAACGCACGCGTTAAGGGGAGCGGAACAAGTAGCGCTCAACGGGTGCGGCCAATCACACACCCACGCAAAATCTCTCGGGGCCCACGCATCCCTCCCTCAACTTCTTTTAAAGAAGAAAACCTCTTCCACTCGCCCACGGCGCCTCTTCCCCATCCTGCGGAAGACACGGGAGAGAGAGAAAGAGAAACACGCTCTCCGTTCGTCGCGCCCACCCACGCGCAAAACAACCACTCCCCGAATATTTCTCTTCATATTCCACCCTGCATGCATGCACTTCTGAGATTCGCATATGCCTCTATCTTGGACACGCTCGCGGTTTTTACGTGAATACATCTGCGTTAGCAGGCAATGATTGGCGACTCTCAAAATACAAGATGAAGCTGCAGGCTTTAAATGGTGGAAGTGAATCATATTTACAACCAGATGTACACACTACCCCGAGAGCCGCCGCCCAATGGGCGTGTACCAAGGGTTGCTAGGTCTCCAGCCGTGAAAAGATGTAAAAATTTTGGAGGTGAAATGGTGACATGTATTATGGGAGTGTATTTAGAGAACCTCAGTTTTATTGTGGTCGCTTCTTCTGCGCGGAAGGAACGAGTTTTTCTACCTATCTGTTCGGCAGAGTATCTCTCTTATTTCATCGCATCTGTCAGACCTAGAAATGTAGTGAGGCGTCATGATAATATTCTCTGTGTCACTCGGAAACACACCAGTTCTGAATATCTCAAGCGGTCAATGTAATGATGCATCACTCAGTTATCTTTACCCTTTTATCCAAACCGACCGTTACAAATTGGTACGAATACCGAGTGATACGCGACCATTGAAGGACGTCAAGATGCTTGCGCCGTCGCTGGTGGAGCGCGCCATGTTGTTCCAGCCGTTCTTTTGAGGACATAGCGGTATAAATCCGAGGCCATTCATACGAAATGCAATGCCTTGCGTTTTCCATCGGCTATTAGTTGAGTATGGGCCAACGTCTTATATTTTACTTGAAATTTCAATATTCTTATTTTAATTTTTCACCAAAAAGAGCATAAAAAGTTTGTCATTTTCCTCAATGTGATAGATGTTATAGAAGAACTTAAGCTGGCCGTAGAATTATTGCGCCATCGCATATGCCTATACAGCGCGGACATTTTTGCCCGTACCTAAAAGAGGCGCTATTTGTATCTGGCCCCAATCCGCACACTTAGCAAACAATCTGCGTCAACTCGACGTCACTCTGCTTCCGCACAATGAGTGTGCTTTAGCCGATCGAAACAGACCGCAGTTATACCATTTGAATCATTAGCCATGAGGTTATAATGTCGGAATGGACCACTCCGCAAGCGTTACTTCGGCGTCTCCATTCAATTGGTGCCTCTTCGTTTAATTTATCCTAAAGATCGCTTCTCCTCCTATTAAACACTTTACGCCGGAGGCACCGGGGATCGTTACCGTGCCAACAGTGCTGATGCTGACGCACATGCATTTCCCGATAAAATATCGCGAGTGCCTATGTTCGTACCGCAGAAAGGCATCAATCAGGTCGCAGCAATTCGTCCCTCATAGAGGCAATGCAATGCGATCTCGCTGTATGAAGGTCACGCCGTGTAGATGACGGAATTTCCACAATCACTGATTGTCGCTACTGAAGCGAAAAGCGGTGAATGCGCGGGAAACGCCGAATTCGTTTCCCTGCCAACTTTTTTCCAAAAGAGCAATTGGGACCATAAAATTTATACTCGACAAAGTTTACAGTAATATGGTACACCTTGCAATCTCCAGTAGCACATGACTCTCGGGAAATCAAGATCTAATAATTATTATTCGGATCATTCAAAAGACACTCTTATGGTGTCCTTAGCCAAATTCACATCATGTCAACCACATGATGGTCTTCTGATCGCTATGTAGAAGAATAACGCTGCGTATTCGGCCTTCAACCATTGGATGGATGTAAATTGCGGAAAATGAGGACATTATTGAAGCCTTGACACACTTTGGAATATAAATCAATTTCCTTAAAATACCCCAATCATGTTAGGTTTACCGCAGCTAACAATTTTTGTACTCACGTTAAATATTTACAACTATAATTTACATCTACACGATGAACCACAAATTCCGTAAAATAGCAAGAGGTACGACGAGGAAATGTGAACACAAGCAGCACGTATCCTTAATAATCATAAAGAAAAATAGATTTGATATTATCAATGGAATTTGAATCCTCTGTTTTTTAGCCACGTAAAGAGGCACTAAAGGTTAAAAAATCCAACTATCAGAGGTACAAAGGTTAGATAGGACATAATCATTAAAAAACGTCATGTAACGCCTCTGGCTGTTTTATGTCGTAGGATGAGTGGAAAATGAAGCTCCGATTAATCTCCTAATGAAGGCATTAGGTAGATTGAACTTGTTGAGGCAAAAGATTAACAAAGATCACCAGGGGAAACTCACTTATTAAGCCTCAGGCGAGCGAATAATCCCGTAAATGCAAACAAAATTTCCGTCTAATGACACCATGTCATATCTTATTCGGTTCCCGGGGCTAGAAATTAATCAAGGAAGGAATGCAGTTTAGGAGTCACATCTTTAAAGCTGATCACAGCCAAAAGTGACGTATCTATACTAAAGCAATTCTCCATCATTCTTCTTAGGAAAGATATAGTTCTAACTATAAAACGAATTGTAAAAATTCAAGTAAAAGTAAAAAAACCACTCGCTTAACACTGCCAAATGATTTCCCATGATCAATTTACGAATTGAAAAACGTTTCTCAGAGGTAACCTGAAGACATTATACTAATTTACGCCACATATTTAAACAACACGCACTTTAAGAGAGGAACTCGTGTCCGTATATCTCTCTGAACCACTACCGATTTCCATTATCATTCAATAGTGAATTTCATTCATTTAAATGAAAAGTCTGAAGTCCTCATTCTTTCAACGCTACTGCAAATACCACTCAGTGCTCACAAACTAGAAGAGAGAGGTATTTAAGATAGTTTTATAAAGCATTGAGTGTCGTTCCTCATATACTTATTTTCTATCAGCAGAGTGAAATCATGGAGGAAATAACCTTGGTACGGTTAAACTCTTCCTAACGCAAATAAATTACATTTAATACAGAATTTTAAGTTTAAATAATTTGCATAACACTCATTTGAATATTCATCCTCCCGGGAGCACGCAGCAGTGAATACAGGGATAATGGCACAGCATACGCAGGTGTCACTCGACGACATTTAAAAGTGAAAGCGTACTTTAGCCACAAAGCCGATCAATGTCCAGGGGCCGCTCTTAATTTTGAATCCCGAGATCACCTTCAGTTGAAGTTGGTGGTGGAGGATCGGACCTCTTGAAACGTCGAGGTCGATACCTACTAAAAATATTATGGTCCAAGCCCTGAGAGAGCCCTTTTGTTGCCTAGGTACTCATCTCTTGGGCCGAAAATTGGACGATATGCATCTATTTACGGTGGTGAAAAATCATGGTATCCGTAACGCATTAGAACAGCGGATGGATGCGTTTCCTACAAACTGCCTCAGCTTCAGGGAGACGAGCATCTTCCCCCGGCAGGACCACCAAGGTTCCCAATAAATCCTCGTTGTAAACTCGTGTCATATTCACTCAATTGCCTCAGGCGCGACTTCATTATATTTACTCAACATTGTAAATGGAAGTAACTTTCATATTCCACATAAGTATTATTTAAGATGGGTTTCGAAGTGGTACGTCATCATCGGGTGGTGATCAGGTCCACCTGATGATGACGTGCCACGTCGAAACCCGGGTCGTCTTCAATAAAATTTATGTGGAATAACAATTTTAATTTCATTTACAATCATATGTTCCCGCCCACCGAATTACTTCATATGTTTCTCATTCAGATAGTTTATACGGGCTTCTCCAATGGGTAATCAGCATTGTCCGCGTATTTTGATACAGCTTCAATTGGATTGCAAGATCTTCGTGTAAGTGCGACCGACTTCATATCGCTTTCACAGCCACAAGTGCAGTCATGCTGACAGCGTCGCTTGTGGCCTTCCTTCCTTCCCACGTGAACGCTCCTCTCCTTGAAATCACGACTCGCGTAGGCGACTGGCACTACGTTTCTCTACCGCTGTACCACCATCTCCTCCCCCAAGCACCACCCTCCCTCATCTCCTGCAAACCGGGTCTCGGTCGCCTCCCATCCCCCACCTTCTGGCAGCTTCGGTGACGTCATCACCCACTCGCTGCGTGGGGGGCATGAAAAGGGGTGGGTGTAGTTGAAAGCGGAGGGGAGGGTGAGAGAGCGTGGGATGAATGAAGTAGACCCGGAGAGAGGGGAAGCATTGGGATGTGAAACTCCCCTGGCCCCCTTCCCAAAACGCCCCTCAGCCCATCACTCGCCCTTATTCGCAGATCTCTACGGGTACACCGGAAGAAAAGGTTGGCAGATGAAACCCTAGGGTTGGGAATCATATCCAACTAAAACAGACAATGGGCAGTCATTCAATTAATTGAGCGAGGCTTACACTTTAGGTAGGCACCATATCCAATATCAGTCGATTGCACGAAGAAATCGAAAATATCGGACAAATATTTGATCGTGGATCCCTTGCAATCTCCCTGGCCCAGCGTAGATATTCCTCACCAGCTGCTCCCTTTTTTGCACGAGAGACCTTACCCATTCAATAGGAAGTAAAATTATTACCCTTTGGTGCAAGTTCAGTGGAGAGTTGCTTCAATTCTAGCAAGTAACTTATTCAAAAAGCCTCTTCTCTTTCAAGAAATTATTTTTGTTTTGTCGAGTCATGTCAATCTCCCAGTGAAATTCATTTTGAAAAACGTCCAAACTAACGGGGAAAAAATTGCACATCTCTAATGAGCTTTCTCATACCGCCATATTTCCGAAAAATTGTCCGATTTTCTAACGAGTTGGGTCTATGATCCAACAAGAGGTAGCCAGGGTTCTCCAGAGTGCCGTTAAAACTATTAATGTGACATGGAAGTCAAATTAGCGAATATCTATTGAAAATTTTGGGTACACCCGAGCGACTTAGATTTTAGAGCGATTAGAGCTGATTTTTGGAATAATTTTTTTCCATGCAAGAAAAATTGAATGCCTCACCCAACCTTGTCAGTGTTGTTACGGGATGCTGCTGTGGGTCAGGCGTTAGCTCCCCTGGGGTGGCTGCGCGGAGTTGGGGGGCGATGAGGGGAGATAGGAGCGGGGGCGGACCTACCTACTCTCTGTCTGGCCGGGGCCGCTGCATCGATCCACGACGCCCACCTATATATTCCATCCCCCAGTCAGAAGAGCCTCCCGCCCCTCTTCAGCCTCCTCCTGCACCCCTAACCTGCCCCTCCTCCCTCGTCTCGATGCCTTCTTCACCCGCACACCGCGCCCTTATTCTTCTGCTTCCGTTCTTCCTCTCCCTCTCGCCCGATGGACCCAGCGCTCCTTTTCCGGGGCATTCCGATAGGACCGTCCCAACGCTCTTGCACTCATCTGGAGTCTCCATCGTAACCTCTCTCACTAACATTCATATAAACACCCTTCCTTTGGCCTCAAACATGATTTCCGAGTGTTGAATTTCCCAGAGAAGAAGGAGGTATCTCGGTGAATGCCGCAGCTTAACCAACCTCTACAAGATACCCGGCGATTCCCCGCCGTCGGAGTGGGAAAGGGGTGTCAGGAATGAAAAATGGGTGGGAGATAGAACTGAAATGGGGAGGGAATGACGTGGAATGAAATATTTACTAGTTATCTGATTGTACATTGAAGTGGATAGCACAAGTTTTGCTTAAGCCACTGATGTAGCGTGGGAAGAGGGAATTTTGACAATCAGCAGTTCGGAGAAGATTATCTCTTATTTAGTCAAATCTATCACCTCTAGAGATACATGGTGGGGTAAAAATAGTATTCTCCGCTTCTTTCTAAAACTCGCATGATGATGATAACCTAATCATATTTTATGAAATGTATTAAGGACACTCACCTGGAGCCTCTATCGTCACCTCTCTCACTAACATTCATATAAGCACCCTTTCTTTGGCCTCAAACATAATTTCCGAGTGTTGAATTTCCCAGAGAAGACGGAGGTATCTCGGTGGATGCCGCAGCTTTACCAACCTCTACATGATATCCGGCAATTCGTCGCCGTCGGAGTGGGAAGGGAGTAACAGGAATGAAACCATTACTGAAAATTGGAGGGAGACGGAACTGAAATGGGGAGAGAACGAGGTGGAATGGAATATTTAATACCGTCTTTCACCGCATAATCGTCGCATGTTAATTCTGTTCGTCACGACACTTGCTGTCAAAGGAAAAATTTGTCTAATTTTGAACTCTACCTGACAAAAATTTCTGCCTACCATTCACAAATACTGAGGAGTGGAGACCGGGGCTAGTTGGGCACAATTTTGTCTTATGAATTTTCTATTTTTTTCTATTCTAAAACTAATCTCTAAACAGGAAGAAAATAGTATCGATTTGCAGTCTTAAATGTTTATGCATTGTATTTAATATAGGCCTTTATGTGACCTTCATGTGCAGGCCTTCAGGCCAATGCATTGCATTTAATGTGCAATCGTGAGATCTTAGCTTTGCAATAAAGGCAGTTAAGTACGTAATAAATGACATATGTATAACTAATATCGGCGCGATTATATTTTCTTTATTTCCCCTCATAATGGTCGCACCATACTTTTTAGCGAAAAAAATGGCAAAAAATCTGCGACGATTATGCGGTGAAATAGGGTAGTTATCAAATTGTACATTGGAGTTCATAGCTCTAGTTTTGCTTAAGTCACTAATGTAGCGTGGGAAGAGGGAATTCTGATAAACAACAGTTTGGAGAAGTATTTCTCTTATTTTGTCACATCTATCACCTCTAAAGATACATGGTTGGGTTAAAATAGTGATCTCCGCTTCTTCCTGAAACTCGCATGATGATGATAACCAAATCATATTTTATGAAATATATCAAGGTTTATTATATTTTATAATCTATACTAAAATATCAAATTTAGTAGTATCTGTGTGTTCGCTAGTCTTCTCCTCGAGAACTTCAGAAACGACTGACCCAAAAATTTCCAGGATTTTAGCGTCTATATTCACCTGCGCTAGAGGCCACATTAAAAAGGCCTCGGGGATAAAAGGGCCCTCAAAATGGATCCTTATGCCTATTTTACTCCCACGAGAAAAGCATTGGAATCAGTTCCGATATTTTTTTCTTTTTATTATTTGCAATCAAAAAATGGGGTTATTATTTTCTCTACCAGATGGGATAATGAATGATAATTTTTATTATTGCAATTTTTCTTGTTAAGTGCTTCATTTTTGCTCGAAAATTACGTTTTAAATTTAAAATTTAGCAAATTTCTCTGATTCAGCGATAGCATATTTCATTGGCTACCAGAGGATTGGCTATGAACGGGAAATAATTTCTGTTGGGCCAGATAGGCTTATCTTGTATTATTTAAAGAGCAATATTTGTACGTATGTATCATTTCATCTTCACACCACCATTGTCTTTGTAAATTTTACGTGTTCCTATCCACTTTCTTTCTACCTTTCTGTATAAACATTTATATGAGTATATATATATATATATATATATATATATATATATATATATATATATATATATATATATATATATATGTATTATTTAAAGAGCAATATTTGTACGTATGTATGAAGAGGTATGTAAATATATATATATATATATATATATATATATATATATATAAGGCGAGTAAATATTTATTCGAAAACTACCTAACCGTTTCTCAGAGTCAGTAGTTAAGGGTTTAAGGATAGAAGAAATCCATTGAGTCAAAGGCCTCAGGGCGGTAAGGTTAAATTGGGCTCCTATTTTACTCTTACAGGAAAATTTCATAGAGGGTAGGACATTGAAAATGAAATATAAATTTCTTCATGAGAAAATGATAATGGTGTTTTTAACTAGTGATTATCATCTTCCTAAAATCTGAATATATTTCTCTCCACTCCTGCTATATGAATCAAATAAAGAGGAAAGTAAATAGAAAGAGATACCAGGAATTAAGGGAACTAGCATTAGATAAGGAAGGGTAGAGGGCTGCAGTTAACCTATTCTAGGATTGAACAACCAATGATGATGAAAATTATATGTAGTATGTAGCATTTAAATGGTTCACAGAGGTTAAGTCAGTTACCGATGGCTGTGACGTCAGTTACTACATATTAATTTCAATTACTGCTCAGGTCGCAAAGTAGAATATGCCGTTTCAGTTCTGTAGAAATACTGCAGTATATGTTTACTAAGGGCCGAATCCTGAATTCTCGCTATAGCAGAATCTCCGCTGGATACGTCATCAGATGTTATAGCGGGCCCGCCTCCGCTACTAACGCCCGCTACTAGCCCACTACAGCAATCATGGCCGCCGGATTTCGTCTGTTGGACGTATCTTATTTATAATCAATAAATTTTGATGTAAAGCGAGCTATATTCTCATGATAACCATTTAAAATTAAATAAAAATATATGCTTAGTATATGCTCGCTTAGATGCTGAAGGGAGTATAGAACGTAAAATAACTAATGCCATCAAAACCGTATTGATGCCTCCTCGGCTTACAAATTTTAATTGCTGTTAACTTACAGATGGGCTTTGTCATCGCTTAAAAAAAAACAATTTAATTTAGCACAAGCTTAACAATAATGCAGTAATCACCCACCTTGTGCCTAAAAAATCCACATTTTGCCAAAAATACTTATATCAACAAATCCGTTTTCCAGCCACCTCTGCCAACAATCAATTAATGTTAGTTTAGGTGTTGAGATCACTATGTCACTGAAAAATCATTTCATTTTATGTAAAATTGTACCTAATACTTTTAATATTGTGTGGTATAAATGACGAGTAAAAGGTTTGACGAAGTTTTATTAATATCGATGGAATTGTACAGTGCTTCTCCCTCTGTTTACCATACGTCGTTATATTCGTCTCATGATGAATGACACGTACCTCTCTGGGCTTTAAAACACAAATCATATATAAAGGATAGCGCTAATGTCTAACCTATTCTGCAAAACAAATTAGATAGATGGTATTACCTCTAAATTTGCCGTCAACAGTCACGAAGTTTGTTGGTGATGCGAACGATATATGTGCGCAAAACTATCATTGTCTGCGTCTTTTATTATTTCATTTCATTGCAGTCCCATGTTGCATGTCGAGGTCAGTGGACAGCCGTCAGTATAGTGTTCTTTGAGTACAGAAGTTCATACAGATTCGAGAATATTGCTTGAGCACAGTGAGCTGATTGTTAACATGTATCAACAGGTGCTAAACGGCAATATTGCAGATTTTTGCGATATTTACTATATATTGAACGCATACCTAGCAGAGAAGGAACATTAGGGACCGGGAAAATCCCATGGAAATGTTAATGGAGAGCGAATTCCGAGCAAGAGATCGTTTCTCCAAAGAAACAGTGAGAGATGTGATTCTTCCAATGATTTCTCCCCATAATTCGGACTTACGAGTATCACCCCTCCATCCATTTTTAAAGTAACTGTCATGCTTGAGGTTTTATGCCATGGGAAGATTTCAGGTAGGAGATTTTTGTTTCAGTTATGGCATTGTTATAGACAGTGCTGTTATAACCCCCTTACTTTACTGTGGTAATATGGATGAACCAATTGGTCATTTCACCACACTTCTGGTTAAATGATCGTTATACAAGAGCAAGGAAAGGAAGGTATCCAAAAAGTCTTTGAAGTTGCTTAAACATGGCATGTTCTGGTTTGCATACATTGCATTCTGCAACTCCAAAGCTAGCATAGTTTTCCTATTTTTAGATTGTTTGTGGTGACCTGATTAACGGGGCACAATCGTCTGTCTCCCGCATCATAAAGATAGGTAGATCTCACACCTTATCATGTTATGTTCACACTAGTATGGGCCGGGCCGACTCCGTACCTTCTTCCAACTTGAACCTTAATTTCAATGATATGTGGGGTTTCTGCCTTTAATCTCTAGCAAATCTACCAATGTTTAGCTAAGTATGGATAAAGTTGTCTGGTGGAGAGGAGGAGATTTTACTCTGATATGGCCTTGGAGGAGTTAAAAACCACAAAATGCTTCGATTAGGTTTCGTCAGTAAAGACGCCGATATCATCCGATTAAGCCCAATGGCTGATGAAATTCGGATACCAGGGTACAGGAGTCATTTCATTACTATGAGGCTACCCGGAAAACAGAGGGAGGGTTAATCGGTAGGTGCCCAGAGAATTTTCACCTGCTCCCAATGCTCCCAGTTCAGTTCCCTTCTCTCTTCACGAGAAGCGTTATGACATTCCTCGCCATATGCCTTTGCAGCGACCCTCAGAGCATTTGGAGATGTAGAAATTGAATCTAGGCTTCAATCTGAGCAACAGCTCCAGCCCACTGCGGCAGCACAGCTAAATTGGTTTCACGAAGGTTTCAATATCAAAACAGATAACGTTTGTGGAAAATTTTATCGTGGTGCAACCATAGATTTTCAAGTATAACCAGTAAATAAAGTGCATCTGAAATATCTAAGGATGCAGTGACACGAGAATTTTAGCAGCCAAAGCGGCTTAGTGACAAAAGTTCTAAGTCTGGACCAAACGTCCATTGTGTACAAGTTCAGGATTAGCGATGGTGATTACTCACATGATGCCTTTCCGTCGTGATCATTTTCAAGGACAGCGCCAGGTGCAGTGGTCGCAATTCCTTCCTTCTCCTTCATTAGAGCACATTTGCGTACTCAGTCCTTTGCATACTCGCACGTGAAAAAGGAACTGAAGACAATCACAGTGAAAGTTGAGTTTTAATCAAGTGGGGATTGTAAACACTGCTGACATGATGCTCGCAGTTGTGACTAAAATGACTGTTTGATAGTTTAAGCAATAAATTTCACTATCACTGAAAAGCTTTATCTCAAACAAACGCTGTGCTAGTCCGAGGAAAATGACCATATCAATCCGGCTTTACACGGGGGGATACCCACGAAAGGCAATAAATGCGACGCTGTCAATCCATACGTAACGGATGTTACATACCTTATAAAAGATATCTTTTCTTTCAAGTATATTTTTACATCCATTTTCAGATCGGATATAAGCTAAAAGGTCCTGTCTTAGTAAGAATGGCAAGCTTATTAGCCATACTTGAATTTATCTAAAGAAGTGCAGCCAAAAATTACCATGCGTAACGGGCTTAACACAATTATGAACAAGCTATTGGGGGTACAGAGCGAAAAAAAAACTCTGTTCCTTAAAGATACCTATTAAAGAAGTAAAGACTATTTCTGCTCTTGTCATTGGCCGCTCAATCCTATGATTGGTTGACTGCAGCCCTCCACCCTTTCCTATCTAATACTAGCTCCCTTACCTCCTGGTATCTCTTTATATGGAATTTCCACATTATTTGGTCCATGAACATATTCCTAGATCTTCCTCTGGGGACTTCCCTCTATTTTATCTTCAATTATAGTCTTCACCAACCAATTGTGTTTACGGATTTTCATCTTCAAATTTCAATTACATATCCAAAAAAAACTTACGCATTTACACGGCTGGTGACCTAACACAACCCCTACCACACGCCCATGCGGCGGCTCGTGGGCTATAGTGTAGATGAAGAATGTGTTCAATCCATCTGATTTTTCTTTTCTATAAGGTGTTCCATATGGTCCTTTCCTCGTTTACTCTTCTGTAAACTTCATCATTTCGTATTTTTCCCGTCCATTTTGTCTTCAGCATCCTCCTCCATTTGTTAGTTTGAGTTTCAATTCTTCTTCCGTCTCTCATTCGCATTTATGCTCTATGTAATATAAATATTATTTTTAGTCGATAATTAGAACTGATATTGTAAGAAGTTAAACAATTAGTTGATTCAGTGTTTCAACGGATATTACACTGATTTTGTAGCGGTTGTTACATCATTTTTACCCCTTATATAAAGGCCTATAAATTGTAAATTTACATCACTCAATAACCTGTTGTTTTATTTATATGCTAAAAAGTATTGGATTGCGTAAACTCCACATGACATCCAAGTCGTTAAACAAAAATAACACGAAAGTTTTTCCTGTTTTCTGGTTGATCATAATTAATTCTGCCTACTGTTCAACTAAATTGTGGAATTCAAAAAGTAGGGTAGTTCATAGAATAATAGTTAACCCATGCATAGTATTTTTTATTGATGTGTTGAGTGTTTTATTATTTATTGCTTTTGATGGAGATTATAAAGAACATACAATGTTAAATGATGCTTGATATTTTGCATAAATTCCCCTGTTGTACGTATTGGCTGTGCAGCATATTCTGGAGCCCTGAGAAGAAAAGACATTCCATATCGGCAACTGTTGCTGGGTAATCGTTGCACAATGGAATTGCCGTTCGGATGCAAATATCTGTTCGTCCACTCACATTCCGGCGACCGCCGCGTCGAGCACGGTGGCGCTGATGCCGCGGTTGGAAAGCTGGGAGCAAGGGTGGAAATGAGATGAGGCGAAAGCATAGTGTGAGTTTTCCTCTCTCTCTCCATCTCAGGGAAACACAGAAAATGCTATGTAGGGAGTTTTGCAAGTCATGCACGGCACCTAATGGCACATATCTGATGGAGACACCAATTTGATATTCGTCACGCTATGGACCGGCTACTTCACGGTGCTCGCTTGATCAAAATCGGCACGGAACTAGCGGAAATCTGGGCAGACTTGGCAAGAGCTTATCAAAAATATTTTGTCACAAGGTGACAACAGAGGAAGATTATTACCACTGAAGGCTTTCATCGGCTGATGAGGTCGTCGAGTTATCTGCACATCGTGCAGTCATATGCACGCATTAAAATATTAGCAAGCGATGAGGAGAAAGTGAGTTCTTTAATATTAGGCATGGCAGTATCATTGGTAATACTTTCCAGCTACGCTGGGAACCTACGAGCAAAAGACTGTTAACGAACTTCATCGTAACCCCGTTTGATAAATCGCAACTCCATTCACAGAAAACGCCGCGATGTACGAAATTCTGGAGAGAATCAGCCATTTGACCCGTGGCGTAACAGCTCGCCTCCATTGAAATGATTTTACACGTTGGCAGTTCTGCCTCGCGCGCAATGTCGGAACAGGGAGGATATTGTTGGGGGATAGGATTGTCGAGGGAAATTACGGGGAGTAAGAGGAGAGTTTTGTCGGGAGAGGGTCAGAACGTGTTGAGATGGAGTGGAAAGTGTATGTGCAAGTGGTGTGTGGAGAAGGAGCGCGGAAAAATCGAGAAAATAAGTACGAGTGTCAGGAAGTAGAGAAAGTGGACAATGCAAGGAGGATCAGTACTACAACCAGAAGGATACAGAGGTGGGACATGATTTGTATGGAGGTGAGGAATGAGGAAGGTTAATGTGTAACTACTGGAATTACATGTGACACGGGAAATAGAAAACGTTGTTCAGAATAAACAATAACGTGACTGATGAGTACACATTTGTATTAAATGTGAAACGGGTAAAGAAAACGTTGCTCAATACATAATAAACGAGTTACAGCCCTGACTGGGACTCGAACCAGCATCCCTCGATATCGGGCACTGTGCTCTAGCCAGTTAGCTATCAAGGCCTCCTCCCCCGATGAGGATTTTTTTTGCAGGTGACTCAGTAAAGTTAATACCGTGGCTAGGCCCGGGATCCTCAAAACTTTCGCAATATGACCTTTCGCCGCCACTCCTCTTCCTAGGCCTTACACACTGCGTGGCGATCCTCATGCTTGTCTAAAAAAATGGTCATTTACACAATGACCTTCTTCTTTCTTTTCTTCCTATATATCTTAGATCTGTCTCTCTAGAAATATTTTTTTCCTACAACTTATCATTATATGGAGAGGTCCAGCTATCTTTCCATCGTTAAACTGGTCTTCCTGGTAGACGGTGACCCTCTGGACTACCACGTAATACAATCTTGGGAATCCTTGAGTCATCCACTCTTTCCAGAAGGCCTCTCCAAAAACATTTTCTCTTTCTACCCCAACTTACAATATCTTCAACATTACTGTAACAATATGCATACACAATATGTTTCGGATATAAATTTACCACAGACATATCAATGAACAAAATCCATTACAAAACAACATGCTCTATGTACATAGGTCTCAAACAAGTAAATGTTTGGTAATCCTTCTCTTAAATATTGCGAGTGTTGCACTGTCTTTTACTTGTTTTGGCAGGTCATTCCACAAATTTGAAGCTACTACCGTAAAGGATTTTTGAAATGTAGCTGTCCGGAACTGGGGGGCATACATCAAACACGGGTCTTGTCTTGTCACTACATTTGTATATTTACAGCTAGGGGGAAAAAGATCAATTAAATACTGTGGGCTCCCATGTTTGAGGAGATTGAACATAAAGCAAGCCATATTGTATTATCTCCTCGATTTGATATCAAGTCAGGAGAGCTTTTTGAAATACGGGGTAATATGTTCATCTCGGGGCAAGGGGCAATAGATTTTTATGGATTTTTAATTGGTGTAATATTGCATTTATTTTGTTGGATAACCACATCGTGTGATCTTTCCAAGAAAGGTTCATGGTTAATGTAAGCCCTAGGTTTTTCACACTATTACTGAACGATATGCTCACTTAATGGACCGTTATTATGGACAGTACTGTAAAATTTAGATTAGATACTGCCATAGTGTTACCAATGATGAAAGATTTAGTTTTTGAGGAGTTTAACACGAGGAAATTTTGCTTGGCCCAAGATGAGATTGCGGATACGTCTTCATTTACCTTTTTGATCGTATCGCCAAGTTTCTTTGGAAGACAATGGCAACAGATCTGCAAGTAATCTGCATAGATCATGCATTTACAGTGAACAATACAATTTGGAAGGTCTCTAATATACAACGAGAACAACAGTGTAGATCAACTACAGACCATATCTTCTATGACAGATAATGGAGAAGTGTTATGAATATGAGATAGTGGATGTGTACCAACTGCTTGTGGATTTTCGACTAGCGTACGGTAGTTAAAGATAAATAAGCTGAACCAAACCATTATGTCCATTGAATTCCAAAACAAAATTATCAGAGTGGTACAAATGACCCTAAAGAATACAAAAATATGAAATAGATGGAAGCCTCACCAGATAATTCAAAGTTAATTAGGGCTTACGACAAGGTGATGTGCTATCCACCATGCTCTTCAATGTGGTCCAGGAGAAAATGACGTGAAAAACAGAAGTCAGCAACCCAAGAGGAGTATTGTTCAACCGTATATATTATAAAACCTAACATACGTCGATTATGTTGATATGAATATCTAGAAGACCCAAGGATCTCAAGGAAGGACTGGAGAGATTAGAGATGGAGGCAGAGAAAGTTGGACTCAAGGTGAACTGTGCCAAAACACAACTTTATTCTCTACCAAGAAAAGGGCCACTGTGACAGATAAATACATAAAATTAAATGAGAACAGGAATGAGAGTTGTAATGAGTTCAAGTATTTGGAAGTGTTGGTGACTAAAATAATTAAATAAAGGAAGAAATAAAAGCTATGATTGCAACAGGCAATAGAGCTAATCGAGCATATTTGAAAGCGCCAAGTCACAACATTTCAAAAGGAAGTTAGAAACAAAGGTTTAACAAACTGTCCTTATGTATGGTTCCAAAACAAGGACCATGACTTCTACGAATTAAGATATTCTTAATAAATGGGAAAGGAAAGTTCCAAGGAAGCTTTATGGTGCAACAAAGGAATTCAAACATTGGAGAATACGGAAGAATGGAGAACTAGCGGAACCGTAGGTACACCCTAACATAGTGAAAGAAATTAAGAGTAATAGTTTACGATGTCTAGGGTATGTGGAGAGTACGGATGAAGAGAAAATGGCCAAGAAGTTATACCTTGTACACCCAGACGGTAGTAGACTGAGAGGAAGGCCCCGAAAATATGGCTGGACGATGTAGAGGAGGATCTGAGGAAGATGAGAGTAAGAAGATGGAGAGCGCATGCTAGAGATTGTGATGAGCTAGAGATTATAATGTCGGAGAGGCCTGGAAGGTCCTTCAAAGGCTCTCTAGCACCAAGGAGTAAGTAGGCAATCAAAAAAGCATACGTTCGTTGGGTAAAATTTAACTTAGAAGTCTTTTATGAGCAATAGATCTCAGAAGCTAAAAGTCAAACTTCCCAACATCCTTTATCCCTCAGCATGTCCGAACCAATGAAGAGCGCTCCTTTAATAAATGTCAAATATCGGAGAATCCAGTACAATTTCTTGAGTGACCTACACATTCCTAACACTGAGAGAAAGAGTACTTGACACTCCCACTCACAGCACTCCATCAAAAATTACAAATGACAATAATGAATGGGTTAAGAATAATTATGTACTTTTAAGCTTTCTCCGACGACTGAGGGATAAACATATTTAGAACGTTTGATCATCACCTTTGTATTTCTTCTACTACCTTTCCCAGTTTTATTTGCACGGACTTTCCGAGGAAGTCATGAATACCTATACTTTCTTACAATTTATGAGTGGGTTCCTCCATTCCTAACGTTATAAGGAAAGGGTCCTTGCTTCTTGGATGAGGTTAATGGCTATATTGTCTGCCGACCTTAACGCTAGGTATTAAGGGCAGAAATCAAGGTATTTGCGTACCTTTTCGGCATCAAATTAACCTCAAAGCAGCAGGAAAAGCAAGTATGAAGTGCATTAACATTGAAGTTACCTTTCAAAATCGATCATCTATTACACCTCCAGTTGTGCTCAACCTTGACCACTTTCCCGTGTTTGTGAAAGAAAATCGACTTGCATTATGAGGGCAAACTGCCATCTATTCCCTTGTCTGGATATTTACTCCTGTCACGTAATAGCCGGTGAAAAACGAGGCTGCCGCGGTCCATGAGCTCTTTCTACTTCGGCTACAGCGGAAGAGAGCGGTACGATGGATATGCAGATGATATTACTCCCCGCAGACTCGGTCGTCGTCATGGCCCGGGGATTCCGGACCGAGGCCGAGCGATCGCTCGGCAAAGCCGCGGCCGGGTCATGCAGCCGCTCAATCCGGAATAGCATCGGAGAGTCGGCGAGGGGGGGGAGAGGAGGAGGGAGAAGGGGGGCAGAAAGATGGGGAGGGAGGTGATAGAAAAGGGGGAGATGGCCAACGGAGCCGACTCCGCAAAAGGCTCGGCCCGTTTCCCCAGACCAGAGGCGAGAAATCCACTGCTGCTCTCCATTCCTGATCGGTCTTGGGATTCCTCTTCGACACTGAGTCAAATCTGCCGCGCAAAGTACAAGCCAGCATTATTAAATAGCGTTGAGTTTTTATGGCACGTCGATGGCTGAGGTTACTTGTACCATGCGCAATCCAAGGATTACATTCTATGCGATGTTGGAAGGGCACGTTATTGAGGAAGCAACAAAAATACTTCCGAGTTCGCTCCATTAATGTGCTTTTGTCATATTCAAATAACGATTTAAGTGACAATATTGATGAACAATACCAAATTGCATTGATCAATCTGGTTGTTTAAAAGACAGCACTTTGACTACACTATCTACTTAGCTAATAGAACGCTTCCGCGGCCCATTATTCGAGTGAGCGGAAGGGCCGGCGATAGAGCCCAGATCTAGACTCAGTTGATCGGCCTGGAGTGGCTCGTAACTCATTTGTCTCTCCTCCCCCCCTCTCCCCATGTGCGGCGCCAGAGATCTCGAGTCACTCCCCAGCCGTTTCAGTTTAGAGCTTCGTGAGTACCATCTCCGGACACCCAAAGAGAAGCGGAGTGGAATAAGGACAGCAACATGCGACCTCGAAAAGGCGTCGAAACGGGATTAGCTGCCCGCTAATGAACATGCATCTCTTATCCTCGGTCAGATACATCACGCACCAATATACAGGGAGTACCAAGTGCCTTTCTCGCACTTGAATTGCAGGGTTTAAACGGCAGTGAGACCCACTTGAGTACCCGAATGTGAAGGGATTAAGGAAGGAATGAAACGGCAGATAAGCATGCAAAAACGGAAGCTTACTAAAAATGTGTTAGCCCATTGTCAGGGCAAGCAAAGTTATGGAATGGTACCAGCTATATCCACTGTAGTAAAGTCTGAGATCAAGAGTTTTGTAACAGCCAAACGCTTCTCGAGATTTAGCCATCGTTACCAGGCCATAGACAATCAAGAAAGATCAATGATAGACCAAACTCTTCTTACGCAAAGAAAAAGCTTCTTTCATTAGAAGGAAGTAGCAATAGTACTGCAGTAGGGTTGGTAACCATCCCATTCCGAGTAAAATAGTATCCGCACAATATGGGAATTGAAGATATACCAGGTAACAGATGATGTAAGAGATTGAAGGAACTATATCATACAGCGCAAATGCCTAGTACTATCTAGGACTTGGAATTTTTACTTGGATACTGCCTTTCTGATACGAGGAATGTCATAGATAAACGCATTTGGAGATTCAGGAGATCAGCACTCATGAAGATGGATATGACAATGGACTTAAGTGCCTTGAGGACCTGATTGATAAAACTCCATCGTGCAAAATTTGCGATGCAGATTCGCTGGCGTCCGAGAAGTAACGCCCATTTGACAGCGCTACGATGAAATGGTAATAGGAGGGGTATAGCACTAAAAATGGCCACGCATGGGGAGGAAAAACAAAGCCAGACTGGAAATACGAGAGAAGAGGGAAAAGAAGGAGACCTGGAATCTGCATTATGCACCACCAAATGCACAAATTATGCTCATCATTGATATTATATTACTATATGACTGATTAATGTATCATCAAAAATTGTATAAAAGCACATGAAAATTTTTCTGCTCCAGAAACTCAAGAAGCTGTGCCATCCACTAAAAATCCTCACTATATCTGTTGTATGGATACACTTCCCCACTGTAGGGTACTCTTCCCCACTGAGGACTTACTCCTGACGCATTAAATGATTTCTCACTTCAGTTTCTTAAATGCGGGCAGCACTAAATAGCAATTTATTGAGAAAAGTTTTTAAGGTTTACTGTAAATTATAATGCGATGTAATGTTTTCTGGTAGACTTCTTTGTGCTTAGTAAAAACTATACACAGAATATGCGCACAATTTGCTTGGAGGTCGTTCCTATTAGAACAACTCAAATGAAGCCAATGATGCCATTTAGTGACAAAATATAGCAAAAAAATTTTAGGCCATTGAGTTCCTTTTCCATTTAATCGGTAAGTAAGCAATAAAAAGTGAAAGAGGAAATTAGACCGATAGGAGGAAGTGAAGCTCGTGTCCTTACCGACATAGAATCTTAGGAAAGGTTTGGATCATTTGGAGACGAGGGCAGATATAAGAGGAGCTTGAGTCCCACATTAGCAAATTTCTGACAACAAAAACCTACTGGCCAAGTATTTGACTCATATTATGAAGTCACGGAGGGATTGTAACAGTTGAATTTTCTCCTTGAGAGAATCACGTGAGAAAAAGCCAATAAAACCGCTGAATAGCACTAAAGTGGGATTTAGGGTGCTCCGAATCCTATAACTAGCTCATATGGCCAAAGATAATATTTTAATACCATATAAAACAAAGCATCCATACCCTAGACAAGACTTGAGTCCACGACATTCCCCTCTTCTCGTTCGACGAGGCAGAGGGCTCGCGGGCGATCGGCGCATGTGTGCCCCTTGATCAATGTATACACGAGAGGTGAAAGACGACAGAAAGAATGTCTCAGTACTGCCCAACAGCGTTTTCAAATGTTTCGGGCTGAAGATAGAAGAGATAAAAAGCTGAATTAAAGTGAAGCAATCACTATCAAAATTTCAATTAAAGTCTCAATGATCACGCTCGCAGCAGAGAAATAATAGAATTCAGGGCTGCCACGCACGGAACGCGAGTCACTGTGTAATTTTACGAATTACCGTGTATCACTCTGAAAAAGGCATCTAATAAATGATTCATCGGAAGATTGATACGGTTTGCACCGCTTCTGGCAACTGGAGCACATATTTAATTCATATATGAGAACCAAACGAAAGATACGGTTCTCCTGTTAACTAATTTTGAAGCGGAGCGCTAGCACAAACTTTCGTGATCAAACGGACAAACTTCCTCGTCATTGACACACGAAAAAAAGCTCATGAGCTTGGAAACAGAGTAACCAAGAGAGTATACGAAACTAAATTTAATTGACGCGTAAAAATTTCCTACTAGTTCGCTTTTTGGGTTTGTTTCGCCGTAATATGATTTTTAGAAATCGAGTTGCAGTGGCACAGAATATTCCGATGGAATCGATTTCACATTTGGGGAGGAGTGAGGGCTGAACCCAACAACGCGCGCCAACTTGAACGAACCAGCAGCGTTAGAAGAGAGAGAAAGGGAGTGAGAGAGAGAGAGAGAGAGAGAGATCGGAGAGAGCGTACACTTATTTTTTCAGAGTTTGTTACTCTCCAACTTTACGGCACCTCAAGTTTCCTTAACGACCTCCTCGGGAGGGAGGAAAGCAGAAACAAATAGTTGAACTACGTCTCGCTAGAGGGAATGGGGAGGAAGGAAAGGTGTAAGGGGACGAAGACGAGAAGCGAGGAGACAAAAAAGGACCAATACTTGCCTAAATGACAAAATAAAACTATTGAAAGCTTTCGCCATCCCTTCAGATATTGCGATAGTTGAGAAGCCAACGAAAAGAAAGTCGTTTAGGCTGCGCCGAAGACGAAAGCGAGCCTTTTCCGAGAATCCGTGTGCGTCAGCTTCGACTGCGTCTGCGTCGATTTTCCAAAGTTGCAGAAGTCATCTCGCTCGTTTCGCCGCAAGCAGAGCAGTATTAATCGATAGCTAATTTAATTTGTTTTACAATTTAATTCGCTCTCTTGTATTTCCCCAGGGCATCAATTTGGAGCCGGAATCTGAAATTTTGCTAAAAATTCCATAACTCAGATATGAAATGAAAACTCCAACGCCCAATACGACCGCCAGTCACTCGCACCACGCAAATGTATGTTACCCACTAAAGGGAGTGCTCGAATTGCAGTCGCACACCCAATCAAGGGAGAATACAGGTGATTCAATGGTATTGTTATTCACAAAGTTTTAGAGCTGGAAGAGATCACTCCCTAATCGTTACATTGCCGTTTTACGTAATACCGCTCTACCTCAGGACTGATTTTAAAGACGTATCTTCATAAAATAAAACTCTTCTCTCGAGCAAGCTACTCCCATTTCCGAGCCTTCGAAGTTCACCAGAATGCACTTCATGCAGCACAATCCTAGAGCCACGAATGTAAGTGAATGACGTCTTGACGCGACCTATTTTCAATTGAGGTGTAACATTAATTCGCAGCTTAATAGAGGCCAATATTGGTAATGGATGCTTCATCGCCTATTACCACTTATGATAGCGTTCAAAAATTCATCGAATGTAAGTGTGCCATCGAGCTTCACCTAAATTCAGACTTTTTTCCGAAGGCAACTGGTTGTGAAAATTTTAATCCGTGTCGTAAGCTTTAAGTTAACCAGTGATGTATTTTGCTATTATGGAGAACATTGAAGTCTGAGTAGCCATGAACAAGAGTCACTCGAAGGATTTCTAGTAATACAATGAGCCATGACGTCGCTGTGAGATGCAAGCTTTGTAAAGAACCAACGGTACAACGGAACCAACGGTCATGAGGGATGGGGATATTAGAGTGGTGGCTAGAGTACTGGCTTTGAAACCCGGAAGTGACGGTGAGTTTTCATTGGGTCTCCACTTGAGTCTCTCGTAGAGGGTACTCCAAGGGTAGTGCTCCGTCTATCGAAAGAGACTTTCAACTAGGGTCCGATGGATGCAAATTCAAAGAACTGCGTACCTAGCCGCGCATTAGCGTTTGCCGAGCCATCCGCTAAGGTCACATACTCGTATGAAATTCTCAGTGAAACATCATTCATTTCGTTGCAAGCGCTTTGATGCCTGCGCTGGGTACTTGCCCACCTACCCTCGATTCCACAAATGGTCCTACCATCTATAGCCTACCCACCTATCAACCATGGCACTAAGGATTTCGGTTTTTGATTGCCTCTGCCAAACAACCGACCAATCAGCCAACGGTTGACACATGGATCCTATCGTACTTCGTTCACACTACCACCGCGCGTACAATCGCCCCTCCGATGGTGGCCTGAAATCGTAGCGTGAATGTACACTCCGACCAAGGTAGTCCTTAACGTTGTTGCTTCACAGTGGTAAAGCATTGGCATCGCGAGCGGAAACCGGAATGATAAATACTAAATAATAAATAAAAATAATAAAAAAGTCATACTCTTTGATGAATGAGCAAAGAATCTCTTTTGAAGAAAGGAATTTTGATCTCATTTGCTTGAAAAAAACATCACGAAAGTCTCAAAATACCCTCACAGAAAAGGAATGTGGGACACTTTATATCATTTACTTGCTCCTTACTTGTTCGTCGAGATGGCCTGGTGAGGGCGGCGCTGAGTTACGATAGTACCATGGATGGTAATGTGAATGTGTGCAGGGTTGCCTTGGATGGTGCGTACGCTAGTAGCATGAACGAGGCGCCTCATAGAGGACACCTAGACTTAAAAATACCGGAAAATTTCTGACGGAATACTCCTTATCTAGGTAAAGCAGAAATGCGTCATCATTTTCTCCGAAAATACGTGGTCGCGATGCACAGCGCGGCTTTAAAAGCATCCGCTCCTCGCTCTCTGGCACATGGCGGTGCGCGCGCAATGAACAGACCGTCTCCGGGGCGGAAGCGAGGGACATTTATCGGAGACCAGGGGATGGCAGGGGTGGAGGGGGGAGGGAGAGAGAGAGAGAGAGGAGGAATGACAGGGATGTGTAGAGAAAGGGAGGGAGGCGCCACCTATGATTTGGACCCAGGTGGATTGCTCCTGCAATGTTTAAACTAGGGATGAGTCGATTCCGATTCCAATTCCGATTCTTTCGAATCGATTCCCGATTCTCGATTCTGCTTCCATCGATTCTTATTCCTAATGACAGGTGGGATATTGATATACCAGTAGCGTACGACTATTATTTAAATTCAAGTATTGGCTGAAATAAAATAACAAAGACAATTAATTCGCTCAAAAAGTATATTTACTAACAAAGAGCAAATATATCCTCAATTAAGATACATAAAAAGTAAAACTTGATAGCCTGCACCCAAAATTACTGAGATAAATATGATGTGATAAATGAAATTTGATTTGAATATTTATCCATCAGGAATCGTTAGAATCGGAATCGACTTTAGGCGATCGATTCTCAATACCGATTCTAATCCTGAGAATCGGTGGAATCGAGAATCGACATTTGGATTCGACTCATCCGCTGCGCGATTATGGCGATTGAATCCCGCTCTTCCTCCATCCATCTCATATTTCTCTCCACAATGTTTGCAAAAGATGGAAGTAGACGAGAAGACTGGAGATTAAGAGCCTTCGAATGCTGGAATAAAGTCGTAGGAAGCATGTGGAGCATTTCCCCAGGAACGATTGTTTTCCCGAGGAAGAGAAATCGCAGTATACAGAGAACCCTGTATCCTCATCTGCTGCCGGCTACATCGGGCCGTGTTTGCGGGGAGACCCTTACCAGCCTAAGTATCTTTGTGGTTGTAAAACATTAATATAAAGTAGCATGTCTCTGCTGCAGCGTGCATCTGAATGATGTAGCCTCCAGACAAGTTTAAGTAGGTTTTTTCTAATGAGGCAGTAGGCGTAGTTACATTTTTAGTAGCATGTTGTGTGATGCATATTAGTCTTAACTCAATCCCTGCCTCACACCGTTGGGGTGGATCGCAGAATGTGCGAATGCATTCGAAAGTGTGGGCATGCGCACCTCAATATTGGCGCTGAAACTTGGGTATGGTGGGCGGTATTAGCGTGAGGATAAGTGTCCGCTAAATGTAGTGGGCATAGGTTATCGGCGTTTGAGGCGATTGAGCTATAAGTAGGAGGAATACGTTTGGGAATAAATGAGCCATGAAAAGATGTTTGGCTGCTACAGCAATTGTCATATATGAAACGAACGTGCCTCTTTGTTTTGGCCATATTGAGAGAATGGATTAGAGTCGAATAGCTAAGCAGTTGTACAATAGTGGAGGCTATGGTTTATTTATTTAATCTACACAAACAGCAGCCTGATACACCATTGAAATCGGGTTTTTATTAACACCAAAAAGAGACGCACAGAAACACCCATGTCCCCAATGGACTCGGACCTACGACCCGCGCATTAGCACGCGAGGACTTCACCCCGTCGTCTCCGGGGCTGACGTTGACGCGTGAGAACGGGGTGGACCGAGAAAGTTCAGATGAATATGGCGGAAGAGGCTCTTAAGGGGGAGGGATATTTGGAGTCTTAAGAATATGAGGGCGCGAGAGAAGCTATGCATGAGCAAAAGAGGTTTGCAAGAATGTGGCAGTGCGGAGGGAATTATTAAAATCGAAGCCAGATTTCAAGATCTAGCACCGATAATTTAATTCCCTAGACTCGGCCTACCCCGGAAGAAATTGGCGCGACGAGTACGTACGTATTTACTCAACTCCTTAAACATAAATAAAAGAGTCATCGATTCCGCGCGGCCGTGACGCGAGTCTCCGTTAAAGGCGCTCGCGGAGGCCAAGGTCGCGGAGAGTCAATCCTCCCTTCCCATCCCACGCTCACCCTCACCCACGCCTTACGAACTCACGAAATAGCATTTGTGCCCCGGAATAAGAGGGTGGATGCGCCGGGGGCACATACATATCGCACAAACTTCCCCTTCCCCTCCTCCCTTCCATCCACGCCGCCCACCCCTCTCCGGCCTTCCCTCCCTTCCTTTCAAGAATACGAGACGAGCCGGCTGCAGCTGTGTCACGCCATGGACGGTGGCGACCTCGGGGCGGAGCGGGAAGATCGTCCCGGATTTAAGAGGACGCAGTACATAAAAATTTTTCCTCCTTTGAGGGTGGAGTCAGTTTTCTAATTGACCAGTAGAGCTACCGAAGTCAGTGCCTACCTATCCGCCGCATTTGTCACGAATGTAGCCTCTACATATATTTCTTTGGTTGGAAGGGAGGGGAAAGTCACGAGCCCTCCCCTCCTTCGAAGACGTTCGTTGAGTAGACGGACTCACGCTGTTGTCACTTCAGCGCGGAGGCGCGAAGCGCGCCTTTGAGTTTGCATTGGCCGATGGCCGCATGGCAACAGCAAACCAGTCACGTCGTCTTAGCACCTCAGTAGTGGTACGATGCCGAAATGATGGCATACCGAATGACGCGCTTACCTGTGGGCAAGGGATGGCGCGGTTTAATGGCATATATTGTGACGGTTATCTAACGGTTAAGGTATGCTTGAATGGAAGAGAGTAAAAGTTCTCTAGAATTTTTATGGTGCAACCTCTGTCAACCTTCATAACTCGAATATGAATGCGTATTACGTCTTTTATTTCATCTAATCCAGGAAACACTATCGCGCGCTCATCCCTTTCCTAAACATATTTGGTCCTCTTATTGATCCTCACTTTATTAATGCTTAATCCTATGCTCTAGCCTTCGGTTAACTAATATTAGGCCTGTCTTCATCGCGTAAGAAGTTCGATTTAGTGTCATGAATGTCTACTTTTCTTTAGAGGAATAGGACAAGAAAATTATGTATTTTCATGCGGGAATTTCCCAGTACGACCCAATGATCATGGCCATAGAAAATTACTTAAAATGAAATTAACTCAATGAGTACAAAATATTGCTGCATACCATAGCTAGGGAGAATACTATAGGAGGAGTTGACTACACTAACTATAATAGTGTAAGTCAGCACAATTATAAGGAAAATATTGCCCTACGGCATCAACCTGACAGAAAAGTCCACAGTATATAAAGCTACTTACGAAATATCCAACGTAATATTCTGCTGTCCGAAATTTTGACAAGCCTTACGTTGATGGTTAATTAAATTCATAACAAGCGCTAAATAGTCGATGTGAACATCATTCCGTAACCACAGCCGTCCGAGACAAGTTCGGGAGATGCCTACATCGACGTCAGCAAGCTTCCAAGCGAGAACTTAGAACCACCTCGGCTCTAACAGCTATGGTGCAATCTAAGTAGAGCTCTACTCCATGATGGGAAACAGAAAGAGAGTTAATGAAAGAACACATGCTGGTTATAATTGCTTTATTTATTTTGCTTTTTGCCTTTCAATTTTCCTATGTGATCCGTCTTCCCATCCTTACGTTTGACCGATTCACGACGTCTCTTTTCTTGTGCTGCCACAATACTGGGGGAATTTCGAATCGGTATTGACCGGGGGAATCTCGGATCGACTAACTCTGGAAGCATGCATTCCAAATAGAATTTTTTAAATATTTCCACCATAAATTCCTCCCAGAACTCATCGTCCCTGGGGTTCCTCTCCAACTTCAATCCCTTCTTCGTCCACACAGCAAAGATGCAGAAGTCTCGCAGAGAAATATGGAGCTGGCCTTGTATCTGGTAGTAGTAATTATCCTTTCGGTTAATTCTCACTCCGTGATTCTTCATCCAAAAATCCACTTTTTCTTTTATGATCGCCTCTTCTACACTCATCTCTGCAGCCGATGATGGGCATATTATTTAAACTATACCCCAATCCCCACTATTCCATCGGGAGATGCTCCTAGGAAAGGATATTCTCTGTCGATAAACAGCCCACATGTCTGAATGTTCACGTCTTCAGCTGTTTCCAATGCCGCGCGAGCTTTGTCCTCATTTACCCCTCCGTACTCTAGGTGACGAGAATCGAAATAATGGTACATGGTTAATTTCACTACATTTTCGCAGACAGTGTGTGGAAGCATTTTACAGACGCGCCCAAAATTCGAGGCAGTGCGCATCTTCTGACGCATCGCAACCCACTCCACACTGTCCCTCTGTCGTATCGTTTTCCTCTCTATTTCTGTAATTTATTCCTCATTCTGTTGTAGACATTCCTTAAATAGTTGACACTCAATGTTAAATTCCTCAATAGGCATATCAGGGCTTTCAGAATTGGGACCGTAATCGGAATCAGGCTTTGTCCTCAATTGATTACATATATTTCTCCTCGACCTCGGTGTTTTTTTTCCTTCGTTTGGAAGAAGCAACTGCCTTCAGGTGTCTTCTTTGGAGTGACCTCTTGCAGTGGTACCCTGGACTCACATTACAAGCATCTGTGTAAAGGGAATGCAAAGGATTTCCCGAGTTGAAGCTGACCACAGCCCCTGCTCATCTTACTCTATATGAGCGGGTAAGGGCAAAATTCACTCGTTTCCCGCCGATAAGTTTATCTTTGATAGCGTTGTAATGCTCTATAGGATTATTATTAACGTCGTGAACAAGAATACTGCATAAGGAGGCGACTCTTGATGCGCTTTCGACCGTCTTTTGCTAAAATTACTGTCGCAGGTTAATAGCGTTCCAGAACCCTCCGATAGGTGGCTCAGTTACCAACTGGATCCTTGCTGACCACGAGTAGTGCATTGTAGTAAAGGGAGTCCGCAGTGTATTTGGGCGGAAAAACGACGAAAATTAAAATTTATGTCCCCAGTTTCAGGGACTTGACTGAACTGAAGTTGTGTATTTTTATTTCAGCAGTTGACCTGCATCTTCTACATTTCAATTTCACATTTGACTGTTTTTTATAGCGGATAACCAGTTGTATTAGATTTAGATTAATTTTTAAAGGGCTCCAATTAAAGAAATTAAGTGCCTGATGTGTTTTTTCAACTCCTAAAGGAATATTGATTCCGGCGACCGCCGCGTCAAGCACGGTGGCGCTGATGCCGCGGTTGGAAAGCTGGGAGCAAGGGTGGAAATGAGATGAGGCGAAAGCATAGTCAACACATCAATAAAAAATTACTATACATGGGTTAACTATTATTCTATGAACTACCCTACTTTTTGAATTCCACAATTTAGTTGAACAGTAGGCAGAATTAATTATGATCAACCAGAAAACAGGAAAAACTTTCGTGTTATTTTTGTTTAACGACTTGGATGTCATGTGGAGTTTACGCAATCCAATACTTTTTAGCATATAAATAAAACATAACAGGTTATTGAGTGATGTAAATTTACAATTTATAGGCGAAAATGATGTAACAACCGCTACAAAATCAGTGTAATATCCGTAGAAACACTGAATCAACTAATTGTTTAACTTCTTACAATATCAGTTCTAATTATCGACTAAAAATAATATTTATATTACATAGAGCAGAAATGCGAATGAGAGACGGAAGAAGACCCCTAAAGGAAGATTGAAAAGAAATGGGAGGATAGACAAGAGAAAGGAATAAAACAGATGAAAAATCTACTGGACAATCTCGAGCGACAAATTCAAGGAGAAACAATAGCGGACGTGAAGATAAAAGAAGACGAAGAGTACGCCAGCGACGCGGAGGAGGAAGAAGAAGTTCTGCCACCACCACCACCACCATCACCACCTCCGCAACCGAGACGAGGAAGCCGAATACGAAAGAGAAAGGTGCCGTACACGCCACCAACCAACAGGCTGAAACGAAAATATCTGGATTGGACTTCGCATCCTTGAGTAAAATTTACTGCGACCCATCCCACCCAGCCAGTTTTTCGACGATAGACGCATTGTGGAAGGCTTCGGGAAGAAAACTCTCAAGAGCTGACGTTCAGAAATGGCTGGATTGCCAAGATGCATGCACCTTGCACAAGTCTAACATTAAAAGAATTTCTCGGAATTATTATTACGTGTCATACATCGATGAAACCTGGCAATGTGATCTTAACGACATGAGAAATTTGAAGAAATATAATTATGGTTATCAGTATCTCTTAACGGTCATCGACATATTTTCGAAATATGCCTGGGCCGCTCCTTTAAAGAATAAGAAAGCTGAAGATGTCATCGAGGCTTTTCGTACTATTCTCAAGAAGAAAAGACCATGGAAAGTTCAGAGCGACAAGGGGACTGAGTTTGCAAATGAAAAATTTAAGAAATTTCTCGAGAAACAAGGAATAAAATTTTATACTACAAACCAGCCAGTTGTCAAAGCATCCGCAAAGAGAGATTCAACAGGACACTGAAAAGTAAAATTTATAAATATTTCACCAAGTACAATACGTTCAATTACGTGCGAGTGCTTCCAAAACTGCTCCAAAGTTATAATAATCGCGTGAATTCTAGTATCGGAATGACCCCCTCTAATGTGAACATTTCAAATGCTTTTGCGTTGGCGCAGAAGCTTGCAAAAGGAAGAAAGAAAAGGCGAGAGCAGGGTACGTTGTTTGCGGTGGGTGATCATGTCCGAATCAGCAAAGATAGGAATCCAATCGCAAAAGGTTACACACCCAATTATTCCACGGAAATATTCAGGATTAAATCTGTATCGCAAGGTTTGAGAGTTCCAACGTACCAATTGGAAGATTTAAATGGAGAGGAAATAAAAGGAACATTCTATAGGGAAGAGTTGGTCTGAATTCGGTTGTCCGAAAGCACAGAATTTCAGATTGAAAAAATACTCAAACGTAAGGGAAAGGGTAAGAAGCTCGAGTATTTAGTTAAATGGAGAGGCTAAGGTGACGATTTCAACAGTTAGGTGCCGGCAACAACCGTGAAAAGACTCCAGGATGAATAATGATTTTCACATCACGCTTCTCAGCGATAGTTATGGTAACTATTTCCCAGACAATACAATCGCTCACTTTCGCATAAAGTTACCTAATTGAATTTCACTGGAGAATGGCGAGTGGACAGTTCCGGAACACATTGGGTTTCTGCGCATGTCATCGACTCGCAACATGTGGAATATTTCGATTCTTACGCAATCAAACCTTTTGTGTCAGGTATACTCGGCTTTCTTTCTAAATTTGAGTCCTTGAAAACGAATTTAATTCGGCTTCAAAATTTCAAATCTGATTTGTGCGGAGAATATTGCTGCCTGTACGCTTTCTTCAAATCCACCGGACGTATCCTTGACCAATTCGTACAAATCTTCACACACCCACATATGCACGACTGCATAGTCGTCAAAATGTTTACGAAATTTTTTGGCTCGGGAGTTAGAAAGAAACGATAATGTCATCCGAAATCACAAATTTGCTGTTCGTTGGCGGAAACTGCGGTTTGGAGGCGGAAACTGAACACCGCAAAAAAAACAAAGGGTACGCGCGGATAAACTCAGTTGATCGTGATGGAGTCTCCCGCGAACAACCCACGGAGGAAGAAGAGTAACCGGAAAAAGAAGAAATCTCCCACCGCAACTGATATTTCAGAAAGACTTTTATCATTAACGAGCGAACTAGAGAAACTGTTCGAGATTCTAATTCCTCAAAATGCTGAAATAAACGTTGAAATAAACTTTAGGTAAAAAGATTGAGAGCGGAAGTAGAATGTTTTTTCTGTGGAAATTGTGATCAAACGGAAACTGGATGTTTGCGGCTTTTTGCGCGGGAATTGAGTGTGAAATACAAGTTTTCAGTCAATCAACATGCAGTCGTCGAGTGGAGAGGTTCTCGTGCAGCAGCAGTCTTCCCCGAAGGAAGTGGCGGGCGAGAAGAGGAGGGCGAAAAAGTACATTCAACCCCAATCCGCAACTAAGAAGAGGAAGAAGGCGTCAACGAAGAAGAAGAGCGAATGGGAGGAGTTCCACAGCAATCTTGAGGACGCAATCACTCTTTTCAGGGAAGGAAAGAAGAAGGGGAGCGAATCGGAGGAGTTCTGCAGCTGTTATGAGGACGCAGTAGCTCTTCTCAAGGGAGAAGAGAGGAGGAAGAAGGAAGAGAAGGAAAAAACTAATTCACCTAATCGTTTTCGCCCTCTCCATTTCCCTGACGCTAGTGATTTCAAGAGCTTGTACTGTCGCGGCGCCGTGCTTAATTCCGACAAGTTCAACCAGGTTCACATCGCTTGGCAATTGCGACCGGGTGGTGGACGTGCCTAAGCGAGATTGCTGCGACGACCGACCGAGAGTGATGAAACGGGTGGACTGGACATTTTTGAATCTGACCTAGGTATATTCTTTGTGCGCAAAAAGGAAATCAGTGCCTACTTAAACAATTCTGTGGAATTAAAACTAATCGCAAATCCGAATTTCTCCGTCACTGGTAAAGTAGTCGAAGGTGTGAAGCAAATTGTGCTCACTCGCACATCGGGTTCTGCATTCCTAGATCCGCGGACAGGTAGATCGGTTTCGTTGAACAAAGTGGAATGGCGGGAATTCAAGAATATCTTAAACCATGTTCGTGCTGCTATCCAAGTTGCCAATATAAATGCCAAACAGCTGGACGAGAACTTTTTGCCCATGGCAAATGCTGTGCGCAGACTTGGGGTTCAGCACGTGAGAATCACGTTTTGCGCTTGGCAGACTGCCCATGTATTCACTCCCTTCCCGTTAGACCCACTGCACAACGAAGGATGGGCGAAGTTATTATCGACTTCCAGGCGGGAGTTGATGGGAAATTATTTGTAATTCGGGAGTTGGCCAGGATGGAAGATCTGGAAAAGTCGTGGCGAAGGTCGTGGATTTTCCAGATTCCTCCTGGTGGTAACCCGGATGAAAAAAAGAACGATTGGTTAACGCGAAATTGGCACGGGATAGATTCTGACATTGGGGACCGTATGATAAATTATCGGGAGTTCTCAATGATGAAACCGAGCCATTCCAATTTGTCTTCGCAAAAGGTCTAGAAAAATTCAATTTTTTATCTCGACTTATTGACCGCCCAGTAATAGAATTAGAAAATTTTTGTGATGTACCCAAATTGACATCACTCGCGCAAACAACAACAAATTGCGATCTGTAGTGCCATCAAACGGAGAAATTTGCATGTGCGATTAAAAATTGTTCAAAGTTGAAAAAGTGGATCCGTGAAAAAGTACCTCGTGAGAAATTCAATGCGAAATTGGAGTGTCTCTGATGGACGCAAAGTGATAAATTTGAAATAGACTTGAAGTGATGAACTCAAAGTTGACACGTCTTGAATGGACGTGAAGTCATAAATTATCTATGTCAATTGAAATATTCTTGAAAATAAATTACTTGAAAAAAGATGTTTTTTCTTCTTATTTTGCCTATTCATCCCACCATATATATTTAATATTATTAGGAGAGTTATAATCATAACAAGTCATCAATCCTTCAAAAATTTGAGATTTATTATTTCAATATATTTTTACATTTATTGGTAACAATATATATGGTTAATAAACGTCTCTTTTTGAATACTTGAAGTAACGTCTTCACAAGGGAATCCTTCTCGCCTGGCACGGGTAAGTAGTCAATCAGAGATTTCACGTTGCCGGTGCTCAGCACGGGTTTTGAAAAACCCAGCGGTCCCTTTGAAATGACGAAGGCAGAGTCCGAGCATACGGTCTCCTCCTCCTGGACGCTGAAAATGTCGACGTTAAGGACGGGCATCTGATCCTCCGCTTTGCTGCGTTCATTCGGATCCTCTAGAGATGCCAGTGGAAGGATGTTGAATCACTGGTACACACCTTCCGAATTTTTGAATCAGGAAAATGGAACACTCCACCCAATCAAAGACGCCGTTCGATCCCCGACACGAAAATCACAAATGTGTCTTTTGCCGAATTCTAGGGTCAGGGAGAAGTCGGTCCCGGGCATGTCGGTGGACAGCAAGATGTCATAGTGACCATCTCCGGTCTCCTTCACGCTGATGACGCGATCTCCCAATTTTGCTGCGGGCCCCCGCACCAGCAGATTCTCTTTTGCCGACGCATCCTCAATCGTCCGCGGGGGTCTACCTCGCACCACCCGTTTCGGTTCCCCCACATTTTTTTCTTCTCCTCCTCTCTTCTCCTCGGGTATCTCCCCCTCCTTGGGCATCTCCTCCTCCACCTCCGAATCCTCCTCCTCGAGCACCTTCTCTCCCATTCCCTCCGGCAGATTCCCGCTAATTCCCATCTCGCCTGTTCCCTCCTCGCCGTTCGACTCGACAATAACGGAACCCGAAAGAGAGAGAGAGAGACCCGCCGAAATCGTGACCATCCGATCCATCTCCCCGAACCGTCCACACGGGGGGAGCACGAGAAAAAAATGTAAAAAAAATGAGAATAAAATATACCATAAACACACACACCACGAGGCGACACACGCGCCACTCCTTCTCACACCCCACACACACAACACACACACTCCCCACCCCACACACCGACACGCGCGACCCGCGTACCCCAACCCACTGGGCGAAATCCAAGATGGCCGCCGAACGCACGGCTATAAAGTGCCGGTCTCTTGCAGCAGAAAAAGGTACTGACACGCCAGAAATTTCATATTAACACCTACTTCTGATAGTCTTTTATCCAACCTTGGATTAGATATGACATTCAATCAGACTGAATCATTCCCTGTTTTATTAAGATGTTTCATAAGTTTAAAAGTTATTTCTTGTCTACCATGTAAATCATCATCTATTCACATCATTTATTAATCTGTCCAATTTTGTCACATGTGCCTGCCTTCTGATAGATTTCTGTATGTTTTCTGATGTGACATTTTTTCTTCGTATCCTCCAATTTACCGCCAAGGTATTCTCTATAAGCTTTCTGTCTCTTCTTCGATCGAGGTTATTATTTTTTTCCATTTGCTTTTGATTCGGGAGCCTTAAACTTCCCAAGCTATTTGCGTAATACCTAAGGAAGTTTTAGGCTCTAGCTATTTGTGTAATAGCATTCTGAAAAATTTTCTTTTCCTCATTGATGTCTAGTTTAGTTTTTTCGAGCAGTCGTGTTGCTCTGTATGATACAACTTTCGGATACTGTCTTTTTTCAATAAGTGTTTTGGAGACTTTGTTGCCTTCTCTTATTTATTTCTTTCACATGTTTCTTTTTCCATTTAGCCCTCAGTTGTTTATTTTTTCGCTTTTACCAGGAAATGATTAGTATTGATATTTGGTCCTCTACGTATATGTGTACCTTTCATTCTTGCACCTAGTTTGAGATTGAGAATTATGTAATCAATGAGGGATCTGTAACCCCTAGCTGACCAGGTGAATTTATTGCCCTTTTTTAAAAATGTGTCTGAAATTTTAATTTATAAAAAGTCATATAATCCCTTAGTTTTATCCCACTCTGGTTCAGGTAGTCTTCTCCATGTATGCCTATCAATTTTGGGATTGGTTCTTTCCCAATTCCTGTATTTAGGTCACCAGCTATTATTTTATAATCCCTGTTGTTTAATTTTCCAACATCTTTCAGTAATTTCCGTTAGAATAACTCTGTATCTCCCACTATCTCTCTTCAACTATCTTTTACGTCTGTATCTCCCGTTTATCCCTCTTCAAGTGCATATGCTAATACTATTGCCAATCACATTGTTACTGCCGATCACATTTTAGTCTTACAGTTATCACTCATTTGTTTATGATTTTTCCATCTCTTGTCTAGCCAAAGAGCTACTCCACAGCGTGCTCTTCCATTCCGACTGACTCCACTGTGTATCATAAAATTCATCGTGACACATAGTGACACACTCCATGCACTACATTTGCAAGTTTTTGCTGCTGAATCAACAATCGTAGCAGTAGTGATATTAGAAGCACATATTGCAGTGCATATTCGTGAAAAGTCTTCCCAGCCACACATCTTTTAGGTGGCTCCCAGGGTACACTGGAGACGCAGATGAACAGTCGTTAAGCGAGCACTCTGGCCGCCGCACGTACCGCCACCGCACCCCCACTATACGCGTTCGAGATGCCCCACCGCGAGGCACACTGAGAGTGCACACGACTGTAACAGGAAGAAAGGAAGGGGAACAAGGGAGGGGTGAGCCGAGGGAGTCGTTTTTTTCAGGGCCGTCCCTGTGCCCCTTCCACTTCTCGCCTCGCCCTAATTACCCACTTGGCCATTTTATTCGAGGGTGTATAAGAGAGGTGGGTAGGCGTCCCGTAGCGGGCGGGCGGCCGGAGCGAAAGCCCTTCTGAGACACTCTTCCGCCGGAGAGCCAATTTACAATGCCACCCGCCTCTCCCCCTCCATCGGGAGGGGAGGTGGGAAGGGGAACGAGACCATAGAGAGGTTACTAAGTTACACGCTGGAAGCTTCGCCGGCGCTGCCATCACGTTTACATATTGACGGTAAGCCGCCATGTTACATTTTATCAATTTGGCCGCGGCTGGGCGTCGTCATGTTTTTGCGACAGCTACGCTTGTCTGAGTTTTCCGCAACCAGGCTGCATTTTGGCTACATCTATAGTCTTAACTGAAAAAGGCGGAGGGAAAATGCGCAATTTGTTATTTTAATCAACATCTATTCCTCCTCTTTTAGCAAATGCAATTCCACTTCAATCAGTCTAACTGCATTCAATCTTGTGGATCGGATAACGCTGGTTATTTGGCGGAGGCTAACAAACTTCATTTGTTCTTTCTTAGAAAAATTAGTGTTTTTTGATAAAAATACTATTAAAAATGGTGTTCAGCGTATCGGCTCGGCAAGCCATAAGTCCGCGGCTTGATTCCCGGTCGATTTTTGGCGGAAATTTCCATAGATTTCATCACCAGAGTTTCGGCAGGTGTGACTATCTTCATACGTCTAACGAGCAAATAATGCCTCAATACTCTCATATCAGGCATAAAGCTGCATAATACATCGACATCCGCAAAGCATTTGATTTACAGTCACATTCAACACCCCTCGCAAAACTAATGCATACGCGGAGACCCTCATAACTGGTGAAAAAGTTACTAACAATGCGATCGCAAAGAGAGAGAGAACCCAACTGAGTGAATGATGATAAAATGGATAAGTTCTGGCTTTCCTCAGAATTTTATGCTCGGTAGCATTATTTCCTTATTCATTTCAATGATTTGTGTAATTATGACCAACATGGTATGTCTCTGCAGTTGCTAATGATTTAGTATTTGGTTATAATTCCCCTGGTTGAAAAAAAACAATCCAGAAGCATACGCAAGAAAACGTATTAACTTAACGGCGATTTTTTTATTTATCACTGGCTGGAGCTGGATAGTAGAAAAATATGAGTTAACATATAAGAAGTACCTGGTATTTTTCTTATGTATTAATTATAAAAATTCTTCAGTACAATGGGTTATTAAAATCAAGCATTTGGGTGTGTCTCTGGACTAAAGTGGCTAATCATACTTTTCTTTATAAAAGAAAGAAAGCTGGCAGCGTATTGTTTATTATAAAGTAGGTTGCCTTAGCAAAGGTGCATCCATCAAGACTGCCTAATGCTTCAATTCATTACTTATTAAATTTACTTTGTTATCTGGAAGAAAGTAGTAAAAATAACAAAAATTATTTTTCATCATGAGAAATAACAAATGCGCCCTAGCATTCCATATGGTACAGCAATAATCAACGATTCAGTCTATTCTTCCCTTTGATTTTCCTGATTATTTGTCACAAGTGAGCTCTTTGTTCATTGGATGAATATGTGAAGACTATATTTTTGGCGAAAACTGATGAACAAGCAAATAACCAATCTGTTAGTCGTATTAGTGCCGATTTCACCTTGAAAAACTACCACCGGAGAATCTTCCTGGGTATAAGTTGGTGTCTCTGTGTTTTGAGACATGAGACAATCTTCCGTCCTCTCCCTCCATCCAGCCTCGCTCTGCTCTCAGCATCCCCACCTCCGAAATGCGCACACACCAACTCTCAACGCCACGCACATTGCGGTCGTGATGACACCGACTCAACTGTCCCGATATCGACCCCCGCCTCAATAAGAGAGCGCGAATAACAACAATAATATCGCTCCGTTCCCACCCTCCTTGCATCGCGAATCCCGGCGAGTTTGTTCGTGTGCATGACTGTTTACGCGAAGAGAAAACGCGGGTAGTCCAGCCCACGGTGCTCCGCTCTCACCATCTGCGCTCTTCCATGGCGCAGCGATTTCTTTCCCCTCGATATTTTTGGGAACATCTGTTTAAAACTGACTTTTCCTGCAGCGTTTCGACGTTGGTGCGCCTTTAAAAATCAGTTCGCCAGATGGAGTGCCTGGACGGAAGCAGCGATGTATCGTGTGTATGTGCGGCCAGAGAGAGACATTCTGACGCTATGACTTCGGAAACTAATGACTCGATAGAAATATAAACGGGTGTCGTTCGATCGGGTGCGCGACTGCGATATGAGCACGACCTTGAGTTGGCACCGCGCATGCGCGAGAAGTGAGTGGGCGGCCATATTGGAGGAAAGTTTCTGCGCAGTACTCGCAGTAGCATCTCCGATGAGGTAACGGGACGATTATGTTTCCAAACGAATAAAACCGTCTGTATATGTCTGTTTAAGTCTCAAAACTGACTTTTTCCTGCGACTGTTAGTAACCAATTAAATATAAATTATGAAATACCGAGTTATACATCTGATGCCGGACTATATCCGACGGAAAGTTCAGGGTAAATACAATAGAACACATCTCATTGGAAATGGTTCCTAAATTAGCCGATCCATTGGTAAAAATACTTATGTCCGCGACGAAACGAGTGAGCCGGATTCTGGAAAGTCACAAAGTAGACGCGCCGATCGCCGCCAGCGCCAATTACTCTCATGTAAATGCCGCTGAATATTACCTACTGGTGCAGACGAATAACATCTACGCCTACGTCCCAAACGTGTCCTACACGCGACTAACCTTCTCCCACAGATACCTTTAAAAGACAAATTCGTGCCACACTGGAGTACCTCCGCGTAGAATATAAAACTCAATATTCCCTGAAGAGCCTGGGAGCGATCACGGAACCGACGCGGCGCAGAAGTCTCCGACGCAAGGAAATGAGTCTGTCCGCGTAAGAACATTGAAGTGCATTGGCTCGCATTTCAGCGCGTCAGTCTGATACTGCTGCGTTGTATGTTAAACGGTGATTTAATTTATAAAGCTAATTTGCGTTCAGGAAAAGCATTTTGGGGATAAAATCAACAATACGTCAAATTAACAAGGGAAAATGAAACGGTGTCGCGGCGACTTTCGATTTATGCATTGATTGGAGCATTTTTGGCTCAACGTTTCACTCGCATCGGAGTGAGCATCTTCAGGAGTGAAGTGCTCCAACGAAGCAAAAATCTCCAATCCCACCATATCTTGAGAGCCACATCATCATCTGTCAGCAGCTGCGAAAGCCTACACACTAAAATGAAATGGACTATTTTTTCCTGAATTTCACATCAAAGTATTTGAGTGCGCACTATAGAAGCCAATCAAACATAAATTGTGAAATACCTTGAATGTTAAATATCTGATTCCGAACTATTCCCATAGAAAAGTTCAGGGTAAATGCAAGAGAACGGATCTCATTGGAAATTGAAACGGTTAAATATCTTGGAATTACCTTAACTTCCGATATATCGTGGGACACACACCAAAAATACATATGCGGCGAAGCTTTAAAGGAAATAGGTTTTGCTAAGCGTATAATAGGAAGGTCATCGGATGGAAAAGTCAAAGAGAGATTCTAATTCACTCTGGTTAGGCTACACTTCGAATACGCCGCGAGCATTTGGGACCCTGGTCATAAAAGATTTAACCAAAAAAAATGTTTAAAAATACAAAGAAAAGCAGCACGCTTCGTTAAAAACTGCAACGAGCAAACCTTATGTTTCTCAACTTTAAAAGGGACTAAGATGGGAGCCCTAGATACTAGGAGGCCACACGCTAGGCTTAGGTGGCTTGAGAAATTCACAACTGGTGTGTTTCAGAGCGACACACAGAATATAATCATGACGCCTCTCTACATCTCTAGGTCTGACAGATGCGATAAAATAAGAGAGATACATTGCCGAACAGATAGGTACAAAAACTCGTTCTTCCCGCGGACAATAAGGGACCACAATAAAAACTGAGCTCACTTAAAATGCTCGTCACCACTTCACCTCTAAAAACCTTATCCCTTAAATCTTTGCACGGCTGGTGTCCTAACACCCCCTGCCACACGCTCAATGCGGCGGCTCGCAGGCTGGTATGTAGATGTAAATGTGTATTCTAATTCGAATTATCTTCGGGACGCTGCCACGCGAAAAAAAATCTCCGATGATTCAGGAGCATCGCGACCTTAGAAATTGTTTCGGAATTCACTACGATAGTAAAAAAAAACTAGAAAATATTCGGATACTCATCCTCATACGCATTAGTAATATCATCATAGCATAGTATGATGACTGGTATGTTGCAGCTAAAAACTCTTATTTCGCCTAATCGCTTTATATATTCATAATTCTTTGTATGTACTAATGCTTACTTTGTGAAACACCTCCCTCATCTGTCCGTTTACACTAGTTTTCCGCGGCAATTCCCGCCATTTGTCGTTAGCTTTATTTTGATTTTCAAGACGTCATCCCAATACCTATGAAAGAGTCCACTCTCCCACTTCGCAGAGCTTTCATCGAGCACCTTCTCATTACATCCCTTCGGAAGGATTCTTCATCCGTGATCCTCTCTCTCCCCCAATTCATCAATATCCCAGAGCACCCAATCTTCCAGTCTCCTTTGTTCTGCTACGTTTAAATTTTTTAAGTTCAACACAATGGTAATTGATGCTTCCGAGGAGATATAATTCCTTCTCCCACGGAGACCCTTGTATCGCTCACATCATTTGAACGAGGATTGCTGGGAGAATAAGAGCAACTGCACTAAGAAATTTCCCATCTTTTTACTAGACGGAATATATCCTTCAATTGTCAATGGAAAAGGGCTGTAAACAAAATATTTTTGGGATGTATACTAATGCTTCTCTTTTTAAAAATAATTAACTTTGTCCCCTTTTCCAATCTTCCAACTATTGTCGGTCATACATGCATTGGATTCCGTTTAATCGATTCTATCTTGCAGCTTTGACACGAAATCAATCAAACAGGCTAAATTTGGCAAGAATTCTACTTCCATCTCACGGAAAAAAATTCCATGTGCTATGCGATTATATACCACATTCCAGAGCCTACCTTCTTCCGGGTATATAGCAGGGCCTTGAAGATGGTGAGTGTAAGCATCAATCCCTACCTAAGCATCTTAACATCATCATTAAACCAACAGAGGACAAAAGAAGCTAGAAAGCCGCTAGCTCATGAATCGACAACTCACACAATGTGGGGGTTAAAAACACTTAATCATCGTCTGCCATTTAATCCTATGACAATTTGCTTCGGCCCTCCACTCTACCCTGTACCATGCTGTTTTGTGTCCTTGTCACACAACTGTTTCACATTCCGTTTTAGTGGCCCTATGTCCTTATGCACCGAGGTCTTCATGGCGGAACTTTCCCTTCTATCGTATATCTTGCAAATTCATTCTCTCTCCGAGAGTTATATAATTACTTGGGCTCAGACTTCCTATCTCCGATTCTATTCTTGTGTGTCATTTCTCGTTTCTGAGCCTATCCGTCTCTATTCTCTCTTTCTCCAGCTCTGCAATAATCCAAGTCTCTCAACTACATATCGTAACATTCCACGCAAATGTTTTCATCTACTTTTTCCTTTTGGGTGATCCCATCTTTTTCAATTATGGTCTATTTTGATTGTTTACGTGGTTTGAGCAGAAGAAGAAAGAAAAAGTCTATAATAAGCATATATTCCTCAGTCCGATCAATGGAAAGGAAATCAACGAGGCTGATTGGAAAACAGCGGTGAAGCGCGCAAAATGGGACGTAGTGAAGGCATTTTAGGCTCGGTAAACGAAATGGCTCAGGAGAATGATTTTTAGAGCTCTGAGTAGAGAAGATGAGTTTGGTGGGTACACCCTTCAAGCAAAAGAATTAAATTAAATTAAACATCATACATCATATCCGTAATTTAGGGCTTTTCCGCCGCACATGAAGTTTTACGAAGTATAATCCGCATGCCTTAAATTTTCAAGAAAGCGAGGAAGTGCATAGTCAATTGCTGGCCGGGGATCAGGGAGTCAATTGATGACGCGATATCATAAAGGAGTCAGCTGAAATCCTCGGTCGACAGGAGATTAATCGGGTGTGACATTTTGACCGCTAAAATGACAGTTTTCTGGGAGCGGGTGTTAATCAGGCGTTCAAATCCGCTCGTACGTACTACTGGAGGATTTCGAACGTCGACGTATCCAATTACGTCGTTCCCCCTAACTCCACACCCCACCCCTCCCTCTCAGACCTCCTCCCCAATCCCTCCTTTCGTCTCCCTCTTCCCCCCACCCCCCACTGAGCTTCAAAATCCGTCCTTTCGCACGCGCTCGCGCAAAACGCGCCCGACGCACCTCGCGCAAACACCCGACCCTGTCTCACGCGCCCCACCTCCCCCCCATCCCCCATATCGCCCCACTCCCTGCCGCTCACACCGCCACACTGACCCACGGCAAGGATCCTCGGCGAGTGGCCGCCCTCCTTCGGGTCAAAAGGGAAGGAGATCGATAGGGAGGTTAAAGGGCCTCAAAGGGAACGCGATTGGCGTGGTTGGGCTCCGACCGACAAGGGTCGAGAGGGGCAAGGACTCAGAGCACAGACGACGGCAGCATGATGAACACCAACCCCACCTCCCGTCTCCCTTCATATAATGAGGGAAGGCTGGAAACCTTCACTCTCTCTCCCCCACTGCACCGCCCGAGTTAACTCGTCATTCGTTTGATTTTCCCGGGCGGCGCTGCTTTTGAACCATTCAAGATAATCTCGATCATGTAAGTTAGGAGTCACGGGGTGCAATCAAGAAAGGCTCGAGATTTTGCTGTATACAAATCATTCGCAAAAATCTCAATCCCTCCACCCGCTCTAGTTTTGCTCGGGGGATAATTATTAACGAAACTGTATACCGCGATAGGAGACGCAACGAACAAAATATCAGTCCCTCGAGTTATTCATACGTGTGGGTAAAGGTCGCCAAAACCTCGAACCCGGCCCGGCGAGGGGGATTGTGTTTGAAACCACTCGTAATGATTCCAAACGTGTAACTAAGGAGTCACGTGGCACAATCACGTAGGGTTCGAGATTTTTATGTATTCAAACCACTCGTAATAATCCCACCAAGCCTTCCCCATCGAATATTTCACGCGGAAATATTGTAATGGTGTTAAATAAAGCGATCAAAGACACTATAAACTATATACAGTAGACCCCCACTTTACGATGGGTTCGACTTACGATCTGAGCTGATTTTGCGAGCGCTTTTTAAAATTTCAAATTTCTCAGATTTTGTTTTAAATATAGACAGTGTTTTAAATATTGGTTTAATAATATTTTAAATAATTTTAATCCAGGATATTTCGTATGCATTGGCTCTGACGCGTACACCGAATGGATTGGCACTGATGCTCTTTAAACGATTCGTCGTCCGGAAATAATGCCGATTCAACATACGATGGGATTCGCTTTACGATCGGTCCTCCGGAACGGATTAATATCGTAAGGCGAGGGCCCACTGTATTGAATACATAAGTTATCGATTCGCGTGGGTAAAACTTACCAAAATCTCCAACCATTCGTTGTTGTGCCACGTGACTCCATATTACGTACACGGAATCATTCCCAGTGGTTTCAAACATACCTACCCAGGGGCGCCTTCACCTCGTGCACCGCCGCGTCGTGCTTGCTTTCCCATGTCTACTCTGCGCCACATGGAGTGTGAGGTGCATGCTCACAGAGAGAGGGCCAGAGGTTTGAAATCCCCCTCCTCCCTCTTCCTTCGCGAAAATCGGTCCTGAGATCATCGAAGCATGTTATCGCACTCATTGAACTTAGACTGCATGCTCATCCAGAGTAACGGAAGGAGCATCACCTCAAAACTATTGCTATCGTAATTTCAGTCGAATTTCACACGGCATGAAACGGTGCCAGCCGGCGTGCAATCTGGACTTCTAACGTCACTAAATTGTAAAACTCGCCTCGGTACCACTCGTACCACTGACAAAGATTTTCAAAGAGTGGCAAAGAGTAACATTGGAATGAAACTTCCTACCTGATGAGTTCTTTCTTTACAAATATAACACGATCTATGAAAAGAGTTTTTTTTCGGAATCCGCCAAATTCATGGCAAGCTTTCAATATTTCGTCGCACATAGGAAAGGGCAATGCATGTGTTGATTTTGATAAATTTTATGATGGCTATCTCGCACCCCAAAAAGGCAATTTTTCCACTTCTAGGAATAACGAAATGAGAGTAGCAATTAAAATTGATCCACCCCATCGTGAATTCTTCCGACCCCGATGACCCTCCCTCCGTCGTGCACGCCCCCCGCGAAGGGAGTGTCCGTCGACAGAGCGCCGCTCCTCTAGCGGGAGGGGATATGGGTGGCCACTAACCATTCATTCCAACGCCCTTCACCTCCACCTATGATTGACAATTCAACACTCAAAATTAAGTTATTTAGTTAAAAAGAGGACGCCCGTAGACTCATTTTTTTAATGCCGTAACCATGAATATATATTATGGATTGTTACCTCGTCGCAAAGAAACTGTTGTCTAGAATTCCGTAAACAATCAACTTTTTGGAAAGTGGTGCCGCCTAGAGATGAAAGACGGAAGTTCAAATATAAATACAGTCGACAGTTAGTAAATAAACACGTCCAACCAGTTTTGTCATGAATATCCATTGGTTTGTACTTAAAAGAAATCATAATGTAGTGGATAAAAAATGTAGTACTACACGCGGGATGTAATTATACACTTTTTTAATGTCGTCCGATCTACAGATATATTTCGTTCCTCTCCAAATTCAATTACACAAATGCACAATTGACTTCTTAGCACTTCGTGAATATCGATATACGGAAATTTAATAATAATTCGAGGTGACTCCATAATTATTCCCAATGGCCATCATTGCAGTGTAGGTAAAAAGGAGTGCACTTACCGCCGCCTTGAACAGATTCTTATTTTTCAATCCAAGTCTCCTATTTGGGTCCTCGTAGACGCATACCCTGTTTTGCAGCCTGGTACGAAGCAAGTTCTGTTTAAACAAGGTATTCTAAATTCTTCATTTAAGCCGAACGGGCTTAATGCATTCAAATTAGAATCAGAGTCTGGCAAACATTGTCGTCGGCACACGATGGACGTTTCATAAACCTCTTACACATTTCCTGTTATACATATTTCCTCTCTAGCATTTACAAAGTAACTTTTAGATCATGAAAAAAGGCAATATATAATTCAAAGCATCAATCTCTTCGATCGTTATTGAATATTTACCACAGTATCACGTTAGCAACAATTAACTACGTCTGTTTACAATAACAACTGAAAAGACTCTAATCGAAGTGGCGCCAAGGACTGGGTGAACTAAAAGTGGAAATTTAGGCATCACGAAGCCTAGGCAACAATTTCAAACATGTAAATCAATAATATATATTCATGGTCGTAACTATACAAGTCTTTTTCATCATCTTATGATTATTTACTTTTTGGCACACGGTTTTTCAGGCAGTTTTGCATATAGCTTCTTAAGGTGCGGTAAATTCTATGATTATACTTCACCGACAATCCCAAGCCCTTAGTTGCAAGGAAAAGTAACATCCATGATTAAGTTGGGTCTCCAGCCCATGGCGTTTGGGTAGGCAAGACGGTGCGTTACCATCATCAAAAATATACACCACCGTCTTACCATCTATATTTCCTCTGCGCCCGACGTAGATTTCCAAACGGACCACAGATACGTAGGGAGGGAGGTTTAAAATTTAAAGGGGCTCACATTCCGTACGTAACAAAAAATCCTCCTGGATCGTTGGTGAAAACAAATGAGGGCAGGCCCGGAAACATTGAGGCGCATGGCAGCCAAGCTCCCGCATCCCTCCCTCGTGCCCCCGTTCTTTCCATCCGGCTTCCCCCCCCCCCCCCGCCCCAAAAGGGCCGCGCGCGGCGACGCATCCCCCGGCGGCCTCCAACTCGGGGGCGGAGCCAAAATGCATCATGGGGAATCCCGTTCGAGGCGCTGGCGCCGCCTCCGGCCGTTGCATCTCCTCCGAGTTCCCGCGGGAAAGAGTTCAGCCTCCGCCATTTCGATTTCCTGACTTCAGACTCCGTTTGGCCATTTTGTGGGGTGTAATGGGGTGTAATGGGGGGCTAGTTTAAAGCCAATTCCCCCAATCCTCCCATTTGTGGTCTCATGCTCAAAGGGGAAGTATTCCCGTCAGCCGTCGCCACCCCTTCTTCCTCCCTTAGGGAATGATTCGTTCCCGAATCGAGAGGGACTGTGCCGCGCTTTAAGTACAGAAGGGTTGAAATATAGTCGCGGTACAGAGGTACCAGAACCCACTGCAGCCTTCCTTCCCAGGAGCCCGCAGGTGAATCCCTACAGCGCCGGATTTATTTTAGTAGACTACCGATCCCTGTTTGGGTTCAACTAGGAAAAAGCTTGAAGGAGAAACGACCCAAAAGTCGAATGGGACGTTAAACTGAGTTCCCCGGGGCGCCTTTCGTTTAAAGTATCCCCCTACCCCTCACACAATCCTTTATTACCTAGTATATCCCCAGCTATCCTCGATGGCGCCCATCTCCTTTCTCGTGCTTCAGGAAGCGAACGAATGCGAGGTATCGATACAAGGTATCATCATCCCTGACGACCGGTTTCGATACAAGGTATCATTATCCCTGATGATGACTTGTATCGAAACCGGTCGCCTGATTAAATAATTGTGGAACCTGCCATTGCTTTTTCCTTTCTGACAATCATGAAGGAGTTCCATCATGTTTCGCCTGACACTATTGAATTCCTCAGGGAAGTGTGATCGGCCCACTTTTATTCATTATCTATATAAATGACCTAAGTTCTAGAGTTAGCAGTAAATTAAGATTATTTGCAGACGTTTCAGTCATCTACCGTGAAATGAACGAAGACGCGGACTAGGAAGCTCTGTTATCTGACTTTAACAACGTTCACTCGTGGTGCCAGGACTAGGGATTAGAATTAAATATCAGCAAATGCACCGCAGTTCACTTCCTGCGAAAGTCATCACAAAAATGCCATGCCTATACTGTGGGTGGAGCAAACATAAAATCTTCAGATACAGTAAAATATCATGGAATTATCTTAACATCTGATATATCGAGGGGATTACACATACAGGACATATGTGGCACTGCATTAAAGAAACTAGGTTTTGTCAAACGTATAATAGGAAGGTCCTCGGATGAAAAAGTCAAAGAGAGACACTGCTTCGCTCTGGTTAAGCCACACTTCGAATACGCCGCGAGCATTTGGGACCCTGGTCAAATAGATTTAACCAAAATAATTAATAAAATACAAAGAAAAGCAGCGCGCTTCGTTAAAAACTGCTACGAGCGTACATATAGTGTCTCACAACTTTTAGAGGGAATAAGGTGGGAGCCCCTAGAGACTCTGAGGCTACACGCTAGGCTTAGGTTGCTTGATAAATTCCGAACTGGTATTTTTCAGAGCGACATAGAGAATATTGTCATCACTCCTCGCTGCATCTCTCGGTCTGACAAATGCAATTAAATAAGAAAGATACAATGCCGAACTGATAGGTACAAAAACTCGTTCTTTCCGTGAACATTAAGCGATTACAATAAACATTAAGCTCACTAAATACACTCCTATTATTTATGTCACCATTCCAAAAAACCCATCCCATAAAAAACCCAAAAAACCCATTTCCAAAAAACTTACACCTTTACACGGCTGGTGACCTAACACTCCCTGTCACACGCCCATGCGGCGGCTCGCGGGGTATTATGTAGATGTAGTGAAAATGAAGTTAATGCAATTCATATTTAATTAATGTTACTTCTAATCCAATCAATAGAAGGTTAATAGATGACAGGACATACACGTATGGTACCGTTCAACTAAGACCAAAGCCACCCCACTCCCACTCTCCTCCCCTCCTTGTATCATTTCGCCCCCAATTTCAGCGCCGAGTGGCCACTTTGGGAACCAATGATCTAGATCATACTGACTGCTACCTGGCGAGTCGGCGTTGGACCATTTGGCAGGGGTGGCAAGGACAGCAACCACGGAAAAGGGAGGGGAGGCAGAGGAGGAGGCAAAGAGGATGAAAGTGAATAGATTGTATAATGTTGACGCGCATCGGCGGCGTCGTCACAGCGGAGGACGGTGGGCTCGTTACACCGGTGGTCGGGCGAGCGCTCGATTCGCACGGCCCGGGGATCCGTTTCGGGGGATGGCCGCTCAACCGCCCAGGGCGGGGGCGGGGGAAATCAAGGGGGGGCGCCACGGGGGAGGCCGGGCAGAGCCCAGAGCTAACGACAACGCGCCCTCCTCCCTCCCGCCCACCCTCATCCCATTCCAAATAAAATGTTCTATTTCCATCCCTCATCCCCCTCGCCCTCCCCTTGGTTCAAGTGCACCCCGTTGGGGGGGTGGGGGCGGAAGAGTTGGGGGAAAAGAGGGGGGAGGGAGGTCACACGCTGCAGAGCGGTGGCTGCATCATGGGCTCGTCGAATCGAGGTCGCGTATACAATATGCGCCTCACTAACACCTTCAAACCTCGTTATCAGGCCGAGGGCGATTTTAGGGAAGTAAAATATCTTGGAATCACCTTAACTTCTGATATATCGTGGAGATTACACATACATGACATATGTGGCACTGCATTAAAGAAACTAGGTTTTGTTAAACGTATAACAGGAAGGTCCTCGGATGAAAAAGTCAAAGAGAGAGACTGCTTCGCTCTGGTTTGGCCAAATCTCGAATACGCCGCGAGCATTTGGGACCCTGGTCAAATAGATTTAGCCAAAAGAATTAATAAAATACAAAGGAAAGCAGCGCGCTTCGTTAAAAACTGCTACGAGCGTACATATTGTGTCTCACAACTTTAAGAGGGATTAAGGTGGTAGCCCCTAGAGACTCGGAGGCTACACGCTAGGCTTAGTTTGCTTGATAAATTCAGAACTGATATTTTTCAGAGCGACATAGATAATATTATCATGACCCCTCACTACATGACGGATGCGATAAAATAAGAGATACACTGCCGAACAGATAGGTACAAGAAATCGTTCTTTCCGCGCACAAAAGCGACCATAATAAAAATTGAGCTCCACTAAATACACTCCTATAATACATGTCACCATTTCATCTCCAAAAACTTACACCTTTACACGGCTGGTGACCTAATGCACACGCCCATGCGGCGGCTCGCGGAGTATTATGTAGATGTAGATGTAGGAGACGCCCACGCTCTCCAGAACGGAGCCATTAGGCCCTCCTAACCATTCTTAATGTTCGATCTGAAACTCTAAAATTTAAATGCGATATGGAAACTGAAGCTCGAATGAACACAAAATAATCGAGGGTTGACAAAAAACTTGTCATCTTGAGTGATTGGCATCCTATAGGACAACGCTAAATGTCCCAATATTCTGAGGCGACTAAGGGCTATTGATCCAGCAGAGAATTACGATTTAATACATGGATATAAAACTCTTATGTCACGCAACCAGGAAACCGAGAAATTACTGCATGCATATTACCTTTTCCTCTTTTATTAAAGAATCTTTATTGGTAGCGATATGTCAATGTGGTTCATGTATGGATTGTATCATTGTCCGATGCCTCCTCCCCTCTCTCCACATGCCATTAACGACGTAGGAATCCCACCTCCCGCGTCCTTTCCCCACAAACATTTCGGTCACCGTTCTTACCTCCAATCAAAGAATGAACCCTCATCTTTTCCCTACTACCTCTCCTCACCAAAATTCCTCAATCCCCAACGTCTATTTACAACCCGATGTAATACAACCGAAGACGCACCTTTTATTAGGAAACCGGTCGTTTTATGAAATAACTGAAGGATTGTAAAATATTTTGTCATCACTGAGCGAAACTGAAGGTAGACTTACTAAAAAAGGTAGTAGCAGTATTAGTAGAGTAGTTGTAAAAATAGTAGTATTGATAGTACTTGTGTTAAAAAATAATCATCATTACCATCGCTTCATCCTGTTTGAAGTGTCTACACAATTGTAATTTCTACATGAATATTTCGTAGTGCCACTTTAGTTATAGCATTAGTAATACTAATTAGAGGTTGTAATCTAACCCATGAAATGCATGAAAGCATGTTTATGAGCGTAGCACTCCACTGGTTCCTGGTCTGGCCGTGCATTAGTCTACCGGCTGCTCACTTGTTCAAACCGCCCATTAGAGGGAGGGGGGCCCAAAGGGGGAGCGCTTTAAGGATGAATCTTAAACTGGGATGAGCGTTGTATGCCTGGTGTAGAATCACCCCGTGTCACACACCCTGGACATGATATGCACGGTATTCCGAAGATGTAATCAAATTCACGCGCGCATCCGCGCGTTGCCAAATTCTCTGTTGCCTCCGTGCAATTCGGCCACAGCTTGTCTCATTCATCTCCAAGCACCGGGCGATTATTCGCTCCCGACACCAGGGGGCGGAGCGAGGGGGCACGAGAGCCTTTACTCATTTGATGCCCTCCGTGTAGCCGCACGCCCCTCATGCGCGAAACAATCTACCTCAATCTCCTCAATCGGAACACTCCCGTGGAAGCGCAAATGTGAGAAATTAACGGCGAAGAAGATATCATTCGCCCGTGCAGAGACGACTACACTCGAAACGTGATCACGTCATTTGTAACCGGGTAACCGAGATAACCACAACGCCAAATCGATGCCACACTTCTCACTTAAGAATATAAAAACGAGATGTCCACTTAATATACTGTGCAATAGATACCACAATCACTCGAAATTGGGCCGATTTCATCACATTCGAGGAGGTGAAAGCCACCGTCGAAACACGCAGGAAAGAGTATTAAGCTCAGAAATATGGCTACTCTCACTGCCAGCACGACTTAGAGACAAGGCACGACTGTTTTTCCAGCGCATTCAGCTTCTGAGGAAAGGTGCAAATATGCGATATGCACCATGAAAAATCTCTTGAGTGTAACTTCTCTCCGTTTCCGTTAGGTAGTGGAAGACAATGCAATTAGCGTGCTTAAAGAAAATGACAATAGGAGTAGCAAAGATGTTAAAACGAGATTAGCGTCAGAAAATGAGGCTCTTATCAAGAAGCGATAGCCGATGTCAGGAACCTCGCGATTAATTTTTAGATAAGATTGGCAAAGAGTATAATATAGATCGTGGTGCTCTTTGGTACCGAGACATGGACTAAAAGAAAAGAGACCGAAAGTAGGCTGCATACATTTGAGATGCGGATGAAAGGAGAATGATGAAAGGAAAATGGAGAAGGGATGGACGAAAATGAAGACGAAGGGAGAAGCGCTCAGCAATGTGGGAGAGGGGAGGAAAACGCTTGAGATGATAAGGAGGAGGCTGAGAGAGTGAGTGGTTGGATGGAGTGTGAGGAAGGACGAGGGAATGCTGTGGTGGAGGGGGGGTGAGAGGGGAAGGACGTATCCTAGGAATGAAATCGAGTTCAGAGGAAAGAGCTTGCGGCTTTAAAGGGTTATATTAATGGATACACCCCCCCTTCTCCTGTTAATGCTGCCTTAACCGGTAGATCAGTTCTAATTATACTAATAATCACCTTGAGGTGTACACATCAAAGTAACTGCCAGCGTATGACCTCCAGCGCATAATGATTTAGCTTAAGGGATAGAAAGGCGCATTTGCATTCAAGCTGCACCTTGATACTCTCAATTTAGGATCGATTCGAGGAAGTGGATTGTTATCGGCAACAAGTGGGCCAAGGGCGGAGAAGTCTCGCCCGGACGTCGCCAGCCAGGACGATGGCGAAGTTGACGATTCGGCGCTCACTCAACTCATAGGACATCCAGACGATAATTGTCGACTGGTTATCATCTATCTAGTCTCACGTGAATGCCTCATCCTCCGCCCACTCCAATCTTCGTAAATGTAAGCTCATTATATTCACATTTCCCGCTGGCAACGCAATTCAACGTGGAATTGAGTGGCGATTCACTCTACAGAGAGGAGATTTCGTACTTCGACTGACCGTGTCATTTTAAAGGAAAACTACCTTGATATTTGTCAAACATAAGAATGCGCTACGTAAATGATCCTTTGAGACTTTTAAATAATCTTTATCCATTATTATACATGAAAACACATCGGACATGTTTCTCACAGGTAACAGCGTCTCTGGGTCATCGAAAGGAGTGCTTTTAAGGAAATTATCGGTGGAATACACGCAGGTCATGCGATTCCTTCTGACACCCAAACAAATTGTTGTTCCCGAAATAAAATTATGGTGGATGTGAGCAGAATGGATGTGGGCATTAGAGGTGACTTTAAAAGAGTTTTAGGTGACGACCCCGATTGTCGGTAGATAGGGCGATTTTATTTAAAAAAAAAAAGAATTTCCAACATAAAATATCATTATGATTAGCTAGCATCATAACGAGTATGGTGCTACAAAATGCTGTTACATATTATATTTCATGTTTGATAGCGAAATGAATTTTATTCAAGATGACCTAAGCTTCATAGAAGTGTTAACGGGGTGAAATGCAACGGGGTTCTTCGATGCAGCCTCATTATTAATCCCATCCAGCCATTAAAAACGGATCAGTTCCCCATAATGATGCGATAGCACCGCGTGCGTGGCTGAGGAGAGGGTGCGTGGGCTGGAGGCAGGTTGGCCGTAGGGGAAGGAATGAGGATGGAAGCGCTCAGAAGTTGAGCGGAGTGTCAAGGTTCCACGGGGTTTAGGAGTTAAAATTCATGGACATTGAAGCAATAACTCTATTCCGGACTGAGTTTGATGGACATTAAAGCAATGGCACAAATATTTTATTTACACTGTAATTTGAGTTTTTTCAAATACCTGAAAACCAACATCCCGAGCTACTGCAAACCAGATACTTTTCACCATCCCTTCAAATACGGATGGTGAAAATCTACCAATAACGACTTTAGAGATCAGTTTTTGCAATTTTTGCAGATTCGTTGGTACATCCGCAATAGTCGTAGCCCCAATCTACGATTAGCTTGACCAGTCATATCCCGAATATATAAACCCAAGAGGTACGCATACATCTCTAACCAATATTCCGACATTATCACGGAAAACACACCTCAGAAATGTTTCCATAAATTTATTGAACAGCCATGGAGACATTACGCGATCTAAATTCACGCCGAGTTTCATTTTAAACCAGTCACTGAAAGTATACTTTAAAGCCGGAGAAAAAATGCGGAAACGAATTAAAGTTAGAGAAACGAGTGTATTCGCTATGATTTTGAGTTAGTGAGTCAGGTTACTTTCCAAGATATTTCCCCAATCTCTCGATACGAATTTTACTTGTTGCATGGGAACCGTAAAGTGACACGTGCCATCATTCTTGCCATCCGGATATTCTCCGAACTCTCTCCAGGGTTTATTTTTTCAAGGACCAAGAACATTCGCACGCGGGCCAAGAACTCAATCGACTCGAAAGAAAATGAATGCCCTTAGTTCCGTGGGAAAGAGGGGGGAATGGTAGTGGGGGAGGGAAAGGGGAAGTAGGTGGCGAGGGATGGAGAGAGAGAGAAAGAGAGAGGAGGGAGAAGCGGTCGCTACCCGAGACATCTGGGCGCGCACATTACACAGTCTCCCTCTCCTTTTCCCTCGAGAGTGAATCATCGAGATCATGGCCGCCGGCGAGGACGCTCCACAGGTTCTTTCCGCCACGAAGCACGGAAAATGGAAAAGCACCATCTCCAGTCCGTTATAAACTAGTATACGACCCAAAATTAAATTTTATTACATTTCTTACATAAAAGGTTTCCGCCAACTACTTTATTTCATACGCCATTTGCCATTCAATTTTTTTTGGTTCGCGTTCAATTTTTTTGCTAGCCTCATATAGTTCCAGAGAACATTTTAACTCTGCGTCTTTGCTTATGTAGCTATCAGACTTGTGTATTAACTGTACCTATGAAAGCATCAAAATTCGGTCAGAAGGCATTCCCTGTTTGCCGACATTGTCCGTTTATAAATAACTATTTCACGATTGGGCCGATAGTCCATTTTTCTATGACAATCTATGGCCTGAGCTCTGAGGGATTAGGCGTAGAGAATGGAAAAGGTCCGTGAGTGTCTCACGAAAGGTATAAGAATTGGGAAAAATGAACTCAATTGGATCATTAATACATGCCTCTTATCACCTTTATGTTAATTTCCATTCGCAGAGAGCTCCATCTCTCAACTATCCATCAATATTTATAAAAATCCAATGTGTTTCTTTCAGTAAATCTACGGTACATAAACTATCGCCGACTGCAAAGAACGGAAACCTTTTTTCCAACCGTAAGTTTAATGATTTCTCTCGGTATCCATAGCATTCTTTATGCCGGAACACCTCTCAAGATTGACTCAAATCGCCTTGCATTAATAAATAAGGTGGAGATTAGAGTTCAACAGGAAGCAATCTATAGATAAGGTCAAACGCTTCAGGAAGTGCCGGAAGTTGAGCATTCTTTTGACGGATTTACAAAGGCTGGAATTACAAACAGTGCATTTATTGGTGTTCAACAGCTGGAGGAATCAGCTTCTGTGCCATCCCAGGGAATCTGAAAGATAGTTTATAGGCTCGAATAATACGGAGGAACCAGAAAATGTATTCTAAGGACAACTGAACAGAACATTTCAGACGTCAGAATCAAAGATAGACTGTAGTGGACAACGGCATGAGGAAATATTTCACTCGGGTGAAAGACGGAAAGTAAATTATGTGGTTTTAATTATATTCTCGAGGTTGCCCGTCTGACACTACGCTAATATCAGCTAAAAAATATCAGCTGGAAAAATGGAACCAGTTCTCTAGCTCTTAGTGTCACGAGCTAACAAAGAATTGATGGATACAGAGCATGAAATATAAAAAATGATCAAATTTTTGTGAGACATATGATAAAAGGTAAAATAATACGAAACTTAGGCTGGTACGGAAAACAAAGGCGATGGAATGACTTTAAAAGACCAAATTTCTTGCAGCGTGTCTTTTGAGAGAACAATTACAATAAACCCATAACATATGCCATTGGTATGAAGAGGCCCAAGAAAATAAAACCTCCAGTATTCAAGATTTCACTTTCTGCCCCTGTTCTACTTTCACTATAGCAACCCCTGGTCCATCGCAAAGCAATTTAACTTTTCTCTAAAGTTATGCATATGAAATTCCAAAATGTTATACTTTTGGACGCATGATTGCCTTGACAATAATCGGTAAAAAAATCTTTCAATGCACAAGTTCTATTACCTACTATTATTAGTATTAAATTAATTAATTAAATTAATTAATTAATTAAAATTAAAGGGAGTATTAAATTCAAACGTTGACATCCATGTAATACTGAGTTCGATCCTACATTCATTCATCAGAATCACGTGTGTGGCATCAAGTAAATGATCAGGCGAATGACGAAAGTAGTCTAATTTTGAATTTTTCTTTTTTTATTTTTCCTTGGCACGTGCAATGGCTCGCCTCGTTGGAGCACACTGGTGCATCCGCTTGGCCACCGCAGGTTATGCTCCGTTGAGCTCGGCTCGAATTCGGAGGAATGGTCGATCGATGCTTCCCATTCGTCTCCCGAGTGCTGTTTTCGCTCCTCGCAAGTAGACACGCTGCAAGACGGAGTGCAAAACGACCTTGGTCGTCGAAGCATATTGGATTAAAATACCAAAGTCGAGGAAGTATGGCGAAACTTTAAGTAACTGCAAAATAATTAGGCATAAAGTAAGACTAATTTCCCTCGCTTAGACCTCAGGTTTTTCTTTTAGCTTTTTTATGGTTGCATTGCATTGCAACGTCATCAGGAACAATGATTAGAATTTCTCATTTGAAATAGTTGATGCCGTTCTGCACCGGATAATCTCCCAAACCCCCAACTCATTCCATTAAGCATAATGACAATGGAATTTTTATATCTCTCTTTTCCTGGGGGTGCTGCGACACAAAGATACGTGAGTCTCGCATGAATAAACCTAAGGACTCTATTTGTACGGTAATTTTGAAACAGTTACCATTAATTTTTTTAGCCTTTAGTAAATTTTTCCCCGAATTCCAAAATATAAGCATTCCAATCTTACAATTAGGGTCAAACTTGCAATTGAAAGCGAAAACGAATCTCGATTTTTCTCAATGTCTTTCCGGTAGTTAGAGGAAGGAGCCATTTCACCTAGAAGTCAATGAATTTGACCCCATTTTAAAGAAATAAAAACATCTCACCTTTCCAAAGAAACCAGAATAACGGCCACTCACCGCACTAATTTACCAGATCTTCGGCAAAACATCTAAACGACAAAACTTCAAAGGCGTTTCGAGCGAGATTTTTCCAGTCATAATAGAGACTGTATTTGAATACTATTTTATTTAATCAACTTTGGAAAGGCACGAAGTAACTATCGCAACGTTAATAGTGCCAGCATATTGTTGAAGCCGTTTTCTACGGAGAATGGTTTGAGTATGCAATCCAGAGAGAGTTAGTATAAAAAATGAGAAATTTCTAACGACTAGACCTCGTCATAAATTTAACAGAGGACAGTTTGGATACTTTTGCTACTATTTTTAAATGTTAATCAATCAATCACTGCACTAATTTTTACTGAAATGCAAAAACACCTCCTCCTGTGAAAGCATTTTCCCCGCCCAACAAGAAAAAAATGAGTCAAGTCAAAGATTTACAAAGATATATTGAGTTCATTATTGACGATTTCATTTATATTGAACTATATTTCTGCAGAATAAAGACTGCAATGCTTACTTCATGCTTCTTACACCTACTGAAATGAAAAAATAAAACTCAAACATGCTCTAGGAAAAAAATTTCGCCCTAACTGCCTTAAGGTAGTGCGAGCGAGATAGTTCCGTAATCATAATAGAGACCATATTCGAACTATACCTTTTAATTTCACCATCTGTGAGACACATGAATTAAATATTGATACAATACAATGACTGATACAATAATGGTGCAACAATATAGTTTTATATGACAGAAATTGTGAGTAATTAAATGAAAATATTTAAATAAGTCTTTAACTTGACTCATTTTTGTCACGCGGTACGTTTGAAACTCCATCAAAACGGAAGGTTTATTGTGATTCCGCCGAATTTACTGCGGTGACAATATGATTAATTGTCAAAGATAGTTGAGGAAACACACAAACTACAAACTGCTGATTTTTGTATGAGATCTAAGAGTTATAAATTCCTCATTTTGTAAATAAGGTCCCTCAGGAGTGCATATACATATTATTTCCCATATAAAAAGGCGGGTATTTCCTGGCAAATATCTCGGAAAGTAACGCGATAAGGGGTTGAATTTTTGGTGTAAATGGAATGGTGATCTATTTTTCTTTCAAATGGGTCTAAATTCATTAATGTATGGGTAAAATGATATTTCGCTCAAACTGCCTTAAGAACGGCGGTCCGGGAGAAGTAGCAGATGTATATGTATTGGTGGCCAAAGGATATCGATTCGCGAGCGGCGGCATTGGTCTTCCGCCCTCGAAGAGAAGCGCGACTCGGGTCCTCTTCACTCGCTGATCGGTGCCCCCCCCTTCCTCCTCCCCTTTGCCCCACATCCTTCTCCACGAAAGACACGAGGAGGATGAGTGACGCCGAGCGCGAGGTGATCGCAGATTTGAGACACGAGGGCCATTGTGCGCGTCTAAAGGGAGCGAGGCGCGGACGAACAGGTGTCCCTCCGTAATTAAATGCCGCCGACCCTTCAAAGGCCCTCCGAGAGAGATTTTTCCAGTCATAATGGAGACCGTATTCGAATACTATTTTATTTCAGCAGCTTTGGAAAGGTACGAAGAAACTATCAAAACATTCTTACGTTTCAATCCTTGAGTTGGTTGGAAGTTGGCCTCCATTCATCTCTCTTCTCGGCTCTCCGTTTCATGTTTTAATGCATTCTGCATTGCATATCTTTCATAATTTGGCTCATGTAGTCTAGTCGGGATTTCTTCTGTAATTTGTACCCTCAAATTTTCCTTCAATTATTCTTTCAACTTGAGTATCGTGCCGTAGTAAATGTCCAACAAGTTTAACTATTCTTTCTTTAATGATTCTTATTATACATCTTTCCTTTTGAGCTCTTTCAAAGATTTATTTATTTCTTTTCCTATCTGTCCAGCGTACTTCTAGCATTCTTCTGTAACACCATGCTTCAAAGGTTAACGGTCTTTTCATTTCACTTCCCCCTACAGTCCACGATTCGCATCTCCACATAGCGCAACACTCCAAGCGTAGGTCTTCATTAAGTTTTTTCCTAATCTCCAAACTAATGCTTTTTGATGTTAGTAGGGCTTTCTATTTATTGAATTCTAGTTTTGCTTGGTTGATTCTGCATTTTATATCTCTTTTGCTTCTTTCCATCCCACGGATTTTAATTCCCAAATAGTTAAATTCTTTAACTTGTTGAAGGGTTACGTTTTTCATTTTTTTATTTGCTGTTATGTTTTACTTTTTATCGCAGATTAGAACCTTTGTCTTACGGTTTTTATTATTTTCATGTTGTAATCACTTCTCATTACCCTGTTCATTACATTCAATATTTTTTTGCAGATCTTCCTCACTTTCTGCAAACACAGCTATATCACCAGTGCATATCTAAGCGAATCCACTCTCTCCCCGTTTACTTTTATTCTTATTTCATCTTTCTTTTTTTCTTACATCCTTTCTCACCTTTTCTTACATCCTTGCAACATTAATGGTGCCAAAATATTGTTCAATATGACTTAAAACCGAACAGATAGGCACAAAAACTCGTTCTTTCCGCGCACAATAAGCGACCACAACAAAAATTGAGCTCCGCTAAATACACTCCGATAATACACGTCCCCATTTCATCTCCCAAAAAATAACATCTTTACACGGCTGGTGACCTAACATCACCTGCCACACAGCCATGCGGCGGCTCGCAGGGTAGTATGTAGATGCAGAAAACCTCACTTATTAACTCTATATGAATGCATAAGATTTTAAACTTGCTGGTTTTTTTCATGCCACACGTGATAACGCGTTAACAACCGTTAAGTTTTTTTGGCAACTCCTTAATAAAGCGGTGAGTAATAGATTTATTTTTTTAAATATTTGATAATCAATAAAAAACACACAAATTATAATTTCTGACGAGGTCCATACGTCACAAATCCCTCATTTTTAAATTTATTCTCTCCGTAGTGCACACCCAGACTAATCTTCCATGCGTGACGGCCCCTATATTATGGAAAGTATCTCGAAAATTATAACGGGAAGTAGCTGATATTTTGATATCAGCGGAAAAGTAAGATTTTTATGTTTAAAATGAGTCCAAATGCATTGAATACAGTGTGAAATAATATCTCGCTGAAACTGCTCTTCCGCAATCTGAGCCCTCTGAGACGGGTGGGGCAGGGGTACGCTTCATTTGAGCGACCGGAACTTCCCTTCTTTGCACGCGCGCCAAAAGGGTGGAAAGTGGGAGGGAGGATCCCTTAAGGCAGTGCGAGCGCGATGGTTCCCTAATCATAATAGAGGCCATATTCGAATTATACCTTTTAATTTCACCACCTGTGAGACACACGAATAAAAAATCGCGTAATTAATGGTGCAATAAAATAGTTTTACATGACAGACATTGTAAGTCATCAAATGAAAAAAATTCAATTAAGTCTCACTTGACTTACTTGACTCATTTTTGTTTGAAACTCCATCAAACCGGAAAGTTTATTGTGATCCCAAAGAATTTACTGCGGTGACAATATGATTAATTTTAAAAAATAGTTGAGAAAACACAATCTACGCACTGTTGATTTTTTGACGAGATCTAAGTGTAGATAATGCCTCATTTGTAGTACATATAAGGTCTCTTTGGAGTGCATGCACGTACCATTTCCCATGTGAAAGAGCTGGTGTATTTTGGCAAATATCTCTAAAAGTAATGTGATGAGGGGTTTAATTTTGGTGTCAATGGAAGAGTTAGATATTTTTCTTTAAAGTGAGACAGAATTCATTTATATACAGGTAAATGATATTTCGCTCGAGCTACCTTAATAGAATCCATCTCTACTCTCGGAATGACACACGGGAACTCGTGATTGTTCTCTGCGGCTTATAATCGAGTGAGGAGCGAGCAAGAAGTGAACCTCTCCTTCTCACAAAGCGTTTTGCAAGGTCCGATTTGAAGGGGTCCGGTGGAGAGGATCTATTCAGGACCTGGGGCGACGGATATACAAATTGGCGGCCACTCTTCCTATTTTCCAAACTTTATATGAACAGGTTCAAATGTGGCGCGCCTACAGCATGCAGCTTAATCTATCTTAATCTAAAGCAAATGCTTAATCATGCCACCATCATACAATAGAAAAAAGCCGCTGGGTACACCAAGGCCTCGGTTAAACCAGTGCTGTTGGGCGTAAAATCATGCGAGAAGTTCTCGATTGGAGCTCACCTGAAAGGATTTTTATGGTTCTGCGAGAAAAAATTGTAAAACAAACAGAATCCATAACGGTTTCAAAAAAATTGAAGGGTAAAATATTGGATTAAAACCGATTTTCTGGGGCCACATCTCAGGTAGTCTCAAGTTGGGTGGGGCCAACCTCGCGGACGGTCCTAATCCCTAACCCTTCCTCGGATGCGGAGACCCATCGCCGGCCTCTCTCCTCGACCCACGCAGCCTGGGTTCCCCTCACAAAAACTAACCGTGCTCACTATTATTTAAACTTTTAAAACTACGTCATATAACAACAAACGAATGTTTTTATCGTACTCCCGACAATTGTACGAGTAAGTACATCTTTTAATCGTCGTTCTACGATGGAAATTAACAATTCTGCGAACATAGCTAAAAACGTGGTGATCCACTGCCGGAAAAATGGCAACATTGTAGTGGTGGGTGGGTGGCTGTGGGAAGTTCGAATGAGTTTCGGGTATGATTTGGCTCTCAGAATTTCCATTTCTTCGCAGGCGAAGATACGTGACTATATCATTGCCACATTGGTACCGCGAGTATGTTTGCAGTGATTGTAAATGGGTATAGCTTTTACAATTGGACTTATTGACATCGGTGAGTGATGAGAATCGTAGTGTTAACCAATTTGGTGCCGATAAAATACTTTCAAAGGAGTCTATTGGCCATTTTTCCCGATATAAGTATCCCTTCTAGCGTGCCAAGTGTTTAAACGAATAATATGCATGTTATTTATGCCCGACAAGGCCCGACACACTTTTTAAAAACAGTGCTGTATTATTAGTCCAAAAAGTGTACTGTCCGACGCTAAAGATAAGGCGGTCGTCTCCAATGTAAAATTGATTTTTTGGAAAAGGGGCAGGATTTTTTTGGTTCAACGTGTAAGATAACTATTACTTAATACGAAATAAGAATATCCATTGCCCGAGAAGGCCCGACACACTTTAAAAAAACAGTGCTGTTTAACTATTTTTTGTAATTTTGTATTAATTTTCAAATATTCATATACAAATATATCCATACCATACGGCATAGTCATAGCACATGGTATTATTTTACCATTTGTTATGAACGTGAAAGCGCTTCCTCCGGCATACTGGCAAATACTTCGGACGCACATTCGCGTCTTTCGGGTTGAATGTGTTAATTGGTTATAAATCTGGTTTGAAGGCACTTCTAAAATCAGAAATAATAATGGAAAATTAAAATATTCTCAGAAAGGAAATAAAATGACCATTTCCGCCAGCCTTTGTCGCTTTCTATTTCAGATAGAACGCAAACCACAAAGATGGGTAAAATGTGTAAAAGGCTGCACCGCAAATCAAATGAATTCATCAGACGCTATCACTATATACCTATCACTTATCTGATAGGCAAAGACTAAATGCATCCGATGCATAACCTTTAGGTCAGGTATTAAATCCAAGCATAAAACCTAACAGTCATGGAGAAGTTCAGGAAAGAATCGCGTTAAAATCTTTTGAAAAACTTAAATTATTATAACTTAATATCTGGGCGTCTTCAGCCCTTTCTTGATTGAAGATGGTCATATACTTCCGCATCAAGTTCGGTAAAATAATAATGCTAGAAGTCATCAAGTTGATTTTCATATGCGGATGTGTATGTGCCCACAACTTCGTAGAAATAGTGGTCGAAAGAGCTGTAATTTGTCGCTCAAAGTGTATTCACCACCTAAGATTACGCGGTAAATTCTACATGAGCAAGGGAAAAGAATGCATTCAGCCACTCTTTGTGGGATGGGGAAGGTAAGGAGGAAAGGGGATATGGGTAGAAGTGTTTATGCATGGCATTAAAGAAGCATGGATCGGCGCTTGGACCGTGGGTGACCTTCGAGTACTGGTTTCTGCAATTAGTTGTATAAAAAGGGCAAGAGAGTGAAAGGTTCCCTGGACCCTAACCCGAGTTAATGACCATACTTGCTGTGCGTTGAAGGAACAGCGGGGATGGGTGGGGGGGGGGGGGGGTGAGGGATAGCTTAAGGGTAACGCAAGGGACAGACTTCTCTCGCAAAAATCCCAGAATGCTCACCTCGTAACCCTTACAGATCTTTGCCGCCACGGCCTTATATTAGCTGACCGTTGCACGCATTCATTTATTTCTGGCTGCCACAGTGCCAGTTAGTAAGCGAAATTCTAATAATAATTGATCAAATTTTCAGCTTTAAGGAGATACGTAAAAGGACACGCCCTCGCGTTATCGTGAAAGGCACTACGTCTACATCTACGTACTACCCTACGAGCCACCACAAGGGTGTGTGGCAGGGGGTGAAGATCACCAAACATGCACTATTGACTGGCGACTAGGATATTCAATGAAGGCATGCTAGATAATAGAGTCACATGGTTAGTATCTACATAATAAGAAAGGGATAATTGGTTGTTATTACATGCATCATGCACTACAGACTACTCTAACTATATTTCACCTACCTATCCCTTTGCTACGCTGCCTATTGTTCTCTCTTTTGGTACGCGGGAAAAATGACATTTTAAATCTATCGGTACGACAATCTATCTCTCTAATCTTGTTAATATGATCAAACCTAGCATAATACGCAGGGGTTCTTAATATATATCTAACGTCATCTGTGAAAAAATCGGTTTCGAACTTACTTAAAAGGTTTAACCTAAATTTTAACCTGCCTTCTGATAGTAATTCCCAACCTAGTTCTTCTATTAAACTCGAAACACTTATACAATTATCATAACGGCCTTTAACATAACACATTAACTTTTATCATACCTTCCTCGTTCGGATCCCATATACTAGCGGCATATTCTAAATGAGGCCTGAAAAGTGTAAAATAGCTTCTTTCTCGTATTCTCTCATCGCATTTGCCTAGAACCCTTTTTAAGAATCCTAATCTACGGTTTTATACACTAGTTATTTCCCTGATGTGTTTCCCCATGATATGTCTTCAGTGATGGTGACGCCTAAGTATTTAATAGATTCTACGTTAGATATTTTCTTTTCTTTGATGCAATAACTATTCCGGGGAAAGCCATTCTTTTTCCAAAAGTTAATTATCGCGCATTTCTTCAAATTTAATTCTAGCTGCCAACTATCACACCAATCATCAATTGCATCTAAATCCTTAGCTAAAGACGGACTGTCCTCTTCATTTCTAATTTCCTTATACACTACTGCATCATCGGAAAAAAGACGGAGCTTGCTATTTTTTACTACTGCATTCAAGTCATTTACGTAGAGAAGAAATAAAATTGGGCCTATCACGCTTCCCTGGGGAACACCCGATGTAACTTTTACTTCGCCTGAGCTGACACCATCTAATACCACCCTTTCGATCGCGTTCATGTAAGAAGTCTCCTATCAAGCCTACTACATTACTGTCTATCCCGTATGATGCTAACTTCGCGAGTAACTTACACAGGGGAACCTTGTCAAAAGCTTTTCTAAAGTCAAGAAACGCTGCGTCTACCTGTACGTTACCTTCTCCGGAAACTAAAATATCATGAACCAAAAGACCTAATTGAGTTTCGCAAGACCGTCCTTTTCTGAACCCATGCTGGTTTGTTGGTTGTTTCCTGGCTGTCGAGGTGTCCCATAATTGATGTAACTATTATATGCTCTATAATTTTACAAGATAGTGACGTTAATGATATTGGTCTATAATTACATGGCTGTTCCCTATCGCCGCTTTTAAAAATTGGGGTCACGTTTGCTATCTTCCAGTCTTTGGGAACCGTGTGTTCTTCGAGGGATTTGTTAAATACTACTTTAAGATACGGAGCCATTTCGAGAGCTAATTCTTTATAAACACGAGCTGGAATTTCATCAGGACCTGAGGACTTGTTCGGGCTAATGTTACTTAGTAAGGATACGATTCCGCAACAAGATATATCGATCGGGGGCATTGGTTGTTGAAATCGGTCTGGTATGGTTTCGCGCAAACTATGCTCAGATTGATTTAAAACGCTCTGAAAAAAATAATTCAACACATTAGCCTTATCTATACTGGAAGTTACTATTTCGCCTCTATCGTCTTTCAAGGAATTAACCGTTGACTTGTTAGTTCCCTGTACTTCCCTAACATATGACCAAAATGCTTTCGGATTTCCCTCTAGTTGTTCTCCAAGTACTTTTCCCTTGAATTCCTAAAGTGCATGATACATGTAATAACAACCAATAATCTCTTCCTTATCATGTAGATACTAGCCATATAGCTCCATGACACCCTATTTTCTAGCATGCCTCATTTTAATATCCTAGTTGCATGTCAATAGTGCATGTTTGGTGATCTTCACCCCCTGCCATACACCCTCGTGGTGGCTCGCAGGGTATTACGTAGATGTAGAAACGCTTTTCTAAGGGCTGTTTTTGCGGCTGCTTTACAAATTTTATAATGTTCGATAGTATTTTTTAGGTCGCTATTAGCTACATTTTTCTTCATTTTCCTTAGTTTCGCGTGGCTAACTCGTTGGCGTTTTAAACATTTTCTAACCTCCCCGTTGTACTACCTTGGTTCCCTATTCTCACTCTTATACGTTTAAGGTATATACCTGTTGACAAGTGACTGTGTAATTTGGAGGAACTCTTTCCATGTATTGTCTGTATCACAACTTTTGCTAATGTTCACGAATTTTTCAAAAGAATTCTTTAAGTCACGCCTAAATCCGTTAAAATCTGCTTTGCTAAAAAGGTAAATATTTCTTTTTAATTTAAAATTTTTTCAGTATTGAGGGAAAATTTTACGTATACTACCTTGTGGTCGCTTATTTCATCGACATTTTCAACTTTAATAACTTTTTCAGGGATGTTTGTGGCAAGTAAATCGAGAACATTCTCATTTTATACCTATCGGTTCTAAAATCAATCTCTCTCATTTATTAGAGAGATATCTGTGTCAACCCTTTGTTCCCGCCCATGTAAGAACTGATTAATAAACTGAAGTTTTAAGGGCCGATTACTTATAGGTAAGGATTTATTTAGAATACAACACATGAGATTATACTAGTTCAAGAATAATTCTATGCTGACGATATTGAATGAAAAGGTTTATAAGACGATAGAGCCTTCAGAATGGAACCGATGCCAAATTTTACGCGGGGTGATATGTTATTAATTCTGTTGAAGAAGGGACGGGATGAAGAGTCGCGATTCAAAAGAATTTTTCTTGAAATCTCACAAATAATTTTATGACTGTGTTTAAACTGCTGTTCAGTACTCTATTATCTTCCACTCATGCAACTTGTAACAACTGTTTTTCGTTCATATTTTTAGAAAATACTTTTTAGCTCTTTTTCCCATTAGAATTTCGGAAAGAACGGGCACAAAATAATTTATTCCGTAAGTCACCGTTTTTCGACTAATATTAAACTTTTTTTTTTGTTTCCAGGAAAAAGGATGTTTAAACTGTAGCCTTGTGTAAGTTTTTCCTCGGGATTTTAAAAAATTACACAAGAATAATACATAAAAATCAACGCAACAAAATAGCTCAACACAAATGCATTTCAGCATTCAATCAGCGACGCAGTCTACCAGCGTATCATCAATGCGAGCGTCAATGCAATAATCATATAATATTAGGAAAAATGACAAAATACTTTGTGAATTCCATTTATGAAGATATTAACACGACCCAGGTTTCGACACTTTGTGTCATTTTCAGGTTGAAAATGCAGAGTTTGTTACAGATAAATATACAAGATTATTTGTTGAAGTGGAGTATACTGTTTATAATGAAACAACTGTCCATCACAAGACATTGGCAAGACAAGAAGAAGCATACATGAGAGTCAATGAACAGAAAAAGTGCCTCGAAAAAATAAAACAAGAGTCAATGTTTGCGATCCACCTCGGAGACAACAACCATCACTAATTTTATGCAGAAAACCCTACATCTAGAGAAAGAACACAGAAGATTAGAAACCCTTGAAATAGCCCTTGAAAATAACCCTTGAAATGAAACATCTACGTCATACCCTGCAAGCCACCCAAAGGGGGTGTGGCAGGGGGTGCTTCCACACCAGGCATGCATGAATTATACGGCGGAACACCGAAACTACATTGAAACCAGCGTACCACACATGCAACGCGCCCATTAAAATCTACTAACCAAGAAACATTCTATCTTCAATCGTTAAAACATACAAGAGGTACAAGGACTAATACTACAGATTCAAAATATCACGCATAAATAAGATCATCAATATTTACATCACGCAAAAACAAGAACTTAGAGAATATTAAGAGAAAGATCTACTGTCTGCCTATTGTCACAATTCGAGCTATTGATGACGACGATCACAGCTATTATGGTCCCGAATGGTCCGCTGAAAAAACGACAATTTATACCTATCGGTTCTACAATATATCTCTCTAATTTTATTGGCGCGATCTAATCTGCCGTGAGAAGGGACAGACGGGACATGACAAGCGACTATTTTAAACACACAATTAGTATATCATTGGTAAGTGTGTGGGACTTGAAATGAAAAGTCTGGAAAATGCACCGAGCGGGAAATCAGGGAAAGTATAACAGAGGAGCGGAAAAGTGCACTGGTAGCAGAGGGAAGCGAAATGTGCAGCGGAGACCGGCAGCGTATTTAAATGGTCGTCACGATAATTTTATCAATCATTCGACGCTCGTAAGCAAGTAGAATGGGAATCAGTCATTAAATATAACAAGTAAATTCGAAGCCTAAATAATTTCAGGATAATCATAAATTCATTCATAGCTGCCAGTATGGCTTCTTCTGGAGAGGAAATCTTGCGAAATTCGGCTCTTCCTTCGTCATACTCTAGATCCAGTACAAGTACCCTACTATTGCCAGCTCTATATTTTTTCTTACCCTATAAATGGTGGACTTAATGTCCCACAGGGAAGACACTCAACCCTTTGAATCAATTCCATCGTCTCCTCTTTCGTCCAAACGCGCTTGCCTGACATGTTTCCCCAGTGAAAACTCTCCAGCGAGCGCCAAAAATTTCCGGCGTCGTCGGAGGGCAGCGAGCGACTCCCTCGAGTCTTTATGAGGGTGTCTACACTGGCCTCGCTCTCACAGCAGGGAGCGCTACCTGCGATTTCCCTCCCGACTTCCCGAGAGAGAGCTCGCCTGGGTGTTTACACCGAGAGAGTAGCTATCAGGGAGCAACTCGCTCGATTTTTCTCGCTAGTGTAAACTCGAGGATCGTTCTTCCAAAAGGTGCTTTTGGAAGAACGATCCTCGAATCCTGAATGTAAGGATTCCAGTGTCATCCGCCACCGGCCGAATTTTCATCCGCGACTCACGAGAGAGCGTCGCATGCATTAAATGGCGAGCCGTCCCTATGGGGGAGGATGTATGCCCTGGTGGGGTGGGCGGTGTGGGCGGCGACGAAGGACGTGGGAGTGCAAATGAAATCGACGGGGCGGGGAGGGGGGAGCATGACCCGCCCACTCGCGAAAAGCAAAACCGCTGGCGTCAGCTCATCATTCGCCGGGATCTCCATCGAAATGTCAAGAAGTCACGTAGTTATACGATCGGGGCAGCCCTGCACTCGTTTTGGATAGCCGGGTGCAACGAGCTCAAGGTGTATTTTTGGCCATCTTAGTTCTTCATTTGCGATTTCATATTTTGCGATAGCTAGATTGATACCAATCTGTTGGACAAGAATCGGGAGAAGCACATTTTATGAACGTGAATCCATGTGCAGACTAAACAATGTTTCCTTTAATCACTTTTAATCCCGGGTAATAAAATTATTTTTTAAGTAAGTACGTCTCTAAAACCTCATCAACAATGGAGTATCCAGTGGAAATTCCAATGTGACTGTTGCAAGGTGATCGTCCATTCTGATTCCACAAATAAAGTCATTGCTATGAATGTGGTCTGGGCCGATGGGTTATACGAATGAGATGCGAGAATGATGCGCAATCGGCGCCTAACATGCGTGACGTACAAGAAATGGCCAGCGGTGGTCATTCAGAGCGTAGGCGAAAACATCTGCGCAGTTTATCTGGCAATACCTAAGCGCTGGCGCGGTGATTCAAGTATGAATCGAAATAAATATTTATATCTGAGCCAATAAATCAGCTTATAATAGAATACGTTGTTTATGTATCAAAAGTACGGTCAAAAATATTGATTTAAGAAAAGTTTTAGATGCTTACCCATGCTTACAGACTAGCCTCCGAGTAATTGTAAGGGATTACATTGTGACGAATGGGGTGCAATTATCAATCGATTAACACTCACCGCGTCCGTGCCGGTGGAGTGGACAAGAGTGCTTCGGCAGTAGACGGCTAGTAGACGGCGATGAGCACGGAAGCACCTCAACGGCATCGCCAAATTGTGTTGCCGCGCACGTTGATACGCATGCTCATGAAACCCTCGGACTAGTCTCCCACAATATACCATCCGGATTTTTCACCAGCGAAACAAATTAGAGTGGAATGTCACACGGCTACCCGCTGACAAACCGAGGGCTGATTTGTACCCGGGCACTTGAGTCAACTCGGGCCTTGCGCAGAGGCTAACTAAAATCCATGCTTTCTTAGAATGAAGGGCGGTTTCTTTCTCCATAGGGAAAATTTCCTGCATCTCTCGAAGTTATGGTGCGTATAAGGTGGTTATGCTTGGACTCTAGATCCAGTAGTCCAGGAAGGCACCGTATAGTACCGTGTATCCGGATTTGAGCAATGGACTCTGAGCCGAGCGCTTCACGCTCGGAGTCGAATCAATAACGTAGAAATCGTTAGGTGCACCCTCTGCACATGTGCGGCAGATGGACCTCCAGCCTCTTCAGACGAAATATCATCTATCCGCTGGTGGCGAAAAATTATATCTACATCTACATCTACGTCATACCCTGCAAGCCACCCAGAGGGAGTGTGGCAGGGGGTGCTTCCACACCAGGCATGCATGAATGATACGGTAGAACACCGAAATTACATTGAAACCCGCGAACCACACATGCAAAGCGCCAATTAAAAATCTAATAACCAACAAACATTCTATCGTCAATCGTTCCAATATGCAAGGGATACAAAGACTACTACTACATATTCAAAATATCATGCATAAATAAGAACATCAATATTTACATCATGCATAAATAAGAACGTAGAGAATATAAAGAGAAAAATTTACTGTCTGCCTATTTTCACAATTCGAACTATTAATGACGACGATCACAGTTGTTATGGTACCGAATGGTACGCGGAAAAAATGACATTTTATACCTATCGGTTCTACAATCTAGCTCTCTAATTTTATTGGCGTGATCTAATCTGCCGTAGTATGAGGGGTTAATAGTATGTTTTTTACGTCGTCAGAGAAATGATTTTCTTGAAATTTAGTTAGAAGGTTAAGCCTATAATTTAATCTACGCTGTGATAGCGATTTCCATCCTAATTCTTCTAACAGTCCAGACACACTGGCCAACTTATCGTAGCATCGTTTCACAAACCTATCTCCTCTTCGCTGTACATCTACATCTACGTGATACCCTGCGAGCCACCAGGTTGGACATAAATGAAAGGGATGAAAAAAGCAATAGAATTTTTCGCCAACTCAAATCCAGGGTCCGTTGGTTTCAATTATAAGTTGAAGCATTTAAAATTTCAGGTCTTCCATTCTCTATCCATCTTCTTCTGGAACAATTCACTTCTCGACAGTAACCCTCATGGAAGTGAGCGATGCCTGTAGTAGGAGTGCTCAATAGAATGGATAAAATAGGCATTTTTAAAACAAAATAACGTTTGAAGCCTCATAATTTCGATGTGTATACAGGAGGAAATAATCGTTTATGTTTCAAATATTCTAGACAGTATTTCAATTGGAAGACGATTTTAGCTGAATAACTAATTCTATTTGGCTATTTTAGGATAAAGGTATTTGCCAGTCCTTTTATTCCTACAAAACAAATGGTTCTTGTAGGTGTGATCACTCCAAAAGAGTTAACTGCTGATTTAAACATTAAATCCCACATGTTATGATGAGTCGTAACCGACTGGACTTCGATAACCTTGGAAAATAGTGACCCATCACCTCTTAAGAGTTCACATTACATTCTATCGATTTTCTCCGCTAAAATACCAAGGTCTACCATAGCCTTGGTGATAGAGGACGAAAATAGGATGAGATAAAATTATTTTTTTACAAATACTTTCCTACCACGCGTGGCTAAGGCATACGTCCATTGGTTCTGATCACGTCACATATTCATATTTATTGATGACTACATCCTTGTTTTGCATCAAAAATAAAAATAAAATGTCTAATCCGATCACAGCGTAATAAGAATATTCCAAAAACGAACAATTTCCCATGAACCAGTAATCTTGTTCCATCAAAACATATAATGGCGACGTTCAATATGATGTAAATGACAATAAATTAAAAGTACAATTAAATTATTTGGCTCAGTACCTATTCAATTTTATGGTCGCTCTGCTGATATACGCTTTTATTATTGAAATTAAAGCTGGTTATTTTATCAACTTTTATTAATGAAGGTCATTGGTAGTTTTAAATATAACTTGGCCTGATAAAAGTTCTTTTGATAAGAAGCACATCGAAAGGATTATTGATAGCCATATCTTATGATTAGAAATGTTAATTTTTAGCATTTGGGATAAATGAAAAATGAATTCAATATTATACATAGATAGTATATACGATATGAATGCGTTTGTGTTATTGAAAGTCTACTTTCACGTCCCGAGAATTCCATTATAACTTGAACAACGTTTGAGTAATCATTGCAGGGTTATCATGCCACGCTTCTTATTCCATACTTCATTTTTTTAATGCCACCTTCAGTGTATTTTCTCTCTAGTAAAATGGATTTTCATAATAAATTTCAACAGTAATTTCAGTATGATCGGACGTAATCATTGGTAGAGTCGGTAAGCCTACATAACGCAACAGCATGTGTTGTCGTAACTCGTATATTTAGCATTATTCATCCCTAAATAAATGGGCCAAATGAAGAAATTCACCCGAGGAAATTACGCAGCAAGCAAAACGTAGCAGAGGATGTAGTACGCAATTTGCCCTCCATTCAAGTTTTTCATTCTAGTGGTATAAGAAACCAAACCATCAGTTAAGGAAGTCTAAAATAACGAAAGCCGTCTATATTTCGCTCCTTTTGATGACCAGGTTGATGCCAACTAACCGGAAAATTCCAGGGGCTAATTATTTCCACCATGCATCGACTATCGGTTCAGCGTAATGCAATATACACTTGAGTTGTTTATAGTAGACAACATAAATGTGGGCAGTAAGTGTTTCGCAACCTGAAAGTTTCCCAATGTGGTTCAGTAGGATAACTCCATACATACTTTTTCCTCAGAAACACAATTTCCGCTTAGGAATCCCATAAAATTTATAAAAATCCCGTTAATAAATGCGCAAACAAGTCCAAAATAAGAAGAGGGTGCAGCGTTGCGGGATAGACTATCTCAGTAAAATTGAATGTAGATTAACTGTGATGCTTTGGCTGCCTATTACGGTGGAAGTCGACTAGGAGAGGGCAAAGAGAGAGTGGATCGTCCGTCAAACTTGGTGTTCAGCAGAATGGGTGAAGCGGTAGTCATGATTTCCAGAACCTCTGCAGGCTCGGGGAGACTCAGGCTGATGTGATTTACAATGTATTTTGTAAGAGCTGAACAAAATTGAGCGACTGTCTTTTATGCCATCAGTGCTAATAGCAGCGTTTGGAATGGCACAAGTGATTCGAGAAATGAGCACGGAATAATGTTACACAAACTTTACTCACGTCAACATGTTCCTCAGGAGTTGCTCAGGATAATAGAAAGCACCAAAAGAAGATCTTTTAGGAAAAGGAAGAAGAAGTTCTCGAACGAACGACGGCCGTCGGAATAATCCAGCATGAATAATAGTACGACATTCGACATGAGGTTAAAGAATACCACTGAGTTGTTACACTCAGTGTTCGCTGAGGAAATTTTCTTGAGGTAAGATTATTTATTGATCCAGTAGCAATGGAATTTATGTGACGATAGACTTCTTAAATAGCTCTTCTACACTTACACTTTTTTCATTTTCAGATTCCATAACATCGAGAAGACGTTGGTGCAATTCTCGAGCTAATCTTAAGTTTTCTCGGGGAGATACCAACACGCAGTGAGAACAGAGAACACGTGAAGCCCTCTCTACCATCGAGGTGGGTTTTTTCGTGTTTATAAAGAAAGGTAAGGGTCGCCTGAGGTTCGGTTCCATTTCGAAGCGCACGCCGAGAGCGCCTCTGCCGGTCGTCGTGTCTCTACGCCACGGCAGACCCCTCTTCCGTGCGGGCCAGCACTCCGTCGCCATCTGTGTCCAGACGACCCAAACTACCCTCTCTTCCCCCCCTCCTCTCCCTCGATTCCCCTTCCCTCCTCTCCCTCGCCACGCAAACGGCGCGTGCCACAGGTGGCACGCCTCCCTCTTCCCCAATTCACCCCCCATCCCCTTCACATCCATCGAGAGACACACGGAGAGGGCACGTTGAAGAGGAGAGGGGCGGGAGGAAACAAGAGAGGACACAATTTCGCCCCTCTCTTTCCGAACTGACCTCTCCTCTGGAGTGAAACACGCGCGGAGGGCAGGGAGAGGATTTGCAAATTCGCGCGCGAAATGCGAATCGCCCTGATGGTACACGCCCCACGCCACACGACCGACAGGCACGGCCGCCAAGCGACCTCGCACCTCAACATGGAGCGGCATATAGTATAGTTGGAAATAACGCTCCCCCTGCCATGCGCCCTTTCTTGGAGGATTTTAGGGGAATATATGGACGTAGATCTCCCTCGCTAGTACTTCCATCTTGTCGTGATGAGGGAGTTTGTGTGCGTAAGTGAACCAAGGCCGTTCGATATCTCGATTCTTCGCCTCTTCGAGACAGGTCCTCTCAATGATTTCCACTAGTGGGGAAATCGGTGCCGCCATTACTGAGATTATTTACCACTGCGGGGTATAGTACAAACAAGGAAAAATACGGATACTAAGGTAAACCTAGCATGTCATGCTATAATAATATCTTGGTCATGAAGATTATTTTACCCTCGATGAAGTTAGTATGCATATCGATGGTGCAACATATCGAATAAATCGACCCTGTAAGTGAACCTGAGAGCTATGCCGGCGGGAGCGCAAGCTCCTGGTAGGGCCACCCAAGCAGTACAGGTCAAGGGAGATAGGCCAGACGAAGAGAAGTACTCTGGTCCTCCAGGTTGGGGGTTGAGCATAGGGCTAACGACCCCATATCGTAAAAAACCTCTTGTTACGAAACTCAAAGACAATGAAAACCGGACTGTAAATAACGATTATCGAACCATGCAAACGAAAGGTAAATTCTAGCGGAAAGTTGATATGCAGATAGCAACGTGGAATGTTAGAAGATGACAATTTATATAGACGGAAAAAGAGACACTGTCTCCGGCGTTACTCTGTGGAACTCCTTCATTTTGATAATAAAAAACACTTGGTTGTTATTCCTCACTTTATTGTAAGGAAACGACCCGGGTTTCGGCATGTAATGCCATCTTCAGGTGATAGAAGATTGAGAGGGAGACCCCAATAAAGACGGTTGGATGATGTAGAGGATGATCTGAGAAAGATGGGAATTAGAAGATGGAGAACGTATGCCGGGAATCGTGATGTCTGGGCTAACATCGTCGGAGAGGCCAAGGCCCTACAAGGGCTGTAGCGCCGTGGAGTAAGTAAGTACGAACGTAGATAAACCTTTCTCACACTTAAGGTACGAGTATCCATCCAGGGGGAGTGATTTATCGAGCACTTCTGCGCCGATCGTTGTCGTTACTAATCCTCATCAATTCGAATGTCTTCGCACTATTTCACTTAAACCTAGCATATTCTGAGTGAAAATCTGTTGAGTTTTCCCCACTGGATCAAGTCCTCCATTTCATCCGAAGCAATTTCAATAGGCGACTCGCCAATCGTCCTTAACTAGGGAGCTAATGGAACTGTATGAGACGATTCCAATCACATAATTAGAGAAGTGATGGTGGAGCAAATACCAACGGTTTCAGATTTTGGTTCGCTTTAATTACTCCCAAGTATTTCTCGCTGATCAAGTTTTCTCGCCGGGATATTTACGATAGAGTTGAAAATCCGGGTGCAACAAACAATTGCATTGATGCATTTACTTCAAGATTTCCAAGATGACTTATTACTGGAAGAAAAGACCTGCAGGAATATAAAAATAACACAAGGTCCTTTCCAAACAGAGTAAACAGGGATTTAGCGGCCTGTTTAAGCTCAGTAAAGTACTTTACGAAAACTTTATTCGATGACTTTCAAATATTCATGTCCCAAGCTTCGCGATACTCAACCTTAAGCACTAAAACTAAAGTATTGCCATTTTTGTGCACTTAATTTCATAATGTCTCCTTAGATTCTTTTCATTATACTACTTGAAGTTCTAATTTTAAGAATGCAGAATAAAGGTAGTCTAAAAATCTGTTTACTTTGCACAGCTGTTCATACTAAAGCAGTAGGCATACAACACAAAATTTTACCTTAAGAATACACGGAGCTCGTATTACGACATCGTTTGAAGTGTGAAACAAAGAAAATTAACAGCAAGCACTAAAAACAAAGAGCAACGAGCATCATAACATTGATAAAATTTGACCACAGTAAAGCATGTTACGTGTGAATTCCACACTGAAATATCACATGATCTATTCATCAAACCAATTTTGCCGCCATCCGTTTTGCCCCACAGCGCAAAGGTTTCATCGTACTGAAATAAAGATAATTACTGCTACCACTGCTCTGCCACCATAGCAACTCACCACCGCCGTTGTTGTAGCACAGGTAGGGGAACCGCCAGACGTTGCCGAGTCCGACGGAGTATCCGAGGAGCGAGAGGAGGAAGTCGAACCGTCCGGTCCAGTTGCCGCGCTCCGGCTCGGCCGTTGCAACGGAGCCGATGGACCCGCGCTCGTCCTCCTCCTCGCCACCGGCCGGCGTCAGCGGCAACTGCGAGTTGGCCACCGAGAACTTGTCCTCGCTCTGCAAAGACAAAAGGGGGGTGGGTCACATCCATTGCAACGAGCTAAAGAAAAAAACAAGGTGTCCATTTAATATCATCATTTAATTATAACATCGATATTACAACTTAACTCCTCCATGTCGGCCCCTTTTTCTACGAATTAACCTGTCCTCTTCACCTGAGATGAAGGCGATATTTTTCGTTACCTATTCTTAATTTCCGAACATTTGGAAAATGTTTTCTTCTTATCAGGCCTTGGGCGTGTATGGACCAATCTACAAAACATCGGTTGATAGATGTATCTTTCAATAGTTCGATCCCCTAACTCAGTGTTTCTCCAACTTTTTCGAGTCACCGCCCCTTGGTTCCACAAACCTACACCAAACGCTCCCCCACCGGAGGCTTTAAAATTATTGACTGCATGACCGAATCACGAAATAAATAAAAATTAAATGTGAAGTGCTCATGATATAATTCATTTTCATCTAAAATCCAAAAGATAAATATTTAATTCCTCCTAGGACATGTATGTATGGTCATGATTGCATCAGGACCCAGCCTCCAGCGCCCCAGCCGACCCTTTGTTTCATTTCACCCCATTATATTAAAGCACCCAAGGGGTGGTAGCGCCCACTTTGGGAGCCATTACACTGACTCGCAATTTTTATCTCTAGTCTTTTTGACTTTAATTCAAAATTCCATGGATACATTTCTTTTCCAGCGCTCCCTTTAACATGGTTAATTGCCTCTGCCATATTCCCATCGAGGTAGGTTGCTGGGTGACGCGTATATCCAGACGAGAGCAAAGTGTGGACGAGTACGTCGGAGTACATATGGTTGTGTAGCGGACACGGCCGTAGATTTACGCTAATACGCCGGTGTCAGAGGACTGAGGAGTATAAAGCAACCGTCGATGGAGACTCGCATGGCGTCGAACTTTCGTTGTCCCCGAAATTGAGCACGGCGCCACCGACCGACCGATGGATAGCTCATTAAACGCCCTTCCTGTCCAGATGCATTCTCTTGCACATCCTCGGGGCTTTTCCGTGAGCGTGGGTCGTCACCTAAAATTTTACTCAGAGTTTCATCACTTATTTCAGGTTTTTTTCAAATAAATTTGGAAGAGCGTTAGTTTTTTTTGCATAAAACCACCCACACTGCTGAGGACTTTCGTTTGGCACCAAAATTAGCACGTTTGCACATCGTAGTCGCGCGATGTGTTTCGCGGAAATATTCGCCCATGTCCGATGTGGTTCCTACCTACACCACGCTTATGCACCATGCAAAATCAAGGCTATGCCCGCATGGTATTCTCGTACCCAATCGAACAAGACCAACTTCCGTACAATCGTTTCATTTGTCACAAAGTTACCGCTGTGGAATCGATGGATCACCGTCATTGGTATCCCTTAGTCAGACTGGTATCAAAGACGCATCAACGGCAAGAGTAAGGTGAGAAAGAGGGGTAGAGGGAAAGGAGAGAGGATTCCCCCATTCAGGATTATCCGTGGTATTTTTCATTTCCCTGCCACCCGGTCCGAAGCTCCCGTGTCTCGTGGCCTGGCCTATCTGCTATAGTGACGTCCGCGGAACTGAAATTCGCTCGAACTTGCGTAATTTTTCCATCTCACCCGGAGCATCGATAGTGATTGCTGATAGAGACTCGCGTGATAAATGTGAATGTGAGCGAACGGACGGAGGCTATTTGAGGGTTTTGTGGGACAATTCCAACGGATCCCTTCACTTTACCTGGCAGCAGCCGCTTTACCTAGGGACCCATAGAATTTGGGATCAAGAATTTTCTTCACGAAAATTCGGATCCATTAGTATATTGGCATATTTTAATGCGGCTACACTTTGTTTATTAATCTGCCATGTTACTATTATTTAGAATATAAAAATATAAAAATCATGAAATGAAGATAAATTATTATTTGAATTTATTTTAAGAGAGTATCACGGAGTCATACTCATCTCCATTCACAGCTCAGGGAGTTGGAAATTCTACTAGCTAGCACCAGAAATAGTAAGCTTTTTAGAAAATGCTAGGTAAAGCTAGTAGGGCTAGAGCATTGGCCAACAGGTACAGGTAGTCACCAAATAAAATTCATCGTGATAAAAACATATTTTCTTTCATAAATCAATACAACATGCAGCTCAAAATTGCGATGCAATGGAAAACTTATATTTTGCAGCCTTTGATGCATCTTCACTCGATTTCCGGGTGACTCGCGGCGAAAAATACAAGCAATTCGCCAAGATAATGGCTCCTAAAATCCGATTGCAACACAAGTGACATTAAATGTGTCACCGCAGTGAAGCGAGGCCAGCACTGCTTTTCCGAGAGCATGAAGGGCACACGGCCGTTTTCAAAAACTAAGAGTCTTTTTGAATTGTTCTTGGACTAAATAGTTGTATTCTACTGCAACTTAATCTCTATATTGGCCAGAAATATTACACTTGATATCATCCCAACCAATATTATTATATTCAGTCGTAAGCCAATGAAATGGGGAGAGGCGGAAAAGAAAGGACGGATGAGGGGACAAAAAGGAAGATATTAAAAAAGTGATTTGCTTAATTTGTATTATAATCGCATACGCGCAAGAGGAAAAAAGAATCCCCTCACCTCTCCATTTGAAATTCTATTGCTGTTGCTTATTGTGCGACTCTTCGGTCTGATTTGGAGATGCTGTTAGAGGCTAGAATTTTACAGCATTACAGAAACTATGTTTTGTTAAACGTGTAATAGGAAGGTCCTCGGATGAAAAAGTCAAAAAGAGATGCTACTTCGCTCTGGTTAGGCCACACCTCGAATACGCCGCGAGCATTTGGGACCCTGGTCAAAAGGATTTAACCAAAAGAATTAATAAAATACAAAGGAAAGCAGCGCGCTTCGTTAAAAACTGCTACGAGCGTACATATAGTGTCTCACAACTTTTAGAGGGATTAAGGTGGGAACCCCTAGAGACTCGGAGGCTACACGCTAGGCTTAGTTTGCTTGATAAATTCAGAACTGATATTTTTCAGAGCGACATAGAGACTCATTATCATGACTCCTCACTACATCTCTAGGTCTGACAGATGCGATAAAATAAGAGAGACACACTGCCGAACAGATAGCTACAAAAACTCGTTCTTTCCGCGATAAAAATTGAGCTCCACTAAATACACTCCTACAATACATGTCACTATTTTAGCTCCAAAAAACTTACACCTTTACACGGCTGGTGACCTAACACCCCCTGCCACACGCCCATGCAGCAGCTAGCAGGGTATTATGTATACGTAGAATATATTCTTCGAGGCACTTGCAAATTCTCGTGATTAGAATACGCCTATCCGTGCCTTCTATCCCAGGCCCTCTCATAGCTGTTAGGCACTATTTACTCGTCTCTGAGTATTTTTGACGTGAAGCGCGACTTAACATTGTATTTTTTATATTACAGATTTAAACAGCGCTGGATTGCATCTACATCTAAGAAACACCGTGCAAGTCACCACTAGGGTGTGTGACACAGGGTTATTGTACACCAGGCATGCAGCACTCATCTCATTTCAAAACAGAACCGCGCGCTTTCCCCCGGCTGTTGGGGGCAGACCAAAAAGCAGTCAGAACAACAGTGCGCAGTCAGACTAGAAACTACGAGAAAGCTACATAGACTGACATGTTACCATCCAGCATACAGTGAAAGATACAACTACTGCCATGTATTATAAGTGCGACTGATAAATAGTACAAATAGGCACAAAATCATGCAACAGCTAAATCACGCCGGAAATTTCAGGCAGGGCGAGTTGTTAATAATCATGTTATGGTATTTAGCGTAAGTGCAAAAACCTATATTACCTAGGAAAAGTCAAAGTACCCTACTACTGATCTATGGCAACTATCATGGTCCCTTATTGCACGTGGAAAAAATGACATTTTAAATATATCCATTCGGCAGTCTATTTCCTTCATCTTATGCCTGTGATCGATCGTTTCTAACATAATAGTTTGGCTCTATCAAAATATGCTGAACGTTCGGCAAAAAATAGTATACTTCAAACATTTTTAAAATATTTAGCCTATATTTTCCCTTCTATCGGATTGAGGTTCCCACCTCAATTCCCTCGACAATTCACTAATACCTCTATGTTTAAAGTAACGATTTTTAAGAAATCTAAATGCTCTCCGCTGAATTCGATCTAAATCTGAAACTAGTCTTACTTCGTAAGGGTCCCATATACTAGCGGCGTATAAGCGAGGTCTCACGAAAGAAAAATAACATCGCTCCTTTACTTTCTCGTCACATTTTCCTTGTACTACTTTAATTAATCCCAATTCACGATTTACCAGTCTACAAATTTCACGTATGTGCTTCCCCTAGGATAAGGCCTCAGTTCATGTCTTGTCAAGGGTCATACCTAAGTACTTAACTGACTCCACATTAAATATATACTGGCGGTGTGATTGAAGTAACGTTACTCTGAAGAGACTCATATATTATCTTTTGTATTCCATTCGAGAAGCTAGCCATAAATAAGATACAGTATTTGCATTATAAAATCTAGTGTCTTTATTGCAATACCAAAAGTACATCAATATGGCAGCAACGCAACAGATCATTAGTTTTAATGAACCATAAAAATCTATTATTATTTGCCCCACAATGATACCTTCAATCGCCTCAGTTATTTTCCCTCCGACAATTGCATGTAGATTTCGCATTTTAACTGGATTATGGTCTCATTTTTACGGAATTTTAACGTAGTGCTTACAGATTCCACGCTGCTTGCGCCTTTCCTCAGTCTCTACCAGTTCACCATCCCTCAGACAACACCGTACGAAGAGATGCCACTGCGTGCTAGACATGCCACAGCCCCGGTCTTGTAATACAAATGATGAAACGTGTTTACACGATATTTAAACAATAAGTAAGTAAGATACAATCAGTGTCTAAGAATCCTCTTTGACGCGCTTGAAATACCCGCACTATTGGGAGAAGTTCAAATTTAGAAAATGATTTACTCCTGCCGTATGTACGGCATTGAATGACGTAGAAATTGCCATGGGGAGAATTCGGCCTACACCTGGAAGCGAAATACAGCAAATCGAATTGGGAGCTAGATATTGTACTCTCCAAAACTTCCATGGCCATTGGAAAGCCTGGGTAGCGTAGAGATCGTTGCATTAGCCTGAATAAACAAAGGTCCGTGGTTGGATTCCCGATCCAAGCTGACTTTTTCACGTAGCGTACTGAAACTTTATTTGTAATTTAAATTTATGGGCATTAAATTCATGGCTTTCATCAACACTGGTCATTTATAGAGGCTTTAGTACCTATAATCTTCCTTTTCGTAACAAAAAATCACTAGGAATAGGGGGTTATTCCACCAAACCTACTTCACGCAGACACCCCACATATTCCCACACGAATGGCGTTCGTGCACTTGCCCGAGGTACGAGCGCTCAATTCGTTCGGTGGCCCTGGACCGTGGAGACAGATGACTCGAATTGGAAAAACGTGGGTATGCATGTACTGCGTACTTCCGTTCGTTCTTGTTATCCGTGACGAGCAACGACAGAATAGTTGCCTTTCGGCCTCACATGTTGTTTTTTCAATTCCTCTCGAAAACAACATAGCCTGTTTCCATTGGAGCGGGTGGGTGGGGTGGTGATCGATCGATGCATTCGACTAGGTCGGCCGATCGACTGGAAATGCATCTATTTATAAGTGCCTCGGTCGAACAGGAGGACGAGGGGGGTGAGAGGTAGGGCGCACGCAAGGAGGAAGCCAGCCAATCACGGGGCGCCTGCTGAGAGTCGCGAGCGTTCGGCTCGGATTTCTCAATCGGACACCACAAATACCGCTCGTACGACAATCATTCGCCAGCAGTCATCAATCAATGTGACGATTCAGCTTCGCTCTGCAGTCTATATCATCCACTCCCAATCTCCTCTCTGCTATGGCTGCTATTTCATTCCTTCAGCTCGCCTGGTACACCAATTGTTGCCCACTTCAAAGGACACACACAGGTTTCTTCGAGATAAACTTCAACCTCGGGCGATTCCTTTCGATTCTTTTACATAGCCATGGTTTTTTTATGTTTCCGCCATGATCATCAAGCATAATCATTACTCTGCTTGATGCGGTGATTGCTGGCACAACAGAAGCAGCAAAAACAGCTTCTCCTCCTTTTTAAGCCGACAATATTAGAAACCACAAGGATCGATAAATGAAACAGCGATATCAGAAACACACGTCTATTCTCCAAAGGCGGCAAAAGACAACAACAACGTCAGTGCAGAAAACAAAAGAAATACAAAAAGGTAGTTCACATTTCAAAACAAACCACTAGATATGAGTCATCCGCCATGTTTAAACACAGCGCTTCAACTAAGGGCCAATCCGTAAAGGCTAACGTTTGAAGTTGATCATTGGTGAAATTTTCCTCAGACGACTGAAGATAAATTTCGACGCATTTCTTAGGCGCAGGGATAATTGTAGACGCTAGCCTTGTACAGCGTGTAAATTTGAACCGCAGTGGAAATTAACACTCGAGATAATCGTAGACGTGACAAAATAAGTCTTCTCTTTGACTCCTCGCATAATTTGTCTCATGCTTTCCACCCTGGAGAGATTCCAGGTAATTCTTTCCATTTCTTCCCTCTTCCATCTTTGTTTTCAAGAGGCTTGTTTCACGCATAATAATGTTCTCACAGTTTTCAGGATGCAATTTTGCTTCTAACTCCCAGTGGGACTCCACCATGGCCGCGGTAACATATACTGTTCTCCACTACGGCTGACTGCACTGCTCGCGCACCAAGCCTCAAGCACGGAGCCTCAAGGGCCTCACCCTCTCGCCACAGAGAGAGAGGGTGAGAGTCACTTCCGTGCAGAGACGGGTCCTTGTTTATCTATTATCTCGCAGTTTTCAGGATGCAATTTTGCTTCTAACTCCCAGTGGGACTCCACCATGGCCGCGGTAACATATACTGTTCTCCACTACGGCTGACTGCACTGCTCGCGCACCAAGGGGGAGCCTCAAGGGCCTCACCCTCTCGCCACAGAGAGAGAGGGTGAGAGTCACTTCCGTGCAGAGACGGGTCCTTGTTTATCTATTATCTCGCAGTTTTCAGGATGCAATTTTGCTTCTAACTCCCAGTGGGACTCCACCATGGCCGCGGTAACATATACTGTTCTCCACTACGGCTGACTGCACTGCTCGCGCACCAAGGGGGAGCCTCAAGGGCCTCACCCTCTCGCCACAGAGAGAGAGGGTGAGAGTCACTTCCGTGCAGAGACGGGTCCTTGTTTATCTATTATCTCGCAGTTTTCAGGATGCAATTTTGCTTCTAACTCCCAGTGGGACTCCACCATGGCCGCGGTAACATATACTGTTCTCCACTACGGCTGACTGCACTGCTCGCGCACCAAGGGGGAGCCTCAAGGGCCTCACCCTCTCGCCACAGAGAGAGAGGGTGAGAGTCACTTCCGTGCAGAGACGGGTCCTTGTTTATCTATTATCTCGCAGTTTTCAGGATGCAATTTTGCTTCTAACTCCCAGTGGGACTCCACCATGGCCGCGGTAACATATACTGTTCTCCACTACGGCTGACTGCACTGCTCGCGCACCAAGGGGGAGCCTCAAGGGCCTCACCCTCTCGCCACAGAGAGAGAGGGTGAGAGTCACTTCCGTGCAGAGACGGGTCCTTGTTTATCTATTATCTGAGGGGGGGGAAGGAGGAGAGGGGAATGGGCCTCTGGCTCTCGGAAACGACCTGCCTTTACGTCTTGTTGTCTTATTCTCGGAAATCTCGAGACCCACATCCGGCCGTGCGCGCCTATTGGAGCAGTGGCGGAAGGAGGGGGGCGGGGTAAGGGGAGGTGGAGAAGGCACCCAATTTATGCACCCCCATCCACCCAATGCCTCGAACGGGGTCGATAGGGGGGGGGGGGGAGCCCTCCGTTCCCCCTCCCTCCATTGTCGACCTAATCCACCCCCTCGCTCGACCCACTCTCGGCCAACCCTCGGCATACACCACCTCAACCGTGAAACAGTTCAATCCCGCCCCCCGGTGAGAATCTCTCGCAACCATGAATTAGTGTTTGCTGGAATAACCCCCGATTTGTAATGATGTTTTGTTACGAAAAGGAAGATATGAGTATTTTTGCAGGTTAGAGAAGCAGTTTTCCACTTAATCCAAGGAGGTGACATTTTGAGCAAAAATATTACAACTCCGCTATCTAACTTCCACATAGGCCGCCTTACACGGCGCATTTTATCGTGCAAACGAATGCACGAACTCTTTAATGTCGAAAATTATACTGTGTAAAGCAGAAAATTGTATGAACGCTTGTGCGATTGACCGAATGGCTATAAGCGGGAAATTGAAAGCGACCTTAAGATATCACCCCAAAGTTACTTGGGTGAAACTGCACATATATAGACGAGATTCATCGGAAACAACGAATGTGCATAATCTCGAATGAGCATAAAATGAGAATGGGGGATTTAACATAGATGATTGAATCATTTAAGAACATATACTAGTAAATGATCTTTTTGTGTTTTCAGAATTTCAAAATAAATTAAGTTAACAGCCTTAGATGCATGCGAGAGTGAAAGGTAAAATCACGATGGCGGCCCATAACCAGCACCTAACGCATAGGGCTCCTTTATCGTCTGGTTTCGCGGAAGAATTTTCTTATTCATTTATATCCAGTTCAACATCCTCACGAGAGTGGCCTATCATTTAATTCTTGGTTACTCTGGCTAACGGTACAAGTATTTTTACCCTCACATTCGCCAATGCATTATGCATTCTCTTCGATCGAGCGCGTTCAGAACCAATAAAATAACAATGCTTGGCGCTCCTAGGAGCCTTTTAATCTCATTCAAAGCCTCCTCAGAGCATATGCAATTCTGCAAAATATATTCTCTCAGCACAATGCAAAAAATGATATTTTGGATTCAGCTTGCTCCGAGCGTAGATATTTCCCAACGTTGAGTGTTTAAATCAATTCCTTCACGATTTCCCCAACTTTTTCAAGAATGAATTTCCACTCATTGTATGTCCAAATGATATGATAAGAAGTCACTCGCATGGGTGCATATAAAATAAGGGATGAAATTTGTACTATGCTGAGTTTTGTAAGAGACAAGAGCATGCGTGACATCGGCGATATTTGTTCTTAAATATTAAAAAGGAAATAAAAAATAAAGTTACTAATGCAAATAAAACCATATTTTATTGAGGACAGCTAGCGAACTGAACGACACTAGCTGTAACGTTAGCGAAACTGCTGTTAATCCGTTAATATGAATCAACTCGGGAAAAACCCTAATAAACTGACCTCAATAAATCACCGCGGAATCCTCCGTACCATATTTTATTTATTTATATGTTTATTATTTACGGTTTACTTATGAAATAAAGTCGCCTTCATATTACATATATATATCTCCACACGTGTGCCCGGCACCTCGATCCATTTCGGGGCAGTTCTCAAATAAGTTTAATTTTCAGTGGTAAGCCTGTAAAGTTCCTCAGCTTTAAAAAAATCCTTCATTATGAAATATTTTTGCATACCTCTTATGCTTCAGTTACGCTTATGCATTGCTTAACACACGATCTTCAGTCCTTAAGATTCCCAATATTCCTTCTATAATTTTGAATCTTCCCCCTAATTCACCATATTTTTTCGGTCGACCCCTTTCTTTCACATTATTTACTCCTCTGTGTGATATATCTGCTTCACTATTCGATTCACATCCATCCATTCTCACGGAATTCACCAAACCAAAGAAGGAAGCACCTCTTGTGCGTCTCCGTCACCGGAGCGTCAATTTCAGATTCTTACAACCTGAATATAATGGCAACATTAATGACGTCTAATATTTCCTCTATTCCAAAGATAACGAGCGTAATCTACCGAACTGCACTTTGACCAAGCCGTGGCACATAGAACATCCTTCCATTACTCGATGTAGCCGAAGAGCTTAGGTAATCACAAGAGAAATTTTGACGTTTGAGGCAAAAGTGAGCATTAAATTTGTAATTTTGCTTTCTTAACTCAGTATTTCATTTTGAAATATATTAGTCCGTTTTGTATTCCCCCAAATATCAGTTTATAATTTAACCTTTTTCTTGCTAAAACAATCACCTTGCGCAAGTAGCAACTTATTTCTTTTAAATGATAACGCCACAGTATGGATCGTAAAAATGGTATCTTAGGGTGACTGATATGACTACGGTTCAACTCTACCATGGAAGTATTACGATTCTGTAAATGGTTTTCCAAGCTTTAAACTATCTTAGAAGTATCACCCTAGTGTTCACTATGGCTCCCGTTTTCATTTCCACATATTAAATAATGGAAAACCATTCTAAAAATTCTCTCTCGGACTCATGGGATGTACTCTGGAGGAATTTGGGGCAGTCCATTCGCACGCGGGGAAGGTAGGACGAGTAAGTGGTAGTGCCGACGCACGACTTGAATGTGACCAGCCTCGTTCTTTACGTGCAAACGCTCTCATTCATCCATCATCCTGATATAGGAAAATGTCTCCACGGAATTAACAAGCAATGTTTGAATATTATTTGAATCGCTAAGATTGACACGTCGCTGAAGGAGGAGAATCCCAGTAAACCTTTAGTGGAGTGCGTGTGTGACTGCCGTTCACGAGTGTTTCTGAACCCAAAGATCTAAATGAGGGAGTTCTCGTGATCCACTTCTTTCTCTCTCGTCTCCGTTCGCTCCTATTTTGTGTTTGCATGTTTCCTTTTTGTAAGCCATATCTCAACACCTTCCTGAGCCCAACCCGAGGTTTCTGCTTTGGAATTAATCTCCTTTAACACCGATACGCCCGCAGACACGTTCAGTTCATACCACCGTAATCACAGTACTCAAACAGTAACAATCTATTTCTTAACGCCTTATTATTTCATCATCGCTCGACTACAGCGTTGCCCTGTGATGATATCAACAATCCAAAACACTAAATGCCTGAGTGATGAATATATTATGCAATCCAACGGGACATCAGCATCAGGTAGCCAATCCCAAGATTGGTTTTCTGCTTCTCTCCACTCAACTCTCGTTTCAGCCAAAGATTTCATTCCCACGCAAGTATCTTTATTTCATCGCTTCTCACAGCATACTTAGTTTATTCCAACCCTGGTCCTTCTCGATAATTCTCCACATTCATGTCACCCTCGCATTTTAGAAAGGCGGTTGAGTTTCAAAATGAGTCCAATAAGTCGCCTGTATTTTTTCTCCGATTTTTCATGCCCCATCTCTTTTCTCCACCGGACTTCATCGTTGGTAATCCTCACTCAGCCCATTTTATCTTCATCACCCTTCTATAACGCCACATTCCCATTGCTTCCAATCTCCCTTGTTCTGCTGCAGCTATCTATCACCCAAGCTGTCACAAGTGAGCATGCTCCGAAAGCATGTCATAATTAAGTGCGTCGTAACTTTCAAGCTTGTATTGCTGGCTGTTAGTACATTCCTCTTCCAGTAGAATGTCTTCCGTAGTGGCGCAATTCTGATAAGTACACGGACGCGCATAGTGGTAACGGAATAACGGCGACAGCTCTGATCATGGACATGAGTAAATTAACTGTGTCTCCCCTCTATTAGCAAAGGGCCTATATGCTCCTCAAACTTGTCAAGCACATTGCACTTATATTTTTTGCTATGTTATTGTTTTATCTGTGAAGTGGTGAACAAATTTCTATTTGATTTTTATTTTTAAACTTCAAAGGGCATGTAGTAGTAAAATACCGATATTTTTCCAGCTATTGATTTGATGCAACTCCATTGATTTGAACGACCGATTTGAACAAATTAGATGCACAACGTTCAGAATGCTATGTAGCTTCCATCATCTGTTCCCAAGATCAGGTCTTTAAGCCTAAGTGAATCTTTACGCAATAAAACCATTAGAAATTAGAACAACTAATTTCACAGTAAAAGTCCACCCTCCGAGAACGGGATCCACTCGCTGAGGAAAACACGCATTTGCGATATACTCAAAACAAGTACCTCTGCTTACGATATAGCCAGGGAAAATACGAGACATGATACCTTCGTAGAAGTACCTTGAAACTGGTGAGTCAATATTTAAAAGGTAGGCCCATTCGGAAAATAGTTTTCACCGAGAAAAATTCCTAACAAATATTACGACATCTTCCTAGTACCCAGCAACCTGTCTCAGTGGTGAGAGGTATAACTTGTCTTCACTACATCTTATGCTATATTGTAAGAAATTTTATACAAACAATGGGATATAATTCACCAGCAAATACCATAGAGATTCCTTGAAGGTATGAGAGCTCTACAGGAAGTATGCGAGAAGTGCCGTAAGTATTACTTAATATTTCAGTACATATGCAGAAAGTAGCCAATGAATTAATTTGCCAAACTACCAGTCGAACAATCTAATTGTAAAATTTCAACGCTGCTACTATCTTCTCTTATCTCTCACGGAGTAAATGGTATTTCACATCTCCCAAATCTGTCCAGTACATATATTTCTGTAATGGTGAGTTCATTAGCTTATCTATCGCGGCATGTCAGATTTTGCGAACTGTTTCTGACGTCGTGCCCTAGTTGATGAACTACAATTATCAGGTTGACATCGTCAAAAACTGCATCAGATCAGAATTTTCTACAAATATATTCCTTGGATTTTAACTGACTACTTGCGATTTCAATCCCAGTTGTCCTAGTGCACTAGAGACTCTTATCATAACTATCGTAACAACCGTTTTCATACTTTGCCAATCTTCGCTGCCCAAGTATTAAGTTGGCATTTCAGCCTTCCTCATATGGCTCCCAGTCACTGGCTATCAGCCAGATATTCCGAAACGTAAAAGCCTATGGACCTGCCAAGGTGGCGTGTAAGGTGGGATACACTGTCTTGGTCATTTTGTTCGGCGCAGATCTCGGGGAAGCTCATGTATTATTCGCTCGGCGTATTTTACGTGCTTCGCTTCAAGGAGAAAGGGGCGGGAGAACAGAGGAGGAGGGAGCTCACACGAGGAAGAGGAGGATCCCCCTGACCTGCGTTCCGTGATCTACCATCCCACCACCAACAACTCATTTGGGACCTCGCCTGCTCCCTCAACCCCCGCCCTCTCCCCCAACCATCCCCCACCCACTCCTCCCATACCAACTTGGCCGGGGCTATAAATACCCAGCCTCGGGTGTCCAATCGAAAGGCGTGGGAAGGGGAGAGTCCACCCGCCCCCACCCGACCCTTCGACCCACCCACCCTCACTCCACCGGATCGGTGAGAGCAGAGAACCCGCGCTTTTGATGTTCTCGATTTCGGACGTTTTGGTGGAGACAACGCCCGAGTGACAAATCGATTGAAACGCACCCCTCGTCCCCGCATTTCACAGCGACGCGTGTGTCCCGCTCACACTAGCTGCGGCCATCACCCTAGTACGCACCATCTTGTGTGAACGCCGCGTGGATACCCGCTCTAACTATCGTAACGGACAGTTCCCAACTCCGCCAATCTAACGCGGTAGGCGCTGGAGTCTCATGGGACGACCAGAAAAGATCAAGGAGTAGGTATAATCAATCAAGGTAATCAAAATAAAAAAAGGGTTAGGAGTTGTTTTGATAAGAGGGAAAAGAGAAGTGTCACTTTGTTGCGAGACAATTCAGATAGCTGCTAAACGTCACGGGGTACAAGAATTCCATTAAGGTCCGAAATCAACTGTTCGATTCTCAGCTGTTCGTGGTGATTCCTGGAGAGGGAGGAGCAATGTATGCCTTCAATTCAAAGTATTTAAGTAAGTGACCATCAGTGAACAAAGGAAGATATCAGCGGACAGAGTGGTAAACGTTTTTTTTTTCAAATTCGAGAGGCCAGGAGGAAGCGAACTTGAGACTCGAGGCTAAGTGGACTAAGGCTGAAGCCTCAGCCGAAATGAAAGGGCTGATCGAAAGTTCTTGGACAATTAAGGGACTGCTGCATTCAGTGCAATATTGCCAGGGCTTTGAAAAATAACAATCATTATTATAAAGAAGTTGAGCGAACGAAAATGAATGGAACGAAGTGAGCGGACGAATAGTTCGGTAATCTGCGGGCAAGTATCTGTTGGTGCACAATAGTCGAGGGAGAATTTTGTCTTACATTGTAAACAAATTCGTTCAAATACATGATCATGAAGGAAAGACTTTGACCAAAAATTAATTTAAAATACCACATTACCCATGATCGATCCCTGAGCTGCAAATCATCGAAAATACGATTTTTGATGAAGCACATGAAGCTCATTCCTCCTCAATCGCACATCTATTCTATTCTATTAACGTATCCCGCGATTTGTTTTCAACTTCGCGGCGTCAAATGATGCTTAAGGTCTGAAACGAATAAAAAGCATTATACTCTGTTGTGAAGTAAAATGAGCAGCGAACGGTAAAGTATTGGAGCGAACGAGAAGCTGCCAAGGGTACAAGATGGCTCCTCAGGGAGTGGTACGAATATACGTTGGAAAGTTACATTGGTTTTGTCCGATGGGTAGTCTGAAGCGGCCAATTGAAGCGAAAGCCGATGGAATATACGTTGAAGTCGACTGACGACCCTCTTTCAGGACGATGCACACAGTGTCCACCCTGCATCGCATGCATCCCGTGAGCGCAGTCAGAGTTTCAACATTAGAATAACTGCGCACCTATTACGGGTTGGAGGAATGGTACCACTCCATGGCAATTTTGCTCACATCACCATCATCATTGGTCGTTCAATCCTAAGATTAGTTGAAGGCAGCCCACCACCCTTCCCTATGTAAAGCTAGTTCCCTTACTTCCTGGTATCTCTTCCTGTGTACATCTACGTCATACCCTGGAAGCCACCCAAAGGGTGTGTGGCAGGGGGTGCGTCCACACCAGGCATGCATGAATGATACGGTAGAACACCGAAATTACATTGAAACCCGCGTACCACACATGCAAAGCGCCAATTAAAAATCTAATAACCAAAAAACATTCTATCGTCAATCGTTCCAACATGCAAGGGATACAAAGACTACTACTACATATTCAAAATATCATGCATAAATAAGAACATCAATATTTACATCATGCATAAATAAGAACGTAGAGAATATAAAGAGAAAAATTTACTGTCTGCCTATTGTCACCATTCACCCTATTCATGACGACGATCACAGCTGTTATGGTCCCGAATGGTACGCGGAAAAAATGACATTTTATACCTATCGATTATACAATCTAGCTCTCTAATTTTATTGGCTTTATCTAATCTGCCGTAGTACATCTACATCAACGTCATACCCTGCGAGTCACCACGAGGGTGTGTGGCAGGGGGTGAAGATCACCAAATATGCACCATTGACATGCAACTAGGATATTTAAGGGAGACATGCTAGAGAACAGGGTCACAAGCAGCTAGATGGTTAGTATCTACATAATAAGAAAGAGATTATTGGTTGTTATTACATGCATCATGCACTACATCTAGTACGAGGGGGTTAATAGTATGTTTTTTACGTCGTCAGAGAAATGATTTTCCTGAAATTTAGTTAGGAGGTTAAGCCTATAATTTAATCTACGCTGTGATAGCGACTCCCATCCTAATTCTTCTAACAGTCCAGACCCACTAGCCAACTTATCGTAGCATCGTTTCACAAACCTAGCTCCTCTTCGCTGCACGCGATCTAACACTGATATCAACCCGGCTTCGTATGGATCCCATGCACTAAGAGCATATTCCAGATGAGGCCTAACGATTGAAAAATAACAACGTTCTTTCACTTTTTCATCACATTTTCCGAGTACTCTCTTGATAAAGCCTAGCTTCCTGTATGCTTGACCGCATATTTCCCGAATATGTTTTCCCCAAGATATGTCGTGAGGAATTGTGACTCCTAAGTACTTAACAGACTCGGCGTGAATAATTGCCGTATTATTTATTCTGTAAGCCCTACCTGGCCTAATTTTCTTTTTCCAAAAGCTGACTGCTACGCACTTTTTTATGTTTAGTTCCATCTGCCACTTTTCGCACCAAGCATGAATAGCAAGTAGGTCAATTGTTAACGAGTCGCTATCTTCGGAATTGTTAATATCCCTATACACAACCGCGTCGTCTGCGAAGAGTCTAAGCTTACTTTTAACGACGTTACTAATATCATTAATGTACAAGAGAAATAAAAGTGGACCAATTACACTTCCCTGAGGAACACCCGATGTAACGCTAACTGTGTTTGACATGATACCGTCTATGACAACCCTTTGTTCCCGCCCATGTAAGAATTGATTAATCCAACTAATAATGTTTTTATCTATTCCATATGCTTCTAGTTTTGAGAGCAACTTAACGTGAGGTACCTTATCAAAAGCTTTCCTAAAATCGAGGAATGTCGCGTCAACTTGAACATTATTTTCACCCGAGAGCAATATGTCATGAACGAAGAGGGCCAATTGGGTTTCGCAAGATCTACCCTTTCGAAATCCGTGTTGGTTATTTATTAACAATTCCTCCCTATCTAAATGACTCATAATGGAGCTTACGATTATGTGTTCAAATACCTTACACGAAATGGATGTGAGAGAAATAGGCCTATAGTTACTAGGGTCTTCCCTGTCGCCGCTTTTGAATATAGGTGTGACATTTGCTACTCTCCATTCCTTAGGCACTACGTGATCTACTAAAGATTTGGTAAATATTAATTTTAAGTAAGGCGCTATGTCTGATGCTAATGTTTTATATACGCGAGCAGGTATTTGATCTGGACCGGGGGATTTGTTGGGGTTGATATTTTTTAGCTGATGTTCTATGCCGCCACAATTTATAATAATTTCAGGCATAAATGTTTGGGAAAGAAAAGGCTGCGGATCGAAAAGATGTGGTTTACAAGTATTGAAAATGCTTTTGAAGAATAAGTTTCACGAATTGGCTTTTTGTAGACTCTTGGTTATCTTTTCGCCTTTGATATTCTTAAGCGTGTGTACTGTTGATTTATTTCCTTGAGTGTCCCTAACATACGACCAAAATGCCTTGGGATTATCGTTCAAGTGTTCTTCCAGTAATTTACTTTAGAAATCAGCTAACGCCCTTCGGCACGCTTTTTTTTGCTAAGAGTTTAGATATTTTGTAATTTTCGGTGACTGTGTATAGTTCCTCGGAGGATTTGTTAATTTTTGCCCTTTTTAACCTAGCATGGCATGTTCTCTGGTGCTTTAATGTTTTCCTAACCTCCGCGTTATACCACCTAGGCTCTGCATTGGCTCTTTTCCATTTACTTGGTATGTATTTGCTAACTACTGATCGTGTAACGTTGAGGAAAGTATTCCACAAAACCTCAGTATTACTGTTGATGCTTATTTTTTGAAAATTAGGAAATGAATTTTGCAACTCTCGTTTCATACCTTCGTAGTCAGCCTTATTAAACAAGTAGATTTTTCTTTGTGGATTATGTTTCTTGATCATGCTCACGGAAAAATTAGCTTTAACTATCTTGTGGTCGCTTATTCCCTTATCCGTACCTATGTTTACAACCATGTGTGCAATATTTGTCGCTAAAAGATCAAGTATATTTTTCCCTCTAGTTGGAGCAGTGACTACTTGATGCAGTGAGTGAGATGTGAATGTATACAGGAGTGACTCACAAAGGTTTTTGTCTTTCCCCCCAGTGATAAAACTGTACGTGTCCCAGTCTATGGACGGAAGATTGAAATCCCCACCGATTATAATAAGACAGTCGTTTTTTTGAGTGGTTAACTTACTGAATTGACTTTCAAGTCCTAATATTGAGCTTACTTGGGTATCTGGTGGTCTATACTATGCGCACACATAGATTGTTTTTGCTTTAGGATTTTGAATGGAGCACCATAAGCTTTCTACCTGGTCGTCGGAAAATGACTCCCTCCTACTAATATAACAATCATTCACTGCAATAAAAACTCCTTCTCCGGTTCTGTCGACTCTATCTTTTTTATAATCTGTGAAATTTTTCGGGAATACTTCATTATCTGCGATTTCGTTACACAACCAACCTTCCGTCCCTTTAATTAAGTCTGCGTCAGTAGTTTCAATTAGATGGTAAAAGTCAGCTACTTTATTTCTTAAGCTACGGCAGTTTACTACCACGACAGAAAAGGATTTATCAATGAGCGTATTCCCGGAAAGTGTATCCTCATTACAACAAGCTTTCTTAGGTATATTCCAAGTTAAATTGCTGCTATTTTCTGAAACTGGCCTCTTACTGTTCTCGTTAGACTTAACACTTTCTTGGATATTTTTTATATTCAATTTTTTTCGCGATGGCACCCGATTCGACCCACTAGCTGACCTACTCTCTGCCCTACCCTCTATCCTAAAAAAGGTCTACAGTGATCGAGTATGCTACTCGCTACACATCTAGCTGCCTCGGCCGGGTAATGGACACCAGAAATGTACATTACTAATTGTACAACGTGTACATTCCTTTTTATTCGGTATATGAACTTATTCCTGGGTCTTCCTCTGGACACTCTTGCCTCTTTTTTTTCCTTCAATTATATTCTTCAAGAACCTCACTGTGCCTTGAGGCTGTGTCCAATCTATCTGGTTCTCTTTTTCTGACTGGTGTTCGATATGGCCCTTTCCTCTTATACTTGTCTGTAAACCTCCTCCTTTCTCATTTTGTCTGTCCATTTTATCTTCAGCATCCCCCTCCAGCAACAGTTTTCGAAGGCTTCCAGTTATTCCTGGTCAATTATTAATGGTAGTCGTACTCTCTTCTGGTCTACTTTTCCAATGGCCCGTCATTCCAATGCATAGAGTGCCACGCAAATTTTTTCAGATACCGTTTCCAAGTTTGTAGTCCTAACTTCTTTGAGCACAGCAGTTGTCAATTCACCATGAACGTCTGCTTAGCTCGGGTTGTTCTTCGCTTGATATCCGCTGCACTTCATCCGTCCTCCGTGATGGTACTACCGAGATAAGAGAAGGAATGACCTTGTTCTTATGTCTCTCCTTTCAGCATGACCTCTGAATTCAACTTTGCTCACCTTTCCGGGGAAGTAATTTGAGGTCAGAGTTTCTATAGAGTCTAAATATATGTCACAAGGAGATGGAGAAGACAAGAAATATGTTCAACAACACGCTTCTACTGGAAATACGCTAAAAGACGCATGCAATTTCACGGCGAATGAGTCAGAAGTCGGAAACACGCGACGAAGAGATGGAAGGCAGAGGGGTAAGGCTCAGGCGATCCGATCGGGATCTCAATTTTTAGCGCTCTTACGATGAATATTTTCGTGCATCACTGAAAAAAATCCTCCTTCAAACGAGTCTAGATCGGTAAATGCTGCGGATCTCAGCAAAGTTTATAATGAAAGAAAGGATTGCGGGCATTTTTCTGCTCTTCCGCTTTAATCCGGGTTTATGTTAGAACCCGACGGAATTTCCTCACAATTTTGCATACAAACTATTCGACTTAATGATTGGTTTTCCCAGACACACCTTATTTATTTCGCCTAAACGCTAGAGCAACGATAATGAGGGTAGTCCCGCATCATCATTGAGTGATCTATCGTTTCTTCTTCCATACCAGCACATTGAGACTCTTCTTCCCTCACCTTCTCCGAGTCGCTATTTCACTATTAGCCCTGAAAAAATCTCCGGTCTGATCGCAACCCCACAATAGTAATTGGATATCTGAAAGATGTACGCCATGGCATCCCGCGATTAATATCGATTTGCATCGAGAATTTTCGATTTGACAATTTAACTAATGGATCTTTTATTGCCAATAACAATATTTAAAGTATATATTTAGTTGTGAATTCATTGGAACATATATCATTCACAGATTTTGTCAAGATTTCCAACGCTAAAAATAGACGGTGCGCTATGAATAACAGTCTAAAGGATTATATAAGCGCATGGAGTCAAAAGTTAACCAAAAAACCTCGGCAAAAAATCAGACATTTCAGTTACAAAATCTTTTCATAGATGATTCTAAATAATTAATAGGAAGCTGAAGTATTTTCTTGAATTTTGTAATTGAGAAGAATGAATCAAAAGTAAATGTACAAATGACTATTGATAGACATTGAAGGAAGTATTTGGGGTAAAAGGAAGAGGTTTTTGGCTGGAAATATCCTTTCCACAGCAATCACAAAACCTTAAGTCAATCACTGTTTGACGAGTAGAGTTCTATTCTCAATTTATGCTCGGGTTACAATATCGGGGAAAATTAAACTGGCAGAAAATATCTAATGCAAATGATGAAATACTTGGAAAAAATCTAAGAACTGAAGGTAAAAATGATTTGCGGAATAAATCAAAAGATAATGTGACTTTGACAAAAAAAATACACCTACCAGAGGACTTTCGCTCTCTCGGAAGCAGAATCACCAGTCAAAGAAGGAACAGGAAAAATATTGAGAGCATAGCTGCGCTAGCTAATGAGTCATTCTATGACAATAGGTACCCACCATAAGCCAATAACACATGATCGGAAGAAAGGAAGCATTTCATCAAGACTAAAGTGTGGTGTTTACTCTCATAAGTGACAGAGAAGCTAAGACATCAAACAATACAGAGCAGAAGAGATAGAAAACGATGGATATGCGAAGTAAAGGAAGGATGATGTCGACCAAATGGACGAATAGAATCACTCATGAGGAAGTACCACGAAGAGTAGGTGAGAAAAGAAGCTAAAAAAAATTCTAAGGAGGAGATAAACTCAGAGGACGCATTCTAAGACTCAAGCGCCTGTAGACGACAGCCCTGGACCAAGAAATGAGCCGGAACAATGGTCGAGGAAGAAGAAGCCACGATAAATGAGTCTTCGCACTGATGGTCGCTGACGATGTTACGGAACCGAGCAGCAATGCAGCGCGAGGTGGCTCACAATGGGCGAGCGAAGCATCGCTGCCGTAGCCCGAAGATTGCACGAGAGTCGGGATGAAAAGATGTGGGCTCGTCGGGAGAATGAGGGGGGGACGGGGAAGGGGGAGTGGAATAAGGACCCTCCAGAGGGAGTGAAGGGGAGGTGGAGGAAAGGATATGGGGGGGAAAGACGGGGGAAGGAGGAGGAGGGGAACACGCGTAAAATATATCCCTCATCTCAAAAAAGCACACGCGGCAGCAAATTTTTAATGACCTCAAATTTATAAACCCACGGGTATCTTTCCACTCGCCCTAGCGCGATAATGACGTCGCAACGCGAAATGCGCACTTGCCCTCCATTTGCAGGATCCCCCGCGCACTAGGTTCTGCAATTCAAAACAAATGGGAAGAAAGTTGATGCGCGCTTATCAACAAAAGAACGTCAATAATGGAATCCGTGATTGTTGTTAAATTAGATGGTTTTCAGGAAATGCGTCAAATATGCACGTTGTGAAGTTTTAACCCAGATAAATACCTTACCCTATGATAACAAGCGTACTCGAGATGGGTCGTTCGCGAACGAACGGGACCGAAGGAACTGGTTCATGGATTGAACGGAAGGACCGACTTCTCTGGAACGACCGGTCCTTTCGCTCCATTCGATCACTCGTTCCTATCGATCACTCGTTCCTTTCGGTCACTCGTTCCTATCGATCACTCGTTCCTTTCGGTCACTCGTTCCTATCGATCACTCGTTCCTTTCGATCACTCGCTCCTTTCGGTCACTCGCTCCATAATATTTTAAATCCGTTCCGTAATTTGATTTTTATTATTACTTATTCAATATTGTAGAATGCGATTATTACAGCATACAAATTACTTGTAGTTACTTATATTATTTTTTTAATGCTAAGTACATATTGAAAATAAAAATTGATGATCTATAAAAAAGGAACGATGAACGAGTAAAAAGGAGTGGGTCTCAACAAGTATCGGTCCACAGTGAACGAGTTCCCAAAAATGAACGAGTTTGCCCATCTCTAAAGCACACGTTTGAAAATCAATGAGAACAAATGGAGCAACTCTGCACAAAAAATTCGGCCGTGAAGCCTCGTTCACACTACCATCGTCTAAACTAACGTTCGTGCGATTGCAGTGTGAACGAAGCACAGCGTTACCCTCACCAGGGCATCGCGACCAATGAATAAAGAGCAAGTGAACGAAATAAGGAATACCATATTCCTCTGGCGTTTTGAGGGTTTCGAAATTTTTTTTCTAGCCAATGACACATTTATTCGCTTATTCATAAAATTAACATCATCTGCTTCGCCTTAATAATTGTCATTTTTTCATGCCACCTATCGGCAGGTAAAAAAATATTTCGCCAGCGCACATCGCTCCATTCAACGTCGCTCGAGAGCGCTAAAGCGCGCAATTTCGCTGCGATGATTGCACTAATTTCAACGCCTGAATGAGATACTCCCATAATTATACATTATTATAATAATGTATCAAAGATGATAAATCCCTGATGGCAGATCCCTGATTGGACAGTGGAAGAGCCGACAGAAATGAAGAATTACCTAAAAACCATCTCCACCTCACAGTATAAAATACAGACCCAGGTTCACTGTGGCGGAACCATTCTGTGATTTTAGAAGCAATTTTTATCAGAGGAAAACTGCGAGAGTTCTGCTTCTATAAATATTCATGTAGCATCATGCGCCGGGAAAGCATCGGATCACTCTTCCGAAAATCGGCAGTTTGGTGTCCCCGTGGGGTAAAAGCTCACACTACCCCATGCGTGATTTCAATAGCTAAAACAAATTGTAGCACTTCACTGTCATCCTTAATCGGAAACGAGAGCGATCATCGTCCTAAAATTGGGGTAAAGCAGCTCATTCAAACTTGAATACGCGTCGCAATGCTGGAAACATTACTTTTCCATGGGGTCACTAGCCGGGTTCTCACGTAGAGGCCGCCAAGCGGCGAACTTTTTATTCAAGAATTTTTTTCACAAGACGACTTAAGTAGTTGAACAAATTTTTGTGCAGTGCATCGAAGAACTTGAAGTTCACAGCAACAAATGCCTACAGAAAGTAAAGAATTTCTCCCGGTTTATGGTCAGGAAGTTGAGGGGAACGGGAAGGGTGAAGGAGGGTTTGGGTGGAGATGCCTCTTCTCTCAATGTAGACCTGTGCCCCGCCGCGCCGCACCACCGCGCCGCCGCACCGCCGATGCAATTGGTGACGCCGCCGCTGCCGCTGGATTATGTACCGCCGAAGCGGAAGCTGCTCAGCTCAAAGTCTGTAGTGCCCCATGAGTGCGTTATCCTCATAGGTGGTCATTTACCGACAATTGCCCCCGATGCATCGGAACTATACTTATATTCACTGATGACTGCGGATTCCTCATAATAATATAAAACTTAATGACGAATGAAAAAGAGAGAGCAACACTTCTGCCCACCATTTTTGATGTGCCGTTGAAAATAGTCTCTCAATTAAATCTGTACGATAGGAATTAGCAAAGTTACCACTTTGTTTTGAGCCAGCAACAGCACGTCCAAGCTTCCTCGGCATGGATTTTACTCTGCTCAAGTCTGTAGTGCCCCATGAGTGCGTTATCCTCAGTTTCCCGCTTGATGCCGTCCTAATCAACATTGTGAAATAGGCGATTCGAATAATGATATAACAGGCCGCATAATCGAGCAAGGCGACGGATATCCTAAGTGCTCCATTTCTTTATACTATGCGTACTTAAGACGTGTGATATCCCGATTTCCCTTCCTCACTCACCTACCTAAGAAATTTGTCGTTAGTCTTTCCGTCTATTACGCTTTTTCTGTTCTCCCTCCATAGTTACATCTCAAAGACTCCAATTTCTTCCTCTTTCCCTTCCGAGGTTCCATGTCTCCCAGCCAGTCAATGCAACGTAAATGTGTCTGACAACGGGAGTTTAGCCATTTGGTTTAAATATATGCTGTGGAGGCTCGAATATTAGCTACGTTCAATATTAAAACACTAGTCGTGTATTTAAACAATAACCCTTTTACACTTTGATCGTAGGTAAACGAAGTTCAAGGAAGTAAATCAACAATGCAATCATAGTGTATATAGGAGGATGGCGAGTGCATTCGCCACTTCGCATGGAGATGGGAGAAGGAATCGCCGTCATGAAATTGCATACATGGTTTATTTCCTTCGGCATAGATGATTCGTAATCTTCCATGAAATACCGTTTACATAATGCAAATATTATCTGAATCGATACCAATCTTCACGTAAACAAGCACTAAAATAACACGAAGAGAAACCTGATTCACCTAAATTTGATTAACGCATAGGTATAGCGTTGTATCGCTGTGCCGTTACTTTACTTTTCATCTTAGACCTATAAAAATTCTGAAAAACCATTAAATGGGCAAGCTATTTTAAGTGCCTCCGGAAAGGCTGCAATGAATGGTTGAGCTAGGGGGATCCAAGTGGTGACATGAATATGTTCTTCTCCTGCGGAGCTTGAAACAAGAAAAAATGTCCTCTTTCTTTTACCGATCTTAAACTTTAAGTCATTCGATATTCACTGAAATATGTACATCAATTCACGTAACGAATTATATGCAACGTATTGTTGCAGTTTTATATTCCGATTAATAACAGCAGTCTGTTCTTCAGAATTTTTTGCCGTCAAAAATCTGGTGGTGGTGTTTGCGTGCACTAGAAAGGACAAATATAGACACTTGCGCTATGGTCTTCATTGAGACACGTTGTTTTACTGTCTACGGGCTATCATAAGAGTATCATAAATCTATCATAGCTCCCACTCACTTAAACCGAAACTATTCGAGAGAAGGGAAAGTTCCAGAATGTCATATTTGGTTCAATTTCTACTTTCATTCCGAAACGAAACTAAAATCAAGCCAGACTTAGGGTTTCAATCTGTAACCAAGTCACATTGAATAAGAAAGCTTATAGTTTTGTTCCGATACGAAACTACTCATTGGTTCCTGTTTCGTTCATCAGCCCTGTTTATTTCAACGGAGTGCCTTTCGATTAAACAACGTGGCGACCATATTATGAGTGGTCACAAAAGGAGTTAGTGCGCTTTAGATACTCTCGTACTTTTCGAACAATCGTTGAAGTATAGAAGACGGAAGGCAGGATGATCAAACTTATTTTGACATTAGTGCTACTGTATTTTCAACTGAAACATTAATGAACCACCTAATTAATTTCATTTTGACTTCGACTGTTCTGTTCTAATTGAATATAGCTCTAAACAAACGGTGATATTTTTACTCAGGTTGTTGCTATGTTTTCTGCTCTAATTGAATGCCCTTCCGATAATTTTCGACTACGAGGTTGTCAAATATATTAAATACAGATTCAGATGTGAAGGGGTTAAAAAAGTTTCATAATTACAGACAAAACACTAGCAGTTCCACCAATGAAAGATTTAACTCGACTAATCCCGATATTATGTCATCATCATCATACTATTAAAGATTTGGGTATAAAATATAATCATGAAAAATGAAGGTGACGGATGAGATATGCATCAAACAAAGCAGTTTCAGAAGGGCGTGGGGCTGGAAAACAGAAACCGTTGGGAGAAATCCCGGGAAAATGTTGTGTGCTGCGGAGGTAAGGGGAAATCACTAACAAGAACATTGAAATCCTAAAAGGTTTAAGTCGGATGTCTATAGAATCTACCGACAGATGTCTGTAGAATCTACAGTGTAGATGGATATTTCGCCGCTGCTGGTGAGGGGTGGGAAATAAAACCGTAATAGCTTGAGAAATCCTGGTAGAGGGCGTATGCTGGGGAGGAAGAGGGAATCAAGAAAAAAAACATGGAAAATCAAAGCGTCGTATCCTTGATGATGGGTCATCGGCCGCTACCGAGTACCGCCGGAAGTAGTGCAAGACATCGCCTGGGCATGACGGTTTCTGCTAAAGCAAGGTTGTCAATTGTTACATTTGTTATCCTTAATTTGATTGGTTGATCAATTTTTAGACTTCATTTGTCTTTTCACCATTCTCGAGTTACTTTTTCTAGGACACAAATTAAGAGTAATGTTGAGAGTCCATCTCTTTGACTTATTCCTGTTTTGATTTCGAAGGGTTCCGAAATTTCGCCCCTGAATTTTATTTAACATTTTTTGTCAGTGAGCGTCTGTCTAATGGTTGCAAGTGTTTTAGGGTCGAGCCCTTGTTCTTTCAAAATTTGATCAAGAGATTCGCGATCAACAAAATCAAAGGCATTTTTGAAGTCAACGAAGGTGCAGACAATACTCTGGCTGTGCATCTTTTGGTGTCGAATTGTTAGTTTTAGATTTAGAATTTGTTCCGGGAGTGATCTACCTAGCCTGATGCCTGCTTGATATTCGCAAATTTTGGATTGAAGTTGTTACTGAAAAAGAAAGCATTGTGTATTTTTATTGTGTAATTCATTGTGTAATTCATTCATTCATAATATTCATTGTGTAATTTTATATGTGATAGGAAGGAGTGGAATTCCTCTGTAGTTGTTTACATTTGTTCTGTCTCCTTTTTTAAATAAAATGGATAATAAGGACATTTTCCGTGTCATTAGGGATTTGTTCAGTTTGCCAATTTTTTTATTTTTTGTGTTATTTCTGCTATGGTTTTTGGTCCAGATGCTATCACGAGTTCTGCTATGATTTCATCTTCACCTGATGCTTTAATTTTTTGGGACTTTGTAATTTGTCTTTGGTTTCTTCTTAACCTGGTGCTTGTGAACTAGGGTTGTTTTCATTGGGATCTTTTGGTGGGAATCTTTCCTTGGGTTCTGGGCAGTTCGGAAGTATTTCGAAATATTTAGCAAATTCTCAGCCATTGTGTTGATTGTTAAGTTCCAGTTTCCCATTTTCTTTTCTAAAGCGACGGTTATGGGGTTGGTACCCCAATAGTTTCTTTTTAAATGTTTAGTAAAAGTTTGAGTTGTTTTTCTGTAAGTCTTCTTTGAATTCCAAGAGTTAAATTTTTTATATTGCCTTTTTGTTCGCCTGATTAATTTGGATATTACTCTATAAATATTACATTTTTAATAAAAATCTAAAAAACCTTTTCCATAAAACTCTCCGTTCTCTAAATTTACAATATGGTACATAGATGAATGCAAGAGGCGATAAAAATACATACAGGATCGTTTGAATGGTATTTCATCATATTTGAAAAACAATAAATAAAATTTTAACAGTAAAATAGACATGTTTACAACGAAATTTATCGCTCGCATTTGAGATACCAGGTAAATGAGTAATGAATTTGTCTTATAAAATTTAGTAATGAAAGGGTATAATATTAGGTTTGATAGAAGTTGTACGATACGATATTTGCTAAAATACTTAAAATTAAAAGAAATTTCTCGCATACGTTAATAAAAATTTCATAAAATAAGTTTTAACATGAAATAAACAATTAAACACATGAAATACTGATAAACATTGAATAATTTATGCTATAACATGCTGAAATTACATTATGTCTTGATAAGTACGCCGCCGGTAAAAACCATCGGCTCGGCGCGCCGTCGGAGCTCCGGCGCGGCGGCCGCCGACCAATTTCCAGCCGGCGCGCCGAAAAATCGTGGATCTACGTTAAATAATAACGGAGATATTAGTTTTGACAAGTTTTTTTCGATTTCCGCCCACTGTGCGGCGTCCGCCGCCCATAGTTTATCCATCGGCGCACAGGCCTAAGCTCAATGGGAAGAAGGGGCGGAGAGAAACAGAGAGGGGGGTGGGCCTTCCCCCGAGCGATCGGCGCGCCGCGCGGGATGTTTCCGAGTTCAACGATAATCGTTGAAACTTTCAAACCGCGGCGGCCATGCCAAAATATATTTGTCTTGGTAACACGGAACTAAGTTCAAATTTAAAGGTTTCAGTCACATTAAAGGGATTTTCTCTTCAAACTCAAAGCACCAATCGTATCCTCCTCCATTGGTGCGAGAAATTTTCTAGAAGAATAATTGCAAAAAGCACATTTCTTCGAATTTCAGTAGCTACGGAGCAGGAGTGTCGGGTTATTTCACAAATAAAACAAGTTGCGTTTATTGCAATAACTACTGATTAGTTTAGAGTAACAGACTCTGCGAAAGAATATGAATTTAAGAAACTTTAAAAGGGTCGATAAGTTTCTCTAAACTAGATTCATCACCACTATTTTAGGTCACATCGTCAATGATAAAAACTTAATATAATTATCATCAGTTATCCTAACTTTTTGTAGGTAACCTTTGAAGTTTCTTCGGCAGTTCAGTGTTACTCAATCTTGTGATACTTTGGTTGGCATTGATTAGTCAAATAATGCGCTGATTCGAGCTGGTTTTCCCCTCTCAAATTGGCATTGTTATCAAGATTTTAGGGTAAACTTGACACTCAGGAAAGCTTCAATTACTCCTTCACGGCTAACTAATATGTTATTGCGCAGATATTGACCAAGATAAAAAGACGGGTCGCACTGTAGTGGTCCACTCAAATTGGCGATATCTCATTTATTTTTGTGAATCAATCCACTGAGTCATTTTCCTTAAATTAATCGCCCTGTAAAATCATTAATCTTCAGGAGCTTCCCATTCTTTCATTTGGGCAGCTCACTTTGTAGTGCAAGAGTAGTGCGGAGTTCCTTTCTAATTATTTTAGGTCTCCAATCACTTTAAAAAGCGGATATCAAAATAAAACGGGTGAAGAGTGGTGAGGTGCACTGCACACAGCATTCGCGAGAAGAAAAGAATTCAGAGAATCGCGTACGCAACTGTTGTCAGAATGTTAATTTTCACTAAGTAAAGGTTTCAGTTCATGGATAATAAAAAATTTTGAATTATCAAGCGGAAAAAAAGCTTCTAGGTAATTAGTTTCACGGAACCAATTAACTCATGATGACTCTTATGAACATAGAGATTGCCACCCATTGGTAGGTCAGCGAGCGTTTCGCCCGCGAATATAATCGCTCGTGCGTGTCAACTGCGAAAAACTTGGTTCGAGAGTTTCGCTGAATTAAAGCGCGGTTGCGTTGACACACGAGAGTTCCTTCGATCCTCGTAGGCGCTGCCGCCGACTTCAACAGCCCCTCATATCATTCCCCCGTCTCCGCCACAGGCTCACTTCAAGGATCAATCAAAATCTTGAACAAAAGGCGAATTATTGCTCAATACATGGGAGACTACGCAGCTTCAGAATGAATGACTTTGAAATATTTCATTCAAATCATTTATTTCAAAGGTTAGACCTCATCTGAGTTTTCCAAATAATTATAAATCGACCGTGCAGCCTTCGAAAGACTAACAGCTCCCAACCTAATCCTTTCATTAGATGTCTGATACGTTCTGTTTGCTCGTAGCAGTTTTAATGAAGCGTGGATTCAATTCTGTATTGTTTTATTTCGCGAAATACATCTTTAGTGCAGGGGCACAAATGCTCGCGGTTTATTAGAGATGTAGGCTAATCAGAGCAAAGTAGTATATCCCTTTCACTTTTTTCTCGGAGAACCTTCTATTCACTTGTTAAGCCCTAGTTTCTTTAATGCAGCGGCGAAAATGTTTCGTATGTGTTTACCCACGTTAGGTTAGAAGTCAAGGTGATTCCCATGTATATGATTTCATCTGGCTCCTTTATATTTACCATTCTCCCATTTACATAGATTAAGTTCGAGCCCCGACTCAAGACAATGCAGTTAATGTCGTTTAAGTCTACCAATATAACTTCTGGTCTTCTAAGTTAACTTCTATTCGTGTCAATACTTCACGAGGTCGTAGCATCGTCTGCAAACAAATTTTCTAATTTAATTGATGTAATATGATTAAATTTACTTACAAATCTAATGATTGAGCTCATTCGAGATGTCTATTATATACAATATAGTCTTAGCTTATTTTACTTTTTTCCTAGCACAAATAACTCTATCATGGTCCTTGTCTTCGTTTTAATAATAATGTGCTTGCCATTGTCTTTCATGTCCTCCAACGTATGCATCGTTTGCTGTTCTTTTGAGATATAACCGATGTCTACTTACATAATTTCTCTTTATTCTATATTTGTGTAGGTATTTCATCTACCCCACAACAATTTTCATTGAATCCCATTTCCCTTCGGACAGTTTAATCGTATAATCTGCCCGTCTTAACCTGCTCCAGGTAAATAATGCAATCGATAGCGAAAAATAAAATCCCCCACCCTGACGTCAGGGCCACCGCCTGCCCACTTGAATCTAGAGCCAACCGGAAGAAACGCTTACCCCGCATATGCCCCAAATGCATTCGACCCTCCCCCTCCCATCCAATTCCACTCAAACGTACTCCTCCCCCTCCCCCTTCCCCCCCCCCGGAACCCCACCAACCCAACCCCCCCCCCCCAGTGCGTCTCCTCCTCCTCCTTTAAGATCCGTGGAAGGGTTGAAGATCTGCAGACAGTCCCGAGGCACCCGAGCGAGACGAGGGCTTTCCTAATCTGACGGTCGAATTCATAGCTTTACATTCGACCGTCAAAAAGTCATTGCCGCAGTGACGTGAGTAATCATTCGAAGCAATTGTCGACAGCGATACCACTACTTTAAGCTCGAACGAATTGAGCCCAAAGCTCAAATCTAAGGCTTCGGCCGAAAATAATTCATGAATCGGCAATTTTCGATCGAAGAACGATCATTTTTGGTTTTCAATTTGAATTATTTTTAGAACTGTCAAGCTGGAACATATCTCATCGACCAAAAAATATTTCAGACATTATTTTGGACTTAAATAGTAATAGACGGCATATATAGTGTTTTTTAAACATGTTGGAACACATACTCAATTTCACGCCTTGTTTCCAATAGTAGCCTCAAGCATATATTGCAAGCTACCTAACTAAAGCATTGAATTTAAGTTTTATTACACTAGACTTCATAGGTTTCACTAGTGTATAAAACAGCGATGACGAGTTTGAGATTTCGTAATTTTGGCCAGCTTTTTTCCATTTCAGCCCACTGTGCGTCGTCTCAGTTACCTATGGAATCTAGAAACATTTTAATTTAGTCATCAACTAAGTACATTGCTATCCAATTTCAAATTTGATTGTTTAAATTGTAGTTAGAGTGAAGTTGATTGGTATTCTCATGCTACGAGTGGTATTTAATTTTGGCACATTTCGGACATTTTTCCATCTCAGAGAATAATTTTTGATCAATCGACCTTCTTCTTAGCGTTTCATCGGGAATGAGGATTTGGCTTCATTAGCTATTCTTATTTTAAGGCTCTTAATGCATAATTAGCCTTAGATAAGAGTGGCGGCGACATTACTTTTACTTTGGATTCATTTACTTGAGTACCGCTGAGTGATTCCTATGCTTGAGTACCGCTGAGTGTGACAGAAGAAATAGTGGAGATCATTTTAAAATAACCATTCAGAATCGAGGCTGATAATCACGACTATTAATAATTAATCTCATGACCCAAGAAATTCAACGAAATCCTTTGGAGTTTGCAAAAGTGAGAAACATACGTCAATGAAGTGTATTTGATAATGGTATAAAAGTGGTTTAATATACCATTAATGAAGGTTAGGTAGTGATCACCCAGTGGAAATTAATCGCTGAGGTCAAAATGAAGTATGGTTACCGTCGATGATTATCCGTCCATTTCCCCATCACTGATAATATGAAAAGCTTCAATGTGTGCTAATTTCATCGGTAACTATTACGCTTATCTGGGCATAGGATTTGTTCCACCTGATTCAAAGCTAACCTTAAGTTTTATAAGAACATTCGGATACTTATCACCTTTCTTTCATCCTTGGCAGGATTCCGGAACGTGATATGTCAGTTTAGGTGCAATGAATGTGATGAAAGAAAAGATTTCAGTTTGAATAGGTAAATTCTTGCTAGACCGAGTAATAATAATTCATTACGCGGTCAACCTAATTGTGACCGGATCTTGAATCTACCTATCCCTTTCCTTTTGCTAAATGTTTCGGAGCCAATACTTCTTGCCCATGGGAAATCCCACGGGATTAAATGCTTGGCGTAGGGGCCCGGGGATTCATCCGGTAAATTAATCGTTCCCGCCATTAACATTAGACTGAGTAATTAGAAAGTAATTCGGCAAATTATCCGGAACTACAGGCAATAAGGAATGTGAACTGCGTGTCAGAAAAGAAACTTTGATTTTGCAATCATTGCGACTTCAGCCAGTACATTTTTAAATCTATATTCCAAAATGTGTACAAATATTGAAAAGGGCGTTCAAGAGAAAAAAAACTGTCGTCCTTCGAACAACATTCAATGCTCTGCGGTACAGACGTATGAATGAAATCGTTTGTTGTTCGCTGTCCGTCAAATAGAGCAAGCCTCATCCAAGGGAAACGGATACAACATAGCGTTCGAAACTAAGTGAGAGGGCTCTTTAAATGAAGTCATCTAGGTGGTTGGAGCGATTCCCGTTTATATACAGACTTGGGTGAAACTTTGTATATGTGTACTTGTTAGTAATATGTAGAGATAAGGTTGAAGAATTTCATGTTACCGATTTTGGTTTCTTGGCAATTGAATGCTATTTTAACATACAGCCGCATGGTACATGATATACATCTCAAAATAAGTTTATGACATGTGCACATATTTTCCTATAAACGTGAAATAATACGTTGCACATTATTGTAATGGTGGATAACAAATGTCAAAGTATCATATTGAGTAAAAAACAAGTATTCTTTAACATTCGATTTTCGCTTCGATCTCGGATTTCGCGCCGTAATCCCAAGTCATAACACTCCTTTAAAATGAAAGGAAATTTTAAAATATACTTGTAGCATCATTTATATTATAATATGCATGGTGATTTTCAACTAGTAAAGAAATGTACTTAAGTGAAATGTGATCCAAGATTTTTTACGAATTGAAAAGCTATTATAATGTGAACTCAATGACTCACGATCAGCACTCCGGCCACTTCGACTTTTCCCGAGTCGTCACTTCATATCGATTGCCCACCAATCTCACACCTCTGCCTCATCTCATATCGCAGTCCCACATATCTCATCACCCTTCATCTTCTTACGATCGAACTTTTTGTCTCGCCTGGAATTTGGTCATTCCCGATTTATTTCGAGCAATGGAGTAGAATATGGTGGAAGAAGGTGGAGATCGACGCTTCTTAGGTAAGGAAGAGGAATTATGGCTCTTTTCCTTTATTATATGTGAGTATCGTAACCTAACAACAGTACGGCAAATAATGTGCGACAGATCGAAATAAAAATGAAATTTATTCGGATTTGTCCCTATTTTCTAACAATGAGGAATATTAAAAAAATAACCAAACTCTTTTCAAAACGTTTAATTTTTACTGTTAATAACGTATTAGTCCTTATATCCTTCAAATTCCTCTCCTTATCAAGAGATAAACGTATTGCAGCGGTATTCCTACTGCGTCATACAGTCCTTGAATGCTTCTGTGGGTATTACGAACTATTACCGTGCCCAATTCTATTTAATGTCATCAAAGCGACGCCCTTGAAGCATTGATTTTAACTTTGGAAATAGCAAGAAGTGACACGGGGCCAGGTCAGGTGAGGAGGGAGGCTGGGGGAGAACAGACATTTTAGTTTTTCTACGAAACTCACGAAATGACAAAGTTGAGTGGACGGGAGTGTTGTCGTGGTAGAAAAAAGTGGAGGAAGAAGACGGAAGGTGGAGATCGTTATGCTCGGCAGTTATCAACTGAGGACCTAACTTAGTTGGAACTCAGTGTTAATTTTTTGGTTAAAATGGCAAGATATGAGGGGTTTTCTTACAGTCAGACGACGGTTTGCGTGTACCTGATCCTCGATTTTATGAATCGTGCTATCAATTGAAGTCGAAGGCCTTCACGAACGAGGATTGACTTGAACTGAGTGATGACCAATTTTGAGTCGAGCAACCCACTCATAGCACTGCATTCGAATAAGAGCATTATCTTCGTAAGCCACCAGAACAAGTCGGATGGTCTACGTAAAATATTTTCAAAGCTTCACTCAAAATTTCATGTTGCAAAGTTGTTCGTGTAACTCGGACATCGCAAAAACCGGCACAGCTAAAACATCTTCCGCCTATACAGCTAAATCAAAGGAACTAAAGAAATAGTCAACAAACGGAAAACTACGGTTGCTCGGGCGGCTGTAAAGAGTGTAGTGCCGTCACCCAGACCATTAATTGTCGCGCAACAAAATAGTCTGGCTATTTTTCTTAACTGACCTCGTACTTTTCCAGTATCGTTTTCCATCTCCTTAATTTTTAAGGGCACATAATGCATTTCCTCAAGCGACAGAGCTTGGTAACCAATCACTGACTGACCGAGTGCTGACTGCGTCATCCTGGGATTCACCGAATTTCCTCGATGTCATCGATCAGATTAAAGAATCAGGGGCTAGAGAAGGGGTGGGAGGGACGGTGAGGGTGGAGTTCAGGGAAGGTCGAGCCGGAGCCATGGTTCGCCCGGATATTGGTCATCCTACTCCTCCCACACAAGCGGCCCGGGTTCGATTTCCGGAGTGCCAAAAGGGAGCGAAGCAGTTCCGTTGCCGTATCTCTGGGAATTTTCGCTAATTGATGAACGATTGGGAGACCAGGAAGAGGACCTTGGGATGTTATCTGTCGCTGGGATGAGGGAGGGCCAAATCGACGAATTCCCTCCTTGCGGCGAATGGAATCAGATGGGTATTTCCTTCACAATCACCAAGCACAATCAGCATAAACTTCAATTAGAAGCAGGAAGAGGAAGGTATTCGTAATTTTCCCAATATAGCAAATTTAGTATTTTAGCATTATGGTGTGTTCACCACATCCATTTATAATTTCAAGATTCCGCCTACCATACTGATTGAAAAGTTACTCGGGGCTATAATTTGAGTTCGACCAGTAAAATTATAAATATTCAAAACTACAGCGTATAAAAGTAAAATTTATTTTGATTCGATTGGCCAATGACTTTAAAAAAGTTGAAACTCGGTTGAAGCTCTCGGAGACATCGCCCGTCACGAGGTATCCTTCCCCTCACAGACAATCTTTTGCCTGGAGGCGAAACTTAACATTGAGTGTTAAATAAACATAGTTTTTAGGCGAACCCCCGAGAATATCTTATGTGAATACTTGTAATGTACTATCTTAAAGAGCATTTAAAACTCTTTACGATGCCGTAAATAAATTTAATTTTTCGATTTCGCGCCAGGGTCCAGCAGGTACCAGCGACTCGGTTAGTTAGGCCAAAGTGGTATGAACGCTAGCGCTTCGAGTTTACCGCTTTCAACCTCTCTTGTCACCAGTCTGAACAGTTGTCATTGTGAAGAAGAGAAGATTTAGATAAATGCACACACAATCGCAGTAAAGTAAGTTTTCTCTGGAGATGCTCCGAAAATATACTTCATTTTCACTTCGCCTCCAGAAAAAAATGTATAGTTTTCCAAGGGATCATTCATGACTACTCAGAGGTAAACCAGGTGGGAATCTTTCACGAACCATTTTTCTTCCCCTTGTCCACAAACCTTCCTCTATTCTCCAAGGAGGTTTGTGCAAAAATCGGCGTTTTGATGACAGCGAGAAGTCTTCAATGTACACTATGCACCTGCAACTTTTCAACTTGGAAAATATCGCTCCAGTTACCCTGGGATTTTTCATTTTTTTGATGCGCTACGCAGAATTGTAGTGAATAAATTCATTAAAATACCAAGCACCAAGCGTAGACTTAAAAAGAACTGTATATATTACGGTATATCTGAGGAATATTAAATATTCCAACTTTGAAACTGGTCTCTTTACTACTCAGCATCTAACATTGAAGTTTAAAGGCGATTTACGCATCGTTGAAGATTTCGAATACTTCAGTGCTCATGTTAAACTATTAATTATTGCACTTTACCGATCCAAATTTGTGAATAATTACTTATAAAATGATAACTGGATTAATCGAGGCTTTACGCAACTATATACCAATGCTGGCCTAATTAATTATCGAGTGATAATCTTGTCGGGAAGAGGATCGTTTAGAAATAGGATTAAATATAGACATTGTCGCGTAGTATTTCTCCAGCATTTTCTGTCAATATTCTAGAGCTTAGGAAAAATGACAAAAACTTCTGTACATCATTGCAAGTATACATCGCTCCTTACATGCTAATATTGTAATAATCAACGGCACTTCTGATCTTCTGTTTACATTGCTTCAGTGTTTCGGAAATCGTTTAGAGGTTAATATTTGAAGTGTTATTGCATAGGTTATCTTTCATGGTAAACTACATATATGCAGTTGTTGTCGTAGTTTACAATATAGGTGCATACTCAACCAATCAACTAACATTCATTGCCGGTCGCTACTTTTGCATGCAGTTAACCATATCTTCAGCAATGCACTGTAGATTAACTGATTCTTCCAGTTATGGTACAGCAAAAATTAAGAAATAGAATACTGAGATATCACGTGAATACAACTTTTAAAGTCGGAAGCTTCCTCATTTCGAAGTATTATCTTCATTGTTTAAAATGAGTATTTAAGATCGATACGTATTCATGCATACGTTAATCTCCTCTATCACCCCGAAAAACTTGATAGATGTTTTCTCTTGCAGTGGATTTAACCCCAAAATGATTTTAAATAGCCGCGTTTTTTTATTAAAATTTTTATTTTATATATAATGTAATATAAAACTTCGTCACAGGGTGACACTAAACATAAAACATATAAAAAGCAAACTCACGAGTTCAAATATTTCGGTGGGTCGCCCGCACCGGTGTGTGTGTGTGTGTGTGTGTGTGAATAAATAAATAAATAAATAAATAAATATATATATATATATATATATATATATATATATATATGTATATATATATATATATATATATATATATCCACTTTCTTTCTACCTTTCTGTATAAACATTTATATGAGTATATATATATATATATATACTTCCTCCCTCCCTCACTTCCTTCCAACCAATCACTTCCCTCAAAAACCAACCACCCTCCTAAGCAGACCCTCTACCCTCAACTCCAGTGTGACACTCTTCAGTTGTGATTTTCTCCCGCTGAGGAAGGGTTCTCACCCGAAAGCTTCCGAGAGCAGTGGACACCGGCGTCGCCATGGATCGCCTTTCTGTGAGTGTCCACTGATATACCTATCTATCCATCCCCAACCTCAACGCCTTGTTGCTAGCTGATATATATATATATATATATATATATATATATATATATATATATATATATATATACACGATGTGGATAGGATGGAGGAGATAGACACACAAAAAAAGAGACGATCACACTTACATAGCTAGCTTTCGGAACTAGTCCGTCTTCAAGGCGTATCACGGAACAAATGTCGTGTGCGCTGGTGAGGATAGGGGTAGGAGGGGCGGTAGGTTAGGGGAGTGGGGATGGGGGAAGGGGAAGGGGTTTTTCCCAGCGGTTGACGAACGGTTCTTGAAAAGGGGAAATTTTTACCAGCTCGTGTCTTGGCCGGAGAGAGCGGAAGGGGTCACAGTGATGGTGGGGGGGGGGGAGAGGGAAGGGAAGGGGGTAAATGGAAAACAACGGGGAGCGTGCGATTAATGTATTTTATTTAATCCGGGCGCGGCGTACGATTTTAGCTACCAGATTATGGCCAGCTCCTTCTGGCGCACTTCAATTAACGGGGCGTCCGGGGGAAGGGAGATCAATATTGCCACCTCAAAGCACTTGTCAAAGGACAAGCCATGCTTCCGCACATGAGTAGGGACGGGGAAAGTGGAAGATGGGTCTTTACAGGTGCACCGATGGTTATTCATTCTAATATTAAGGGGTGTAATACATTCGCCCACATAAAAGCCACATAAATATTTATATATATATATATATATATAAATATTTACACACCTTATTTACACTCTAGGGTGATTTACTCTGAATGAGATATCAATATATTTCGATTCATTACACTGAGTAAATTGGATGTAAGGTTACAGAAGACGCAGTATGACCTCGATCCGCTTGTGTACAAGGCTTTTATGGTTTTTTATTGCTAATTTAGAAAGTAGGGAATTCATGACTGTAAAATTTTGGATTTCGGATTTTTTTACCAAAGCTACATTATCGTGGTTTTCACGACTAGTGCAAATATGCAACCTTCCAAAAAATTCAAAAATGACCAAGAAAGGCATGAACCAACGTAACATGAATTTCGACCGTCTAAAATTTATTTTAAGGTCTATATGTATCATAATAAAGCCTCACGTTAGTAATTTCTATTACCGATTCGTATGTTTACCATTGTAGGTACCACGAGCGGAAATATTATAAGAAAAGCTTTCCACAAGACGAAAACTATGATTTCCCATCAGCAGCGACCATAACGTAAAGCAATGTGGTTGTATGAATTGTTCTTTTTGTTCAAAAACTTAATAAACACAGAATCAATCATGCGCTCAATTTAAGATAGCTACATCTATACGAAGGGCTAGTACGAATCTACAGTATTCGGCTATTTAAAAAAGAGTGGAAGATAATGACGTTGGTTTAAAGTTATTAACAAGTACTTCACTCCCACCCAATTCCACTAACTCGCTAATCATTCCATTCCTATTGGTTACAGTAAGGGTCTTCACTAAACGAGTTTTCTATTCATCGAAAGAACAAAACAAAACCTTAATGCAACACCTCGAACTATCTACTGCTACCATTGTACAGCATCTCATTGCCTCAACGAATAGAAGCCTAGGAGTCGGTCCCAGAAAACTTGGAGAAACTAGAATATGCTGCCGATGACGTAAAAGGCATGAGATAACGCTTGTCCAATACTTATGTTTTTAGTCTTCCATTAACATCAACCGGGATTTTCCAGGATAAGATGCAGCTGTTTGTTCCATGGTTCCCAATCTGACCAGAATGCAAAATTTGCCGGAGAAGTACAGCGTCAAATATATTGACATAGACAGTCACGTCCTGCGAGTAACTTAAAAACTGCAATGTGCCATGCAACTGAGACTCTTAAGGCGCTTAAAACTAGAAGAGAACTTACTATAAGCACAAAAGTTTCTCACATCCATTGGTTGGATAACACATCCAACAAATGGCAACACTGCAAAAGTTTCCCGATGCCCTCGCAAGAATATTGCTTACGCAGAAGAAATCTCCCTAATTATTGAATTCTTATACAGCAGCATCGCAGGCACACCCATAAAAAGGGAAACCACCTTTTTGGAATAAAGATAAAACAGATTGTCAACTTGATGGGTCTGAGATGAAGGGGATAAGATGAAATAGAATGGGCCGAGTAAAAAACTAAGAAAAAGAGAGTGATTGGGGAAGAGTGTAAACCTGTGGGATAACTTTGAAGGCGAATATGTGGAAAGAGGGTACAAAAAGGTACGTTCAAAGCTATGAGAGGCAGAATATCTTACGCGAGAAGATTAGCAATAGTAGCCTCCTTCAAAGACATGAAATGAGAGAATAGATAATGAAGACCTGAGGAAATGACAGTAGGAAGCTCGAGTTTTGGGGAAGTGAGTTATATGTTCAAAGTGATAACTAACATTGTTACTATTTTTTACAAACTGTCGATAATCAGCAATCTCCTAATTACGGTTATACAAATATAAGAAATGCATTAGATTTGGCTTTTCGTTTGGTAATGATTTAATAGACCTTCAGTTGCATTTTACGGAGCTATTTAGGGTAATTAAAAATGAACATTCTTGCCCCTTTTTCAGCCATGGAACCTGCTTGTACCATACGATGGAAAAATATACCTCATGAATATTTGCCCTTTCTGATAATTAATTCTCTCCGTTCTTCTAGTTTCCAATTCAGAATCAAGTAGATCACTGGTGATCAGGAATTCTGGAGGATTTTTAAATACCTTCTCACGCGGTTTGGCACCTAATAACTTAGCTACAAAATAACATAAGGATGCGATTTGACACTCGGTCGAGAATTAACCTGCCTCGGTGCTAAATTTTCACTTCTCCAGAGCACCACCTTGTTTCTACAATTGATGATGCGTTGTCATGGGAACGAAGAGCGGACGAGCACACGCCCTACTGAGGCTGAATTCGGCCGCTAGGTAGCTCTGCGCAGCATGTGTTTCTCAAGTAGCCGCGCGCAGTGCGGCTTCTCTTGTTAACGACCGGCCAAAACGAGGAGACCGTAAAAGTAGGCTTCACAGAGGTTAATTACGCTCCACAGTCCAAAAAATCTCCAGTGACAGAAGCATGCGAACATTTTAAACCTTCTTTCCTTTAATTTCGATAGCATCTACATACGTATTGTTAAATTCACAGAATTGCAAACATAAGGCCCCACAGCACCTATTTCAGCAAGTCATTCGTGCCGGGAAAATAGAGGAGAAAGTGAGATGAAGTGGACAGACAAAATGAAAGCGACACACGCTTACGATTGCCTGTTTCAAGCACACACTGGCCACGGATATCAAAACGGCGGCAAACACACCCGTTTGCTAAGTAACACGAGATTTCAAAATTTGGAGACAATGCATCCCACGAGGTCGCCAACATTCAGACCTGACCTTCTTTTCAACGGCTATTAGTCATGAAAACATCCGCACATCATTGCTCGAAGTTGTCTGAAAAGCATCTCAGTCTTCTTTTTGGGTTTATTTTGAGTTAATCATCACATTAGGTCGTAGCTGTGAAATACAAGCTATCGAACAAAGCTATCCCCAAGCTTTGCATTCAAGATACATATAGTGTAACGATTGACGCTTCAAATAAGTGAAGTTTTCACTTTAATCCCTTAGGCGCCCCATCACGCTCCTTGCCCGAAGTACACGAATAGTAATTATACGTAATCTTTCGTGGATTTAGAAGCCATTCATATTCCAGACGTTCATTTGCATGCCAATTTTTCCACATCAGGTACTAACACACTGTAGTTAGGGAAATTTAGTGACTTCATGTTCAAAATCTTGAAGGACTGCAGAGCTCTGGATTCCTAAAAATGGCCGAAAGCAGTGAACCACTGGCAAACGATTGAGCAGTAAATTTTATGCTTCCGAAATGAAGATAACTTGAGAAATATCATAGAGGATAGAAACCCAGATTTCAAGGCAGATAATGACTTTTAAAGTAGAGCAGATATTTCCTTAGAGCAGACAAGTCATATTTCTAGGAGGTTTATGCATGAAAAATCTTCCACAAAAACTCTTATTTCTAAAAAAAGGAACGTTTCACGATAGGAAACTTTCGCATAGAGGAGAAAAGACAGCCTCCCAGGTAAAAAAGGAAATTCCACACAGAATACAAATAAGTTACTTTAAAAACGTCCCATTTAAGGCCGTTTTATTCGGAGTATAATGAATGACATTCTCACGGAAAATAAAAGAATGGATAATACTCGAGAGTGCCTTGAGAAACTTACGAGAGATAAAGAATTGACATTCTAAAGGAAAGGAAAAAGAGGCGACGGGGGAAAAGGTGACATTGGGTATCGCATACGAAGAGATACGAAGTTGACACAACAGCAGTTGAACACACATGGAAAGGGAATGACCATGGAGATTAATACATTTTCTTGGGAAACGCTTAGGTTTGCTTGAATGAAGGCTCAAGACGAACTATAATAATGCATTTTTAAAACTGATATTTTAGGGAAAAGGGTTTATTGTTTAATAAAATGCTCTAAAAAGTAAAAGAAAATAATAATGTTAAGAGCGATCATTCGGTCAAAATTAAATTAATAAATTATGTAATCATAAACATTGGATATAATTTGGAAGTCTAATTGATATGTTTCGGCAGGGACGATGTAGCTCCGGCTTTAGTACGGACAAAAACGATGTGCCAATTTTACCTTTCAGTGGTTTACCGGGGTAACATAAATGAGTGGTTTTCATTTAAATTTACTTTTATGCATTTTTGTGTATATTGACTCTCCACAAATGTCAGAGTGTCAAACTTTCGAGCGTAAACATCTTACATAATATTACTGTGAATAAATAACGTATAGCTATGTAGATTATTAATTTCAAATGTCATTCTTTGACACATTTATTTACAGTTACATCAATAGATTAGTGGTGTTCAGTTATAGCGACCAAGTGTTTTATTTTTAGTGGCTCGCAGAACTGGATGGATGCTGAAAATTATTTTTTTACTTTGTTGTACAGTTTATTACATAATAATACTTTTTTCCATTAAAAATTTAGTCTATACAATGCATTTTTTTAACTTTTCAGCTCTAAATTACTTGTAATGAAACTCCATCTTTATAAATTGCACGAGTGGTTTTTGTAGAGCATCCCACCCCAATACTTTTAAATTATTCGAGTGTACCCAGAAGTAAACTTTTATTTAGCGGATCTTGGAACGGATCAGTCCTTGAACGAGATGAACGATCGAGGAGAATGGCTCCTTCGTGGAGAAGAGGGACACCGTAATTGACGGTTAATTCTCTCCAATAGAAAAATGTAGTCAATTCGTGTCGTTATTAGTTGAATAATGTATTTTAACGACAAATGGAGACAGAGGATAACGCTTTATCGCTCTAAGTCATCATGATATTGGTTAAGTTTTGGTTACCAGATTTAACACAAGGAAACAGCGCATGATCAAGAAAACCTTTGGGAAACGCATAATTAATTAATTGCCATTAGTATTTCAACTTATTATAGTATTTTCACAGAATTGGGTCTATGAACGACATTTCAGAGCTCTACGTCATCAGGAAGTAGGTTACTTTTCAATTACAAGATTTGACCCAGACAAGCAGGTGAAACTCAATACAACCTTTTAATCAATAAAAAAATAAACTTATATAATAATTAATAGTTAATAAATAATAATTAAACCTATAAATAAACCTTGAAAAAATTTAACTGTGACATTTAAGTGACTGGAAAAATACCAATGGATTTAAAAAGAAAGGAGGCATCAACTCGGATTGAAAAACCAGATAAAGTGGAAGAATTTTACTTCCTCGTTAGAGTAGAGTATCCTTATGCTTGGCAGAGGCATGTCAAATAGCGAGAAAGATAAGAGTGATACAGTTATTATAGCAGCAAAAGTAAAGAAAAAATCACATCAGAAAAGGAGTCTTCTGACAGCTAACAATAATAGGTAATAAATCGGAAAATACTTCATTTAAATACGCATGGAGTATGCTATTACATGACAGGGAAGTTTAAACTGAACCAGCAGTACAGCAAAGAGTTTTCAAGTAATAAAAATGTATTTCCATCGAATAATGATGAAGATCAAGAGGGTGGAGAGAATCGACAATGAAGAAGTATTACTAAGAGATAGAGAAAAATGCTGCTTGATGAAAACTCTACGAAGAAGAAGAGACTAACTTCTTAGACACATTGTAGACATAAATATGTACCTAAAATAAGACTAAGTGGCAAAATAACAGCACAAACAAAGTAGGATGAAACGGTTAGCTTATTCAAGAGAGACAATAGAGAGCTGCAGCAAACCAGTTTTTGTAAATTAACAACTGCTGACGAGGATCATGACTGTAATTTATCATGTCTTAAAGTATATTTTTTCTCACAGTTACCCATTATAGCCTGAAATTTATCAGACACTTTCTCTCTTTGCCTGAAGAGGCTGCATTTTTCACTAGGGTCTTCAAAATTTAACTATCGTCATCCCAGGCAATACACCCCGGGAAGACCCGGAAGATGGAGAGAATATTCATAAATAAAAGCTGCGGAAACCTCAAATCAAACGATTTCTGTATCCTTATTCATGTGCCACTCATTTTATCGCCTCAAACACTTCTCATATACCGCATTCCACTGAATTCTGCCTGATCTTATGTTTATCCTTACATACCCAGGTTTTCCTACCATATAACAACGTCGGGAGAAGAATCCTATCGTAGATGGCAATTTCCGTTTCCCTAGACAAACACTCATTCCTTCATATGTCTCACATACTACATACGGCCATTATTTCACCATTTACCCTCGTTATGCAGTAATTATCACTCACCCTATCAAATCAACTACTTTATCTCGGACACATTTATACTCATATTCGTTCTCCTTCTGACATTTTTTTTTAATCACTTGAATTTGCAAATTTTTATCGAGCCACAATGGAACACTTCCACGAGGAAGAGTCAAAGATGGTGTCCATTCTCCTTGTTGCTTCACAGAAGTTATCCAGAAGCCTCTGTTAGTCCTATGAAAGTTCAGATAGCAACCGTACACGATCTGGGTACAATAGAACTCACACGGTCACATTTCCAGCCACTACACCGATGTCATCCTTACACGCATACCACACACAGTTATCCATAGAAAAATATTGACCAGCGAAGGTGTCATCACGCATCACTACTTTTTACCCTTAATTAATTCAATCTAGTCACTTAATGTCCCATTAATTCTCACACACTCCTTGTATTAATGAATATCGCCTTCAAACCATTAACTAATAGCTCATTCACTCCATAGTCCTAGAAAACCTTTAATATTTAGCTTATTTTTATCTACCCCGTAAGATGCCTTCTCTAAATCCACAGGTGGACAATATAATTTCAATATAATTCAACACATTCCTCTAGCATTTGCTTAGGTACAAGCAGCTGATCACTACATGCCTTTTCAGACATAAATCCGAACTGTACACCCCCGATCGATGTCAATAGCAATTTTCTTCAATCCTACGATTAATAATTTACTGTACGCTTTTCCCAGAATACGGAATAAGCTAATTGATTTTTTTATTTTTAACCCCATCCTCCCACCCTACCATTGGTGCAATGAAACTCCAATCCATTGGAACAACAGAAGCTTTAAAACATTTACTATGCAATTCACATTAGCGAATTCACACACACACACTTGAGTATTTCATTGTATTTTCCATCTACACCTGCAGTCTTCTCAGCTTTCAATGTCGTCACCACAGTTTTCATCGTTCTCACTAATTTTAATTTTCATGCTGACACATTCGCACAATAATTTACTAGGCTCATCCTCATCGCCAGCACCATCATTTTACAATTCTTCAAAACCCTCCCTTCAACAGTCCGCGACGTTCCACCAATTCCACATTATATTGTCACTTCTTTCTTTCATTCATTCCAAGCCTCCCCTTTCCATCCATTTCGAAAATAACGGTTCTAGCCTTTGTCCTCTATTATGCCACAAGAGAAACCAATGCCTAGCAGTAACCGATGGCCGCTTCCACCCGTCTACTCGAGCTTGGATCCGTACAAAAAGGAGTACCTCGAGAGCCAGCATACTGTTGCCCGCGATCGATCACTAGGAGGTATACGGAGTGGAACTAACTTAATAGGAAAGGTTTGGTCAGATGCTGATGGTGGATTATGATAACACATTTTAATAGGAGTGAATCGACCTGAATACTCGGACGTTTGGCCTTTGCGGAAAGAGGGTGAGTGCACATAGGAAATCACGGTTGAGAGAAACGAATAGAGACGAATGGGAAAGGTAGGGAGGGTGGAGAGGAAGATAAGAATCGAAAAAGAGTTCGTGGATATGGAAGAAGAAATCAAACGCTAACATTACTTAGAGAAGAGCAAACCGATACATCGCAGAATAGATAAGAGAGGACCCCACGGTAGAGAAATGCACCTCAGCCCTCAAATAATTACATATAACTCTGAAAATCATAAGAAAGTATGTTTGACACGGATGCCAGTAGTATGTACCGCCAAGTTTTGAAAGTGTCGCAAACATCGTCTCCCCACTCGACAAAATTGGTATATTAGATTTTTTTCTTTTCTGTTTACATTTTACAATACCGAGTCTCCCCATGACCATTAATAAACCATTAATAAATTGAATTAGACGGTTTGATAGATATCAAAATCTGAGTCCTGTCTTTAAGTCAAAATTTAGTAAACAGCTGAAGAAAAATTGTTGAGCGATGTACTGCTAAGGTTTATTCAAAATGAGACTCCAAAATCTATATAATTATTAAGTGTACTATAGCACATCTTTGAAAATTCATATGAATAATGAAAAACATTGAAATGCGTAGCAATTAGAACTTCACCATAGAGAAATGGCTATATTAGTCATCGTCATTGGTCGTTCAATCGTAAGATCAGTTACCTTCCATCCTTCCCTTTCCAATGCTAGTTTCCTAATTTCCTGGTAGCTCTTCCTATGTGCTTTCCTATTTATTTGGCCAATGCACTTATTCCTGGGTCTTCCTCTGGAGACTTTCCCCTCCTTTTTCCTTCAATTATTTTCTTCAGGAACCTCATTGTGCCTCAGGGTGTGTCCAATCCATCTGATTCTTCTTTTCTGTATGGTATCCCATATGGTTCTTTCCTCTTCTACTCTTCTGTGCACTTCCTCATTTCATATTTTGTCCGTCCATTTTCTCTTCAGCATCCTCCTCCAACACCAGGATTCGAAGGCTTCGAGTCTGTTGTGGTCAGCCATTCCATTGGTTCATGCTTTCGATCCATAGCGCGCCACGCTCCAAACGAATATTTTCACGTACTGTTTCCTAGTTTGCAATCCTGCCTTCATTGAACAGCATTTGTCTTGTGAGTGACTTCTGCTTTTAGCTTCTCTTTACAACAATACTTTCTACCATAGCTACATTATTATTCAACACAAAACAGGTCGGACATCTCTAGCCCTCCATAGTGTGAAAGAAATAACAACTGATCACGAGTAGTAGTAGTAGTTAATAATCGTCATTTTGCTGCAGGTGAATGGAAAAATTCCATTATTTCGATAATACAGCACACAGGGTAAAAACAACTCAAGACAAAGGGAATAACTAAAATAAAATAAACTCTATTGTACCATTATAAGATAAATAAATTCACCTTTTTTATTCTAGAGGAACCACGACGGCATATAGGAGGATGATGGTAACGCCGATAATTTCCTCCGCGATTGCTGAGTTTGTTGATTTTAGTAGAGCCGTGAAACAAGGATAGTTTTAAGTTTCTTTATTACTATGCGGTAAAAAAAACTTACACCACCAGCATTCGGCTTGAAAGAATACGTCATCTATTAGAAAAAATTCGATTGTAGGCATGTACCTACAGAATGTAGCCACGCGATGACCTGACAAACGATTCGCGTGCGTCCATCATCGTCGCTCGCATGCGTAGAAGTGCGCTCTAGTAACGAACGCTCCCGTTAGCGCTAACCTCAAATCCTCGAGGTGAAAGTAGCCAATGACTGAGACCGGGTGCGTAATTCTTCCCGAGCCGAGGATCTTAATGGAAAAAGAAAGGCAGGATCGAGAATGCGGTTTACTCACGTCCCAGATGTCGATGAACGAGCGCTGATCCGCAGGGCCGGCCGCCAGCTCGGCCCTTCGGCTCGCCTCCCCAGCCGCCTCCTCTTCCTCCTGCAGCACTCTCTCCAGGTCCGCACCCCTGTTCTCCACGCCTCCCACGCCCCCTCCGTTGCCGCTTCCGTTGCCGTGCCCGTTGCCGTGCCCGCCGCGCCTCCTGCCGCTTCCGGATTTTCGCTCCATCTGGAGGTGATGGTGTCCGTCTACCGCGCCCTCGATCAGCTTCACCTATTTAGATAGAGTGCATCATATTCAAGAATTATGAGTTGTCAGGGTAATTCCATGACTGTTAGATGAAATATTAACGCATTGGTTTTAAAAAGTACGTATATCCAAAAATAACTTCAAGTCTATTCGCTAATAAACAGTCATAGAGCGGTCAGAATTTCCCAAACATTTGCAATCCACCTTGTTCCACGAAACCATTACCAAAAGCAATAACATACCCATATAATGCCCCCCAACCGGAAGGTTGAAAATCATACAATCAAGCCAGACAGGATGATCATAAAAATAGAATCAAAATAATTATTATCTAAATAAAGCTTGTTTTAAATCCAAATGATGAATAGTTTATTCATCCCAGGAAATGTATGTATGAGGTACCATTCGGTCAGTACTATGCCTCCAGCGCCCCTTGCAACTCCCTTGCTCCGTTTCGCGTCCATAGATTTAGACAACGCCCCCAGGGGGCAGTGTCTCCCACATGCGGGACCACTGGGTCAGATGCCATCTAACTTAACTAGCGCCCGATGAAGAATTGAGTGTTTGACCTACCCGATCCCCGCTGTCCTCCACGACTGCCGCCTCCTCTTCCGCCGCCGCCGGCACCACATCCTTCGGTTGCTGTTCGACCCTCACGCTGTCCCTTCGCTGACCGTGAGTGCTGGACGTCGCCGAGTGGTAGCTGCTCGAGGCTTCGCTAATCCGCTCGATCCCCGACCCTTTGGAGGCCGTGCTGCTGCTGCTGGGTGACACCAGCTCCTTGCGGGCGAGCGGCCCCGGGGCCCCAAGGTCCAATCTGCCCGGCGGAGGAGGGCCACGCTGGTGTCGGCCCAGGAGTCCCGCCTCCGACTCCCAGACCCTTCCTGGTGTAGGGGCCACGCCCCTCCACGCTGTCTCGCTACCCCACTCCGAACGCCATTCCTTGCCAAAGGCCTTGACCCCCGGGGCCGCCCTCGATGCCTTGTGGCCCTTGTGCGCCAGGACGTCGCTCCCCGCACTGCTCCATCGCTTGTCCCACTCAGGATCCTCCGACGCCGCCGACGCCGGCGCCGTCGAGCTCTCGTCGTCCTCGTCCTCACCAGCCTCGTCCCTCCGCCGGTTCTGCTGCGGCGCCGCCTGACTCCAAGTGGCACTACGAGCCCTGCTAGTAACATCTCCAGGCATGCCCTCGGTGGCCGTGTCCGATATCACGGACCCCTTTCGACTCGAGGGCTCCCTCGCGGGTGCTTCCGAGTGTCCATTCCGCCCTGTGAAGGAGTTCTTGGGCAGTCCTTCCGCAGATCCGGCCTGCCTCGCCCCGGGAGCACTCAGATTTGGGCTGCTGGTCCTCTGCTTCTCCTTGGTCCTCTCGGCGGCCGGTAGGACGGCCTCTGACCTGGACATCTCCTTGGGCCTTCCTCCGGATGCCGCCGTGGGTGCAACTTGCGTGATTATGGTGGAAGGAGGGACCGGCACGTGCGTAGTGGGCGTCTGCACTTTGATGTTGGGGCTGCTCGTCACCTGCTTATCGCTTGCGTCGCCGCTGGCGACGGGGATGGTGGTCTGGACGGCAGCGGGCAGGACCATCTCGGACTTGGAATACTGCTGCCTCAGGTCTCTGCGATCGGTTCCCCTGACAAGTATAGCCTCCTGCCTGGCCTCTTGTAGTTTCTGCACGATGGTCTTGTGCTCCGTAGGTGTTCTGGACGAGGAGCCATTGGGGGTAACGGAGGAGGCCGGGGAGTTCAATCCCTCCACCCGGACGGACGATGAAGGCGGGTTCGTGGCCTGTCCCCCGTTTACCTTTTGGACGGAAGGCCGACCCTCTCCCTTGCTCTCGCCGTTCTTGCCCCTTCTGTTGGGGTCAGCCGATGAGGTTGCAGACTTCTTTCCGTTTAAAGATCTTTCCCTGGCGAGGCTTCCATGGCTCTTTGTCTTTAATTCCACACCATTTTGAGGTTTTTGACGATACTCAGAAGCAACGACACCATTTCCATTTGAGGTTTTAGCGTCGGCAGTTTTGGTTATGGGCAATTTTGAATCCTTCTTGTCGGAGAGCTCTACGCTGGCGACTTCCAACTCGGGCTTTTTTGAATTAGATGCTTTTGCTTTAGAGTGATCTTCTTTTTGTAGCAAAGCGCCATCTTTTTGTATTCCAGAGGGTGAAGTAAGACCTTCTGGGACCCTCTCAACTTCGGAACTTTTGTCATAGCCCTCCTTTGGAATGCACGAACTTCCCAGATCTTTCGGTGCATCCTTCGTGACAGGAGTCACTGTCTTTACTTGCTTGTCCTTCGCTGCAACAATGTCTGATGATGATAGTGCTTTTTGCTTTGAATCGGGTCTAACATCTGGTGTTTCTAAAGTCAAAGTCTCCGCCTTGGTATCCTTGGCAGGGGCGTCCACCAGTTCCGACGGATGTTCCACGGGTGAGGACTTTTTTCCTTCACTATCCACTGTATCACTTTTAAATTTTGACGTAGTAGAAACGCTATCATCAGCACTTAAACTCTGAGAAGACGGTTTTTCGATCGCCGATCTTTTTTCCACTACTTGCTTCGCCCTCGATACCGGGGAAGATGACTTACTAGATTGATCGGTGATTTCGGAAGCCAACTTATGGTCTTTGGAGAAGGTAGCTTTCTCTATACTAGAAGATATCCTCGCTGGACCTTGTTCCAACTCTTTAGGCGTCCCATTGATTCCCTTGTCCTTGTCACTTTGACTTATGTCTTTGGAGACCTCTGCTGATTTCGATGCGGTAACTTTATCTAAATCCAGCGCCTTTACCTTGGTTGAAACGTCTCGAGTCTTATGAATTTGAGTTCCGACCGATTCTTTGCCACTTTTCTCAGCCTTCATAGCACTTTTATCTCCAGTAAGCGAAACTGACTTGGAAGAGGTGGAAATTTCGCCACCCGTGGATTTAATTTTGGTGTTATCCTGAGCTTTTGAAACAGTGGAAATAAGAGGATCTTTCTTCTCCGAATCTTTCGTCTTCCGGCCCAAAACTTCCTCACTTACAGACATCTTCGCCGAGGGAATCGATTTTTCATCGGTCGGGGATTTCCTCTTTGAAGTTTCTTGAGCATTCCCGGCCGCCGAGCCAACCACTGTGCTGCTTTTGGAACCGGTTATTGATTCCGGCTTAGGAGCAACGGATCTCTCACCATTCGGGGACTTCTCTTCGATCGACTTCTCATCGACCTTTGATGTGGACGCCTCACCGACGTTTGCCTTACCATTGCGATCAGAATCCCGCAATATCGCCGATGATGCCGATCTTTCGCCAGTCGGTGACTTTCTCTTTGTGGTTCCTACTGGCTGATTTACCGTGGTAACCGCAGCGCTCTTGCTTTCCGTTTCCTTTGCCTTTCGAGCCAAGGGACGGTGAGAAGTTTCAGCCTTCATTGGAGTCTTCGTTTCGACAATCGGCGATTTCCTCTTCGACGTATCTTGAGCCTTCTTTTGAGTGTCTCCTGCATCGTCTTTCTTTGCGCTGTCCTTCACATCTCCGACCAAAGACGCAGTCTGAGACTTTGAAGGGACCGAAATATCGCTAGTCGGTGATCTTCCCTTAAGCTCTAGAGCCTTCTGTGAAGCCCCATGTTTGGCGTTCGTATCTTTAACCTTGGGATCCAAGATTCCAGAGATCGACTGGGGCTTTGAGGAAGGTGGCGCATCACTCGGAGATTTCCTCTTGGAAGATTTCAGACCTTTCTGTGGCTCCGGGGTGCTTGCTGCAGACTTAAACTTGCCTCCCTCTTTTTCTTTTGCCCCCTTCTCTTGAGAATTTCTCTCGGCCATCTCCTTGGTGCCCTTGGAGTCTTCCTCGGGGGACTTCTGTATCTGCTCCGGCTTCGCCTGGCTCTTTGCCTGCGCCTCAGGAGAGCTCTTCACAGCGCGGGGTCTCTGGGAGCCGCTCGGGGAAGGCCCCCCCGGATCAACCCAGGGGATCACCGGAGCGCTACCGTTCGCCTTGACCGCTGTCGGCTTCGACTCAGGGGATGTCGCGTCCCCTTGGTCTCCAACGCCCGCTTCCCTGCTCATCCGTGACCCTGCCGACGAAACACTGTCCCTCGAGCTAGCCCCGGGCGTCGTCACCGCCCAGGGTACCGGCCCGGCCCCGGGCGCATCCCCTGAACCCACGACATTCGGCACCACCTCACGTCTCGTGCCACCAGGAGGCGACCTCTTGCCCCCTCGGCCTTGACCTTCGACCCCCTCCTCCGTTGGCTGCCCTCCTCCCTTCAGCGCCTCCTCACCCCCATCGCTCCTCCTGACCCCACTCCCTCCCCGACGCTTCCCCCTGGACCCCTCAATCTCTCCTCTCCCAGGCGACACCCACCTTCGCTCCCTCCCCGCAGGTCTCTACCTCGCCCGAAACCCTCTCGCCCGCGCTAAGCTCCACAGAAATGTTTCAGTCGTTTGAAGATATATAAAAATTCCTAGAATATACAAAAAAGGCTCACTTCCGCGCTTAATATCCGCGAATATGAATGTGCTCACGCGCGTATCATATTCCGGACAATTGCACGGTCACTGATACTCCTCCCTCGAGACAAGACTCCCCCCGTTATTTCCCCGAGCACTTCAGAGGAAGAGAAGACACTCACTCTCACACACAGACACACACCCGAGCGAGGGAAATTTCCTTTGTCCCCTTCCCTCCCACTCTACCTCTCTTGATCGTCCTCCCACTCGACAGTTTTCAAACAAGGGAGGGGCGGCATGGAAGTGGAACACCACCGATGAGGAAAGGAGGCGGGCAGGTCGGCGTAATGGGGGCAGAGCACTTTAAAGAGTAGGTGCTCCGCTTAATCGGTCTCCTCTCACCGCTCCCACGCGAAAAAAATAAGAATGCGCAAGAAACACCTATCCGCCCCCAAACGATAACCGACCAACGAGCACACGAGGCCTAAGTGAGCGCCATCTCAAAAAGTGATGGAGCTCAGTTTCAACGAAACGAATACGGATGACGTGAAGAGGGCTTGTCTCCGAACTTATGCACGCAAACATAAATAAACATGTATTTCGGTCTACCTCCTTTAAAGGAGGCGAAGTTAAGAGGAACTGAAATTTCTGTCGCAACCACGGGAGAATTTTAATCGAATCCAATACATCCCGTAAATCTAATTGTCTTTCCACCCTATCTCTCGAGGATCACTTGGTATTTTGCGTCGCGTAAACTATCGAGGCTGACGCCGGATGGAAACAATCGCGCTCGATCGCTCCTTCGATCGCACCCAAATTTTTGCCAGCGGAGCCCTCCAACGGAGAGGGAGACGAGATGTGGGATGTGGGATGGGGACGAGGGGGATGCGAGAGAGGGGGGTGAGAGGAGGAGGAAGAACAGAGCGCGCGCTTCGCGAGATGCAAATGGAGGGTGAGTGGCAGGGCACGAGAGAGAGGTAGGGAGGATCCGACGGATGGATGGGTGATTGGGGCGAGGAGACGGTGCTTCGACGGGGCCACACACACTCACCAGAGGGCGAGAGCGACGGCGGCGTCACACACGAACTAATGAGAAATTGATCGGCATAGGTCAAGGTCGCGGGGTGGCGATGTAGTCTGAGGGGGTGGTCATGAAGTAGTGCGGCCACCGACGAGGAAGAGGGCGCACCACGGGTGAGTAGAGGGAGTGAATGGAGGGGGGGCCAGGGGGGAACACGGCGAAGGCTTAGAGGAGACCACGCGTGAAGAAGTTGATCGGGAGAGCGAATCTCTCGGTTGGGGCAGCCTGGGAAAACACCACCTGACAAGCGGAACGGCGAGTTAATTCATACACGCGTACACATGGGAACACACACGGACGCACACGCAGAAAGACACATCTGCGAATTCAAGGAGAGAAGCAGAAGCGAGGGAAGAGAATGTCAGGAGACGAGGAGAATGGACACGCTTGGACGTCGAGAGGCTTGGACGATATGGAGGATGTCGTGAAAACATTTATGCACGCATGCAGAGCTCGGGATGCTGCGCTGCTGTTGCCGGGCGATGCACGAGGGGAAAGGGTTTCCTTCCCCGGCGACGGAGAGGGGGCGGCGGCAGGGGTTCACACGTAAGAGGGTCAACGCAATAGGGGGAACCCCAGGGGACTGGTCTCGTGAGCGAGGAGGCACAGCGCGAGGGGGGGGGGGCGGCGGGAGGAGTGTTACGCGAGGAGCCACGGAGTAATGTCGCCGTCGTTCCAGAGTACTCTGGGCTCCAGCATCCCTTCCCTCCTTAGCATCATTGAGGGACGGCGGCTACGGCCTCGCTGGTCCACAGAGTGAAGGAAATAATCTCCTCGCCGGTCTCTTACTTGATATAAATCACGATGGTTCTCTTCTCTACCATCCGCCAACTCACACACTCTCGACGATGAGAGGGAAACGTGAGTACAAAGAAAGACCAGTTGAAAAGGCAGACGGAGGGAAGATCCCCTTCCTCGTGTCCCCGAGGAGATGAAGACGTTTCTCCACTCCCTCCTCCCCCACTCCCCTGCTCTCTCTTTCTCCCAGGAAACAGCGACGTCCTCCTCCTGAAAATATCCCCCGGTCGAGTCCTCTCCGGGTGGCGGGCGACGTTGGATCGCGCAGCGGGCGTCAGAGCGGGCGGTCTTTCGTCCCTTAGGGCGGAGCGCGGGGCAGAGCGGCGGCGGCGTCAGAGGGAGGATAGGGTGTCGGTCCCGGCGCTCTCTCCTGCCGTCTGTGACCCCTCGGGTGGCCCCCACTCGTGCCCTCCGAGACGGCAGCGCCGCGGGGCGGCGACGGCGCGAACCACGACCGCCGACGATGGCGACGCGAGTCGGACGGCATATTCGAGGGAACTGGCCCGGCGGGATCAGCCTCCCCTCGTTTCTCTCCCGCTCAGATGTTCTCCATTATGACTGACTAGAGTGCAGCCTTCGAGCGCACCTGTAATAAGAAGATAAGAAGGGACGTGAGCGAACTACCCGAGCAATGTACTGCTTGCGGGGCCAGGGTGCGCCGATTCGGCCTTTGCTTGATACAACCCCATTACCCCGCGGGATACTCTATAAAAATACTCCATCCTAAAAGTACAATTGACGGGTTAAATTATAATATTATGAGATGAAGAAATAATTTACATATTCTTGGAGAAATACGCAACAAAAATTTTAAAATAGTTCTTAAAATGGGAAACAGAAATTAAAAAGAGACAAGCGTCTGTAAAATTAAGGGAAGTACCTTTATTTTTTATCGAAATGCAAACTTAAAAAAATGGGAGAAAGAGAGAGAGGCAATAAAAATTTGTCCTTCGATACAAACACTAATGCAAATAGCATTCAATTAAATTACTAAAGAGTATGATATATTTCATGCGAACTAAAAATTACTACACTAACTACAAACTAAAGGAATGAATCCATGCAGGTATATTTACTGCTATTCACGAACTCTTTGAAGAAATTAGGAGAATTTACAGAATTATTTAAGTCAAAATATATATTGTGTACATTAGAGTCCATTATTTTTTTAAAGACTACTAGATTTTTAAGGTAGCTAAAGAGAAACAATAGACAATGAAGGGTATATTATTCCAAGTATTAATTGCAGGAACCCTAATTGTAATTACTGATAGCAAATCCGGTGCCTTCATGTAACTACTCGATATTCAGAACAGAAAGAACAATCTAACGTGTTTCAAACGAGCAGAGAGAGAGATTAAAATGGCTATAGTCATTATCATAGCGCTACTTACACCATTAGTTCAAATGCACACTTACTCTCTTGGCTTGGTAATTAGAAGAGGTATTGTATGGATGCTTTATAAATGCTCTGTTCCAATTAACTATCCCAAACCAATCAAGCCACCGCGGAATCAGCGCGTTATATGAGGACTTAATAATTTCACGGGTGGAAAAGAATACATCGGGCTTTAGTACAATGTTCCGCTCCAAGAAGAAGTAACTGAATGTGAACGCAAAATATTACATTTGAGCGGGGGAGACATCTGTTTCATCTACACCATGAACATGAAGTGTACCTTTAAACAATGGCATTTTGTTAACTTTGCAGATTCTAATTCTATTTCCTACCCTCACTGACTGTGCATTTGGGTGGTTCAAAAAATTATAATACCTCAACTTTTTCACGCAGCTGAATTCGATTTTAAATGACTAGAAAACGCCAGGATCAATAACCATGGAAGATGAGCTCACGTAGTCCACAGGTGGTCCCGCTCCACGAATGTTTGTTTTTGGTACATTTGGTACACGCCTCTTTATCTTGTGCAGCACAAGCGAGAACTGTTTGTTCACATTATCCAAACATGCCTTCGTGGGAAGGTACTCGGCGGAGCAATTGCGAAGGTACTTTTTGTTGTTTCATTCACAAGAATTCACGTAAAGACAAGAATTTTCATTCAGGATGCGAGTAAAATACGTGAAAATGCTGCTAATATAGTCACATGATAAACTGAATTCAAAAAAGGCGGGAGGGGTTGATACATTGATTCGCACAACCAATGTAAATCACACACTCTGGTAGCCGTAGACGCCGCCTGCAGCGCCCTTTCTATGGAATTACCAAATGTTTACTTCAATTTTCGCAGTAATTAGGTAAGAACTCAAAAATTAAGACGATAAGATGCATTTTTTATTTTTGATCAATTTACCGGGAGTAGGTACTCGCGTCTTAAAATCAGTCTTTAATTAAATAGCATTTATATTTGAAAAAAAATACAATTCTTCCTCTCGTTTATTCAATTCTCCCATTAAAAACCATGTTATTTCAAGTACAATATGCGAGATAAATGGGGCTGAAGGGTGACGTTTCGCCATTTATGTAAGATAGAGAACATTACTTTTTATAAGTATCCAGAATACGAATAAAGTGACATTAATGCCCTCTCTCGGAGAAACCACCTTAACAGGTCCTTGAGAATCGGCTTTCCTACTGTTTTTTTTCGTTCCTAATACAGTTTACAAAAACCCTTTAACTAGTTTGCTACTAATATATTAATGGAGATATTGCAATGGCCGAGGCATTTAATTTTCTAGAGCATACGTAGAATCTCAATGCGGAGATAGAGGGTTTTGATTTCTTTGACCAACACATTTCAATTTATAAGCTAGCAAAAATGCAGACGCTCCAAATAGCAAAACAACGGCTACAGTGAGGTCAGTTCGTCTGGAGAGTGGGTATGTTTTATGCGTTGCAGCGATTTTTTCTCCCTACTTGTTTTTGGGTAGTAGGTTAAAGAACTTTTTACTTAGTTCATAATTCCCTTAACTTTCAAAAATAATGATTTTTAAAGTCAATGCAACAAGGCGTTACAAATACGAGATCATTACAATAACGAGGTTGCTCAGGGTAATAAATGAGGCAAGTTATTCAGCTAAAATAATGCAGGAATTGTATTTCCTGCATACTAGAAATGAATAACTGAAACATGCAAATTTTTCAGTTGTGCAATATTATGAAGGCATATTATGCATCACTTCTGTGGAGCTCCGAGGAAACAATACAAATTAGATGCGTAAAATCACTGTTTTTTTCATACGAGACGAAAATAGCATTATCGTACATTGGGTTTCGGGAGGATTGGTGAGGCAAGTACCACAAAGAAAGCATCCCCGAAATCGCTCCGCCGCATTCCTGCGCACGTGGAGTGGCTTAGAGGGTACGTAGAAACAACAAACCTAGCCGTTGTTGCACACTCAAAAGGGGCGACCATACGAAATTTAAAAATGCGATGGTCACAGCGCACACAGTAAACGCATTGGGCTAATATTTGCACAGTGCATTTCTCAGTCATTTGTCACGAAACTCGGTCGGGGCGGATGATTTGACGTCTTTCGATTCTTGACCACCCTACTGCGCAATTCCAAAGTAACTACAGCTACGTACACACTCATACGTATCCGAAAACAAAAAAAATCATCTGTGACATTAGAGAGGACTTATGACAGGTAAAATAGCTATGGAACATTTTGAAGGACTAGGGTAGAGAGAGCAGTTATTGAATGTTATAAAGGTGACATATGACAATAGTGATGTAAGTGCAAGAGCAATAGTTGATGAGGTCCTGAGTGACTGGTTTGATATAAAACAGAGCGTAAAACAGGGATGCATTATGTTACTGCAGCAATTCAAAGTTTTCATAGATAAATGAGTTATTTGTGTAGGGAAAACGTCGGTGTAATGGTTGGAGATATGATGTGCGAGTTCTATTGTACGCAAATGATGCGGTGCTGCTATCGAAGAGCCGACTAGAATTACAGGGGACCCAGGATAACTTCTCAACTACAAGAAGAAAGCATTTCAGAACGAATGTGTCAAATATCAAAGTAGTATATTTGATAAGGAGAGTGATGAGAATGGTTGTTGAGTGAATACCCTTTATGCAAGGCGTCAATTTTCAAAAGTATGCAAATTGAAATGCTTGAGAACCTTTTACGATGAATCTATGTTACAAGTTAAGAACAATTACGTGGCTTTACCTAAAATAGAAAGTCTCAATGATAAGACGACCACTTTGTTAGGGAATATGAGATTATTGTAAGTCACGAGTTGTTTGTAGGGTAATAATATTTTTTTACAAAATTTATCATTGAATTTAAACCATTCTGATAGTTTTATTAGATTGAAGCTACCTTTATTAAAATCAAACTGTTTGGGTCTCAAATAATCCATTGCTTATGTAATAAATCCACAAACTTAACTTTCAGGATATTGTTTTCACCCTGACAGGGTCATTATTTAGCTCCTCTCATTGCCCATTCCACATCGCCCTCGATCTCTGTACCAGTGTATCGTTTTTAAGATCAAATGAAAGGCCTTATAAGCTCACTTCTGCGTTACTTTACCGGCGCGATCACGCACCGCTATCCGACGGACATTTTTAAGCGACTGCTGGGTATTCCGGATTTAGTTTCATGAAACTAAAAAGGCTAGTTCCATCGTTTCCCCGTCTCTGCTGGGAGAATGTCAGTCGTGACTCAAGAATAAATGGTATTTTCCCCAAGTAAAGCGAACTCAGCAGAAATCGTTTAAATGTACTACCAAAATGTGAGATTAGACATTGACAAGCATTTTAAAGGGAACCCTTTAAAAGTATACCACTCCTGGAACCCGAACTGGTGAGTAGTAAGTATTCACCCAAATTTAATGCAAATTTCACAGAGCAGTACCACATTTTGATGCATTCCTCAAAGAACTTAAAGAATCCTCACTCTAAAAATAGCAATATTTCCCTGAAAACTTCTGCGGTATAAAAAAATTCAAAGTATGTTTTAATAATGTGAACGATGTTATTAACGTGCAAAAATTATTAGCATCTTATAATTCTATGACGTTCCCCAATCACGCGTCAAAATAGGATTTCTTAGATGTCATAAGATTAGTAGACCAACAGTCAGGGGAAAGAGCCGATGCAGAGGAGAGTTGGCGCGATTTTCTAGATGGGACCAAGGTTGGAATTTCGAGATGAGAATCGAGACGACACCACTATTTAGAGAGACGTGAGTCTCGCGAGAAAGCGGTAAAGAGGTGAGAATAAAACTATCCCCAGCAGTGCAAAAAATTCTACGTCATAATCAACTTTAAAGTCAAATTAGTACCTATTAAGACTTTACGACATTAATAAAGCTATCTCAGACTTTCCAAAGGCTTTGCACTCCTAGCAAAAATGAAAATTTTTCCCTGATAACATGAATCCTGATACCATAAGATTAATTTCAAGAGCTGCAAAATGAACTTCTTGAGTTGTAAGCCCCTATTTTATCCATGATTATGTTCATCATAAATGTTTTGGATTACGTAGTTTGCGACAAAATTTTACATTTGAAGGTATTACAGCGATTAATGGGATCATATCAAAAACTTAATAATTCAGGAAGCTGTATTTTAATGGCCTCGATCATCCGATTCGTAGGATGTCTTTTTGACCGTGCCGTGAATTGGAAACCTACCTAGCGCGTACAAGGTATATTTGCCTTAGATTCGTATGCTCACGTGTTACAGTTCAATACATTCTAAGCAGTTACCACGAATTCAATTTATACCTCTTACATTTAAATGTTGATAGTGTATTTAAAATGACTCAAGGAATTTATAATTATTTGTTAATTATGAATTCCATCAAGGACCGTCAGAAAATTATCCATGGCATCTTCAATCTGCCGTCTTAACCTAAATGCTTTGAATGTGTAAAAAATGCATTGCTTATTCTTCTATTTATGGACCTATTCCTTGAATAATATCCTTCCACCTGGTTCATTATATGCACACCTCATGCCTCTGTCATAGATACCTTGTGTTTAATGAACGTGAAAGCTAAGTTGTATACACTATTTGAGGTAATACATGCTTGGCATTGGACGCAGATTTCGGAGAACGGAAAAATTTGGCTTGATTGCCCATTTACGAGACAATTCTTTTTCAAAAACAAATTAATTTGGAGGATATGGAATTCTTGATAAAATATTCCCAATTATTCGTGAAATGAGCAGTCACTTTTCCACACAGCCACTTTTTAATTACGTATAGAGACGTTGAACTGGGAAAATATAATTAATTCACATCCGTTGGCCAATGTATCTACTTTCACGCTTCCATATTTTGTAAGACTTTTCTGACCAGCTACACTGTCACTGAAGAGGATAACTGAAGATATTTTTTAAGGCAAGGTCACCTTTCACCTCGCCTTCGTTGACTTAAAAAACAATCTTGGGGGTGTCCGTATGAGTTCTGAGATTACCCCTAAGAACAAATTACTGGGAACATCATAGTTGCGCTCTTTCCGAAGACAAGATGAAATGCCCTCATAGTATGGTGTTGATTGTCCCACTGTAAAAAGGATAATAGATAAGCAAATTGAGCAGACGGTTTTCGGACTCCCATTTCCAGATGCACGGCCACCTGAAAGGACGTTGCCCCGTGGAGAAATACTTCAACCTAGCCACACCCAGCAATACTTCCATGGTACCTTGGAAGTATTGCTAGTTGTATTTAAATATTGCTTCATTCTTTACATCGTGGTCAAATAATACAAAATTTACACAAAAGCACGTGAAACTTGAGCCCTACCTGTTCTGAGGAGTAATTTTCTGTACTCACGTGCAGTATCAATTGTATTATAGCTATTTATGGCGCGTGAAGAGATGAAATGCAGCGAGTATTCAGCGTTCAGGGGAATTGGATTGGTGTGAAGACTGTAGCCTTGGCTTTCCATCCCGAGTTTAAGTATGTTCAGTGGAACCTGAACTTTTACTTGATGACTGTGTGGCGAGCAATGCAAGAAGAGCAAGAGGAGACTAGTAAAGAAATGATTCGCGCTAACTCTGATATGGAGCATGGTGCCGCGGGAGTGGGTATCTGGTCACTCTGGGAATATGGAGAGTGTAGGAAGTATTAATTTGAGACGTGAGTTTGGAGAGAGTGTGTGAGCTGGGCGGCGAGAATGCATTGAGTATGGTGGAAGAGAAGAAAAAGTTGGCGACGAAGACTCGGATAGGAGAGAGAGAGGAGGCGGATGGAAGACGTCTAGAAAACTAAAGGCATTCTGAAATGTACGATAGGGAGGAGGATTCTGTGTACAAGGGTAGTGAGGGGAAGAAGAGGATGAGCGCTTTGGACAAGCTCACCAGAGGCAGAAGACACGAGGGATTAGAGCTGACGGAGAGCAAGTGATGCGGAGGGAGGTGAAAAGATTATCCGGAACTGGGAAAGTTGAGGTCGCATCTGTCCAAGAGCCTAGAAGTCAGATGGTATGTATCCGATTATGATGTGGTTTAATACAGCAAATACGCAACAAAAAGAGACGCGTACAGGACGGGAGCTCCTTGAAAGTGACGCCCACAGTTAAAAAAAACCACTCTACGGCGTTGCACAAATAATTAATAGGAAATTTTTCCATGAAAGATTAATGTGATAATCTTCAATTGCACAAAGGTTGCCATTATACCTTTGGATTTCGCTCTGAACTGTCTCCAAGTCTCGACATTCTAAATAAGGTTGGAAAATACGTTATAGTTATCTTATGCTCTTGAAGAAAGGTAATTTCTAAAGGTAAAACCCAGGAGGATAATTCCGTTTGCAAGTACATACTTTCAAAGCTTTTGCAGAGTTAACCGAAAGCAGAAAATTTGGTAGTGATGTTCAAAATAAGAAACTTCACCGACGTTATTAAAGCTTCAGATGGTGTCCTACAAGAAATTAATTTTTTTTGCCTATTCGTTCTCTATGTCGTCGAAGAACCATCGGTGATTTGCGGCAAATTTCCTCCGGAAAACATTAATGGTGGATTGCACTAAAATAAAATATTACTGGGCCGAATTTCACATCAACCCGCTTTCCATTTACTCTTGTTCGCTGCCTTCTTTGTAAACTATTAGTGGACTTGCTATCCATCCATTTAAGACCTTGCCCATTGAAGCAGCGAACTTCAAAACTGGGAGAGATTGATGTGCACCATTATCTTGTCACGTCCTTACGGATTACTCTAATCCTTAATTAAGTAGTTATGGTTTAACATGAAAAAGATACACGTGACTAGCCTTCACCAGAGCCGTCGTCAGGCAGTGAGCAACCGACCCTAAGCAATAAAAGGAACTCGATAATAGCACCCAGGGTTGTTTTTGTTCTGATTTTCAATGAAGGCGTCCAAAAAATATAATGACTAGTTTCTAATTACTCGGTGGTTTACAGCTTTGTTCCAAAATACGTAGCTTGAACGAGTTTGGTAAGTTTACACAAGGCATTCCACTGTGACTCTTTTGAATTTACAAAACAGATTACCGAACATTCCCCGACACACCTCGTTTAATTCATTTCCTTTCGTGAGATTCAAGTGCGCTGATGCTTTCTGATCAGCGCTAACTTCAACACCTTGAGCAGAAAATTTCCACAATAACACCGGTGACAGTTAATTTCGTTCGTAGAATTTCATCTATCATTTGAAACCGCGGACTTGTCACTGCGTACGATCTATTCATGTTAGCAATATCAAAGTCTTTGGTCGATCTCTCAGGCTTTGGCCCACACCGCTCATCTGCTTTCTATAAGTCCTACCGTTGTCTTTTCAACGTATCCCAACAATAAATAACCCACATATCCCTATTTCTCCTATTCTCTCTTGTCTTGTGTCTCAGACCCTTCGAGGGCATCGGTGGCCCTCTATGAGGCCTTCATTGTTACGTGACCAAACTAACAATTAGACTAAGGACAGCAATCGGGAAGGGATCTGGTACTAATCCCCGGATTGCGGAATTGTGATTTCTTCAATCCCGTGATTGACGAGAAGAGATCATTATGGGAGAAATAAATAAGCAAAAATGCATGTAGCGTCAATCTATACCCATTGGGATGCATATATTCCAGTAGTGGGTCATGGAAGTTGTCGCGTCGCTGTACAAAACACAGAGATGCCGCCGGTCGTAGCCTTACTCCGCCGCACATTAGTAAAATCGAGGGTTTTTCGCGGTTGCTGCTAATCTTTTTCGAATCACACTTTAGACGCTTTGTAAGGTCTCACATGGGACTGTCCCCGTATCTAAATTAACTTTTTCCCCACTTCATGGCAAAAAATTGAGAGTAATAAGTGTCCAACAATGTTTTACATAACAGCAGAAAATACAGCAATAAGCACATAAATAGTGTGACACCTTGTAAGCAAGAAACTTTCGTTATGTAGGCTTCTGCGATTTTCTTGTAATTTCAAACTTTTAGGTTCCTTCTGCGTTCAGCATATCACTGGACAACCGTTTCGCCGGTATTCCTGTCAGCATCATCAGGTCCGACTGTCTGCGAATTCAGATCAGATGATGCCGACTGGAATGCCAGCGAAATTGTTGTCCACTAATATACTGCAACGCGGGAAAAATCCAAAAGTTACAAATTATAAGAAACTGTTTTCTTGGCCAGTATTATGTTTGATTTCATAGCGTAACAACAACTGGTTCTGTATCAGCTGGACTTCAGTGATTTTCTGGGAACATTGAAGGCGAGTGTTTTTGCAATTTGTTTTCAATTATGAGTCTAAGTATATTGTCAATTCCCAAAAATTGAAACAAACGAAATGCACCACCTCATACACCATTTAATGGAGTATAACCGTGCAAAATTTCAACTTCCAGTAAGATGTAATAAAACTCTTTTCGTATTTTGGCCAGCTTCTTCCCATTTCATTCCATTGCACACCGATCCCTTCCTCGCACGACATTGCCTGACTGATTATGAAGACGGATGCAAGTCACGATGCGAGGAAGTCCGCCCTCAGTCGCCGTCGAAGGGATCTCCACGATGGGTAAGACAGCCCTACTCCCCTCCCGGCCATACGGCTCGACTCATCCCCAACTCGCGTATACAAGATATTTATGCAGAAGAGAGAGAGAGATAGAGAGAGAGAGAGAGAGAGGGGGCCACCTGGCCATCACTTGAATTCCGCAACAAGCACACACTGACATATAGACACTCTCTCTCTCTCTCTCCCTCTCCTTCCGCCGTCACTCCCAGTCGCCACTCCCCCATCCCCTTCCCTCCACCCCCCCCCCCTCCGGGGGGAACTGATCAATAAGTGCTTAAATTCCTCCTCCTCCTCACGACACCACACGAGCAGAAGGGCCGGTCTCTTCGCGGCGGGGAATATGGTTGTGGCGAAGGGTGCCAATATCGAGGGGGGGAATGAATGACGGGGGAGGAGAATGTGCATGAAAAACACTCTCTCCATATGTCACCACTCCCTCCCTTCTCCCACCCCCACCCTCGGCTGGCCCAGCCTCCGTCCCCTGGACCACCCCGCCCAAGGGAGACGACGTGGGAGACGACGAAGCGCAATCCTACCTCCTCCGCCATTGGGAAACGGGAGAGGATTGTGCACCCACTATTAGCACCACTCAATTAGGATCATCTCTGGGGCTACCGAGAGTACCTCATTATACCGGCGTGTTTTCCTAATTGTCATTTGCGATGCCGGTGTCATTGCAGAGACCAGCACCGGTATTACTGAGCCGTGCCGCCGCTCAGTGCGGCCCGTCATCTCGAGTCATCGTATCAATGTATCGCGTGTATCAATGCATGTGTCCGGAGTATAATACCCGTCTTCCTTTAAAAGGGAGAACAAGGAAGGGAATCGGGTAGTCGGCCTCCAGACGAAGGAGATTGAACTCTTCAAAAGGAAAACGGTTTTGTGATTTCACGGGCTGATAACTCAAACCTCAATCGCATAAAAGTTTTGCAATTTGCGGAGGTTTACAACTTTTACAACAGCTCAGGTAAAACTCAATATCAAAACAATGTTTCTCTTTCATATTTAAAAATAAATGTGTAGCTAGCATGTCTCAGAATCTCCAGTGTCTGCGTTTAATATTAAGAGAATGGCGACAACTTGTGAGATGGGCCTATGAAGTGATTTGATTTTGAACGCTGATAATAGTCTTGAAAAAAAATATCGTTAAAGGACAGATAGGATAGAAAAGAATTGATACACACATCAACAAACGCAGAAATAATCATTTTATCACGTGGTGATAATTTGTGAAAATCGGTTGTCCCTACTTGAAGATGCAGAATCCTATACTCCAGGGAGTCGAATGTTTTAGTGAATAGTAGACTCCCTATGAATACAATAGTAGTACAGTGGTACGGTGCAGTAGTGCCGGACTTTGGCATCATTTTTGGAACTTTTTTCAGAAAAGGGTGTTAAAAATGCAGTCCATCGCTGTGGAATAAAATTTATCCGCATAAAAAGTTAAAAATTAAGAGGGCATATTTACTAACAACTACTTGGTTAAAATAGCCCCACACTATGGGGATAGAATTCAGTTAGTAGGTATGTCAGTATCAGTGGCGTAATAATCATGTACACTGTCCCAAGAACAGGTATCCGGTATATCTAATATTCGATGTCTTTTAATTTGTCCCCCGCTAAAATGCAGGGAGAGCACCATTAATGTAACAAAAGAAGGCGCAGTAGGCCCCCTCGTCCAAATCGGGAGTCCAAAGAGATACGACTCCGCTGGCGACAATTTGTACAGACATGTGGGGCCACATTTCCAGTGACAATTTTTGAGGAAAAAATCATCAATTAAACGTTTTTTTACATGCCAAAATATATAATAACTTTATTTATATTATTTATAGCGGATACATAGTCTGCCCAAAAGCACAAATATTTTATCAATTCAAAAAACCTAGAAATAAATACGTAACATGTTTCTTTGTGTTTTTGTCATCATTATTTTCGTACACATTTCCTCATTCGTTTTTGCTCTTTTCATTGTGCTTATTTACTAAAGTGAAGTCATAGAAAAGCTGCCACCATGATTGAAAGGTAAGTCGAACATACGTTTCTATTCACGTTTATCAATAGAAACCCTTTTTCTTGGTGATTCTTCATTTAGTACCGTAATTTATACTGCATCCTGCGCTAAAACCTCTACAAACGCTTAAAGCAGTATTTATTAACATTATTCCAAATGATTGCAAAAACAATATTAACGTCTCCCGTTTTTTTAAGCGCCTGAGAGCAGAGGTGGACAGCAGATTAACAAATCCCAGGACCTTTCCCACATGCGAGCGGAGGATGGATTTCTTGTTTTTTTTCCTAATTCCCAGGGTTCATCAGGGTGACTGGCCGCCTTACTCAGGACCTCAGATTCCATTTTCCTGGGACAAAAAATACTTCAAATCAACTGCCCTCCCACACACTACAGCATTGGAGGTTATTTGTGAATCTTCTTGCACACAGATAATCGGTAAATTTCTCCTGTCTTACATCTACATTCAATCAGATTATCCCTCAAAATAGCACAGGTCCCGAAAGGCCGAAACTCGGAAGATAGGCTGTGATACACGCGATTAGATGACACATCGCGAAGCACCTTCCGTGCCCGAAATGCCGAGAATACGATAGCATCTCCTCCTCGTTTTTACTCGAGCTCCCTAACCCCCGAGGCAGATCCTCCAATGCCACCGCCCCTCGCGTGTCCACGGCGAATGCACCCACGGCATGTCCACGGCCCTTCCGCCCCTTCATCGGCGTGCCGGATTCCACCCGCCCCAATGCCCGCGGTGACCTTCACCGCGCCCAAACCAAATATTGGTGACCTGAAGTGGGGAATCGGCTCAAGGGGTTTGGAGGCTTCCGAGGCGGCCCCGATACCTTCGCCCCCCTCTCGCCCCCTCTTCAGTGGGCGGTATCGAATCACTGGCACACCCCTCCCTCTCGTTCACCACCTCACGCGGAGAGGTGAGTTCAACTGAAGGGCTTCATTTCAAATCTGATGTACCGCAAGGCTCAGGTGTCGAAAGAATCAGAGAACGAATTAAGCAGCGCACGCTCGTCAAGAGTATGACGAAGGATGAAATTAAATGGAAAGATTTAAAATTTTGGAGTAACCCCATTAAAATAAACCTAATTACCTAATAACATAAATATTTACCTGATTTGTTCATGTACCTACTTAGTAATCAAATCAAAACCCAAGACAGGACCCGAACCAACAAATTTAGCTCCATTTGTAAAAGCCAAAGGGAACGATTTGTCTTCTTTGTGGCTGGCTAATCTAATTAAGTAACGGAGAGGGTTGGAGTGGAGGCTTCCGTGGAGGACGAAGTCTTAACCAGGTGTCGAAAAGCATGAGAGCGACGCGGTAGAAAACCTTCACCAACAAAGGACGTTAAGAAATCAATCAATCAATACTAAATGCCCGTTTTCTGATGACAGCGATTATTCCCTTAGTTATACCATTGAGTGATGAAGTGTTATATTTACTCTATGGTTATACATACATGCAACATAATTCAATGTTGCGCCGTCATCCCCGTCCTTCCCGCCACACACCCAAAATATTTCCGATTTACCACTCTTAGCCTCTTGTAGACTTCCGATGCCTTTCTGCTTGCCGATGCAAATACAGAATAATATGTTCGTAAACAAGTAGGGAATCATGTACATTGGTACGAATAGGCCTGTATCGGAAGCACTAACTTTGCGACTGCCACTTCTTTATGTTCAAGCGTAAAAGCTATCGTAATATACATTTTCGCAGAGTCCCACAGTTGACGCAATGGCTGAAACAATGCCTTGATGCTCGTTTTACAGGGGGCACGCCATAGCACAATCTGATGCATGCACAAGCGTGCAATTCAAATTTCGTCAGGTAAAGCAGTGAATCGTAACATGCACGAATGCATGGACGCGAGATGGCAAAATAGCTCCTGCTAAAATTCACAAATTACTACTCGGCAGATTAAGGAAACAATGGTGTTCCGAATTTTGCAACTTCGTGCCCTATGTAAAACAGGCTTAAGGAAAGAACTCTGCCATACATTGTAGTTTATTAGAGAAGAAAAATTAATGTGGTAAAAAAAACGGTGATGCGACAAAAATGTAAATCGAAAAAGACTCGTACATGAGTGTCTGAGATACCCCACATATTCAATATGACATTCCACACAAGGAGACTTTGACATGATTTTAATTTTCTGTTGCTGTTCTGTACTCTATAAAAATACTGTCTCAAAATACACAATTGTTTATGTTCTGGAGCATCACAAAGTTATCTGTAACACAGGATTGCCCGGACATTGGCTAATCTTAAAAATCAACTCTTTCAGAGCACTTTTGTTTTCCAAGCCGCAAGACTATCCATAATCTGAAGGGTTGAAGATTATGTTACTTCGTGCATGTAGTTAGTATGATTTCAGTCCTACCCCTTATCAAAAAAAAGCAGCTTGTCCCCTTTTATGTATTCATATATTTGGGAGATAAATGTGCTACGTTTCATAACTCTCTACGTCCAAAATCGCAGATAAAATCTTACGAAGAGTTTGTAAAAATGGTGTCCCTATGGGGTTAATTTTAGAAATTAGTAAAGCACAGGTATATCTACGTTACTGATGACTTTGTGTTTCTCCAGACTCAAGATAATAAACTATAGTGAATTTCAACATATTTGTCAGGAGTGTTGTGTATCACTAGAGGCATGAAAATGTCAAAATCTGAAAATGGTAATTTTTAAATTTCAACACATAATGACTCTCTTTATGTAGGTAAAATCTGAGTTTCATGAACCTTACACCTCATTAAATTTCGTACGGGGTGCAAGTTTAACTCACTGCTGATCATTGTGGGTGTAATAAGTACACCTCGTCCTCGCTTAAGTTTAATCCCATTCAATTTTTGATTGTCGCAAGGAGTTGCCAAACGAGGCATTCCGTGCCGATCACCCTTTGTCATCGATCATCGATACCCATCGATAATTATCGATCATTTACAACCATAAACGATGGTGTACACCTTTTCCGACGATTAATGACAAACAACGAAATCGGAGCATTGCGATAAATCTTTTTCACCGGTTCTGAATGGCAAAATCATCCATCGCCTAAGATCAACTGCATGATAGTAGCGTAGGGAGATTGACACTGAGAAACAAGTAGAGGTACTGTATCCCTTATATACGGCCTATAGGAAACAAGCTGCAACATGCCCCCTCGGGACGGTACACCGATGCCGATCAGCAAGGATTAGGATCATTTCGATAATATTTTGTCATCGACTATCAATGGGCGAAATTGGTCACCGCACAACCATGTTGAGGTTTCCACTATGCTTCCTAAGATCCAAGGTTTTATCGTCGAATGACCAGGAAGGAAAGATCTCTGGTTTCCCACTCATTGGCGGTGTTGCTCAGCATCCAACCAGTCTTTAGGTGAATCACAGCAAAACACAAATGAATAAGGCGCGTCATACAATGAAATGCCATCATGTAGTTCCATTTTCACCCTTGGGTGATGTAGCTTCCAGCCGATTTTAGCGCTCACTACGGCGATAATGCGTACCGAGATTAAACCGCCAATTTTAAATTATGAAACCAAACTAACAAATTATTTATTTACCATCCCAAACAACCAGCACCATAGCTAATTGGTGGATGTAATAAAATAAATAAAACATAGAAACATAATGAATAATAACAAGAAGAATAAAATAAAATCACAATTAGCACAACAAATTTAACACAAAACCGGAGATCTATTAAGCAAGTGCCATTTGAATAAGGATAGGCATGTGTTGGGAGGGGAAAAAATGTGAAGAAAGGGAAGTGCTGACGAAATAAGGTTAATATCTGAGGGGATTTTGAAAAAGGGAATGATATAGGGGATGGGAGGTCATGAATTAGAAGAGAGAGAATCAGAGGGAGAAGGTCGCAGGTTCAAAGTTGTCCATTCACTATTCATATAAAAATCTCTTATCAGATTCAGCATGGTGGTGAGGGAGGTGAGGAATTCCAAGGGAGGAAGAAATTCATTCGTGTGTTGAATTGCTATTGTTGAGTTCATGAAATTCAGAAAAAGAAGCTTATGCTGATGCTTGAATTGTGCTATGCTTCAAAATTTTTCTCTCAATTCACATGAGTTCTACTCAATAATAATTATGTCCTGTGAGTAATTTTCAAAGTAATATTGCTCTGACTACAGTCACAACTCAAGAGTGGTATTGTGTTTAAGACCAGTGTAGAGAAAATGCCTTTTAAAAAGAGTTTATAGGCCAAAAGATATTTATCAATGGAAAAATTTAATATTTTAATGCCTTCAGTCTGGAAGGCTCCTCTACTTTTTTCTTGCACTAATTGCAAAACACCAAGAGGAGATTCATTTTCCAAATAATTGTCATTACATCTCATAATATAAGCTAAACAAATCAGAGCAATATATGGTATTTCCTCAAGAAGTGATCACCAAGTGATTCAGATGCAGAAAATCACAATTTGCGATTGAAAAAAATTACATTAAATAATATTTCCCTAGTCTTGCAATAGCTACATCCACAGGACAGATAACAAAACATAATACTAATATAGTGTGGCATTGGATAATTGTTAACAGGTTTTATGCACATAACTTTCCCGTTGATAAAATGTGGCTCAGTATGAGAACTCCATTTTTAATAGCACTAGAATTTCTTGCAAATGCTCAGCAAAACACAAGGACTGTACTTTTAAGTTAAAATTTTTGGAGTATGCAACAAATATTTGTTTAGCCACGATTCAGATAAAATAAGTTGACTGCAAATTTATGCTACGGAGCCCCCACTAATGTCTTAGGATGGCCATGGCGATTTTTTTAAGAGTGCTATTTCACTGCAAGAAAAAATCTTAGGCAGATAAAAAATTCCTGTTTATAAGAGGAAGTTTCTGTGGTTGGCTGTAGTAGTTTTTTCGAATATATGATCATCCAAGAATGAAAAAATATATTCAAAATAATGACAGAAATGAATCATTTTCATAAAAAAAGATATAGTATGGTGAGAAACAACCAGGGAAATCACCGAGAATCAACATTAAGAGGTTAACTGAACATTGGGTTAAGGAGGTGCTCATGACCAGAATGGTGCAAAGACTAAGAATGATGGGTTTGTTAAAGGATGAAAACACAGACAAAGAAACAATGTGGCAAGGCCTGAGGGAAAAGATAAAATTACTGCCCACAGCATATTCGGCACTGAAGGAAGGAGAAGCAGGAATGAATGGTATGATGAGGAGAGCAAAATAGCATTGCGTGAGAGAAATAAAGTTGACAAAGAATATATCACAAGATCAATGAGAAATAAACAAGTGGAGTGAGGAACAAAAGAGGGAAACTGATAATCTCTGCAAGGAAAAGAAAAGGAAGTACCTAAATCCCACCATTGAAAAAAAATGTAACTGACTTCAATGAGAACGACCTTAGAGAATCAGCTCCATGAGAAAGGGTTTCAAGCCTACACAAGGCTAATAAGGAATAAAGAAGGAAACCTTATAGGTGACAAAGAATTAGTGAAGGCAAGGATATTTTACCAATATGCTCAACCAGAGTAGAAACAGGCAGAGATAAAATGAACAAAAGCACCATGATGAGGAGAAAGAAAAGCATATTCAAGACAGAGTAACTCCCACAATGGCAGAATTTATGCAAGGTTTGAGAGGGCAGAGAGATAATAAAATGGGGGATGGATGGAATACCCCCTGAGACACTTAAAGTGGGCAGGAATCAACTGCACAGAGCACAGAGAGCACATTAACTGATTCACAGTATCCGGAATGAAGAGACCATGCCAGAAGAATGGGGAGTAAGCATGATATGCCCCTTATACAAGAAATATCCCCCTTTTCCCCTTGCTAAACACCCTTTTAGTGGCCTGCAGTGTAAAGTAGATGTAGATTAGAAATGGGCAAACTCGTTCGTTTTTGGGAACTCGTTCACTGTGGACCCGTCCTTTTTTGGACTCGATCATTTTTACTCATTCACTTTTCCGTTTTTATTAATGATCATTACTTTTTATTTTCAATATATATTTAGCATTTAAAAAAAATTATATTAGAAACTAGAAATAATTTGTATGCTGTAAAAATGGCATTCTACAATAATGAATAAGTAATAATAAAATCAAATGAATTTAAAATATTTAAGGAACAAGTGACCGAAAGGAACAATGGATCAAAAGGAATGATGGACTGAAAGGAATGATGGACTGAAAGGAATGAGTGACTGAAAGGAACTAAAGACCCAAAGGAATGGAAGAACCAAAAGGAACGAAAGGACCGATCGTTCCAAAGAAGTCAATCCTTGGTCCCTAAGTTCGATCCATGAACCCATTCCTTTGGTCCTGTTCATTTGTAAACAAACCACCTCTAATATAAATGTAGATGAAAGGAGACCAGCTGGAATGCAAGAACTACATTGGCATATCACTTTTATGCACAGGCTGCAAGATCTTAAGAAAATTACTCAGATGAAAGCACTCACAGAATAAGAAGACTGAGAAGAATATCAAGGACATTTCAGGCAAATCAGATCAACAACAAACCAATCACTCATCATTAAGCAAATCCTGGAAAAATATTGGGAGTTTAATATCAGAGCACACCATGTATTTGGTGATTTGAAAAAAGCATAGGACAGCATGGATAGGAAGAAGCTGTATAGAGCAATGCAAGCCTTCAGAATACTTCAGAAACTGATTCACCTTGCTTGAATGACAATGAGAAACTAAGTATCAAGAGTATGAACTCAATGAGAGGTAAAAGACCCCTTCACAGCAATACAAAGACTAAAACAAGGAGATGGACTAGCACCCATGCCCTTTGACAAAGCATTAGAAAATGTCATCAGGCATATGCTGATGTATAAAAATACCACATTATTACTCAAACTATGTCAGAGAGTGGTCTACAAAGATAATCTGAACATATTGGCCGGAGCAGAAGGAGCTGCAAGGGAGACATACAAAACTGGAGGAAAAGGCAAAAGAAGTGGGATTGGTGATCATTAACAACAAAACAAAAGCATAATACAATCCTGAAAGCAACAGAACAAACAAAAAATACACATGGGAGAACATGAAGTGGAATATGTGGATAGTTTTGCGTACCTCAGTCCCATGATATCAAATAAAAATTAGGAGCTGACCAAAGTGAAGAGGAGAATAATACTATCGAGCACATGACATATTATCTATTCACTCATACATTTACTAAAATAAGGAGAGATGCTCATACATACAAAAATTAAGCCATAAAAAACACTAATGTGCACAGGGGCAACATATGGTTCAGAAACACTGATTCCAGACACCAAAAAATATGCTGGATGCATTTGAAAGAGAGGTGATATGTAGGATTTATCGCCCTGTGAAAGAAAGAAGCCTGTCCCACTTTAAAAAAAAATCAAGAGACTATGATGGGCAGGCTATGTACAGGACATATGGGCAGGACAGTGAAGAAAGTCATCAGAGGGAAAAAGGAAGGAAAGAGTCCAATGAAGAAACCCAGGAAAAGATGGGCAGACAAGGTGATTACCTAGGAACAACAAACTGGAAGGAGGTAACAATAAATAGGGATGATTGCAGGCAAATGCTAGAGGTGGCCGAGGTCTGAATCGAGCTGTGGTGCCAATGATGGATTAATTGATGCATTAACCCATCCCATGTGACACAAGTGTCACTTGATATATTCCTCCACAAGAATTGTTCTTCCTTTGGAATAGGACATTACACTGTTACATTTTTATGTTAGCCCAGATTGGGAAGCCCACCACTTTTACTTAGTTTCATTTATTCCCAGTAAGAAGTCATTTGTTTTCTTCAGAATGCTCTGAGAATCCAGCTTCTTGCATACCGTGAAGTCATAGACTTTTTGTGTAAAAGATCTTATTTTTATTTGATATTGCCCCCAATGTTTTCGCTAGTTGTTTTTAGTACACATTATGAACTGAGTTATTCATGTAAAAGTAAATTGCACATATAATTCCTTCATTTTTGTAGTATGAATGAGCTTCAAGTTACATTCGAGGATTTCATCTGTAAGAAAATCACTATGCAAAAGTAGTGATTTCCATTTATGACAATTGTCTCCTGTCTAAGAATGATTTTTTTCCAATCTATTCCAAATGATTACATATATGTGCTTTATAAAATATAATGATATCAATTTTTAATGACAAGTCTTGTCGGAAATAATTCCACTGAGCAATATACATCATAGATTATCAACAATCCAGTCATAACTTTTCTCAGAGCAAAAGAGGTTGAAAATGGAGATTTCCATGATATGAATGCATTATATGTTGAACTGGTTGAGCCCATTGTTTATTCGGATGAGGACTACAGTGACATAGATTCCAGGGGTCACCTCGATTATCTGACATGTAGGCGGATGTGTAGGTATGGCTTTTGTAGGAAGAAATCGATCCTATGAGTCCTCAGTAGCATGGTTGAATCTGATGACTTTTCTAATTTATTTCATCCTACAGAGGAGGATTTTATCTTGAAAACATAACACCCAAGGAAATCAATGAAGTAAAATGAGTGGCTTCAATATGAATAAAAGATCTAGCGTAAGGCCATTGTCTTTTTCTGTGGCAGATTTTTTCTTAACCCTTAGAGTGCCGGGTGCTCCTCTCTCTCGCGAAAAGTGCCAGGAGCGCGATAGCGCTCCTACTGCAATGTCACTCTTAGATGCTGGTATTTCACTGATAGTTCACAGATGGCACCTAAATGCAGATTACTTATGAAGTTCAAAGCAAAAATGCTACGGCAATTTTAGCAGAGTACCTAGAAAATCGGTTGGCACTCTCTGGAGTCTTTCATAGGAGTCTTTCATAGGACTTTTTGAATCCCTTGTTTACGAATATTTTTTTTCAATTTTCTGGAAAAGGAGTTGTAAAAATATTCCTATTTCCTTGGCTGCTGATCCAATATTACATGAGAGAACATGACATTATTGTTGCTCTATTAATTTTACCTGACTCTCAGCATGTTCTTTCAAAGCCTTGCCATTGGGAAAATGCCGGTGATGTGTAAAACACAATGGTTGCTGATGCAAGGAGAAATATAAATTTAATGAAATTATATTTTTTTTCATTTTATTTACTCTACAAGACTCAGCCTGAGAGATAAATGGTAATAGCACCAAAAAATGATAAATTATGGAAACATACTAAGGAGCAGTTCAAAGCTGAGCAGAGCCTAGCTTTTGATGTAGCCACAAAAGCTTATTTTCATAAGCACTTCAGTTGGCAGTTTTTTTAGGCAATCCCAATTCTTTCAGATGTTTAATAAGTTTTATGTTAGATCAGCTGAAGTGGTATGCCAACATAAGAACAGACAATCCAATGTAATACACGGAAGTGACTATAGAAGGAACACACTTCTCCCTGGATTTCAATATAATAAGAAGTCCTAGCCTTTCTGGGTAGGTATACTGCAATAATTTTTCATAGATACATTATCTCTCAGCGATCTCCATTTTTGTGAATATTGTGGTACTAATTTACTGAAAAAGAATTGAAGTCAGAAAGACTGGCATTTGTTAGGAGGAGGAGGAAAAAATTTGAAAGGGATTCAAACAAACACCTTAAAAGTGATGCTGATAGTGTCATCTTTGTGAGATTGGTGGACAGAGTCACCATAGCTTCAAAATAGCATTGAATTGTATTCTAATTGTTTATTTTTGTTATTTTATTTGACAAGGGTTATTGCATTTTTTGAATGCTTATTGTCTAATAAAGAATATGAATATGAATACACCCCTTGAGGAGAGTTGAGAGCCTCTCCATAAGAGTTGTTGCGCAATCATTTCTCATTTATCTATTATGAAGTAATCATCAAAATATTTGGGTAGAACAACAAAAATAAAAGAGGCACTCATCCTATGGACCATATTTTGTAGGCATTTGAATTCCCATGCACAGAGAAAAATGGTCGTGAAGTATTTTCAGGTTACTGGCAGTTCCGCTATCCATAACTCTTGGTAAGTAAACAGTGCATTGATTACATGCATGTCACAGTTGGACTTCAGATATGCTTCGTCCAACTTACTTGAATTTATATAGATCAAAATCCAAATACCAGCATTTGTTTTAGTGATGTACTACTACTGGTACTTTTGTAGGTGAATTATTTGGTACTATCCAAATGTTTATGTTTTTTTGGTTACAATTTTGAAAAAATTAAACACTAAATTTCATGCTTTGTGCTCTTTAAAGGTTCATGTCACATCCAATCCATAAAAATTTTGTTAAGTAATTACTCATTATATGAATAAAAATAGCAAATAAAAAAATAAAATTTCTTTTTCTTTTAACTATTAGCTCCATTCTTATTGAGAGGAGTGCTAATAGAAAAATTGTGTATTTCCAGGAAATGAACTTAGTTTAATGATATAGAAAGTATGGTAAATTCTGTTTACTGCGCAAAACTTCTGTGCATTTTAACCAGGTCTCTCGAAATGATATGCCACGATACTGCTTTAAAGAAATATATAGTATTGCAAAAACGTTTTATATTGATACATGAACAATTCTGAAGTGTTAAACGAACCATGGTAACTTAATACACAGAATATATTGCCATGAGGGTGACAATAATCATAGAGTGAGAGATTAAGTACAAAGTACCCGAGGTGAGAAAATACAACACCCTCCCTTAATCGAATCACTCAAAAAATATAAACTAAGATATTTAAACAACAAATGAATATGACATACCTTGCCTTTTCCAACTGGCGTTTCTCTGGATCAAAAAATCGGAAGCCTTTAGATTCATCACAGTATCCAACAAAAATCAACTCTCTGCTCTTTGAGTCTAACTTCTTTCTCATGTTCTTATGAATATGCACATAAGCTTTGCAACCAAACACATGCAAATTACTGAGATCAGGCTTCTCACCAGTCCAGGCTTCATATGGAGTCTTGCCTTCCACTGCTCTTGTGGGTGATCTGTTCTTCAGATAAATGGCAGTGCTTACTGCTTCAGCCCAGTAACCCTTACTCAGATGTGCATCCTGCAACATACACCTTGCTTTCTCTATGAGAGTGCGGTTGCATCTCTCTGCTACTCCATTTTGCTCTGGTGTATGAGGAATGGTGGTCTGGTGCCTTATTCCATGTTTTTGTAAGAAAAACTCAAATTTTGCATTAATACACTCTTTGCCATTATCACTCCTCAATGCTTTCACTTTAAGTCCAGTCTGTATCTCAACTAGTGCCTTGAACACTTGAAATTTATGAAATACTTCGTCCTTTGTTTTCATGGTGTATCCAAAAGTCATCCTTGTGTAGTCATCAACGTGCTCCTCCAAATGATGACACACTCATGGGTCCGCACACATCTGTATGAATCAGATCTCACTTTCCTGTTGCTCTTGAGGCTCCTTCTTTATTGAAAGGAAATCTGCATTGCTTTCCTTCGATGCATGCAACACACTGATGATCTTTATTCTTACTGCAATCAAAAAAATTCATACCACGAGCCATACCATTTTTTAACATCTGTATACCTTGGTAATGCAAGTGACCGAGTCACTTATGCCACAATTTGTACTCTTTCTTGCTCAGGAGTGCAGCTTGTACTATCTTATCAGTTGATGTAGCTGAGAATGCACTTTCTTGTCGACTGACAATGTCCAATTTATACATTCCATCAACATTACCTGCTGTTGCTAGCACTTCAGCTTTGGTTTGGAAATCATCTCCATCATACATTTTGCAGCCTTCCCTTGAGAATACCACCATCAATCCTTTTTCAACCAATTTGTTGACAGAGAGCAGGTTTGTTGCAAGGCCTGGTACATAAAACACATCTTTAATGGTCTTTTCTGAACCCTCTGACATGATCTCTTGTACATCATCTGATCCTGCGCAGTTTAATGTTTCATTGTTGGCCACAACAATTTCCTCCTTGAACTGCAAGTCTTAATAATCCTTCATCCAGCTCTTCTCGCATAACATGTGAGAAGTTGCCCCAGAATCAACAAACCAACTACTTGGATCACTACGTGCAGCCGGTGCTGCCAGCAGTACTTTACTTTTTGATTCATTATTGTTTGATGACTTTTGACCTGCATTTCCTTGCTTGTTGAATTTTTCAGGCTTCTTCATTGGTTGCGGACATTGAGGACTTTTGTGTCCAAATTTATTACAATTAAAACATTTTGGACCAAAACTCTTTTGTTTCTTGTTCCCTGTAGTCTTGACTTGTTGCTTCACAGCAAGCACAGCATCACTGAATCCTCTGTGACAATCTTCCTGTCTTCGAACATCATCATTGACCAATTTGGATTTAACATAGTCTGCTGTTATCTTGATGTTGAGGTTCTTAATAGCCATAATCAACGGATTATAATTTTCTGGTTGTCCATTCAGCATTATAACCCCAATAAACACATCTTCCACAGGTGAACTTATGTCTGCTAATTGTTGTGCCATAGACATAATACCGGTTAAATATTCTTCCATGCTTGAGTAATCTCCTAGCTTCGTGTTAAACAATCTTCATAGTAGGCCCAACCTTCTAGTAATCCCTTTGGCTTCGAATGCTGCACTTAGGTTGTCCCAGGTTTCTTTACTTGATTTAGCATTTCTTACATGTGAGATCACATTTGGTTTAACCATCAAACAAATCTTCGACCTTGCCCTTGCACCTTTCTTCGCATCAATTTCTTTGCCCAGAGATCTTCGTGTATTAAATACATTTCCATCTGGAATTTCCATGTGTTATAATTGCTTATTCCTTCCAATTTTTCTATGTTGGGAAGTGGGAATGAGCCAGCTATTGTAGTGCCCGCCCTATTACCAGCCATGCCAATGCCAGGTACATTTTTACCTTCTTCACTTGCTTTTGTCGTGTGTCCAGTACTTTGTTCATTATTACTCATCTTGATGACCTTTCTTGACAGTAAATCTTTGCAACAAAAAATACCTGTAGCGATTACTTGCCGGTTACACTTTGCATGTTCTTCTAACCTCACACCACCATTTACTTTTACGTAAATTTTTTACATTTTCCGCGGTGGAATTGTTCTGGCCCCCATAACCTATAGTAAATTCTGTTTACTGCGCAAAACTTCTGTGCATTATAACCAGGTCTCTTGAAATGATACGCCACGATATTGCTTTTAAGAAATATATATTGCAAAAACGTTTTATATTGATATGTGAACAATTCCGAAGTGTTAAACAAACCATGGTAACTTAATGCACAAAATATATTGCCATGAGTGCAACACTAATCATAGAGTGAGAGATTATGTACAAAGTACCCGAGGTGAGAAAATACAACAGAAAGTTCATTCCATAAGAAAAATAATGATTGCAAAAAAAATATTGGATCAATAGCTAAAAATGTTTAACATTTTTAATATCCACAAAAAATGTATATTTAATGTTATAATAAAGTACACAAAGATAAAAATGTCAAATTATACTTAGTAAGAATTTCAAAGCCAATACAGCTCGACCCATACCTAAAAGACAGGACATCCAATTAATGTTACATTTATGTCACACCCAATATCTACAGATCCACTCATTATATTGGAATAAAATGAACACAACAGTAAACTATTGAGGTATGAAGAATATTCTGACAGTATGAACAATTCATCTTTTAGAAAAAAATTGAGCCACTACAGACTGAAAAAGATTGCTGTCAAAATATGTGGTAGATTTCCAGAATAAATCATATAAAAGCACTATATCTCCCATTACTGAACTGGCTACAATAACTGTAACCAAAAATTTAGTACAAGGTGTCCATCTCTCATTTGTTAAAATGATGATGAAATCACTGTACTCAGAATCCATTTGTTCATAACTGAATGCTAATTTCATGTAATAAATTATATAGGAGCTATTAAATTGAGTCAATCGTGTGGTATAAATAAAAATAGATTACAAAATAAAATTTCAGAGAAGTTTAATACGTAAAAAGAAACATTCAACATTCATTATTTTCCATAATATTTCCATACTATAGGTCTACCTGATGGTCAAGGGAGAAAAAGGCACTAGGTCACTATAACCGCAGGACGCCTAATTGCCCCACCGGAGGGGTCTACTTGGAGAAGAACATGCAAACTACAAAACTTTAATCCTAAAAACACTCATGAAATTAATACAATTACCTTTGGAAACGAGAGATTCAGTCAAATTAATGCCATGGCTAGTGTCTGTTCCGCGCGTCAGGTCAGAGATTCTGAATCAGTGAATTTAATTATATCCAGTGCGAGGCTAAATACTCATCAATATCCACCCTCTATTCTATTACTCTTTAAGATATTGAAATATAAGAGTCTAAGATAGTCGCGGAGATTGTGCCTTCTCATAAGGCCTCTTTAAGCTGCCGCGTAAATCTTACACATGCCACGTGACCCACTTAGCTGCCGTCTTGCCTTTGACGCGCCATCTACCCTTTCCGCGAAATTGGCAATCGATCACTGCCCTTTTACTAAATCTCGAATTTTAAAATCCAAGAATCCTATGCGACCTTGAAATATTAATTTAATTCAAAACACTGGATCTCATTATCTTATTTAGTGTGTTTCTCACGAATCATTGTATTATTTTCCTCAGGTGGTGGATGACGTAGAATCACCCGATTGGGATGCTCACCGTTGATTGGCCAAGGAAAAGTAGCATGATCCCGAAGTTAACCATGGCGGACCCAGGAGGTATGAATGTCCTCCAAGAGGATATGTCATATTTAGGTAACCCTGACAGCCTGCAGGCTGTTCGAGGGATGGGATCGGCAGAAATGAGTGGGCTAGAAGGTTAGTGCGATATGCTTTCATTATTTTAAAGCTTTTCTGTGGTAATCATGTATTATCACTCAAGCCCCCGCTGTGTCTTCAAATGTAACAACAACATATCCCCGTGGAAAGTTATTGTTGTCACTGTTGTCCTTTCATCCAGACCTAAATGAGGAAAAAAGCCTTCTAATATGCTTGTTATCGTACATCGGTCAAATTAAGGTCATAGCTTTGTTATCCATGCCCGTTGTGCATGCAAGGGTTTGTTGCTTTCTCTTTGCAGTGCTAACTTGACAAGTTTGGAATTAACTGTGTACTAATTCATATGCCCTGATGTACTTCCAGAGATCATGAACTGGGATAATGAGTTCCTTTCCAAGTTAATGGGTGATGAAACCCTGTTGGATGAACTTGCTGGGGCTACGGAAGCAGACGAAAACTTTGACTTCTTTCCAGCTGCGGCTACTGCTGATGTCCCCATGCAGAAGCAAAGTCATTCTAACGTTTTCTTCGAGCCCTCTAATCCTATCGCGTTGCATGCTAATCAGATGAGCCCGAGCCGGGGGTCTCAGTTACCTTCGGTGAGTCCCAGCCCCAGGCAAAATAATATCTCTCCCCAAACGTTAGATAGCGTAGTGATGAATGACAAGTCAGCTAAGATGGACACAAAATCCCAAGTATCCCATCCCAAGTTAATGGGATCGTTGCCGTCTCAGAAGACCACAGTTGTTAATAATGCCGTGACGCTTCCTACGACAGTCGTACTCCAACCAAATGCCATCACGCTCACCAATACGGGTGCGCAATCAATAGTGACTCCTACATTCCAGCATGTTCTTCAGCAACCGCACATACAGCAGCAACCGCAAGTCTTTCAAAAAGTGCAAGTTGCTACCGCAGGTCTCTCGCAGCCTCAGATCCTTCACCAACTGACACCCGCTTTACAGTTACAAATGCATGCCCTGAAGCAGCATCAGGTGCTGCAGCAGAAGAGGAGTGGTAAATATTCACAGCAGAGCCAGCCGCTGAAGCCGAATAACCAGCAGCAGCTCTTGCAAAAGCAGCAAAATCAAGTCCTCCTCCAGAAGATGAATACGATGCCATCCGATAAAGTACCTCAGGTGTGTATGATAATTTTCCACCACTCCAGCTGGTAATTATTGACTTAACATGCAGTAGTAACTCTAGTCATATTAACTGCTGAGAGTTTAGTTTACGACACTAACTTTTCCCCGAGTAATCGGCTGTTAAGAATCCTGAGTTCTACACAATAGCTTGTTGCAATAGGTCGGGAACATTCATTACATCTGGTGCGCAGTCGCTAATACCACTACCGCGATGCAGACGGCGGGCCATCTCGCAGCACCGTCCGGAAGCCCTCCTTTTTTAGTATAAATGCACATTTTTCGCAGTATACTTAGTATATTTAATAAATTGGCCATTTAATTTGTTTCTTGTCATTGCGGACTTGCTTTGGTCTTGAATTTAGGAGCTACCGTAGAAACGAGCCATTTCCCTGTAAATTTCGATAAAAGCAGTGTACAGAACTTGTCCTGTAAGGTTAGTTAAGGCATAGGTGCTGTGTGATTATGCCGGCTTGAATAAGAGCCTTGCGCTTTTGCATTGGTTCCAACATTAGTGAGTGAACGGTCTTAAGGTAGTTTGAGAAAGTAATATATATTTAACGGCGATGGGAGGTAATTAATTCTAATACTATTGTCACTCAGAGCATTAGGCGATAATTTTGAGACTTGCACTTTAGGGTAGGTGCGGTCAATATGTCTCTTAGCTGTTGGCGATGTGCCTGTCTAATTATTCTCTAAGGTGTTTCAGATATAATTTTACAACAAGCAGTGTTTCGAAATTCCCAGTGCTGTAACGTTTTATTGCCCAAAGATGGGGGTGTATTTAGTAACTTTACAGTTACTTTTTCAGCTATCTTCAAATGCTGTCTTAGTTTGAGGTATTCTAGTATTTATGTTCATCATGCTTCTTTCATCTCATGGGATGTCATGTCGATAGTTTACAAATCCACTTTCTAATTAATTTAGCTCAAATAGGGTTCTGTCTTTCTTTAACTGCAATTCTTGTTTTCTTCTCAGTGAAATACTTGCTTTATTTTGCTGCCATTGCACCATTCAATTTCTAGCCATTCATACTCTTTTATCTCTTATTTCATCTTGAATGGTCAGTGTTAAATTCATCCATATTCCCTTAAAACATACTGTTAACTTGTCCTTAAGCATCCCTTCCCTCACCTGCTTTATTAGACCTTTATTTGAAGATGCACTTGCTTATAAGGACTTTTCTCTTCATTTGTAGCTGCTAGTTCAGACTCAGCTGGTGAAATCAGAGCCACACATGGCTCCCACTGTAATGTATACCACAGCACCTCTTACAGCTGCCACACCCACTACTAGTGGAGTTCTGGCTCCTGCCCAATCCATCCACACACTTGTGAATACTGCAAATGGGACCATTTTAGCTACTGGTGAGTGTTATGCTAATTAAAGGAACATTTTCTCTATTTCTGTTGTTGATTTCTTGAATTTGAAGTTTTCCCACTGAATGGTTTGGGAAAAGTTCTCACCTTTTGTCTGCTGAATGAGTGATTCCACTCCCAGCATCCAGTGGGCTGGCTCAGTCACCCAAGTAATTGCTGCAGAGTCTCCCACATAGTGGTTATGAAGGCCTCTCTTTGAATTAATGTATTGCAGCCTTTATAACAGAATATGGTGTTTTTTATATTTTTTGACTGGATGAAGGAAGTGGGTCAGCAATTTATCTACTTCATGTAATGAATTCTCCTAATCATATTTTTCTCCTGATTCTCATAATCAGTTACATATTTACGGCTCTATATGTGCCTGTTTATGCATTGCTGTATGTCTTTTAGGCATTCCACTAGTTCTGGATGGTGAGAAGCTTCCCATTAATCGGATAGCAGCCCTATCTACTCCAGCTGAACCTAAAGAAAAGGAGGTGAAAAGGAGTGCTCACAATGCCATTGAAAGAAGATATCGCACCAGCATTAATGATAAAATCATTGAACTGAAAAACATTGTAGTTGGCGAGGAAGCAAAGGTATTTAAATACTTTTTGCTATTTACTGGCTTTATCTAACCTCATAAAAGTCACAAAGTAGCCTCGGACGGCCGAAGCCATGATGGGCGGCTGAATGAGGTTGGCTCATCAAGATATGGACTTAGTGATATTAACTGGTATGTCTATCCTTAAAAACTAATCCTCTTCTGTTTTGTTATTCTTTTGACTGGTGAGCCAGGTTTAACTACAGCATTTAGAATTGGGGAATGAGGAATATCAAAAATAGTTTTGTAGCTGATATGTATATTTCTTGCCCTGATGAAGGCCACTGGCTCACCATGAGTGTACCACTTGCACTTTGTTTGGGTGTGTATGTATGATTAGGAGTGGTACTGAGTTAAAGGATCGATGAAATCATGTACAAGTCCTCAACTTGCATGGTTAATTCATTCCAGTAATTTCAACTTAAGTAGAAATCCACATAAGTCGAAACACAACAATTTACCTATCCATTTTGAACCATTAGCGGTACGGCTTTTACTGTGATTGGCAGCAATTTGTGACGATTGCAGAAAATGTCATCTTTTGAGAGGTCTTTAAGTTAACACAATACGACAATGGCTAGAGTAGCAAAAATCCTATCTTTATTTTACTGGATATTTAAATCTAAAACAAGTATAATTACACAAAACTTGAATAAATTGAAAGTTTGTTAAAATTATCATACTTATGTGAATGACTGTTCGTAGTTGGAATAAGTTCTTAATAAATACATATTATGTTGGACATCTCTGTTTATGCTGATTCAGCTGTGGATGATTGCATGCCATGAGCTTCTATTTTACGTATGAACTTGTCCATTGTTGATTGTATAGTAGGCCTTTTTTTCTGTTCACGCAATTGTTCTGTTGACTCATTAATCCAATAAGCATGTGCAATTCAACAAACTTTTGACCTCTGTCATGTTTCTTAATAATTTCCAGTTTCGTTTCCAAACTTATAGTCAGCCTTTTCTTTTTCCACTCTTACGTTTCTCAGCCATTATGAGGGTTCACATCCAGAACAAACACTTAAGACGATTTAAATGATTTTATGAGAAAACTTTCTCGAACTTGATAAATAACAATCCCAATGATCAAATCACAATTGAAACACAAGTACGTCCGTCTGCTGCGTGAATGTGTTCTTTTTTTGCTGTGATTGACAAAAGGTGTCATCTATGGAGTAGATCATTAACTGTGTGTCGACTTACGCAGGAAGGTCAAACTATGCCAAAAATAGAGGTTGATGCCATGTAAGGCCGGAGACAGGCTTCTGTTTTCTTTGAATTTCTGTCGCCGCCACAGATAGGCGGCGATAGCAAGTAAAAGGCAAACACTTAAAAGTAAAAATAAGGGTTAATGATGCAGTGGTGTTGTGAGAGGCCTAGGAAGGTTTTTGCAAAGAAGACGAAAAGGGAAAAGGTAATCACATTAGACTTTTTCACCATCATGATGATAAAATCATCACCTATCGAACTACGTAATGACTTTCACCAGAGTGGGAGTTCGGAACACCCATAGTTTGGCATCAACTCTTTAATGCTTGACAATGAGTCGCGGGTTGTCACCCGGTGTATCTGTCTGTCGAGGCAAGAGAAGTGCAGAGAAAACACTAGCATGGCACCGGCCTGACTAAATATCCGCATAACTCAGGATCTGTATAACTCAGATATGCGTAATTCTAGGACTTAGTGTGCCTGAAATCCTCTTAGGGGGTGAGAATAAGTTCCTTTAGACTGTCCATCTTTTAGGATGGCACTGTTTGAAACTCGTACAAAAGGGGGAATACAGTCTCTCATCTATTAATCTTAATGTTTAATTTGGCATGAATTTTTGTCCTTATTCCATTGCCCTGCACTGCTGGTAGTAATTTTTATAATTGTACGTTCATAACGAAAGATTTTTCAATGAAGTCTTCTCTGGTCTTCCACCAGGGCCCCATCTCTGAAAGCTATAAGTTCTATTATTTAGTGAACTTGTTTCTTAAATGTACAAATCTACTGATTACAAGTCTGGTCCACAAGTTAGAAGTGTTTTTTCACTAGTGTTTCTATGGTTACAACACAGTTTTCTGAAACAGACCAGTTGTAATGTATTTAACTTCTAAAGAAATTTATACTAGTCCTCTTAGGTGACAAAATGATAAATAACTGGGGAGACAGATGAAATGTGACTTGTGAAGTAATGGCATCTCTGTGATGGCTGCGTTTGGTGGACGGCCAAAATAAGCTGACCGTGCAAGAGATGGGACAAAAAAATAACATAATGTGGATGATGTTTTTGAAGAGGTCTAATCGGTCAAATTAACATGATATCTTGAAATTAAAGGTTTATATTCATCATAGAATGATATTGACTTGCTGAACTTCTTGAAATTCATGTAGCTCAACAAGTCAGCTATATTGAGGAAGGCGATTGATTACATAAGGTTTCTGCAAAACTCCAATAACAAGCTGAAGCAGGAGAACATGGCCCTGAAAATGGCATCGCACAGGCACAGCCTCAAGGACCTCTTGGTGCCTGACTCTAACGTCCCCACATCATCAAATGAGAGGATGCTTACTGAGTGCATGGGCGAGATCACACCACCGCACTCTGAGCTGTCATCTCCTGAGCTCTCTCCTCCGCACTCAGATGACAACAATTCCCTCCCACCATCTCCTGATACTTCCTTCTCTGCTACGGTGAGTAATGTGCAATATAGTTGATAGTTAATCAAAAATTTTAAATAGGCTTTGTGGGTTGTTGTTGTTAAGTCCCAGACAACTCTGAACAATTAATGCATTCAGAAATTCATCTTTCATGTTTTTGAATTAGGTTCAATGCTGCATTTTTAATTGTATTAAACTTGTTATTTTTTATTTTCAATATTGTAAATATAGTTGTGTATGCAATTACGTATGGGCAAGTAGCATAGCTTTTTTCGGGGTCATGATTCATTCCATGTTATAACGGAGACACTCAAAAAATTATTTATCATATGAACTTAAGGGGTTATCATTGCTTTAACACTTTGAGTGCTGACTATTTATTCATTTCTGCTGCGGAACTTCTGGCTATTTTTATTGATTCTTGGGAAGGTTTGTTAATTTTCCCCACTATAAATATAAAAATGCAAGTAATACTGTCTTTTAATTTATAATTTATATAGTACGTCCTCAGTATGCATCGTTTTGATTTGTGGCTGATTCGATGTTATGTCCATGCTGACAAGGGTCGTTGGAAAATTTTTACCTGTTTAATTATAATAAAGTAGACCAAATGTGCAAATGCATGCATTTTTTGATGGTTAAGACAATCATCCTATCTGAAATAGCAATTTTTTCCTGGATAAAGGCAAAAAATGAGTTTTGAAAGTAATACCTTTATATATCGTGGGATTTAGGTGGTCACGAATTTCTGGATCCGTTTTATGTTGTTTTAACTTGCATCACCCTTCTTAAACACACATCTCTGATGTAAATCGAGGACTTACTGTTTATTATTTTGGCATATGGCAACTTTTTCAATAATGTGTTATTGTTGTTAACAGATGGTGAAAGAAGAGGAAGATGAATCATCAATCATGAATATAACAAAGGGCATGCTAGACCATACGAGAATGGCACTGTGTATGTTTATGTTCTCCATTCTTGCCTTCAACCCCTTTGGAATGCTACTGAACACAGTGTCTGACGTTAGCAAGGAATACTCTTCCAAGCATGAAGGCCGGACTATACTTGAAAATAGTGATGATGGTGAGTTCTCTCCTGTAAAATGTTATTGGTTTTCAGTTCATGCTCTGCTTTGCATAGTTTCTACTCGAGGTGTGTCCTTTAAACTGCCATGCTAAGGCACTCTCTTGTAGTATATAATCTGCCATCTTCTTACTTCAATCTCTGAAGTGGTCTTTTTGTGATTTATATATCCTTGGCATTTAGTATCATAGTTTGAAAGCTCATTTGTTTTCTATGTATGTGCAATCTCACTTAGTTCAAAGTGTTTTATTACAGTGAATTCAGGAGATGTTTGGCAGTGGTACAATTCTTCTTTGTTCATATTCTTGTTCAACTGCATGATATTTATGGGGTGTTTGATCAAGATATTCATGTATGGTGATCCCATTCTTCCTTGCAAGTCAAAGGCCTCTGTCATGTTCTGGAGGCACAGGAAGCAGGCAGACTTCAATTTGGCTCAGGTAATTAAAGGAATTTTATTTACTGTTGTATTTAGTATTCTTGGCACTTGATTTCAAAGGATTTCAGACTTTTAGCAGCAGTAGTAGTTTATTATAAGTTGAAAAATCAGGGGCTCTCTGGAAAGCACCATTAGTGCCCTGCAATGGTAACAAACTGTCTTAAAGATGAGTGATGGTCATGGTATGGTAATGGTTTTTTTGTCAGGGTGACTTGGCTGGGGCCAATCAAGAGCTGAAGAGGTGTTTGCAAGCATTTGGACGGCCTCTTCCCACATCAAAGTTGGAGTTCTTCAATTCAACAGTGTGGCAGCTTGTGAGGCAGATGCTGCATCGCTTGTGGATTGGGCGATGGCTGGCCCGGCACTCTGGAGGATTCTTTTTGGATGGGTAAGTGCGATGCCTTTACTTGTAGTGGGCCGGACTAGTACTGGCACCTATTTGTGCATTTGTGTCTCACTAGAAGTTAGTTCATATTCTCTGCCTATAGGGCTAATTTTCCATTTGGCAATATCAGTGCATAAAATTCCATCCTGGTGCTTGGTTATTATGTACATAGAGTGGAGAGCTGATTATCTGATTACCAATTAATCAGTCATTGGATTATCTGACGAAAATCCCACAATCACCCCTCCTATACTCTAGATATCCAAATAAAAAATATTGTGTCAGATACCAAGTGTTCCTGTGCATTGTGTTTCCATGCAAAAAATACTAATGGCCGGATCACACAAGAAATTTATGAAAAAAATTTGTTTATAAAATGGCATTTGGGTTGACATTTGTTTTGCATTTGGTGAAATTAGTAACAGTAATAAACTCAGAGTGTACTCATGACATTTTTGCTCTTTTGGTTGCCCTTCAAACTCATTGAACAGTATTAGGGGAAACTATGAAAGTAACTTGTCAGAATAGGAGTAGATTGGCAAGATAGGAGATCCATTTCAAACTCAAACCTGTCCTAAGTGAAGAATCAGGGGCAGTTATGGATCACATACTTGGGCCAGACTACTTGTAGTTGCTTTTGCTTTTTAAAATTCATGCCGTGGAAATGGAGAGAGAGGCATGTGAAAATCAAGATTTTGGAAGAGAAGTGGGTTTCTGTGAGATTTGTGATCAATCATTGGTTAGTCACTTATTCAAAGGAAATGCTGACATTGGTAGATACATGAAAATGGTCACCTTGTGGAAGATGGCACCTCATAATTTTTCATAAGATATCAAAAATGCTGAGAAGTAATCGAACAAAGAAAGGGTAGCTGATTGTTGTGGTAGCAGGGCTCAAACTGGAACGAGTAATTAAATTACGTGTGTGATATGTTGTAAGAAAATGGGCATTGTAGAAAGGACATTGAGGAGAGCTGTTCGAGTGAATGAAGTGTATGTTAATAGGAGGGAAGCTGATGTCAGGGACCTTGGCTGGGATGATAATAAGAGGCTGGTGAGGAGTTAATTTTGGAGGGAAGCATTGTATTGTGTAGAAACGTGAGCTCAAAGAAAAAGATGATGGTATTTGTGGCTTACATTTGAGATGTAGGAGAAGGGGAAGATGCAATGGATTAAAAGGAAGATGTGCTCAGAAGTGCTTGGTGTGTGGCGGGTAGAGAGAGGAAACTACTGGAGGACATATAGAGGTGGCAGAATAGGTAGTTGAGATTAGGAAAGAGGGGCTAAGAGTTGCTGAAGGCTGTGATGGAGGGGAGGATTTTGGTAAAAGGGAGAAAGAGAAGAGGCTTTATGGGTAGGGTGAAGAGAGGGAGGGTATTTGCTGACAGGAGGAAAGAAATTTTTCAAGATTGGTGTCTCTGCCTCTATGAATCTAGAAGATTTTTGCTATCCTTTATTTAAACCTTCCTTAACCAGACAAGTACCCTGATTAAAATAATGATTGTCTCACAGCATATATTTCTCTCAAGTGAGAATGGTGCTCAGCAGATAGAACTTTTATATTGTTGTAACGCATATTGGAGAGTCCACTGAATGATGGTGGCACTTGTCGATGACATTATTTTCCAAGATGGCCGCCAGACTGGTGATAACCAGAATAATGATACCAGACATTTTATGGTATGCTCTTGCTGATGATTTATATTAGATTAGAATAAGTAATGAGAGGTTATAAAAATTAATTCTTGCCAAAGCTCACCCACTCCATATGGGTACCTTCCTCATATTATGAGTTTAAAAAATATTGTTTTCACAGAGAATCGAACCAAAGCAATGGCAACGTGAGCCAAGCATGCTACACACTGAGCTATTACTTCATTGTAGTGAATATTGTCTGATTACATCAAGTGATGTCATGAAGACATGACCTCTTGAATCCTTATCTTTTATTTAAGTCATTGTTGGCAATTATTATTCTTTGCATTATTCCTGGGAGTCTTGTATTACTCATAACACGATCAGAGGTTATGTAAAAGAGGTCAGGCATCATAGTTTTGGAGGAAATTTATAAGGCAATCATAAATTGAAATATACACTGGAAGGTACACAGTTTCTGCTTGCCCTTCGTTGTGAAATTTCCTCATAAGTTCTTATAGTCCCAACAATAGATGCTACAAAAATATTATTCACGGTGTCTGCTCATTTTGTGGAATGAATAAATGATCAGTGAACTCAAAAATGCCCTAATAAAAGTTATAAGAACATATAGTTTCCTATAACTTTTCTTTTACTATTTTCCATTTCCCATATTGAACTATGGAAACATTTTACTACTTCCCTGGCTTTCACTTCGTCGCTAGATATGTTTTATTGATAATTACCACAATTATGTGACTGGACTATTTACTTGCATCATTCTTAATTAAAAGCAAAATTGTTCTTGCATGTTGAGAAGTATATTTGTAAAGTTAAACATTTAATATTTCAGTAACATTTACACCTCTATGATAAACACAAAATAATCTGGTTCTTTAAAAATTCTGATGTTTCCGACTTTCCCTGATATTTGGTATCTTTCCATTCTGAAGTTTCGAATAGTTTTTCATTTTTTATGCCATTAAAATGTTGTGGCTTTTTTCTGAATTTTAGCCCCATGAGGAGGGAAGCTGTGAATTCTGCTAAAGAGCTGTCCTTGGTTTACCATAAACTTCACCAACTTCATTTGGTGGGGGGAACTCATGATTATGGAGGGCTCATGCTGGCTTTTAATGCTGTAAACATGGCTGAGGCATCGTCTGATCTCCTCCCTCCGGAGCAGTTGGCAGATATATACGTAGCTGCTGCCTTACGCATCAAGGAGAGCTGTCCATCTTTCTTGCAAAGGCTGAGCAGGTGAGTTTGTGTGGCATTTAGTGGTATAAATATTGCATTGGTATTGTGATACTAAACTATTCTAAGTGAGTGTAATAAGTCAGACTCGAAGGCATTGGGGACAAAGAATATTTTGATAGAATTTCTCTGCTTATTTTTCCCTGAGTGAACACACCAGAGATGACAATATAGTCATCTAATACTCTGGTATAGATATAGAATCATGGATAACTGAAACCATGGATCTTCCGTATTTGTTGCCATCCAACTTTCAAGTATTAAGATCTGATGGAAATTTGAGAGTTAAGTTACTCTTCGGGTATGGAATTTTTTGCATAATTTTCTAAGTTTCTGAATATTCTATATTCTTATCCTTATTGTTAAGTAATTAGTAATAGTTAATTTTTTCCCTTTTTAACAAAATATTATTGTAGTTGCTACCAAAGGGTAATTTTACCAATAATTTCGTTTATGTTTCCAGGTATTATCTGGGACTTGCTCGTCATGTCTGCTTGAAGCAATGCAGCCAAGTACCAATGCGATTGCAGTGGCTATTCAGTACATACGGTCTCCGCTTCTTTGTCACCCAGAAGTGGTCCTATGGGTCAATGACTCACAACTCCCTCTTCAGCAGTCTTGGCAACAGATCCGATCCATTAGCATATGCTGCAAGGGTGTGTATTTTATGCGGAATCCATGATTTAATGAAATTATTATATCTCAATGCTCCTTATATTGACCTCCGCTATTTAATTATAATAATTAGGTTATTTTGTGGGCTAAGGTCAAATATATAATGTTATTTTTCCTTTGCTGATATTTAGGAATTAATTTATTCCATCTTTAGAAATAGAAGAAATAGTTTTCCTGCTGTAATAGTTATGTACTTGTCTGTCTCACTCTTGTAGATGTACAGGGAGCATCTGCAGGAGAGGGCTCTGCAGACACTGGTGGCCCCAGGTGGCAGAATAACCGATGCTTGTGATGATGAACCAGTGAGGAGAACGCAAACTGCAGACGTCCTCACGTACACTCGACTCTTGATGGAGAATGCCCTTGCCACAGACTCATCCTCTACTGATGTAATGCTCTCTTTGGGGCAAGGAAGCTGTGAGTAGATCTGCTATGTCATACTAAATGTGTGAGCATATCAGCATACACTTTGCGTTGGTGATCCTTTGATTGCTTGAAAACATAAATGACTATCTTTTGAATAAAATTCTTATTTCATAGTAGGGTAAGAGTCAATTTCAGTGGCTCTGTGCTTCATATTGTAGGACTTTTTGGACAATTTTATTTTTCATCCCTTGAACAACCTCATTTTTAGTTAACTTCAGTGCTATGCTATTACATTCTAACTGTTGACGCATGTACACATTGATATTTGTAACTTTATTAATTAGTGTAATAAACACAGTCAATGTCACAGTGAGTCTGGATGACTTCCACTGAATGTATGTTATGAACAAATATTATCTAAGCCATAGGATGATATGGTACTCTGATTGCTGGAACACTTCCATCAGCATATGAAATCCCTTCTTGGTGCCTCTTTTAATTATCAACTACATAGCTTTTCTAATTGATGAGCTCTCCCATCATGTAAGTGATTTCAATGTTGATGACACTCCTTTTTCCATGAAATCACCTCATTTGACTAATTTATTCTCTTAATATTTGTTGAATTTCTCACCTTTCTGTTCTATCAGTCCAACGTCCATGTAATCTTTGTATCAATGGATAAATGTTCCATTACTGTTAACTTGGAAAAGGAGTGACCACTTGATGATGGCCAGTGTTTCTTGTTGTAGGCACGGATGAAGTGGCTCATTGGTGGGCATGTGTTGTCTCTGTGGCTGCTTACTGGTTGCTTGGTGAGGAAGGTGAGCAGGCTGAGCGTCTGTATGCTCGTATTGAGGTGCTTCCTGAGTTACTCGAGAAGATGAATGATCCTTTGCCAAGGGCAGTGCTGTTGGCCTTCCGAGCACACCGGGCTCTCCTCTCACGACCCAGCCGTGGGACATCAAGTCGTGCAGTCTTGAGATTGTGCAACACAGCTGGTCAGCTGCTGGATGATGCTGTAACCTATGCCAGTTGCAGACAGGCCAACAGTAGCATGGCCCTGGTAATGTTTTTCCCCTTATGAAGGCAACAAACATTTTACATCTTATTCCATGCATGCTGTTGAAGTATTCTCTCACCAAGATTTATATTTGGCCTACTTAAACTTAGTGAACATATTCTGTATTTAGTATCCTTCAAGAAAATGTTCAAGACTTAAACCAAAGCGTTAGTATTTCTCCAATCGAATATGTTTTTGGATAGCTTTGGCAGTGAAAGTAAAATAGTTAAAAAATGTATGATTGTCTTAATGAGAGCTACTAGTAAGTATCGAAGTAATCATAGGACTCTTGGGGATGATGTTTCTATTTAGGAAAAACATATTGGAATTTCAGCACCTTGATGGTGAAATTTCAAAACTTCTTTTAGCCTATAATGGGCACTTGGATTAATGGAATTAGAACACCTAGTTATTACACATCAACTTTAGCAAAGGAATTTGTGTTATATTTCACCTCTTTTTTTCTATTTATTACTATTTTTTTAAGGCTTTAACTCTATTCTTTGCCAAAAAAAATAAGAAGATACTTGTTTCGTAAATGCCAAAATTCTAATTCTTAAAGTACATATAACTAATTTGGTGATATACAGTAGAAACTGGAAATTATGAAGTCGGTGGGATCAGAAAAATTGGCACTTCATAATATCAAATTTCGTATGGATGAGTATCTCTCAAGAGCTTCGTGACGAAGCTGTTTTTTTGTTGCTGTAATAGGAATTCTTATCATGGATTCATGTTTGGGAAAAATGGGTTCGATAAAATGCCAGGGGTCATGAGAGTATAAGGCTGGTAGTAGTAATTAGTTTCTCACGGGCAAGTATGTTCGTTTGCGACTAATTTGAGTTTTTTTTAACTCATGGTAACAAAGTCGAATGCATTTTGGTCTGATTGGTGTCATATATTATGATTTACTATGACTTTGATTAATAGTCATCCTTACTGTTGCAGCATGGAAAAGTGTATTATCATTCATATAAGTCACATTCAGTGCATGATGTATTTGGAAATGTTGATCAATGTCTTAACTCGGACAAAGAGCACCTAAAAAATGCTGCTGTGACCTGTCATCATTCATAAAAACAAGTAACTTTTTCATGTTGGGACCATGACCTAAGGTCTGTAATTTCAAAATTTTGTCATTTCATAATATCGTGTACTGTTACATGCATTTGGATTAATGGAAGATACTCTTGTTCGGGACCGAAGATTTTGCTTCGTAAAATCAAAATTTCATAATTTTGAGTTTCTACTGTATATTATTTTGAAGGATATGTTCCTCTATTATGCTTTTATAAATTGTGTGAAAAGGCAAAGAACTTTATACAGTAGAACCTCGATCTATCGTTTTTCAAGGGGATGGGCAAAAAAAACGATGGATGCGGGAAAATGAACAATGCGAGAAAAATTTCCCGGGAGCCAAAACCAGGTGAAAATGCGAGAATTTTATGGTAACTTTTCACAGTAGTGGGGAATCTTAAAGGAATTTCTATTAAAAGCGGGAGAATTTTTTAATTTAATGAAAATACTTAGTGTATCTCTAATTTTTCGTTTGACTACTAACTGTTTAAAATATTTTATTAGTATTACATATCCCAATGGTGTCTCGGATGATAAAAGCAAATAAACAAGGTCCATTATCATGTTATTGGATGATCCTCAAGCCCACGCACCGACCTATCCATGCATAGAAATTTATTTGTTTCAAATATCCTTGAGGGTGAGAAGCGCGCCTAAAATTTGTTGGGGAGGATGTAATCTTTTTTTGCGCTTTCCATTGTGCTCCCATGATGGAGGAGTGTCACCCGTTAAAGATGGAGCGAGCTTGACGCTACCAAGTGTATTCCTGTTTATCTGGAGCAATCGCGTAACCCACGAGGTATAGAGCAAGAGAGGTGTATCAGGTTATCGCCATCTGGTTCAGAGGCAAAAGTTATCAGGCAATCGGGTTGAAATGAGGAATTCCGATATCGGTGGTTGAAGTTTGGCTTGGCATTACTAAGTGAACACCAATTTCAAAAGAATAAATCACTTTGATGGGCCACGGTGCCTAAAAAACAAAAAAAACCATGTTTGGCAATGCGAGCCCACGTCAGACAACGGACGAGAAGGAACTTGAGAGAGGAGAAGCCCATGCTCGCAGGACTTCCACTACGACAAACTAATGGTTGAAACATCTGCGTTACCTTCAGCGGTCTTAAAACACCTATTTTGAACAGTTTCGGCTTTAGGCTAAAAAATAAATACTTCAGGAAAATGAATAGACATAAATACCTGTTTTAACTGGCTAAACACAGAAAAAATAGAAAAAGGAAAGAGCACAGAGCACGTAGGGTTTGGCCGAACTTACTAGGGGCCCGCGAAGTGACCATGACGAAGTTCAGGGGGGTCAGGGAGTGACTGAATTGCTGAGGTTACAAGCCACGCCCGCTGCCCTCTGGTTGGTTCCGTGAGAGTCACATGACGAGAAACCCCACCTCCCTCCCTTCCCTCAGCCACTCCCCCGTTTTAGCCCACGTGGCCCACGTCATTTGAAATAATGCACTGGTTACATACAAGAATTGGGTGAGACAGGTAATTGGGGGACCCTGTTTTCCGCCGGGAGGGACAGGGCAGGTGGAAGACCTTTGCCCTCCCGACCCTTTCCGCGGAAAAGGCCCCATCCACTGAGGGGCGCATTAGTGGAACGTTAGTTAATTTTGCTAAAGTTTTTAATCGGCATAAATCTACAGAACAAGTATTATATGAAGTTTGTCCATTATTTTCTGTTACACTGATACCAAACACCAAGGAAATCCGTTGATATTTACCCACATAGGTTATATCAGATCTCGATATGGTGCCGAGAGCGAGCGTATGACAACTAATGGTAAGAGAGCATTGAGAGGATAATAGGAAGAAAGGTTAGAAGCTCATGGCGAAGGAATGCGGCCGCTAAAGAGCGAGGTAGGGACTTGTTTGGGTAGGCAAGGAGGAATACCAATTGTCCTCTAGGAAGGAGTTTGGGCGATAAAGATAAGAAGGGACTCGGACGGCAAGGGCTACCCGTCCGTTCTGCACGGCACGTCACCTAACTCCCTCCCCCTCCTCCTTTCCCTCCGCAAAAATCCCAAAATCTCACTTTGGTGTAAATTTTTGGTTTCGTCTTTTTCAAACAATGAATGCGGGAATTGCGATGTGGGGACCGTGATTTGGAAACGATCGATGTGGGAAAACGATACTTCGGGGAACGATGGATGCGGGAATTATTAATGTTATCAGCATGGAACTACATTCGGGACCAAAGACGGCGAACGGTAGAAGCGGGAAAACGATCAATGCGAGAACGATAGATCGAGGTTCTACTGTATACTGGCATGTATGGTAGGTATCTTTTGTGTTCTTGCAGGTGTTGAACTATAGGAGGTTGTGGAAGTCAGAGCTATGTGAGTCAAGGATTTTCATTTCAAATCTCGTCAATCTCTCAAAAATTGAATCAAAGTGAAACAAATTACACAGATATTTAAACAAAATTCAAAAGTTAATGTTGTATAAGTTTTTGAATGTTTCAGTATCAAAGCAGCCAAGTCAACTGCTGAAATGCAATTAGCCTGATTCATTTCAATTTGATTTAATTTTAAAGCATTCTCATGGTTCTAGTGGATATGCATAGTAAAGTGCGAGGTGTACGTATGATTTAGATGGCTCCACCTAGGTGGTGGTGAGGTGTCAGGGCCTGCTACAGAAATAAGCCTGGCATACTTGGCTCTCCATACCAGACTTTGATGATTTGCATGAATATTAGAGTTTTGATGCAGTTGCAGCCACAGGCCTGGCTACATTACCCACTCCTGGGGTGCATTGTAGTTGCATTGCATGTGAATTTAAAAGCTGCAATGTTTCCTCAGTGCAATCCCTGAAGTTGGGCAGCTCTGCAGTAAGCAGGTCAATGCATCTTATGCCAGCGTAAGTACTCAGCATCACCTTCAGTTACTGCTCAGTGAAGTAAATGATGACGCTAAGTTCAAGCCCTTTCTCTATTGCATTTTTTTGATGAAATTGTTTGAAAAAGGATCATTTTTTCCATAGTTTAAAGGGTTAGAATGATGGGATGGCAAGTGTGTTTAGCTTTTGTTTATTCATACTTTCAGTTTGAATCCTCATTGTAGTAACTAGCAATTTCAGGTAAAAAAGATTCATTGTTTCTTCTGCAAGAACAGGTATGTTAGTAAAAGGTTTCCTTTGTTTCACTGGAACTACTGAAACCCAATTCTATTTGCACATATCAATACAAAATTTTAATATTTACTGATTTGTTTTGATATGATAATTCCTAAAACCTGAGAAACATGCCACGTTACATCACAGTCTGAGCAAGACTGGTTGTGGGCATGACATTCTGTACTCCTAACAATTCACACTTGTGACCTACTCACAATTTTCACATGTGCACCCTACTAAGCACTCGACACTTTCGCTCAATCATGCTGTGATACACATTAAAAGCAGATTTTTGTCCTTGGCTGTTCAGAATACTAAATAGAGGCAGTTGACTCATCCCTGATGTGAATGGCCTGACTGGTTGTGACAAGTTATCTTCTTTGTTGAGTTCCATGGCAGGCCTCGAAATGGCTAATCAAGGAAAAATATTTATCTTAATTTTTTGTTGCAGCTATTAGGTTTCAACCGAATACAAGAGACAGGGTTGATTTGTAAACCCCTCTCCCAAGACAACACCTGCTGGCCCCTTTCATCATTATCTTCGACCTGGCCACTGTCCCCAGGCTTTGGCTTTAAACCTTAACTGCTAGTAATGAACTCCTTAAGTTTTCACTATCCACATACAATTAAATGAGCCAGAGATTTTCCCTAACACTCGGATTGCTGCCTTGCACCGAGCTCGTGAGTTAAATGTAATTGTGCTTACTTTCAATTTCCAGTTGGCCCAGTTGCTCATCTGTGATTGGCTCCTGGAGACAAGGACCAAGTTGTGGGAGGAGGAAGGAGTGGAGTCTGAGTCTGGCTCTGTGCTCTCCTTGACCCCCGTGCCTGCTCCCGTCCTTACCGGCTTCCAGCAGGACCTGTCCTCCCTGAGGAGAATCACACAGTTCATCCCGGTTAGTTCCTCCGGTTACATCCCATGGGATAAAATTAAATATTAATGATTTCTTTTCCCCTTCGTAAGCTTTTATAATATTTTAATTATTTATATTCTCATAAACTTGTAAAACCTCTAACAAATTTTTATTTTCAAAATACCTTTCCATGAAATTGTGCTTAACATTCTACTATATGAGGTAGGTACTGGTTGTTTAATCAGTTAAAGTGGTTTAAAGGACAAATAGTGACAATTTATTGTTAAGGGTAAATTTTTGTTTACATAAGTTTCCTATTTCTGTAGTTCCTTTAGCAGAAAGTCATTCTTGACCTAGTCTCCCATATTACTCATGGTTTTTATATATGTATTGTTGTTCATTTTCATGGTGTGACCTCTTGTTTTCCCATAGTCTGCGCTGCCACGTGTGTTCTTGTTTGAAGCAACTGCCAGGCTCATGGCTGGGGCCTCACCTGCTCGGACTCAGCAGCTGTTGGACCGTAGTCTTCGTCACAGACACAACAGGTCTTCTGTTATTTGTGGAAAGGGAGGTCAGTGTAATAGTGCTGTACTTATTTTGCTCCTATCTTATCTGATAGATTATTTGGACTTATCTGTGGCAGAATGAATTATTTGTCTGCCTTGAAAGCTTCCTCATAGCTGGCCAAAGCCGTTTGTGAGAATGAGTGGGGTGATTAGGAAGTGGTATGCTTTGATCTGGATGATTCATCACTCTTAGTGAATATAATTTTTCAACTACATTTATTGTGCTAATTCTCTAGGGCACCGTGATTTTCTCACGTATTCTTGAAGCTAACTTTAGAGTTAAGTTGACAAAAAAAATTAAGAACCTGTCACTGTAATCTCTCGACAATGAATGATTCTCATTGGCTGCTCTTTTTAATTTTTTTTTTATTTTTAATTAATTTATAATTTAATTATTTGGTTTCTAAGTCTACCCTTAACATTAGTTTCATGACCTGCTTGACAGCCTCATAATTCAATTTACTTTCAACATTCTAAAGAAAGTTGCATTAGTTAATTAAATACTGCTTGATAATGCTTTGCTTTCTTGTTTATTAGCATAAAAACTGGTTAATTCTTAGTTTGTTTAAGAAAATAAGTCCACAACAAGATGCTACTCAATGTTTATAATCGTTGAAAATGAGGTGGTGAATCCACTTCCCTAAGGATATAGTAATCTCTGATAATAGGTAAAGAACACATTTGCTGTAATATCCTGTAAAGGTGGGGATGGTGGTCAAATTGGTAATTTGAAAAGGTGAGAAAATAATTTAAATTCAGCAGAAGACAGCTAGAGCAAGCAGGAAGTGCAAAAAAATCACTTATTATAAGCCCCTCCTCCTCATATCTCTTCTGAGTCATAACAGTGTATGTTGCCATTCTTTAGCTTTCAAAACACAATCGATTGCATAAAAGACTCAAATCAATTGAGTTTTCTGTATAAAATTGAATTTTAGATGTGATTTTTGCCTCTTCCATATGGCTGTTATACAGACTATTTTCCTATGCCTGTTTAGACATCTGTAGCACGTAGTCCTAGGGATGCCACTGTACATCAACATGGCACTGGCATCAGAAGGAAACCAGAAATATAAAGCTCAATTATCTCAAAATAGATGACTGGTAAACGTGAAGATGGGCAAGTGTAGATAAACCAAGATAAGATGGTATGATCTTCTCAGGTTACGCCATCTCTCTCACTGAATAATTCCTAAGCTAATGAATTATTTGCGTTTACGAATAAGCTGTGAGAACATTTTATCATGGGCGAGAGGTGTCCTTGGGGCGAAAGCCAATTTTGGCTGGTCAATTTGTTTTTAACCTGATGGAGGGTCAGAATACTTTCTATTAAGCTGACTACTGACATGACAGCCGTATTGCTGCTGGCCATTTTTTGTGTGAGAGGGATGGCTTGGTGGCCAAAGTGCCTTTTCATGCAGTTCATCACTTTCTGAAAACCTCAGAAAGGAACTTCTACATGCACTACAATAAGTAAATATATTGACGTTAATTCGTAATCCATCGCGCATCTGTAATTAATTCCTAAATATCAATGCGTTTCTTAACTAGAATCATTGTGTAACAAATGATGCATATTATGATCACATACACAATAACCTGCAAGCAGCCGCATGGGCTTGTGTCTGGGGGAGTTAGGTCACCAGCCATGCAAAGATGTAAGTTTTTGGGTGGTGAAATGTATTATGGGAGTTTATTTTTTTTATTATATTTTATTATTATATTTAGAGAATTAGTAGAGCTCAGTTTTTATTGTGGTCACTTATTGTTCACGGAAAGAACGAATTTTTGTACCTATCTGTTCGGCAGTGTATCTCTCTTATTTTATTGCATCTGTCTGACCTAGAGATGTAGTGAGGTGTCATGATAATATTCTCTGTGTCATTCTGGAAAACATCAATTCTGAATTTCTCAAGCAACCTAAGCCTAATGTGTAGCCTCCGAGTCTCTAGGGGCTCCAATCATAATCCCTCTAAAAGTTGAGTCACTATATGTACGCTCGCAGCATATTCGAGGTGTGGCCTAACCAGAGCGAAGTAGCATCTCTCTTTGAATTTTTCATCAGAGGACCTTCCTATTATATGCTAATCAAAACCTAATTTCTTCAATTCTGTGCTGCATAAGTTTTGCATGTGTTACCCATGATGTATCAGAAGTTAAGGTAATTCAGAGATATTTTACTGTATCTGAAGATTTTATTGCTTACTCCACCCACAGTATAGGTATGGCATTTTTGTGATGACTTTTGCAGGAAGTGAAATGTGATGCATTTGTTTATATTTAATTTTAACCCTCCCCCACTCCTGGCACCACGAATGAACATTGTTAAGATCCGATGACAGAGCCTCAAAGTTCACGTCTTCGCTCATTTCACGGTAGATAACTTTATCGTCTGCAAATGATCTTAATTTATTGCTTACTCGAGAACTTAGGTCATTACTATAAATTATGAATAAAAAAGGGCCAATCACACCTCTTGAGGAACACTGGATGTGACTTTGACCATATCAGAGCTAAAACCATAAATAACTACTTTTTGTTTTCGATCACTGAGAAAGTCCCTTATCCAATTCACTATTCTTTTTATTACTTCCACATGATTGCAATTTATATGAGTTTTTTGTGAGGAACATTGTCGAATGTCTCTTTGAAATCAAGGAATATCGTGTCAACTTGCTTAAACGATTCACCTGATTTTAGTATATCATGAAGAAAGAGTGCAAGGTGTGTTTCGCAGGACCTGCCCTCTCGGAAGCCGTCCTGACTGCTATTTAAGAAGTTACGATTATCCAGGAATGTCATACTATTGCTGCTGGAGGATCTTGCTTGAAAGTGATGTTAACAATAAAGGCCAGTAATTTCCTGGGTCACTTCTATTTCCTTTTTTAAATATTGGAGTGACGTTGGCTATTTTCCAATTTACGTAAGGAAATAATACATCAAAATTGCCACTCTTCTAAGTATTTAATGTTTATAGACCACCCCAAGTTATTGTCCAATTGCAGCTTTTATATGTAAAGTAGATAAGTTGGCACATTCTAGGATTTGTGCATGGTAGAGGAATGTTTAAATGTTATCTGCTGGTTTATGCAGTAAATTAATATGGTTTTGGTAAATGAACAAATTAGGCAATTTGACTCAGGTTATTCAACAACATGACACTCATCACCAACAATGAGAATTTATAATTTGAAGCTAGTGAATAAAAACAATAGTTTATGCTTTGTTTGCTCAGACAAGTCACACCACCTGGGAGGAGGAGATAGAGAACACGCCACAGCACTGTACATGGCCTGCCGTCACCTGCCGACTCCACTCCTGTCATCGCCTGGTGAGAGGGCTGGTATGCTTGCTGAGGCAGCCAAGACCCTGGAGCGTATTGGGGATCGCAAGAGACTGGATGACTGCTATAGGTTGATGAAGTCCATTGGCAACTCAGTCACAAACTAATGGCATCCCGTGAGGAATGAAATCTCACTTTTGTGAACTGTGGATAGGAAACTGTGTCTCCATTTGTGAGAAGAAATTAGTTCATGGTTGGTTGTTTGAAAGCCACATTCTGGGAGTTTTTGAGGCTAATTTTCCTGGAATATTTTTCAAACAGTTATCATTTGATCTCCCAGAAACTGAGTGAGGTTGCATTGGATTGTATTGAAAAGTGAACTTCTTGTCTTAACTGAGACACAAATATGGATCTCTGAATTTTATTTTTGATTGTTTGATCAAATTTTTTTCTTGCTTTCTTTTGCAATCCTTTGCAATTCCTGTGAGGTTAAAATGCTCAACTGTTCTTCCATCATGGAATAGATGCTTCAATTGACCAGCAACTCGTGCCTGAGTACAAGGTTTCCTCAGTGGAACATAATACCAAAGAAGTTGTAAGAAAAGATAAAGTTGGCGTCTAGTTGTGTAATCCATTTACCTTTGGTGGATCTTTTGATTTCAGTTTCAATTTGTTATTTTCTATACTACCTGTTGTTAGAAATGCTATGGCGAAGGAATAAATTTCACTGATGTGATTATATTGCAGATCTTGAGTGAAAAGAGACCTTTGTGTCTGTTGTAGCATTTATGTAAATATTTTATATTTCTATTTAATAAAGCTTAAATTATGTAAAATTTGTCTTATCTCATTGTAAGTATTTTGGTGGAATAAATAGCATAAAGATAAGAAGGATAAAATTGCCAGTGATGTAGGCAGAATTTTGTTTTGTTTTAAAACCATACCAAGTATTAGCCTATGGGAGAGGAGGGGTATGTGAAAATAAGGCAATCATGGAGTACATTTGTGACTGCAGTGAAACAGCAGAAAAAAAAAGATTTTGCGGAGCAAATTTCTGAATGATTACAATACGTAGTGAGTTTTTAATGATAATTATCTGGGTAATAATGATCAAGATAGTTTGACTTCCATAATTTATTAAAGATTTACTGACTGGTTTCTGTCAAGCCATCATGGGGTACAAAATTTCTAGTGTCAGTCATTTATGCATGTTTCAGAGGATCATGGGAAACATTCAGTTTGTGGAAGGGGTGGGGGCAGGTGAGCTGTGGGATGAATCATGCAGTACTAAGAGAAATTTGAGCGTATTGGGTGTTCATGAGACTTAAGGCTAAATACGACGGCGAGTTAGTGTGAATCTCCCTCGCAAGATGGGACGACGGACGCAGGCCGTGAGCGCGACCTCCTAAGCATGTATCGGGAACTACGTCGGACTGTGGAACTTGAGAGTCCCTCCCTCCCCTTCCAAGTCTTCCTCTCTCCTTCCACATCGGAACCCGACACCAACGCAACTGCGAGCTTCGGTCTTGGAGCTGGCGCATTTTTCTTCGAGAACCGAGTGTCAAGTTGCAACTTGCGTGTTATCTTACACACCTCAACTTTCAGTCGCTTCCAAAGGGATATTTTCCTTGGAATATTAGGCTGCTTGGAAAGTCATCTTGGTTATATCCCCATGAAACAAAAATTATCTATTTCTATTTGCTATTATTCTTCCCTTATTGCACGTACCCTACCGTTTGAGAAGCTGAATAATTTGCTTTTTGCAATACCTAATTAATTCTATTTCCTTCTTCACTACCCATTTATTTATCTTTTGGTTGTTATTCAATTAACTTCACTATCGCTATCGTCTTTCCCGTAGAAAATGCAGTCGTCGACATAGGATTCGGCAGAGAGTTCGTTTCCAAGATGAACTTACTAAGATTAAAAAGTATTAACAAACAAATTTTGTTTGTTAATACTTTTTAAGTTTCCCTCAGTTGAAAAAAACCTGAGGAATAAGGTCTCTCTCCCTAATATGATCCTTTTTTTAGTTTCCCAATCTTTTCTTTTAGTTTATCGTAAGGCACGTTGCTAAAGGTCTTGGACTAGCACAACCGCATCTACTTCTTGAACCCTATATAACCAATTGTATATTTTCTGACAGATCCCAAATTGATGAGTTTCGTAGGATTACCTCTTGAGTAAAGCATGTTGGGTTTTAAACAGCCAATTATTATCGTCCCACGCAAATAATTAGCAACAATTTTTTCCAGAAATTAACAGGATACAGATGTTTGTTGATAGATCGCTAGTTCTCAACAAGTGATTTATTCCCACCCTTGAGGACGGGAATATTATGTACTTTCTTCAAATCACATGGAATGTCATGGATATTTAAGGTTAAGCTTAATACGGCTCAGATGCATTGTTAATGGCCTTTAATCCAAATTTAACAGCGTCACAAGAGATGTCTTTCCGGCAAAAGAACTTCGTCAGTGGCTCCTGCGATCATTGTTTTTGTGTTGATATTCTGTTAAGGCGCAAAACTGTGATGGGCATTTTAAATTTCTCAGTGATAAATAGCAAGCACTTTTAAAAACGTGGGTTTATTGAAAGGATTCGATCACAACACTCGGCCGTGGCTCTTTCTATGTCTTAATTGTATCGATAGGCTATCAAACAATTCGTCAGTACACATTGTTCCATTCATCAGCGCTCAAGTTTGCAGATAAGTTCCAATGTGCTCCAAATTCAAACCGTGGAATGGAAACTATTCTAGCAGCACTCTTATTTATTATCTAACTTCACACGATTATTTCTGCAAAAGTTAATTAAAGAAAAGCCTTAAATGATCATTTATTGTAGTAAGTACATAACCGGCGTAGATATAATGGATTGATCTCAATGTTGCACAAATAGCTACCAAGTACGCATACCGTGGTTAATAAAAACTGCTCGTATCTGAAAAGGCAATGTTATTCAGCTCAAACTATGGCGCAAATATCTATTCAAAAATGAAGTGGTCGCACAGTGGAAAGAAAGGAGGAAGTCGGGAAGTAATGGAATACATTAGAGAAAATATTAGGCAGATGATATATTCTTTCAGAAGAAGGCAGACCTGAGAAATGAGTGTGGGGTGCTGCATCAAACTTGTGTTAGGAATCAATCTTCGTAAATACTGATTAAATTGATCAATTATACTGATTGACTAACGATTTCTACAGCTGAAAGTAGGTTATTTTCCGTAACTTTTTTTACATACAAAAACGGAAAGAAATGTATAATTTTGAAGGAAACTCCGGCTCACACAAATCCATTGATCTACTCTAGGATCTATTATTTCCGGCAGAAGAATTTCTTTACAAAAAGACTTAACTTAGGCTCCATTTTTTTGACCAAAAGTCACCATCCCCTAAAATCCTGTTAATTCTGCAATCATCCTTAGTCCATACCACAAAGTCGCAGAATGGGGCGCCGGTAACATGTAGCTGGCCATCAATTTGGTAGTAATAATTGCGGTTTGTTTTTAATTGCAGACTTTCGTCAAGACAAAAAAACTAAATTTTGTTCGCTGCTTCTTCCACCGCCAACTGTTCTGCAGAATTAGGGCATTTTACCTCAATAATGCCCGCATCAACAGCGTTGCCATCCAAAGAAGCGGCAAAGAAACATCGCTTGAGGTCATCGAGCAGCCCTGAAGGAGTCACCTTACGCCCGGAGATTTCCTCGTACTGCCTTATCGCTTTGTTTTCGTGAAGTTGCCCGTATTGCGTTGCTTCATTCTGAAACTTACGGTCGTATAGAAGCCGCATCCGCTTTTTGCAGATTATTCCAAAGTGGATGAAGTCAATCGATTAATTCATTCCCCCCACCATCTTTTCTTTTCTGATTGGCTCTTAGTGTCCTTTTCCAGTTGATCTCTAGAAGCTGTTGTCACTTTAAATTTGTCCATGAATTCTTCTACTTCTTTATCATATTCTTCGCCATCCAAGTCTAATTTTTGACACATTACACCGTAACCAGTCCCATCACTTGTGTTTGTCTTCTTCTTTCGTTGTTTTAGGTCTTGTTTGGCGAGGAATCACTTTACTGCATTTATACGTTTCAGCCTTCCGTGACAAGTGAATTTGACAGGCTTGTGGGGACTTCTGCCTGTGAGCGTTTCCCAAGTTGAATATCTCCACACAGGTCCCAGTTGGAAATCAAGACCAGAGCCGAAATTCCTGTGTTGATATGATTCTCTATTGCCCCTATCCACTTGTTTTCTGCCGAAAAATTTGGCCTAAAACATAAAATTCGGCCTAAGACTAATTTTTCTGCACTGTTACTGGTTTCGTGTGATATCAACCTTCCAGATTTTCGAATAAGTGGCTTCATAGCCACATCAATTTTTTCGAGGCATGCCATTTCATCCTTGGTAATAACCTTCAACTTCCTGTCGACAGATTGACAGAAGTAGTCTCGGCATGACGCGTGACATCCAAATACGTGCTTGGGACCATTTTTTTAAAGCCTCGACCAGGGACTCAACGGTATTCTCTTCTGTACGATTATACATAATATCGCCGCGAGCTGCTTCACTCTCATTTTTACTTTTGTTAGAATGCTTTTGACAATGGGCCTCGCCTCAGCAATCTTGAACAATGCTTTGAAGTAGAGCTTCACTGCGTGATTCGCGTATTCATTTTTTTAACGTGCCTATCATACGACACTAGTTCGGGTACTTTTTTCATCACACTTGAGTCTACATCTCCAACAGAGCTAGCAGAACAAAACATACACGTTAGTTATTATTGAATTATCTAACATTATGGAACTGCGTCAACATACATTAAAGTTAGCGCTAACTTCAAGCAAGAAAAACCAGTAACCTATAGGAATAGTAATTTTTTAACAACCAAAATGATTGATTTTCCGACTTTGTACTTGGGACTCGCCAATGCAATACTGATAGAAAGTCCACAAGGTAATGCATATCTACAAGGCAGCTCAGCAAAGCAATACCAAAGTACGTAAGTATGGCTTGGATAAGAGAAACAATCAGCCTGGACGTCCGAAGATTATGCTATATGGCCGGGTTGTTGCGCCTCGATGAAGGTGGTAAGGTGGTCGCGTCTAGGATGAGGTAGTACTCCCGTTTGTGGCCAATACCGCCGTATTAACGGCCGATGCTACTATATGGGAAACGTTCAGAGAGAGGCCGTGAAGTCAGTTGTCTAGCAGGCCGTGAGAGAAAGACAAGAGGATGCGAACTCAGAACAGGAGAGTAGGAATGCCAGCAGGCGCCGAGTCAAAGGTGGTGCCGTCAAACGCCGCATGATGCCAGTCTTCAGTTCCTCCTCCACAGTGCGAAACTTTTCTTGCACGCCGCTCTAGCTCAATCCTACCAAGTCCCTCCAACTTCATACCCTTCCCCTCCCCTCGCGGCTTTCCCCTCATTCCCCTCCAGTGGCCACTCATTGCCTCCCCTCGAATCTCCGCGAGCGCCTTCACCTGCTTGCCTATTTCGCCGCTAGAGCCGCTCTTGATCGGCGCGTTTTCAGTTAGTTCTTACTTTCCTAATAACTTATTGAATACTCAACGTATTTCCGATTTATTAATTTTAATCTAATATTGAATATATTGTTTATGTCTGCTAGAGACCAGTTTTTGTAAAAAGCAAAAAATGAAGCCAAATTTTACAATTTTGAGGTCTTAATTTAAAAAATTTTAAAATGTACGCTCTGGGAAACATAGCTAGCAGTTAACTTAATTAGAATGTGAAATTTGTTTTTTGCTAAGAGAATTCCTCAATCTACAAGGAGTAAAGTCGTTTTCGACGCAATCGTATTTCGCCTTAAGGAGATAAGGTAATGCATAACAAAGGGGATGGGTGGTGGAATATGATGTTACAGAGTAGTTCAAGAGTGTCTTCAAGGGTGATTTTTCACTGTTCCAAGGCATTCATCTTCCATCCCTTCCCAGAGAAATTAGTATGTCCGGATGAAAGTCACTTAGTGGGCCCATCTTCAAAAGGTGCCGCACAAAAGCCGACGAGTCATCCTTCTGCCAACATTCCTTATGTTCTGCAGACCTCTTAAAGTTGCATCCAGTTCAGCCAATGTACACACATTCATAATCATTACATTTCAATTTATTCATACCAGATTTTTATTTGGGGTCAATTATGTCTTTTGAATTATTTAAAATTTGGCCCTTGGTGTTGTTAATGAAAAAATAAATATTTGTATCATTTCTCAGGACAGCATTGGCCACTGTATAAGACTGGGCCAATTAAGGGAATTTATTAACCATTGATTTTTTCTTGAGGTTAAACGGGCAACGAAAAATAGGATTGTTGTGAAGAAGCTAGATGCATGTGATCACCCTTGAAGACATGCATGAACTTCTCAAAGACAGCTCTAACCAATTGGTGACTTTTTGCCTTTTTTGATTGTGTTGTCCTACTGGTTAGTTCCTTCTTTTGTTCCCTCATGTCTGGAGATTATATCTTCCAAATAGCATTATTCTTCCAGTTTATGATGCCCCCATTTATACCTGTCTTTTTCCCTAGACCATCGCACAAGTTTTGTATTTTTTATCATTTTGGACAGATTCTTCATGGGAATTTCTAGATATAGGTAGATATACTGGGAGTCAGAGAGATCAAGTGGGCAGGGGCAGTTGACTACTGGAGCAATGGATAATGAGTGATATATTCAGGAGGCAACCAGGGGATTGCAGATGTAGGCATCATACTGAAGAAAGATAGGGCAGGAGTGTAAAGTCAGTCTGGCAGTACAGCAAAAGGATTCTTCTGATGGTGAAGCTGGAAGGAGAGCCGGCAGACATGGTGATTGTGCAGGTCTACATGCCGACGTCTAGCCATACAGAAGAAGAAATACAATGGAGCCAGCGAGAGTTGTCCGATGACAGGCAGAAGGGCCAAGATAGGGGTTGGGGGCAAGGTTGCCCAGTCAGAAAGGGAAACCCCCTCGGCAGGAGGTAAACAAAGGCTTTGTGAAGAAGGGAGACAGGAAACATGACAGGGAGGTAAGGATGAACAGAAGGAACACGGTCATCATTGCCTTTTTCAGCTATTCTTTCCTGCTTCTCTGTTCTCACTGAAAACATTGCAGCACAAGGTTTTGGTGGATGAAGCAAAAATAGAAATAAGCTGCTTATTTAAGCTTCACTGCAGAAAGAAAGAATGCTCGGGAAATCATAAATAACTTTGTTTAACCAATTGCTCTATATGATTTGATTTTATATTTATTATTTCAAAGAATTTTCAGATCAAGAGTTAATTCCCTAAGGACTAGAATAGACCATTAAGATTCACCTGTTGAGCATTTAGGAGTGGTTTACCGTTGCAAATAGGTGATCCAAAGTATTGTATTGTGTTCATTAGAATTATTATAATTGTGACGTGCCTTATATCTTTTACATGCTTATGTAACAGGTCCTCGGGCAAATAAATAAATAAATTGAGGATAGGACTGGCTGATGGAAATAAAAGTTGATAATACTTGGGTAAAATACTTCCTTCACAAGCACCTGGAAATTTTACTGTAAAAAGTAGAAAACGCACCCGAAAGTTTCGAAACACCACTGTATCAATAGGAACGCACGTAACAGAACTCAAAGAGACACTGAAGAGTAGTTTTGGTGATTCATTTACAAGTGACAATCTCGTATGACTAGGTGAGGGTGTGAGGTGCATTTGGAGGTCAGTGATTGGCTGAGAAACATGCAGGCATCAAGGGTTTTCCACCCCTCCAACTTTCTCTTTTGCCCTGCCATCGAACAACTCTCTCTGACTCAACTGTAGTAGTCTACAAGCAAATTGAAGAAGTCCTTAGGGAGGTGAAGGGGAAAGAATATCTCATCATCATGAGAGATTGAAATGTGGTGGTAGGAGAGGGAAAAGAAGGAAATAGTGTAGGATATTTCGGACTGGGCAAAAGAAATGCCAAGGGAGAAAGACTAGTAGAGTTCTGCTATGAGAGGAATATGGAAGTAGCTAATACTCTCTTTGAGCACCATCTACACAGGAGATACACATGAAAGATGCCAGGTAATATTGCCAGATACCTAATAGATTATATACTTGTCAGATTTAGATACAAAAACCAAGTAAAACAGTGTAAGAGCTATCCTGGTGTGGATATAAACAGCGACCACAATCTAGTAGCCATGAACAGCCACCTTTAAGAGAATCAAGAAGATAAAAGAAAAGATACAAGAAAATCAAGAAGATAAAATGCAAACCAAGGAGTGACACGAAAATACTGACTGAAGAAGGAAATAGAGAAAGATTCATAGCAGCCATCTACAGGAAATTAGAAAATGAGGCAGAAATGGGCACTGTAGAAAAATGGGATGAACTGAAGAGGACACTCGCAGAGGAGCAACTGGTGAGTAAGACGGCAACACGAAGAAGCCATGGATAATGACTGAGATAAGGAAACTAATAGAAAGAAGAAAATACAAGAACCCCAGAAACAAAGGATGAGGCAACCATCCACAAGAATCTAAGGAACCAAGTCAATAGAGAATGCAAGAAGGTGAGGAAGGATTGGATCAAAAGCTGCTGCAAGGAAGTCAACGAGAACATGAAAAAAGGAAACACTGAAACAGCATACAAGCTAGTGAAGAAACACTTCGGAGAGAGAAAAATGCGAAGCAACAACATCAGGGATGCAAACAGGAATATTTTGAAAGAGGATGAAGACATTGGGAATAGATGGCAGCGATATATCAAAGAACTCTACCAAGGACTGACGCCACTGGAAGAAAACCTAATAAACAACAAAAGCAAGGTTGATGAGGAAGATAGGGGCCCTTTTCATACTAAGGAAAGAATTTGATAAGAGCAGTAGAAGACCTCAAGAAAAACAAAGCTCCTAGAGAAGATAACATCAATGGAGAAATCATCAAAGCACTCGCCAGTAAAATCAAGGATATCCTGTATGAGATAATCAGAAAAAGCTACCAAAGCAGAACACTTCCAGAGGATTTTCAAAGGGGCATAGCGATTGTGATATCGAAGAAGACAAGGACTGAGAGACGTGAGGAGTACTGAACCTTGAGTCTAGTTTCACATGCATCAAAAATTCTCAAACACATGATATGCCAAAGAATGGAAAGAAAAATTTAAGAAAACCTCTCAGAAAACTAGTTTAGATTTAGGAAGAACAGGGAGACCGTACTCTGCCAGAGAGTAATCATGGAGAAAACAATACATACAAACAAGCCATTGTATGTCGTAGCCGTGGACCTGGAGAAAACCTTTGACAATGTTGAGTGGAACAAGATGTTCAGACTTCTCAAAGAGCTCGAAATGGATCATGACGACAGAAATAATCTTATCTACCAACTATACAGGAAGCAAGTTGTCACAATGCAAATGAGAGATGGAAGTCAGATAAATCCTAAAATTAACAAAGGAGTAGACAAGGATGCAACCTCTCACCAGCACTGTTCAACATGTACTTGAAGGAGGCCATAAGAGAAGCACAAGAAATTGGTCTGAGAGGAGTTCAGATAAACAGTGAAGAAATAAATATGCTCCACTTCACAGATGATATCGCAGTCATAGCTGGAAATCGCAATGATCTTCTAAGGTCACTAAACGTAATGGGCCAAGTTCTCCAGGAATACAACATGAAAATAAGTGACACAAAGGCCAAAATTCTAGCATGCTGAAGAGAGAAGCTGAATGCAGAAGAGAGGAGAGAAATTAGAGCAAATGGATTCCTTCACCTATCTCAGAAGCATCGTCATGTGGGATGGAATAAGTACAATGGATGGCAGTGAAGGCTTTTTGGGTTCTCTTCTGCATGTTCCCAATGTCATAGATGACAGTTTCGACAGCACTGCAGCTGTCTTCTTCAGGTCAGAAGTACTTGAAGGAGGCCATAAGAGAAGCACAAGAAATTGGTAAAGTCGAAGTAAATATAGGGGCCGTTTTTCTCGCCAATTCAGTGAGGTGTGCTGTCATTGGTTACTCTCTTCTTCTTTATGAAAACTCTCTTCCTGGCATTGGAGATGGTGTAACCATCTTCTCTGTTGATGCTTTCTAGCGTTTTTACGATTTCAATGTCCTACTTCCCCAGACTCATCAGGGAGGCCACTGAAATCGCACACACCGGACTACAAACCAGGAAAAAGTATGTGAAAACATTTGTGTGGAGCATAGCACTCAATGGATCAGAAGCATGGACCATTGGAAAAGCTGACCAGAAAAGACTAGAAGGCTTCAAAACTTGGTGCTGGAGGAGGATGCTGAAGATAAAATGGACGGACAAAACAAGAAATGATTGAAGTATACAGAAGAGGAAAGGACCATATGAAACACCAAACAGAAAAGAAGAACAAGATGGATTGGACACACCCTGAGACAAAGTAGGTTTGTGATGACCAAATTGAAGGTAAAATAGATGGAAAAGGCCCCCAAGGAAGACTCAGGAATAAGTTCATGGACCAAATAAAGAGGAAAGTACATAGGAAGAGATACCAGGAGGTAAGGGAACTAGCATTAAACAGGGAAGAGTAGAGGGCTACAGTCAATCAATCTTAGGATTGAACGACCAAAGAATATGAAAATGAATCAAGAGCAGGTTGATAGCATGTGTGTAGATCATGGAGTGAGGTCAGAGGAAGATAATTGGGGAAGTTTGAAAGAAGGAATTGTAGAGGTGGCAACTGCAATGGTTGGCATATAAGTGCAACCAAAATTAGAAAATTAGGGGTCACAGAGGGATTGATAATGGAGATGCAGGAGAGAAGAAAATAGAAGAGTGTAAACTTGGATCTTGGCAACAGGAAATTCAGGGTATTCAACAACAGGCTCTGAAGAGAAATAAAGAAAGCATAGTAGAGAGAACCAATCGATTTCTTGGAAAATTTTCAAAAAGAAGGAAGATAGTATGCTCTGTATAGGAATTAAAGCTATTGACAGTTGGTAGTAAAGGAAGGGGAGCAATGACAGAAAAGGTGATCTAGAGCCTAAAGAGATCCAGGAGTGGTGGAAGGAATATGATGATGATGTGCCACATTGAAACCGGGGTCGTCTTCAAGAAAATTTATGTGGAATAACAAAGTTCCTTCATTTACAATGTATAGTAAATTCAATGAAGTCACACCTGAGACAACTGAGCATGGAAGGGATACGTCAAAGAGCTCCATAATAAGGAAATAAGACGCTGTGGGTCGGATATAGAAAGGGAAGACAACACCAACAGAGATGGTATCAGACCAGGTATACTTAATAATGAAATTAAAAGAGCACTATGAGACATGAAAAGGAATGAGGCAGTGAGAATAGATAATATACCTACAGAGTTTCCTCCCTAATTTCCCAGCTAATATACCTAAAGAGTATGGGCCAGAACGGAAGAGGGAAACTCTTTGCACTAATTCATAGGATTTATGAGGAGGGTATGTGGCTGATGTACTTTGTGAAGATAACACTAATTCTGATGCCGTTGAAGAGCAAGGCAAGAACTTGCGAGGTGTACAGGACAATGACCTTAATTTCCCACACAGCCAAAATAATCCTTAGAATTATAAATAGAAGGCTGACGAATAACTGAGCGATGGGAAAATTGCACGCTCTAGGAGTGATGAGGATTCTAGTAGAAAGAAATCTAGAATTTGGGCAGGATGTTTTTGCTTGTTTTGTAGACTTTGAGAAGGCAGTTGAGAGGGTGGGCAAAATGAATAGAAGTGCTGAAGGAATCTATTGGAGGGACATACATCTCATCTGGAATTTTTTTATGAACCTGAGGGTGTGGGATATGGTAGCTGATGGAGAATCGGGTTGGGCCATGATAGGATGAGGAGTGCTGTAGGGGTACCCACAACTGTCGAAGCTTTTTAATGTGTACTCATAAGAAATGGTGAGGGATGCATGGGGAGAGATGGAGGAAGGAATATGGTAGGGGGGGAGCTGATGAAATCTGTGAGATTTGCCGATGATCATTGGTATGTCAGTCAGCACAGGGGTTACAGTACTTGATAAATGAATCAGAGGTGTTGTATGAAAGATACCTGAAGACAAATAATGAGAAAACAAAGTGGTTCTAGGAATAAGGAGGTGGGTTTGAAAAGAAGGGTGGAAGGGCACAAAAAAGAGCAAATTGACCAATTTACGCATCTGAGAGGTATTTCAGAGGAGAATGGGATATGTGGTAGGGACATAAGCAGTACAATTGCCCTCGGTAAATTAGCATTTTCAGATAAAAGGGAAGAAAAGTGTCTGAGAAGAGATGGCAAGAAGCAACTCTTTAGTTATCGAGCTATGACAACGCAAACATTTTGTCAGATACATCTTGCAGTCAACATGAAAATGCCATAAAGCAGCTGTAGCCATAGAAAATAACAAAGAAAAACAATTTAAGTAGTACATAAGAAATTTGTGTTTCTTTTCCTGCCAAAATTTACAAAATTTTTGTTCTCAAAAAAATAACAGTTGAAGAAACCAATCTTATTTTGAGAGATAAGAAAAACTCTTAAGATTAAAAAAATTAGCAAATTTTATTTTATTTTAAAAATTGAAAGCGATATTTTCCTATCTTAATTTTTAGTGGAGATTTGGCATCTTAAATGATACAGTTACTGAACTCATTGATCGATGGCTCTCTTCCATGAGGGAAGCTGGAAGTAATTAACCAAAAGAAATAATTAACCTTTTCAACCTAAGCTTACCAAGCTCACTCATTTCATGTAGGTACCAAAATGAATAACCAACCTCTAAAACCAAAATTTAGGTATTTTTGTGAACCATATGTGGTAAACATTCAAGCTTCAACAAAGATCTCTAGAAGATATTATGTAATATCATGGGCTGATTTCCCACCACAGGTGCTTAGTTCCATTGTTTAAGAAACTGATAGAACTATTTAAATCTTTTCTAATGGTAATCATTCCTTTATTAATTCTTGCTTATGTTGTCAATGCAATGAGTGTGAAAGCAAGGGCAAGGTTGCACATCTCCATAGACATGTGGCATGTTCCAGTGAAACCTTCAAAAGGACAATTGACTTCACTATGTAGAATGTGAAGCTACTCTTCATCTCTGTAAGTTTTATGATGGATATGCTATTGCCAACTACCAGGCATTGCTATATGACCTGTAGATTGCAGAGTTCATGATATTTTGTCTCAAGTTTAATGAGACCCTTATGAAACAGGCTCATTTCCCTTTGATCAAAATTCTTATGATCTTTGGTCAGCCAGATCTTAGTGAGCAAAGGAAATTGCCCCAACCATAGTCTAGTCATACAGCATCTTCAAGAATGATATGCCTTAAGGTTTTGCAGCCACAAGTATGCAGAATATTTTAAAGGAAGGCATGCATACATGTTAGGTGCAACAATGTCAACATTCTATGGAGGGATCTTGCCAAACAACAGGAGTTTAGTGAGTGGCTGAATGAAAATCATAATTTTCACTGATACATCTTATTTACTGGAAAAGCTCAGGTCCAACAATGGGGTATGAGTATAGATATAGTTCTAATTTTTGATCAAAATGAAACCCCCATGCCACTATAGAGAGGAACTTTCATTAGGGGTTCTGAGTTAATGTTATATTAGAAATACTCAGCCTTCAGGTACAAGGTACAATTATTTTAAGACTTTGTCTTACATAAGCAGTGTACCTCCCACATTTTTTCAAAACAATTTGCCTTCACTAAGCCTTACTTTTGCAGTTAGTCAAGAGACAGCAGATGTACTTACAATATGAAGGTGCCTTCCTAATAGTTTCTGGTCCATAGTCAGAAAACTCAATTAACAATTCCCTGGGTAAGTACAGGTATCCCCCGCTTTACACGAATTCGCTTAACACGATATTCGCTATTACACGATTGGTCCTCAAAAGATTGCTTTCACTTAAGTCAACCTAACTTCCCACTTAATTCAACTGCAGATGCGTTTAATACACTAAAACCTCCTTTTTCTTGAGTAACTAAGTAAGGAAAAAACGAGAAGAAAGATTCGATGTCATCTACATTAAGAATTTTAATGAATTAATTGGCCCTTAAAATCAAATCATCATTAGGGTTGAATGCTGAGTGTGTGCATGTGACATCTAAATCTGTCTTAGATGAAGGGCAGGCACTGTACTACCGGTGGAAAAATTCAATTCAAATACCGTACTCTGTGAAAAAAATCCATTATGAAATAAAAACAAACTTCATGTTACACATTTCATTCACTTTTGTTGAGCCCCGACCACGGCATTAATCTCTAAACATCGTTATGTGTTAAAGTGTCGGCCTCCACCGTATTGGTATCACAGGATCGCGTGAAATCAAACGAAGTTTTCATTTCGTCTCAGTACAAGGCATCCGCAGTGCCCATTTAGCTCAACGAATGTGAGCATTATATAATATGCTGCTGCTATAATCATATGATGTCCCAAAAACCTCGTGCTGAAGTGAAACAGTGAAGTAAATGGTATCAAATTACACGGCGAGTTGGATAGACAGTTGCCACAAGTGATGTCTCAACGGCACAACGCGGTATCTCATCAAATTCCGAGTGTATACACTCGGAATTTGATGAGGCGTATACGCCTCGGACAGTGGTTTTACTGTGTACAAATTCAAAACCTGTTATCAACTTTCCAGATATGAGTGCAAAACGTGTACAATCTGCCCCGAATGATGAACCTAGGAAAAGAAGTAGAAAGACTATTACGTTGGAAGCTAAGATGAAAGTGATAGAACGTTTTGAACATGGAAAGCACATCGCAGACTTTAAGCGTGCCATGGGTCTACATGAGGCCACTGTTCGGACAATTCGTTCCAACGCCGAGAAAACTAAAAATAGTTTTAAATGTGCAACGAGTATAAGCGCCGCAAAAGTGAATCGAACGAGGTCTGAAACCATGGAAAAAATGGAAAAGTTGCTATCACTCTGGATCGAGAGACAAAATCAGAACAGCATCCCGGTGAGTACGCTAGTCATCAAAGAAAAAGCCTTAAGTAAGGATATAAGCAAAGATGAAGAAGATGTGCAGTCATTTATTGCTAGTTCAGGATGGATCGACCGGTTCAGGAAGTGCTACAACTTTCATAATTTGAAAATTACTGGTGAGGCTGCAGTGGCAGATAAAGTTGCTGCAGAAAATTTCGTTGCAGTGTTGGCAAAAATCATAGAAGATGGTGGCTACAGTCCAAAATAAGAGATAAACATTGATGAAACAGGTTTAATTTGGAAAAGAATGCCATTCAGAACATTTATCTCTAGGATGAAAAAGTTGCTTCTGGGTTTTAAGCGGCCAAGGACCGTTGCATCCTTGTGCTAGGCGGAAATACAAATGGTGACTTGAAGTTGAAACCATTATCAGTGTATCTGCTCGCTCTCTCACTCTCTGCATCGCTCTGAAAACCCCCAGAACTTTGCGAAAATATTCAAAAGAGTTTCAACCGGTGATTTGGCACTCCAATACAAAAGCCTGGGTTACAAGTGGTTTATTTTTAGAATATTTTAAAAACCATCTGAACGAGGAAACTGAGGCCTACTGTGCAAAAAACAATTTTGAGTTCAATATTTTATTAGTTTTTGATAATGCTCCCGGGCACCCACCTCCCATTGTTGATTTTTCTGAGCACATCAAAGTCTTGTTCTTACCCCCTAACACTACGTCCAATATCTAACCCATGGACCAAGGGGTAATGGCCACATTTAAGGCACACTATGTCCGCAGAAACTTTTCAAAATTGATCGAAAAAACAGATGGTGGTGGTAAACAATCAGTGAAAGATTTTTGGCGTAAATTCAATATAAAGCAAGCTATTGACATTATCGCCGAGGCTTGGGCAGCTCTGCCGTTATCCTGTATGAATGGCGTGTGGAAAAATTTATGGCCTGATTGTGTACACTTCAAGGGATTTGACGTCGGTGAAAGTGTTTCCCTCTTGGAAGCCGATATCCCTAATTTCTCCAGGAAAGTTGGCTTTGAGGAAGTGAACGAAGAAGAGGTTGAAGATCTGCTCAATGCACAACACGAGATAAGCACTGAAGAATTAATTCACGTCCTGGAGAAATAAATTCGACAAGGAGGGTCTTGCAGCGACGAAATGTCTGAAGAATCTGAGACAGCTGTTCGAACTAAGAAACAACAAGGAAATGGTAAGGGCATTCTGCCTTTTAGAAGCACTTAAAATTATCGAAGACGGTGACCCAGATGAAATACGGAGTTCGAAAGTAAACCGCGAAGTAAATGCTGCAATTGGATGTTACTGGCAGATTTACAAGGAAAACAGCTGCAAAGCGAAGCAACTTTCCTTGGATGCTTTCTTCAAAAAAGCTGGAAGTTCCAGCTTGAATGCATCCAATTACCTAGCCGAGGACGACCCTGCGTCATCTAATGCATCCAGGCAGTAATCACTGCTCCAGAGTTTCCCGTCATCACTTCTCAGGTGTCTATAACATTCTCTACGTATTGTCGGGCCATCACTTTTTCAATGTGCATAGTTTTTTTGCTGTTAAATTGTCCTCACACTTCGTCCGTTCTACACTCGTTAGCAGAAATAGCGCCAATCGCTTTTCTTTTGTTTTCTTCTTCAATCTGTTGAGTTTAATTGTCGTAGTCGTGCTTTCTTTCAGGTTTATCCCTCCAATTCGTGAGTCCACCATCGTGAAATATGTGCTGTGCTAAGGATTCAGCGATTCACTCCCCTCACTTCAATGAGTAGCGAGGTCTTGCAGTCTTGCGCATATTATTAACATCAGGCACACCATAATTTCCGAAAATTGAAACAATAATAATGTTGCCTTTGGAATTTTGTAAATAATAATGTGTGTTGTTACTTGGCAAATAAACTTATATAAAACTTGCCAGCAGAGCTTTTCTAGGTCCAATTTTATTATTTGTCGTCCGTATCACCAATCAATTACACGGTTTATTATGGCTTTTAAAAATTCACTTAACACGAATTCATTTAACACGGCACTTTTTCGGAACGTATCTCTCGTGTTAAGCGGGGGATACCTGTAGTTATTTGGCCTCTATTGGGATTAAAAATGATCTCCGAGTTAGGTATCCTGATAGATTTAAGTTAAGTTTTGGCTCTGTGATTGAAAGAAGACTTTGGCAATGGAATTTAAATTCATATGCATCATGCATGTTGACTTCACATATTGAACATACAGATCAATATTGAAGAAAGCTGTAAAGAACCTAGCAGAGAAACATAAGGACTCACCCACAATGGTAAAATACATCACCATTGGTAGACAAGTTTAAGGAAATTGATTACAACTGCACGGTAAGGGAAAAGCTAGCATTTTTCTTATTTCTTTAAAGCCGTTATTCTCAACACCACTAAAGGGTTATGATATTATATTTTACTTTTTCTTACCCACAATAAATTCTCAAAAATATTTTGAATAATTCTAATGTGATGTAGGTATCTTATTTTAACACCTTATAATAAGGGGAGTTCACCTGAGAATAATGGATGCAATTGATTATTATAAGATAAAGGGGTAAAATAATATGACCAGTTTCTTAAGCAAGTGGAAAATGCTCCTGCAGTGGACTTATCCATAGTGATAATCTCTGCTTGAGATCTTTGTTGAAGCTTGATTTTCACTTCATTTAGTTTGCAAAAATTCCTTTGCTCTGGTTTTAGAGGTTGGTTATTCCTTTTGGTACTTGTGATGCTAAAGTTTATTATTACTTTTGATAAACTACTTCCAGTTCCACACATTGAAGAGAGCCATCGATCAATGAGTACATGTAACAGTGCCATTTAAGATGCCATATCTCCACTAAGTATTAAGATAGGAACATATCGCTATCAATTTTAGAAATAAAATAAAATTTGCTATTTTTTTTATATCTTTAGAGTTTTTCTTATCTCCCAAAATAAGATAGGTATCTGCAATTGTTATCTTTTTGAGAACAAAAATTTTGACAATTTCAGCTACTATTATGAAAAATAGAGTCAAAATGTGTAATTTCCAGAGGGAAAAGGAGCATACAAAGTCTTAAGAACAGCTTAGTTCTGTTTTTTCCATTAGTTTCTATGTATTCGGCTACTTTTGGACATTTTCATTGTGATGGCAAGAGAAAATGTTTGCGTTGCCATAGCCTGGATATCTTTGTGATAACTACCAGCAACCAATTATCACTGCCCCAGCAATTTACAATGGAAAATTGATAACAAAAAGTCATCAGGACCAAGAAATAAGCACATTGTATTGTCCACCCTTTTGTCATTCACTGCCAAGAAAATTTTTTTCCTCTGACTTTTTTATCGTGGGCATTGGTTTAAAACCATTTTTGGCCATTATTTATGAAACTAATCTTAAAATATGCTGGCATATCATAAACTTTATGTCACAAAGTATCATAAAATGGTATCACCTCGCAGTTCCCAAAGCATATGATTGAAAGTTGCCAATCATAGATTTGGCAAAATTTCTGCCCAGTTTATAAAATGAACATAACGCAAAGGCTGCATATTTTTGTATAAGAATTTAATTTGCTTCATCCACAGTCAGTAGAGATGAGCAAATAGTATGGACGATTAAGACAGGAGCTTGTTTCTTATATCTATGCAGTTTTGACAGCAGCCGGTCCAATTTATTTATAGCTCCTTATTTTATATCCAGCTAATTATTTTATGAAAAGTCATGCGAGGTCAAAGCTGGACTCCTTCCAGTTATAAAACGTCAAAGTTATGCATGTCGCCATAGCGTAATAAAATAGAACCTTTTTTTTACTCTAACGCCAAAAATAAGTCCAGAATTTGTATTTATAAAATATGCTACATATTATATGAACATATAATAAAATTATCTAAATTATGATTAACATTTTGTGCAAATCCCATGAACCACCTTGGAGTTATTAAGGCTTAAACACGAGTAGACAAGATTTTAGCGCAGACAAAACGCTTACGATAAAATAGTGACGTAGAGGACTTTTGCTGAAGTTTTACGAAAAGAGACTTCTGCTTTATCAAATACATCCTATCAAAAGCAAGGGTCCAATGAAGCAAAGGATGAAGGTTCTATGGAAGGCTCCAATGGTAAACCTATAAGAGTTGACTCCTTCATGATCCTGGGGATAAAGTAGGAATGCGTAACAATTTCAGGATAACCTTACAGCATAGAATAAACTACGAGAAAGAAGTTCTGCCACCCTGAACAATGAAACAGAACAAGCAAAATCCCTTGCTGGGGGTCACAGTGACATTCGGGTGGAGTCATTTCCTACCAGCAATACTAAAATTCTAAAACCCTTTGATCAGGCTGATATTATGCTGTCGTAAAGTTGGACTAAGCCTAAGTTCTTTTTACGTTGGAGGCAAATACGATCCTTATAGTGACGAATTTCAGGTAAGAGTTTTAAATTTTAAAATCCATGGAAAATAAAAGAACCCCAGAATTAACATAGGATTTAAATTGGGAATCTTTGCAGGAAAAAGCTTTGGCTTAAAATTGCTCGCGACACCCGATTTTTTTCTGATAGTGTCAAAAGGGAAACCATTTTAAATGCCCGGAAAATCTGGGGAAAGGGACGGTACGGTAGATAAACTACAACAGTCTCATAAAGAGTAACTGACCATTGAAGAATCGGATATAACGGTATAGACTTCGAGTGAAGATGGATATTGAGATGATGATTCGGATCCTAAAGAACCGAAGTTGACGGCTTTCGGCAACTGTTTTAGACAGGCAGAACATTTCTGCAGGTACCTTTGCAATTTTATCAATCTATTGAAAGAAGCTTGGCAATCAAGATGTGTATTGATGCAGCTGTATATCCATTTTGGGAACTCCTAAGGTTGTGGAAAAATCAGTTACAGCCTTGTTCACAATATTTTTCCCGCCAGCCTGTACTCCCGGTCAAGATATGAACTTGTCAAAATCACCAGATCATGAGTAGATAATTTTATTAATAAGCATTTCATCTTAGCTTCATTTAAACCGATAGATTACATAAAATAAGGGTCGTATAATAATCACCGAAAACTGAGTGCCAACATGCATGCTTTCATTTCTGCAACCTACCAATCTATCTACCAATGTAATGTCGTGCGGAATCTCATGAGCCGATCGCCGATTATAGGATTAGTGAAAATCAACTTATTTTGTATTGAAATCCTATTTTATACAAGTTATTATTATTTTTTTAGTCCTATGAAGAGAATTTGTGTCCCGGTGTGTCACTACACCGCATATACCTCCTAGTGGTGGGTCGCGGGCAACAGTAGCTGGCTCTCAAGGTAGTTCTTTCAGAAGGGATCCTAGCTTGTGCAGAATAGAGAAAGCGGGCCAAGGGTATTGCTATGCTTTGGTTTCTCTTGTGGCATACTGGCGAAAATGTGCCAAAACTGACCGGTAGAGCGCCATAACCATCAGCAGGGAACGCTGTACGTGGTGCGGGTACTGCGAAAGCTGATAACCTTGCATACTCCATTACAACTTACTGCTAAATGTCAAAATGTTGCCTCGGACAGCCGAAGCCACGATGGGCGGCGGAAGCTGAATAAGGTTGGCCCATCAAGATACGGACTAGAAATGAACTGGACTCTCGGTACTTGGAATGTGAGAGGAGTGTCTGGAAAGGAGCATGATTTGCTGAATGAAATGAAAGTGAGACGAATGGATGTTTTGTGTGTATGTGAAACTAAGCGTAAGGGGCGGGATTCTGCTACATTAGATGGCGGTAGTCTGGCATTGTAATCAGGAGTTGAAGATAATGTACACGGCAGTCAAGGTGTAGGACTCATTCTTAATAAGAGAGCTAAGTAGCTAGTAAGGAAGTACGAGTTAGTATCCCCCTAAATTGCTCTGGGTTCGCATGAAAGTAGGTATTAGGAGAGTTGTGATTGTGGCGTGATATGCACCAGTGGATGGAGAGAGTGACAGATGAGTTTTGGGAAAAACTGAGAGAGGTTTTGAATGAATGTGATCCTGGTGAGAGAATAATTTTACTAGGTGACACGAATGGGTGGGTTGGTGTGAGGCAGGATGCATCTGAGAGTGGTTGGGCCTTTTGGTGACCTCTGAGTGAATGATAATGGTGAAAACTTGGTGAGTGTGTGCTTGGAAAAAGGATTTTTTGCGTCGAATACATGGTTTAAACATAAGAGAATACATATGGTTACTTGGCAAAGGGGCGATTGTAAAAGCATGATTGATTTTATTGTATATGATGAGAGATTGAGAGAGTTAGTGTGGGACAGGCGAATGATGAGGGGTGCTGAATGTGGAACAGACCACTATTCGGTACATTCGGTTCGGCCATGTGTATGCGGTAAGGGCCCAGTCATCAGCACCCCCTTAGAAGAAGAATATGTGGCGCCCACTTTGGGAACCACTGGTTTAATTCCGTTGTCTCAGGCGTAACTTTATGGAATTTGCTCAGCATATTGAATGAGAAGTTTGTGACTTTGTGATTCCCCATTTATTTATTGTAAACGACCCGGGTTTCGACGAAGCACGTCATCATCAGGTACAAATATCCCAGAACACTTAGCATATATAGTCACAAACATAAGGGAGGGAGAGGAGGGGCGAGAGGGCGAGATGGAGGGTGACGTAGATTGGGGAGGATGAGTTGTAGGTAAGTTAGGTGTGGGAGAGGTATTGTCCTTCCTGGGGGGGGGGGGGTTTGGGTGGGAAAGGAAAGTTTGGGTTACTCAGTGCACTCGTGACTCAATGACCTGGGGTGGGGGGGCAGGAAAGGACGTTTAAGGACGGGTCGGTGGAACATGCTATGTGTGTGTGACTACCTAGAAGTTCCCAGGCTGGTGGTGGAGGGGTGGGGGTTAGATGGTGAAAAAGAAGTTGTTAAGGTGAGGCTGGGAGGAAGGTCCAAAAGGGGGGCATGACAATAAAACAAAAATTCATTTACAATTTTTTTCTTGGCGCTTAACCCTTTTTAAAATCTCTAGTTGTTCTAATGCATCTAATCTTTGTCCTTTCTTTTCCCGGTGTAGTATTTCTGGTATGAAACCACTCTTGTGGTTTTCTTCGATGAGGTGTTTCGCAAATAGCAACGTCAAGTCCTTGTTCTTGGCACACGTTTCATGTTCCTTAATTCTCTCTCTGAATTTTCGCCCAGTTTGGCCAACATAGGCAGCACCACATTCACAAATGAGCTTGTATACTCCACTTTTCTCTAACGGAGGAATTTTGTCTTTGGTATGGGACAACAAGTTTTTTAGGCACTTTTTATTGTAGAAAGCCACTTTCACTTTCATCTTCGGCATTTTCCTACATAACCTCATGGATAGGGAACCTAGATAGAGGCAGCATCTCCATTTTGCACTAATCACTTCACTTGGTTGGGACCTGTAAATATTATCTCTGGCTTTTCTGGACATTTTATTACGATAAAGTTTGTTGATTAGATTTTCTGAGTATCCATTGTTAACTGCAATTCTTTTAATGGTATTAAGTTCCTTTAGAACCATGGACTCGGACATAGGAATTAACCATCTAACCCCCCCCTCCACCTCCAACCTGGGAACTTCTAGGTAGTCACACACACACATAGAATGTTCCACCAACCCGTCCTTAAACTTCCTTTCCTCCCCCCAACCCCAGGTCAGTGAGTCACGAGTGCACTGAGTAACCCAAACTTTCCTTTCCACCCGAAACCTGAAAATTGTACCTGATGATGACGTGCTTCGTCGAAACCCGGTTCGTTTACAATAAATAATGTGGAATCACAAAGTTACTGCTTCTCATTCAATATGCTAAGCAAATTCCATAAAGTTACGCCTGAGACAACAGAGACTATTCGGTACTCTCCAACGTGAATCTGGGCAGAAAGTGGGTGCCAAGGAAGAATGTTGCGCGTAGGCAGTTGAGAGTAAAAGTGGAAAGGTTGCTAGACAACAGGTAAGAATGCGGTATGGTTGCATGCTTGAGGATGCTCTATCGTTGAAGCAGCGAGAATGGGACGAGTATATCAGAAACGAGAATGTGAATGATGCGTGGGAGTGTTTAAAAGGAATGATTGTGGAATGTGCTAATAGTGTATGTGGAAAAGGGGTGGTAGGAAGAACGAAAGGTGATGCTTGGTGGAATGAAGAAGTGAAAATTGCAGTCAGAGAAAAGAAAGAGGCGTACAAGGATATGATTGCTGCCAAATCTGAGGAAGAGCATACTACGGCAAGTGAGATTTATAGAAAGAAAAAGAATGAATGCAAAATCGTGAAAGAGAGCTAAGAAAAAATGCGTGCGGATGAAGCTAACAAAATGCAGAGTAATTTTGAAGGTAATAAAAAGCTGTTTTGGAAGTGGGTAAAAAGGGCTAAGATTGGTGAAGGTAGGGGAATGAATGCGGTAAAGAACAAAAGTGGAGAGATCACATGGGACGAGAGCAATATCAGGGACTCCTGGAGGGAGTATTTTGAACAACTGTACAATAATATTGCAGGCATTGAGGATGAGCCTTGTGAAGTGGTATGTGAGAGTGTGATTATGGAAAAGAATATCAGTGAGAAGGAGTTCACAATCGCTGTGAGAATATTGAAAAACGGGAAGGCTGCAGGCATAGATGGGATATCTAGTGAAATGTTGAAGTGTTGGTGTAAATTACTAATTTGTAGGCTGCGTGAACTATACAATTTATGCTTACAGGTTTCTGTTGTTCCAGCGGATTGGAAAAATGCTATCATCGTTCCGTTGCACAAAGGGAAGGGAGGAAAGACCGAATGTAATAATTATCGGGCCATTAGTTTATTGAGTATCCCGGGAAAAGTGTTCATTAAAATATTAATCGAAAGAGTGAGGGATATTACTTCTGACAGATTATGGGGTGTGCAGTGTGGGTTTATGCCTGGGAGAGGATGTAGTGACCAGCTTTTTGCAATTCAGCAAGTGATAGAAAAATGTATGAGCGTCCGAAAGAAAGTGTACTGAGCGTTTGTCGATTTAGAGAAGGCATATGACAGAGTAAGTAGAAAGAAGTTGTGGAAGTTGCGTTTTGAGAGAATATGGAGTGAATGGGCAGTTATTGAATGTTATGATGGCGATGTATGACAATAGTAAGGCAAGTGTAAGAGTTAACGGAGCTCTGAGTGATTGGTTTGTAATAAATTGGGGTGTAAAGCAAGGATGCGTAATGTCTCCATGGCTGTTTAATGTATTAATGGATAAATGTGTTAGAGACGCATGTAGTGAAAACGACGGTGTTTTGATTGGGAATGTAAACGTGCGAGTTCTTCTATATGTGGATGATGCTGTTTTGATCTCAGACAGTCAACAGGGATTACAGAAGCTCCTAGATGAGTTTAGTGTATCAACGGAGAGAATGGAATGGAAGGTAAATGCGTGCAAGACTAAAGTAGTAGTTTTTGATAAGGAGAATGGGGAGAATAACTGTAGGATGAGGGCGAATGGTGAAGTAATTGAACAGATGGATGATTTTGTGTACTTGGGTAAGATGTATGCGAAAGATGGAAGAATAGAGGAGGAGATAAAGAGACGTGCGAATGCTGGAAGGAAAGTGGTAGGTAGCATGTGGAGCATATCAAGGAATGAGTGCTTGTCTAAGGAAGCGAAAATTGCCGTGTACAAAAGTGTACTTCTTCCCACTTTGCTATGTGGTAGTGAAACATGGGTATGTCAGGATAGACATAAGAGTAGACTAAACGCCGTGGGTATGAGTTATCTGAGGAGTATTTGCGGCAAAAGTAGGATGGATAGGGTCAGGAATGTGTGGGTGATGAATGAATGTGGGTTAGATGCTCCAGTAATGGACGTGTATGAAAGGAGTGCGCTTCGTTGGTTTGGCCATGTTGAGAGAATGGATGAGAGTCGAATAGCGAAACAGATATATAAGAGTGAAATGAATGGTGCGAGAGGGAGGGGTAGGCCGAGAAATTTGTGGTTGAATGTGGTTGAGAAAATTCTTAGGAGGAGGAATATTAGGAGTTTTTAAAACAGGAGGGCATATATCAAACAGTGTATAGGTTAAATGAGGCAATAGAGGTTTGCAAGGATAGGTCAGTATGGAGGAAATTATTGAAGCAGAGTTAGGTGTACAATTATGAATTAATGAGTGAAACATTCTGACTGTGCCTACCCCGGAAGGGAACGGCGTGATGGGTATGTATGTATGTACGTATGAAGAGAATTTAAGTTACTACAGCGTGTGCTCATTATAATTCATGGGTGACAAACACTTTTTCGTTCGCATTTATATGTTTGAATCTAGTAAAACATGAAAAATCACGGAATCTCTCGAACTTCTACTTCTACTTTGTACCAGATGTTTTTGTAAGAGTGCTCGGTTCTATATTTTCACCTGTGAAGCTAGAAAGAAGCCTCTCGTTCTGTTCGCAGTTACTCATGAATTCAATCGTTCGGGTGGTTCGGCCGGTGTGCATATGAAGCGATGAATGAATGACGACACGGAAGCCGTCTGCCGGAGACAGCCGTTTTCGCGGGCTCCCCTTCCAACCACATTTAAACACTGATATCTCCGCCAGTTCGGGGAATTTCGCTGGGAGAAACGTTGGAAATGATCGTTTGTGATGGCCCCCTGCAGGATGCCATTATTTTAAAATATCATGATTAACCCACAGTGTACTTTAACAGCACGGGCGCTGGAGGATGGGGGAAAGAGAGCTAAAAGTAGAGCTGTCGAAATCGATTCGAATCGACTCGAATCAGGCTTAATTCGATTCGATTCGCCTGCGAATCGGGATGCATCTAAACCGAATGATCCGAAATATTCCAATCTGATAGATTTGTCTTCGAATCGTTGCATGCATTCAAACATGGCGCTCATTCCAAAAATGGTGCGCCGTCCGTTTAGACGATGTTTTCCTCACGCGAAACAAAACTTTAAATGATCACATGTTATTCTGTGCTATTCTTTGGGCCACTATTTAGATGCATAAGCTGTAAGGCCATGAAATATAGTGAAAATCTATATTACTTTAACTCTGCATAAACTTTTTCATTTTATTTAGATTTTGAATTCGATTCGCAAGCGAATGTTTTTAGGGTGATTCGATTTGCTACCATAATTTAAAAAAAATCATTTCGATTCAATTAGAAATGTTCGGGAGATTCAATTCGGTTGGATTCGAAATGAAAATCCCTGGTTCGCACAGCAATGGTTAAAAGGTATTGGAACACATGGGGAGAGACAAAGGCAGTTACGTGTAAGAGTTGCTTAGTCTGGGGACGTGGTGGGGGCTGAAAGGTGGATAGTTTAAACCAGAAATCATAACATTCCCACTGTTTTGTAATAACAATTACTAATATCTCCGGAGCATCCCTTTTTAGTCCACTAGGTGTAATGATTTTGGATAAAAATCATTGACGAGACCGCTCTCCCACAGATGCTTTGTAAACTTGGAAAATCGGAAGCATCTTTCGTGTTCCCTGGCTCTTGTCTTCAGCCCTCGAACTGTCTGGCCGAAGGGATCGGGTTGGTGTGGTGGCTAGAGTACTGGCTAACCATACGGGCGGCCAGGGTTCAAATCCCTGCAGAGGTGGATGATTTTCAGAGGAAACCCAATCCCTACTTCAGTGTCTTGTGGAGGGCACTGTGGAGGGTACAGTACGCCGTCTGTCGGATGAGACGTTAAGCCGTGGTCCCCTTGACGCCTTTCGTTACATCTACATCTACGTCATACCCTGCAAGCCACCCAAAGGGTGTGTGGCAGGGGGTGCTTTCGCACCAGGCATGCATGAATGATATGGTAGAACACCGACATTACATTAAAACCCGCGTACCACACATGCAAAGCGCCAATTACAAATCTAATACCCAAGAAACATTCTATCTCCAATCGTTCTAACATGCAAAGGATACAAAGACTACTACTACAGATTCAAAATATCATGCATAAATAAGAACATCATTATTTACATCATGCATAAATAAGAAAGAGGAGAATATGATGAGAAAGATTAACTGCCTGCCTATTGTCAATACTCGAACTATTCATGACGACGATCACAGCTGTTATGGTCCCGAATGGTACGCGGAAAAAATGACATTTTATACCTATCGGTTCTACAATCTAGCTCTCTAATTTTATTGGCGCGATCTAATCTGCCGTAGTACGAAGGGGTTAATAGTATGTTTTTTACGTCGTCAGTAAAATGATTTTCCTGAAATTTATTTAGGAGGTTAAGCCTATAATTTAATCTACGCTGTGATAGCGATTCCCATCCTAATTCTTCTAACAGTCCAGACACACTAGCCAACTTATCGTAGCATCGTTTCACAAACCTAGCTCCTCTTCGCTGGACGCGATCTAACTCTGATATCAACCCCGTTTCGTATGGATCCCATACACTAACAGCATATTCCAGATGAGGCCTAACGATTGAAAAATAACAACGTTCTTTCACTTTCTCATCACATTTTCCGAGTACTCTCTTGATAAAGCCTAGCTTCCTATATGCTTGACCGCATATTTCCCTAATATGTTTTCCCCAAGATAGGTCGTGACTAATTGTGACTCCTAAGTACTTAACAGACTCGGCGTGAATAATTTCTGTATTTTTAATTCTGTAAGCCCTAACTGGCCAATCTCTCTTTTTCCAAAAGCTGACTGCTACGCACTTTTTTATGTTTAGTTCCATCTGCCACTATTCGCACCAAGCATGAATAGCAAGTAGGTCAATTGTTAACGAGTCGCTATCTTCGGAATTGTTAATATCCCTATACACAACCGCGTCGTCTGCGAAGAGTCTAAGCTTACTTTTAACGACGTTACTAATATCATTAATGTACAAGAGAAATAAAAGTGGACCAATTACACTTCCCTGAGGAACACCCGATGTAACGCTGTGTTTGACATGATACCGTCTATGACAACCCTTTGTTCCCGCCCATGTAAGAATTGATTAATCCAACTAATAATGTTTTTATCTATTCCATATGCTTCTAGTTTTGAGAGCAACTTAACGTGAGGTACCTTATCAAAAGCTTTCCTAAAATCGAGGAATGTCGCGTCAACTTGAACATTATTTTCACCCGAGAGCAATATGTCATGAACGAAGAGGGCCAATTGGGTTTCGCAAGATCTACCCTTTCGAAATCCGTGTTGGTTATTTATTAACAATTCCTCCCTATCTAAATGACTCATAATGGAGCTTACGATTATGTGTTCAAATACCTTACACGAAATGGATGTGAGAGAAATAGGCCTATAGTTACTAGGGTCTTCCCTGTCGCCGCTTTTGAATATAGGTGTGACATTTGCTACTCTCCAGTCCTTAGGCACTACATGATCTACTAAAGATTTGGTAAATATTAATTCTAAGTAAGGCGCTATGTCTGATGCCATTGTTTTATATACGCGAGCAGGTATTTGATCTGGACCGGGGGATTTGTTGGGGTTAATATTTTTTAGCTGCTGTTCTATGCCGCGACAATTTATAATAATTTCAGGCATAAATGTTTGGGAACGAACTGGCTGCGGATCGAAAAGATGTGGTGTATAAGTACTGAAAATGCTTTTGAAGAATGAGTTTAACGAATTGGCTTTTTGTAGACTGTTGGTTATCTTTTCCCCTTTGATATTCTTAAGCGTGTGTACTGTTGATTTATTTCCTTGAGTGTCCCTAACATACGACCAAAATGCCTTGGGATTATCGTTCAATTGTTCTCCCAGTAATTTACTTTTGAAATCAGCTAACGCCCTTCGGCACGCTTTTTTTGCTAAGAGTTTAGATATTTTGTAATTTTCGGTGACTGGGTATAGTATTTCGGAGGATTTGTTAATTTTTGCCCTTTTTAACCTATCATGACATGTTCTCTGGTGCTTTAATGTTTTTCTAACCTCCGCGTTATACCACCTAGGCTCTGCATTGGCTCTTTTCCATTTACTTGGTATGTATTTGCTAACTACTGATCGTGTAACGTTGAGGAAAGTATTCCACAAAACCTCAGTATTACTGTTGATACTTATTTTTTGAAAATTAGTAAATGACTTTTGGAACTCTCGTTTCATACCTTCGTAGTCAGCCTTATTATATAAGTAGATTTTTCTTTGTGGATTATGTTTCTTGATCATGCTCACGGAAAAATTAGCTTTAACTATCTTGTGGTCGCTTATTCCCTTATCCGTACCTATATTTACAACCATGTGTGGAATATTTGTCGCTCATCTATATATATATATCTATAAAGATCAAGTGTATTTTTCCCTCTAGTTGGAGCAGTGACTAATTGATGTAGTGAGTGAGATGTGAATGTATACAGGAGTGACTCACAAAGGTCTTTGTCTTTCCCCCCAGTGATAAAACTGTACGTGTCCCAGTCTATGGACGGAAGATTGAAATCCCCACCGATTATAATATGTCAGTCGTTTTTTTGAGTGGTTAATTTACTGAGTTGACTTTCTAGTCCTAATATTGAGGTTATATGGGTATCTGGTGGTCTGTAATATGCGCACACATAGATTGTTTTTGCTTTAGGATTTTGAATGGAGCACCATACGCTTTCTACCTGGTCGTCGGAAAATGACTCCCTCCTACTAATATAACAATCCTTCACTGCAATAAAAACTCCTCCCCCGGTCCTTTCCACTCTATCTTTTCTATAAACTGTGAAATTTTTTGGGAATACTTCATTATCTGCGATTTCGTTACACAACCAACTTTCCGTCCCTATAATTAAGTCTGCGTCAGTAGTTTCAATTAGATGGTAGAAGTCAGCTACTTTATTCCTTAAGCTACGGCAATTAACTACCACGAGAGAAAAGGATTTATCAGTGAGCGTATTCCCGGAATGTGTATTCTCATTACAACTCGCTTTCTTAGGTATATTCAAAGTTACATTACTGCTATTTTTTGAAACTGGCCTCTTACTGTTCTCTTTAGACTTAACACTTTCTTGGATATTTTTTCTATTAAATATTGTTCGCGATGGTACCTGATTCGACCCATTCGTTAAGAGCAGGCTAATGCCGACGCCGGGTTTCTATCCACCCTTCCTCCCTTACATATGGCGGAAATGACCATAGCTGTCGGTCGCCTCCCCAGATATCCAATCCAATCCAGTCTGGCCGAGGCACATCGCATTGCATCAACTCCGTAATTCGTCCAATTCTGCAGAACATCTGATGGAGGCGCATCCACGGGGAAACAATGATAATTGGGTCACACCAGTGGGAGCGAAATGACTCACGAGGCTTGATTTAAGCTCGATAAAGATAAATCCATGAGCCACGGGCCCTCCAGGAGTTTTAGGGAATCTTTATGAGTCACCGCCTCAACGAAGTTTGCTCGCGGACTAACACGCTCCTCCGCCGAAATAAGATAAGGAGGCCGATGAGGCGGAGGGATGTGTGCGAGAAGGAGGGAGGAGAGGGAATAGAAGGGGGTAGGGTGGGGAAGGAACGGGCAAGAGAGTGGGCTCCTCAAAGAGGTTGACATACGTGTATGCCCGAGGCTAGGAGATTTTCGGGCTGACGAAAGTTCGTCATCTTGTTCTTTTTTTACACTATTGTTATTGAAGTGGACTTCCTTTCTTCTAGCATCATAAAAGCCATGGGGGAATTAGCTAAGACAGCAAAACCAATCTACTATCAGCGATAGATTTGAAAATAAATGACCTCTATACTCGCTGCCTCGTTTTAAACATTACTATAATTCCGTGAATGTCGACGGTTCTTCACAAGCTCTTTTGTAACAGAATAACATTATCCACCGGAGTTTTATGAATTACCGAGCGACGATAAAATAAAAATTTTGACAATACCGGGACTAGCCATCGAGTTACCTTGACGGAGACACCCGCAAGAGACAGAGAGACTCGAGCCCGGATACCTCGATATCACGCCGAGCGCTTTAGCCAGTTATGCTACCGAGGCGTCCTCCTCCGTGCATTTTTGTGGGTATTAAAGGAACAAGGTGCTCCAGATTGTTGGGCATACATCTACATACTACCCCGCGAGCCGCCGCATGGGCGTGTGGCAAGGGGTGGTAGGCCACCAACCGTGCTAAGATGAAAAGTTTTGGAGGTGAAATGGTAACATGTCCTATGAGAGTGTATTTGTGTGCGGAAAGAACGTGTTTTTGTACTTATCTGTTCGGCAGTGTATCTCTCTTATTATATCGCGTCTGTCAGACCTAGAAATGTAGTGAGGCGTCATGATAATATTCTCTGAGTCGCTCTAAAACACACCAGTTCTGAATATCTCAAGCAGCCTAAGCCTAGCGTGCAGCCTCCGAGTCTCTAAGGGCTCCCACCTTAATCCCTCTAACATTTGTGTAACACTACATGTTCGTTCGTAGCAGTTTTTAACGAAGCGTGCTGCTTTTCTTTGTATTTTGTTAATTTTTTTGGTTAAATCTTTATGACCAGGATCCCAAATTCTCGCGGCCTATTCGAGGTGTGGTCTAACCAGAGTGAAGTAGCATTTCCCTTTTACTTTTTCATCCGAGGACCTTCCTATTATACGTTTAACAAAACCTGGTTTCTTTAATGCTGTGCCGCATATGTTTTGTATGTGTGTTCCCCACGATATATCTGAAGTTAAGGAAATTCCAAGATACGATGTAATGAGCAGTCCAATGCTTACGCTAGGCGCCAGTCCGCGAGGATGAAGCCAATCTCGGAAGACAATGAGGTGATTGCTCTTTTTCTGGCAAACAGAACATTGGGACTAGCCAAGGTGTTGCCACTATAGAGTCACCCGCTTATGCACATAAATACAAAGAGGAAAAATCTTTCGCGTCCCTTCCCATCTCAACTTCTTCGGTTGTAACGAAGCGAGTGCCGCGGAAGGGTCGGACAGGTGGAGAATAACAATCCGTTTACACGGAAGTCCTCTGATTATCTCAGTCGGCGGCGACAAAGAGCGCAAAAATGATATGCAAGTGGGGTAGGGGACGGTGAGGAATTACACAAACGACTATCGTGACCGAGGCTTTATTTCCGCGCCTCTGTGACGCCATATGTGGATTCTTGGAAATTTGTGGCCGCGGGAAACGACACACAGGCAAACGGAAGGATTGGGAGTGTCAGCCATGGATTTAATTAGCGACTTATCAGCGTTAGCAGGCTTGCATGGTTTGAAGCAGTTGTCACGTCGAATTTACGGTTTTCTCGTCTTCTTACTTCTCGCTTATTCTTCCACGGACATAGCGGTACAGCTGGATGTATAAGAAGACGACCTTTTCCGATGAAACGCGTTTCCTCTTTTATCTTGTAGGTACAAGCCAGGATGTGAAACTTTACTTGAACTCCCTTATTGCTTATTGCTTTTTGACTTGCTGCCACTAATATCGTCCGAAGTCATTTGTGTGACATAATTATACAGATCCGACCGAGATCTTTCGTTTGGCACCAAAATGCAGAGCGTTAGCCACTGTCGGTCGATGAGCAGCGAGGAATTTTTCGCCCGCGCCCTTTTTGGCCGCCAGTCTCCGCGGTTCCCCGTCCGTGCATTGCAGATGCCGTCTTCGAAGAGAGGGAAATCTTTTTCTTCTCAGGTTGTGAATGGAGCCAATGGTTTGGGTATTTAATGCGGCCGGTAGGCATTTTAGGAGACCAGAGTGGTGAGATGAGTTGTTTGATAGATCGTTGGATGGATAACGAACAGTTTGTTGAGCAGGAGATGATCAAGGAGGAGATTGATGGAATATTGCGCTATTTCGGGATACAGATGCTAGAAATGGACCAGGGAGCATAATCAATTTTTCGAGAGAGGATGCTGAGCCAAGTTAGGAGACGGACGAGCTTGGAGTCGGCGATAGTGGACCAGATTGGAGAGGCATAGAGGGTTGTGGTGGAATGATGAAGAGAAGGATGGTAATTCAATTATTTAGAGAGGCGACACTAATTCAGGAAAGGAGGGGTCTAACGGCGTATTTCGTCTTATTAATTCTGAGGAGGATATATTCGAGGTGGTTACTGAAGGAGATTTTGTCATCGGGAACGAATCTAAGAAAGGTTAAAACTAAGCATTGACGAATGAATATTTTGTGGAGGGTGAGGGAAGGTGATTTTTATGGGAGATTTAGAGAAGCAAACTTGAGTACATTGTCAGAGTCGACAGAGAGACGCCATAGGTCAAGTCAGTTCTCAATGAGATACAGGTGGTCCTGGAGATCATCCACATTTTATCGGGCCACGCTTATCTCTCCCTAGTCTAGCCTCCCCCGTGCACGGCCAACGTTCCTTCATCCACTCCAGGGCTGTAGAGGGCTCACGCCCGAAGCAGTGATATAAGTGTACTACATACCTGGAACTGGAAGAGAGAATATTCCTGGTACACAGGACTGGCATCGGTTGAGGCAATCCATAGCAAAGTGCCAAGCCTGCGGGACAAATTGAAATAATTCTACCGAAGTGGCATATTTTTATGAATAGGAATTGGCTCCAAACTTTCCGGTAAGTCTCATAACTTTTTCATTTAAATTCAAATTTGAGAAAAGCTTTGATTTATTCATACATCTGCGATAAAATAATACGATATTATATTTCACAGTTGTCATTTCCAGCTTGGCGGTGGCCCTTACATGCGGAGGAACATGCAATGCGTGGTGGATTCAATGATCGTAGTAGTGGCATTTTGAGGCTTCAAATTCAGTTTGCGCCCACCGCCATCTTGCTTCTCCCAGCCATTTTGGATTTCCCCTGGCTCTCCGCTTTTTCCCATGCCTCCGGCGTCGTTGCGGGTGCGAATGGGGGTGGGAGTGGGGTGGGGGCTGAATCGTGAAAGGAAACATGTCGTAGTGACGTTTTCAGGGCGTTTTATTATTTTATTTCTAGGCTATGGATACATAATATTATTTTATTTTGTTTATATGCAATTTAGCAGCATACTGTAACAATAATGTAAGGTCATAGCTGGGAACGTTTTCCAGGATCCAATTCCGTAATTTGGCGCAATGTTTTGCCGCGCATGCGAATTTCTCCGTCTGGTGACAATCGAGATTGCACTTCACATCTTCGACTTTATCAAGCCATTTAAGTCTCGGCGTGTTAAAAAACCTCTCCATCTCAATAATGGGATAATCGATAAGATCCGTAAGTGCTTTACATTTTTCAGTACCTTTCGCGAAGATGTACTTGTATCGTCGCGTTGCATTTTTTAGAATACTTTCTAATTGATCATATGACACATTCCCCATACTGGCATCGATTCCATGATGATGTTCAATAAGCCACTTGTTCGTTATATTATTTAGGTCGAATTCGGGAGGAATTTTGAAGACCCACGACCTTCGCAGTCCGGTTGCCAAATCTTCCACAGCCAATTCTCGAATCACAATCGTGTTTTTTCCCAGTTAATGCGCTTGGAAATCGATAATAATTTAGCCCACCCGTCTACATGAAGTGGATCTATAAGGAAGTATGTGATTATGTCGGTAGTTTGTTCCACCCCAAATAAAATCTTTGTTTTCTGTACTCCCAGCCTTTGAGCTGCATGTTGGAGGGGAAGAAAATGTTCGTCTAGCTGATAGCGATGCTGATCGGCTACTTGTACTGCAATCTGAACATTCTCTAGAATATTCGCTAACGCTCGCCATTCTAATTCGTTCAATACGATGATCGGATCACCCCGGATGGAGAAGACTGTGTGAAGTTAAGTCGAATATTTTTTATCGAACGTGACGGAGAAATTCGGGTTCGCGACACCTTTTGGTGCGTCTTCAGAGGGTACACCAGACTTCAAGTTGTTACTGATGAGTTTTTCGTTGTGGACCAAGAGGTAGAGGTCGTTGGCAAAGAGATCAATTCCAATTGACTTGTATGATATCCTCGCGTAGGCTGAACGTCCTAGCTCCCAACCGATGCGAAGGTGTTAGTCGACACTCAGGTAAGCTCCTAGACAGTAAAGGACTTTGAAGTCTTCCAAGGGAGAAGAAAGTGTGATGTGAGGAAGAGGAGAATTATTCGTAGGTTGAGGAAGCTTTTTCTCTGATGGACTACTTCTTCGTTTCCTTATAGGAGGTTCCTCTCTGAGCGACGTCTGTGCACGCACTGATCGATCAACGTCTCTTTTTTTAATCTCATGTATCCCCCCTTCTCCTTTAATCTTAACTTTATTTTTTGTCGGCTCTGCGTTCGTTGTCTTCTTAGGATCTACAGGCTGCTGCTTGCTGACGGGGAGAAGCACGACCGCACCTTCCGATGACTGCATGATGACTAAACAAGTCTCTGTTTTCTCCACAACGCAGTTGATGTCGCAATGACCAATAGCTTTTCACAACGTCCAAAGAGCTCTCACGTGCTCTCACTTACACAACACGTTTTAAAACGTGACCGCGTTCGATATATTTCATTCCACACACTGGGGAAACATTTTCATGATAAGTGCGATGGATGGAAGCATTCGTGCGATGGATAGAAGCACTCTTTGTTACACTAAGTTAACTAAGAATGCATACTCGTTGTATAAGGGATCTGAGGGTGCTGCAGGATTTGATTTCAAAAGTGCTTACGATTATACCATACCAGGGAGAGGGAGAGCTCTCGTGAAAACGGATCTGCAGATTGAACTTCCTCGAGGATGCTATGGTAGAGTGGCACCGAGGTCCGGTTTGGCTTTGAAACATAGAATCGACGTTGGAGCTGGAGTCATTGATGCCGATTATAGGGGGAACGTTGGAGTGGTCATCTTCAACAACTCCGATGAGGATTTTATCATTACTTCAGGTGACCGCATCGCTCAGCTCATTTGCGAAGTGATTTTATATCCAATTAAGGAAGAGGTGATTGAACTGGGTGGAATTGTGAGAGGATCAAGTGGATTTAGATCATCTGGAGTGAATTGAAATGTTTTTTTTTGTTATTACAATAATAAAATTCTTGCTTTTTTTCATAAGTTTTGCAATTTTTTCCTCACTTCGAAGTTTCTACCATTGCGCAACAAGTTTGAGATTTAGGATGACAGCGGCGCTTTTTCCGACCACTTCCAAAAAAACGAGAAAATAGCAAGACTACGCGACAATCGTTGACATGGTGGTGGGATAAGATTCGGGTGAATAGGGCAAGGGTGTGATTGGTGGATTTGAAAAGTACATGCAGACAGCAGACCTCTCCACATAAATCAGATTTGAAATTTTGTAATCGTGTAGAATTTGTTTTTACAGAGGGAAATCGATTGAGGAAGGTGAGTATGTCGGGTATGAATGGAGGAATGGCGTAGGAATCGAAATATTCAACGCTTTTATGATTGATGACGTTCACTGCAACTCAATGTATTCCAGGGCGGAAAGGATCGAAATTGACTATGTAAAATCCACGTTTGATGCTTTCTTTAGGTAACATATCGGAAGCAAAGACACCGTGAAAATAATCGCGCGTATATCGATTATGTTTTAGAATTCGGAAGATTTCATGAGTTTCCATGACTCAAAACTTCTACAGACTAAACCCGATTCAAAGTAACTTCTCTATTTTTATTTATTAAAATTTCAGAATCGTATTCCGCGTATGTTAGGACAGTTACAGCTTGAGGTAGAGCCGTCTTGAATTTACCATGCAAACGTATATTTCCAACGCGGGAAGGAGAAACATGATCCTCGCTCACGGAACGATCACGAGTGAGATTCCAAGCCATGATAAAATACCCTCGTTGAAACATTTCCATGGTTACTAGATTTCCTGAATCACTGCGATGTAATCCCAAGGTGGAAAGCAGTTGACGATAAGCGGACGTGCAATACTTATTTGAGGGTGTGTCAAAATCCATCTCCATACGATATTCTAGCTCATTTATGAAAACTGAACAATAATACATACTATAATGATGAAAGTTGAATGGGTTTGCACTTTTTTCCGACGAACGCACTGTCATTTACCATAACGGCGATAAGTATATTTGGAATCCCGACCTAATATCAAATTATTATTTTTAAACATTGTACTGCTTGCGGGAATTGTGAACGCTTTCATTTCCACGCGTTTGTAGGGTAACACTCGATAATCCTTTTGTTGTGAAAATATGTGCATGTGCCAGCAAATGGCGTGATCAACGTCGTAATGAGTAACTTTCAGTGTAGCGTCCTCAATTTTCAAAGCACCTTTTTCTTCCTACTTCTGCATCAAATAGAATTCAGGTTTTGCGAAAGATATTTCAACGTTAATATCAACATTGTTGATAAGCAGTTTGGATTGATGTATCACATCCGCATGGAGTGTTCCTTCTATTTCTATAAGCTGGCTATTTTCCAACTACTTTTGCCTACTCTTGTACCCTAGGTTTGTGTCAGAGACGTCTAAATTAGGTCCAGTATCAAGTGCCCATCCGAGGCATACCAAATGCGTTCGAGATGCATCAGTACCTAAATTCAACAGGTTTTCCAAATAACTTCGGTATGGATAATATTCCGAAGTTGTCACTTTCGTCCGTTTAGGTAAATGCTGCAACTTTCAAACAAGGAATGCAGGATGTTATTTACTATTCCCGGCTGGTCAGTTACCTGAGCTGTAAAAGGTTGTTTTGCTTCATTTACTAGCCTAATTTTAAGGTTCAGAGTAATCTAACTCAGATCAATATATCGTTCACCATTTCCTTTGATGGAAAACTTTAATTCTGAGTAGGTATCGATCACAGTAATTGGTTTGTAATACGTGATATGGTTTTTGAGAAGACTCGTCTGAATAGGACGACGGTCGAAAATGTGTAAAGACGAAGGAACGACCTCCTCCATCTTCGCGATGTTATCTGCACCAAAACGCAGGAATGACTAATGACATTTTTTCCATGATCTATTAATATGAAAATATGTCTCTTAATTCACTACCACGCTGCTTCCTCTCCCCCTCCTCTTCTTTGTTTCACCGATCTTTTTTTTTCCTCATGATACGATTTCGACTGCCTTGTTTTGTTTTTCGTCTTTTAGATTTTTTTTATTTACAGAAAGCTTTCTCTGTACCTGTTTACCATTTTTCTTTATCGCAATAATGTTCACATTCTTGCAAGACCTCTTCGCTGCACGTAGACCAGCCCCCACCATTCTCTCCACTTCATCCTCTGCTCTCCTTTTCAAGTTACTTCCTGCCTCACGAAGACGCGATTTTAATATTTCTTTTCCAGGCTTCGAACCAATATCTGAAAGTGCACCGATTCCCGCCTTAACTGCTTCCTCACCTACAGCTTTCAAACTGCTGGTGAAAAGAGGTCTCACGTAACGCCAAAGTCCACTGAAAATACTTCCCAATCCGTTACCTCTTTGTTTGTAAAAACCAGCGCGATATGTAGGACCGATTTGCCCCCCTCTCTGATGTGAAATGAAGTATTTCACGTACCGATCCACTTCCGTGGACATCTTGATGTATACTAAACTTTATCCCACGTAATTACTTTTTTTAAAGTGCAGTGTCAATAATGCGGGATCAACGCCGGAAACGAAGGAAATTGGTCGACCCATATTGTCTGCAAGAAGTATCTCGGTTCTGTCGAATTCTCTTCGTTCGATGGGTAAATAGTACCGGGAGTGAAACATTTTATGTCTACCTTCTTTTTCTGTGTTAATGATTCTGAGGCACCTACTTAACTTATCTCCTATGACTTGCGGTTTTATCAGATCATTATACACAAAAATGATTCCGGCATATTCCACATTACTGTTGTCGTTTTTTCTGATAGGTGAATACTCAGGCGTCAATGTTCTCTCTTCAATGTCGTTAGAAACGTAATTAGCATCATTTTTATTGATACTTGTTATTTCTACATCGTATTCAGATCGTCTATCTTCAGGTTTGGATTCGCGAATTGTATTCAATAAAGTGTTTAATGTATAGTTAGGATTAGTCAAACTTAACTTCATGATTGTACAACGTTCGAATGGACACCCCTTGGTTGATGGATCCATGCGCTGGAGGGATGGATATTTCTACCAAACCCACCACTCACTCATAATTTTCGTCGAAGGATTTACGTTGCGGTAATTTCGTATGAAAATGGGCTATAGTATTATCCGGATAATAGACAGCAGAACTATCACTAAGGAGTGTGATGTAAAAATCATCCCTGATCATCGTCTATCGATTAATCTTTTCACCGTAGAAGCTAGTATCCAACTGTTGATACTGTCACCGTATCCACTCCATTTAACAAAATATTCCAATTTATCACCTTTCCCCCTATGCTTCAGAATTTTATCTATTTTAAATTCTGTGTTTTTCGTTAATCGACTCCGTATTAACTCTTCCCCGTAGAACGACCCCTTTATTTTCTCACCGTTCAAATCTTCCAACTTGTACGTGGGCTCGTTTAAGCCTTGAGAAATTGATTTTACATTGAATATTTCGGTTGAATAATTGGGAGTGTAACCCTTAGTAAATGGCAACTTTCCCTTGCTGAGTCGAACATGATCTCCAACTGCAAATTTTCTCTCACTGCTTTTATGCACTATTCTTTCCAATTGATGCTCAGCCACTGCAAATGCATTGTAGGTATTAACTTGCGAAGGAGCTATCCCAGTGCTAGAATGCACGCGATTGTTATAGCCTTTGAGGAGTTTAGGTAACATGTTAACATAATTGAACGTATTGTATTTGGTGAAATATTTGTACATTTTACTTTTCAACGTCCTGTTGAATCTTTCCACGATGGCAGCTTTAACATCCGGATTGTTAATGGTGTAGAATTTTATTCCTCGCTTAGCAAGAATTTTTTTAAATTTTACATTAGCAAATTCAGTCCACTTATCACTTCGAATTTTTAAAGGTTTCCGTTCGTTAAGAATCGATTTGAAAGCTTCAATTACATCTTTAGCTTTTTGATTATTTAAAGGTTTCGCCCATGCGTATCTTGAACAAAGGTCTATTACTGTCAGGAGGTATTGATACTCATCATTGTATTTTCTCAAATGCCTCATGTCATTGAGGACACACTGCCAAGTTTCATCAATGTAGGATACATCATAATAATTCATAGGAAATCTTTTTCTGATAGGTTTATGCAGTGTGTACGCGTTCTGGGAATCTAACCATTTCTGAACATTTTCCTTCGAAAACTCTCTTCCCGAAGCCTTCGAAAGTAAGTCTCTAGTTGAAAAACTGGCTGGAAGAGAAGGGTCGAAATAGATTTTACTCAAGGATGTTCCAAACACTGAATCTCGCTTTCCATCGCCTTTTTCTTTCTCCTTTTTTCGGAGTTGAAGGAGAATACGGTGTTCATTTTATTACTCGTTTTCGGCTTCTTACCTCTTCTGGCGGCATTGATTTTGGAGATTTCTTCTTTTTTCTCAGAGTTGAGAAAACTCGAATTTTCTCGGGGTGTACGGTGTATTTTTCACCCGTTTTCGATTTCCTCTCCTCGGTGGTGGAGATGGTGATACTTCCATCTTTTCTCTTTTTAAGGGACTCACGTCCGTATCCACTTTTATTTGTTCTCTTTTTAATGGACTTTTTCTCGGAAGCCTCAATGCCTTCATTTCCACGTCGGTGTCGTATAATCCGTTTTCTTTGTTCTGTATCTCCACATGGCCCATATGTATTTCTTTTCCTTCTGCTCGAAGCTGATGTTCTAGATCTTTTAATAACTCTTCCATCTTTTCCATTTCTTTTTCCCGACTCTTTTGCCATTGTTTTTCAAGTTTTAAGGTGGTATTAAATAATTTTTTTCCTTTTTCAGCTAAATCGTTCTTTTTTCCGAGTTGTCTGGATAACTACCTCTGATGAACATTGGCAGTGGAATGGGTTCTTTACTTTTGGACACGTTTTCTAAATATGAATTCATTATATTCTTATAATATTGCACTTTTTGGGAATCAGGCAGGTCTTTCCGCTTCAAAATGTGTAATATTTCATCATCTAGCGGAGAGTTATCGCTTCTTTTTTTCCCCTTGATCTTTCTGCTGATCTTATTACCTCCGTCGATGTTGAATATCTGTTTAGCACGCGGTATTAATTTAACCTTATCATATTCTTTCAACGAGTCATTGTCGGAAGAGGTGAGAACATTGACCACATCGACTGGCGGTAAAATGTTGTACTGCTTACTCTCGGAAACAGTTTCTAAATATGCATCCAATATTCTTTTGTAGTAATGCCATTGCTGAGAATCAACTTAGTCTTTTGGCTATAAAACATCATTCATTTCCTTGTCCAATTTCGACAATCGATCGTTTAAACTCTGTGATTTTTCTAAGGTATCAGGATCCAACAACCAAAGATTTTGAAAAGTCTTTTTTTTATTTGATTAGTTTGCTATTAGATTAAACTCCCAATTAATCCACTGAGCAATGAACCGAGAAGAACAGATACAAATCCCCCACTGACCGAGTAGTGGCTTACGTTTCTTTTCAATGAAGACTTATAACAACCTATCTTTCGGATTGCTTCCTTATATCTGTCAAATTTCCCTTTAACATTCTCGCTTATATTATAATTTCCTTTTAATCCATTTTTACAACATTCACTCAATGCCTTCATGAGATCTGAATTTCCTGATTCGATGATGGATCGTTGTTCTTCAGGCGTTGCGTTCTTCAGCTTCCGTAAAATGTGTTCGTTTCGTTTTAACCTTTCTAATTTTTCTTTTAGCTTCTTTACACTTTTTAACCTTTCCGATTTTTTTTACAATCATTTTTAAATTTTTCATTTTTTCCCCTTTTTCTTTTCCTAGTTTTTGATAGCCCAAGTCAAGCAAAGCCATGAAAATTTCTTTTCCGTAGAAGCTGTGTTGGGGCGTAAATCTCAGTGATCTCGTCGGGGAAAATACAGGTTCTAAAACGTTATAGATTTTCTGTTTCCTGAACCAAGTCCAAGAGCAAATACGTGAAGGTTTTGACGTCACGTCAATATATATCTCGCTCAGTGCTTTCAAATCCTCGGGATACACCTGTCTCGCTAAATGTTTGAATTGTGAGGGATCGCGGATATTCCTGAAACAAATGATGTACTTTGCGTTCAGGGATATCGTGCGAGAATAAGGTGATTGATAGAAAACGTTTTGGGTAATGAGAATTACTGATATGTTTAAATGATGAGAGCCTTTTGTAAATAATTCACTCACTTGGTTGTTGTTATAACATTCATGCATTAAATCATCTATCACGTAGAGAATAGGTTCCATCCGTGGGTTGTCAAAACTAGTGGGAAGACGTCTAGAATACCATTTAATCTTTGATATATCCCCATCTACTAATTTTCGTAAATTTTTGAGAAAATTCAAAACGAAATGAGTTTTCCCACTGTTAGATGGTCCTGCAATAATGCAGGTGAATGGATACTTCCACATTAATGACATTATTTTTTTTGTTCACCCTTTGAAAGGAGAAGTAGAAATGATTCATTAATCACCGAACATATTTTTTATGCTAATATATAATCAAGAAGCAATACTTAATGATTAAACATTGAATTTTAATTCAAAGTTCATTATGGTCTGGACAGTACATCTTCCATTCGTGAAACAAGACTCTTTAAGTCGTTTGCTATGAGAGATAATTTTAAATGATATTTATTAGGACACGGTTTTCCAAATAATCGGAGATCATTTTTACCTGCTCTAACTAATGTATTATTATATTCACTATATTCGTACACGTTATTTTCACGGAAGAAGTACAGTATACCATTCGTACACCTGAATGCTGAATGTATGCCTGAAGGGAGCTGTGGAAATCTTTTCATGAGTCGAGCCTGATCTTTAGGTCTAAAACGGCATTCATCAATTTCCAAGACAAATTCATCGCTATGAAATATCAATGTAAGACCTGAATATGTGTTAACTATAGCTTGCACTCTAGCATTTCTAGGTAAACCGACAGCCATAACGTTGACAGGATATCCTTCCACTAATTGCATACTTGGGTAATTTACCATGTTAATCATATTATTGATGAATATCACGATTTCTCCAATGGGTCGACGGTAAATAATATTGAACCCGTTGAAATGATTTTCAGATAAGAATGGAAGCCAATCGTTAATGTAATGAGGACCCGAAACATCTCGTTTCTCGATATTTTCCATGTCCATATACCAAAACCATTTTCCATGGAAAATATACATCAAATAATTGATAATGAGGAATTTGTCGATACTTTATATTTCACACAACTCTAGTGGGTGGAGTGGTTCATCGTTTCTCCCATCGTCCTTTCCCTCGTCTACGTCACTTTTTTCCATAGGGATTTCACTGTTCTTATCTTCAGGAGGAATGCCATAGAGGTATTGTATCGCTCGTATATCATCCTCATGTAATGTAAGTCGATATTTATAATGGTTATAATATCCAAACATGAGTTCGTTTTTATCATTGAAATGTGAAATTCATAGCTTGTGTCCAATATCATGTAAGGGTACTGAAAGCAAACTTATTTGCTTATCGGGGAATTCCACTTGACCCATTCCTAAACACCATTTTCATCTTGATCAATGTGTATCTCTAGAGCTACATCACGTCCATTCGGATATTCAGCATGAGCTAATTTACCACCCAACCCATCCAAAGAAATGAAATATTCCCTTCGGAGATAATTCTTATGATTATACCTCGTATTCATAATGAAAATGTCCAGATTGTATGGATCATGTTCAAATTTCAAATTTGCCACCTGACTCCATATTTCGAATGATACTTTCGCCAATTCTAAATAAGTTTTATTTCCCAGACCGTAATGTCATTTCACGACATCTCTATTACATTTGTAATGAGATAGTGAAAATCCGAATCATCGATTACTCCACATCGAGGTGTATTGATAAAATTGATAGTCTCCTCATTTAACCCACCATCTTTAGTAATATTGTCATATTCCTGGAAAATTTTAAGAGCTTTTTCGAAAGCAATTGAATCAACACTTATAAGATCATTTTCACTCACGTTAAGGTATCCATACTGTCGTAGATAATCTGCAACGCATAAGGTTTGATTACTGTTTTCAGCAGAAACAGCTTCTTCAAAACTCAGCTCAGGGAAGAGCAGAAATAATGCTGAAGCAACCATTGCTCCGTCACGTATCAACAATGCCACGATTTATAGATTAATGAGCTATTTCCACTGACGTGTTGAATTTCTACCCGTTTTCAATACCATTTTACGTAATCAAGTGAATGCTTCATCATAAGTACGTTTTAAAGAATATTCTCTAATTTTAAAATGCCCCCACGCAAGTGTGTTAATCCCATCTCCGCAAATATAACGTTTATCATCATCAGCACTTAACGCAACTTTATTTATTTCAAAGGTATAGAGATGGTGCTTTACTGATCTTATAACGTACATCCGTCGATAAGCAATGGAATTTTCAAATAAGCAACCTTCGAAGTCTTCACAATTTATTGATTTTCGAATAACGGACTTTGCTACACCTTTGGCTTTCTTGACCTCGTTTTTACCTTGCACTCGGTAGGAATACAGTTTGCTTCTCAACCCAATAATATGCGTAATTATAGCACCATCATTTTCATCTTTCATTTTACCAACTACTTTCTTATTAACGTTTGAAAAGCAAATATGTTCCAGCGGGTAATCAGACCTATCGTACCAATCTAAGTCTTCCTTCATATCCTCGTATACATCACCTGTCTCCACGCCAATGATCATTCCGTCAGTGTCCATTTGATTGAGTGATATTCTATCACCATACTTCACCTTAAGGTGTCCATAAAAAAATCATACATTAATCTTTTACTTAAGTCCAAAACAGCCTGACCTACATATATCCATTCTTATTTGAAATTTCCGACTATGCACAGCTATTAAATTCTCCGAGAAGATTGTTCTATCTAAAAATTTCGAATTGGAAATTAATTTATTCAATCTTTTTCACTGCAAACCAATTCCAAATTTATTCTTTTCTTTATATTCTCCATTGTCCAGAAATACAGAGTTATTCATTAGTTTAAAAAATCTTTATCCAATTCATATTTTGCAAGCTTCCTTTTCTCAGTATATGAGTCAATATACGATTTCAACCACGGTGATTGATTAAATTCAATCACTCGTCGTATTCGCCGTAGTTTAAACCCATATTTAAGAGCCTGCTTCAAATTTACATAATGAATTACGTATTTCTCTTTTGAGTCAAGGGTAGTCAATAATTTTCTACATTTACCATTCGGAGGTATCTTGTTTTCAGGGCAAAATGGAAGGTCTGAGTGAGCTTGATGGAGAGTTTCTGGATAATCTAAATCCACTTCGAGTAAGTATCCTTTTGGAATATCAATATTAAAATTTATAATCTCCTCTCGAGTTAACCATTTAAATCCTCCAATAGGAAGTGTCTGTGATAGGGCCTAGCCGTACAGATTATTTGATCTAAATATAGAAGATAATGTGGTGGAAGGGCTCTATCGTATTCTTCCCGATATTTATTATTAGCTTTGCTATACCTTTTCGAGCATTGGCTTATACCACCTCGTATTCCTTTTTCCGTCATCAATATCATGTCATAATTAGTCATTAATTCTAAAGTCACTCCCGTATGCTTAAGCATCGCATCGAATGATAGCCCGGTGACGTAAAATGCCATGTGGGGTCCAGTTTGTACGTTTCCATGCACACGTCTCTAACGTTTTCGAAAATGTCAGCTCAAAGAAGCACATCAGTGTTGAGATATAAATCAGAATAATCACCAAGCGAATTGCAATTGAACTCTAGCCATATTTTGTGGGCAAAGCTATGCTCCTCATCACTGATCGATTCTCCACTAAGGTGACTATAAAAGGCATTCTTTGGAGGTAAACATTTATCTTCCAATTTTTCTCAGCGATCAACGCACTCGTACGGAAATATACCCTTGCGTGTGATGAGATCTAACTTACTCTCAAATACTCTCGAAGTGTGAAGAAACTTCTCTCGCGGGAGATATCTGGCAATTTATATTACGAAGAAGCCATGAATCGAAAGCTGCCTAAGTAGCGAATAGTAAAATTATTTCCAATACTCTTACTAAATGAAATGTATTTTTCCTCCGTGTTTGGTATGCAATGAATTTTCTTTTCGTCATAATCTAATTCCGGTAGGGATAAAATGAGCATCGTAACCACTGAGATTGTGGAATGATACCGGAAGAAAATTACGCATTTTATAACTTAAATTACATCTTGAATGCAATGCAAATCTAAATTTCCCCGTTAAATGGCAGTGGTCCCTCTCACGATCATCGCCTAGTTTTTCACCACATAGTGCACATTCTATCGCATTTTCGAACGCTTCCTTTTCAAACGGAGTTAATTCTAACATAGGCACTACTCTTTTATACATTTCTTTCACGTATTCCGCCACTTCTTTCATGCATTGCGTGAATACCTTCGCAGCATCTTTACCTCTGTACAAAATCGGTTCGAATACCAAACCATTAGTACATATCAGTATAAAACAAAACGACATAATTTCATGTTTTTGCGTAGGACACGTACGAATGCTCTTGATTCGGTAAACAACTTTGAAATTTAGGAAGAATGGTTTCGAAATCAGCTAAAACTATTGCAGGTACACGGATAGGATGACCTAAATTTTTAAATTTTGACCATTTGTTTTTACTAGTCGGCGTGATTATTTTAGGACTGTGCGTCATATAAAATGTCGAATTATAACAGTGCATGTGCGTCTAAGTTTTCGAGTTCATCTTCAACTGATATCCGAATTGTGCAAAGCTTACAATTATTGTGCATTCAAAAAATTCGAAATTTTAGCAGCGATAACGAGCGATGTGAAGAACTATACAACATCGCCGACTTTTTACGACAGTATTTTCCCCATCTCCACACGAGTGTCTTATGCAAATAAAACATAGTGAACCAACGAGCAGTCTACGATCACTTCTAGAAATTTCACATTTAATGCAACGAGGAAAACATCATCTAAAAGTGCAATTTCGAAAGTGGCTTTCCCATGAGGAGTACTTTAACTTACAAGACATTCGATACATGAACTGGGCGATCATCGCAGGTATACGAGGTAAATATCCATATCATTTTTCCCTTAAATACTGGCAGCATAAGACAATGTAAGATTTAAAAAATATGTGTAACCAGTGTTTTTGGATATTTATAAACAAGTGTGAAGGATCCGATGAACTGAGAAAAAGATGTTCCGATCACACTTTTCGCCGAATTGAAAAATACTTCATATTGCGTGATCCAGTTTCCGAAATTCAAAACATGAACAATTGGTGTTGTAAATGTGATTTAAAATCATTATTTACGATACATCAAACGGACTATTGTACGACATTTTGTGGTTCTGTAATTAATGTTTTCGAAGAAAAACTGATTCATTACGAATGTAAAAATTTCGATATTGAATTAAATTTGGATAAAATACGAGACCAAAAAATAAAAGAGAAAAGAGTTGGAATAATACGAGCATATCTGGATGATACCATTGATGGTTAAATAAAGACATTTTTTGAATATGTGTTTTACTAATGACTTTATCCTTGGGATAGGAGAGTGGTGGAGTGGGAAGAAAAGGGAGAAAGGGAGGAGAGAGAAAACATGGAATGTTTAATAACTTCTTCTTTCCAATCTAGGTTTGCGTACTTACATCACATAAGCTCTTTTTCTCTTTCGTATTAAGTATTAACGTTTTTTCCATATATTTTCGCATAACCATGGAAAAGGAGTCTCGAGTAATTGAAGAGTATTCGAAGGAGATACAGTTTTTCTTTGTCATAGTAATGAATCGGATTATAGTCATCAGACGTTTGGGTACAGTTATTCATTGTATGGTGAAAATAAAACTGACTGCTTTGCATTGTTCTATACCAGTATTGTTGCGGTTCGTATCGGTAAATCACAAAAATCTGAAGAGTGAATCGAAATGTGATTCCTCGAAATCTCCAGTTGTGGACCATATAAACCCAAAGATAGTCGATTAAACTTCTTGGAATGTTTGAATGTAATGCTTTGCATCCTTTTTTAATGCTTCTATTATTCGCACTCCTGGGAACTTCTTTAGAATTGCTCGCTCCATTTGAATGTTAGCACTTATAGCGCTTAGCATCTTCAAGCTGAAAGGATGATATCGTATGTGCTAGCTTTCCGACAAAGTGGGTAGATCCATTGCGAGAATGTAGTTTTCCGCGCGAGCTTGAGAGCACGATTTGAACATTCGCACCGACGGTTAGCCAATTTATAGCATGAGAGAGATAAACAAGGAGCTTGCCTCACAACTCTTCCGAGTGGTAGTTACGCAAACCTAGGGAGGGGAGGAAAGGGGTGGGGAAGAATGATAACTTCTTCCCCGTCACAGTCACGTGGAAGTGGTGTGGGGAGGACCTCCAATAAATTCTCGCCCCGAGCGTACATCAGTGATCATTTCATCCCGCTATGGATCCCATCGTAAGATTTGGACGTGAAAGAGAAATCGGAAAATTAATATTGAAAAGGCAAGTTTCCAGGCAGAACAACGTACAGTCGTCGAGTAAAGAGGTTCTCAAGCAGCATCGGCAGTCTTCCGCAGAGGAGACGTCGGGCGAGAAAAGGAAGGCAAAAGAGAGTATTTGGCAACCCCCAGCCAAGAAGAGGAAGCTATTGAAACAGAGAAGCGAATTGGATGAGTAGGATGCAGGTATCTCGAAGAAAAACTTCTCGAGGATGAAGACAGATCAGAAAAACTTTCATCGTTAGTTAATGAAATAGAGGAACTGTTTGAAATTATAATTCCGCCAGATGTCAATGTACACGTCGGTATAAACTTTGCTATTGATTAAATTGTATTAGATTTGCTGTTGATTGTGAGTAGATGTTTACGGTTGGGTTTTTTGAACATAAATGAGAGTACTGAGAATTAAAAGATATTCCCCGTTGGTGCGAATTTTCATCAGAGATCATTTCACCTCGCGATGGATAACATCGTAGCATTTGTACGTGGGAGAGAAATCGGAAGAGCTAAGAAAAAAATTAACGAGACGTGGCTGAAAGAACGAATGTTAGATCCCATTGTAAATAAAGATGCATCTTGCTGCATGTCTCACCAGTCGACAAAAGACCAATACATCAACATCATCAGTACCACCGAAAGTGGGAGCGAAATGGTCCTTTCTGGATTTTTATCTCTTACCATAGACTCCACTTTCTCAGGCGAGATATTGTAGAACAGCATATTGAATAAAAAGCTCAAACGATTTCGTACTGTCTACTAGTTTTTATTTCACCTCTTGCTACACGTGTTTCAACTGAACAACAGTCATCCTCAGGCAAAACAAATACAACATATTTATATGTTGTATTTGTCATGTCATGTTACAACATATTTTTATGTTGTATTTGTCTTGCCTGAGGATGACTGTTGTTCAGTTGAAACACGTGTAGCAAGAGGTGAAATAAAAACTAGTAGACAGTACGAAATCGTTTGAGCTTTTTATTCTTACCATAGAATTCACTGACAATTTTGAGCTTTTAGCAGGTAAAAAATGTAGAGACTTACAGAAGAAAAGAATTGATAAACTATTATGTCATGACCAAATGCCTAATTCCGATAAATAAATATCACCGAAAATCATAATATACCCTCAATTATTGTATATATATTGTGTATACATAGCTTATAAATAAAAAAAACGTCACTACGGCATGTTTCCTTTCACGATTCAACCCCCACCCCAATCCCACCCCCATTCGCACCCGCCCCGCACCCGCAACGACGCCGGAGGCATGGGGAAAAGCGGAGAGCCAGGGAAAATCCAAAATGGCGGGGATAAGCAAGATGGCGGCGGGCGCAAACTGAATTTGAAGCCTCAAAATGCCACTACTGATCGCCAATCTAAAAGGCTTAAGTGAACCCTAAACCAACGCCGCCCTGCCTCAATTATCTGATGAGGAGTGCCAGTTTTTCAAGGATTATGCCAAAGTGAAGGTCAGAGTAGAAGAGGCTCTACCGAGCGGAACGAATTGGCGAGCTCTACTTCCCAAGTCAAGCACTGTTAATGGAGATAATTTGTTTTGAGACAAAAGTAAAAATGTCAGGGTTCTTTTATGGTCGCAAGGGGAAGCATTAGGATTGGGCAGTTGGAGACTTTGCTAAGGAAAGACATTAGATACTGCAGGGAGATATGCAGGGAGAGACGGATGTGTCATATGAGATTTTATTACTCACTTCGTCTTACCCTCCCCACCATTTAGTTAGTTTTAAAAGTAAAAATTTTAAGTTCTTTGTTTTACTGCTGAAAGCTCTGACATCAGGAGTCTATAAGATTTTATATGATGATAACTCTAATTTTTGTACTGAATGTTATTCGTAATTACTTTGAGGAATTCTCTGGTACTGAAAGAACGTTGTACAAAATGACTTAGTAAAAATTCCACTACAATTTACTCACATTGTGCGACCGGTTTCACCCGTCAGGGCATCGACAGGTACTATGCAAATATACATGAAGATACCCAAGCTGCAAATTTTATTGCACCCGATGATGAAGCCTTAACGGGTGAAACGGGTCGTACATTGTGACAAAACTGTTGTAAAATTTTACAAATTTATTTTGTATTACTTTCGTTCAATATAATTTTTGTCTCTTTGTGTGAAGATTACTCAAATTGACTTTCACTGTTTTCCGCAGTCGAGGTACTGCCACAATCCACTAAGCAGATTGATGAATAACGCTTATCTTTTGACACGCAGAGCTCGGAGTAGCAGAAAGTAGTCAGCTGCTACTTTTCATGAGTAACTATGGGCAGAAGCTCCTTTTCCGATTCGCAGCAAATAATGCAGCGACTACTTTTTTAGAGGTGAAAAGCAGCTATAAAGGAGCGAGCTGCAAATTTTTTTGTAGCTCACCCAACCCCGGTAAAATTTTACGTTCTTTCAGCTTTAAAGCAAAATATACCGAGGCTGCGTGGTCGTAAAATTTCACGACATTCCCTTTGTTAGAGGATACTTGAACAATTGAAGGATAAACACATAAAGGAAATATCGACGTAACGAAACGTGATTTGAAAGGAAAAGCGTTGTGCTTCTGAATAAATGACGATAATTTAATTAAAAGGTTAGGGAGGGGATTGCGAGGGTGATTTCTGTTCGATAGGAAATTGAAGACAAAGACACTATTTCTCTCCAAGACGCAGGTCATCTTGGTAGGAAATTGAGATGAAAAATAAGGTAGCTACGATAACGCTTTTTTCGAAGGGAATATTACTGCCTTTAGTATGTATATCTAGGACGAGATGGGAGCGTCGAATCACGGAGGGTCTCGCAAATACAGGTTACAGGAGTAGGCCCAGACAAAGGCTTAGATGTGCTCGATGGGAGATTCCCTACCTTTCGTACTGAAAATGATCGAGCGGCTACGAATACTATCTTTATGAATTTCAGGAAGGAGGTAGAAATGTGGTGTTTTGGAGTAGGAGAGAAAGAGGATATTGATATTAGACGGGGAGGATCCTACATCACAGTCTGCTGAATGAAGAAATTATGTTCAATTTCCGCTTGAAACGCCGTATTCGGATCCTCTGCTGGTGAAGCGATAGTGCGATGAAGCCTCGCCCAGTAGTTGCATGGTTTCATCCAAGGGTATTGTCGTCGCTTTCTCGGACCTTTTCATCAATATTGCTCCAAACCTTAGCCGAAAGAATTAGCCGTCCTTAAGCTACCATCGCCACAATACTGACATAATTTTCTGTAAAGATGACGTGGGATCCAGTAGTCAAAGACGAGAGATTATTTAGGAGGTTCCGATCCTGCTCGCATATTTCGTATTGCCAGCGGCGGCGCGCGACCCGCGCTTAGAGTTCGCGGGATTTCCGCGGCGAGATTGGGGCAGCACCGCTCTGCCGCCACCTCCCGGTTATGGCAAATTGCGTGCGAGTGTAAAGAGGAGGAAACTGGTTCGGGGCAGAGGAGACTATGGACACAGGAGGACTGCCGCCGGCGTCCCGGCGATTGACCGACTGACTCCGCGGAGTTGGAGAGCGCGGGGATCGCTATGGAGTGGTCGAGCAGTCAACACGGGATATTTCGTCACCGCTCCCGATTATGACCACTTCAACTCAACCCAATCACGGCGCCAGAAACCTGTGATTGCGGTGCGAGAGTGATTTTGGATGAAAGCTTTTCCCACTTCCGTTCTACTGTTCCGAGAGCGATCGCTCCGTAGCAGGAGAGAGATCCACACAGCTTCGGAATGAGAAAAATCATGAGAGACGCACGAGATCTACGAGGAAGATCTAAGGAACACAGCTCCGGGACAACGGGAGCGAAAAGAAGCCGGGAAATACGGTACGATTTCGATGCCAGAACTGTGATTCCCAGGATTCCACCACTGCACCGAGTGAGTCGTTACAAGAAGATAAACGAGACAAAATCGCTGGCTGTGAATACCCGCCCCATTTCTAATCTCAACTTCGCGGTTTTGAAACCCGGAAGAGGAAATGGAGATACGTATTTACGTTGGAATCGCGATCCCTTTTCTTGGGTGTCATGCAGAGGGTGCGACGGGGAGAGGACGTTGAGCATTGGAGCATCCACCGGCGCCTTCCGCGAAGGGCGGGCCAAAGCCCACGGCAGGCTTCTCCTTACCCTTCCGTAATTCCCAAAATCGTCCCTCACCCACCCACCCACCCACCCACCTCTCGCCCCTTAAGAGGCCTCGGCGGCTCTCCTTTCCTCTCCCAAATGGTCGAAACTATTAGAGTCTTGAGGACACGAGGAGTCCATCGCAAGCGCATCCAGAACACATCCCCCTTCTGGAAGCAATGAGAAGCGGGCGGAATTCATGACGACGAGCGAAAGTGGCCGAGGTGAATTTTGGGTTTCCCATCAGGGCCAAGGGTGGACAGAGGAGAGCCACCCGCTGCCTTAGAGGGCCGCCTTAGACGGCTTAGGACGGCCTTAGAGACGCGATGACCGGCGTCCACGCAACGACAAGACGTTTCGGTACCCCCAATGGCCATCACTGGCGCCTCAAATTTCCAACCCCACTAATTTTCACTAGCCTCATTCGCAGTTGTGACGAATGTACGCATTCCGCTTGCGTCGAATATTCTAAACCCAGATTCATGTAAGTTTCGAGGATCTCTCAGCGAGGCGTATATTTTTCATGGGAGATGTTTCGCTTTCCACGGTGCCTCTATCCTCGAGGACAGAGTTTCTCTACCAGCGATACGTGAAAGCATTTCATGGGGTGCGACAAAACATTCCAGCTATAAGTTTACATTAAGGGAACTATCCCATATATACATTTAAGGTCAAAATATCGATTTTTAAAGGCCACATCAAAGATAGGGATGTCCTTTCTTTTTCCAACACTCTAGAAAGAGATTCTCTATGGATTTTAGCGCGTTTCTACTCTGTTTCCTTTTTAATGGCATCGCAATGACTTTTTTAAATCAGGGCATTAAAAGTAATAATACCTCGTTTTTATTGCGAGCGAATTTAGGATATTACAATCCTCTCTTACAATCCACTCATTAGACGAACACAAACACCCATGCCCTGGGCAGTGAATAATCTACCCAGGCGGGATTCGAACCCTCGACTCTCAAGTTTGCAGGCGAGGACTTTACCCCGCCGCCACCCGGGCCAATAAATAAGAGTCAAACATGTTTGTTTGTAGATTTTCGCAGCGATTACATGCCCTAGTATCAACCATTTTCGGGTATACTGCTGCGTGATGAACTTTAACGGATCAACGTTTCGTTCCTCCTGCTGGGAACGTCGTCAGGATACATTGAACCGTTGAGCCGTTAAAGTTCATCACGCAGCAGTATGCCCGAAAATGGTTGATACTAGTGCAGTCAAACATGTTGTTTCGTGTTTTTCTGCGTATTACATTCCCTATTTATTTCCAATCATTCTTCTGAGCTGCATATTCACAAGAAAAAAAAACAAATAAATTTCAATCGCGGATGAAAATTTGATTTTTCAGCAGGGTTTGTAAAATTTTTAATTTTTGGAATATTTTTTATATTTCCTATGATTCGTTTTCGCTTGAATATGTTTAACAATGGAATATTCAAATATTCTAGTAATTGGCTTCGGCTGTTAGATATAAAGATATGATTATTATTATTATTCTGGTCACCTTCAATTTATTTTTATACATTTTATTACTTATCAGGGGCGCGAGAACGTATGGAATGTTTTAAGGGTGTGGGGCATAAAAATGTTGGCAATCATTGCTGTAAGATAAAAGATATGCCATGCGAGTATAACTACGATTACCGCGTTTACGCGTGTTCCACGCGCCCGTCTTTCCCCCCAATACTGATCTGCTGGATACATCTGGAGCGCGTCACACAACGAGATATGAGTCCAAGTCGGTTCTGCCGCGCCGCCGCCTTCCCTTCGCTTCAATTCAGTGCAATGCATGACACACGCTGCATGCTAAGCTCAAGGATACACGCGTTCTCCATCCTATTTATCATAGTGATGAATGTAATCTCTATCGCATTCAATGCAATTACGAAGCTCAGGGAAAATTTTTACAAGATTTTCTTCATAAAAATTATAGTGCGCGTCTAACATGAGGGCGCTTGGTACGTACTTAGTATGATATTAGAAAAAGAAGAAGTTTAAGAATTTAAAGTTTTATAAGGAGCCGAAGACTAGATTTTCGAAGCGATGGGCAAAACGGTGTTCATAACTTACCTCGGTATACCTAGCCATCTAATAGTTTTACACGTTTTAAGTTCAATTTTTGTGATGATGGCATTTTACAGTGGAATATAAAGTTGTTCTCAGTAACTTCGACCTTAAAAGTATTTTGCCCAAATGTTCTCGTTAAATTGAAAGGTTAATTGTGATATCAGCATCATCACTAATTCGATTATCATAGTTGATCTTCCAAGTTGTAAGTACTTCCTGCCCACATAAAATCGAGTCGCCCATCACAACTCGTAAACCAATGCATGCCGTATTTTCCAGCCTATTGGACCCGCGGGCATAAACGACGCACCCTAATACTGGCCACATAACTTTGAAAGAATATATTAAACCAAATTTTTTGACCATCGATAATGTTTACACTAAATCATAGGAACAATCTTTCATATTATGATGCAAACAAAAAATGTTAACATGACGTAATCCAGCGCATCACCGTCCTTTTATTTGTTAACTTCCAATTGTGACTTTCGTACCACGCAGACTTAAAGTAATTTTCTTTGATACACAGACCACAGGCGTGACATATTGCGCAAGTTTTAACCCCTATTCACGATGAATTCAACGTCAACGTTTTTATTCTCAGAATTCACTAGACCTGCAGAGTTTCACCAAAAGCTCACTGCTGGTAGTCTTTGGTCCAACTATGACCTTGATGACTTGACACCCAAGGTGGTCTCCGGCGGATTTTATGGGGGAAACAAGTTCGTCACGTTAGCCGTCTATCGCGGCAAGGGTCGTATCACGAGAGTTCAAGTTCCCTTAAGGTAGTTTAAACGAAATATCAAACCACATTTAAATCAATTAATTTGGATTTTAAAGAAAAATAAGTCACCCTTCTAATGATACCAAAATATATGGGAAATCGAGATGGAATTTATGGGATTTGGTTGAAAATAGCATAAACGAAGACTTAAAGTTTCTAAGATATTGGTTAGAATTTAATGGTCTCCAGATGAGTGAAAAAACGAAGTTTTGTGTTATGACCTTTGTAAACTAAGCTCTTATGATTGGAACTTAGTATACCACCAAGTAGATTGCTCTAAATTATCTTGTAACTGTCCAGTAATTGAATAAGTTAATGAAATAAAGTATCTTGGGGTCACCATAGATCAACAGTTAAGATGGGATAGCCATATAATGCATGTTTCTGGTGCAATAAGGAACTGTTTGTCAAAATTCTATTTTATACGAAATAAGTGTCCACCTCATTTTCGTAAAACCCTTTATTTTGCTCTGGTTCAGTCTAAATTGAATTATGGATTAGCTTGCAGGGGGGGGGGGCTTATCAAAATATACTTAAACCAATTATAGTACTGCAAAAAAGAATAATTAAAATCGTTGCAGGTAAATCTCAATACTGTCACTCGTTCCCCTTATTTGTTTCATTAACATTTTTACCGTTAAGACATTTATACATTTATAAAGTCCTTAGGGTATTTTATTTGAGAAGTGGTAATAAACCTCTGCAAAGAACGCACCACAATCTTAGAAACAAATTCTATGTACCATTAATTAAACCTAAAAAAAAACACTCTTTAAAAGATGCTTCATATATATGGAACCTAAAGTGTATAACTTGTTACCAGAGAATATTAAGGTCAATATGAAAACAAAATTTCTTATAATGGCAGTGGAATGGCTACTTACTCAGCCCAATGTTGATTATTTATTTAATATTATTGTGTAAAATTTCTTGTCATTATTGTATCTATCCTGTTTGGCTCATTTGAAACTGTATTGTAATGTATCAGATATTTATTTTTTTCGAATTTATAAATTACCAATTATTACTGTTTTTAAGAAAATGCGCAGCTATGCGATATTGCTATACGAAGGGAGCCTCACCTCAGTTCTTTTTCTTAGAGGCTACCTAAAGCTTCCCAACAAATGTATGTATGATCTTTGTATTTGTTGTGTGAATGTTTAATGGGAAGTAATAAAACTAATTATTATTATTATCTCAGCCACTTACCGAACTACTTTCCGAGATTTTTGACGACAAATACCAGCCCTTTTATACGGGTAATGGTATGCGCATGCACTCCAGAGAGACCATAATTAAAAGATGACGATTTTATAGCACCTAGATCGCGTCAAAAAATTAAAAGTTCGTAGTTTTTATGTTTTCTCGACTATTTTTTGAAATAAATCATATTATTTCCGCGGTAATTTTTTCAAAATCGTAAAAAAACCTTCCGTTGTGAAGGATTTTTAAAAGTACCGCGAGATGAAAATGAGTCACGTCTAAGATTAATTTGTTTGAGAAACAGATATTAGAACGATTTTAGGAGCTTAATTAAGGTTTATTATTTTAACGGTTGTTTTAAGCCATAAATGTCGATGGTTTCCATAAACGACTTAATGAAACAAACTGAAGAAACGACATTGGACTGAAACAATCTATTTTATTATATAAAAATATAGAGGTGTCTTTATGTTCGTCACCCTTTTCTTCGAAAACCGATTGACTAGAAATGTTGCATTAACCTGGCGAATTTACTAACTTGAGCTATAGAATACATCAAAAGGCCTACGGCCCCAGGGCCACCAAAATGTGCCACTATATTTTAATCCCTAAATTAAAGGATTGGAATCAGCGCAGAGATTTTTTGGCTTTTTTTTCAACTTACATTCAAGATAGATAGAGGGTTAAAATTTTCACTATTGGATGAATGACAAAATTAAGTTTTGATTCTTGCAATCGAATTTATTTTTAAGCTTCTTTGTTGCTATAAAATTCCGTTTTTAATTCCGAAATTATCATTTTTTTCTCCGATTTCAGAAACAGCAAATTTCCCAGGCCACCCGAGCAATGGCTATGAACGGGAAATTTCATTTCAGGGCCTTATATGACTAACATTAAATTAGATGGTCGATATTAGCAAATTTCATTGAGATTTCAGTTGACGTATATTGTGCCCCAACATGTCCATGCGTGCTAAGAGGCTTTCACATTGTATCTGCATTTTGCACGCCACATTGATTTTTATAAATAGACCATTGGTGTGCGTAGTTTATCGCTTAGTAGAATTTTGCGCTTTTCTCGCGACCTGCGTATTATAACTATTGAACCTTAATAAACCCCAGAGCTCAAGAGGAATGGGTGGGGTTTCAATGGGCTTCAAGTTCCCAAATAACTGTCTTCTATTGGCTTCGAAATGAAAGGAACAAATTAGACTGTATATTATTAATTTTTGTTTTAAAACTAAAACACCTCAGTAAAAGAACTTAAAGTTACTAAACGTGCTATTTCCAATTTTGTAAAAAAATTAAGATAAAAAATGGAAAATTATTCTATTATGTACACAGAAAAGATTCTATCCCGTATACAGTATTCTATATACTATACATAGAAGTTCTATATAATTTCTTACTCTTATCTATCCCATTGAGTATCAACGAGCATTTCTGGACAAGAGATAACTGGAGTTAAAGCTTTGCATTAACATATCTATGGACACTCCACGTGTCCTTGATCGGTGAGTTATCAAGTGTCACTGCCGCTCCCAAGCCAGGAGAAAGGACGAGGGTTGTTGGGTAACTTAGCAGCCAGCCCAACGTGAAAAAAAAACCAAAAGCTCACAGCACATAAGTACAAGCCTCGAAATCCGGACGGACCCCTAAATGAGCGAGCAAAGCAAAGCTCGAGCAAGGATGAGACAATTAAGGAAATATGGAACGACAAGATTTACCTTTTGGGATATCACATCCTGGAACAAACGTAGCCACAGATAATACTGGAAAGGAACAATCATATCATATGTATATATGCGGAATCTCCAAACCCAAGATGAAAGGTCAAGGAATTATAAAGTATTCAAATTATATCTTAATACACAGTGGACAGGAGAAACGGGCAAGAACTCACTGCGGAGTTGGAATTATACTGGACGAAAAGTATGAGCAGAACATCGACAACATCGAATATGCTGGTGATAGAAAACTAAAAGCAGCCTTAAAGTTGAACTCCACAATAGTGAACATCGTAAGCATAAATGCTCCAAATATTAAAAAACCTAAAGAAGAAACACGCAACTTCTACGATAGATTACAAAGAACAGTTTAAAATATACCACATATGCAAAAATAATTATAATGGGAGATTTTAATGCAAGGATAAGCTAAATGTGATATATTGAATAAACAAAGATTTGATGAACAGTCTTTAAACTTAAATGGTGAAATAATAATAGACTTCAATGCGAAAACTGAATCGCGAGTAAGTAACACATATTTCAATCACAAAGAACAACACAAATACATGTTCATCAGCATAAGAGGAGAAAATTCGATGATCGACTTCTTTTTGACAAACATTGAAACCCACCAAACACAGTTATTGGATGCGAGGGCATTTACATCTGCAAATATTGGAAGTGACCATATTCTACTACTGGCTAAGATATTGCCCCGAATATCACAACTACTTCGAAATGTATCCTTGCTCATAAAGAGTGCTATGAAAGCAATTTGTAGACCACCCTAAAAGACAGAAATAACACCCCTGTTAATTGTTAACTGGAGCCTCTCATAACACTAAGCATAAATGTGAAATTCATGGCACATAAACATTCAGGATCAACAGGAGACAAACAGATGCATAATTCTGCTTCTATCATTTACAACTAACTACCTAAGTAAATGAAAAGTATAACTTAGTTATTCCACATAGATTTATTATCAGGACGACCTAGGTTTCGACGAATCTCGTCATCATCAGGTACAGTATTACAAGAAGACATAGAATATATAGTCACACAAAATCAGGGGGGGGGGAGGTTAGAGGTGGTGTGACGGGAGTGGGGAGACGGGAGTTCGACCGTTGGGGAGGGGGGAGAGCGGTAGGTGGGAAGGGGTAATGGTTTACAAGGAGGTGTTTTTGGGGGAGGGAGAGAGGAGGTCTTGGGGCTGACTAAGAGGTAAGGAAGGATGTGGGGGGGAGTGAAGGGTATTGCAAGCGTAAGAGTCGTGTGAGAACACCGGAGACAAATCCGTGACCACACTAGACTCCAGCGCGGGAGGGATAAGGTTAGGAGCACTACCTCTACCTCCCCCGATATTGTCTGACTATATATTCTGTCTTCTTGTGATACTGTACCTGATGATGACGAGCTTCGTCGAAACCTAGGTCGTCCTGTTAATAAATCTATGTGGAATAGCTAAGTTATACTTTTCATTTACAATGTTAAGCAAATTCCACCAAGTCACGCCCGAGACAACGGAATATAACTACCTAAGTCTATGAAATCGAGAAACATTGTGATAGGCTTCAAGGACGCACTAATAACATCCCTATTCCGGTTTTTTACAGCATCAAAGGAATCCGAGAAGCAGTTTAACACCAAAATGCATTCATTTTTTACGTTTTTTCATTCATACTTTCGAACTGAGGTGTTAAAATGGCCTCCAGCATAAATCATACCTTATTTTTTTACGGCCAGATGAACTCGATGCTGTATAGTGATCATTCGAGGGAATAGCGAGAGAATTATAAAAAAATGTGGGAATATAATTCGAATGGAGTAGCGAACTTTCGTAAATCTCGTACAATACCAAGCAGTGGCGATGAAAGGAATCTAAGTGAGAAGCCATTTGTAGCCGTGTAATTTACTAGATGAACAACTCGGTGAAATACTATTGTGAGAATGTTTACCCATTTATCTACGGCTTCATTTTTATAGTTCAACCAAACTGATTCTCGTTTAAACTTACACTATTTCATCACGCCTACAGTATTCTGGAGCTACGACACTGAACAAAACCTTGTTGGTATGAGTTCATTTCAAATGTCGGATTCGAAATCAATTTAAAAGCTATTCCGAGACTTTTAAATTATATCAAGTGGCTCGCGGAAATATTTATGAGGTAATACAGTCGTGGAATCAAATCGATAAATCTTGCAATTGAGCTACTTTTTTCACATTGTATTGAGCAACTACTCCAGCTAGGATACAAGAAGTTACAATTGAGAACATTGATCTTACGGCGATCGCTTGTTTCTAGTGACGCACAGCAACTGATTCGACCAGCGAGCGGCTCTCAAGGCTGCTCAAATTTTAACCAAGAAGGAGGTAGAAATGATGAGAGCATTTTAAATATCAACTTGGTCTCCTAATTGCCAATCATCTTGATTTAGGCAGAAAATATTCAATGATAACCTTGAAAAGTTGCTATCAGGCGGTAAGAGAGGGCCAACGGTGTCAAAAATTTAGGAAAAACCAGATAGGATATTAATCGAGCAAAAAGATATTTAAGGTAGGTTGAAAGAATATATGGACAATTATATAACAACGATAGTTGACCAGTTAACCTAGATATAGAGAATGAGGGAACACTAGATGAGGATAACATCTCAGTAAAGATACTCGACAGTGAAATAAAAAAGTATTAAGAGAGATAAAGGCAAGAAAAGCTGCGGGAGTAGGTAACATACCTTCGGAGTTTCTTATGAATATAGAAAATAAAAGTAGACAACCTTTTCTCAAACTTATTCGTAGGATCTACGAGGGAGGAGTATGGCCAGAGGACTTCGTGAAAACAATCCTGATTCCAATGCCGATGAAGAAGAAAGCATCAGAATGTTAGGACTATAAAATAATTAGCTTGATAAAACAAGCAGCCAAAGTTTAGCTAAGAATAATTAACAGAAGGTTGGAGAGTATGGCAAATTACCAATCGGGCGGTGACAAGTTTGGTTTCCGGAAGGGAAGGTCAACTCGGGGTGCAATGGAGGTGTTCAGAATACTTATAGAAAGAAACATAGTGTGTGTTTCCTATCTTTGTTGATGTCGAAAAGGTGTTAGTCAGAGTAAATTGGGAAAAATTATTTCAGATACTCTGGAAAATGAGAATTGGTCAGCGAGACAGGAGACTAACTCTCAAAATATATACAATATATATATATATATATATATATTGGCGCAGGTGAGGGTGGCTAACGGTGAATCAGGGTGGGCAACTATAGATGGCGGGGTAAGGCAGGGGTGCTGCCCATTGTCGCCTTCCTGGATTGGATTTTTGGGGAGGCGACCGCCAGCAAGGTCATTTGCGCCGTAGGGGATAGGCAAGGGAGGAAGAGTGGATAGAAACCCGGCGTCGGCATTAGCCTGCTCTTAACGAAAGGCGCCAAGGGGACCACGGCTTAATGACTCATCCGAAAGACGGAGTACTGTACTTGAAGTGACCTCCACAAGACACTGAAGTAGGGCTTGGGTTTCCTCTGGAAAACGTCCTCCTCTGCAGGGATTTGAACCGTGGCCGCCCGCATGGTTAGCCAGTACTCTAGCCATCACACCAACCCGATCCCCTGTTGCCTTCCTTTTTTTAAATTTATGCAAAAGAAATGGTGAGAGAGGCATGAGAGGAACTTGATATGGGAATCAAAGTAGGAGGGCAGATGATATCGCTAACATTTTCAGGCGATCAGACATTGGTTAGTCGATCTTCAAAGGGATTACAAGCTTTAGTATATGCTTTAGAATTTCAGAGCGCTAAATATGGAATGAAGATAAATCATATGAAAACAAAAGCAACAAGATCCTCTATGGCAAAGAAAGCGAGGCTGGTTACAAAAGGAGCAAAACTTGATCAAAAAGGGCATTTCAGTTTCTTGGGTAGTACGACAGAAGAAAATGGGCATAGTAGCAAAGACATAAGGAGGAGAATTGCTTTAGCTAAAGAGGTGTTTGGTAATAGAAGGGAGCTGATGACGGGGACCTTGGGTACGGATGTGAAGAAAAGGCTCGTGAAGAGCTTGATATGGAGCAGAGCGTTGTATGGAGCAGAAAAATGGACCCTTAGAAAGGAGGACGAAAATATGCCACGGGCATATTTGCGGAGCGACGGAAAGGGAGATGTTCTTAGTATGACAAGCGAGGAAAGGAAACTTCTGGATAAAATCGGGATAGGCAGGGTAGGTGGATGAAGGAGGTAATAAGGGATGATGGGTTGCTCAACGATGTGATAGAGGAAAGGATGTTGGGCAAGCGAGGCGAGGAAGAAAGAGAATACGTTTTATGGATGGGATAAAGAAGATTATATCGTATGGTGAGGCAAAAAAGGAAATATTAGTGGTGATTGGATCATGACAGTGTATAAAATAGGGAGGAGTTTCTCTGACTTTCAAGAAAACCTACATATTACTGGTGAAATACTACTAAAAAGAAAAAAACTTAAAAACATTCCCTAGATAGCATTCATAATTACTCCCCGGAACCGCATAGAAGATGAAACCCATGCGATTTACATCTGTAATTTCAAATGATTCTCAGCACTGCTCCTTCGACCATTTTTTCTCCACCTTCAAAAGCAGGAACACGGGGAGTACTTTATTCAGGTTATTACTTTAGCTCGACGCGATCAGCGTTCGTCATTCGTACCTTTTCAGAGCGACGCACACGCCTGAGGGGCCAGAAGGAGAAGTAGGTGTATACAGAGCAGAGTGGAAGAAACGCCGATGCGAACAAAGCTATGGTAATGAGAAAGCTGGGATTTTGCCGCAAATTTATTAGATTAGATGGATAAAGAGAGAAATTAACATTAGATTAAATTGAACGGATCTCCACGTCAATAGCGGTAAAAAAGTATTTTCCAGAAAAAAAATCCAAAGGTTCTCAAGCCAACAGACTTCTACTAAACAAAGAATTTAATTAGCAGATACTGCTATCTGTGTGTTTATCTGAGTTATTCCGAGGGTTTCCGTGACAATTTATCGCGATTCTTGAATGTTTTCCGCATAAACCGCCTTTGTACGTCCGCATGCACTGGCATAATTTTTTAAACCCAAAAGTCGTATTGTTCCTTCTACAAATGACATAATTTTTCTTTCGACATGAACTTCAGGGCTTTTACCAGCCGCTATCACGATAGTAACGACAGTATTTCAAGGCCCGACGAGAGAATAATTACGCGGATCGAGAATATCGCGAATAGCATAATGGGTAATTAATAGGTATTCATACCTATGAGCAGGGAAACTAGCAGCTCGACACTGGGAGCAAGGTTTAACACTTGAATTGGCACTACTGGTGCCCCATTATGTAATTCACATTGGTCCGCTCCAGCCGTTCGCATCCGAGCGTGAAAAATCAGCCCTCGGCGACCGACGAACTCGTGACAAATCGACGCTCCGATTCGAGGTTACGGACGAGAAACGGCGGATCACATGGCTTGGCCATTCAATCCGTGGCCTCCTTCCGCTCCTCCGCGACCTTGCCCTCCTTCACACCACCATACCCGAACTTTCCCCTCATCACCATCGCGGTGGAGAAATGAACGGGACGAGTATCGATCATTCGATTATTATTTCGACTGCAAGTCGATTTGTGCAACAGCAGCGCGGAGGTCATAGAACAACTTCGTCTAGCGAATTTTATATTGAAAAATTAAATTTTTTAACATTCAATATTGCGGACAGTTAGCCACGCGATAGTGAACATCAAATCATTATTACTGATGGTTTGCGCACTGCGGAGAGAGCTTGGGTTGATACTGAGGATCGTTGGAAATCCTTCGAGATATAGTCCTTCGGTCCATAAAATTACGCGAATAATGTAGGTATTTAGCAGCATAAAGCACTTTATTCTTCTAAAAAGAGAGATAAATAATCTAATCGCGACTTATCATCGCTAAGTACTGACTTCATACCACCGGTCGAGATTAAGGATCCGGTTGGGGTCCCTCGACAGATTAACCAGACAAAGAAGAGATTTCCGTCAATCAGAAGATGTATTAGCTAAGCGATATCCACGTAGCAAAGCCAATACGAGTTTTCACTCCCAAATAAATTGCATAGGTATTGCATAAAAACATCAGGCGAGGCGTTTGGTTGTCATTTGAAATATTTCTATGCATAGTTTCCGACAAGAGCTATATTTAATAAGTAAGCAGTACATGGCTCATACAGCAGCTTGATCAACAACGTTAGTATGCATTTCACGCGCTTGGTACTATTATTTCTCTCCGGTGGTATCGCGAGTCTGGTAGTTGAGCCGAAATATCAGCCTCCGAAATGATTGCGCTATTTCAAAGGCGTACACTAATATTCATCGGTGAACATGCGAAAGTTGAAGAACGTTTATAATTTTGTACACAAAAAATCTTAATGAGCTCGAAATGCCCCAATGCAATACATGACGAATATAATCTTTTCCTCAAATCTCGTATTCTCCTCGTGTGCGCAATTTGGACGTGTCGTGAACAGAGCAGTGGACACAACAAGGAGAATCGTGAATACCATTCTAAGGAAGAAGCAATGATGAGGAGGGGGTGAAAAAAGGAAGAAAGATGCGGAAGGGAAAGGAAAAAAATCATCGCACTCCTTCGGGTTGTTTGAGCGAAATTTCTTCCTAGCCATAATGGAGACCATAATCGAATTTTATTTTTCCGTTTCAGCAGCTGAAATAGACATGACGTGCATATTTTAATATTACCAGCTAAAAACATTTATTTTGAGCGACTGAAATTCTCAGTAATTACTTAAATATTAATATACATCTTTAACTTGACTCATTTTTCACGTCGTACAGTGACAACGCCTTCAAAGCAGAATGTTGTTGGACTTCCGTAAAAAGTACTGCGGTGAGTTATCCATTTATATTTTTAAATGGTTGAGAAAACATTCAAACTACTCTTTCTTAAATTACTGACGAGATCTTGGAGTTATAAATTCCTGTCCACATTCTTTTTTAATTTAATGTCTTTGGAGTGCACATGCACAACATTTCCTGCGGAAAACGGCTTTTACTCATAGGCCAATAACACGAAAAGCATAGCAGTAATTGGTGGATATTTAAGTATCTTTGGATTAGTTAGATTAGTTTCTTTAAAATGAAGCCAAGTCATTGATTCTAGTGATAAAGAACATCTCGCTAATACTGCCTTAACATCGATGACATCGCAGGTTCTAGAAGAAAGTCGAACGGGTGTAGAGCCGCCATTGAAGACCTGGGTCTTCCTCTGGGGACTTTTCCCTCTGTTTTCCCATCAATTATGTTCCTCTCAAATCCCATAGGTCTCAGGGTGTGTCCAATCCATCTCGCTCTTCTTTTCTCTATAGTGTCCCATATGGTCCTCTCCTCTTCTACTTTTCCGTACACTCCATCATTTCTTATTTTGTCCGTCCATTTTCTCTTCTGCATCCTCCTCCAGCACCAGGTTTCGAAGCCTTCCAGTCTTTTCTGGTCAAATTTTCCAATGGTCCATGCTTCCAATCCATAGAGCGCCACGCTCCACGCGAATGTTTCCACAAACTGTAGCTTGGTTTGTTGTCCTATTCTCTTTCAGCCAGCAGTTGTCTTTTTCCCATGAATGCCATCTTAGCTTGGGTTATTCTCCGCTTGATGTCCGTTGCACTTCTTCTATCCCACGTGGAGGAACTTCCGAGATAGGTATGCACAACGTCAGGTATGCAAACGTTTTCATGATAGAGAGAGAGAGAGAGAGATCGGGGGTGCAGAAAGAGAGAGATGCGCGGCCGTAATGAGTGAAGTCGGGGATTCGTCCGAGTGTTTTCCCGACGTGAATGCGCTGGGGGCCCATTGAGAGGGTCGATGGCACTCTTGAGGTCCGCTGATCCACAGTCAAGGGCGGCCCCTGTCCAGCGATGAGTGCTCGCCCACCGCGACTTGCCCTAGGCGTTTCACGTCATCCCATCCTTCAATCGATCGATCGAATAATTAGTCGCCCTTTTAATGTGAGATGCGCTTCATGATGTTTTCTCAGGACTTTTCGATGAGTACGGGCCGATATATGAGTTTTTACTAAAAAATGCAGTGGTTACATTCAATATGTCTCCAGCAAATGTGATGCATAGTCAAGGAATGTCTCCATTTTCAAGAGCAAAAGTAAACTCCTCAAGATTTTAACATAAGTCGAGGATATTATTTTCCACGTCAAGTTTCACGCGAAAAAGGCTTCAAAGAAAGGACATACAGGACCAGGTCGTCCTCTAGTTTTCGCTCAACACAATGAATTCTTGTCATAAATGGAACAAACCATATTGAATGATTTGCGGCGTGACTTGGTGAAATTGCTTCATGCTGAAATGAATAACTTTGCACATTTCACATAGGTGACTTTAATAACGACCAGTTTCGTCGCTGTACGACGTCATCAGATGGCGTAACTTGGTGAAATTCAACATGGAATAAACCAGGTTTCAATACAGCACACAATCTGCTGGTCAAAGGGATATAGATTACACTTTTTTAATTTGTTAGAGTGAATATAGGCACGGTTTCCACGGTCATATGACCACGGGCACTAATGATAACTTACTCATAAATTCTACAACGAGAAGCATGAATACGCTTCGTGCAGCCGCGGTGTCATTCATTTTTTTCTGTTCTTTTTTGGCTCTGGACATCGCATTGCATCATTGATTGAAAAGCAATACATCATAGTGGGCGCGAGTTCTCCTGCTACAATATCTGAGCTAAGAGTATTTAAATAGAGTTTTATAAATGTGTTTTCTTATTTTCAGTAATGTGGTTCCTATAGATTAGCACAAAATTGCCTTTTTCTTTCATTAAATATTCGAATATGCGGTAGCATAGGGAAAAAATGCTTCACTTGGCTGTGACAGGATTCACACCGCAGAGGTTTTTGATGTACGTTTTCATAATAATGTAAAACAATTAGTAGTTTTCTAAAATATTTTCTTAGTACGACGAGTTTCTCCAATTTATAGCATCGTCGGCAACCGAATGTTTGTCCTTCCCAAAGGCCTAAAAATGGATTATCTACAGCAAATTGAAATCATTAAGCACTCCGAAAAATTTTGCGACGAACTATTATTTTCGCACCGCTCCCCACTTTTTCCTATAAAATAACACAGTTAAATTATAATCTTTCCCACCTCACCAGCCCTTGATCTACATTCACATCTTTCTCTCAACCCTCCCCATAACTTAACATTTTCTCAATCTCCTACATCTACGATGAGCAAAAATGAACAAAACTTCTGTAACTGATAATGCCGTGCCTCGGTAAAACGCGTCGTACACATCAATGTCGTGGAAAACTGCAAATTATTTTACTTAATTATAATTAAGTATGTAAAAATAATGCTCGCACAAATGGCAAAGCTTCGTCACCCACACTCCTACTCTGCGTCCTGCAAAATGCGAAGATATAATAAATAATAAATTTATTGTATTATTCTAGGAGTGAACTCCTTTAGAACAAGGTTGTACATAATGTGATGTGCAAGGACAAATAACAAGAAAATAAATCATATACTCCATCAGAAAACAAAAAAAGAATAATTCGTTCATATAAAAATTAGTAAAGCCATCAAACAAAAAACCATGAGGAACCCAATAAAGAGTGATCTGTACATAGAAAAATTAAGAATGGAACCGTACAACAACCAGAGTAAAAAAGAAAACTACACTTGAACTCTTGAACTTACACTTGAACTTGAACAGAAGTTAGATCTTCAAACACATAAATTTACCACAGACATAGCAATGAACAAAATCCATAACAAAAAGACATGATCTAAGTGCCTGGATCACAAACAAGTAAATGTTTGATAAGTTTTCTCTTAAATATTGTGAGTGTAGCACTGTCTTTTACATATTTTGGCAGGTTATTCCACAAATTTGAAGCAACAACTGTAAAGGATTTTTGGAATGTCGCTGACCAGAACTGGGGGGCGTACAAAAAACAGGGGTCTTGTCTAGTAACAACATTAGTGTATTTACTACTTGGGAGAAAAAGATCCATTATGTACTGAGGGCTCCCATATTTGAGGAGGTTGAACATGAAGCAGGCTATGTTATATTTTCTTCTTGATTTAAGATCAAGCCAGGAGAGCCTTTTAAAATAAGGGGTTATGTGTTCATGTCGCCGTAGATTAAAGATGAATCTCACACAGGAGTTCAACAAACGCTGTAGCTTAATATTCAGCTCCTCAGTTAAGTCATTGTACACGAGACTACAGTAGTCTAGGTGGGGAAGAATGAGTGAGGTAACAAGTTTCTTTTTTAGCTGAAGTGGTAGTAGATTTCTATGGATTTTAAATTGATGTAAAATTGCATTTATTTTGTTGGATACCCTCATAGTGTGTTCTTTCCAGGAAAGATTCATGGTTAATGTCAATCCCAAATTTTTCACACTGTTACTGAACGGTATGCTCTCTTCCTCGACCATTATCATTGGCAGTTCTGTGAAATTTATATTTGATACTATCTTGCTGTTACCAATGATAATGGATTTAGTTTTTATGGAGTTTAACACGAGGAAATTAAGCTTAGCCCAAGATGTGATAGCGAATACGTCCTCGTTTACCTTATTGATCGTATCACCGAGTTTATTCGGAAGACAATGGCAATAGATCTGCAAATCATCTGCGTAGATCATGTATTTACAGTGAGCAATACAATTTGGAAGGTCTCTGATATACAACGAGAACAAAAGTGGCCCTAGAACGGAACCTTGTGGTACACCACTAGATGTTGTTACCCAGTTCGATATGTCTCCTTTAGAATCTTTGACAGATTGACGACGTCCATTTAGGTAGGAAAAGAACCAGTTAAGGGATGAACTTGAAAATTTGAGATTTCTCATTTTTTGTAAGAGAAGGGCATGGTTTACACTATCGAAAGCTTTACTAAAGTCAAACAGGACCAATATTGTCACCATCTTTTTATCAATGGCGTACCTAATATCTTCAGTGACTTTAATTAAGGCTGTCTGTGTCGAGTAGTTCTTACGAAAACCCGACTGAAATGGGTCTAATAACTGATGAGCGGTTAGATGATCAATTACCTGTGTGTAAACTACCTTTTCTAGACATTTTGAGGCGGCGCAGAGGATGGATATAGGTCGATAATCTCCTGGAGAAGTAGGAGTTCTAACTTTACTGATCGGTTGAATCAAGATGATTTCCAAGCTTCGGGAAATGTGCTAGATATGAGGGACGAGTTGAAAATATCAAGTAGAGCTGGAATCACAGATGCAGATGAGGCTTTCAGGTATTTCACCGAAATTTCATCAATTCCAACAGAATTTGATTTAGCGTTTCGTAGGACATTCTGCAAGACATCAGGGGTTATATGGTTAAAGTAAAAATTTGAGTCATTGAACGGAACAAAAGGTTCTATGGATTGGATGTTAGGGGTAAGGACATCATTACCATTTGGCAAGGGGGAGCCAATTGATGCAAAGTACTCATTCATGGCATTTAGTGATAGTCCGAGAACTGAACTTTTGTTAGTCTGTTTTACTAGTCCGAGATTTCTTAGCTCACGCCAAAGGTCATTTGAATTCATGAGGTTAGAGAGAGTATTTGTATAATACTGTTGTTTTGCCTTGATCACTAATCGCTTAACGAGATTGCGTTGCCTTATGAATAGTTGATATATGGCATTATTTTTGGTTCTAATAGAGTTGATTCTCAGTCTATCCCTCTCTTTCATTTGTGCCTTTAACTCAGGTGTAATCCACGGAACTATCGGTCTATTAAGCTGGATTTTTCGTTTTGGGGCGTAACGATCTAGGCAAGTTAAGAATGTTAGGTTAAAGCGTTCCACTTTCAAATCAACGTTAGTGGATTCAAGCACTTTTTTCCAATCCGTTTCAAACAATTCTCTCTGAAAGCTATCGGTATCGAAATTTTTATTTGATCGAAAGACGAGTGTGGATGGAATCATTTTAGGTGCTGTAAATTTGTATGTTAAGGTGATCTTGTCGTGGGCCGAGAGAAAGGGAACAGGGGACTGACAAAAAGAGGAAATCTTTTCTTGCGAATCAACGATACAGAGATCGAGAAGCGTGTGGCTGTTTTCAGTATGATGAGTGGCATCCAAGGGAAGCAAATAGAGATCGTTTGAGTATATAAAGTCATGTAGAAATGCACTATAATAGTTATCTCGGAACATGTCGGCATTAAAGTCTCCGACAATAACTATGTTATTAAAGGTTGAACTAAATTTAATAAATACATTTTCAATATCTGAGATATGACCGACCTTTGGAGGTCGATATACAACTAACAATAAGAGTTTTGAAAGATGAACCCCTGTTATTTCCATTACAATAAATTCAGGTCTCGACTCATATGTAGGTCCCGAAGTTGCAAGGACTATTGAGTTGAGGCGGTTGTGGACAAAGGCTCCAACCCCACCACCGACTTTACCGATTCTATCATGACGATGAAGGTGATGATTGTGAAGTTTGACCATATCGTCGGTAATACTTGGTTTTAGCCAAGTTTCAGTCAAACAGATTACGTCTGTATGATTAGAATCAAAGTGCAGTCGGAATTCATCAATATGGCACATTAGAGATTGGCAGTTTACAAGGCAGATATTTATTTCCTTACGAGACCTTTTGACTTTTGGGAGTAACAGGGGGGCCTGATGTTAATATAGTTTGTTTAGATCTTCTTCCGAAGCGATGGAAAGCCGCTCGCTGCCATCATTGACACGGGCAAACACACGTCCATTTCGTACCCACAGATAACGGATTTTTCCTTCCTTCTTCAAGTCGCGAGCAGCTGCGTATAGCCGTCTATTTTGTGGGGATAATGACTCATTGACGTAGATGCGGAGGTGACTCTGGCCCAAGCCTGTGTTTAAGTCCCCCAGTTTAAGGCTGGGTTTCCTCTTCTTGGCTTGAATGAGCCCTGTGGCAACACGGGAGCTTACGAAACGAGCTACTATCGTCGGTGTTTTCGGGGCCTGGGACAGGTCTGATTGGGGTTTTGGTCGAATGCGGTAAGAATAATCAATTTGGCTGGTCTCTATCTTAACACCTAAAGCGGTCCCCACTTTGCAGACGAGTTCCTCGATGATCTCACTGTCTGAGACTGGAATTCCACGAATCTCAATTGTATTACGCAATCGTTCCTGTTCCACTCGACTAAGGCGAAACTCCACGTCTGCGAGTTTCTTCTTCAGGTATTCGGTGTCACTCGTTAAATGAGATAATGTTTCGGTCATTTTGGATAAGGAGGAACTTATTGTACTGATGGATTGGGTATAGTTACCAACTGTATCTTCCAGATTAGCTATGGATGCCTTAATCAAGACCTGGTCTTCACTTATCTCTTTCACCATTGCAAGCAACTCCTGCAAGGATCCACTGGAATCACTTGGGGACACACTGGGACAGGTTTTAATTGGAGTGTCGTCACCGCGTAATGATCGAGCTGTGGACAAACACTTTTCACAATTCCAAGACTTCTGAAGCTCCGCAAGCACCTTTGCTTCCTCTGCTGAGAGTGACAAACACTGTGAATGTGAAACTTCGTAGCATTTGGCACACGTTAAAGTTGTTTGACCACGCTTAACGACTTGAACACAGATTGCACAAGAGGGCATTGTGAGCGAGCGAGAGCAGAGCAACCGATCCGCACACCACGAGAGCTGAGGACAGACAGCAAAGATATGAGAAACAACTCGCTATTTACAATTTTACCATTGCATTTATTTCCCCATAGAGTACTTATATTCTTTGAAAAACATATGGCTAATTTCAGAGTAGTTTCAACTCTTCATCAAGGGTGACGTTGATGCCAAAACTATTAGGACGTTATCATTTTCGCGCTCCAGCGAAGATGGGGGTTATAATTAAATCAGCGACTAACTGCTGAAACGCCACGTAAAAGTACTGAAACACAGCCTCATGGCCATCTTTCCTGGATGTTATGCTTTGCCAGGAAAGAGAAATCATCCCAACAATATAGTTATTAGCACATATGAGCTTAATATTTCATTAACGATTACGAAGCGAGTCGCACCGATTCTGAGGATTCACTCGTCTCAGTTGCGCCCAATAGAATTACAGGAATGTAGCGTCCTCCGAAAGTCGATAAACTTCACGGACATCTGTGACAAGGGGGCATTTCAAAAGCAGAGCGATGCTTTGTCTTTCATAGACACTATTTCTGCAATGATGACGAGGTAAACACTTCGAAGTCGTGTGACATATAGCTATTGGTCCACACATGCTGCTGGTTCTAGTATTCGGCGATATAGAAGCATAAGCAGCCCCAATTTTGAGTGTGAAAATATTGTGATATCTCAAAAAACAATTAACGTAAATTTCCTGATTACTCATTGGTATGCTTAATAAAAAAAGAAACACAATTTCATGCTCACATTCAAGACCCAAACCTGATCGAACGAGACCACGTTAACTTCAACGTGTGACTAGTCACGAAGTTATAGTGACGTGTAGGGTATTTGAGATCACCCCCAAACGTTACATAGCCGTCTAAGGTTCTTGAACGTAGGAACCCAGCAGGTATTCCATTCGCCGGTACTCTAAGAACCTTGCGGGTACTCCATTGTCGCGGCCATGGATACCAGTGTGACAACTATAAAGTTATTATATAATTGCTACCGACGGGGGAACAGGTAAACTATGCTTTCACCACCGATGGACGACATAGCTGTGCCCGCAGAAGTGCGATGCGATTCCCAGATGACGCGCAGCAGATGCGAGCTCGTCGCAATGCACGCCTCACTCACCCAGGCGACTCACAACCCCCCCCCGGGTGAATTTCAATTACAGACCTCCGTGGGGGCGCGCCACGCCAGGATCAGAAAGATGAGCACTCAGAGCCCTCACGTTGATCAGCACGCCGACGAAGCGGCTTGGGAAAGGGCGCCCCTCCTATAATCAGGGCAATCGAAATGAGGCGACGCGCGTCTTTCCCAGTCAATTATTTCACTGGAGTTGGGCCAAATGTGCGTTCACGTGATTCGAAGATCGGAGTGCAGGCAGACAAACACATCCATCTGAGTTAAAGCGAACGTGCGCTCCCATGAGGAGAATTTTCATTTGAACGCACGCTGTGGAGGAAAGGGATTCTAAAGCATGATACGAGAGAGCGCCGCGATAGAATTCGTCAGAGAAAGAGATTCGTTAGAAAAGACAGAGAGACGCCAGATATCGGCGTTTCCCACCTCTTTTCAAAACATTGCTAGTGTGTAGCGTAGTTTTTTTAGTCCAATCCGAATAACGGAAAGAGATGCAGTCACAGTTCTCTCTTAATTGTCGCTTGAGTAGGATTCGGGGTTCCCCTGAAAAACCTCCGTCCCTCTGTCCCGAGGTTTAAACCCGGACCTTCGGGATGGGAAACCAGTTCTCCAGCCACCACAGAAACCTTGTTACCACCGCTCAGCCTCTTTCAGCGAAAGGGTTGACCACTCCGATGCGAAGTCGTCGGTAGCATATGTAGTCGCTTACTAGTGGTAAATATCTTGGAATCACCTTAACATCTGATATCGTGGGGCATAAAAAAATGCGGCACAGCTGTAAAGAAACTATGTTTTGTTTAGCGTATAATAGGAAGGTCCTCAGATGATAAAGTCAAAGAGAGATGCTACTTCACTCTGGCTAAGCCACAAAGGGTAGACGAGGACTACTGAGAGTAGGGATGTGCCCACGCTTTGACCAGAATTGGTCCGTATTGACCCTTCATGGGTCCGGTGGCCCCCGACTCGAGGACGTACTCCGGCAGACTGCACGGCGTCTACCCAGAAAGGGAGCCAGGGAGACACCTAATCCCAAATCTTTGGGCAATGGGCTCTTCCGGTTCTCATAGATGTGCAGTAGGTTTTCGCGAAAGCGAGATCGACGGCTACTCGTCTCAGTTGTTTGGGTAACCAAACTAATACGAGCACTTCGGGGAGGCCGGGGCCCAATTGAGGTCCTTTTGACCTCAATGCGCTTCATTGGTGACGGACTCGAAGGGGTTGTGGCTCGCTAACTTTCCCTTCCCATCCCTTCCCTCCCACCTCTTCCTTCCCTTGGAGATAAGCGAAAGCTTCCTGTCCGAGGGGGAAGTTGTAATCTTGCGGCGAGAGCCGAAACTCCTGGTTAAGCCACACCTCGAATAAGCCGCAAGCATTTGGGACACTGGTCATAAAGATTTAACAAAAAAAAATTAATTCAATACAAAGAAAAGCTGCGTTAAAAACTGCTACGAGCGAATACATAGTGCCTCAAAACTTTTAGAGGGATTAAGGACTCGGAGGATGCACGCTAGGCTTAGGTTGCATAAATGCAGAACTGGTGTGTTTCAGAGAGACACTGAGAGTATTATCATGACGTCTCACAACACCTCTAGGTCTGACAGAAGCGATAAAATAAGAGATACACTGCCGAACAGATGGGTACAAAAACATGTTCTTCCCGCGCACAATAAGCGACCACATTAAAAACTGAGCTTCTCTAAATATTCTCCCACAATACACGTCACCATTTCAACAGCCAAAACCTTATATCTTTACACGGCTGGTGACCTAAAACCCACGACCACATGCTCATGCGGCGGCTCACAGGGTAGTATGCGGATGTAGCAGTATTGAAATTAGGCATGGACCCACCCAATGGACGAGTGGACGAGTAATTTGACGTTGTTAATCACCCACTCCCCTAAAATCGAATGACCAAGCCAAATCTTCCAAGTACCCTTCCTCTTTTCCATCGATTTTTGTCACCCAACTCTCAATTCGCCATTTCAAATCGGACAACGTTGTGATGGCTGGCTATCTCCTCAGACTCCCGGCTCCCGAGGGCCTATGCACATGGAAAGAGCGCGGTCATACCAACCTTTGAGGGGTTCAGACCGCGGCGGGATGCTTACATGCCGGTCTCCGGAGAGCGGCTCTTCATTCTCCACGCCACCGTCCACTAGGAGTCCAATATCAGGATCGCGGTCTGCCATCACGTGCCTACGGGGCGTTCAGTCTCCAAAGCCAAGGGCAAACACCACGCATCCTTACAACGCACATGCCCTTAGAATGATATCTTCGAACCACTTTCGCCTGAAATAAGTATGTGTATTAAAAGTACTGGGACAGCATAATCCTACAACCATGAGTAAGCGACTACATATTTTCAATTCCCTTTAATATTATCTCGATATTAAATTTCTTCAAAATAATATACAAAGGAGTCTGAGAAATAAATAAATATTCGAATTTTATGACCATATAATCATTGCTACGATGGCTTCTGCGGTGATATTTTGACTCCATCGTTTTCAGGTTCTTCCCGCATTTGGTCATCTCGGTGGTTAACAGTTTCGTCGAAGTCCAAGCGGTCTTAAGATCCTGCCGACTAGAGTACCGGCGAAATGGTTTCTCACCAAAATAAGCCAATGCGGGAAGAGCCTAAAAACAATGGAGTCATATATGTCATCCTTCATTAGTTGTAAAGAAACGCCAAATGAATCACTCACGAAAACAGCAAAAATATAAAAAACACTGCATCATGGTAAAAATGTTCACAGGCCTTTACGAGGCAATTAATGAACAAGTTTAACATACTCCTGCGAAAAATATAGCAGAAAAATTTGCAAGCGTATCTGTGTACAGAACAACTACCTTACACATAAGAGTGCACAACAACCACACAAATGTATTTTTGAGATTTAATTATAGAGTCGCGCATTCTACCATGTCAAAACTTGTTATCCATTGAAGTTATTCCATGCTGCCAGATATAATTTTAGTTTTGGTCAATCTCAGGGTCAATAGGTAGAAAAATACTAATGTCACTAAGTAATATACGAAGAACTGACGAAAATGCAAGCTTTGTGTGCAAAATTCAAATACAGAGGTTTCATGAGAGACGCGAGATGATGGACAAGACTTGCAATGACTCACTCTATAAAAACTTAGAGTGAATCTTCAACAAGTTGAAAAAGCTTCTCACCCAATGGCAGCCCCAGCAATTGAAGACTACGTGGCCGACCCATTCGAAAGTGACTTAAAGATCACAGTCAGCCAAGCGATTATAGTAGAGAAGTCCAACGTCATGCAGATCCTCTCCAGCCAAAAGTGTAAGCGCCCAAGGCCGTTGCAAGCGATCATTCCCGTCCACGGAAAGATATATCGATCATATGCTTCCTTCGACAGCGATAGAGCAACATACCAGAATATATCGAATCTAAGTACCTTACCACCCACATGCTCACTAGATTTCGCCATCCCACCCATTCCCTCCCCGCCCATTCCGGTCCCCACGAGATCATGTCGGCCTGAGGGCGAAATATCAATGAGCTTCAGCGCGGCTGCTTCAAGCGGCGTTGCTTGCGCGGAACTTCGACTTACGAATCAAACAAATCTAAAGAAAAGAAACTCCAAGGGGCAGGAGACGAGCAGGAAAGATTTTAGTACTCTAGTAAAAGTATGACAAGCGCTAATGTTATACCCGTTAGAGCCCTTGCATTGAATATTTTATTCCCTTAGGGATGATACATATTAAAACGTTTTCAATTAGCAAGTCTCAATTGATTACGGCCAACTACAAATGATAGTTCTGTTGTCAACAGCAACCAATTTTATCCAAGAGCAAAGTCACAAAAAGACGAGTTTCTCGGGCCTCACCAGATTGAGCTCACTTAAAAACAACGTCAACAAACACCACTATCTCTACTTATGACTAGGGACCTATATTTTTCGCATTTGCGATTACGCCAATTTTTACGCTATTTTTATTCGCTACTAGAACAGTCATAAGGCTTTTGATGGTGTACATATATTACTAAAGCATACAGCAGAAATGATAACCGAGTGAACTGGAAGGGTGAACTACAATCTCGTCCCGACCCATCCGTTTCCGATAAAAGCTATTTAAAGCAGCATTTTATTTGCGACAAATCTCAAACAAAAGAAGCCAATGGAAGAATATCCCTCAATCACCTCCCCTTAATTGAGGCACTATATCGCTCAACTTGGGACAAATATACAGTAGAAAATACACCCAGGGAAATGCAGTTATATTCCTAGCAAGAAAATATTTTTGTGCATCCTCCCTCTTCTTCCTTCATTTAAATCTAATCTTTTATGAGGGTACCAAATGAACCCCACAATTTGAAGCTCATTAACCAAATGAGATTATGATTCGGGTCGCGGTAGAGAACAGTCTTCACCAAGCCCAGTGGTGTGAACGTATGCCATCATTCAAATCGTGTCTCGTTGTCTGAGTGAATCCTGAATTATTGAAATAACTTTTCAGTTCCTTCACTCGCTTTCTGAACAAATTGCCAAGCTGTTCCAGATGAAAGATAATCCACCCAAACTCAGTCATATTTTCGAACGAAAATAGGTGGAATACAAACATCCAATTTCGCTCGATTGAGACAGCAGCACGAAAAATTGAGAAACAAATTGATTCGCAATGAAAAATACGAAATGTTCCAAAAACGTAAGGGTTGAGGTAAGGCCTCTGCTATTGAGGACGCCATCAATGCAAAGCTTTCCATTTTCAGTGGACAGGAAGTGTGTTTTGGTGGCCCAGTGTTGCAAAAGAAGACTTTGGCGAGCTCATTAGGATTTCATGCTGGGCCAGGGAGTGATGTTGGCTGGTTGTCTCGATGAACATGCAGGTGGAAAATTTAGTTCAAGAAAGCGCTAAGAGAAAATAATAGTGCAGATATTGCGAGGAAATAGGCGTCAAAATATAAGACAGCCCATCATACTCCAATTATTGCGTACACTACATTTGCAACGCTCTCTGTGCTATAGTCCTGGGTAAAAAATCTTAGTTTATGACGCAATGGTTTCTGATCTATGTGAGCGAATCTATAAAATTAAAATAAGTAAAAATGCCACAGCAATAAGTCAAGTTTCACATGCCACGCAAGTCAAATCCACTCCCAATAGGCTTGGACTCAATGGCATCCAATACGCGAAGTTCCTATTCGGCAGACTAGAGAGAGAGAGAGAGAGAGTCGCGAGGACTGACTTTTTAAAGTGATGGCACCTCCATCCGAGGAGCATTATCCATCGCAATTTCGGGTCCTACCTTGCCTCCTTCACCGCCATCCATCAGAAGTACACAGATAACTAGCGACATAAAAAATGACGGCCATACGATACATAAATATATCATTGTCATCAGCAGTCATCAATCCGCAAATAGGTTGTCTTCATCACCTTTCTCCACTCCACTCTCCTCTCCGCCACCCTTTTCACTCCTACATTCCAGTCATCGCCTTGACGCCCCTCATTATTTGCCTGAGGTAGAAAATCCTTCTCTTCATTGAGAATTCATTCCATTAATTTCTCCCTTCATCATCGTTTCCAAGAGGCTATTCTGCTGTACATTTTTTCCTATCAGTTTGCCTCTTCTTCTCATAGGACATCTTCATCGGTTATACACTCCGACCATGTGATCTTCATCATTCCTCGATAACACCAATATTTCCCTAGCTTCCGAGCAGCAGTTTTCGTCCTAGCTGCGTCGCCACGAATGAAAATGCTCCAAACATATGCTACCATGAAACCATTACTTACTCCCTAGCTTATGACATTGCAGTTAGCAGTGATTCCTCTAACTGGTAAAATACCTTTTTTGCCGAGCCTATTCTGTTCTGTACATTATTAGCTTGCATCTTCCAGAGGTCCTCAGTGAGGAAGCCTGGAAAGCCTGCTGGTCTGTGCATCGACCCGGCAAGGTTATCATTCTATGGCTCGATTCCCGGTCCGGGCCGATTTTTTCTCGTGGCGATTCCCACTAGGGATCCTGCTTCCCTGATAGCAAAAGTCTTCTCCTTGCTTTTAAGTCCTTAAGTTTTTGCTGTCTTTTTCAATCTTTTTCTGTCTGTTTTTTTCACTGGAAGTATTGCAGTGTCTCTGGCCTCTTGGTGTCTTCCGTAAACAAGAATTTAGACATCCTAAACTTTAACCTTCAACTTATATTTTTTAACAGAACATTCCATTTAGTTTGGAATTCTTGCCCTAACTTTTTTCTTTGCTCTTAGAAATTCTATTCCATAAGCAACGTCAAACATGCTGATATTTTCTTCATTCTCGTGTATTCCTGATTGTATTTCTTTTAACCCAGATATAATTTACTCCGGTGGCCATTTAGAGCGAAGCGAAAAAGAAATACTGATGAGCTAGCGTAGCTCATTAGTAATTCTCTTTCTGAATGAACTTTTGATGGAAAAAATAACAAAATCAGTACACAGCCCTAATGAAGTTAAAATGTCACGAGTGGGCGTGCTCCGGCTCGCGAACTTGAACACGTGCGACGGAATGAGCAGCAATTATCCTTGCATAATACGAGCACAGGCGGGGAGATGGGGGGAGGGAAAAGGTGGGAATCACTGGAGAAGGCGGTAGCTTTCACTTCGCGAGAGACGTCGACCACGCCCCACCGCTTCCCCTCGCACCCTCCCCCCCCCTTACTCACCCACCCTTTCCACCGAAGGGATTCGGTCCCCAAAAAAAGTTGTGACAAGTTACAACCAGTACTTGAGCGGAAAATTACACTAAAAAAAGTCCATCTGGACCGAATGACACGGTCCGTCATCTCACCAATACTGTGCACAGAGCACCACGCTAACCCATCTGAAGGGATTCTGAATCGAAAAACTAAAAATAAAAACGTTGCGCCGATTTGTTTAGACCACTTGCGCCGCGGACGTTTGGGACTCTATTCGCTAAACTATGATTTCTTTTAACATTCAGGCTACGCGAGTGTGACTCGGAGGATATTATTAAAAACCCGAGCCATGTCTCTACAGTTGACGGCAACGGCAAAATATAAGATAAACTGCCTAAATTGATGGGTTGAAAAGCTTCTTCTTCTGACGTACCACAAGTGACGACAACGAAAACAGAGCGAGGCATTACAGCTTGGTTTTATTGCCTCTGTAAGTAAAATTTTGTCTTTGAAGACTTTTTGGTAATCCATTTTTAATAAATAAGACAATGGATAAATTAGTTAAAACTTTTACTAAAACCACAGAGTTTAAAAAAATAAGCACGACCCGGGTTTTGGCAAATTTAGTAAAACTTTTAACTAATTTATCCATTGTCTTATTTATTATTGCCTCTGGTTTATTAAATATTTTCTCCGTACGAAAACCGAAGTCATTACCTGCTACTGATGACACCGTTCATGTCAACCAGCGTAGCACAAGCGTCAGTCGGATGTAATAAAAAATGCAACTCCCATTTAACCTCAGGCAAACTTCCATCCCTTCTCACACCCCGCAGGTGACAAAAACGAAAAAGGAACGAATCACCAAGACACAATTCACGCATTCAATGCAGTCGTTCGCCCTCGCACCCAAACAAATCCCTCTCCCTCCCCTCGATAAATTGGCAGGAATCTTGTCATCCTCTTCCGCACGTCCCGCAGAGGGTGGCTCGCAGAGTGGTGTGCGTGGCTGAAGTGGGTGGGCGCCACTGTCTCGATCGACGCCACAGTGGGCCGAAATCGAAAAAAACCTGGCCAAATTAAAAAAACTGGATTTTTTCCAGTCTGGAAATTGAAATTTGACAAAGTAACTATCCTATTAATGGTGTATTTGGTGTGTGCACACATGCGGTGTGACATGATTTCCCCCCATGGAATACCCTGATTTTTGAGTCAGTCACTAAGACGTCGTAGACTCATTGTCATTTTTGAATCCTAATGACAAGTAATTGCTTCAAACTATGAGTAGAGACAGAGAGGTGTGGAAAACATGTTCGACATCCCGCTCCTGAGGCGCCCTGACCAGCGCCACTTCTCGGTGTATGTACTAGTGAACTCGTCATTACACCAATGCTGAATATACGCACCGATGGATCGTTGCACAGTTGGCTGAAATCGAAAAAACCTGGCCAAAATTCAAAAAATGGATCTGTTCCAGTCTGGAAATTGAAATTTGACAAAGTGACCCAAAGTGAATGGTGATATGATGTGTGATTCATATTTCATAATTCTTCCGCGTTCACATTTTGCAAGGCCTTAAAGTTGGAGAGAGATTCACTGAGGCTTCAAAAATGCGAATCCGTTGAGAAAATCTACGGCCGTCCGCGACACCGGATATAAACTCTGTTTTTCGATCGCGTGACGGGGGTTCATGGCTGAATAGCGTGTGATGATAATCGCCGCATCACTGTATGTATACCCATGAGCTGGCGCGCAAGGCGGGACCCCGCCGCGCGATCGAAACACCGAGTTTATTTTCGGTGTCGCGGACGGCCGCAGATTTTCTCAACGGATTCGCATTTAAGACGCTTCTGTAAATCTCGTGATGTAAGTTTCTTACGGTTCTTCCGCGTCTCTCTTAACTATTTTTCTGCCCAAAAGCAGAAAATCAGTGTAGAGCAGGGTCCGTCATTTTGTCCTATCAAAAGAGCAAATGTCCCTCCACGTCATTAAAAATTTAAACATGTCAACAACAAAGGTTTGCTCTTTGAAACGATAACACATTTGATTCCATCAAAATCTTACAAAAGGTTCTGCAAGCTCTTTATTTTGGAGATTTTCTGCGAAAACTCTACTCCGACATTTTTTTGCAAATTTTGTCCAACCATAAGCCCTTGCAAAATGTGAGCGCGGATGAATTATGAATAATGAATCACACATCATATTCACCATTAATAAGAGAGTCAAATTTCAAAATTCCAGAGTGGAAAAAATCCATCTTTTAAATTTTGGCTAGGTTTCTTCGATTTCAGCCCTCTGTACGACGTACCGTCGGGGCGCATATTCAGCATTGGTGTAATGACGAGTTCACTAGTCCACCGAGAAGCGGCGCTCGTCAGGGCGCCTCAGGAGCGGGATGTCGAACATGTTTTCCACACCTCTCTGTCTCTAATCATAGTTATAAGCAATTACTTATCATTAGGATACAAAATGGCCAGAGACGCTTTTATCAATAAGGAAAAAGTTGTTGTGTAGCAAAATGGATATTAGGCTTAGGAAAAGGTTGGCAAAGTGTTATGTTTGGAGCTCTTACTGTATGGCTGTGAGACATGAACGGCTTTGAAAAAGGACATAAAACGGGATGAGGCATTGGAGATGTGGATATGGAAGAGAATTTGGAATATTAGTTGGGCAGACAGAGTGAGAACTGAAGAGGTATTGACCAGAGTGAGGGAAGATAGAGGACTGATAAAGACAATTAAAAGAGAGAAACAAAACTGGCTGGGACATATATTAAGAAGAGATTGTTTGATGAAGGACGTATTAAAAGGGATGGTGGAAGGAAAGGGTAAACGAGGAAGAAGAAGAAGAAAGAAAATTACCGATGATTGAAAACAGGAGACAGGCTACGCGAGGATGAAGAGGAAGGCACAAGACGGAGTTATCTAGAGGAGAAGCTACTGAGGACCTGCTGAACAGCAGTCTCCCAATGATGATGAGCATACAGAAATGACGATGACTCTACGACGTCTTAGTGACTGATTCAAAAATCAGCGTATTCCATGAGGGAAATCATGTCACACCGCATTGTAATTCATGTGGCCATGACATGACGTCAAATCACCCTCGATCGTATGCCGTTTATTTTTTACGCTAAAAAAAGCACAATCACCATTTTTCTGTAAACCCCTGAACACGCGTGCGGATGGTAACAGTAAGACCGGGGTTAGATTTTGCAAGCTCGCAGGCCAGGCACGGGTTGCGCCAAAGTGAAGAGTAAGGGTCGGCTTCTGACGCTTACCCCAAAGGGAAGTGTCATCTACGGAGCGTCGTGCAAGCAACCCCCAGGGTGCATGGCAAGCGGTGACAATAAGACAGGCGAAACTTGTCCCAGCTCAATGTCAAGTCCCTCGAGTTCCCCCGGCCACTAGACGCAGGCCAAAAAGAAGTCAAAAGAATCATGCAAGGCCAAGACAGAAACTTAAAGCGAACTACACTGGTCATCAAAGTAACATGCAATACACCATTTAAAATATAACTATTGGTTATATTTGATAACTCTATTAATCTGATATTAAAAGATATTATTTTAGAAGAAAACAAAATCAAGGAGGGCAGTTTGAGGATAATGAGATATTAAAAATATGATCATGAAAAAATCAATATGATATATCATTAAGCGCAAGTTTAAAGTCACCTCTACCCAGCGAGGGCGGAAATTTCATAGAAATGATCGATGGCAGTTATTTTGGTCGCTTACGGCATGCGGAAGAAATGAAATTTTCAATCGATTGGTTCTACAATCTATTTCCTTCGTCTTATACTTATGACAGTTTCTACCGTAATGCGCTGGCTGTAGCAAAACATTTTGATCGCCCGACAAAAATTTTCCCGCTTCGAATTGACGCAAAAGATTTAACTTACATTTTCCTTTCGATCAGCTGGAGATTTCCACCTTAATTTCTTTAGCAATACGGTAACTCTTATTAGTTTATCGTAACAACGTTCTAACTGATATCGTACGAATTCTAACTGCCATCGGTCGTACGTGTTCTATTTCTGAGACTAATCCTACTTCACACGGGGGTCCGATACTCTAGCGGTGTACACCAAGAGAGGTCTCAAGAGAGAAAAATAACATAGCTCTTTAACTTTATCGTTACGTTTCCCTCGCATTCTTTTGATAAATCGCAATGCCCGACTAGCTTTTCCGCAGATTTCCCGTTCGCGTTCCCACCAAGACAGATCCTGAGGGGTCATATATAAGTATTTAGCCGACTCTGCCACTCAAGCACTGTGCGAAGCATACAATTACGGTTAAGTATCACTATTTTAACTTAAATCGTGCGTGTGCTGTGTGTATCCTCTGTCGGAGTTCTCGAATTTTGAATCTTGATTGTCGTAAAATATCAATAAACACGCGAAACTCTGGTTTTATCACTCCGATGAAAGCAGTGGAATGGAAAAGTCTTTCGAAAAATTAAACGGCGATATCAAGAAATACCGGTCTGAGTCCCGGGCAAGGCGGATTTTTTTCGAGTGGCGGAACTTTCGCACGTCAAAGCATCTTGCGGGTGACGCCGTGAAGGCAATCCCGTGGTCAGTTCACGATACCCACAAAAAAGATTCAGCCTTCAAAATTGGGAATTTTAGCATAGTATAATTTATCCGCTATCCATTAATTGAATGCACACTGCTAATTCATCGGTCGAAGGCCACTTACGGAAGCAAATATTCTTTAAAATGTACACAGAAAATGACTATGTGAAAAAAGACTAGGGGAATGTATAGCCATAGATTTTGGTCAGTAGTTACAATACTCAGATCCTGGAATATAATATTTAGCTTTCCGTATATTCACAGTTTCATAAATAGAAAATTATCCTCATAAATCGCTCACATGAATCAGATAAAATGGAGTGGGTGACCACACTCTCCTTCATGAAATGCGGAAATTATGTATGGAGTATGGATAGAATCGCTGCTCCGGTAATAAGCCTCATCTCGGGTTAAGTATGAAGCGAAAATAATATCCTCGATTTTTTTATCGACTAAATACACCAGAAGCTCTTTCTAATATGTTGGACGTTAATTTGTGGTATTTTTGTGCATTCCACCCCCTTTTATTGGCACATTTTTCCCTCTTTGGACATGTTTCCCCTCTGCCAACTCTTTAGCCGGCGTATTTAGCCGCAGGTCTTGCCCAAGGTGCGTCCCGATACGAGCGCTAACGACATCGCGCCGATGATACAAAGAGTGGGTGTGACTCAAAAATGCAGAGACTTTCTTTTCAGTGACTTCGGCAGCGACCTTTCACTCGACCGGTCGGCTATCGTTAATGTTGTGATTGGCGCAGGAGAAATTCCACCGCCCCGGGGACTCCTGACAACGGCACAGTGAAAAGCTTTGAACGTGCAACTCTTGGAGGGAGACAAAAACCATTAACAGAGGTTCCAATTGTAGCCTTCTATCCCATCTATATTCCACCCTCATATTTCCTCCCATCCAAGCCGACCAATCGCTCATACTTCTCTCAACACTCCACCCCGTCCTTGCCAGAAAGATCTCCCTCTGAAACTAAATCATCGAAAAAAAATTACGCTAAATAATTCCACGCTTTCTATTCGGGGCACGAGGGGCGAGGAGTTTACCCTCGCTTCCTCCGCATTATCAATTTTTACTTAGAGAGTTTGACCTCTCGGATTAGTAAAATTTTGTCAATGGTTCGAGAGAGAAAGTTCGAAAAAGATTGGCTGAACAGTAAGATCAACTATGCTAAAATTGCCCCAGGTACTCTCAATCATTAGGAAAAAGATTTTTCTATGCTCTAAAAGTATTTTCCTGCATTTTTTTACTGAAAGAGACACTAACATATTAGTTTCTCTTTAGCATGGGACTGTCTTTTCGCGGATACATATGTGAGAAAAGTTACCGCAAATTAAAAAAAAGTTGCTTCGCGCTTAAGAGCAATATTTGAAGGATTTTACTGGGAATTTTGGAATAACGAGCAATACATTCACTATTTACGTGAAATAATAATTTTTGGAAAACATTAACATGCTATGCTTATGATAAAATACTATTAAATGTAGTAATGATAAGAGTATTAAAAACTGTATCGCTTCCCATGCATTTTTGGTAACGAGGATAACAGAGGCTTCCGGTCACATGAAATAATTACAGCGGAAAATAGATAAAAGAAAAATAGCAGAGATAATGTCATAATAAGTGCTGAGATTCAGGTAAAAATGTGTCCTTAATCACATCCCATTACAAGTTAATCTTTCGAAAGTTTATACTTCAAAGTACTCCATCACATAAGCATTTTATACTCAGAGTGTTGTCACCACCCTGTAAAGCAGCCGATAGGAATCCAAGATGTCTTCTGATTTTGAAAGTTAAATAATAGATATTCTCTAAGATTTGCATAATGCCGCCGCGCCGTTTGTTCGTGAAAACGTCTTGATTTGTGCTGGCAGAGACTCTCTTTCTTTTTTCATTTTACGGATGGTTTGCTCAGGAAAAAGACGTGACATGTTCCCCTATTGAGCTTTTGATACAGCCCATAGCAATTGGTAGCGTCTGCGATACGGTGATACGACGCTGACATAAAATAAATGTACCTAACTTTGGCACCTATGAATGAATACATTATCCAGGTTTTATACTCATCCCCCATCATTTAAATCCTATGATGGGCTCTTTCAGGGAGCCCATCATCGACACTTTTCTGCGCTGCGCTAATCGATCGTAAGCCTACAAAATGAATATTCAGAATTAAAAAAATAACACTTTATAAATGATTAAGGGGTCTCGTTAAAGCAATCTCCTTCTTGACGCAATTTTATTGTTCGTTTCTTTAGTCGTGCAATTCGACGGGTACCCGCATTCTTAATACGCTAACATGGCAGAGAGAAACAAAGCTCCTGATTATTCAAAGGGAAGGGCGATTGTGATAGCTAAACTTCTGACCTTCCATGTCGATGGTTCGTGTTCAAATCCCAGCAGTGGCGAAGTTTTTTCGGTGGATTCCATAATTGGGTGCCACGTGAAGTTTACTTCGATTAACATTCCGACTGTCGGATTGGACGTTCACAGGTGTTCGTCATACGTCTAGAGTTGGCTAATATCGAATTGGATCGTTACTCTCCGCCCTCCTCCAATCCTCGCACAACCTAGCCAACCTAGTTTTATTCTAGTAATTCAACCAACCTAGTAATAACAATTTTATATATGGTTCAAGAGACCACTCACTCGTCGCTCACTCCAATTAACCAACCTAGCTGATTGATCGATGTCCTCGATTCCCGAGTTTTGGCGTCCTGTTTCCTGACTGTAAAACAAATAGAGCTGATTTTTTTTTCTTTTTATTATATTAAATTTTTATTTTATTATATTAAATTTTATTATATTAAATATTTTAAACCCAAATGAATGTCAGGTTCCGGCGCTGACAACTTCTACCAAACCGTCCGAAATTAAGTAAAGCATTATCAATAAATAACCGCGGCCGGGTTTCACTTTCATTTGTAAATAATTACTCTTTTTCATTCAGAAATGGTTTATACAAACTTAGCAATTTCATTGGCTCGGAGTAGTAGTAAGCAGGTCTCAGATATTCACAAAGAAAACTCTGTTCTCGGAAGTTCCAACCGATATAAGTATTAAACGTTTAAATCATTCTCATGTTAATTTCCTTAACCCTAAAATAGTTTTAGCACTTAAAAATGCTAAAAATATTTAGGTGACATGTATGGTATCGTCCTCAATAAGATTGAAAAACCTATACGAACGATGCGAAAACACTTAATGTGTAGTGAAAAACAAGGTACTAGAAATCAATGACTACATATCAGTAATCTAATTCTTCAGCATCACAGAAAAAATCGAGAACGCAAACCACACAAACTTGGGGAAACACTCATTAAGGAGGTATTAAACGACTGGAATCAAAATCAGACGTTAATGGCGCCTTTATAATCCATTGAAACACTGTCGACACAAATTAATTAATACTCAAGCAACATTCATGGAACTATGAGCGAGAAAGAGAGTTTTCCATAATATCCATAACATTTCAGATAACTAAAGGATAGTTTTACAGGCAAGACAGACGGTAATTCAAATCAACATCAACCGACTGCATCCAGTGCCAGACCAACTTCGGTAATCGAAGCCCCTATAACTAGGCTGTTGAGTTGAAGTCAGCCATATCAATACCTAATGGCCATTTATCTTGAGTAATTGGAGCCACTCGAAGAATAAATGGGCGCTCCTCATGAGGAAGCGATTCGACAGTTGACAAGGAGTCGGTCGAACCAAATGGATGCTCGACAAGACAATGTCGCTCATTCCGGAAAACACTTAGCTTCCCGAAAAATTAGTGCGAGAATATGAATAATTATGTAAATATAAGAGCTAGGTCTTACAAAAGTTCAAGGCCGCCCTCTATCTCGGGAAGACAACTTTCGGAACCGAAAGCTTATTCATATCCCTCGAGTGTGGCGCTGAGAGAGAGAGATGAATCGAGATTCTCGATGCTTCTCACGATGCGATGGTGCGAAAATGAACTGAACATATATGAAAGGAGTGCTTAACTCGTTTGGTCATGCTGCTGAAAGAACGTATGAGAATCGAATAGCGTGTTGGTTTTATGAGCAAAGAAGTAAACGGTGTGAGAGGACCGAGAGTGTCATGGGCGAAAGTGGCGGAGGAGATTCTGAAGAGGGGAGGATTAGGTGGAGGTAGACCTGTGCACCGCCGCCGCCGATGGTTTTGATGACGGTGCCGCCGCCGAAGGATTTTGTGCGGCGCGCCGCCGTTCCCCCATGGCGGCGGGCGCCGTCATATGCGCGCATGTACTGATCATTGCCTCTAGAGCATGGCTTCTGTATTTGATTACACTAATTTTTGCTGACTCCTCAGCATTGTATTTCATAACTTTGTCAAACATTACTCACCACAGTTACACAGATATCCGTGCAGCAGTATTAACAGTCTTTCCTGAATAGCGACAGTCATCCGTGCGTTTAGGGAGGGAACCATCTTCAAAGACTTCGAGATATCTTTTGAAGCTTATCCGCTAGTTTGCACGCTAGGGCAGTATCCGGTGTATTTAAATAAAAAATTCGTATTTTATTCTTTTTTCAAGCATTTTCAAGCATCCTCTCTTTTTGGAATGGTAACATTTGTAGGCTATATCAAAATTTTAATTATATACATTAAAATACCTTTGTTCTACTCCATGTTTTAAAGTATAGCGCCACTTTAATTCAGCCAAAGTTGAGGGTTGAGGGTACCGAGTGGAGACACTCGTTATCTGCTACGTGCTCATTAAGGGCCATGCGCCAGCATGGGCCCTCATTTTGAATGTCTCCGAGCTCAGATTTTTGGACCTTATGTCGCCCTCAGAACCTCTAGCTCGATCCCACCCATCAGGTGGGTGAAGGTATGGAACGAGCTAGAGCAATAGAAACTCCTGCACGCGGCTATGTTTCAGCATTGTATGTGACTTTTAAAAGTAATTTCATATAAGTATTCTACCGGTAAAAGATAGGTTTAGGTTCAATGGTATCAGGCTCAACTATGTGGAAGTTGATATTCACAAATGAAAAAACGACTTCGTTTCCTTCCACTGATTTATTTTCTTGGTACGACATGTTTCGACACATAGAGGTCATTTTCAAGTACAAAAAATTTTAAAATTCAAGCAAATATATACCTGGAAGGGTCTTGGGGGAGGTTGGAGAGGGGTGGAAGAATAGGTGCTAGGAGGGGGGGGGAAGGGGAAACCCGGAGAGAGGTGAGGGGTGGCGGTTATGGTGAGAATTAGGGAAAACCCTTAGGAGGACCGTGTTGGTGAGAAAGGTGGGGGCGGGGGATGGAAGGTAGAGGGAGGGGTGGGTTAACTTGGAAAGAGTCGTTAAGGTGGAGGTGGGTTATCAGCGGGTGTGGAGTTGGGCGGGAGGGATCTGGGTGTTCGTCTTTCGGTGAGGTTTAGAGAGACTTGTAGGAGGGGGGAAATTTTTTCAAAAAGGATGTCGTTTAGTAATTTACATTTACTCATGTTCCTCCTTATTTCTAGCTCCTCCTTCTTGTCCATCTTCCTCCCTTTTATCTCAAAGTGTAGTATCTCCGGTTTGAAGTCGCTCTCGTGGTTCTCTTCCCAGAGATGTTTGGCGAAATGGGACTGCGACAGATTGCAGTTCCGGTAACATCTCTTATGTTCCTCGATTCTTCTCTCGAATGTACGCCCTGTCTGCCCAACATATGCAGCACCACAGTCGTTGCACTTTAATTTGTAAATGCCACTTCTTTCAAAAGGTTGCACTTGGTCTTTTGTGTTACCCAGGAATTTTTTGCGGTTTTCACCGTTTTAACCCGCCCTTCAGACCTCCCGTCTTTAAATTCTATTCGAAAACGCCTGAGGGACAATAATCTCATCATTGAAAAAGCAGACAAAGGAAACTCAGTGGTGATAATGAATAGAAACGACTACTTGAATAAGTGCCATAACTTCATCAATAATAATCAAATAGTTAAACTTCCAACAAACCCTACCAAAAAGTTTCAAGAAATTGTGAGGAAATCCCTTAATAATTCTCCCAACCTGATCAAACCCAACGAGATGTATAAAGTTACAGTCATGAACCCAAGAGCACCCTGTTTCTTCGGTCTCCCCAAAATTCACAAAGAGTCCGTCCCTGTTCGCCCAGTCGTTTCCAGCATAGCATAAAACCATATCTTATCCATAATCCATAAAACTAGCGGCCCTGTTGAATTCTCAATTTAGGGAGTTCACAAATTTCCAGCCAAGGTTTGGAGTAAAGAACACGAAAGACTTTTGTGACCGACTAATAAAAGAAACTCCTCCATCCAGCAAATACCTATTAGTGTCGTTTGACGTAGAGAATCTTTTTACTAGTATCCCAGCATTAGAAGCAGTGAGTGTTGCGGAAAAAGTTCTAAGAAATGCGGGTACGGATACGAAAATCATCATGGATTTTATTTCTCTATTAAAAGTGTGCGTGGAGCAAAACTATTTCAAATTCAATGGTGAATATTATAAACAAAGTGAAGGTTTGGCGATGGGTTCCCCATTATCTCCACTATTGGCCGAACTGTTTATGGACAACTTGGAAGAAAAATTGTTCAATTGTGACTCAGTGTGCACCAACATTTATTGTTGGTTCCGATACGTTGATGATGTGTTTGCGATATGGACTGGCACGGATAGACAATTAGACAATTTTCTTAAAATTCTGAATACACAACACAAAAACGTGAAATTTACCTGTGAGAAAGAGAAAGAAGGAAAACTGAATTTCCTGGATGTGACTGTGTCGAAAATGAACAAGAGTTTTGAATTTGAAATTTTCCGCAAAGCCTCCGCAACGGACCATGTCATCCCCTCAGACTCCCGCCATCACATTTCTCAAAAGCTATCCGTGTTTCACTTTCTTTTAAACAGGCTAATGAGTATCCCTCTCTCCAAGAACACATTCAACAAAGAATTAGAAACAATAAAATCAATAGCCATCTCAAACGGGTACAACATAAACATAATAGACAAAATGCTCCAAAAAAAACGTTCTTTCAAAGCACAGCAATTGCTCTTCACTCCAGTAATAATGGAAAAGGAAAAGATTTGATGGTGTAAATTGCCATATTATGGCATGATCTCTGAAAAAATAGGAAACCTCTTTCCAAAACAACAGTATAGAGTGACATTTTATAACGGTGAAAACCTCAAAAAATTTGTGCACGATATTTTAGTTTCCGGAGAAGGTAACGTACAGGTAGATGCAGCGTTTCTTGACTTTAGAAAAGCTTTTGACAAGGTTCCCCGCTGTAAGTTACTCGCGAAGTTAGCATCATACGGAATAGACAGTAATATAGTAGGCTGGATAGGAGATTTCTTACATGAACGCGTTCAAAGGGTGGTATTAGATGGTGTCAGCTCAGGCGAAGTAAAAGTTACATCGGGTGTTCCCCAGGGAAGCGTGATAGGCCCAATTTTATTTCTTCTGTACGTAAACGACTTAAATAGTGTAGTAAAAAATAGCAAGCTCCGTCTTTTTGCCGATGATGCAGTAGTGTATAAAGAAATTAGAAATGAAGAGGACAGACAGTGTTTAGCTAAGGATTTAGATGCGATTGATGATTGGTGTGATAGATGGCAACTAGAATTAAATTTTAAGAAATGCGCGATTATGAATTTTTGGAAAAAGAATGGCCTTCCCCGGAATAATTATAGCATCAAAGAAAACAAAATATGTAACGTAGAATCAATTAAATACTTAGGCGTCACCATCAGTGAAGACATGTCATGGGGGAAACACATCAGGGAAATAACTAGTGTAGCAAACCGTAGATTAGGATTCGTAAAAAGGGTTCTAGGCAAATGCGATGAGAGAGTCCGAGAAAGAAGCTATTTTACACTTGTCAGGCCTCATTTAGAATATGCCGCTAGTATATGGGATCCCTACGAGGAAGGTATGATAAAAGAATTAGAGCGCGTGCAAAGGAGATCTGCTAGGTTTGTTAAATGTCGTTATGATAATTGTATTAGTGTTACGAGTTTAATAGAAGAACTAGGATGGGAATTACTATCAGAACGCAGGTTAAAATTTAGGTTAAACCTTTTAAGTAAATTCGAAACCGATTTGTTCACAGATGACGTTAGATATATATTAAGAACCCCTGCGTATTATGCTAGGTTTGACCATATGAACAAGATTAGAGAGATAGATTGTCGTACCGATAGATTTAAAATGTCATTTTTCCCGCGTACCATAAGAGAGAACAATAGGCAAGTAGCAAAAGGGATAGGTAGGTGAAACATAGTTAGAATAGTCTGTAGCGCATGATGCATGTAATAACTACCAATAATCCCTTCCTTATTATGTATATTTTAACCTGTACTATACCGTAGTAACTAATATTCTATTGTAATAACTACTGCAATTACTTGCAATAACTAATAATCTACTGTAGTAACTAATAAACTATGACCCTACTTTCTAGCATGTCTACATTATATATCCTACTTACTTGGCAATAGTGCATGTTTGGTGATCTTCACCCCCTGCCACACACCCTCGTGGTGGCTCGCAGGGTATTACGTAGATGTAGATGTAGATGTAGATGTAGAAAAGACCAAGTGCAACCTTTTGAAAGAAGTGGCATTTACAAATTAAAGTGCAACGACTGTGGTGCTGCATATGTTGGGCAGACAGGGCGTACATTCGAGAGAAGTATCGAGGAACATAAGAGATGTTACCGGAACTGCAATCTGTCGCAGTCCCATTTCGCCAAACATCTCTGGGAAGAGAACCACGAGAGCGACTTCAAACCGGAGATACTACACTTTGAGATAAAAGGGAGGAAGATGGACAAGAAGGAGGAGCTAGAAATAAGGAGGAACATGAGTAAATGTAAATTACTAAACGACATCCTTTTTGAAAAAATTTCCCCCCTCCTACAAGTCTCTCTAAACCTCACCGAAAGACGAACACCCAGATCTCTCCCGCCCAACTCCACACCCGCTGATAACCCACCTCCACCTTAACGACCCTTTCCAAGTTAACCCACCCCTCCCTCTACCTTCCATCCCCCGCCCCCACCTTTCTCACCAACACGGTCCTCCTAAGGGTTTTCCCTAATTCTCACCATAACCGCCACCCCTCACCTCTCTCCGGGTTTCCCCTTCCCCCCCCCCTCCTAGCACCCATTCTTCCACCCCTCTCCAACCTCCCCCAAGACCCTTCCAGGTATATATTTGCTTGAATTTTAAAATTTTTTGTACTTGAAAATGACCTCTATGTGTCGAAACATGTCGTACCAAGAAAATAAATCAGTGGAAGGAAACGAAGTCGTTTTTTCATTTGTGAATAGGTTTAGGTGACAGCCAGAGAATCTCCTTCTGGTTTTCTACACTTTTAGTTTTCTATCTTCCTCTAGTGCTACCATTTTTGCCTCAGCATACAATATACCGTTCTCCATCCGTCCAAGAAACCTATTCTCCTTTTTTTCCTTTCCCTGCTTGCCCAAAATTCTTCCCTCTATCACGCTGTTGTGCAACTCACTTCCACAAGACATCTACCCTGCCTATCCCAGGTTTAATTCAGAAGTTTCTTCATTTTCGGGATAGGAATAAGCACTCTGGCCATACTCCTTCCTCGGTGATCCATCAAATTAGTTTATAAAAAGCTTGCCTAACATTTTTACTTAAATTAATTAGCACTCCGAAGGTATGTTCTCCACTCCTACAGCTTTTCTTGCCTTCATATCTTTCAATGCTTTCTCTTTTTTTTACCGTAGAGTATGGTTGGACCGATGTTATCCTCATCTAGTGTTTCCTGATCCTTCACATCTAAATTAGTTTATCTACTATCGCAGTCTACTATAGCTCTTCCACGTATTCTTGCTACCTACCTTGAATATCTTCTTGCTCGATTAATATCCTACCTGCTCTGCTCTTAACATTTGGTACCGTTTTCCCTCTCTTCCCTACCGATAGCAATTTTATTTTATCGCAAAATGCACCCTTTCCCCCATCGTATTACTGCTTATCCATCTCCTCGCAGTGCCTTTTCCACCAGTTTTCCTTCGCCCAATTGGTTATTCACTGAAGTTGATGATTATACTCATTGCGCTTCGTCTTACCTAGTTCTGTGTTGGCATTTTTTTACCTCCTCCTGTCTTCCATTTTCCCAATCATTTCTTGCGTAACCCACTGCTCCTTAACCCCCTCGTTTCCACTTATCCTTTCTTTTTTTCCGCCTCTCTTAATATGCTTGTATGTATATTCTCCCATGTTTTCTCCATTTCCTTTGCTTCACTTATGTTCCATTCCACTTGCTCTTGGTATTCCTTTCTTTTTTTCCCCTACCAAAGCTTCAAAGTTCCATCTGTTTATCCACCTACTTTTTAAAACCTGCGATCACATATCGTCATAACTAAGTTAAGATTCAAGCCTGCATTCAAACAAAATGCAAGGGCCTTCTCGTCGCGATCATTTCTCGTTCCTAATCCATACCCTCCCACTTCATACCCATCTCTCCCTTCCCCCACTACTGCGTTCCAGACACCCATTACTACTAGGTTTCTCTTGTCCGGGAACTCTCTGATTATCTCCTCTAGCTGTTTATAAAGCCCATTCACCTCTTACTACCCATGGTTGCTTGTGGGCATGTACACCTGGGCTATAACAAAAGTTGTTGAGCGTACTTTTATTTCAACCACTCGTATGCTGTCGCTCTGTTCAATGTTTACTACCCTCCTCCCCAAATTTGCGTTTAATACTATGGCTATCCCACGTTGACTCTCATCCCCACAACTATAGATTACCGTGTAACTATCACTGCAATAGTCTCCGCTGTCCTTCCATCACTCCTCGCACAGCTCCAAGACATCCACGTCCTCTAGGAAATTCCGCCAAACCGTTTTGGCGCAGGGACCGTTTTAGCCGAGAAGGCCGTTAGGGCACTGGGGCGTTTCGGTTATCACTCGGCTAGTAGCGATTCTTTTATGATTTATGACTAGAGACAGTATTTATAAATGTGTCAAATAAAATTGAAACTATTGTATGTAATTTGGTGTTGCTTACATAGATAAAGACCTTAGCACGATTTTTCTCATCAACGACCAGATATGCTTTGGCCTGTATGTTCGGTATTTTTGATGACAGATGAAATAATTCCTTATAGTACTGGAAAAAAATCTCCCAGCAAAGAAATAATCATATATTATTTTACAGTAATGGTAGTACACCCACAGTGCAGTACGTAGTTCATTACTCACCCCTTCCCACCACCATTGAGATGACTAACACTAGTCATAAATCATAAAAGCATCGATACCAGCCGAGTGGTAACCAAAATGCCCCTGTGGCGAAACGCCCCTGATCTCAAACGGCATCGCCTAATCATCCCTGCGCCAAAACAGCTTCGCCCAATCATACCTGTGCCCAAATGACCAGCGCAAAAATGGCTCGCGCCAAAACGACCGCACCCAAAATGGCGCACTCCCGCACACCGGAATGTCCCAATCCCCTGCGTTCCCCTCTCTATTTCCTAATCGATATTTTCCTGATAACTATTAAAAAAGAGCAGTTCTTCTGTCCGAATTTGATGTACTGATGAAAATGGTCCTCAGTCAATCTGATTAGAGTGCGATAGGAAATAGCAAGGTCACCATTTCTGTTGGACCATGTGCCACTTGTTCAGTGCTCACCCTTCGTTGGCGTGGATTTCACTCGGCTCAAGCCTCTAATGCGGCATGATTGGCTTGTATTCATTTTCTCGCTTGATGCCGTCTTAATCAATATTGTATAATAAGATATTATAATGACGATATAAAAGGCTGTAAAAAGGTATCGAATATACTTCATCCTACTGTTCTTGAAACTATGCGTAATTAGGACGTGTAATATCGATAGATTTCCCTTCCTCGCTGAACAACCTTACAAAACTTTCATAAGTCTCTCCGTCTACTGCAGTTTCTCTTTCCTTCTCCATATCCGCATCTCATAGACTTTTCTCTCTTCTTTCTTTTCCTCGCAAGGTTCACTGTCTTACAACGCAATGTATTGGAAAACGGGAAGTAGTTAACCAAAGGGTTTATGTACATGCTGAAGAGATTCTAATACTAAATCTAAATTCAAAATAAAAACATTTGGAGAATATTTGAACGATATTTCTTTTGTATTTGATCACTGGTTATGGTAAGTAAAGTTCAAGGAGGTAAATCTACGGTGCGGTCTGAGAGTATCTAGGAGGATGTTAAGGACCTCGCTTCGCATGAGGATAGGGAAAGTAATCGGAATAGGAGAAGGAATAAGTTTCATAGGAAGTTCTTATGTCCCACGGCATTAATGAGGCATAATTTTCCATCAAATAATATTTAAATTATGCAAATAGTATCCATAACGCATCCTATTATACGTTAAATAATAAACCGAAAGCCATAGGAATTTTCCTATGCGGACGAACAGAGTGCTTAAGTACATGTGATGGACCTTTCTGGAAAAGTTTAGACGGGTGAATAATGAGAGAGTTTAAACTACGTTTCTGTGACCACCTGGGAGGGAGAGTGATCCCAGCCCTGATGCAAAGAGGTACAATGGGAACGAATGGTGCTGAGGGGTAGAGATCTCTTTCGAAACATAGAGGGGGAAGGAAGAGGCCCTGACAAGTAGTTACATGTTGATCCGATATGCGGAACCCAAGGAAGAGGACAAGGGGGGTCAACAGATTCCAGGCCAGGCTTTCAAGCAATGATGGGAAAACTATAATTCCCTTTTCCTTACTCCGATACCCCCTTCCTCTTCCACTCTCTTACACCGTGACATACAGATGCCTGGAGCAGATACGAAGTATTCAAACATGATCGCGGGAGCCCAATTGCATCATATTTTAAAAATTATTAATGAAAGTTTATGTATTTATTAACATAAGTTTATGTGACATGAATACAATTGTTCACAGCAATATGTACTAGCTTAAGCTGCCACCTTCGGTTTGCGCTTTTGTATTTTACTTTCAAGTAAAGGTTCGCTTTCTTTTCCCTTTTCATTACTTCTTCACTTTTGTATAACATGATTGCAAGTTACTAATTGAAACAATTGCCCAATTTAAATCTTCCGTCATCATAGTTCAGCTAGCACTTTGAGCTTTACCACAAACATTCTTCTCCTAATAGCCTTTATGCCACATCTTCATTTAAACACCAAAGCGCATATTCAGTCGTTCGGTCTCCAGTTTTCAAAACTTCGTACCCCGCGTAACAACAATTACAGGCTGTAAAATGGTGTTTACATAACAGCTTACACAACAAAAAAATCACCAATCAATCAAAATCAGGTCTAAAAAAAAATCATCAACTCTTAAACTCATCAAGACATGGATATATCACCAAGGTAAAAACTAACCGAAACAATTTCTCTGACATTGCTGATCTTGCATGTTACTCACAATCAACGAATGCAGGAGCATGTCTCATTAAATACAGCCTCACGTCATCCTCACGTCCGATATTCTTGCTATCACCTATTCTCAACGTTGTCAACAACCTAAAAAGCAGGATAAGCGTCAAAACTCACCTGACCAGTCCTCGTCTTTACTCCGCACTCACAATCTCGCAAGAACTGTCCTAAACACTCGCAAACACGCACAAAAAATGTTTAAAATGAATCGGCAACAAAACTCTAAGAGAAACGTGACATTCTCATTCAAATTCTAATACATTGTATTTTCACTTTTTAAAGTAAAACGAAAGTTAAGACAAACCGCTAATCGCCTTTATTTAAATAAATAGTTCGTAAAAAGTCAAATTTCTTCGTTCTAACGTCTAAAAATGCTCGACTTCTAAATCTCTATGCATAAATCAGGTGTTGCTAGATCTCGTTCACCTGCAACTTTGTACGTGAAATTCCAAAAATCTTACACCCTACGACTCAAACTAACACATCTATATAAAGATTACTATAAGCATTAACTCTTTCGCTACATTTCAAGTCTGCGCACAGCCAATGCCCAAATACTATAACGAGGATTTCGCTCGCATTTGCGATAAAAGGAAATTTCGCTCGAGAGAGTTCATTTGAGATAAAATACACGGTATAGTTATAGTTATCATTATAGCTATTAAATATGTCATTTGTCTAAACGCTTAAAATTGTGAGGCATTTTTGTCGCATGCGTACATAGGAATTTGATTATATAAGTTTTTACATGACATTATAGAAATGAATGCATTTATTAATGAGAAAAAATGAATACTTTTTCCCATAATTTGCTAAGTGCTACAATACTAGTATGAAGGCAAATATTACGCCGCCGGTCACGCCGCCGCCGCCGACGATAAAAACCATCGGATCGGCGCGCCGCAGGCCGCCGACCTATTTCCAGTCGGCGTCCGCCGCCGATAGTTTTTCCATCGGCGCACAGGTCTAGGTGGAGGCTTATGAAGAGGAGAGATCGAGTATGAAGCCACTCATGAATGCGAGTGGATTGGCTTCGAAGGGAGAGCAAGAGAATAGGAAGGAGGAAGTTCTCTGGGAAATATAAAAGCCAAGCAGGAGGGGCGAGTAAATATTATGGACATGAGGACATCATCGAAGCTAGAATGCAAGGAAGCGAGAGAAGTGTTAGTAAGCGCTTTGTAGGCATTATGACGAGTGCAGAGACGAGTTCTCTCATGGAGGAAACAGCGTGAGAGTCAAATGGGTCACAGGGAATGTTTGAAGATTACAAAACAGGATAGAAACGGCCCATCAATTCTTTACCAACTCGTATAAAAATGATTACAAATAACGTCGCCTTACCGTGAAACGCACGCATTGGTGTAAACCTTGACTTCCTCATCCAATCACCAGTTAAGCGACGCAATGGAAATTCGTTTCCTCAGATACAGTAAAATTAAATAAATCTATATTAAAAAAGAGGTCGAACTTATATTTGTTTTCTTTATATCTGCTCTCCTCACTCGTGTTATATCATCATAACTCTGGCAGTAGAGCCTTATCGGAGGCGAAGTCGCGCGTTCATGCGGTTCAGTTTCGCGGAGGGAGCTCTAGAGACGCACCACTCACAGGCAATTAATGACAAATGGAGCGGCGGCGCCTGGTGTCTCGCCTATCTCCTCGTCTTCCTTCCTCTTATGTTTCCTCCGCATCCACCGCCGCCCCGAGGGCGCGTGACTCGTGGCAGTCGGCGACCGTCACGTCCCCCTGCACCTCCCGCCACCCATCACTCCCCACTCCGTGACTCGCCATTTTCTAAGCTCGGGTGCGCTCATCTGTGCACCCTTGTAATGAGCGCCACTCAAAAGGAGAAGCGAAGGGAGGGAGTCGATGGAGACGGGTTTCCCTTCTGCCAAACGCGGCTTGCCGGATCGCGGCGCTTCCTCCCGGAAGAAATCGACGGCGGAGGCGAGCAACTGCTGGACATTCATGGAGGAGCCGTTGCTTCCAAGCACTCGCCGTCTCTGGTCTGTATCTTGTCCTCTCGGAGCCAGGTGGGGATAGACCCAAAAACGGGGACGGCGGCCACCTTAATGCACGACTCCATAGCCGGTGTTTTCCTTCAAAACGACCAGCAGACTCGACGCAATATATCGTTGCTGATGCAACAGCAGAAGATCGCCTGGACGCGACGTACTCGAAATACATAGATGAGTTTGAAGACAGGAAACATTAGGAAATGGCCTCCACAGAGTTGGAATTGTAGCGTTCTGAGGAGGCCGTCTTTCCCAAGCTATACTATCGGGTTTGTGAGAGCGTCGACGAGGATTTTGCAAGGGTCATTCACATCTCATTGCTGAGGGCACTGTCCTTAAGCTCGATGTTGATGACCACACCCATTTGGAAAACAAAAACTGAACACACGACCGTACGTGGTAATTCATCGGGGGAAGTAAGAGGTCTAATTCATGAATCAAAATTACCTAACTTAAAGAAAAATTGCCTTTCAACTTTTCTCCACTGATCCGGAATGCGATGGGAATACCAGAAATAGCACCAATGAAAGAAATACTAATTGAGAATAAAGGACTTAGTAAAATATGAATTGAACGCTGATACGGAATGAAAGTACTGTCTCTTTTTTCCCGTGCACATTTACAAAAATTAGTAAAATATAAATTTCCAACAATGTAACTAGATTCAATTAGAGATTAAGTGAAGAGATACAATATGAATAGAATGAAATACCCGTAAACGTCGAATACCTATCAAAAGAGGCTGCCGGCTTTTCCATCAGTCAAACTACACGGATTTGACGAGGTAGGTGACTAAAAGCATGCATTCCCATAACCTACATCACAATCCTAACGAAACGATCATGTCACAAGCACCTTTTAAATTAAATTAGCGACTTCTTGAATCTTTGTCGCGGCGAAACAAATGTGCATTAGAGCATTTTTTCAGAGCTTCGACCAAAATTTTCTTCACGCGAGTGAGACAAATATTTCGTGGATGAGTAAATGGCGATTTCATTGGGCAGAGGAGCACGCAAGGTCGCCATAGAGTGATGCTCATCCTTTGGAATATCGTAAAGTACTTTCGTAGTACGTATGAGAATATAAATAATATAAGTGGCGCATTTATATCTCACCTCACGTTACTATGACTGAGAGGATACCATAAAAGGTAGATAATAATTAATGAATTATTTTGAGAATCCATAACTTTTTTCTTCTGACAATGCGTGGTTTCGATATACATGCAATGTATTATCAAGGACGGGGGCCGGTAAAAGGAAGAAAATTTGCGACACTAGAACTATGGAACGCTGAAAGCGCTTTGGAACTAGGGAGGCATCTTTAAACTTTGTCAAACATTTACTGTAGAGCGGACACATTTGAAAATTACATACATGATTTTAACTCATAAACTGCAAAGGAAAAAGCAAAGGGGACTTATTTCACCGCGACAAAGATTCAAAGGGGTCACTAATTTCATTTGAAAAAGGTGCTTTTGTGACTTGATCGTTTCGTTCAATGAGAGGAACACATCGGCAAAATACATACCTGATTTTTACTCAAAAACTGCAAAGGAAAAAGTCAGGGAATTACGAAAACATGAAGATGTAAGTGCGGTAAATAATTTTAACTTTGTAAACGATTAGACTTTTGATAGCTACTCGCCTTTTATTCCAATAAATTTTCCATACAATATGGGGAAAATGGCATTTAAATTTCGACTCCCGTTTCGTTATCTTGGTTCTCCCACCCCACTCCATGCTCTCATTATCTTGGAACAATAAACCCCTCCACAGATGAAAATGACCGCCCCTCCCTCCTTCGTGTTAAAGCACAAAAGGACACTTGACAATTTCACATGTACCTTGATATTATCATTGTGTGTCGAAACCATGCATAAAAGAAAAGAGAGGACACTTCAAAATGATACATCACTTAATGCGATTCAATGATAATTTCACGAACTAAAGCCAAAAACGCTACACCTCGTAGCCAAAAGGTGTGGGAGTAGATTGGAACACATACACACTTGCGAACGACAATGAATGGAACGGTGAGAGCGGGTGGAACATTCGGTAACCTGTTGGCAGGAGGAATTCTTGCAGGTACACGCCATAAAAGGCCGTATTTTTGTTCATACGTCACCAATTCGTTCAAAACACATGCTCACAAAGGAAATAATTTTATAACTAGATAAGTATATAGCTTTACATTATCCATTTTACGCCTTTACTGAAAATCAACACGTAAACAGAAATCGAATATAGGATCATCGCAGAACTTTTGCTCTCGTAAGTTCTCGTAAGCTCACTCTAACGCAAATCAACTCTGCTCCCAATCTGCCATGAAGCGCTTACACGGTGAGCAAGGTCTAAGACGATTGGAAACTAAATGCTCAGGTGGGTTGCGAAATGAGCAGCGCATGGAAACGAATGAAAAACACCCATAATTAGTGCAACACCTGAATCTATAGTGGATTCAATAGCTTGCATCAATGATATTGCAAATGGAAAAATTTTCGATCCAAAGTGTGCGTTTTACGCTGAGTAATGTCCGCTCCAAAACAACCACGGCCTGGTCGCCAATTGTGCGATCGGGACTCAAAGACGCCGCTCTCGTGACCGGACTCGCCCGCCTGCGCGTACGTCTCTGCCGCGAGTTTTCCACCGTCGTCGTCACTCCCACCTCCCGTCCATCCATTGAAATCAGAGGGGCGGTTGTGAATGCAACCAGCATTCCCTCCCCTCCACTCATATCCTTTATTTCCCCACTTCTTCGTGACAAAGCACTTCCAAACGGATTAGTGAGAAAACAAGGATAAGGAAAAAAAAGTGACGCGGCGCTCTGGCCGATTACGGCAGAATGCCGCCGGAAACAAAAATAATCTTATCTCTCGATGATTCATTTTTTAAGGCGTTCTTCCCAAGTTGAAAAAAAGGTGACGATTGAACAGTTCTGCGAAGTAGTACTTATATAATGTTATCATAGAATATATACTCGATTCAATAAACCATGGTGCACTGCTTAAAAGGAATTTCTACTAGGTATTATTCAGATATTTCTCCTCACTGACAAATATTATCTCTTTAGAAGATACATGCCACGAAGATCAGGAGCAGCTCGGTTAGGGTGGTTTTACACCGGAACATGTCTCTCCATTCATGTTCTGGCTCCTTATGTGAAAAAAATGTCCACCATCTGATACGACTGACAACATTTTACCTTTCCCCGCAAATTAATAAAATACAAAGGAAAGCAGCGCGCTTTGTTAAAAACTGTTACGAGCGTACATATAGTGTCGCACAACTTTTAGAGGGATTAAGGCGGGAGCCCCTAAAGACTCGGGAGGCCACACGCTAGGCTTAGGTTGCTTGAGAAATTCAGAACTGATATTTTTCAGAGCGACACAGAGAATATTATCATGACTCCACCATTTCACCTCCCAAAAATTAACATCTTTACACGGCTGGTGACCTAACACTCCCTGCCACACGCCCATGCGGCGGCTGGAGGGTATTATGAAGATGCTATTGACCAATTACAGAGCTAAATGGCGTCAAAAGGCGGAGATGTCACAGTTGTGGCGCTGGAGTCGGCGTTAATGGCTATTTAAATTGTTATTTAAAATATATTCGCGGAATTACCTGCATTTTAATCACTTAATTTAGGATAACATCAGCTATCGCATGACATGAAGATTTTTTAAATCGATATACAAATTAATGGCATTTTATAATGTTCACCTCTTAGTTAAAGCGGATTCGAAGTTAGCTGACCTTCACAAATTTGAGAAACAACCTGTGCAATTTGAGTAGCAAAACACAAATCGTTTCCTGTAAACTGCTATAGTACATGTCAATTTCTCATATCATTATCGAAAGTTTGTATGATAAAAAGTAATACCAAGCGCTCAAACATCAACGGTAACGTTTGGCGCGCCAAAATCCATTACTTAAAACATAAGTAAAATACTGCTCGTCAATAAACAGGGAAATAGACAAGCTAAAACGAGAATTTTCCCGCAATAAATTCGGTTTCCTCGTTATGAACATAGAGCATATCATATACAAGCTTATCGACTTTACGTTTCAGATAGATTAGAGTTATGTACTAGTAAGGCGATCCCAGCATTTCGAGCCCCTGCATACATCAGGGCAAGCATGACCTCTGGCATTTATACCGAGAAAAACTTTCAATTCCAGCATTTGTTTCGAGTCCCTCATTCATAGAATGGTTTAATTCACTGTTTTCCAAACTTGCTCGAGCCACCTTTCGTTCCACAAACCTTCACCCAGCGCCCCCAACCATAAGCGTTAAAGTCATGGACTACATGACCAAAGCCAGATGTTTATAAAAATGAAGTTAAAACAATTGAGATTAAACTTTTGTCTATTTCAAATCCAACAGAGAGATGGTTTACTCACCTCCGGCCATGTATATGCGGTAAGGGCCCAGTCATCAGCGCCCCCTTAGAAGAAGAAGATGTGGCGCCCACTTTGGGAACCACTGGTTTAATTCGTGCGTCTACGAGCTGCGCTTTGGGACACCGCTCAAGATAAAGGTGTGTATTCTTATTACGTTCTGAGAGCTGGTGGTAGTCATTTTAAAATATTATAGACAGAGTAACCCTAGGGCTGTTTTAACGCTATCCTTCTCATATTTGAGAGAGTAATTCTATCTTTCGAGCTTTTCATTTTGATTCCCTAACGTTTTTATAAGAACAAGGTAACACTTGATTTGAATGAGCTGTATTTAATTATAAAAATCCATGTTTCGTCGGCATCATTGAGCCATGTTGTTAGGTTTTTCCCGACCTGGTATTCGCTTTTTGCGTTGCCCATTCACAGGGTATGTCGGTAAGAAAACTGTTTTTATGTAGAAGGGAGGGCTGGGAAGGGAGGGAGGGTTGGGAGGAAACTCGGCGTCTGCTTAAGCATCCTATCGACGTTGAGGCACCAAAGGGACAACAGTTTGACATTTCACCCCACGCAAGAAGTACTATGCTTGAAGTGCTCTCCACACGGTATCACAAAAAAATTGGAATAAGATTCCACCAGAGAACCCCAGGCTTTGCTAAGATTCGAACACGGGTCCTCGGGATGGGAAGCCATTATTTTAGACTCAACACCAACCCGCTCTCTTCTGCTCCAATTTAAGTCGAGTTTTTTTCTACATTCGGAAAATCAACGGGTCCAATTCCGCACACAAACTAACAGTAATACAACAGCTGACAACCGTCCTCATTTTCCATCAGACATATCTCCATTTCCCACACACTATTCTTAACTGACATGAGATATTCCCACATAGCCGGGATTTTTCCCACATGAATTTCGAACCACCAAAAGGTTAAATTGGCAATGTATTAAGAAAGGTGCTAAGAATGCAACGGACGAATGTTCCTCGAGCACGAATGTCGCGGGTTGGAAACCGGCTTCGAACGTAGATTTTCCTCGGTTTTAAGGCTTAAGGATGTATAGGATTGGTTGAACTCTGCCATATGTACTTGCCCATGAAGTGACGTTTAGAACTTAAAACCAAGAGTTTGCCATTCCGAATTTATTTTCTCCTAGAAAACTCGACTAACTTCTCCTCGTGGTCGCTATCCCCTTCCTGTTCACATCCATCCCTCCTCTCCCCCACTACTGCATTCTGGTCGCCCAGCACTATCACCCTTCCCTTGCCTGTGATACTCGGACTGTTCATAAAATATGCACTTCTTCCTCGTTGAAGTTAATTGTAGGCATGTACACTTGCAAGGAGACACATTTCGTCGGGTATGCATCTTTTCTACCACTATTCTTAATATCCTATCCCTCAACTGTTCAACGTTTGTAACCCTCATCCCTAATTATGCATTAAGAACCATAGGGAGAGTGGAACAGAAGCAAAGGATAATAGAAGAAAGTATAAGACATTATGTTATTCAACGAGAGCCAATTTTCCAGGTGGAGCAGCAATAACTACGTTTTTCGACTTCACTTATCCAGATAAGAAATGGGGTGATAGTATACACGAATGAATGAACGGTTTAGTTTATTGGTTGATTTGTTCTCTAATTCCACTAGACTAATACATCAAGTAGATCTAACAGCGCGCCACGCACGCTTCCTGTGCGGCTCTTCGATCCGGTTACATTCTTGTACTCGCATAATAATTAGAAGCTTTCAGTTATTTCCATTGCAATGGTAGAAAGTAGGTAGTAAAGTGTACGCTCGTCGAAAGTTCACTCCTTGCCATACACCCCTAGTGGTAGTTGGCAGAGAATTGTGCTTGGACATGAAGAGAGAAAGGGGAACAGAGGGGAAGGGTGGGAGAAGGAGAGGGGAGGGAAGCGGGAGAGAGGGGAAGGAGAGTTGAGGAAGGTTTAGGCTCCCTCCTAATCTCTCCCCTCCTCATCCCCCCTCCTCCGCCCCCGCCGCCCACCGAAGCGCAAGAGCTCACCGGTCGATTCGCAGCTTTTTCCCTCCTCGCCACAGAGAGAGATTTTTCCGGTGCGTGGGCGGAAGCAGCGAGTGAGGAAGGGAGGAGCGGGCGCATCTCTCGCGGGGGAGGGGGAGTGAATGAGCGGTATGTGGAGGGGGGGTGAAGGTGTAAAAGGGGTGGGGTGTATACATCCCTCATCTCGGAACAGCAACCAACCATCGTCCCCGCGTGGGGTCACATCTTCCTCCAAGTGACCATTCACTGACCATATACCCATTACCAGGTTATACCCTCAATACCACTACGAGTGCCGCAGAGGTCAAATGGCACGATAGTTCTACATCAACATAACAACCTGAAAGCCATCTCAAGGGTGTGTGGCATGGGGGTGAGTTATCACCGACATGTAACACAATGTATCCCAGGAATATTAATGAAGCTACCATTATTGGCGTATTAAGCCTGAATCACACGATACTTGACCTTGCACAAGTCCGAGGATGCTAGTGAGTACTGGATTTCTAGTACGAAACCTAGCATTCTTGAAATCTTCCTAGGAGCTATCACACGATACTTGAACTTGCACAAGGTCTGTTTAACCAACCAACAGTCCGGCTAACCAACAGTCTACAAAAAGCCAATTCGTTCAACTCATTTTTCAAAAGCATTTTCAATACTTGTACACCACATCATTTCGATCCGCAGCCTGTTCGTTCCCAAACATTTATGCCTGAAATTATTATAAATTGTCGCGGCATAGAACATCAGCTAATAAATATCAACCCCAACAAATCCCCCGGTCTAGATCAAATACCTGCTCGCCTATATAAAACATTGGTATCAGACATAGCGCCTTACTTAGAATTAATATTTAACAAATCTTTAGTAGATCACGTAGTGCCTAAGGAATGGAGAGTAGCAAATGTCACACCTATATTCAAAAGCGGCGACAGGGAAGACCCTAGTAACTATAGGCCTATTTCTCTCACATCCATTTCGTGTAAGGTATTTGAACACATAATCGTAAGCTCCATTATGAGTCATTTAGATAGGGAGGAATTATTAATAAATAACCAACACGGATTTCGAAAGGGTAGATCTTGCGAAACCCAATTGGCCCTCTTCGTTCATGACATATTGCTCTCGGGTGAAAATAATGTTCAAGTTGACGCGATATTCCTCGATTTTAAGAAAGCTTTCGATAAGGGTCCTCACGTTAAGTTACTCTCAAAACTAGAAGCATATGGAATAGATAAAAACATTATTAGTTGGATTAGTCAATTCTTACATGGGCGGGAACAAAGGGTTGTCATAGACGGTATCATGTCAAACACAGCGTTACATCGGGTGTTCCTCAGGGAAGTGTCATTGGTCCACTTTTATTTCTCTTGTACATAAATGATATTAGCAAAGTCGTTAAAAGTAAGCTTAGACTCTTCGCAGACGACGCGGTTGTGTATAGGGATATTAACAATTCCGAAGATAGCGACTCGTTAACAATCGACCTACTTGCTATTCATGCTTGGTGCGAAAAGTGGCAGATGGAACTAAACATAAAAAAGTGCGTAGCAGTCAGCTTTTGGAAAAAGAAAATTAGGCCAGGTAGGGCTTACAGAATTAATACGGAAATTATTCACGCCGAGTCTGTTAAGTACTTAGGGGTCACAATTACTCACGACCTATCTTGGGGAAAACATATTAGGGAAATATGCGGTCAAGCATATAGGAAGCTAGGCTTTATCAAGAGAGTACTCGGAAAATGTGATGAGAAAGTGAAAGAACGTTGTTATTTTTCAATCGTTAGGCCTCATCTGGAATATGCTGTTAGTGTATGGGATCCATACGAAGCGGGGTTGATATCAGAGTTAGATCGCGTGCAGCGAAGAGGAGCTAGGTTTGTGAAACGATGCTACGATAAGTTGGCTAGTGGGTTTGGACTGTTAGAAGAATTAGGATGGGAATCGCTATCACAGCGTAGATTTAATTATTGGCTTAATCTCCTAACTAAGTTTCAGGAAAATCATTTCTCTGACGACGTAAAAAACGTACTATTAACCCCCTCGTACTACGGCAGATTAGATCACGCCAATAAAATTAGAGAGCTAGATTGTAGAACCGATAGGTATAAAATGTCATTTTTTCCGCGTACGAGGATCGTCGTCGTTAATAGTTCGAATTGTGGCAATAGGCAGACAGTAGATCTTTCTCTTTATATTCTCTACGTTCTTATTTCTGCATGATGTAAATATTGATGTTCTTATTTATGCATGATATTTTGAATGTGTAGTAGTAGTCTTTGTATCCCTTATATGTTGGAACGATTGACGATAGAATGTTTCTTGGTTATTAGATTTTAAATGGCGATTTGCATATGTGATACGCGGGTTTCAATGTAATTTCGGTGTTCTACCGTATCATTCATGCATGCCTGGTGTGGAAGCACCCCCCGCCACACACCATTTAGGTTGTTTGTTGGGTGTGACGTAGATGCAGATGTAGTAGATCTTTGATCTAGTACGGTCGCGGAAGGAGTTTGACGACCGAAATGGATGATTTCGAACGAAGACGACGGCTTTTATCCGCTGCAGCTCCTCAGCCTCAATTGCCTCAGTTACCCAAGTTATTGAGTATTGTTGTGAGGTTTGAGTTGTTTATTAGATTGCGGGAAATTGTAATTGACACGAGGGACTATGGAGGCTCTGACATCAAAAATTGACGACCGCATTGCAAAGAGCAAAGGTTATTGGTCGGCGTCTACTAGGTCCTACTAGGAGCAAGTATCAAACTAGTACCGCTATTACGAAAACTAGGATAGAAAACAAACCGGCAGTACGCTAGCGATCATGCAGGATTTCAAGTATGCTTGGTTTGTATCACACGGTACTTGACCTTGCACAAGTCCTAGTATGCTAGCTATCATACTCGGACTTGTACAAGGTCAAGTATCGTGTGATTCAGACTTTAGAAACTCAACATGCAACAATTTGAGGAGGTGACATTTAACCAACGTGCATTTTATTTTAGGCATACAAAAAATGCAAGAGAAACTATTTGCATTTATGTATTTTGCTGCAACATAACCACTTAGTAGCGTACCAGCATGATCCACGTCAATTACCTACATTCAGAATGGTTGGAAGACTCGAATAATTCAAAGGTAATGCTCCGTTGCGAAACGTGGCTTTAGATGAATAAGGACGATTTTAAACAGGAGGCTTTGAAGCGGGGACATGAAGGAAATTCGTTTAGGCATGAAGGTCAACGGATACCTATGTGTTGAATATCATGAGAGAGGAGAAAATTCCCATGAGGGAGGCAGAATAAGAGAATGCACGATCTGCATCGAGGTGTGAGAATCAGGAAGATCTCGACGGAAGGGAAACTTTGGGCAATGGGAGAGGGAAATTACAAGTTTTTCATAAGAATTATATCATTCGCAAGATGAGAGTTTACGGATGGAATGAGTGGAGATAGTACGCGTATAAAATTTGGATAACGCCCAGCACATATTTGTGACCGCAATGGCTACGAATAGTATGGCAACCAGGAGAATCAAGGCAAGATTTAAGATGATATGATCAAAAAAAAATAATCAGGGATAAAAATACCTTCATCTTTTGCATTACAAAGTTTAAGTTTTGCTAGCCCGCCGCTTTCTGGAAAGGTGACCAGTTGTTCTGTTGCAATAATGGCGTCATTAATTTAGTCACAAAATCAGTTTCTGAACAATGCCCAAATAGAAAACATTTAGTGATAACCTGATAAAAAAGTACTATAGTGTAGCAGAAACATACTCTAGTACTAGACTTGAATAATTATCCGGGCGCGTTGCCATAAAAAGAGATTATCAAGACGAAGGGAAAATACCGATACAATAACGAAATATTTTTAAGAAAATTTACTTTCTGGGCGAAAAAAAGAGGGCATTTTCATTAATCTCGTATTGCCGAGCTTTCGTTTATGAAAATTTAAAAGGTCCTCACTCTAATCGAGTCTGTGAGAGGTATTCCTATTTCCTCATAAATATTTTCCTTTATCCTAATCTGGGTGATTTTGTCCCACAGTTTTGTACCGGTGTATCGCAAGGCGTGACTCACATAGAGAGTACTCCCTCCGGTAGGCATTAAATCAAAATAGTCATTATTACAAAACTGAGGAACTTGACGATTGAAGATAGCAAAAAAGAAACATTTATGAGACAATGTGTCTCAGACACTTTATGCCAGTCCGTGAATAGCAATTTCGAGGCTGTTCGGAGGCAATGTTACAGCGTAAGATTGGGCTACGTTGATCTGAAGGATATGCCTTGAAGGAGAGACGGTTGAAGAGTTCACCGACGACGCTGTACTTGAAGAAAAGTTGGAGGGTGCCGTGCACGCAAGGGGAAAACTACGCAAGGCTACGTTGCAGGTGGAAGGTTAATTACTTATCAAATAGAAATAAGTGTTGACACCGTGTTTGAGTCATGAGCGAGAGGGTGAGGGAAGAAATAGGAGCATCTTCAATTGAGGGCATATGAAGAAAAATGAGAATGCAGCAAAACGCGTCAATGACTCATGTCATCAAAGTACACGTTGAATTCATTATTCTAGCAATCAAGAGACTCATCGGAGGTCAGACGGCCCAAATAAAAATGACACATTGAAAGAGAATGAGATGAGTAAATGGACGAAAGGGAGAAATCCGTATCGTGCGAAGTGTTTTCATTCAGCTCATCGGATGTATCGGATGCTCATGAGCACGCATGCCGTCCTCCCTATGGCTCTCCACGAGCCACACTCTACAGAGTGTTATGGAACCTCCATATTGCTCTTACAAAGGCTGCAAATCGAGATCTACCTAAGAGTCGAGCCATGCAATTTTGTACTATCTACTGGTAATTATTTTTATGAATTATACGCCCGAATTGACGGCATTATTACTGCTAGCGACCTAATATATTTTTAGATTTATATAACAAAAGTTACATAATACCTAGCCCCCGCTCAGCGGTTGATGAATGCCAGAGAAAACTTTTCCACTCGCACTACTTTCGAGGAGTGACGTGCACGTCACTAATCTGGACTTCGAGTGAACCAACCCGCAGAGGCCACTGCCCGCCAATGGAAAAGGATTGCCACTGTCGATTGTTCAGGGGGGGCGCTTGATGCGTGTCACTTCCCTTGACCGAGATACCCCTCCTCCATTCCTCCCCCCTCCCCCCTTCTCCAAGGTCCACCGTCCCCGCCAACGCTCTCGTTCGAAGGGCCAATGGAAGTCGAGAAGTGCGCGTGACTCGATCTGCGACTCGATAGCCGTGCACCACGAGGGGATTCGGAAAAGGCCTGCGAAAGTCATCACACAAATGCCATACCTTTACTGTGGGTGGAGTGAATATAACATCTTCAGATACAGTAATATATCTTGGAATTACCTTAACTTCTGATATATCGTGGGGATTACACATACAAAACATATATGGCGCAGCATTAAAGAAACTAGGTTTTGTTAAACGTATAATTGGAAGGTCCTCGGATGAAAAAGTCAAAGAGAGATGCTACTTCGCTCTGGTTAGGCAACACCTCGAATACGCCGCAAGCATTTGGGATCCTGGTCAAATAGATTTAACCAAAAAAATTAACAAAATATAAAGAAAAGCAGCACGCTTCGTTAAAAACTTCTACGAACGATCATATAGTGTCTCACAACTTTTACAGGGTTTAAGGTGGGAGGCCCTAGAGACTCGTAGGCTACACGCTAGGCTTAGGTTGTTTGAGAAATTCAGAACTGATATTTTTCAGAGCGACATAGAGAATATTATCATGACTCCTCACTACATCTCTAGGCATGACAGACGCGATAAAATATGAGAGATACACTGCCGAACAGATAGGTACAAGAAATCGTTCTTTCCGCGAACAATAAGCGATCACAATAAAAACTGAGCTCCACTAAATACACTCCTATAATTCATGGCACCATTTCATCTCCAAAAAAACTTAACATCTTTACATGGCTGGTGACCTAACACCCCCTGCCACACGCCCATGTGGCGGCTCGCGGGGTATTATGTAGTTGTACATGTGGATGTGGAAAATATGTCGGGTGTGGTTGTGTCGGGCCGAGCGTTTCAAGTGATTACGTCCGAATGAGTAAATAATATTTAGCGACCGTCGAGATAGAATAGAATAAGTTTTATTATGCTCTGGGTTTCCCCATAAGAGCAAAAAAAAGAAAATACATATCAAATTCTGCTTTGAACGAAAAAATAAAAAAATATATCTATATACCTCGCCAACATCTCACAGTGATGAAAAACAAAAATATTTACAGTCACAGATACTTAACACGAAATACAATGGAAAATATATAATATAAATATGGAAAATATATTATCAATCACAGAGAGATAACCAACAAATAATAATTTCTCAGATCTTTTTGAAAACATACAATTCTGTAACAGGAATCAAATTTCGATTATTAGCATTTATGCTGCTTATAGTAATAATTAAAAAGTTTTTCCTTGAAAACAGACAGCGAGGAAGAATTTTTTATGGATAATGGCAAGGAATTCTAGAGATTAGAACCAGAGATGAGAAATCGTTTAAGGTATGTAATTGTCCGAGGTATAGGGCATAAGATAAAGGAGGGGTCAGTTCTATTGGTTTTAAGAACAGAGACAGATTTGAATTTGAACATGGAAAAGAGATAGACTGGATATTTATTGCAGAAGAGAGTGAAATACCCACCGAGATACACCCACCCTTAAAGGAGGCTTGCGGGATACTGTGTTGATGCATTTCCACTGGGCATTGAGGTTAGTATGGGACCCTGTACGAAATTCTACCACGAATTTCAAAATTTATCTTGGATTCGCCATCAACATATTTTTGGCCGAACTAAACCAATTAGTATGGACGAGGTCCAGTCAGTCATTAAAATCGGCAAGTTAGCGCACCGTAGCCGTCAGATTTTGACATCGTTCGAAAAATGTTTCTTGGAACCGCTTGAAGTTTCGCAGCTTCCATCATGAACACCCCGCTGAAAAATTGTAACGGAAAAAATGCTACAGACCATATTAAGATGATGGCAAAACGGACGTGCTAACCAAGTTTTTTTGACAATTATGAGAGTAAAAATCTCGAGGATATTTCCTACACAACAGGATTGAATATGCTTAAACAATCTCTTCAATTTGAGGTACTTTCTGCAACAATAAAGGTACAGCTGGCCCCCACCATTGATCAGAAATGTCCAGATTGCACAACATCCCCGCAAAAATTTCATTCAGTCAAGCGCACAAACCATGCGACTCAGTTAACAATTTTGGGCTAGAATTAGCGTGTTTATAACGAACGCTTCTCTATAAAAAGGAAGGAAATTTGTGGCAACCCTGTCAATAAATGTTTCTTTTTAATCGCAAGTTTTTTAGTGTGGGTAAATTATTTCTGTTTTTCCAAACTTTCAAATGAGCCATTTAAAGCATCAATCTTTTCCCCTTCGTTCACCCGTTCGTTTCAGTCGCACTTGGAAAATGAGCCATTTTAAGCATCAATCTTTTGTAAATGTAATCATTAAATTCTTTGAAATCTTTTCCCCTCTGATGATCAGAAAAATAACCTTCATGTTTTCGTCCATCCACGATATAGGTATAGCAACATGTGCATTCAGCAAAGCTGGGCTGAGGAGTTATATTTTTCTAAAGTCGCCCAAAGCTCCTAAATTTCCAGTGACGCCACGTCACGGGTGGTCCTCCTACGCCACGCGTGCCCTCAATCCCCTCTCTTCTCTGACAGTGTGACGTCACGCACGGGAGAGGCAGAAGCGTGGCCTCCTGGAGGACCCGCACAGGATGGCTCCAACCCTTCCCCGCCCCCATTGCTTCGTGGCAACAGCAATAGCCATCGCCACCCACCCGTTCCCGCCCGTCTCCATTGAGGGGGGGAGGGGTACGATCCCTCGAGTGGAGGGGGGAAGAGGTAGCCGCGGGGGAGGGGAGGCGGAGGTTCCCATTCGAGGGGCGGCTGCGATCTGAAGGAGACACACGGAAGAGCAAAACACGCGGACGAAGACGAATGGAACTACTGGTAGTAAGTGCGCGGGCGAAACTATTCTGTATTCTGCCGGAAGATAGCACACTGAAAGTTCACAATAACCACGGGCGAATGTTTCGGAAATAAGTCATTAATTCCTTAAAACTACTACCTTAAAATAGCTCAGATCTATAAAATATAGTAAGTAAAAAACTTTTGATCATCCATGATTGACCCCTTTCCCGGAAATTCAAAGCGTTGAAAGCAATCGTAGATCCAGTCATCAACGATTTCCACCTCACAAGTGCAGAGCACTCTACATAGCGCGATTATTCTCCCGTGCGATTCTTTTCCAAGTGCGACTGAAACGAACGGGAAGCAACTGCGCCGTTTGTCTGAGTTGGCATTAAATAGTACAATTCCACGGAGGGGAAAAAAATCATTCGTTTCCTCGGTTTCCGGCCTAGTGGTAAAGCCAGTTAAGCTGCCGGTATGGCCTACGTTCAACGTTTGGTATCGTCCTAGCGGACTGTCGCGCCTAGAGCACGCTTTGGACCGCTCGTCACGTCGAATGCCTGGCTGTATCCAACATCCGGGTCCTTTGGAAACTACAAATAACCAGGGGGAAGTATACGCCTCAGTTACTTAACTAACTAAAGCATTCGGCCGGAAAACGAGGGATCAGGGTTCGTGTCCCGGCAAGGGTTGATGGATTTTTCCTCAGCAGAATTTCGAACATACATGCACTTGCGGGTGACTCCGTAAGAGTAATGCCGTGGGGCAGGTCCCGGTTCCCTAAAAAATTAACAATTATTGTTACATAAACAACTCGATGGTAATCAAAATTTGAAAGTATGAAAAACTACGTGTAGATGTACCGTTAGTAATCACACAATAATGACTATTATCACCGTTTAAGCTTGTGGCATAACAAGATTAAAATTACAAAATATTTCAGATGAAAGAACTAGTGTAGTTCATTATCATATACTGAAATATCAATCTCTGAATGATTAAAAAGTCTCTTTCATTAAATTTTAGCACATTAAGAACATCTATAAATGACCTGATCCCAAAAATGATGCAAAATTATTGAACTGCGGGCGTCAACGAATTGGGCTTCGCGAACTGATCGGCATCGCCGGTATATCACGTCATTCAATCGTTTGGTTTCGCACCGCGGATCCCCGTCGCAGCGAATGGAGAGCACCCTGAGTGTCTCTACGAGAAAGGGGTGAAGGGAGATGGGGTGTGGTGGGGGAGGGGGAGCCGGGTGGTTGGGAGGGGAAGGAGGGGTACGGAGACTGCGCCGGAGCGGATGGGGGTGAGGAGGGGGAGGGAATGGAAGGAGCGGGCGCGAGGAGAGAGACGCCCAACCCATTCACTCTCGCCTCGGCGCGCACGGGAGCAGGGCGCACGTCCAGCGACCGTCCTTTGTTGGGTCCGTTGCCGCGGCAACGGGCGAGGACCCGGCCGACGAGACGACGGCCCTGCGAGTGAGAATCCCGCGTCCTTCAGCGCTCCGCTCGGCAGGTTCCGAGCCCGTGTCCTCCCCGCTGCTGGGGCCGGGCGGCGACGCAGTTTACCCCTTGATTCGACGCGAAAACTCCAGCCTCGGCCGCGAGGAGAGACAAGGCGGCAGCCCGAGGGGTTGCAGAACTTGGTGGCACTCGCTCATGAAGAGCATTACGTCGGGGATAGGAGAGAGTGCGTGGTGCAATCGAAGATCCTCTCCTCCAGAGGCCCTTTCCGAAACCCCCACCCTCTCATCAACGCTCGATTGACCCGAAACGGACTCCGCTGACGAGTGCCAACAAATATACATCGCTCACGCCTCGTGGATGCTCTGTTTCCCATCCGATCCCTGAGGCGTGTGGTTGGTGGAGTGACGGGGGGCGGGGAGGGGTTGGGGGAGAGAATCGGGGCGTGAGGATGAATTTCGATGGCTCCTGGCCGAGGGAGAGGTGTCGTCCGAGGAGAAGGCTACGCCGCGTTCTGCACGCCGTCGATAACGCCCGCGTGGACGAGCAACACGCGTACTTCCACCGCTCGCCTTCGCGACCCCCTCCTGCTGCTGCCATCGCGTGTACCGCCGCCTCGGTGTGTTTGTATGTGGAGTGGCTACAGCACAGGCTCTCGATCCCCGAGGAGATTCCGACCTAGTCAGTGTTGGAGCTTTCTCAGTGGAATACGGCTCCGCTCTTGCATGCCGGGTGGGGAGCACTTCAAGTGTCATACTCCGTCCGTCGGGTGGGATGTTAAACCGTGGAAGAGCCTTTAGTAAGGAGCGTGCCGATGCCGGCTGCATATCTCTCCACCCGCCCTCGGTTCATCGCTTACAGTCCTTCCACGCTGAGTCTGCCCTCGACTGGCCTCGGTTGCCGAATTGAATCCCGAACGAGAAACAATAATCCCGGGTCGTCCAATCGAGCGACACATTCAGTGTCACACCTGACCGTATGTCGAGGCGGAAACACAAATCCCTCGAATCGGTTGAGCGGGATTAAGCGATGAAAAAGGGAGGGTCCCGACACGAAAAACAGTAAAAGGTGTGTAAAAGACACCCGTCCGTCTCGGGTAGTCGGAAGACATCCGTGCATCCAGAATCCGCCTTCCCATTCGAGTCTCCGCAGTGTCTGCATTGCGCCCCGCCCATTTCCCTCCCTCCCCACGGCACCTCCTCCGCCACCCCTGGACCCAGCCCGGGAGAATCCAATCGAAGATCACTCCCCTCAGAAAAAGCGCCGCGCCGAAATTTCATTCTCGGCCGACTGCCTTTGCTCCTCTTCAAAAGAGACGCCATTCGGCAGCCTAGCGAATCATGGCTATCATGCTTTCCCCACCTGTTGGTGTTCCCCGAGGGCATTGATGTCGCAAGAGAAAACAGGAGAATAGCTTTCGCAACATTAAATACACACCGACCACGCTCTCGGAACAGAAGCATTGTACAGGAAACAAATACATTGTTCTCAGAATGATACAGTCACCAAGAACCAGAGGGGGATGATTCTAGGAAACGGAGAAAAAGAGGGGTTAATCAAAAGTCAAGACAGTCTAATTGTAGATGGAGGGGGGTGAAAGAAGGTTGGAAGGATTTAACAGGGGTAGAGGTTAGGTATGCTTACTTTGAGGGTCGCAGGATAGGAGATAGTAGAAGAGAGGCATGAGTGTAACAACAAAACCCTGAAACCCCGTAGGAGAGTCGATTAACTATTCATTCAAGAACTAAAAAATATTAATTACAATGCCACTTTATCGCCGATGTGAGAAGTAATTAAATACCCGAAACTTGAGTAACTAGTCATTTTAAATTCCCTCAATCGAGAGAAACGGAGATTTTTCAGACGAGTGAACAGGGTCTCCGCCGGTCCCGTGATCGAAAGATACTCAGTATCGGATTAATAAATATCTTGTTCACTCCTTCGTATTCATGGGGTGTGATCCGCTCCTTTGGTCAAGACATAATGGCACCCACCTCTTCCACTCGTTAAAGCGAGTGTCTATGCCGTAATCTCTCAACAGCTTGGCAGTTAAGTCTGCGGTTAACCCTGCCACCAAGGGATTAGTGGAATAGGCAGTTGCCTTTGGTTTCTTAGAAGTCTCGGTGGTACCATCTCGTGGCAATTCCTGGAGCAGCCTCACTTTCTTCAGAGACATCATTAGGTCCAAGTTTTTGAAGCATCCATTCTTCCCAGGGGTCGTTTTTCTGAGGGCAGTGATTCACAGTCCGAAACGGAAGTCTCCGAGAACCAGAGTAGAGATGAGGGCAGATTTCTGAGTGGAGTGGTGCTGTTTTCCCCAGAAGTTTAATCCGAGTTTCATTTCACTCGCCGCTCCCTTATAGTACAGTCCACAATAAAAATACCTCCGCCGACAGCCGCTCATTCCGCGTCAACCTCAAGGAAGAGTCGGGAGATCAGAGCTTCGCAAGTGTGGTCGCAATTCCCACGCAATCGGTCGGCCACTCGCGTTGCGAAAGGCATTCCGCCCTCACTCCCTCCTGCCTTGAAGGAATTCCCTCGAAACAGGGAGGAAAATTCACGAAACCCGTTATCCCTCCCTCCCTCCCGTCTGCCTGGCCGTGTGAGTGAATGCAACCTCTCTGCGAGGGGGAGGAAGGGGGAGGTAGGGCGGAGAAACTTGCGGGGTCAGTGGAGGGCGGCAGAGGGGCACAGCGGGGTAGGATAACATGAATGGAGAGACAGAGAATGAGAGCATACGGTCCGTGGGTACTAATCCGCAAAGCGAAATAATATCCAAATGGTTATTTCAATGAGTAGTTCTGATAACAAACGTTTTCCATGGAGCGGTTTTTGGACGCTATAACGTATTGAAATAATCCACCATAATTACGGGAATAGCCACCAGGTGATAGGTAGTCTTAAAGATGTCTCCAAGTAAACTTCTCTCTTTTGAGGATGCCTTTAACCTCTCCACAATAAACTCCCCTCGCTCGCAATGTTCAACTCTCTTCAAGCCCCTCGCGCTCCCTCTCTCACGTCCTCCAGTTCACCTCCCCATTCATCACCCACGCAAGCACCCCCTGCCGCTCCCTCCATCGCCCGCTCCAACACCCCCTCACCTTTCAATACCTTTTCCATTCACCTATTCTGCCCCATCGATTTTCCGCCGCTTATTTCCCCTCCCCTTCCACCGAGAACAGTCTTTAAGGGAGCAGCTGAAAAGGTTCATCGCTTATGCCTCCCTACATCGTTCCGTAAATCTCACTTCTCAGCTTGCTGAGGTCCTTTCCACAACCGAATGCGCAGTATTTGCTCAAACTTCTACCTAAAAAATCTATCGATTGAATAGAAACTGTCGCCGAGGGCGCGGGCCGCGCGTCCCCCCTCCCCCTGCGAAAGTTTCTATTCAATGACTACGACGTTAACTCTGTAGCAAACCATAGATTAGGATTCGTAAAAAGGGTTCTAGGCAAATGCGATGAGAGAGTACGAGAAAGAAGCTATTTTACACTTGTCAGGCCTCGTTTAGAATATGCCGCTAGTATATGGGATCCGTACGAGGAAGGTATGATAAAAGAATTAGAGCGCGTGCAAAGGAGATCCGCTAGCTTTGTTAAAGGCCGTTATGATAATTGTATAAGTGTTACGAGCTTAATAGAAGAACTAGGATGGGAATTACTATCAGAACGCAGGTTAAAATTTAGGTTAAACCTTTTAAGTAAATTCGAAACAGAGTTGTTCACAAATGACGTTAGATATATATTAAGAACCCCTGCGTATTATGCTAGGTTTGATCATATTAACAAGATTAGAGAGATAGATTGTCGTACCGATAGATTTAAAATGTCATTTTCCCTGCAAACTATAAGAGAGAACAATAGGCAGCGTAGCAAAGGGATAGGTGGGTGAAATATAGTTAGAGTAGTCTGTAGTGAATGATGCATGTAATAACAACCAATAATCCCTTTCTTATTATGTAGATACTAACCATGTGACCCTATTATCTAGCATGCCTTCATTAAATATCCAAGTTGCATGTCAATAGTGCATGTTTGGTGATCTTCACCCCCTGCCACACACCCTCGTGGTGGCTCGTAGGGTATTACGTCGATGTAGATGTTAAGTGAAACCCAACGATGAGCACAGAGGAGTGAATTAGGCCATAGAAAACTCAGTCCCCATGTCGCCAACCCTTCTGTAACATCTTCAACCCCGCACAACAAAGTCTTTTTTGATATTTCCAACAGCACTGTGAATCCGTGGTCATAATTCTTTTTAAACTCCTTAAGCACGAATGTTGACGCCCTGGAGTAGTTGGGAGTCTAAAAAACACATCACCTCAAACTATAAACATGAAAGTATTCTACATCTGCATATTACCCTGCAAGCCACCTCAAGGGTGTTGGGCAGGAGGTGACTCAACACCAACATTCACTATAGTGTAGAAATTGACTTTCACCAACATGCACTACACTATGGGTATAATCCCTTCTTTATTATGTAGATACTAACCATCTAGCTCCATGTGACCCTATAGTCTAGCATGTCTCATTTAAATATCCTAGTTGCATGTCAACAGTGCATGTTTGTTGAGCTTCACCCCCTGCCATACACCCTCGTGGTGGCTCGCAGGGTATTACGTCGATGTACATGGGTATGCTACAAATGCTACGGAAACTACTAAACTGTTCTATAACGTACCTATGTAAACTTGATACAAGATTCATGCAGGGAATATGCAAAACATGATGTTAGGAGTACTCAGCAGACTTAGAAACATGCATTTGGGAGCACATCAACTAATCAGCTACACTGCCTGTCAACTTACCTCCTCCGGTGTCTCAACGCAGCTACTATGGTTACTGATTGATGGTGAGAAAAATGGCATTTTAAACCTTTCTCTTCAACCATCTATTTCCCTCATTATTTTAAACCATTCAACGCAATGAAGACCTCGTGTTGAATGGTAGTTAAATCGGGAGCCATTCGGACTACCCTCGACATTCGAATGGCCTGATCACGAGCGTGTCCAAATCTGCCGCCCTTCCTCCCTCTTGCTCTACCCCCTTCCTCTCTGAGACCTCCGCAAACCCCCCCCCCCCTCTCCCGCATCGTAATTTAAAATGTCACCACTAGGACACACAAAAAAACAAATGAATGGCTCAAACCCTCCTGATGACCGACTATCCGGGACATGGCCCCAGAAAACTTAATTTAAACAGCATACATTTTTACATACGTATGCATGCGTAGATATTTTAGAGAATAGATTCTAATTTAAGCAGGGGGTTAGATTTTTCTATAGAGAAGTAAAATTGTATCAGGCAAAGTAAAGAGCTTGTTGCAGTAATAAAATATGCATGCAATAATGGAATTTTGGGAGTACAAATTAATTGGTATTTCCCTATGAAAAGTTTGAAAGCATGCCATAGAGTAAAGTATGTACCAACTAGCGTTTAAAAAAGCGTCAGTCATTGAGCTGCAAAGGGATGAATTAATAACTGTATGAAAATTGGACGGAAAATTCACCCCGCCACCATGCTTACATGGCAACGCGCAAACAATAATAGTGCGTTATGTCAAGCATGGAAAGTAAATTTTTATTACAATTCTTTAATAAGCTTAATTGAAAACACTCATAAGGTCATTTTACTCAAAAATCAGTTACACGAAGAGAAAGGCTTTGGAGCAATAGACCTGCTGCGGACTTACAGGTTTCATACTCTTCCCTAGACTTATGTGTTATTAGTGTTTAACTTTCTTTCAAATATTTCAAATAAATAAAGAAACCTCAGAAATTAAATTTCCGAAATTTAATACTGATCGATGTTTTCCCACTGAAAAATATTTATTGAAATGCATAAACGATAACTTTGCAAATTTACGAGCATATTTTGGTATCTTTTGTTCGCCCAAAGGGTGGTTTGGGTCCAACTGTACATCGCTGAAAACCTATTGAGAAGCAGTGTCGTTTGAGGGCCCATCGCTCATAATCCATTGTGCAGTGCAAAACGGTTCTTCTAAATTTTCAGCAGAACTTTAGGCTTCATGGGTTTTTATCCTCAAATGCTGATGAATATTTTGATGCTAGTTGTATGGCATTTTTCATCGGCATGGAAATATTGGAATGTTAGGATATTATTCACCCGTATTTTTGCTTCTACTGCATTGTAATTAAGTTAGAGGGCATGTCGCTGAAAACTATCTTTAATTGCGGCTTCAAGATTTAACTTAATGGAATCCAGATTACAAGCATAGCAACCGTCACTGCGATAATAATTTAGTTTAATCCTCCGTTGAAAGCTTTCAAACAATGACACTCTAGAATACCTTACCTACGGGATCGGGTAGCCTCTAGTAACAATATGAAGCATGATAATTACTGCTATAATACCATATATATCGTCCCAAATGAATTCTTACGATACGCTTCATTTATTTTTTATCGATTCCGTCGCAACAGATTCACAAATATTGAATGCAACGTATTACGATATTTGGTAATAATGGCTTCTTAAATTCTTGGTATTTTAAAATGATTGTTAGTGGTCATTCTAAATACATGTTGGCTACAGTAGCCGAACAATAGTATATTGTTTCATAGCCTGATTCTATAAACAATTGTGGAAATTTAAAAAAAAATCTTACTCTCTGTTTATGCACAAGTGAACGCTACACGTTTTTAAAAATATGTGAGACTTTGGAGTACATATTTATTAATATGCATACATCAGTACGAATAGACAAAGGTCAGGTGGCACTGTAAGGTTACGCCAAAAGATACCATGTGAGGCGAAATATAAACAAAATCATAGCAAATCAAAAACATCGTGAAACATAAACAAGGATATTAATATCACCGATAAAATTGCATAAACGGTGCACATCAAAGTCTTTGTATGCATTTATTATATTTCTTTTTGAATGCCTGTATGTTAGAAGGTAAGGGTTTAAACAACCCTAAAGGTAACCGGTTCCATTCAATAATTGTCCTGTTGAGGAATGAGAATTTTTTAACATTTGTTTTTTGGGATCTCTGTTTTACTTTGAACATATGATCATTGATCTCGTTGATGAAGGATGGCCCTTCGAGTTCTGTTCGAACCTCTCCTCATTCTGTTTCGTTCTTAATTATTCTACACAACCCGCAAATTCTACTTCTTTTCCGCGTATATTATTATCTATGCGTTTACCTTTCGCCTCATTACTGGTCGAACTTTTCCCTTTCCCACTACTTACTACAACAGGAAATGCTTTAATCTGTTTCAAATTATCCAAAAATAATCTCCGCCCATTGCCATGATTTAATTTAAGGTTTGACGTAAGTCTGTCATTGCCGTATATCCGGGATGCAATTAAACATATAATGCTTTGACATTTCTCTGTGTTTCTTATATTCAACTACTGTGACTAGAATTTCTTGCGCATAAGAGACATAAGCTATTTTATCATCTCCAGTATGAATATATCGCTCGGTTTTGCTGTACAATGGTACATTTTTATGTACGTTCCTTATTGGTTCATTCGACTGTTCCAGAGGGTCAATAGCATTAGCAAGGAATGCGCAGTATGGAGGAAGTTAATAATACATACAGTCAGACAGCCGGGGCAACTGTTACAATTAAGCTCCTAAATTATAGCAATAGATGCAATGTGTTAGTGTGGAAGCTAATCACTTAATTCAATCGAGCTCAGAAAATCTATGACCACGTGTAACGCCTTCGAGTTTTCTTTGGCAGCGCTTTATTTCCGAACTTTTCATACGCCTCTTTCTGCTCCTCTCTTCACTACAACAATCCCCCTCTCCAAAATTAAACAACTCCCTCCCAACCAACAATGACCATGCAGAATAAACAAAATAATCATTAAAACACAAAAACAAGAAATAAGATGAAACAAAGCACACAAAATAAACAATAAACTTATTAAATATTTAAAGCCCACAAAACAAACAATAACTTATAGAAAGGTAGCTCGGCGTTACACACGGTTTTCTTAAAGTACCCGATGCGATGTCATTGTTGCAGGAAGACTGAACAATTTTAAACACAAATTGAGAGACAAAAAAATACAAACAAAAGGGTGCAATGGCCTACATGTCCATCATAACGCTCAACTAAAAGGAGACGAATAAAATTTTGAACCTCGCTATAGAAATGGGCACTGACTAAACGGATACCAACATTTCAAACTTCTACATAAGCAATAATTAACCCGAACAAACGCCAATATTTTCTTTCGCCTTAAGCTTTATTCTCCACTTAAAAACGGGCGACTGCAATAGTCAAACAATATGTCCTTTACGACATTCTGATCCATTCTGCTGCTTGGAATACCGAGGATGAAGGGTTAGTGAGAAAATGATCGTTCTACGACTACTTGTGTGACCGGTAGATGTGTGGAGATTTCTGGGAGTTGTCTAACTAAAGAAAGGTAATCTCACTCTTTAACTTTATCCTTGCATTTTCCCCAGTATTATTGTCATCGCTCTCTTAATTCGGACACATATTTTCCGAATTTCATTCTTACAAGGTAGGTCCTACGTAATTGTAACGCCTAAATATTTAAGAGACTGAACGTTGAACATTTCCCATCCGTCTATCATGTAAGATCATACTGTTAAATTCTTCTTTCTCCAAAATTGCCAAGGGACGCATTTCGTGAGGTTTTTTTTCCAACTGACAGTATTCGCACCAGGCATGGATTGCCATTAGGTCCTTGGTTAACATGATCTTATTTTCCGTTTTGATAATCTCTCTGTTTAAAACTGCGTTGTCAGAAAATAGTCTACCTAAATTCACCTACGGTACAGATGATAAATGAAGGAGAAATAAAGGAGGACCGACGACATTTCCTAGGGGAACACCGGATCTAAAGTAAATGGACTTAGATATGACGCCATCTATGGCTCTCGACTTTTACTTAATCGACAAATACAGCTCATGATATTTTTACCTATTCCACAGAGTTCTTACTTCATGAGCAATGCAATATGAAGCACTATACCGAAGGTCTTTTCCGAATCTAAGAACATCGACTCCAATGTTTATTCATCAGAGACTAAAATATCGTGAACGAAGAATGCCATTATAGTTTATCAAGTTATACTTTCGAAATCCGAGGAAAGATGTTCTTCTTCAGGAAATTCTTCACCTTTTTCCGTAGCTTCCATGCAAATGACATGTGCCACACCACTATAAGCATGCTTAGAGGACCTTTGTAAATGTTTACTTCTCGCCAAGGCAACATTTTTCCTTGTATTAAACAGAATCGTCGGAAGGTGTCGAAGCTTATCCTCAACCACCACAGTGATGACATTCACATACATAAAGGAATAAAAGTGAGTGACGTTTCTCAGTTGGACCCTTGACGCGACATTTCCTTTATTAAGCTAGATCCACACCTTTGCGTGAAATTCATAGTGTAAAATCATTAGCTTAGACTGGGAATCGAACCCAGATCCCTCGATTTCGCGCCGAGTGCTCTAACCAATTAAGCTACGCAAGCGTCCTCTTTACACTATATCACACAATAACGTGATCATGGTGAATTAGTAGTACCATGAGTGTGATCACTAGCGGGTGACTCCGTAGAAGTAACTGCGCAGCTAGTTCCGCGGTCCTTTGAAAATAGATCCACACCTATAAACATTTGCGCCGAATACGACACTCAGCATAAATTTATGTGGACATGACAACGCACGCAATAACTTATTCCAATTCAACGCACACTCTCGCAGCGAGGTACAAGCAGCAAAGATGCCAGTTTGGATCTGCAGCTTTCCAGCTGCAAAGAGGGGAACTTTTCACGAGTTGATGAAGAAGGTTTTATTCAAGTAGCATCAAAACGTCGGCGTAAAGTCCCCACAATCGTGGGCACTCGCAACAACTCGGAGTGTGCCATTTCCGGCATCCCTCGGAAATCACATTGGCATGTCTGGAGATTTCATCCTAAGACGACAGCAAGTGAATTGCGTAATTTCATCGCGGGAAGAATACCACAGGTATCAAGTGACAAGTTGGACATTGAACAACTTAAACCAAAGAATAGTGAATATGCGTCTTTTCGAGTGACTGTTGGCGCAGACATTGGGAAGTTGTTTGTTGATCCAGATTTCTGGCCTAATCATGTAGTATCTATTAATCGACATTTTTTTTGGAAAGGTAAATTGAACACTTCTCAGACGAGGGAGACGGTTTCTGAAGGTAAAACCACTAGCGTGGGTGTATCTCTGCCTTGACTAGTGCCTGATCCAAAGGGGAAGTTGGAACTTGCCCAGAAAGGAGTCAATATTAATATTAATGGTTTCTCACTAAAAGTCATGCATTTAAATGCTCAAAGTTTACGATCAAAACTTGATCAATTAGAGGTGCTTCTTGATACTCACACACCTGATATCGTCTGTCTGTCAGAGCATTGGATGTGTTCTAATGAGATAATAAGTTGTGCTGTGAATCAATTCTCTTTGGCGAGTTATAACTGTAGAACATCTTCCAAAGGTGGTGGAGTATGCATTTATGTTAGAGACAAATTAAGTTTTAAGAAGTCCAAATATGTTCCTGTTACCACAGACTTTGATTTTGAGTGTTGTTTTATGTGTGTACAGATCTCCTCATGGCAATTTTTCTATTTTTTGAATAGTTTAATGACGACTATGTCCTTAACTACTGACTCTGAGCTAACACCCATCGTTTGTGGTGATTTTAATGTTGATTTGCAAAAGCCAAATGCTCAGAAATCTTAGCTCCTGAACATTTTTGGTATTTTAATGTGAACCCGGCTATATCCTATGCAACAAGAGTTACCAGCTCCACAGCAAGTACCATCGATAATATCATTTCCGAACTTCCTCTCATAGATACCCAGATTATTGACGTTTTCTGGTCTGACCACACTGCCCAAATTGCAAATTTTCAGGTTAATTGCCACACCCAAAATTCTGTTCCCAATTACAAATATAAGAGGATTTACTCTGGTGTTTCAAAGCTATCCTTTTCTCAGGATCTTGAGAGAGAGAAATGGGATACAGTTTTTACAGAAATCCCAATGGAGGAGAAGTTCAGCAATTTTTTTGACATTATTAAATTTTATTTTGATTCAAATTTCCCCCTGAAGAAAATTCAATGTGCCACCCTGAAAGCTAAGAAGACCTGGATTACTCCTGAGATTAGAATGTTAGCTGATCAGTTAAAGGGGGATTATAGATATGTGAAATATTGCGATTGTGAATCAGCTAAAAGAAGGTATCAATTAAATAAGAAATGTTTTGCTAAGCTAATTGCAGATGCCAAAATAAATTACCATATTGGTAGAATTCTTGCTGCTAGCAATCCTATTAAGACTGCTTGGGAGATAATCAAAGAAGCGTCTACTCGCGACAAAAGTAATTCTTTTGAACTAACTCTTTTCTCAAATAATACAGTAATTTCATCACCGGTAGAGGTCGCCCACTTATTAAACCAACACTTTGTCGATACTGTTACTCAGCTCACCAATCATATGTCGTGCTCTAATATTGTGTCTTCTACTCGTGGGCTATCACAAATTCCTAATACCATATTTCTCTTTCCAGTCTCAGAAAAGGAGATTGGCCAGATTTTAGCCAAAATAAGTTCATAATTTTCTTCAGGTTTCGATGATATCTCTTGCAGTATCATGAAGGGTGCTGTTGCAAATCTTTTGCTAGCACCACTTGTCCACCTATTTAACGTCTCCTGTTCATCTGGTGTTTTCCCTCCCCAGTTAAAAACTGCAAAAGTTCTCCCTCTGCACAAGGGGGGTGATAAGATGGATAAAGATAACTACAGACCTATATCCCTGGTCTCTGTTTTTTCAAAGGTCTTTGAGTATGCAATGTTAAATAGACTTTCTTCATTTATTGTGAAACAAACTTTTCTCCTCTTCTCAGCATGGTTTCTTAAAGGGAAAAAGTACTGAAACAGCCATTTATAAATTTATTGATCTAATTCTTCACGGTTTGGATGCACATATTGAGACCATAAGAATTTTTTATGATTTAAAAAAAGCTTTTGACAGTGTTGACCATGTAATTCTGCTGAAAAAACTGCATTATTATGGAATATCTGGTATAGCCAATGATTGGCTGAAATCCTTTCTTTTTGGTCGAAACCAATTTGTTTGCATAAACGGACCCTCTTCTAAGGTTTCCTCAGAAAAAACACACATTTCCAAAGGTGTACCATAGGGCTCAGTATTGGGCTCTCTATTTTTTTTTTTTTTTGCCTGCCAGACAATTCTGTTGGCCCGTATGTCCGCGGAATCCCGATAGGCTGCTGAACCTGTCAACAGGTTTTCCAGGGACCGAACCAACAGAAACTGACATACATTCATGCCCTGGGTGGTGAAAAACCCACCCAGGCGGGACTCGAACCCGCGACCCTCGGTTTAGCAGGCGAGGACTTTACCCCGCCGCCACCGGGGCCGGCATTTTTCTTATTATATATTAATGACCTTCCTACCCGTGTTAGACAGGGTGAAATAATTATGTATGCAGATGATACTAATCACCTCATTTCTTGTGCCGATTATGTGAATGTATTTTCCCAGCAAGAGGTCAATAATATGTTATCCTGGTGTACTGATAACAGGGTTGTGTTGAACAGAAAAAAATTCTCATTCATGCTTTTTCACATGTATCAAAACAAATTGTTTTCTTCCCCCTTGTTGAAATTAGACGGTAAATCTATTGCTATGTCTTCTGTTACAAAGTTTTTAGGTGTGTACATCGACGATACCCTGAACTGGGAATCACATATTGATTTTTTACGTTCAGGAGTAGCAAGGAGCTGTTACCTACTACGTAGAATAACTCAGATCACAAGCTTAAGTGTTGCTCTCTCTGTGTATTATGCATGTGTTTTTAGTCGACTAAAATATGGAGTCTGTGCATGGGGTCATTCCCAGCGAACAACAAGACTGTTTAAACTACAGAAGTGGGCCATAAGAATTTTGGTCGGTTTAAATAAACGCACTAGCTGCAGATTATATTTTTAAGAACTTAACATCTTAACATTTCTATACAATTATGTATGTTAAAGAGCATCATCTGGCTCTTGGATTGCCCTTGAACAATGATGTTCATTCATACAATACCAGAAGAAATGGTGATTTTAAAGTGGTGTCTCACAATTTAGTGTCCTTCACAAGGCAACCGTCATATGCAGGTTGCATGTTGTACAACAGTCTCCCTAGTGAGATCAAACAGACTCGTAGTATTCCTGTTTTTAAACAGAAATTGAAAGAACTTCTACTGAACAATGTTTTTTACTCAGTCGATGAGTTCTTGAATAAGTGATTGTATTTATGTATTGTGTTTCCTTTGGAGGTGAGGATTTACTTATTTATTATTATTATTTTTTTTCTTCTCCTCGACTTGTCCTATACATATGTTTTTTATGTCTCCGGGACCAATAAACTACTTACTTACTTACTCACTGTTTTATGGCCTAGAAACAGACAACTATGCTCTATATATGGTAAAACCAAAACATTATAACTCTAAAACCGCTAAAGATACGGCTCTTTTGATTTTTTAATCCACGAGGTTGAAAATATTGTAATCAACTCTAAACTCAGCATGTGAATTTTTGTCAGTTGCTGTCTTTTAGTCTAGGGAGCAGAATGGATAAGCACCGCATTCAGAATTACGACGTGTGCGCTTCTACCGAGCGAATCCTCGCCTATGTACAGTTTCAACCCAGGTTAAGCACTGACGCACGCCGCACGGTATAAATATTTATACGCAAGTACTCTTCAATTTACGCCGAAAATAATCGCGGAGAACGCATTCGGTGAAATTTTTAAAGCGAGGACGGAGCTTTTGTGATAAATAACAGTGCCCAAAATGACCCATTGAATACACAAGATAAACGACCGATTCAATTCATCATGTTTAATTTAAATCAAACTTGTCTAACCCGTCAGATCTAAAGATCGTAAGCGACAAGCTTCTGCAGGGAGGGTACGACTTGCAGCCCTGGTGCCCTAGGTCGTGTTTAGCCCACATTCCTAGCCAGATATCGGAGGCAATGAACGTAGGAAATCAGTTCGTCGTGTTTCCGTCTCTCTTCAAAGGAACAAACAGCTCGCGGAGCGGTGAATCACGGAATCCGGGTCGCGTCACACGCGGTGGGGCGAGGGGAGGGAAGGCTCCTTTGTGATGAGACGCAGACGTGCGTATGCAGGAAGGGTGCGTGACTCAGAGCAACAAGGGAATCAAAGAACAGAGGCGGAGAGTGTCGGAAGGAACAAGCGGCTGCAAGCGCGTGGGGTTAATCTCGCCGTCCGGCATGACATTACGTCACAGCACAGGTGACGCCGGCCTGCGCTCATTCGAAGATCCAAGGGTTCGACCCCCGCCATGGGGCAACGCACGCGGATCAATTTCATGGTTTTAGCAGGACAAGAGTATCAAATGAAGGCACTCTTCGTCCATGCGTATTAAAGCCCTATATGTGGCCAATGAGCAAATGCTCAACTTCCCAAGGACAACTTCGTCGTGGTGGAGAGTCAAAAGGGCTTGTATGTGCATACCCCAAAGACACCAAGAGCCAATAAAAATTTTAATTTAAAAAATTAGAAAAAATATTTCATTGCTGGCATATTTCTTCGAGTTGTAAAGAGAAAATCAAAATAAATAAATAATATTTGGAATGAAAAAGAGACGAAAAACAAAATTTGAACACGGCAAAGGCTAGGGTGGCTAACACGGAGATTCAGGGTAAGTAATTGGGAGGACAGGACAAGGCTGTCCGTACACCGGATGGCTTTTCAATGATTGGGCCAAGGGAATGGTACGAGAGGCTTGGGATTTGCTACATATGGTAGAAAGAAGCCGGAGGGCAGATGATAAAGTCGGTTACATTCAAAATGATTTCAACAGATTCAGGCGAGATATCGTTCGTCATATTATAACATAAACATTATAATTTCGTCATACTAAAACATAAACAACAGTTACACTTTTCCACAGGATATTTTAATGAGTCTGCAGTTAGGCTGGTTTTCGGGTTTCGTCCGCGTAGGCACCATGGCCATCCCGCAGGCATGGCCGCCCGAAAAACCCGAAAAACCAGCCTAACTGCGAACCTGAACGCCGCGAAAACCTACTTTAGAAACCATTTTAATGAGTACGACGCGTTTCAGCTCACAGAGCCATCCTCAGGCACAAGGCTTGTCTTGTACCTGATGATGGCCGATGAAGCTGAAACGCGTCGTACTCATTAAAATATCCTGTGGAAAAGTGCAACTGTTGTTTATGTTATAATCGGTTACACTCGTTTGCTACCAGGCGTTTGTACCTCAATTACTGGACTACAGGCTTAATTAGACGCATTAAAAGTCAGTAGAGGTAATACGTAAGACATGATCAATCACCAGAAAACTGAAGTAATCAGGTTTGCTGAAACAAAGAAAGCGAAGCGTTCGGTAAAGGTCTGAGGGAAAAAAACTTAAGCAGAAAGAGAAATTCAACTATTTTTTTTGTATTACGAAACATAGGATAGAGGAGTAGAGCGTGAGATATCTTGGGGTGGGCGGAAAGCTGGAGAATGCGAAGATGGAGATGGAGAGGCTGTAGAGAGAGAGAGAGAGAGGTAGACGTACTGGGAGTATGTCGGCTAAGTGGCGAAGAGGAAGAAATAGAATGTGCCTTAGGAATGCGATGAAGGCAGGACAGATGCCGGACTGAAGATTGATAGCACGCTGTTAGAGGATTGGCGTAAACTTCATATAAAAATTTGTTTCTCAACCTTGTTTCAACTATCGCTCCCCGAAAAAAGGCTTTTAGCCAACATTTTTCGTGATCCCACACATGAAATTTTAATCAAAACAGCGCTTTACTTTTACTCTTTTAAATCAATGGGATCCTCGTGCCAACCACTTCTCAGCTAGAAGTTCAGCGTTTGGTTTGATGGGAGTAAATTCAAGTTTCATGCGAACTATTGATAGTGCAAAGGCGCCCGGTTAGTTATGAGAGAACCCGATGATTCTTGCGCCCACCACAATGTAATTTTTTTCCCCTCTGAGAATCCTTCTAAAACTAACTTTGCTGGCAGACCAACTCTTAAGAACAATTGAAAGGGATAAAGTGGACGCGCCACATCGCTAGAGTCGTCGCAGCCGACGTTAGCGAGTGAGCGATAGACACGAGTTCGCTCGTCAGCCGATATTCCATCGGGCAAAGCGGCCGTGTCATCAGATGTGTGGGAAGCAAGCGACGAGAGTGCTTCGCTGCGAAATCATTCCCCAGGTCCCAGTAGTCTCACGAGCGCGTGATGCGGAAGCGCGCTCGCCTCGAAGGCGTGCTTGTTGCATTTCTCGGCCACCGCACTGACGACGAAAAGATCCGCTCAACTTCATCGGGAGATTCAAAGACGCAATCGCTTCATTTCCATCTGTCGCCAACAGCTTTGACACGGATCGTCTTCAAAAATCAGCCAAACACAGGGGTTCCAGGGTGGAAGGATTGATGCAATGTTTACAGGGTGATCCATTTCGAGAGCCTAACTTAGTGGCTAATGACACGACTGAAATGAATGTGACCTCGTTCGATCGAGTGTATGGCTGCAAAGCGAGAACAAGAGTGAGTTAAGGGCGAGGCACGGGCGGGAGTCCGTGGAGAAGGGAACATATTTGGGCATGAGTTAGAGAAAATTTCCACCTAGTAGATTTCGAATCCACGATTTGCTAGCGCGCTGACTTTGGATCCATTTCTCATCCGTGTCTCTTGATTAAAGGAAAAACTGACCTTTTACGATATTTCGTGAAGAAAAAATCACATGTAAGTAATTACATATTCAATGAGATTTCGCGTCCGTATATTCTCACCGAAAATCCCATAAATACTACAAGAGGACGAACCCTATCGGGAAGGGCGAATTCATAGACCGAGAATCACCTCGACGGCCGCTAATTATTGACCGCTAATGCACATATGCCCAGCTTAGTGAATTGTGAAACCCTACGCTGGGTACCATGACGAAGAAGAAAAATCTCTCAGTAAATTCCACACTTAAAACTTTTATTCCCGACCTAGATTTCGATTGCCTTGCAATCATTTTCAAAGGTACATCATGTATAGCATCCGATTCAATATATAGAGACCGGGGGAGGGGGAGGGGTGGGGGGAGAAGTGGTTGGTTGATGTCAGAGACGTGCGTCACGGTCCGTGGGAGGTGGTGAGGGGAAAGGTATAGATAATAGGGGAGAAAGGGAGGGAAAAACACATTTATTAAGGAGTTGCACACTTTTGTTGGTTGCAGCACTTAAAATTTCAAAATGCTCATAAGTAGTCCAATTTGGCCCCTTTCTTCTCACTATGTGGCACTTCCGGCACAAAGTCACTTGTATGGTCCTCCTCGATTAAATGTTTGGCAAATACTGACGAGATATCTCCTTTCACCCAACACGTTTTATGCTCTCGAGCCCTCACGGAGATCGCTCGACCACTTTTTCCAATATGTAGCGAAGTACAACTGGGAGTAGTACATTTTAGCTAGTATACACCATTTCTGATTAGAGGTGTCACTACACATTTGAAGACGGAATCATAGCAGAACTCTTGAAAGCAGCCGGACCACAAACCATAACAAATATCACAAAAATAACAAAATATTTGGCAAACTGAACAAATTCCTGATGACTGGGAAAAGGCCCAAATTCATTCATCAAACACAAAAGGGGGTAGAACCGATGTAAAAAATTACAGAGGAATTCCACTCCTTCCTGTCACATATAAAATTTTCTCACAATGCCTCCTTAACCGAACACAACTACAAATTGAACCCAAAATTGGTGAATATCAAGCAGACTTCATGCCAGATTGATCAAGGCTGGAACAAAGTCGAAATATAAAGCTACTTCTTCGATATCAAAATATATACAGCAAGAACATTATCTTGACAAGAGATATCGTTGCCTTGCGACAGAACGTGGACTCGACCCTAAAACACTTGCAATTATTAGGCATACGCTCACTGACAAAAAATCGAAAGTAAAATTCATGGGCGAAATTTCGGAACCATTCGAGATCAAAATAGGAATAATGCATGGGGATGGACTCTCCCTAGTACTCTTCAATTGTGTCACAGAAAAAGTAATTAACAAATGGCGAAAAGACTGAGTCTTAAAATTGATCTGCCAATAAAGTTAGGAGGGACAGATGTCTAAATAGACTGCATGGCTTTTGTAGACGATGCATGGCGTTTCTGACTCCGGATTTAACCATAGCCATGGGAAACAAAACTGAACTCCTAAAATAAATTGCGGAAAGAGAGCGTCTTCAAATTTAATTTGAAAATACAATACATGACCCGCAATAAAAGAGCACCCAAGTTATTAGAAACGAAACATGGCGAAATCAAGAGAGTACACCAATTTAAATATTTAGAGGAAACGATACAAGGATCAGGTACAGAGAAGGCTGCCAATGCAATTAATTGTCAAAAAATTGGAAACTACCCTTTGACTCACACAAAATATTAACAATAAAAAATACAATTCTAAATATACCAAAGTAAGACATTATAAAACAGTAATAAAGCCAGACTTCCACTATGGAGCTGAAACATTAAATTATTACAGAAAAAAAGATATAGAGAAATCCAAAAGAAGGAAAGAAAAATTATTAGGAATATTTTAGGTCCAAAACATAATGATCAACAAACGTACAGATTAAGAGGGAATAGTGAAATTAGAAAATATACAGACATACATTCCAATATGAGATTCCTTTTACATTTCTTCATCTTTGAAATGGAGCTAGAAATCCACCATTTTTCATTATAAAAAACTGGTTTTCGACTCGGGAAAACTATCCATAGAATCTATCCATAGTCTCAAATTTGAGTGTTTTTATTGTAAAATTAATGAAAAGGAAGAAGAAAAATTTTTGCTACTGAAATACGTATGGAATGAATTTCTTAACTAGAGGCTAATAAAAATATCTTCGCGCCCCGAATCAATCATATTAAAACTTCATTTTCTCCGCTGGAGGAGCAATAAAAATTATTTGGGTGAGGGAATATAAAGATATTTAAAAGTACTACCATGAGTTAAAAGTATGAGTTCGAGATTCAACTTGTAAGAGAAATATGGCAGTTGTTAACTAGCTTGGTGCTCTAATTTTTGGATTCTTGATTCTCTCCGTTGTGGGAGCTAATAATCACGTGCGGTCAGTGAAAACCCAAAGGCTGAGACTCGTACGAGATTAATCACAGTTGTAAATAAGCGGGATACTGAAGTAAAATTGCATGGCTGCCACACCAGTTTTTTATGTTACCAAAGGAACCCAATTACGAAAGGAACATTCAGAATGGTTATGACAGCAAATAAATAGATTATTTTCGCCTTCTTCTGCCACGTGCTTTTGCAAAACCAAGGTCTGATTGGGCGTAACACTGGCGCCTTCAGTTGGCGCATGAGTAGTAGTGTGACAAATTGATAATATATCTTGTATAGCTCTCGCGCTAACCGCCATACGGCTCGTACACACCGTAGTGGTGAGGGGTGTGGATGATAAAGAGCTTGTTACATGAGTAGCAGCGAATCCTCGCAGCGAAGTAACGTGGTTTCCGTGGAGTACTAATGCCGATTAAGGGAATTGTCAGAAAAATTTAGGCGCCTAGAATACGTGCAATTAGATGCGAGATGAGTGGCTGGGCGGCCCAGAGAGAGAATACCCACCTAGTTTCACGGGTGAAGAAGGAGCACTTCTTTGTTTCAATTCTGAACTAAAAGGTGGAGTTGATGATGTGACGAATGATTCCGTGTAGGAGATGGAGATGATGTGGTTGCGAAATTCATGGTGATGGCGACGATGATGAAGGCCACACGCTGATTTCTTAACGATCTGCGGAGACGCTAGGTTTTCGGAAGTCTACACAGTCCACCGGCTACGAGAGGCCGGGGCAAAAAGGAGAATAAGACAATCAAGGCGCTGCGTTCACAAAATTAACCGCACAAAACATTCAATTAACAAATGCACGTTCACGGATTAAGTGATACGATTAATTGATGCGATGCACCGGCTCAAAGAACCAAAAAACACGTTCGAGAACGTGCAGGTGAAAAATCACTCGGAGGAAGAGAGGTGAGGAAGCTCCGAGAGAGAGAGAGAGAGCCTCTATCCGCTACCATATGTCCGAGGTCCCATATGTATTTGTGTGTGAGCGGTGTGCGAATCTTTCCGTGAAACATCAGGGGCCGAGCTTTTGGCGTTTCTTAATGGGAGGTGGCCTGGATTAGTACACGCTTTACAGTACGTTTTACGTCATTCTTTTCGATCTTTTTATTTTATGTTATTGTGGTTTTTTTAATAGCCGTTCATGATTTTAAAGTTCTCTATGTTGTTTTTTCAGTGGACATTCGCTTAAAATTAACGATGGAGCATTTTTTGGCTCATTAAGGTAATTTCATATTGGTAAGATGTTTAAGTAATCCACAAGTCTCAGCTCCTCTGCCTCTGATTCCCCTCGCAAAGTTTCGTAAGGAAGTGCATTACTAGACTTGCAACCATCCCGGGTCAAATTCTCCACCTCCGACCTTCACTGGCGCCACCTAACCCTCACCACTTTATTCATCCGCCTCAACTTATCTACGCCCCATCGCCCCGATAACTTTTTCCAGACCACCTACTGGGAGGGTTTACTCAACTGTTTTCTGCTCATATCGCCCACTACACCTAAGCTCCTCCGATTTGACGCCCGTACACTCTTTAGACAGTCAATTTAATTGAAAACTTAATCGAAAAGTTAAATGTCTATAACTAATATATTAGGATGGCTAAGCAATGGTCTCCTGTAGCCAACCACAAGAGCGGAGAGCGAACTTCCGGGGGCCCGCGTCGCCGAACTACATCTAAATATACGTCTACGTCATACCCTGCAAACCACCCAAAAAGTGTGTGGCAGGGGGTGCTTCCACACCAGGCATGCATGAATGATACGGTAGAACACCGAAATCACATTGAAACCCACGTATCACACATGCAAAGCGCCAATTAAAAATCTAATAACCAAGAAACATTCTATCGTCAATCGTTCCAACATGTAAGGGATACAAAGAATACTACTACACATTCAAAATATCATGCATAAATAAGAGCATCAATATTTACATCATGCATAAATAAGAACGTAGAGAATATAAAGAGAAAGATCTACTGTCTGCCTATTGTCACAATTCGAACTATTAATGGCGACGATCACAGTTGTTATGGTACCGAATGGTACGCGGAAAAAATGACATTTTATACCTATCGGTTCTACAATCTAGCTCTCTAATTTTATTGGCGTGATCTAATCTGCCGTAGTACGAGGGGGTTAATAGTATGTTTTTTACGTCGTCAGAGAAATGATTTTCCTGAAATTTAGTTAGGAGATTAAGCCAATAATTTAATCTACGCTGTGATAGCGATTCCCATCCTAATTCTTCTAACAGTCCAGACCCACTAGCCAACTTATCGTAGCATCGTTTCACAAACCTAGCTCCTCTTCGTTGCACGCGATCTAACTCTGATATCAACCCCGCTTCGAATGGATCCCATACACTAACAGCATATTCCAGATGAGGCCTAACGATTGAAAAATAACAACGTTCTTTCACTTTCTCATCACATTTTCCGAGTACTCTCTTGATAAAGCCTAGCTTCCTGTATGCTTGACCGCATATTTCCCGAGTATGTTTTCCCCAAGATATGTCGTGAGTAATTGTGACCCCTAAGTACTTAACAGACTCGGCGTGAATAATTTCCGTATTAATTCTGTAAGCCCTACCTGGCCTAATTTTCTTTTTCCAAAAGCAGACTGCTACGCACTTTTTTATGTTTAGTTCCAGCTGCCACTTTTCGCACCAAGCATGAATAGTAAGTAGGTCGATTGTTAACGAGTCGCTATCTTCGGAATTGTTAATATCCCTATATACAACCGCGTCGTCTGCGAAGAGTCTAAGCTTACTTTTAACGACTTTGCTAATATCATTTTTTTTAATATGAATGTATTTTATGTACAAGACAAATAAAAGTGGACCAATGACACTTCCCTGAGGAACACCCGATGTAACGCTAACTGTGTTTGACATGATACCGTCTATGACAACCCTTTGTTCCCGCCCATGTAAGAATTGACTAATCCAACTAATAATGTTTTTATCTATTCCATATGCTTCTAGTTTTGAGAGTAACTTAACGTGAGGTACCTTATCGAAAGCTTTCTTAAAATCGAGGAATATCGCGTCAACTTGAACATTATTTTCACCCGAGAGCAATATGTCATGAACGAAGAGGGCCAATTGGGTTTCGCAAGATCTACCCTTTCGAAATCCGTGTTGGTTATTTATTAATAATTCCTCCCTATCTAAATGACTCATAATGGAGCTTACGATTATGTGTTCAAATACCTTACAGGAAATGGATGTGAGAGAAATAGGCCTATAGTTACTAGGGTCTTCCCTGTCGCCGCTTTTGAATATAGGTGTGACATTTGCTACTCTCCATTCCTTAGGCACTACGTGATCTACTAAAGATTTGTTAAATATTAATTCTAAGTAAGGCGCTATGTCTGATACCAATGTTTTATATAGGCGAGCAGGTATTTGATCTAGACCGGGGGATTTGTTGGGGTTGATATTTTTTAGCTGATGTTCATCTACATCTACATCTACGTAATACCCTGCGAGCCACCACGAGGGTGTGTGGCAGGGGGTGAAGATCACCAAACATGCACTATTGCCATGCAAGTAAGATATTTATATAGGTTTATATATAGTCGCTATTTAGGAAAGTATGATATATTATATAGGTAGGCAGGATGTTCTATGCCTCGACAATTTATAATAATTTCAGGCATAAATGTTTGGGAAAGAAAAGGCTGCGGATCGAAAAGATGTGGTTTACAAGTATTGAAAATGCTTTTGAAGAATGAGTTTCACGAATTGGCTTTTTGTAGACTCTTGGTTATCTTTTCGCCTTTGATATTCTTAAGCGTGTGTATTGTTGATTTATTTCCTTGAGTGTCCCTAACATACGACCAAAATGCCTTGGGATTATCGTTCAAGTGTTCTCCCAGTAATTTACTTTTGAAATCAGCTAACGCCCTTCGGCACGCTTTTTTTGCTAGAGTTTAGACATTTTGTAATTTTCGGTGACTGTGTATAGTTCCTCGGAGGATTTGTTAATTTTTGCCCTTTTTAACCTAGCATGGCATGTTCTCTGGTGCTTTAATGTTTTCCTAACCTCCGCGTAATACCACCTAGGATCTGCATTGGCTCTTTTCCATTTACTTGGTATGTATTTGCTAACTACTGATCGTGTAACGTTGAGGAAAGTATTCCACAAAACCTCAGTATTACTGTTGATACTTATTTTTTTTAAATTAGTAAATGACTTTTGCAACTCTCGTTTCATACCTTCGTAGTCAGCCTTATTAAACAAGTAGATTTTTCTTTGTGGATTAAACTAAAGAGGGTGGAAGCAAAGATACACTCCCGAGTAATTGATTGTGAGCAGTGATGGGCTAAGTTGGTCATTCCCGTGATTCCAATCACGATCATCGCTCACTTGAGTGAGTCTGTCATGAGCGGTAAGTCATGAATGAACGGATTGTGATCGAAAAAGGTGGATGGCAATCACGACCAAGTCTACAATGACAACCCTGGTTCCAACCACGACCCGCACGATTGATTGTAGATCGCAACCCTTGATCGAGTCACAGGAAGGAAAATATGCGTCCATTTAATTCTGACTTCACTCTCTAGCATCACGGCTGGGAATTAATGTTTACTCTAGCAATCATTTATACTACATGAAGTAGCTACACCCAAAGGCTTTTCACTCGTATTAGGAACCTCTCGTGACATATCTCGCCTTTAATTATTGTAAGTTATTTCACGATTCATACCACGCGGTATGTATCCGGTATATCGTGGTATATTGCCCTTGGGGTAATCGACTTCCACTAAATTTGGCATATCGTCTTAATTTGATTACAAAACAAAAACCCCAAAGCCATTTTGTAATACATTCAACGGTTTACGAGATATTGCAATGTTATAAACTAGAATTTTTACAAAAGCGTCGTCGCACTTGACGGCATATCTCCGGAAATAAGGATGATAAAAATACATGCAATGACTCACTTTGAAGGTATTGAATTGAGAAAGATAATTAATGAATTATTTTATAAAATTTAAACAATTCAATATAGTTTATAACATTCAATTTGCAAATCGATTTTTGACTTCCAGACACAGATCTGTTTTTTAATTACTGTAGGATGTCAGTTGAGATGTTTGACAGTTTATTAAGACTTGTTGGTCCTTATATCGTTAAGTCATCACGAGCGAGAGAATTAATGTCGCCTGGTGAACGTTTAAGTGCCTCATTTTTTATATGTTGTAGATACAACCCTCCTCTACAAGTTAAAAAATTTGGTAGGGGTAATATTTCATTTAAGAAAGAAAAAAATTTTGAGTGAAGGCGTAACGCTGGCCTCCCGCCGCGGCGGCGTCCGGCTCTCGCGCCGAACGTTCAGTAGTCGGTTCTCCAGATCTATCAGCGCGCTTCCTTTTCCATCTTCTTTTCGCCAATTTGTACTGTATACCGACCTTTTGATTCCCTTTACCCATGTCATTCGCCATTTGCTTTCCACTGAAGTGACCGCCGCTTTAGAATCCAGGATTAGCGACAACATGCTTAACAGCGGAGGCGACCATGGGCCGGCCGTGCTCGGAGAACAATAGACAAACCTCGCTCCGTCTTAGACCTCCAATGCTACTTTCCTCTCTTCCCCTATCCCATTTTCCTCGCATACCCTTTATTGTGTTCTGAGAAACATCTTTGTAAGCATTGTACCCAGTAGCCGTCGCCCACCCTCACACATTCACATAATAACCCCTGGTAAAAAACAACGGTAATTACGGAGAGCCACCCATGCGTGCCACTCAACGGAATATTTGTTTCCTTTGAAAAACGATTGCCTTTCTGGACTCATTTACCCTCAGTCATCACCACCTTTTCCCCTCTTACCTGTAATGTTGAACTGTAAACTCTATTACTATAATGCATGAAAAACGTTTCCTCACGTGAGTGGGAACAAACGTGTATCTTCGGAATTTTCTGAAACAATAGTTTATGGTTGGCATTGAAGTTGGACTTTTTCAAATCAACATTTCTTTATTTCAAAATTCGTTTTATAAATCTCTTTATTTGTTAAAAAATGTCGCATTTAAATTACATTTGGCATCTCCAAAACCATAGGTGCTGATTTTTCCTTTAAATTAAATTCAATTTGAATAGAAATTGAAAGTAAGCATCGTTTCGTGCGAAACTGTGCAAAAGGTTTACATTCAAGCGTTGTCGACGTCGTGCTACTCGTCAACTGCACATGGCGACACTTAGCAGCGGATAGCGGAAGATGTGAAAAATAGAAGATCTGCGTGCGTACCGTTGAACTCCATGAACATCATTGCTCGTTGAAGCTAATTTTCAACGAAGTGAGGCCGCTTGTTTCGATAATAGAATGGATGTTAAACTGCCTCTTGATCCAATTCAGATGCGTTGGCGGTTCAATGCTATATTAGCCCTCTTCTCAAGGAGAAGACGGTTTGCCCGCAGAAGGTGGTGGATCCGTCCAATTTTCCAAGAAAGGAGAAACCAAGGCGATTTCCACCATCTTCTACAAGAAATGAGACTTCCAGACACAGATCTGTTTTTTAATTACTGTAGGATGTCATTTGAGATGTTTGACAGTTTATTAAGACTTGTTGGTCCTTCTATCATCATGGGCAAGAGAATTAATATCGCCTGGTGAACGTTTAAGTGCCACTTTGAGGTAATTATACCTCTTTTTACTATCACCTGCTTGTACTTTTATGGGGGCTTGTGCTTAAAAATAAAATTCTGATTGCAGCAGAAGTATGCCTGAATTTATACAGCCAGAATCTGTACAGAATTTTAGATATTTAGCGGCCGGAGATAGCGGTACAAGTCTATGCTATCAGTATAGAATTAGTAAATCAACCATGAGGAAGATGGTATATGAAACTTCCGAGGCAATATGGATAGCTCTGAAGGATGCCATACCTATACTGTGGGTGGAGTAAACATAAAATCTTCAGATACAGTAAAATGTCTTGGAATTACCTTAACTTCTGATGTATCGTGGGGATTACACATACAAAACCTATGTGGCGCAGCATTGAAGAAACTAGGTTTTGTTAAACGGATAATAGGAAGGTCCTCAGATGAAAAAGTCAAAGGGAAATGCTACTTCGCTCTGGTTAGGCCACACCTCGAATACACCAAGAGCATTTGGGACCCTGGTCAAATAGGTTTAACCAAAAAAATTTATTAAATACAAAGGTAAGCAGCGCGCTTCGTTAAAAACTGCTACGAGCGTAATACATATAGTGTCTCACAACTTTTAGAGGGATTAAGGTGGGAGCCCCTAGAGACTCGTAGGCTACACGCTAGGCTTAGGTTGCTTGATAAATTCAGAACTGTAATTTTTCAGAGCGACAGAGAGAATATTATCAGGACTCATCACTACAGCTCTAGGCCTGACAGATGCGATAAAGTAAGAGAGATACACTGCAGAACAGATAGGTACAAAAACTCGTTCTTACCGCGAACAATAAGCGACCACAATAAAAATTGAGCTCCACTAAATACACTCCTATAATACGTGTCACCATTCACCTCCAAAAATCTTACACCTTTACACGGCTGGTGACCTAACACCCCCTGCCACACGCCCATGCGGCGGCTCGTAGGGTATTATGTAGACGTAGACGTAGACGAAGGATTGAGTCTTTCCTGTTCCCTCCGTTGGGGACTGAAGGTGGATATCTTCACAATTTTGGGAGAGTTGGAATTTCCCAAATTGCATCGGGGCGATTGATGGCAAACATATTGTTATGCAGGTATGTGCAGTTTTTGTTAAAATAATGAATTGGTGCTGGCCACATGACAAACTAGAACTCCGAGTACGTATGGCTTACATTGTAGATATTTCACGGACACAAGTGGAGAACTGCGTATCTCTTTCAAAATTAAGAAATGTAAATTACAATGCAAACGATTGGCTACAACCGCGTTAATTTCATTTTTCTGACCTAGCGTCGAGATCCATCCCTCCCCTCAGTTTGGAACTTACCTCTCATTGTCCAATCTCTAATTATCTCGCTGACAGGGAGTTGGTTTAGAAATTAATTCGAAAATTGAGGTCGAAAAAGTTTTCTCAAAAATCTTCACTTCAATAAAAATATTTAGCTCTCATTGTAAATAACGCTACAGTAGGGTCAGGATAAAAATACCACCGTACTAATAGGATTGAACCAGCGAACTTTAATAGCGGAGGCGAGCGCTCTACCAACCGAGCCAAACTCATCTATGTCTACCAACTCGAAAACATTATATTACACATTGTACTCTATAGTCGCATAATGTATGTCACCGTCTTGAAGAGTTTTTGGCGCACACTGCTCAGTAAACATTCCTTGAAGGTAAGATTTGCACTAAAGACAATTATAAATAGCCCATTTCCGACCCGACTTCATGCTCTGGGCATGGATATGGCCCGGGAATCGTAAATTATGACGAATATTTGGACGGTGTACCAAAGTCGCCTGGGATGTTTATGCATCGATATTAGACCATTAAGTTCTTGTGCCAGCAATGTGCCCGCAATACAACTGGCTCGTATCAAGCACTGTAGCGATGATACACAGAAATGTACATATCTTGTGTGCAGGCTAATATATCCAATTAAATCGTCAAAGTAAATACTAACGACTCCACATGTCCGCCATTTGTTTCACGCGTCTGGCGCGTCGCACGCGTAGAAAGTTGAGCAAAACTCAACTTCGATCGCGCGAATCCACGCGTTACAGGCGAAGCACCTGATTGGCTGCGCGCGAGAGGCCACGCTTAGTTTCGCGTAGAACGCGTGCATGTGAACCCCCCTTTAAGGCAAATCGGTCCAATGTATTATGTGTGACATTAAACATCTAACGGCATATTCGTAGTTGTACTCATTTAATAAATGTCCATATCTTATTTTTAGGGTATTTGACGAAGTGGAATTTACCCGGTTAGTCACTAAATAATACATATCAAGAAGCCATTTCACAGAAATTTTTTCCCGAGCCAGTAAAATTTCGGTCATTATGACGGAGAGTTGAACCCAGGGCACTCTTTTGTTTGTTTTTCGGGTGATTGTTCTTTCCCATACTTTAGAGCTCAAATACCTGCAAAGTAGGATATTTTTCTGAGGACACCCGATACCTACTTCAGTGCCTTGTGGAGGGCATTTCAAAATCTGTCGGATAAGACGTTAAATTGTGGCGCCTCTCTCTAAGAGCAAGCTAATGGTGTAGCCGGGTTCCTCCCTTTACTGTTCCCATTTGGCGCAAATGACCGTAGTTGTCAGTCACCTCCGCAAATACCCAATCCAATCCCACCAATGGTATTAAAACTAATTGTCTAATGACACATCAATGAGCCTCTTTCATCTTATATCCATGTATATGATGGCCGGCTTCAACAATGCTATCGGTCGTCAAGGAGACATAGAGCCAAAGTCGATCAATTTTCAGCAATTTTATGAATGTTTTTTCAAAATTTATATTAAATTAGTTTGAAAACAAAAATTCATTACGGGAAAAAGAATTTTCATTCATTTTTCTTTACAATGCTTTTCATCGCGACTCTGTGCGACCATTATTTCTGATTAAAATATGCAAAATAAAAATGGTCCGCAGGCATCAAAAATGAACTGTATATTCATTTCTTATGGAAACCCACTGACTCATCCGGAGTCGAACCGGAGACCATTAATCACTTTTTATTTCCAAATAAACCTTTTTCGGGCCATTAGAAACATTTTAAAAAAAGAATTAGCCAAATCGGTCCAGCCAGTCTCAAGTTTTGCGGAGACAAACAAACGCAGGCGGCAGGATAATTTTTTATATATAAGATGTATAAGTGTCCGAAAGGTTAGTAAAAGTAACAATATTATAATAATTTCTGTTCCATGAAAACTAAATCCACTTGAGTTAAAGGGCTCTGTGAACACAAAACACATATTTAACCGCAATACATAAAATTATGGTTCAAAAGTTTTCTCTAATATTAGTAGTATAATTATAAAATTTCAAAAAGTTTTCAATATAATGCATTGCAATTTTTCCATTATATTGTCAAAGGTGTAAAATGTCGAGTTAGAAGATACCCCATTTTAAATTAGAGCTGAGAACTATGTTACCGTGGAGTTTCATTAAAATATAGAAGTTATTGTTTTTAATGGTACACATTTGCTCTCCGTTGTACGACGCAAGTAATCGTTTCCATACGATCTCCTTACATATGTGGCGCATCTTAAGTTTCGGATGATATCTAACACGGTTATCATTGCAAACACGTACCAGGGGACGCAGACATCAAGACTTGTCAGCTCCTTCTTCTCACTTTGCCTCTTCTTCGACTTCGCCTCATTTTCCATTTATCGCCAGCTTAACACTGTGGGCTTGCTTCTTAGTTTATATTCTGGGCAAATTCACGCATTCAGCTCGTGATTTGTTCCACACAGCTTTTCTTTTACTCACTCTAAAGCACTATCGACGACCAGTTTCCATAATGAATTTCAACCATGAAAATATTCACCATATCCCACAAATTAATAGTCTTCACGTACTAGTACAGTATTTTACATTTTAAAAACATTTAAATCGAGAATCTATTCTTTACGTCATAGCTTCGAAATAGATCGCCTCGCAAATGATATATGTCCAGAAATTCCAGATCCAAAGGAAATTGTGGAACTAGTCTAATTGACTAATCCATGCTAAAAGAATGATATCAAGTAACAAAAGTAACAAGTCCCAGGTTAACAAATCACCAGGTCCAGAAGGGATACCTGCACGCGTGCCGAGGAGTTGGCGCCACAGATCGCACCATCCCTAGCAATCATATTTCCCAAATCATTATGCGAAGGACATCCTGAAACTGTAAAATGGCCAACATCACACCGATATTTAAAAAGGAAACAGACATGACCCAGGAAATTACCGGCCTATATCGTTAGCATCACTTTTATGCAAGAAACTCGAACACATTGTAATGAGTAATATTATGACATTCCAGGATAACCGTAACTTCTTACATAGCATTCAGCACGGCTTCCGTAAGGGCCTTCGAAACACAGCTTGCGCTCTTCTCCTTCATGATATCCTAAAATCAGGTAAATCAAAACAGCAAGTCGACGCGATATTCCTTGATTTCAAGAAGGCATTCCACAAGATTCCTCACAAAAAACTACTTTATAAATTGCAATCATGCGGAGTTAATAGAAAAATAGTGAATTGGATAAGGAACTTTCTCAGTGATCGAAAACAAAGAGTAGTCATTGATAGTATTAGCTCTGATATGGTTACAGTCTCACCCGGTGTTCCACAAGGAAGGCTCACTCTTAATCATTATTTATATGCATGACCTTAGTTATCGAGTACAACAAAATTATTTGCAGACGATCCGGTCATCTACTGAAATATTAGCGAAGACGCGGACTCAGAAGTTCCACCATCGGACCTAAGCTACATTCATTCGTGGTGCCAGGAGTGGGGGCTGGAACCAAATCTTAGTGAATGCATCACAATACACTTATTGCCGAAATCATCACACCAACGCCATGTCTACCTCGCGGAATGAATAGACATAAAGCCCTCAGGAAATTCGAATACCTTGGAATTACCTTAACTTCAAATATATCGTGGGGAACACAAAAAACATATGCGGTACAGTGTTAAAGAAACTAGAAGTTATCAAGCATTTAGTAGGCTGTTCCTCGGATGAGAAAGGAAAAGAGAGGTGCTGCTTCACTCCGGTTAGGCCACGTCTCGAATACGCCGCGATCATTTGGAACTCTGAAGAGAAAAATTGGGAAAAAAATAATCAAAACACAAAGGGAAGCTGCGCGCGCTTCGTTAAAAGCAGCAACGAGCGAACATGTAGTGTTTCTAAACTTTTAGAGGGAATGGGTTGGGAGCCGCTAGAGACTCGGAGGCTGTGCGCTAGACTTGGTTTGCTTGAGGAATGCAGAGGAGGTTTGTCACATGGCGACACAGAGAACATCATTGTGACACCGCACTACATCTCCAAGTCCGACAGATGTGATGAAATAAGAGATATTATTATTAAGTCCGAATTTAATATCATATTAAATCCGAAGCTCTACTTAAAAAACATTCATAAAACACTTCACCATTTCACCTCCCAAAACCTCATCCTTGGATAGTGTCCTAACACCCACTGCCGCACGCCCATGCGGAGGCTCTTCGCAGGGTAGTACGTGGATGTAGATATTAAGAACCGCACTCATAAACCATCCATTCTGAAAATTAGGTAAGTACTAGCAGGCAGCTAGTCTGCTCACTCCGTGAGCAGGGGTGTGTACCCGCAGGGGGTAAGTGTCCTAGTCTACAAATAGCTCCTTGGTGAAAATGTTTTTGTGTCATTCACTGTTCTCCTTTGTTGTTTTTAAAGCCATTTGAACAGGAGAGCACTGTGGGTTTATTTTGTTTCAACCTTTACACTCTTCCACTCTCCCTTTTGGCCTTTCTCCCTTGTCACCGTGTTTCCCAGCATCTGGTTGTTGCAACCACAACCTAAAAATATAACTTACACCTTTGCACGGCTGTTGACCTAACACCCCCTGCCACACGCCCAAGCAGCCGCTCTTTTGGATCTTATTTAAACTAACTAAATACACTCCTTTTAATTCATGTCTTCATTTCATCTCCAAATATCTTACACCTTTGCTTGGCTGGTGACCTAACACCCCCTGCCACACGCCCAAGCTATAAAAATCCAAAACTATTACCAAATCATGAAGACAGAGATTCCACATTCAACGCACCAAACCTCACTCCCCTAGCTGAAAAATTCACAGAGAAAGAAACAAAACGGATACAGAATGACTGACACGCTACAAAATTAATATACACAGATTATAATACGCGGGAGATCCACGTGGCGAGGCAACTCTCCTGCGGCGGAGACGATCGTTTTTCTCTTCCGTTGGTCGGCCGTCGAGGGCGTGAGTGTGCGAGCGTTGTATTTCTCATCTTCGAGCGCGGGGCTGTCGGACCGTGACGTGAGTAACGTGACGTCACGGCCGACGCTCCGAGGGGTGTGGGGGGACTTTCTACCCTCCTCCCCACTCCATTCCGTGCACTTTGGGCACTCACACCGCGCTGCGATCCCCTCCCGCGCCGCCCTTCCCGCAGAGGGGCGGGGAGGGAAGAGGGGTGTTCTCTTCAGGCTGTTTCGAGACGTGGATCGATTCCTTCCTCAGGGGGGGAGGACGTTATGTGGGAGGGGACAGGGGGGGGGGGAAAGAGGAGGGGGCGTAACTCACCCGCCCGTGCTGTTTCGCGCGCGCCACCAAAACGGGGCCGATTTCATGACTTTACGTCCGAGCGTAGAAGAGTCATTACCCCAGGACTACGGATAATAAGACGATGACAATTGCCGATCGCGATTTTGTGACTTCAAATTCGAATATTTTAGCTTTCCGTTCGAATTCTCAAGCTTCGCCGTCAAGGTTGCCACCGCTGCCAGGCGGCTTTTATCGATCGAAGAACGCTTTCTTTCGGTTTTGTTCTGAATGATATTTTAAGAAGTTTCAGACTGTGGTATATTTTATGAACCACAAATCATATACAACATATTATTTTTGGAATTCAAATGTAAACTGTGGTCAGGAAATCTGAGTAGCATTATTTTGGAAGATAAAGTCAGTCTCACGTCCTGTTTCGGTTTTAGTTGCGACGAATTAAAGAAAATTATCCGACTAGAGCATTTAATTCTAAATTTTAATAAGATTGAGCATCGTTAAGTTTTATTTGTAATGGAAACATCGGTGTCATATTTGGTTATGATATTTAAACGAAGGCTTACTGTGGTTACATGATACATTGTGATTACATTGTACTGTGTACTTTGCGGCAAGTCAGTGATTTCAAGTGTTATTGATGTTCTATGATGAATTGCGTATGAGTAAGGGTGATATTTTTTACGTATACTGGTTTATGTACGGTAGACTCGTGCTCTTAAATTATTATGTTATGAAAGGTATAATTTTTCAAGTGTTGCAAAAACTTAGAAAGTGTCGGCGAAGACTGATCTCCACACACTTCGTCATTTAAAGCATCGCCTCATTTCAGTTACGGAATATGAATGCATTGGATTGAATTCAATGACAATGTGGGTTGGCCATAAATTACGAGCCTCGCTATAAACGTTCAAGTGAAAGTGCGATTAATGTTTGCTGACTTATGTAATTTATGCTGTTTCCTCGTGTTTTATTCAGTAAATTTTGCAACCTCAATACTTATCTTCCCACTTATTCGCCTTTTTGTGATTAACAAAGATAGTTCCTTCATTTGAGAGTCACTGAGCGCACCTGAAGAAATAGAGAAAATGGTTTAAAGGTACCTTCTTCATCTCACGGTAGATAATCATATATGTTATAAGAAAAAATCAAAGAAAGCCATTGACAAGCGGTATACGAACAAGTGAAAGTGAGTTACAGACGTATTTCTATTCGATGTGATGGTGCAAAGGCTGTGTTTTGAATAATAATTGAGTTATAGCACAATGTATGATGTTTCATAATGCTACATTCACTAAATGTTGCCACCTCAAGAGGGACCTTTCCATTCATTCGCCTTATAGTAATTTTCAAAGATTGTTCCTTTATTTGAGAGTCATTGAGAGCGTATGGAGAAATAATTGAAATCGTTCAAAGGTGACTAAAATCTGAATGCTGGTAGTGATGAATGCTACAACATATACAAAGAAAACCCATTGACCAATGGTATGCGGACTTGTAAAAGTGAGTAACATACATATTTCTCTTTGATATGATGACAAAAGATTCCGTAAAAATTAAGGCTGATTAGCATGTAAATGCTGGGGATTGGCTAGAGAATAGTAATTATATATCTTATTCGCCTTATCCTAATATCCTAATCAACTTAGTACTCAAGTTATACGCCAAGGTGTCATAGATAACTTATATTCATACGTCTGAGCGTTGCAAGGGGTAAATGATCTTTTACGTGAGCTGTAGAACAAAAGTTATTCACAATCCTTTAATATGCATTTAGTTAATTTGCAAAGTTACGCAATATTATAATATACTTAACACAAAAAACGTTAACTGACCACTGAGAAGCTATAAAGAAATGGGTGCGATCCCTAATTTTGCTGGCTCATTTTTTTCTGTTTAACCCTGCAAATCTTGGCAATGAATATTTTGAAATGTCATAGTCCCCTGCGCAGGCATGACCTCTATTTGTCCCTTCTCCGCAGGACCCAATACTAGACAACCTACGGCCATTAGGGAGATTACTCGCAATCTTCCTCGCGTAAGAAATATCGTACACTCCCAACGTAAACCTGAAAAGTCTTCACTGGAGAATTGCTCTGGGAGCTCTCACGGCGAAAGCAAAAAAGTCAAGTAGCACCGGCCACGAACGACCCATTGTCTTCCAGTGGCCATATCGGAACAGTTGAACGATGCGTTAAGTTGAATTTCGGCAGACTACAGATTTTGCCAATCTCGCGCACCGAATGCATCAACTTCAGAAAGTGATAGTGCCTGATTAGTTCGGTATAGTGACTGCATGCGTACGACCATCCATTAATGAAACGAACTTCGTACGCCCAATTCTATCACATGACATTTCTGGTCATGCCAGTACTCAACCTCCAACCCGAGTCATACGAGATAATGACAGCCGTAGATACGTTATTCAACCTTTGATTTCATTTCCCTGTCCACAATTTTCAATGCTTCTTCTCACTCTACAAAAAATTTGGTGGTGTCATTTCTGGTTCACCTCGTATTTAATCACTGCTTTTAGAAGTTTCCTTTTGGCGCTCCGTTCGCTAGTGCCCTAAGGGAAAACGTGAACTTCAATTAAATGGGGGTTAAAACAAGAAGTTAGGACTGAATTTCAGTATTTCCAATGCGCATGAGTATATAACTATTACATTCCTTGATATACCCTATACGCGTTGTGGATATTAGTGACCCCAGCGCCCCAGATCTAAGGGAAAATATTGCGGGATCGGTTTTAGAATAATATTCGTATGCAATTCATATAAATAGTGACTTCAATAACGTAATTGAGGGTAAACTCAAGGGTGTGGTTGTGTGGGATTCCCGAGAGCGGGGGCAATTGGAATTGCAGGCGGAGGGGGGAGCAGGTGTGGGAGGTGAGTGGTAGGTGAATGGGCGTTGCAGTTGGAGGGTGGAGAAATTACAATATCGAATCTTTTCGAATAGTTATCCCATTTCGAATATTAATATTGTATCATAAAATACCAAATAAAATGGGAACACGGGTACTAATGTATAATGGGTACTAAAACGGGCCACTAGCCTCTCCGTGGCGTCATGTGTAACGGCTTTTTGCCGGCTAATGGTGAATGTCTGTGGGTGAGGGGTGTGGGGGTAAACACCTCGCAGTGAAACTCGTTCTAAATAAAAAAAACAGGAAAGACACCCACAACCAGCCTCTCTCGGATTGGGGCCCCATTGAAGTCGGCAGTGGCAATGAAGTAACGTCATCGAAGGGAGCTCGTTTTGATGGACGGGAGGGGCGCTCGAAGGGAAGGGCCTCCTCGCATGCCCCGCTGTCAGCGAGCCCGATCGCAGGAGGTACATGACTGGCAAAGATCCCGAGCACAGCCATCAGTCGGAGCAACATTTGCGTGACTAAGGGAGACACGTGACAAAAAAAGCTACTCTTCGCCAACCGCCGATTCGTAGCAACTCACCGGCCAGACGGCCCTCCCCGACACAGGCAGCCGCTCCACCGGCTGATGTGAGTACCGCGATAAATTCGGTATCTCTCTCAAAATGAGAAACAAGCTGGTCAGGCCAACCCTGAACTCAGATCGCGGTTATTCAGATCATTAAATTACAATGAAGTACAAAGTAGGCAGAGAGACATCCACCTCTAGATCTCTTTGCGGAGTAACCGCTTGTCCCGGTTGAATGGACATATCACCAAAAACCTCACCGAGACGTCGTTCTTCTCGAGAATCAATTGCGTGGGGTACGCTGCTGCCGAAAAAATGGCTCGCTCTCGAAAGAACGCCTCAGCAAAAAGGTTTGGAGCAGCTAGAGACCAAGATCAATCCTACCATCTGCCGTCGAGGATTCAGAGTCTGATGGAATACATCAACATCTGGGCGAACTATTACACCCAAAGTTCGGCGACTAGCGTGCAGCCTCAGTTCAAACATCACACACGGAATAAAAATATGCAGATTACCGCAAAGCGGCACGAGGTATATAGGGTGCGGACGCTTACCAAGCCCCGAGAAAAACTCCTCGAGAGGAGTAGGGCCTTGATGGTGAATTCAACCCCTTTCATCCACCCCGCCCGTCTCCTTCGACAACCTCTGCCAGTCAACGAATCTCCGCCACCCGTCCAAGAAGGAGGATGTTTCTGAAAGGATATCTAAGAAACGTTGAAACCGTTGAAAGTATTCAACGGAGACACTCCAGACATAGCCCTCTTTTAAGAGCTTTGTGGTCGCCACCAAGAACATATAGATGTGAACCCTTTTCATTCATTGAAAGCGACGTTAGGAAAAGCTTTAATGGCAAGAATAACTTATCGGTTCCAGGAATGGACGCCGTAAACAAATTCTGGAGGAAGAAGTTCATTCTCACCTACCGACACCTCGCCATCATCTTTTCGTTCCACCACGACTGGCTAAGAGACACACAGTTCTCATACTCGAGATATAAGAATTGTCCGACCCAAAGAACTACCACCATGTAGCTCCTGCCTGTACATTGTACATTAGGCGCCCACCTCCATTTTGAGCGATTTTATTCACCACTACATCTTGCCGAAGTGGGAGAAGGAGTAAGAGATCGGCTCAAAACGGGTAATCGAGGGACTAAAGGACAACTTTCTCATTGATAAGTGCATACGTCAGGAAACCATTCGTCATAAGCAAAACCTATTAATATCCTGCATGGACTACAAGAAAGCGTTCGACACCATATTGCACGAGCTACTCATCGCCATGCTGAAGAAGATGAAAGTTCATTGAGAGCTTGTGTCCTGCATCCATCGCCTGTTACCACTCTGGTAAATGCGCTTCGTTCTGGCTTCAGACAAGCGGTCAGTTTACAAAGAGCTGGTAGCATACCACTATGGCGTTTCCCAGGACGATAAGTTAAGACCCAAACTGTTCTATATTGCCCTCTTGACTCCGTCCCTCAGCCTGTGACAAGGCAGGTTAAATGTGTGCTGTGCCCCAGGAGATAAGAAGCTTAAGATCATTCACCCATTTATCTTTTATGGATGAACTGAAGCTGCATGCTCATTCTAATTTTGTAATTATTGTTTTGTATTAATTTAAATTTGATTTAAGCGAGCTCTTTTTATGCAATGAGATATAACTTAGGACTGTAATTGACACTTAAGCCCTAATACGCCAGCTTTACCCCCTTAATTATCGATGACCTTTTATGGTGCCCCCGATAGCACATTTTTGTGGTAGGCAACCCTCAACGCACCCCCGCACTTTACGCTATGCCTGGAATAAATGACGCGAAGAAGGCATTTCTTCAGTCAACGACGTGGAAATCATGTCTGGAGTTGTCAAGGGCAGTCAAATAATAGGAGGTCCCTTTATTTTGCCATACATTGTCTCCTCGAGAGCAGCAAAAATGGGCCAATTCAGTATAATTGTTTAGTAGCTCTTTCCATTCTTGTCTTTTACTTCGCCTGGAGGGTCGTAACAGTAGCTTTACATGGTTTTAGCTCACAACAATAATTCACCAAACCCAGGGACAGAATATCCAAGGTCAAACTACACTTAGCTGAGATTGTCATTTCTCAGAGAGACAACGTAAGTGAGAGGGCTGCGGCACACATCACATCCACTGTGCTTCACGCAGCTTTAAAATTGGGAATTATATCTCCAGAGCAATCTAGAGACATTTCGTTTAGAAAGTAGAAAAGTGCAAATAGGAGTGCAAAACTTAAAGTTTCTCGAGATTTTAAACGTAGTTCTACCGATGATGATCCGATCAAAAGCCTCTACTTTGATGGTCAACTTGATGAGACAAAAACACCCACAAGCATCGTTAGGGAAGAGCATTTATCACTTGTGGCTGAACCTAATGCTCAATACGTCGGTCAATTCGCACCATCTTCCGGCTCTGCATATGATGAGGCTACAGCTATTTTCGAGTTCATCATCAGCAAACTCAACGGTGGGTTGGATGACACTGATGTTCTTGGCTGTGACGGGACGAACACCAATATTGGTTGGAAGGGCGGCGTCCTGTGAAAATTAGGAGAAATGAGTGGAAAACCTATGCAATGGGCTATTTGACTTTTGCATTTCGCGACCTGCAGTTCCGAGCTCTCTTCATCCACATTGACGGCGCTTGTTCAAGCCCGTATTCATACACAGGTGCCATAGTTTCAAAACTGCCAGAATGTGGAAAGCTCCCAATGGTGTCATTTCATTCCATAAATTGTGACTTGCCAAACCACAGGCCAGAAGAAATCTCAAACCTTAATAAGTACCTGAATTACTTACTCAAGATATCCGAAGCCATTGCTTCTGGAACATGTTCGGAAGGGCTAGCCACTATAACGCGTAGAAATCTAAATAAAGCCCGTTGGTTGACCGCAGCTAACAGAATTCTTAGGTTATATATTTCAACTAAGAAACCTACCAAAAAATTCATCGCAATAGTGAAATTCATACTTAAAAGTCTATGTGGTGATGCAATACAGGATCAGGGCACAACCTTCCATTGCCGATGGTGCTCGTCACGTCTTTGAGACCATTCGCAGATGTAGATACTTGACAATGAAATACCAAGCAGTAGTTCATTTGTCCATTCAAACAATCGCGTTCTTCGCACTCCCAGGAAGTACTATAAAATATTCTTAGAGCTCGAGAAGACGAAGCAGGTAATTTCCATCACTGTATCAGATACAAGATTGTTCCCCAGCTGAATTTTGAGGCCATGGATTACGAAGAAAAGATTCATTGGGAAAGCACCGATGTGTCCGTTACCGTGCCTCTAGTTGTGAGGACAATATCAAGTGAAGAACTCGTTGAGAAACTTTCACATCCTGACAACACTTCGCCAGAATGGTCATTCACTGTATATCCGTGCCACACGGTGGCAGTGGAACGGACAGTGAAGCTACTACTAGAAGTAGTCACCGAGGCAGCCTCCCGTGTATGCGGCAGTCACCCCAGGGATGACATCATCAGATCCACTTTAGTTTCTAGGCAAGTTCTGCCAAACTTTCAATCGAAATTTCAATTTTTGACAATATTTCTGGACGGTGACGATTCAGACTAGATAAACCGGTCTACATAACTATGGTTGGATCGTTGGGTAGGGGAGGCAGAGGCGCCCAAGGTCCAGCCACTTCCATGTGGTGGGCTCTGGATCGCTTGGCCAGCGTCGCTAGCCAGGTGAGCTGTAAATTTGCTAGATCATACTAGATTTCACCCCATTCCGGCCGAAGAGGAGGCATTTTTGACCCTCGGGGGGCATATAGCCGACATTGAGATTCGAATGTTCGTTTCCATCATAAGTGGCACCTTCTTACTCGAAAATAAAGTCACTATAGTCGGCGATGGCATAAAATAGCGTCTTCCCATCTTTATGACTACCCTTGACAATTCCTGACATGATTTCCACGTCGTTGACTGAAGAAATGCCTTCTTCGCGTCATTTATTCCAGGCATAGCGTGATATGCGGTTGTGCGTTGCGGTTTGCCTACCACACAAACGTGATTTCGGTTGAACCATAAAAGGTCATCTGCTCGATAATTAAGGGCGATAAAGCTGGCGTATTTGGACTTAAATGTCAATTATAGTCCTAAGTAATATCTCATTACATAAAAGTGTGCTCGCTTAAACCAAATTTAAATTATTGACAATGTTCGTGTTTGTTGTCGAAAATGTCGAAATTTTAAGGCAAAAATGCTAACAGAAGATATCATCCGATTTGGAAAAAATAAACTCTTATCTGCAATAACCATTTGGGTAGGCAACTTTTGCCGGGTATTACGATTCGCTCCCAGAAAAAAGTGGAAAAACGAGGCACCCTATTCTACACCCTGGAGGGCATGCATGGTCCTAGTAGAAATCAGAACGTCACATACTTCCCCGGCTTCTAGGCGCAAGCCAAAAAGCAGTCAGGAGACCAAACTAGAAACAAAGGAAGAGCTACGATGACAAACATACATGCAGTGTACAGATTAAAAAAACTACTATTGATCAATATTACTACTGCTTTTAATTCATGGATACTACAAGATATCATTTCACTCAGAAAAAATCATGAGACATATCATGTGAGATGAGGTGATAGTATCTAGTGTTAAGTTTATAAACAGAAGTACTAAAATAGTGGTCCTTAACCAAGTTATTGTGGTCCTTAACCAAGCGAAGAAAAATTTGACCTTGTATTCATGTCGGTCCTGCAATCTATCTCTCTTATTTTATGTACGTGATCGAGGCTACACAAGCAGTACGTGCTTTTTAATGCGGTATGATAATAATTTAAAGTTGAGAATGCATTTTCTATCCTGACTTACGCCAAGGAATCAATCAAAACAAATGGAAAATAGCAAAAATAAACTCAATATAAAAAACGGTGAGAGTCAAGAATGCGTAAGTTTCAGGGGACTTGAAGTGACCCGCCAATTGAATAAACTTTATGGGCGTGTTCTACAAATTATGGTTAGTCTTGGGAAGAAACTGATGAAACAGAAGAACAGAGAGAACCTAGATTCTGTATTAAAATATTTTTTCAAAACTATTACTAGGAAAAAACTTGCGCGCTTGAGAGATGTACATATTTTATTTATGGACTTGAAGAAAGCGTACAGAAGATGAACATGATGTGTACCACATGTTAATTTCTCAGAGGAGTAGGCAAAGTTCAGGCTACATTGGAGTGTTGGATTGTTGATGGCGAAAATAGTATACAAATATTCAACAATATTTTATTGCGGAAACACTTCCCTCCACATCGTGTAATAAAGGAAAATAAAAGAAACCGGTGTTTTAGACGATATTCTGAAGTAGCGAAGCATAGGGAGCACAAACCTGGGTTATAAGTAAATCAACTGAACAAAAATTAGAAGCAGCTGATATGGGATTCTGGCTTGGAAGCTTGCACCTTACTTATAGAGCGCGAAACAATGGAATTAGAAGAAGAATGAATGCAAAAGGAAAAAATAGACTTGGAGAATGGAACAGAGTCACATACTGCCCCGACGAAAACGGTTTCACCGACAAGACATATGAAGGAATCTTTTGTGAGTGTCCCTTCTCATTACTTACACGTTTTTTTAAATTTTTTATACTGATTCATCATAAGAGTTGTCCAAATTCAGCGAGAAAAGAGTACTTGTGAAGTATTCGCGGGAAAAGCAGGATGAATATGGTTAGAAAATGGTGGGTTATGTAAGAATATGGGTAGGGTGCGCAAGTAATGGACATGTATGAACGGACTGTGCTCGGTTGGTTTGGCCATGTCGAGAGAATGGAAGATGGTACATATGACAGCGAGTGAACGTGGTGAGAGGAAGAAGTGGATCGCAAAAATTATGGGTGTTTATGGTAGAAGAGACGCTAAAAAGGAGGAATATTAAGATCTTTAAAAATAGGAGAGCGTGTACAAAGCATTTGGTGCAATGAGGGTGCGGGAATCCAAAATGGTGTGTAAGGATAAGACACTATAAAAAGATTGTTGAATGGGAGCCAGTTTTCTAGAGCTAACGGTAATACATATATACTTTGACTTTTCATAGCCCCAAAGGGAATAGAGTGATGGGTATGTATGTACGTGTATATCATTCGCCGAGAGCGTTTTCTTGGAAAATATACATACCGATCTCGTGACTATACCCAAGCCGGCTTCCCTAGCTGAGGCTGCGCCAAATCGACCTCGCTCACTTCTACGACTTTCCGTTCAATTGATCAGTCACCTTTCAATAAATTTCGCAGACATTACAATCGATGATATCGGCCTCTCAAGAACGGCCCTCGCGGGGGTCTCGCAAACCTTTCAATGAGCGCTCGCAATCCCTTCAGATGTTAGCATCACGGGCAGATAAGGTCACTATTTAGCCGCTAATGTCATTTCCGAACCTTGTATCGTATAATCGATAATTTGAAAATTGAAGTCGACTACGGGTGTCCAGAGCAATGAAATATTCGTACGTAGCACGTTTTTGAAACATAATGGATCAGAACTACGGCGAGGGCAACCTGTCTAGCCTACGAAAGACTAGTGATGAAAAAGTCCTTCACTTATTGGCCATTCACGAGTGGGCTAGTGAGCATAGCAAGACCGAGGGGAAGTGTGAGGATGACGAGGGTCAATGGTACGGGTAATGACGCACAACGGGGGCGGAGACCGAGGAGAGACGGAACAGTACGAGTGAGGCACGGTCTATATCGATGCGCTTCACACTGCTCCACTCCCGAAAGAAGTCGTCCCAGATGCGTACTTGACACCTCTCTGGGCAGAAAAAAACGATAATTCATGGCATATAAGCACTGCAGTCCGGTTGCTTTTGCGGCCAAGCAATCGCAACACTAGTGGACTTGAGTGGCGGGAAATACGGGCTCCTTCGCTTAATCTAAGTATCGCATTTCCACATTTACAGGGAAAGAGCAACTCCGATAAGATGCGTTTGCTGCAATAACTCTGGGTTTTTCGGGGCATGTGGGATGTCGTATGAAATGTTACATTATGTTTAATCGCTTTTATCTCGTGCTAATATAAAATTTTAGGTTCAAAGGCAGTTTTTGGCAATACTTGACATAAACATAAAAGATTCTCCGTTTTTCTCCGAAATCAGGACGCTATCACATCGAAGTCGAGAGGAATACGGCGTAGTAGTTTCCGCCCACACCCGAATGACGGCCAACCGCCGCGGTCCTCCATCCGCGCATGTGTGGAGCCAACTTCAAGGCATGCTCGCAACGCATGCTTCATTGATACATTTTCAATTCATTAGTATTCGCATGAAAGTCAATGAGATTTTTCCATTGTTAATCTCACCAAAACACTATTCGCTCCTTCCCCATTGTCCTCTTTATTTCTGGTACCGCCCTACCATATGTCTATGTGGTGGCCCGCGGAGTAGAACGTAATTGAAGGTTTTCTATGTAAATGAGTGTTCAGAAATGTCCAACTCACTCTGCTACGCTATTACACTAACCTGTAAACGTCGATAACAAAAATTTGAATTGGCATCTTCAAGGGAGCACAACCCAATTCCTTTCATAAAACTAAAGACATTGGAGGAAATATCATTTCCTTTTTCAAGCAGATGAATAATGATCATTCAAAAAGCGCTCAGTAAAACAAGCTACACGAAAATTTCCGTTGTATATCGGGGTGAATAAAGCATCGATTACGCTGGCTATCCCCCACTGCATTGAGATTGAAGAACAATTCAGTCTCACAGAATTTCCTCGACAAGTTTCTAAAAAAGAGGCGACAATGACGGTTCTAAATGACTAGCTTATATTTTCCGCTATACAGCAATAGAGAGACCAGGATGAGCATCCGACTGGAAAAGCATAGTACCGTCTCGAAAAAATGTTCCTAGGTAAATATATCGCTGTTAATAACCGAAACAGCTGGAAGAAGATGTTGGGACATTGTTCAATGCAGGCGGAAGAGCACTGAGGAGAAAGAGAGATCAGGTCATCTTAGGGGGAGGCTAGTTACGTTTTCAGCCGAGAAATTCGTCGGAACAGCGACACCGAAGCTGGTGATGTCAGGCAAAGAGAGGCAGCCAAACTGGCCGAGAAAGCCCACACTAGAGGCAGATTTTTCACGTGAAACTAATGCGCATCTCCGGGTTTTATTAATGCAACTGGTTACGGGTGACCGAAACAGGAAACAAAATGCTCAATCTTCGTGTGAACTGTTCCTCCCCTACATTTAACAATCGAATGCCGCACTGAAAAGTGGTATTTTATAATAGTCTCATCACCTCAATTCTCTAATCTCTTTGCGTGGTGAAGTAGGTAAAGGGGCTGCACCACGCAAAAGTCACGAATCTCACCGTGTCCGTCGTCAAAACAAACGGCTTGTTCAGACCCCTCGACGGATATCGCGCATACTATCCACTATAATAGACGGTATATCCATGGTACTAATGTATTGATACCAACCTAAAACTTATTCATACTCAATAGAAATTCGAAGGAAGAGGACCTCGAGGCCGACTTGCTTCTTCTTCCCCCTTCGCGTCCGGGAATGAATGGACTCCTCGACCGCTCAAGCTCCTCCCGTCTCCAATCCTTGGCCTGGAACTCCCTCCCGCCCCCTTCCACCAGCCTCCCTCCCTCTCCTTCCCCGCAAGCGCCCTCCCGCCTACCGCTAGCATAACGACGCGAAACCTTTAGCATTGGATAATAATGCTCGTATTGCTATCACGTTCCGTTCCCTCCCGAGACAGGCGCAGCCTCATAAGCTTAATTATCGGTCAAGAGCGCTCTATACCCTATTAATTTGGCCACACTGTCCTCGCATTACCCACCAGTAACCCTGAACCTCAGAGTAATTTTTCACGATTAAAGATCCTGAGATCACAGCAGAGAGAGATTTTTGGTGGTAGATAAAATGATGAGCGACTGAAGATATCATTTTTCCGATCTCACGGTAACTTATTTGGTGAATGTCTGCATAGTTTGCGCATGCAAGATATTCTGAGGACAATGACGTCGAGGTAATGCGAAGAAGCGGTAAATTTTAAATGGAGAATTCGCTACGTCATAGAATACTCAATTAAATGTTCGTAAAATCACTACCGCATTTACTTAGCAGGCCACATATTCAAGTACCTCAGGAAAAACATGGGTGTTGTATGACAAACCCTCCGCGTACCTTTGAGAGCGATTGGCAAATCTGACTAAACATACATGTTGTGAGCCGACTGGCGTCGTTCGTTAAGGGCATGCCTATCCCGACGCCGGGTTTCTCGATGCCCATTGTCTATACTCAAAAACTTCCTCATGGAAGTAATTGTTCCTCTTTGAGCAAGTTGCGAACTACTTTGCGGTACTGTACTGAAAATCAATATCTCCGCTTAACTCGATTATGATATAACATTTATTACTCTTTTTGCTGCACGAAAAATTAACCACTCCATCAGTACGAAAATAACGCATAAAAATAAAACAAAAAGCAAAGGAAAGCTTTTCCCTGCAAATTGAAAGTTTTCTTCATATCATTCGCTGTCGGTTAATATCTCAGTGGCGGTCATATTCATTATAGAAGCTAATCAGTGATGACTGTCTATCATAACCACCGGGGAACAGCAGTAGAACAAACTACCTATTTAGTTTTTTGGATCACAAATTTAAAATATTTTGAGAATAAATTTCATGAATGAATTATGAACTATGAATGTTAACTATGAATGTTAACATAAAATAAAGGCCATCGGAATTGGACTGTTTAGTGAAAAATTCAAAACATTCTTTTATTTCCCGGCTGAGTCAACCAATTAATAGCTAAAGATATACGTGAATGTGGAAGATCATATTTCATCGAAAACAGAAAGCGTCTCAGTCATAAATTATAAACCAAACGTAGGGTCCAAACAAAAAATGAATGGAGGCTAATTTCTATGCTAGACAGATAATAGCACAATAGTAAAAATGAAACAAATCAATAAAACAGAAATGATGGATACATAACGAGGAATGGATAAAACAGAGGCGGTGGTGTGATCTAGAGAATGGCGAAAAATTCCTTTTTTTTTGTTCCACCGCATAATATTTCTTTCGATTTCGGTATACCGGGTGTATTAGAGGTCGGAACTACCGAGGGTGCCAGAATACCAATAATCAAGCAGCTCTGCCATTGAGTGCGAATAAGTTCAACTGCTAAGCGGAAATAGACGGCAACGCGTAACACTAGAACACGTTGAAATCGACACGTACTCACGGGACAAATAAAAAAAACTTTCCAAACAGCTGTTCACAAATTTAATTACCTTATGTAAGTATTACTTAAAATGTATTCGCATCAGGCTGAGCTAGGTGGAAGTTGTCGATAATCTTGGCGATTAAAAACACTTCAAGTAACCTTTCACAGATTTTATCGAGGGAGATTAGGTACTTAGAGTTATATTCTTCATGACTAACTATTACATTACCTAACATCAAAACATTTATGGCGAAGTATCCGTGGTAGTTAAATCACATTTTAATAACATAAAACACAATACTCAACGGCTATGAAATAGAGAGATCATTAAAGATCGGAACAAAAGTACTAAGATGTTTGTTAATTTTACAGACCACCCAATTCTAATTTAAGACGCTTTAAACCAGCTAGAGCTCTAATATCGGCATCTGCCTCGCAAAGAGCGAAAGCATAATTCATATCAGCGGTGATTTTAACCTTTCAGCTAGGAATTAGGAAAATGTGGAAATTAGATCCAAAAACCAAGACACATGAGGGGCATTACACAATGCGATTTCAAACTAAATTATTATTTAAGTAGTTAAACAACCAACGAGAGTAAACAATGTACATATTAGATCTCTTGGCAATCCGTCACACCGAAATGACAAAATATGTAGGTGTCCTGGAACACAAAAGTAGTCATAAAGGGATTTCAATTAGACTTTAAAAACAAATTAACAATAGAAAGATAAAACAAGAGGTTTTAATTCGAAAATCGGGTCGAAAACGCCGGTAGAATAACAAAGTCAGACGGAAATGCAAGAGGTAGAGGAATATACTAAAAAAGCACCAAATGGGGTGACGAAACGACAGTGCTAAAGACTTGAGAAAACAATGCAACTCAGAGCTTAAAAAATAAATAGAATAATGCGTACTGCTCCGCAAAACTTGAAGAAGAAAGCGCTAGGAGAATTGTAAGATGAAAACCCTAAATAATTTTGAGTCTTCGATGGAAAAAGGTGCCCAAGTACAACTAACAGCACCCTCATAGGAAACACTTCTAAACTACTACTTGAAAGAGTACACAGAAAGGGCTTGAACCCCAAAGGATTGCTGCAACAAGAGGAAGTAATTGGATGCATGTTTGCCCAATTGGAATCAAAGCAATGAAGACGAATCTTTTCGTTAATGACACCCTTACCGAAAAGCGTAGAAATGGGAAAACAGGAAAGAAACAAAAGTTCCCAGACCTCGTCTCAAATGTCGCAAGAACAGCAGCGCCTGTCAAACTGGTACCCAAACAACGAGGTGTGACACAGTGCTCCACGGACAAAGTTCACGCTTCCAACATTTTGTGTGCCATATATATAAACATCGAGAATAATCTCTTAATCGTTAGGAAAATAGTTGGAAAAGCATCACGGGGAAAACCAACATGCAAATGAATGGGGTAGCTATAAAGTTGAAGTCACTCCGGGTGTCCCACAGGGGAGTGTCATAGATCCACTTCTATTCTTGCTGTACATTAATAATACTGGTGAAGTAGTAGAGAGTAAGCTCCGACTATATGCAGACAATGCTGCAGGGAACAAAGAAATCCGTAGCAATGATCTTAAGGAAGCGCTAACGAAGGAAACTCATGCGTAGTGCGATAGGTGGCAGCTAGAATCAAATTTGAAATAATGCGTTGTAATGAACTTCTGGAAAAGAAAAAAAATCTCCCCTCAATGCACCTATTACATACAGAATACCCATTTAGATACTGTAGAATCTGTTAAATACCTCGGAGTTAAACTAACTGATCTACTTTCGTGCAACAAACATGTTCGAGAAATAACTGGCCAAGCTAATCTTAAATGGGGATTAAAAGAGTACTTGGAAAATGCAACGATAGTCAGAGAAATCAGCTTCTTCTCCCTTGTTAGATCCCATTTGGAATGGTTGGCTGCTAGTGTTTGGGATCTACTAGAGATAGGGTTAAACCGAGATCGCGTGCAGAGAAGATAGGCAAGATTCACGATAAGCCGTTACGATAGTCTTGCAACAGCTGGGATGGGAATCGCTTTCAGACCGTCAATTGAACATTAGACAATATTTTATGTAAATTCAAAACCATTTAATTTTCCGACGAAGTGATCAATATCTTACGAAGTCCAACATACTGAAGTAGATCATATCAAGAGAATAAAATGAAGGAAAAATATTGTAGAACAGAAAGGTTTTAAACATCGTTCTTCCCGCGAACAATAAGAGACCATAATGGCTGAGTTAAGACTTAAGAAGTAGGTTAGTTGATAGGTAGTGTAGCTGATTAATTGATGAGCTCCCAAATGCATGCATATGAATCTGCCGGGTAGTGCCAGCACCATGTTTAGCAAGTTCTCTGCATGACTCTTGCATCACATTTACATAGTTGCACTATATATAACTTTGGTAGTTTCTGTTGCATTTGTGGCGTGCCTATGGTATAGTGTATGTAGGTGAAAGTAAATGTCAACACTGTAGTGCGTGTCGGTGATTATTCACCCCCTGCCAAACACCCTTGAGGTGGCTTGCAGGGTAATATGTAGATGTAGATAGTCAGCTGTAGAATAAGAAAAAAATAGTTATCAGGACCAAGAGTAATTAGCAGAGGACAGACGGCAATAGTGGAATACAGGGCCGTAATAAGCCAATCTAAGGACTGAATGACTAATAACAACGATACTGGATGACCAACTTACTTCTAATAATTTCAACGACCTCAGCCGTTAGTCATATCTCCATTATCGACATTATTTACATTCATAACTCACGGATACGAAAGCTCATTTGGATTAAGTGCGCAAACCGGTGGTCACGCGTGCATTCGGTACGGACTTTCCCGAACGTTTTCCATTATCGTGCACGTGAGGGATAGGTGTTTGCCGCGACACGGGGCCATCGACGACACGATCCCTCATCCATCTTCGTGTTCCGTGCGTTACAGCATAGCTTGCAGCTGAGTTCGAGGGAAGAGTGCGAGTCGGAACCGCCGTAAGGCGATCGTGCGCTTAGTGAGGTGCAATGAAAGAATCCAATCAAATAGACCGCCAGAGGTGAAGAGACAAGAATACCACAGGGAAAGATTTGCATCATCTACATCATCTACATCTACGTCATACCCTGCAAGCCACCCAAAGGGTGTGTGGCAGGGGGTGCTTTCGCACCAGGCATGCATGAATGATATGGTAGAACACCGACATTACATTAAAACCCGCGTACCACACATGCAAAGCGCCAATTACAAATCTAATACCCAAGAAACTTTCTGTCTTCAATCATTCCAACATGCAAGGGATACAAAGACTACTACTACATATTCAAAATATCATGCATAAATAAGAACATCAATATTTACATCATGCATAAATAAGAGATAAGAGAATATAATGAGAAAGATTTACTGCCTGCCTATTGTCAATACTCGAACTATTCATGGCGACGATCACAGCTGTTATGGTCCCGAATGGTACGCGGAAAAAATGACATTTTATACCTATCGGTTCTACAATCTAGCTCTCTAATTTTATTGGCGCGATCTAATCTGCCGTAGTACGAAGGGGTTAATAGTATGTTTTTTACGTCGTCAGTAAAATGATTTTCCTGAAATTTATTTAGGAGGTTAAGCCTATAATTTAATCTACGCTGTGATAGCGATTCCCATCCTAATTCTTCTAACAGTCCAGACACACTAGCCAACTTATCGTAGCATCGTTTCACAAACCTAGCTCCTCTTCGCTGGACGCGATCTAACTCTGATAGCAACCCCGTTTCGTATGGATCCCATACACTAACAGCATATTCCAGATGAGGCCTAACGATTGAAAAATAACAACGTTCTTTCACTTTCTCATCACATTTTCCGCATCACGGCATTCATTTAGCCGTTCGAGGTGAAGTGCTACAAGCCCAATGACCTCGTGGAAAGGGATATCAATGCCGAAACATAAAAATGAAAATGTATACTAGTGAAGTACAAAATAAAAAAAGTTATCTCTTTAAATATTTTTCTCCATTTATTCTTAGAGGTTGAATCATGTTTCGGGGAATGGTTTAAGAGCTCTTGATGGGGGGCAGTCCATTTCCATAGCATCCATTTCAGAATTAAAACTCCGTTTTGACTCTCGCCTGAATTCGATTTTCCTCTCATTATTGTTTGTTTCCAAAGAAATCAATCAGCCCCACCCATCCTTCTCCGATTTCACTACGACGGAGATTTTCACACAAGGCCATGTAACTAATAATAGGTACGACGCACAAGAAGTTTACGACCATTTGACGATCCAGCGTTTGCCATTCTAGAACTGACAGCTTTTTGCTTTAATTTTCTTCCCTTTTTAAATTTCCGTCGAACCGCATTCGAGGGGGCTATTTCCCTCTCTACCAATGATCCGCCCTCACCATGACCTCACTACAAAAGTTCCCTTCTTCGCTTCTCCACACAGTCCTTCTCCGGCCACATGTTTTGCCTCTCCAAGAACCGCTCCATTGTATTGGTAATATTGAATGTATATCTCTAATCTATCGATTGCTTATCTACATCCGTCTCACCTGCGCAGCAGACTACTGAGTCTCAGAAGGGCTATCGCGATTGAACAGTCAATGGCATGATTACTGACAATCGCCAATCTTTAGATTGGTTTAACACATTCCACTCATAGAATTTTATCTTCAAATCGGACTTTTATTCATTTTAACGTCTTCCATGATTGTCCCCTTCGCATTTTTCCACAATAAGTATAGGTCAAACGTGGGTTACGTAAACTTAGCCTTGCGTAATTACAGTTTGGTGAGAAATGTTCAGATACCTGAGCTACGATAAGACTACGAGTAACTTTCAACCAGATAGCCTCGACCATTGATGATATCGTGTATTTTCGGCATTCTACAACTGAATTCCGAACGAGAATGCGCTCTGAGCTACAAACCTTCAAGAACCGACTATCCGAGGGAGAAATCAGACACGCCAGCCATTTCCCACCTTCCCATATTTTGTACAGATTTCTGAAGCAAACTTTGGCTCAAGCGGCGAATGCGGACGCTGTAGACTCTCAGTGGGTTCTCTTAACTTACATCTCACTGCACACGCCTTCCCTTCGCTTAAATTAGATCTCTGCCGCACATACGGCAGAGCCTTAAACTGGGCGCTTAAATCTCTTTACGATTTCTAATTTATCTTACGCTGTAAGATCACAGAATAAAATTAGGAAGGTATCGAATTCAGTACTTCTCCGACCGCTCGTCGGGACGCGTTTTGAAAGAAGAGAGAAAAAAAGGATGATTTTTTCACCCATAGTTTTTTAAACCATTTTTCCTCTAAAGCTAAAGAATGACGACAGAATGCGAAGTTTTTCGGCAGAGAGCAGCATGCAAATACATAGTGGTCCGTCAGTAGTTCAAAGAAAAGCCATGGGTTCCGCTAACCAATGTCGGCGTGAACATTATGGCAGGCGACGTGGCTGAGTTTCAACACTATAAAGAGGAAAATATGGTGATATGCATTCATGCAAATATAATCCCATCACGCCATTCCCTTTCGGGGAAGGCATAGTCAAAGAACTTAGAAATGGTTGTCAAGCATAGAAAGATAGTGGAAAGATGGTGATCGTCCTCGCAAATTCAATGATAAACAGCCTGTTACAATGTTCTCACTCCAGGGTTAACAATGCCAGAGTATCGTCACCGTCCATGATGTGCCAACGAATTCGGAGTATAGTCAACTCTGGAGATGATGCGAGAACACTGAAACCGGTCGGAATCCTTCGAGTCAAGAAGTCCTTCACGAAGCGCCGGAGCCGGACGACGCAATTATCGGAGGGGGTGTCAGGTGACTGATTAGCACCACCGCAGCAACCACCCTCGTGATCGTCGGATATCTCTCATCACTCGTGATCACCACTCCAAACACCCCCCTCCCCACTACTATCCCCCTCATCACTCTACCATCGAAAACACGGTGGCGCACGCGCGTACGGACGACAGGGAACGAATCTCGCCCGTCTGGGCGCCAGATGGAGACTCGGTATCCTCCTCGGCGGGCACATCGGGGAGGATGACATCATCAGGGACATCCACGGAAAACGTATGTCGCGTACATGGGAAGGGGCGAGGTGGATGATGGAGGATGCTGGGCTGCATTGGATGTGGTGGAGTAGGAGATGGGGGGGGGGGGGGGCGAGTTGTCTGTCCGACGCGGGTTGAAATGAGAAACTACTGCGAGGGAGGGCGGTTGGGATTGCCATTATATAAAAGAGGAGTGACCTCAAGGAGTTGCGACGGGAAGGCCATGGTGCTGTCATTCATCAATCGTCGATTATCACCATTCCACCGTTTCCTGCGGAAGGCTTTCCCAGCGCTGCATCGCTCTCGGTTGGAACTAGGCGCGCGATGAACGAATTTGCCCTTCGAGGGTCGATGAAAAAAAATCATCGAGATGATTCGATTTCGATGATGAGTTGATGAACTCACCGACCTCGATAAGTCGATGAATTTATTCTTCGCCGACGAAAAGGTAGGGATAGGCACGGGCGGGCGACGCAACACAAATAATTATCATCTAATGGGGATGGATTCATTGACTCATCCACATCAGTGAATTCATCGACTCATTGACGTCAGTTTATTTATCAACTCATCGACGTCAGGTAATTCATCGACTCATCAACGTCGGTGAATTCATCGACGTCGATGATCGATGACATTCATTGTCATCGACGCGGTTCATCGCAACGCGATGACTAAAATCATCTTCGATGAATTCGATGAATCGACTCATCGCACAAGCCTAGTTGAAACACCTCCGGGTTCTGCCGCGTTGGTTCGATTTTCTGATGATGACGTTTCGCATCCATTTCGGGACGCATCTTCAGATCAGGCCGATTGCTTGAATTCGGCTTGTATAAATATCGTCCTATTGTAAAGGGCGATCACCCCGTCGCTCGACTAGTCAGTGACGAGGTTCCACCCAAGGTCGCCAGCCATTCTATTTTACGGTGCCGATACTCAGGAGAAAGTTAAATTTCTCCTGGATTGCGCCGATTTTAAGCTTTTAACTGCGGATGGTGATGATGCGTGTAGATCTGCTTGCTCTGGACATGATTCCCGCAAGCGACCATCTGGCACATTTGTATTCATCATGGGAGATAACGCCATGAAGGTCATGAGTCTCAATTAACTTACCTATTTAATTATACAACTTCTGGAAGCATTATCAATACATTGTAAATTCAATCTTCGAATTGGACAAGCATAACAACTATTTTCCTATTAATTCCATCAGAAGTGAATTACAAAGGAGAAACAAATGAACCTTACAAAATGGCAACTTTTCTTGGAACGCTATAAAGCCTTCTCACGCGCAAACAAAACATATAATAATATCAGGTAACCATCATCCTCACCTGTAGAGGATTTTGAGGTAAATGTACGCTTTAATTTCGCTTTCCTCCAGAATTCAAGCATAAATGTAACACTTTGGGGAATGATCCGTACATTCCTCACAATTATGAATGCTGACTTGAATGACGAAAGGTTGTCATACTTTTCGTTGCAAATAATTGGAGAAGTACTCGATGATTTCTCACTTTATCGGAATGATCCATGTCGCATATTGAGAACTTAAACATTGAAATCTAACGGAAATATTTCTTTATTGTGTTACGTCTTACGTGACTTTATTGTGTTACGTGTATACGTGAAGGGGGGGAAATATATCAATGATATATTTCAATTCATCCCCGGCCACATGAGAAGACGGCAAAAGAGAAGAAGGCTAAGGACTTCGTCGCATCAAATGAGAGGCAGGGCAGGCGTAGTCTTCACACGAATGCAGTGCTTGTTCAGGTTGCCCAGCTTCTCTCTCTCTCTCTCTGAAATGGCGCTACAGCCCTAATAGTTGAGCCTTGGCCTCGTCAATTTTCCGTCTCCATCCATCTCGGTCTCTTGACTGTTCTCTCCAGTTCCTGATCCTCAGTAGGTCCCTTAGATCCTTGCTTATTTTATCTTCCCACCTCTCCTTGGTTTACCCATTGGTCTCTTTCCTTCCATACTCTCAAAGAAGACTTTTTTTGCCACCCTCGTCTCTGGCATCCGTTGGACATGTCCTGTCCATCGGAGCCTCATTAGTTTAATGTGTGTGGAAATTTTGGGTTCTTTGTAAAGTTCATATATTTCATGGTTCCAACGAATTCTCCATATCCCTTCACTGTTTATATTCTCCTCAGCATTCTTCTTTTTAGGATATGCAGTAGATCAGCAGATTTGGCCGTCATTGACCATGTTTCACTTCCGTATGACAGAACTGTATAAGGGTTTTATAGGCTTTGACCTTTGTTTCCCAGTACGCATTTCTAGAAGACTAAACTTAAAGACAGGAAGTAGGGAGCATAAGGTACGGTTTGCTGAATCTATTCGCTTCCTTATTTCCTTGCTCTCATCGTTGTCCGAGGACACATTGGTACCCAAAAAGGTAAGGTTGTTTATACCTTCAAAGTTGTAGTTCCCAAAGGTGATGTTTTGCCCATTACTAACTCTATGCTTTCTACTTTGTAATATGAACTTAGTTTTATGTTCATTTACTGTAAGACCTAGATCTTTAGCAGCCGTTTCTAGGCTCCCAAAGGCTTCCTTTATTGATGGTATAGATCTTCCCAAAATATTCAGGTCGTCTGCGTATCCTGCAATTTGTTTTGGTTTATTTGTGAGGGTTGCGTTAGTGTCAATTTCAGTAGTTCTTCTAACATGTTCTAGAGCCACATTGAAAAGAATGGGTGCTAGTCCGTCTCCTCGCTGTAGTCCTTGGATTACTTCAAAATTGCAACTTATTCCAGTTACTTTCACTTGACATTGAGTGGTCGTCATTGTGGCTTTAACCAATCTTACTAGTTTTTGGGGTAATTGGAAGTCGAGCATGATGATAAGTAGCTTATTCCTGTCAATACAATCATACGCTTGTTAAAGTCCACAAAGAGTTGGTATAGATCCAGAAAGTTATACTCCCAGAATTTTTCTGATATTTGTCTTACCGTGTAGAGTTGATATAAGGTTGATCTACCAGGTCTGAATCCCGCCTGGTATTCCCCGATGCTATTTTCAGCATATACTTCCAGTTTATCCTTGATAATCATTGTAAAAATCTTGTAAGCTGTGCATAGTAGGGAGACCCCTCTGTAGTTTGTACACTCGAGCTTATCCCCTTTTTTTGCCCAGCTTGTCTTACCTCAAAATCAAAGTCCATCACACTTATCTCTTAGATAACCTATCTGACTAGTGACTTTGTACGAATTAGGATATTTATCGATACAGAAATGCTTGGACGAGAAAATATCTCTCTAAATCAAAGAATAGATTAATGACCGCTTACATTTCAGCAGGCTGCTCATGAAGATCGTCAATTTTGGTACCCACCACGGAGTTTTTTGAAATATTAAATGAAGTACAGGCTTGGATTTTTGACAACACCTCTGATGACATCTAGCAGTATGTTTTGGTATGCTGCAATTTCTTTGCAAATACACTGCAATACGTTGGTGCAGTGTGTTATCCGCTAAGAAGCACATTATGCTAGTCACCATAGCCCCTGCCGCCTAGGGTAGTCGCTAGCGCAGGTTTTGATCTTAGGCCCGGGTTTTTGTTGAAAATTATAGCGCCAAATTACACATAAATAACATTTTGTTCGACGGTCTCCACTTTCTCCGATCAAAGTTTCAATTTTTGCAATGATTAATATGAAGCAACTACCATTTGTTGGATTTGTTCCTTGTTTCTATCGCCGCAACACTCTGAGATACAGCTTGCAATATCAAAAACCACTCATACCGAAAGGCTCATCAAGATTCCACCCCCCTCTTCTTGAAGGGGACGAAGCAGTGGCACACGAGGAGCGAGGGCATCAATGATGAAAGCTCCTTGTCACCTGAGTGTCACCCCAGGGAGCGTCAAGCGCTTACCATGCCATACTTTGACAGACCACCTCATAATCTATGGTCTCCAAACGAACACCCCTATGGCCGAGGATTATACTCATTAGCGAAGATGAACGGTTGTCTTTCAAGCACCGAAGACGTCAAGTTGACTTCTTTATGGCCACCAACGAAGGTTGAGGCCCATCCGTGCAATGCCTTGACCACTACTCACGTCAACCACAGTCCTCGCACAGCACGGTACATTACCAAGGTGCACTCTCAAGTCCAACCTCGAGGTCGCGATCTCCTTACGGAAATTTGCAATGCGTAAAGACACGTACACGGAGAATATCAATATTATAATTGTGTCCAGTGAAGTCATTTAGATAGGACAATTTTTTAGCATTAAATTGATAGATAATTTAGATTTTTTTCCAGTATATAATTTCTTATCAAAGTAAACAAAACATACAAATTTAATGTCAAATTAAACAATCTTGGTGAGACGCCGGTTGCTGCGGGGCCCCTCATACTAGTTTTCATGATGAAAATATTGGAAAAATAAATAGCTCTTAATTTTAAGAATGACTTGAAAACTGAACGAGCGAGAGTGAGGTGAGGTATAACTTGAGGTATTTACAAGGCTGCTCGCAGGCATTCTTATATTCGGCAGTGGGAAATGACCTATTTTTCAAAATCTTGATAACAAAAATCACTTGGAGCATTTCATCTGCTCGGAGTTGGCCTTAATTTTTATCACATGCTACCTGATACGACTAAGTTATCTTTAGATGAATACGAAGGCATATCACGGAAGCCAGCCTTTATTTAACGTATGCAACAACTTCCACTTCTGATTTTCAGCACTAAAAGAGAGCAAGAGCATCACTAAAATCTGAAGCAGGAATCAGATATACCCTGAAAATCACAGAAAACTACCATTTTTGGATTGCACAATTAACTATGCAGCTATTTAACCTAGGGGCTAAAAGTATTCAAACTGTGTGAAACAGTATCACTTAACTCAAAACAAGGCGACGACTTTTTTAATTAATGTTCCTGAGTCCATAGCGTATTTGGAAACTCGCTCACGTCTTTGTTTCACTTAATATCAAAAACATGGTAAGGAATAAAATGACTAACCAACTACAAATGACATCGTGATGAGCAACCAAAACTGAGAATCCGCCCTTTACTCAGTTTTCCAGTACGCGCCGTTGTTTAATGGCAAGATCAGATAAAGAGCAGAAAATTTCCTCACGCTTCACAGGGAATATCGCTAAAATTATTTTTAAAAGTTGTTTTCCATAGCGGACTGAGCCTAATATGAGATTTGTCCAGAGTGAACTGATCCAGCAGGTCTCTGGTGGTATGAATCTAAATTTCTAATCCTTGCAGTCAATCACTCAATAGTTACATTTTATGTACCATTTTCTGAGCACTTTAATGGAATGTTAATGTTTTTTCACATACGTTATAGAAAAAATGAAAAAGTATGATAGTTTTTCTGATAGTTGTTTCCATCCCTCTTCCGCCCGGCGCGGCGGAGGAATCCCTCAAGTCAGAGATTGAAAACGCCATTGTTGTGGTGCTCGACCTTAATTATAACTATTTCGACCAATAGTTCATGATAACGATAGAATACTTCCCTGATGTTCAACCGCATAGTGATTAGATACGACAGAGAATCTCAAGGGTTGAGCACATGAAATATAGTATTGACATCCAGGCATCTGCTACATTCGCTCACCTGCACATTCTTTTGCCTCCGTCATTTCTCCTCAGATTTATTTTACGAAAAGAGAGGCTTTCAAGGAAACTTCCACCAATCAGGAACTCAGTTTAGAAAATAAGAAGAATAATTATCAACTCCAATGTGAAACCACAGCCAAGTGATGGTAGAGTAGGAAAAGAATGAAAGGCATTGTGCGGTAAGTGTGGAGGAGAAACTGTCAATTCTTCAAGCGCAGTTAAATCAAACTTCTCAATACCAGGCGATAGAGAAACTGGGTTATCTTATAAAGCATTGGAATATTTTTTTCTCCGGAGGGATTGAGGAATAAACATCACCAAGGAAGAACCTCACTTGTAATAAGGAGCGGATATGTAACAATGCTTACTTCTGAGTTCGACACTATGGAAGACAATGCTTAGAATTGGAGGAGTGAAGAGTGTCCACATGCCAAATGGCGAATCCTTACCCTCCTCACTCGCGGATTGCACACGATCATTTAGTTAGTTTTTTGCAACACAAATTTTTAAGAGGTTACTCTCTTTATCTTTTATGAACGCAAACGTCTTCATGCGTCTCTGACTAATAAGCTGGGAGCAGAGCGGCACAGGGGAATACGGTAATGTTTCGACGCAGACATAGGAGCGTATAAGAGATCACTTCCAATAATACGGATACTTTCACCTCCGTAGCTGTCAAGGGACGCTATCTTGGCTCTTCATAACGAGAGCGCTCGCTTTATCGTTATTTTCAATTGCGCTCATGAGAGCAAAAGCGCTATCGCCATTCTACGAAAATTGTCAGGTTTTTTAAAAATAACTCGTTCAAATTTATGGAGTGCGTTTTTTTCAGTTATTTTAGAGTGACCAAATTTTAGCAGTTGGCATTTTAGAGGAAGATAACGAAAACTCGAAAGAGGACACGGTGATCCTAAGCCATTTGGTGGTTAATTAACATTATCTGATATCCATAAGGTCATCTCAATCGTTCCCAAAGGGATGGTGTTGTTAATTTTAAGAGCCATAAATGCTTTCTGTCAGAAAATCAAAGATATATTAGAAAAATCAACATAACCAGGTACCTGCTACCATAAGGTTCACAATACTCCTTTTTTTCTCTAATATGTAGCTATTTCATATAATTATACATTGGTTTATCTAGAATGTACCTCAAAAATATTAATTTTTTACGAAAAATCGGATGAAAGAAATTCACTATTAAATCAGCAAGGGTCATACCATTTACTTCCTTCTTCATATAATATCCCATATTTCGCAGGTCTATATTTCTTTCGGTCGAATTAATTCGCTCATTTTCATTCACAATGCCGTCCAGCAGTGTACAAATTTCAACCGATGCTGATGAACCCCGTAACAATCTTGCGAAGCTTCCCGACTCTTTTCTTCTTTCGGTATCTTCAGAGCCTTTGGTCTTACTATTATTACAGATAGTGACACACCTTCCTCAAGCAATGCGTTCACACTCGTCCCTCCAAGTGGCAAAATAGGGGCCCTCGACAGTAATCCCTTAGATGATTCCTTAACTAAAGCTTCTTCCTAACCTCCTCAACCGTTGGATTGGTGGGCATCATTATTCATCTTTCTCTAGCGAGAGGAAGTCTTTCCAGAGCCAAATCTTTAACTTCTCAGCGGGGTCGTCCATTTATATGCCGGTATAAAATTCTTTCCGTGGCCTTCCTCTTTTACTTTTCCTCCCTACTGTCAGATTTGTGCCCCTGTCTGAATGCCTTAGTTGGCGTCCAATCCGCTTTTCTCTCCTGCTTTCTATAATTTTTATCATTTGACGGTTTTCCTTCACTATTTCCAAAGCTCATTGGTTACTTTACAAGTCCATGGTATTTTGAGCATTCAGCGCCAGCACCACAATTCGACTGCCTGGATATTTATTTTATCCCTGTCTAAGAGAATCCAGCTTTCGGATCCTTATAGACCTACACTTCACACAACGGTTCTAATATATTATCTCGTAGGTCTATACCATTAGCTAGCTGACGCATGAACAAACACAAAGCTAATTGACTAGTCCAGTTCTCAGCCTTCCCTTCATCCAACCTCTCGCTCATTCAAAGCCTACGTTATCATTCCCTAGCAGAATAAGTAAGAGCACGATTGCGACCTAGATTAGCTACACTAAAGGCTTATCTCTCCCCAGCCTATCTTCGCACACTGGAGTTCTCAATCTGCTGCTCTAACTCAAAGTGAGAATAAAGACAATAAAATACGACGATGATTAGAGAAATTCCGTGATTGTACGTGCAATAACTGATCGTTCATCATAACAAAACCAGCAATCAGAGGTACCTAGAAGCAATCTATTTATCTCTGTGCACAGATGATTCCATAGTGATAAAGGAGCAAGTAAGGGAGATAAAATAAGCTAAGGATTCGTAATACCATTTGAAATACAGGCTATATGTATCATACCTGGATGCGGCGAAAGAAAAGAAAGGAAATGAGGCTGGTGCGGCGGATAGATGAGAATACTAGCCTCATACCCTAGGGCTCGGGTTCGAATCCGGGTAGTGGCGGAAATTTCGTGGATTCCCAATCCATACTCGAGTGTTTCGTAGAGAGCACTTAAAACACGGGACTCCGTCCGACGAATGAGACATTGAACAGCGGACCTCTTAGTATCCTATTTCAACAGCTGACTCTTAGAAAGAAAGAGTTGAAACTTAGAAAGAAAAAAATCTCACTCTTCAAGCGTTGAGTAAAACTGTTTACACCAAAGTGAACATGGGGAAACATATTAAAGTCGGCTAGAATGACACCAATGAGCGTGAGAATCCTGGATTACTAGAGCGCCAAACACAACAGTCAGAGGGTTCCATTATATTAAAGATTATTCCAAATTGTCGATCAAAGCAAAGAAAATTAAGACTACTATGGATGAATTTCGGTCTCTGGTGACCAACTATTAGGAGCGTTAACACCCACGCGTGTATTCACTATAAAAACCTTATGTACACGTTAGTTAAAGCCCCAACCAGAGGAAACGATACCCTTGTCCCAACAGCGACGAATGTGCAACAGGTAATAAATGTTGTCACCAATGACGGAATTAGTGATCGTAAACTCGCGACACGCAACCTTTCCCTTAGCAAACACAAAAACAATAAATCACAAACAAACATTTATTTATACACTCTACAGTTTCAGGCTTCACTTCGTGGAAGTTAATAGTATCCATTATTAGAGAATACAAATAGAGTATAGAATATTCTCTAAATAGAGTATTCCCTAAATATGGAAACATTTATTTGCTAGATAGGGTTTATTTCCACGGGAAGAAAATGGAGACGCCGAACTCTTTTAGTACATTAAAATGTCAAAGCAAAAGCCAGAATACTGAGGATTTTTCCAAGCTTTTCACGAGACTGCAGGGCCAGCAGTAAATAAATTCATACCGATCATAGTGAAAAGGGTAAACTCACAGCCTCGGTGGTAAAATGAAGTACGGTAACCATCACAACGACAGCGGATCTGGCATGCTAGAACAAAAAAGGCAACATACCAATCAATGGACGAAATGTATGAGATCCTGCAAAATTACAAGCAATAAAAAATCCATGCAGAGAAAGCATGCTGTTGATGATTTCAATTTCTTAGAGCAAAAATTTTTAGGCATATTGATCGCATGCATGGGAAGTTCAAGGAAGTGTTTCAATGCATACATTTACTTGGATCGACTAAGGCCAAAGTTCAAACGGTAGTTTAGAAAAAGAAATTGCATGGGTTTCTCCCCACTTTCCCTTCATTCAATCCCAAGCCAGCCGTTCCAATGGCGCAAATGATCTCTTGTCGGTCAAAGGCCAACCAACCAACCGCTCAGATCTCATATCATATCCACAAACAAACCATAACGATGGAATAACAGAAAAAATCCTCTTGATTTTTTTCATTTTTACAATAAGTTCGACCAATTTTATTGCTTGCGTCGTCGAAAATCAGTAGAGGGTTTCTAATGCCTATACATTATGTACTGTGCTCAAAGGGCTGGCAACATTTGGGCTGAGGACTAGATATCACCACACGCAGAGGTACCTCACGCTCGTCGCTCCACTCTGGCGGTAGGAAGGGCACTTTTCCAAGGATCTGATGTAGCGACTGAAAACTTTTGAAGTAATCTTCCTCCGCGATCACGTCAATGCTATTTCAAGTATGATAGTTGCCGAGTCGGATGGTTATCCTTACAGATAGATTACTAACAATGGATAAAATCATAAAAAGAGCCAGCATCCAAATTATATAATTTGCATTCGAAAACTTTCAAATTAATTAACATCCCGTATTCAGCTGTAAAAGTGTAGTGACGCTGCAGAGAAGATTAAATTTTCCTCTAAAATAAAACTTCGGGCAAGTATATCTCATGGGCTCGTGACAGGGCGACGTGACCACCATGGAAAACATACTTGATATAGTATAGAGTCACAGGGCGTCCGGATGCTCATGAGCAAATACGGAGGCACTATGGTGCTGTTATAGTTGTGCCTTTGAGTTTATCGTCAATTGCAACTTCTTTTCACAAACCTGCTATCTTGAAGGTCCGTTGAACCCATGATTACAATATAAAGTATAAGTCTCACATGCTCATGATTTGTTCATTAATGGGATGGAGATAAAAACTGACGGAACAAAATATAGCGATTAAATCTCATCCTCTCATAGGCATGGCACTACCACGCCCAAAATTCAGCCTCACTTTTATACCTCAAGCCTTTGATTAATTGGATTCGAGTTACTGAAGACATTTCCATTCACAACGTATACCCGAAATCACATGTCAGATCATTTCCGAAATGACTAATTTACCGGAAGAAAGACGGGATCCACCACAAAGCTAAAGAACCAATGATATCATTCAAATCAAAAGCCAGTCGTATTCCATCTCATTTTATGAATAAGAAGCATAAATGACGCTAGCAAGTCAGCATCCGTCATTTGGCCAATGACTCATTCCAACAAAGGGCAAGAAATTCAATACGCACTAAGGCTCAAATGCCAAAGAGCAAAAGATACCCCTGAAAGTTAAAACTGCTGACGTCCCATGGCATTTTTCATCATTAGAGCACAAAAAAACAAAATCACTGAAAGGCTGCGAAAATATTCCATCTTAAAAAATTATGAAGGACGGAGGTAAAGGATTTTTCATCACTATTCTACTGTTGTGAACACAAGGGGCTCTGCAGTAGGAGAAGGGTTTATTGATTACTGGTAGTCTAGAAACGAGGTTTGTTTTGGAGATGGGGGGGATTGTTGTGAGAGTCGCCATTACTGAAAGGGGTGAATTAGAGATTGTGAACTTGTGTAAGCGGTGCTCTGAGAAATAAAACCTGTTTAAAAACTTAAGAAGAGTGCTCTTGGTCTCTGGTCAGCTGACAACCTGGCAAGAACCCCAAAATGTGCCGCTTCATGGAGTGACTCGTCGGTCCACGTCGCGTGCACACGACAATTTGGTGGCAGCGGTTGGGGATACTAAGAAGTCCTTTCGGATTTCATGCCAAGGTACTGCGGGAGAATTCAAACGCTCTTCGCAGGCGTCAATGTTCCAGAGATAAGACAATTCTCGTGCCAAGAAAAGAAACCACAGACCGAACTTTCATCGAAATGGCGGAACCTACAACTCAATCGAGTACACCGAGTGCCGCGGGACTAGTGCATTTAGTGCCAGAATTTTCAGGGGAGAACGGTGTAACCGTTGAGGACTTTGTTGATTCTTTTGAAGCAACTGCTGAACTTGGGCGATGGTCGGACCATACTAAATTGCTAATTTTGAAACTTAAGACAGTGAACAGTGCTCGTCAATTCTTAAAATCATGTGCAGCAGATTCGTCATGGGAGCAATTGAAAGCATTTCTAACCGAAAGGTTTTCTCGCCGACCAATAGCAGCCAATAGTTTAAGAGGGCTTATAAACTGTATTCAAGGGCGGACAGAAAGTGTGCGCGATTTTTCTGATCGTTTACTAAAACTAAGGGACGGCTCGCGTGTGGAAGTGGTTGATGCAAAGGAAAGGCTGGGGAGGGAGAAAGCATTAGACGACTTAGTATTAAACCAATTCATAGATGGATTAATTCCTGGAATTCGCAGGTTTGTGCGTGTACGTGAGCCAAAGACCTTAAATGAGGCGATTTCAATTGCATGTCGTGAAGAGGAAAGTGAAGGGAGAGTCTTATTTATGACGTGTAACAGTGTGAACTTTGCTAATTCCCCACCCCCTAGTGAAAACATTCCCCCTTTCCACTCCACACCGAGGGACAATCTACAATGTTTCCGGTGCCAACAGAGGGGCCACTTTGCTCGCGACTGCCGCGGCCCTCCCTCTTTTGGATGCTTCCGATGTGGGCGAGACGGCCATCTTGCTCGTGACTGTCGGGTATCCCTATCCTCCCCCTTTCCTTCTCCAAGAGTTACCCCTTCCTCGCCCCGCTTTCGCGAATACAGTCATCCAAACACAAGTTGGGATGGACGAAACCCCTACCCTCCCTTTCCGAAACCTCCACCCCCATTATCAGCCTGGCCATCATCACCGGAGCGACGGAGACCTTCACCACATTCACCACCCCGCTTCAACCCACGGATGCAGCCCGGAGGCGAAGGACCAAGAGGAGCAGGCGCCCCAAACGGACCTACCCTCGCCGGTGGACCTCGACCGGTGGAGGAGGCGCCAAGGAGGCGATAGAGAAGAGGACCACTGCACCCAAGGACCCCACCAGTCAAGCGGTCGCCACTGCACTCCCTCCAGGCAGCCGGGGATTTGGGGTGAGAGCTACAATGGCCGGGAGAGAACTCTCTCTGTTAATCGACACTGGAGCGGCAGTATCGATGGTAAAGAAGAAAGCTCTCCCTTCGTTGCCCTCCCTTAAACCCCCTCAGACAAAGTTGTGTGGAGTCACTGGTCACGCTATTTCAGTCCTAGGTACTCATGAATGTGAATTTCAGTTAGGAAGTGTTAATTACTCACACAGGTTTTTTATTATAGATGATGATGTGCAAATATCGTGTGACGGGTTAATAGGTGTTGATTTATTGGAAAAAATTAGAGGTAGACTAGATTTATCGAAAAGAGTTATGCTAGTAAAAGACGAAGTTATTTATCTCAGAGAGATTGAAACTAGCCCTATGCCGGTAAATAAGGTAAATAGGAAGAGGGGAAAAAGTGCTCGTAAGAAATTGAAAGAAACTAAAGCAACCAAAACGACTGATGATAAATCCAGGGTTTCCGTCTCTTTCTATGAGTTGCTAGATGAATTTCTTTTGTGGATGCTTTCCAAGTTGAACTATTCTTTTAAAAATGTGTCTTTTCCATTCCTCTTCTTTGTCTCATCTTTTCTCATCTATGGTATGAATTCTGTGCGAAGCTTAAGTCGTTTTATGTTTGTTTTTGTTGTGCTATTTTTTAAGACTTTTAAAGGCATTTTTGAAGCTAAGACTGAAAAGGTAGTTTCGCATGTGGTACGTCTTAAAAGTGAGACCATATTGCCTCCACGCACGGAGATTGTTGCTCAGGGAATTAGTAGTGTTAAGACAGGGAATGATTATGTAATGGAACCGAACGAGATTTATATTAATGGGGTAATGTCGGGACGTAGTTTAATTAAAGGGAGTAAAGATGGAATAATTCCCGTGAAACTCGTCAATCTATCCGAACAGGAGTTAATCCTCCCCGCGAAAACAATCGTCGGCACTCTGTCGAATAATTTTTCGGTTCCGCGTAACTTTGAGTCAGATCATGTTGACGACGTGGCTATTGCTCAGGAGGAAATAAGTGAAATGTTGAAAGAAGTTCCCTCTGATGCTAAAGGCCCCCTCGAGCAATTGCTAACAAAGTATGCGGGAATATTTCATAAAGAGGGAGAACCCTTAGGACAAACTGACCTTGTTACTCATAAAATCCGTACTCATTGTGCCACTCCTATTGCTAGGCCTCCTTATCGCGTTCCACAAACACAACGGCAGGTTATCAAAGAACATATTAAGGATATGCTTGATCGGGGTATCATTAAAGAATCTACTTCACCGTGGTCATCCCCGGTTGTGTTAGTGGCTAAAAAAGGCAATGATGGAGAAAATAAGCTTCGGTTTTGCACGGATTTTCGGGCTTTAAACAAAGTAACGGTTAGAGATTACTATCCACTCCCTAATATTCAAGAAACTTTAGAGGAATTAGGTGGTTCAAAATACTTTTCAACTTTAGATATGGTACAAGGGTTTTGGCAAATCGGAATGGATCCTCAGAGTAGAGAATTAACCGGTTTTTCTACACCCGATGGGCACTACGAGTATTTGAGACTTCCAATGGGTTTAGTTAATAGCCCTTCAACCTTCCAGAGGCTTATGGATGCAACACTTTCGGGATTGAAAGGTCCGAAGTGTCAAGTATATCTAGATGATATCTGTGTTCTAGGTCACAACTTGCACGGCCATATTCAGAATTTAGAGGAAGTTTTCCAAAGATTGAAAAGTGCCGGAGTAAAATTAAAACCTCGGAAATGTCATTTTTTCCGTACCGAAATCGAGTATTTGGGGCATATTATTTCAGCCGATGGAATTAAACCAGATCGAAAGAAAGTAAAGGCAATTCAGGATTTCCCCCTTCCTAGTAACTTAAAAACTCTTCGCGGGTTTTTGGGTCTCGTGGGGTATTACCGGCGATTCATTGCTAACTTTTCCAAAATTGCTAAGCCGTTGACCGAGATGACGCGTAAAGATACCGCTATCACATGGGGTGAGAAACAGAAGGAAGGCTTTAATGCATTAAAAGATGCTTTGGGTAATTATCCTGTTCTTAGATTCCCCGACTTTAACAAGTCTTTTCTCGTGTATACGGACGCTTCAGGCGAAGGTTTAGGGGCTATACTGTCTCAAAAAGGTGACGATGGGGAGTATGTAGTAGCTTACGCCAGTCGGCAACTAAATAAAGCTGAGGGTAATTACAGTGCCACCGAAAGAGAATGCTTGGGTATCGTGTGGGCCGTCAAATACTTTAGATGTTACCCATATGGCAGGAAATTTACCGTTGTCACTGACCACCGACCACTTAAATGGTTATTTTCCATTAAGGAACCTTCCTCCCGCCTCACTCGTTGGTCGCTATTGCTAGGTGAATATGATTTTGATATCATTCACAGACCTGGTAAAAATCACCAAAATGTAGACACTCTTTCCCGTGCCATTATTCCAATTGTAAATAATGCATATGAACCTGTGTGGGATAGGGAACTGATAAAAGTGGAACAGGCAGGGGATGACGACTGTCGACGAGCTAAAGACGATAAGGACGTGTGGTTGGATGACGATAATGTGATGTACAAAGGAAAATCACAAATCGTAGCTCCTAAAGCGATGCGCGCTCGAATAATGTCTGCATTTCATTCTACTCCGTGGGCCGGGCATTTCGGTGTTAGAGGGACATTGCTTTCAATTAAGCGCAGGTTTTGGTGGTCTGGAATGAATAGAGACATTAAAAATTATTGCCGGCAATGTAAGTCATGCCAGGAAAGGAAAAATCCTAAAAACAATATTCGGGCACCTCTTCAGAAATTTCAAGAGGTGAACGCTCCACTTCAAAGAACTTCTATGGACATAGTAGGACCGCTACCGACGACATACAGTGGGAATAAGTACATATTAACTTTTCAAGACTCTTTTACTAAGTATCCTGAAGCGATTGCTTTGCCAGACCAAAAAGCCGACACCATTGCGAAAGCTTTTGTGCAGAACATTATTTTAAAACACGGTGTCCCGCAACAGTTGCTAACCGATAGGGGAGCAAATTTTACATCTAATATCATGAAAGAAGTGTGTCGTCAATTAGGAGTAAAAAAGTTGCAGACCAGTGCGTATAATCCCCAATGCAATGGGATGGTTGAAAGGAGCCATCAGACGCTTATGTCTATTTTGAGTCACTTTGTGGACAGAACTCAGAGAGACTGGGATGAATGGCTGCCATATGCCCTAGTGGCTTACCGAAGTACTCCCCATTCAAGAACTGGAGAAACTCCTTTTTTCCTCATGCATGGGAGAGACATTGAGTTGCCCTTTGACGACATTTTGAGCCCGCTTAAAATTAATTATGCCGCGGACTCTAACTATGCCGCTGAAATGAACGCTAGGTTAAATATTGCCTTTAAGGAAGTGACAGATAGACTTAAATTAAGTGCAGACAATAGTGCAAAATATTATAATAAACGGTCGAGAGAGCCTGTATTTAAAATAAGTGATTTGGTGTATTTACATATGCCAGTGGTGGGGACAGGTAGAACCAAGAAACTAATCCGGCCATGGCAAGGGCCGTATCGAGTGCTAGCGTATCGAGGACCTGTTAATGTATGTATTCAAGATGTGAGCAATGATAAGAAAAGGTTATTTGTGCATGTAAATAGGTTAAAATTAGCAGCCGACCAAACTCCTTCCCTAACCGCTGTCCCCCAGGCATCTCCAAGCCCGCAAGAAAAGAAGACCGAGCCTCGATTAATCCGCCCTCCATCCCACTCGCCCCAGGATATGAAGGTGCTGAAACCGGGCAATAACAGTTTGGGATCCCTTTCCCCCTTTTTCTTTTACGATGAAGTCCTTCCCCCGCCACCAACGCCTTTCCCCTCTTCCCCTCTTCCCCTCCCTCGTCATGCAGGACACATCATGAGCCTCAAGACATCACATTGGGACACCCGCCTCACCATTACCAATTAAGAAGTCGCGGCCCAGTGCTACCTATTGGGTCAGTGTTGTGAATCCCTAATGAGTTCATTAACCACCACTTTTACGGTTCCCAGGGTAAATTATGAGTGTGAACATTTTTTTTTTGAGCCAAAGATCACAATGGCTTAGAGTGAGAATGAGTGATTTTGGTTAATCAATCAGATATTTTAATGATAGAACAGGAATAATTTATTTTCTGAACAAATTATATTAATTCTGTTGCAATTAACATACATTCCTACATAGTGACTTATTTCAATGTTTCACATTTTGTGATGGGTTTAATAGGGTTACTCACGCTTTCTGCCCTTGATTGATTAAATTTTATATTCTGGGTTGAGGACTCATGATTCACGTTGTATTTATTTGACGATTTATTTTTATTGTCTGTTACATTTGATGTTTTGTTCTGTGAACTTGGTTGATGACTTGTGTCGCTATTTAGTTTTAGGTTCACGGTTTTTTTTTCAAGTTGTTTTGTTGTTTTATTTAATGGTTTTGTTTTATTGTTTTCCGGGTTGTTAAATGTGTACCGTCTCGTAGGAGGCAGTACAATTTTGGTAAGGAGGGGAGCAATGTTGTGAACACAAGGGGCTCTGCAGTAGGAGAAGGGTTTATTGATTACTGGTAGTCTAGAAACGAGGTTTGTTTTGGAGATGGGGGGGATTGTTGTGAGAGTCGCCATTACTGAAAGGGGTGAATTAGAGATTGTGAACTTGTGTAAGCGGTGCTCTGAGAAATAAAACCTGTTTAAAAACTTAAGAAGAGTGCTCTTGGTCTCTGGTCAGCTGACAACCTGGCAAGAACCCCAAAATGTGCCGCTTCATGGAGTGACTCGTCGGTCCACGTCGCGTGCACACGACACTACCACTAGAGAAACACCAGCAACCGATGATAACTTCGTTCTTCAAGATTTTTTCTGTTTCCATGTCGTCTCCATGGCATTTTTTACATGAAACCAAGGGCAGCAGAGAATGTTTGCCAATAATCAGCCAAAAAATAGTACATCATCATCATTAGCAGCTATTAATCCGAAGACTGACATGCTGCAGCTCTCCTCTTCACTCTCCTCTAAGCGAACCATTTCATTCCCATCCAAGCGTCTTCACTTTGAGGCCCATCAATATTTGCTAAACGTACTTCATCCTGCTTGCACCTTATTAAGTCTCATGTTGATAACTTGAGAAGTTTTTGAAAAAATAGCGTTCAAAGTGGAGGTACCGTTTTCTGAGCGCCAAAAACCGTGCTTTTTTCATACAAAGCCAAATAAAATAATTGGTGAAACGGTGAAGAATCGCTGATGGTAGTTACGAAACGTAGAAATCAATCTTATTTCATTTTCAGTTTATTTCATCACAATCGATGAATAAGTTATTGAAATAGAACACTTCAAACTCGAGTATCTCGACTTTTTGCATGGACAGTAGGGTCTTCCTCGGTTAACCATTCAATCATTTATTCTTCCCATTCGAGACACAATCGCGCCACTATGTTTGTTTATTCTTATCCGAAGTTTCCATAATTCATCTGCCCTCACCAAATCATCGAATCATTTATTTATAGATTATTCTCGTGGCCATTTTATCCTCATCAATTTCCAACAACACCACAATCCTACGTCTTCCTATCCCTTTCACTCTTTGGCTGTTATCCAGGTTCCACTGCCGCAGATAACAAATATATATTTCTCGTAGTTCTTCCTTACTTTCAGGGTAGTGTAGTTGGTCATCAGACTCTTCTTCTGATGAAATTTATTCTTTCATTGGACTATTCTGATAACAATATCCTCCTTGTTTCTACCATCACTGGTGATTCTACTCACTAGACGTATAAAGTCTTCCGATCACTGTAGTTTCATCTGCCGAAGTTGAATGGTAATTCCTTTCTTTAGATTCCTTCAATAAATTATAATTTTGGTTTATTTACACAAATTAGATCCTAACTTAAGATCGCTAAAAGATCCTAGCTAAAGCATATAAAAAAAATAATCTAAGTCCACCACATGACAATCCAGCCAACATTCATGTTTTCACCTTCCACCAGCTTAATACAGCAGTGAGCTCTTACGGCTTAAATAATATAATAAGGTACATCTCCAAAAGCCGTAAACAAAAACCTTTCAGGGTCAATCAGTGGGGGGAGAAGGTTGATACTTCCATCAGCTAGTCTAGCCAAGCAAATGCGCCTCATATCATTGAAAAAAATTAAAATATGGCTTAATTCTAATAGAATAGTTTTCAAATAGTATTGTTTAATTTTGATAAAAGTGTCCTTTGGATTTACTGCGTTATAATTACTATTTCAGCAACAGTTTCGCCGGGCTGTTCTGCCGGCTTCGTCAGGTTTTTATCCAAATTAAAATGAACTACGAGAATCTACAAAAAAAGTATTGTTTGATAGTTTGTTCCATGCATCCTCATGAAATATTATTTCTTCCCTGCCAAAATAGCTATGTCATCAGCAAATAGTGTTTCTGTGGTGGGTTATAGTGGGCTGGTATGAATCAAGTTTGAAGGCACCGCTCCTATCGAAGATGAAATCAAGGTTTGAACGATAAGAGATTGAGGAGCACGGTAGCGCACAAGCCTATGATAAAACCTTGTGAATGAGTTGAATGGTAATGGAACAATTACGCAATGGAGTCCAATGCTGGAGATAATTCTACAGAAGAGTCGTCCAGATTTCGAACGAAGCGATCCTATAAATGCGATTGCAGCATGGCAATTGCGAAAACAAAAAGATACAGAGGAAAATCAGAGGCACGAGAATCCAACGCAACGCAATATTGAAAAACGCTTACTTCGGAGAAAACCTCTCAACAGCATTCCGTTCTTGTAATCCGTCGCAGACATGGTTTCTCAGGAGCTACTGTCCAGAGGTAGAATGTTTGCGGCCCAGAAAAACAAAGAATCCATCCGCCAGGAACGGAGCACGATAGTAGTCACTTGGAACCATATGGGATGGAGGCAGGTGGAATTCGGCGGACACGGACAGATTCTAAATGACATCAGGAAGAAACCCAAAGATGTCCCATACGATAAGAATACATAGCGTTAGATACACATTGTCGAGTATCGAGACCGAAGTTCCGAAGGACCAAGTGATCACTTACACTAGCGCATAATAAGAGAGAAAAGGGATTTTAGTGATCACTAATTTAATGCGACACAAATGAAATATAACAAGTACAAATATAACACTTTCACTGCGACACATCTAGAGAGTACTTAAGTTTCTGCTACACGTTGAGGGCTCCTGAGCAGGGAAGGCCGGCCGGCGGGGGGAGGGCGGATTTGCGACACACGCATACCCTGTTCCGGGAGCACTTGAACCTAATATGGGTTGCATCCGAGTCACTCACGAGTTATCACCGACTGCCTGACTGCTCAGTCGAACAAGTTCCCCTTTTGAATCACCAAAAAAAAGGCGCCCTCCTGTGGCAATCTTACGGTACGCGTAACAAAAACGAAACGAAAAGAACGAAACATACCGGCCCCCTTGGTCCCCTGGGACCAATAAACAATAAGATGAAGGTGAAGGAACTAATTGAGGGGAATGGGAAAGACCTTGGTTGCAGGACGGGTAAGGGTACCTCCTTGTGTGCGTAGGTGGACAACTCTGACGACACCATCTTTCCCTGGCGATGTAGCATCTATCCGGGCAAGAGTCCAGCAGAGGGGTGGAGTTTGAGGGTTGTGGATGAGCACCAAATCGCCGATCTTCAAATTCCTGCCTCTTTCGGTCCACTTGGAGCGCTGCTGGAGGGTATGCAAATATTCCAAATGCCAGCGTCACCAGAAATGTTGGGAGAGGGATTGTACCATTTGCCATCGGGTGAGTCTGTTTAAAGGAATGTCCGAAAACTGTTCTTCCGGTACGGCCAAAAGAGAGCTTCCAACTAGAAAATGTGCTGGAGTGAGGGCTGAGACCTCGCGGGGATCTGTCGAAAGCGGTGTTAGAGGGCGTGAATTCAACATTGCCTCCACCTTTGTGGTAAGGGTGATGAATTCTTCCAGCGTGAGTATTTGTTTCCCAATTACTCTCGTAAGGTGATATTTCGCACTTTTGATGGCACTTTCCCAAATACCACCTTGATGGGGAGCTGCCGGTGGGAGAAAATGGAAGTTTATTTGGTTCTCTGGTGAGAAATTAATCATTTTATCCTGAAAATCTTGTGATTTAAGAAATTTCTTCACCACTGCAGCTAATTTAGCAGAGGCGCCCTTAAAGTTAGTCCCGCAATCTGAATATAAATCCGTACAAAGACCTCTCCTGGAGACAAAGCGGGTAAGGGTTGCGATGAAGGCATCAGAGGATAGGTCAGTCACCACTTCGAGATGGACAGCCTTAGTGGAGAGACACACAAATATGCATAAATATGCTTTGATAAACTGAACTCGTTTGAGGTGATGGAGCTTTATCTGGAACGGACCTCCATAGTCCATTCCACTTTTTAGAAATGGGCGTGCGGGGCTGACTCTAGGCTCTGGTAGATTTCCCATTAAGGGCGGCGTATTTGTGGGCTTGCATCGGTAACACCGCAAACATTTGAAAATTCTGCTACGTATTACCGAGCGAGCTGATAGAATCCAATACTGCTTACATAAAATAGATTGTAGAAGCTGAGGTCCAGCATGCAAATAAGTTACATGATAATAATCAATGAGTAGGTTCACGATATGGTGTGATTTCGGTAAAATTATGGGATACTTTGCATCGTAGTCCAAATGTGAATGATACAATCTTCCTCCCGCTCTGAGCAATCCATCCGTATCTAGAAATGGGGAGAGGCGACGGATCCTCAGGCTACAAGGTTGATTGTGATGCAGCTGAGTTAGGTCTTCCTTGAAGCAAGAAGTTTGTACAATTTTACAAATCGTGATTGCAGCTCTTTTCAGCTCTGAAGACGTTATTAATCCCTTTAATTTACTCATCGAGCGAGAATTGTGGCAAAATCGCATGATATAAGCTAGGACGCGGAGCAATTTTGTCCATGATGAAAATCTCGTGAGTAAGTTCCATTCATGTGACTTTACACTTACAAGTACATTAAGAGGAGATGGCAGAATTTCAGGTAAGAATTCATCTTCGATTCGAACGAAATGAGAGATAGGTTGTCCATCAGCGGTTGATGCAAGCCATTTCGGTCCCTTCCACCAGAGGTTGGTTGCAATAAGCTGAGAAGGGAAAAGTCCTCTAGAGGCACAATCAGCTGGGTTTTCCTTTGAAGAAATGTGATTCCAGGATTGCGACGGAGTCCATTCTTGGATTTGGCTAACGCGATTTGCAACATACGTTTTCAAACGATAGGGTGGTGTCTGAATCCAACTTAGAACAATAGTAGAGTCACAATATGCATATACACTTTCTATAGTCATGTGGGGAGAAAGTTTTAAAGCGCAATGATGTAACAATTTCGCTAAGAGATGAGATCCGCATAGCTCCAAACGCGGCAAGGATATGCGTTTTAGTGGGGAAACACGAGTTTTAGCGACCAGAATGGATATTTTTGTTGATTGGTTGTTGATTACACTTCGAACATAAACAACCGCACTATATCCTTGTTGCGAGGCATCGGAAAATCCATGTAATTGAATGGAAGTTGAATTCGCAAGGAGTAGATGACGATGCAAATTTATGTTGGCTAGGAGTGGTAGTTCCCTTAAGAAGTCATTCCATTTCTTTGAGATTTCTGTTGGTAACTGAGCATCCCAAGTTAATCCAAGAGTCCAAAGCAATTGCATTAGAGATTTCGCCCAAAAAACAACAGGGGCTATCCAGCCACAAGGATCATAAATTTTTGCGATCGCTGACAAAACCGACCTCTTTGTAAGTAGCGAATCTTCGATTTTGATTCTGTAGGAGAAGGCATCGGACAATGGGTCCCATTGTATTCCTAATATTCCACATAATTGGTTTTCACTTGAATTGAATGGAATGGGCAGTTGGTCTTGAGAAGAAATATGTTCTAACAAAACCGTTGAGTTACTCGACCATTTATGAAGTTCAAAACCTCCGAGGCGAAGCAGATGCATCAATTCATCTTTGAGGGCAGATGCTTCTTCGATGGTATCAGCACCGCTTATTATGTCGTCTACAAACGTCTGGTTCCGGAGGACATCCGCTGCATGAGGGAATTTCTCTTCTTCATCCCGGGCTAATTGCTGTAAGGTTCTGATGGCTAGGAAGGGTGAGCTCGTCATGCCGTAGGTCACAGTTGTCAGTTTATATTGACAAAGAGGTTCCGAGCTTTGTGGTCTCCAATAAATTAATTGGTAGGGCTGGTCGTCTTCATGTAGTATTATGTTGCGAAACATTTGGCTGATGTCGCAAGAAAAGACGATAGCATGTCGTCTAAAATGCAACAATACATCAAAAATACTGTTCTGTAACTTGGGTCCTGAAAGTAAGATGTCATTCAGGGAAACATTATTTGAAGTACGAGCACTAGCATCAAAGACAACTCGTAGTCTCTTGATAGAGCCTTGTTGTTTAAAAATCCCATGATGAGGAAGAAAGTAATGTGGTGAACCAATGGAGTTGGATGAACACTGAGTCATGTGTCCTGAATCTAGATAATCTCGCATGAAATCCGTGTACAGGTTTTTAAATTCCGGCTGTGACGAGAATCTCTTCTCTAGAGAGGAAAAACGTCTTTTCGCCATGTCAGACGATTCTCCGAGAGGGGGGTGGTTCCCTTTAAAAGGAAATCGCACGACGTATCTTCCTGAGGAGTTACGTTTAAAAGTAGACACAAAGTTTTCTTCCGCATATAATTCTTCTGGTGAGCGAGAGGAGTAAGGTGGTTCCTCAACTTGCCAAAACTGTTGAATCGCTGAATGGAGATCCAGATCACTGGTAGTCAGTAGTACTACATCCTCATCCAGATCTCTCGAGTTTGATGTAAGACGACATGATCCCATCAGGACAAATCCAAATATAGTTTCAAAGGCGACAGGCATATCAGGACCAAGGGATAAGCGTTGTCCTGTTATTGCATGCGCAAAGAGATCAGCTCCAATTAACATGTCCACCGGGGAAGGAACATCAAATGTGGGATCTGCTAAAATCAATGAGCGTACTTTCTTCTTGACCTCTGACGAAATTGTTGAGCGTGGTAAATTCGAACATATTTTTTCAACAATTTGCACAGGATAAGATCGGACTAATGAATCTCCATTTAGCGCATCGACATTCAAGTGAGTGATTCCTCTTGTTTGCACGTACGCTTGTGATAACCCACTAATTTGGTTTTGGGTCCTGTTGCGCCGTACCATTAAAAGCTGTGCGCAGTGTTCGGATATACAGCTTGTTTGGGCTGCGGAGTCCAGTATTCCCCGCACTACGCAATAATTACCTTGAGGGGTTGAGAGTTTTACTAGTGTTGTAGCGAGAAGTACTGACGTTGTCGATTGGGCAGCTGAAAATCCAACAAATGTGGTGGATTGCGCATTTTGTGATGATGGACTGGATAATGGCGATGGTTTATTAATCTTCAGCGACGAACTTGAAAGTTCAGTTTTATTTACTTTAAGAGACGCATCGATATGTAGCAAGGAGTGGTGCCGTTTGCCACATACTCTGCATACTCGCGTAGATTTACAAGAACTTAACGAGTGAGAATCACCTAAACAATTATAGCACCAGCCTTTAGAACGGGCAGATGCACGGCGTTCCTCGGGTGATAATCTGGAAAATGAATCACAACTATACACGTTGTGATCAGAGCTACTGCAGAATTTGCATGTTCCTTTGGCTAACGAGAGAAGCGTGACCTTGGTGTTACGTGAAGATGTGCTACTTTGTGACGACTGTACACAATGACGTCCAATAGATGCAGCCTCCAAATGAGAACATTCTTTCTCTAAGAATTCAATCAGGTCCCTGATTGAAGGTATTTCACTTTCCGTACTCTTCACGTCCTCAAAGCGTCTTCTAGTTTCCGAATTCAGCTTTCGTAGAAGGAGTGTCAGTAGAAGTAGACCTTCATTAGTGATATCATGTTCTAGGGCAATTAGCGCTTGCGTATTTTCACGGAAAATGTCCAAAAAGTTTCGGATGCTCTTCAATGAAGCGTTTACATTAGGTAAGTCAATAACATTGCTGACGTGATGGCTCACCAAACGCCTAATATTATTATATCTTTTATAAAGCAAGTCCCAGGCAATTTTATAATTGTTGGCGGAGATGGGCAACCCCTTAACGACATTTAGAGCTTCGCCTCGAAGTGAGGAAAGAAGATACTGAAATTTTTCAATTTCAGAGAGACATTCATTCTGATTAATCGTTTTTCCGAATAAATTAGAAAAATAAATCCAACCACTAAGATCTCCAGCAAAGTGAGGCAAATCGAATCTAGGTAATCTCACTGACGTAATAGGCAACGGCGAGGCGGGTAGAGGGGCAGCATGGGTTTGGACATCTGCCTTTTCTTCTGATCTTAGTAACGTTCTAATTGTTGCCTTCACGTCACCATAAATATCCGAAATTTCGTCCGAATAGATTCCGACGGCCTGATCGTTGATCTCGGAGGTTTCGTCGCCAGCATATAACCTTTCAACAAGGTTTTGGAAATTTAGGTGCTTTTGTTCTACTTCCTCTAGGTAGGACAGTAATTTTTCCCTCTTGTGGTCGGGAAGTCGAACATCAGGAGGAGGTAGGATTTGTTCAACATAGTCCTTTATTTTAGCAAATCTACTTCTTATTAAGTCTGCTTGGCGAGAAAAGGCTAGATAACGCATTACGACAGCTGTTTAAGCTTATTGGGGGAGGTAATGAGCGAGCGAGTGATGAGCAGCAGTCGACCTTGGAGATTACCAGCTGGAGAAGCGGACGGCGAGCGACGACGACGTACGCAAGAGGAGGGGGAGTGGTATGAGAGAGGATCAGGGCTTTGGGAAAAATCAAATGAGCTATGAGTTTTCCGACGCGAAAGAATTTGCCCCGACTAACTGCCACAGGAGTACGCGTACATTTACAATATATTGCACAGGACATAAGTCGACATAACAAAATGATTAGAGCATTATAGAAAACGACAAATTACAATAGCAAGCACGGAAAACAACATACTAAAATGCGGTAAATGTGAACAATAGTGAGGAGAAGTGACACTGTAAATCTAAAGCTAAAGTTCAATGAAATATTTAGTTGGATACGTGTATAGAATACCAACAAATACATCCGGCCCGAAGGACCAAAATATGTCGAGTATCGAGACCGAAGTTCCGAAGGACCAAGTGATCACTTACACTAGCGCATAATAAGAGAGAAAAGGGATTTTAGTGATCACTAATTTAATGCGACACAAATGAAATATAACAAGTACAAATATAACACTTTCACTGCGACACATCTAGAGAGTACTTAAGTTTCTGCTACACGTTGAGGGCTCCTGAGCAGGGAAGGCCGGCCGGCGGGGGGAGGGCGGATTTGCGACACACGCATACCCTGTTCCGGGAGCACTTGAACCTAATATGGGTTGCATCCGAGTCACTCACGAGTTATCACCGACTGCCTGACTGCTCAGTCGAACAAGTTCCCCTTTTGAATCACCAAAAAAAAGGCGCCCTCCTGTGGCAATCTTACGGTACGCGTAACAAAAACGAAACGAAAAGAACGAAACACACATAATGCTTACACTTCTTTCTATTTTCTCTCTATTGTAACGCATATTCGAGCCGGTAAGCAAAATTGTGGTAAAACTGTATAATCATCGATTAATTTTCACGAGAGATCACTAAAAATGATAACGTAGAATACTAAAAGGAAGTCTTACCAAATTAAAAGTAAGCTCAACAGTTTCCTGAAATATTGCAAGTTTTTTTTAATTCTTCCCATTTTAGGGTCAAAAATCACCACAAAATTGCCCGTCACCCCAAAAATCACCGGTCAACTTGGCAGCCGACAGTGACATAGTCTTACGTCAATAATTTTACGGAAAGAAAGAACTGGCTATGAAAATCATCTCCAAAGCAGTGGTATCTAGCAGTCCGACACGATCGGATTGCCGACCTTCGGCCGGCAATCCGATCGTGTCGGACCCCTCTGAACCGTTCTGGTGTCCGTTACACGGCCGAGGCAGCTAGCTGTGTAGCGAGTAGCATACTCGATCACTGTAGACCTTTTTTAGGATAGAGGGTAGGGCAGAGAGTAGGTCAGCTAATGGGTCGAATCAGGTACCATCGCGAACAATATTTAATAGAAAAAATATCCAAGAAAGTGTTAAGTCTAAAGAGAACAGTAAGAGGCCAGTTTCAAAAAATAGCAGTAATGTAACTTTGAATATACCTAAGAAAGCGAGTTGTAATGAGAATACACATTCCGGGAATACGCTCACTGATAAATCCTTTTCTGTCGTGGTAGTTAATTGCCGTAGCTTAAGGAATAAAGTAGCTGACTTCTACCATCTAATTGAAACTACTGACGCAGACTTAATTATAGGGACGGAAAGTTGGTTGTGTAACGAAATCGCAGATAATGAAGTATTCCCAAAAAATTTCACAGTTTATAGAAAAGATAGAGTGGAAAGGACCGGGGGAGGAGTTTTTATTGCAGTGAAGGATTGTTATATTAGTAGGAGGGAGTCATTTTCCGACGACCAGGTAGAAAGCGTATGGTACTCCATTCAAAATCCTAAAGCAAAAACAATCTATGTGTGCGCATATTACAGACCACCAGATACCCATATAACCTCAATATTGGGACTAGAAAGTCAACTCAGTAAATTAACCACTCAAAAAAACGACTGTCATATTATAATCGGTGGGGATTTCAATCTTCCGTCCATAGACTGGGACACGTACAGTTTTATCACTGGGGGGGAAAGACAAAGACCTTTGTGAGTCACTCCTGTATACATTCACATCTCACTCACTACATCAATTAGTGACTGCTCCAACTAGAGGGAAAAATACACTTGATCTTTTAGCGACAATTATTCCACACATGGTTGTAAACATAGGTACGGATAAGGGAATAAGCGACCACAAGATAGTTAAAGCTAATTTTTCCGTGAGCATGATCGAGAAACATAATCCACAAAGGAAAATCTACTTATATAATAAGGCTGACTACGAAGGTATGAAACGAGAGTTCCAAAAGTCATTTACTAATTTTCAAAAAATAAGTATCAACAGTAATACTGAGGTTTTGTGGAATACTTTCCTCAACGTTACACGATCAGTAGTTAGCAAATACATACCAAGTAAATAGAAAAGAGCCAATGCAGAGCCTAGGTGGTATAACGCGGAGGTTAGAAAAACATTAAAGCACCAAAGAACATGTCATGCTAGGGTAAAAAGGGCAAAAATTAACAAATCCTCCGAGGAACTATACACAGTCACCGAAAATTATAAAGTATCTAAACTCTTAGCAAAAAAAGCGTGCCGAAGGGCGTTAGCTGATTTCAAAAGTAAATTACTGGGAGAACAATTGAACGATAATCCCAAGGCATTTTGGTCGTATGTTAGGGACACTCAAGGAAATAAATCAACAGTACACACGCTTAAGAATATCAAAGGGGAAAAGATAACCAACAGTCTACTAAAAGCCAATTCGTTAAACTCATTCTTCAAAAGCATTTTCAGTACTTATACACCACATCTTTTCGATCCGCAGCCAGTTCGTTCCCAAACATGTATGCCTGAAATTATTATAAATTGTCGCGGCATAGAACAGCAGCTAAAAAATATTAACCCCAACAAATCCCCCGGTCCAGATCAAATACCTTCTCGCGTATATAAAACAATGGCATCAGACATAGCGCCTTACTTAGAATTAATATTTACCAAATCTTTAGTAGATCATGTAGTGCCTAAGGACTGGAGAGTAGCAAATGTCACACCTATATTCAAAAGCGGCGACAGGGAAGACCCTAGTAACTATAGGCCTATTTCTCTCACATCCATTTCCTGTAAGGTATTTGAACACATAATCGTAAGCTCCATTATGAGTCATTTAGATAGGGAGGAATTGTTAGTAAATAACCAACACGGATTTCGAAAGGGTAGATCTTGCGAAACCCAATTGGCCCTCTTCGTTCATGACATATTGCTCTCGGGTGAAAATAATGTTCAAGTTGACGCGATATTCCTCGATTTTAGGAAAGCTTTTGATAAGGTACCTCACGTTAAGTTGCTCTCAAAACTAGAAGCATATGGAATAGATAAAAACATTATTAGTTGGATTAATCAATTCTTACATGGGCGGGAACAAAGGGTTGTCATAGACGGTATCATGTCAAACACAGCGTTACATCGGGTGTTCCTCAGGGAAGTGTCATTGGTCCACTTTTATTTCTCTTGTACATTAATGATATTAGTAACGTCGTTAAAAGTAAGCTTAGACTCTTCGCAGACGACGCGGTTGTGTATAGGGATATTAACAATTCCGAAGATAGCGACTCGTTAACAATCGACCTACTTGCTATTCATGCTTGGTGCGAAAAGTGGCAGATGGAACTAAACATAAAAAAGTGCGTAGCAGTCAGCTTTTGGAAAAAGAAAAATTGGCCAGTTAGGGCTTACAGAATTAAAAATACAGAAATTATTCACGCCGAGTCTGTTAAGTACTTAGGAGTCACAATTAGTCACGACCTCTCTTGGGGAAAACATATTAGGGAAATATGCGGTCAAGCATATAGGAAGCTAGGCTTTATCAAGAGAGTACTCGGAAAATGTGATGAGAAAGTGAAAGAACGTTGTTATTTTTCAATCGTTAGGCCTCATCTGGAATATGCTGTTAGTGTATGGGATCCATACGAAACGGGGTTGATATCAGAGTTAGATCGCGTCCAGCGAAGAGGAGCTAGGTTTGTGAAACGATGCTACGATAAGTTGGCTAGTGTGTCTGGACTGTTAGAAGAATTAGGATGGGAATCGCTATCACAGCGTAGATTAAATTATAGGCTTAACCTCCTAAATAAATTTCAGGAAAATCATTTTACTGACGACGTAAAAAACATACTATTAACCCCTTCGTACTACGGCAGATTAGATCGCGCCAATAAAATTAGAGAGCTAGATTGTAGAACCGATAGGTATAAAATGTCATTTTTTCCGCGTACCATTCGGGACCATAACAGCTGTGATCGTCGTCATGAATAGTTCGAGTATTGACAATAGGCAGGCAGTTAATCTTTCTCATCATATTCTCCTCTTTCTTATTTATGCATGATGTAAATAATGATGTTCTTATTTATGCATGATATTTTGAATCTGTAGTAGTAGTCTTTGTATGCCTTGCATGTTAGAACGATTGGAGATAGAATGTTTCTTGGGTATTAGATTTGTAATTGGCGCTTTGCATGTGTGGTACGCGGGTTTTTAATGTAATGTCGGTGTTCTACCATATCATTCATGCATGCCTGGTGCGAAAGCACCCCCTGCCACACACCCTTTGGGTGGCTTGCAGGGTATGACGTAGATGTAGATGTATCTCAGCAAGGGCTACTTCATGAAACTTTGAGTAAACAGACACTTCGGAATATCGAGACTTATATGCAAGAATCAAGCTTGATTTTCACGAAATCACATTGACGCTACAACGCTGAAGTTATGAATAAAAGTGGTTTTTATTAAAAAGTGTGGAACCTCTAAGAGTGACAAACATTTTGAAAGTTTACAAAGGGACGCTAATTAAGTATTCAAAAAACGGCGCTAGCAATTTGGTGTCAAAGGGAAAATCAGTGCCAATAAGAAATGGCCAAATAATAACATATATCCCGCACCTCCGATATTCAATGACTAACCCATGACATACATAATAAATATTCCCCTTCTCCCAGGGGTTTCATATTCTTCTGCGTCTGGTCACAGCCTATCCATAAGATTGAAAGATATCTTAAAGGAATATGAATAATGGGAATCCAAGTATAGAACATTGAATCCTTTAGACTTGGCGAATGACGTTTCTACCTCGCAACGCCTGTTAATTCGAAGTTGGCGTCATTTGATGTTTGTGACTCTCTCACCTCCGTTCCAGCAATAGAGGTCAGTGGTATAATAACTTTGAAATATATAATTTGAAATATAACTTTGAATTGTATCAAAAAAGCTAGTACGGGTGATCAAGTAACGTTCGAAATCAAAGATTTACTACTGTTTTATCTTGAGCAAAATCGCCTTTTGGACAATGCATATTTATAAGGTTAAGCTCTCCATTCAAATAATTCACTCATAAGAGTGCATAGTAATGGTACATACGTAGAGTAGATGACATTTTATGCTCACGGACGAATGCATAGCGACCGTTGTATAGTGAGACAAACTTCCTTAACACTTAAAATAATAGTATTACCTTGACACGAGAAAGAGGTGACGACACTGTAATTTACACGAATCAGCCAATCAGCGTTGAAAACGGATCACATAAAGATTACATATTTATAAAATCCATTTGTATATATGCTATAGTTCTAAAATATTCTATCAATAAATATGATCACCAATGAACCTAGAATAGACGTGTAATACATTGACCAATTAATATGGCCAAGTAAGCAGATAACTCAAATAAGTAACTTGATGCTATAAAATCTTTGGCCACCCCGAAGCGGTTTTAATGCCAGCATCGTTTTAAAATTACTCGACCGTGATCGCTTGAGGAAGACCATCAGACACCGGTTTTATGCCACTCGAGGAAAACCTTATAGCTATCTAAATAATCTTTTATTAAAAATGTGAATTATATGCCAGAGAAAATTTTTATCAATGGCAAACACAATCTGTCATTTTGAACCCCATGACACTTGGTATGGTACTGTCTAACGGTTAAGGACCAAATTGATAAATGGATAAAAGGAGTGTGTACAATCTCACATGTAAGGACAGTATGGTCAATTAAGCTGGCCAGATCCAAATGCAAGTTTCTCGTATAAAAAAACACAAAAATAGTTGTATGAATGGAGATGTAATATCTGGGTTTGTACAAAATATTCTGGAAGGACATTTCTGTCGTCATCAAAGGTGGGATACGGCGACACCTAAGGAGGGCTTCCGAGGACAACAGTTCACAGGAACACCGGGTGGAAAATGTTCACCGGATCTCGGCGCGTGGGATCAGGTGGTCCATCACTGGGATCGGGAGACCACCCATCGCCTCCACTATGATGGAATCATTTCCTACATTTCCGAGGGGATATTAACTTGGTTCCATTTCTAACACACAGGTTGAAGAAAGGCTGACGAGGACTCAACTTTGAATATTTCTAGCCAGCGATCTGCTCCGTGAGGCGTCCCTCGAGGATCGGTCCTTGGTACAGGGCTTTTTCTCCTGTGCAAGTTGGATCTCCCTAAGAACTTAATATTTTGTAAGTATATGCTCTATATGGTCTCCCGCCGCGGCGGCGTCCGGCTCTTGCGCCGAACGTTCAGTACTCGGTTCTCCAGATCTCATCAGCGCGCTTCCTTTTCCGTCTTCTCTTCGCCAATTTGTACTGTATACCGACCCTTTGATTCCCTTTACCCATGTCATTCACCATTTGCTTTCCACTGAAGTGACCGCCGCTTTAGAATCCAGGATTAGCGACAACATGCTTAACAGCGGGGGCGACCATGGGCCCAACAGCGGCCGTGCTCGGAGAACAATAGACAAACCTCGCTCCGTCTAAGACCTCCAATGCTACTTTCCTCTCTTCCCCTATCCCATTTTCCTCGCATACCCTTTATTGTGTTCTGAGAAACATCTTTGCAAGTATTGCGCCCAGTAGCCGTCGCCCACCCTCACACATACACATAATAACCCCTGGTAAAAAAACAACGGTAAATGCGGGTAGCCAACTATGAAAATGTTTTTTCCTTCACAAACTATCGCATATGCAAGCAATTCGTCAGTTGTCGTCTGTCCTCCGTCAGTTACATTTCAAAACACTCCTTGGTCTCGCTTTTCAAGTGCGCGTGTTTCAGCGCGAGTAAACGTTCTCCGGACTGTAGCCGTTGATAATGAAGTGTTCCGTTGGTGATAAGTTAAACCAGAAATGTTCGGGTGACACAGTATTGAGAAGTTTTCGCAGCTATTCTACTCGTGAAACTGAGTTAATCAAATTGAGAAGTGGTGTGGATGCTGTACTCAGTTGGGCAACCGTCATTGTAAGGATTATTTACTGTTCTACGAGGTTCGTCAAAAGCAGTGCTGCAATCCCTTGAATTTGCACAGAAACATTCGCTCGATTAATTTGTGGACAATTACAAGCGAGTTCCACAAGTTTCTATCATAACACAGTGCCTGTTGTAATAGAGGGTAGGAAACTCTGTGTTCAATGTGAAGTGGGTGTGAAAAAATTCAACAAGCCAGAAAATGTTGCCGAAAAGAACAGTCCAGGTTGCTCTCAACATGAGCCAGAAAGTCAGTCAGACCTCGCTACAAATGACGATTTCCAGAGCAGGGTTTATGGTGCAGCAGGACCTTCAACCAGTGCTACATTCGCTATTAAATCTCAAGGTTCTTAGTCAGAGTCATCAGTTAGGTCTATGAAAGATAGCGGGACTGATGAAACGAATGGAAGTCAGTACACTTCAGGAAAAGAAATTCGCTTGGGATAACTGAACAAGACGTTATAACCCCTGGATCAAACACCTGTAACAACAAAAAAAATTGCAGTTCTCTCCATTGTTTTCGGGTTATCTGCGTCAAGTTTTATTCAGATGACGTTTCGTGGCCTCTACTGGCCACATCTTCAGATCAGGTCTGAGTGCCGACAGATGGAAATGGCCCTGTATATATACCATCCTCAGGTTGGCCTACCAGTGGCGCGACCAATCTGCGTCGAGGACCCCGATTTTGGCGCGCTTTTGCGTATGAGTCTTTTCCAAGCGGTGTTCAGTCTATGCCCATCATCTCTATTGAAATTGTCTTCTACTTTTTCAATTTCAATAGCCTCCCGGATGATGCGAGGGAAATAATGCTTTTCTTTGGCTAGGACTTTTACTTTATCAATCATAATCTGATGCCCGGGATTAGTGAACGCATGTTCTGCCACTGCTGATTGTTCGCAATGCTTATTTTTGAGAGCCCTGCGGTGTTCGTTCAGTCGGACGGAGAAGGCTCTCTTAGTTATTTTGTCAAAGTGTACAATGTTAAATTATGTTAAGGCTCTTTTCAAGTTTAAGGGTCATTTTACTGCAGTATTTGACGTTTTATAAAATTACCAAGGGCTTACTTTCATTATAATCTCTTCTCTCCATGAAATTTATGATTTATATTGCCCTCATATGTTTAGTCTTCGTCCTAAGTCTTCCTATGAGTAAATCTATCTTGCTATTGAACGACAGTCAACATTGCTCCTAAATGGTTCTTTTCCATGAAGAAGTGCATAAATGACTGCCTTGTTTTGTATCAGCGTATCGTAAGTTTTCTTCGTGCTCCGATAACTCTGAAACATCATCGTAGAAAAATCGGGAAGAATATGGCGAAACCATATGAACGGTGCATTATTTTTTATATTCCAAGTTAATATATTAGCTAAGGTTTCCGACGTAGCTGTATGGAATTGTCACTCATCACTAAACAAATTAGCAGTTGGTATATTCTATTATTTTTTATTCTGTCCATTGAATTTGATAATGACGAAGATTGTTAAAGCCATGGTCAGAAGCACAAAAGTGTGGAATTTACCGAACATGAATTCATTTAGCAACCTAGTTTATATCCGTTTATTTCAGCGGGCTCATAATTACTCATTTCTATCATTCAGATATTTTCCCCGAGCACTTAAACCGTCTCCCTATCCTGCATTCGCAGACCAGAACAGGGATGTGTACTTATATTTTGCTGTTGGCTTAGGTTTCGAGTGCTAGCAAATGACAGAATAAGGAATTTGAAACATGACAGGTCATCATTTGCCTGTAATTAAGATTTACCGTCGTTGATTATACAACTACAAATAATTATCAGTGCGATTGTTAGGGCAGCTCTCGACGTGACGGAATCGTCTGAAGGATAACTGAATGTTACGAGGGGTATCAACTATTGCTGTTGACTTCATCGACGTGTTTTGTTGCCTTGGTGACCGGGTAGCGACTGCTTACATTTGAACGCACGCTTGTCTCCGAGTGTTGCCGCTTCGAAATTCGTCGGAAGACAAAAACGATCAAGCGGAGAAAATTGGTTTAACTTGATCGTAGGATTAAAAAATGGAAGTTTGAAAACCTTGAATGCTTTCGCTTCCGTTTAGCGCAAATTCATGATCTGGTGCCTTGTTAGTCATTAATTTTTACGTGCCCCCTAGAAACCTAAGATCTACTGATACATACTTTCCAGAGCAACTGGCACAGAACATGTTATGGCAAGAATGCCCCAATAGATAGGGCTATGAATCTATTCAAAAACTGTAATGTTGATATTCTTACCTCCGTCTACAAATTTAAAATATCTGTGAATCAGTACCTTTGTTATTTAGATATAACTTATTATGGTAATAAATAATCCGAATTTGATTTTTATATATATTTTTTTTCTTCTTCTTCTCTGTATTTATTGTATTTTTTAAAAACAGATTTTAGATGTATCTCCTATCCTTTTATATTTTTCTATATTATTTATGATGACAAGTATTTAAGAAATTAAAATGAAAAATCTTGACTACTGTATTTTTATGAATGAATTTGTTTGTCTGAAGCATATATATTATCATTTTTTTATTATTTATGATGACAAGTTTTTGAGAAATTAAAATGAATAATCCTGACTACTGTATTTTTATGAATGAATTTGTTTGTCTGAAGTGTATATATTATCATATTTTTTATATTATTTATGATTACAAATATATAAGAAAGAAAAATGAAAAATCTTGACTATTGTAATTTTTTTAATAAATTTGTATGTCTGAAGCTTATAGTTATATCCCACGTTAACATATATATTATAGATTAAAAAATTATCCTTTATATTCTATCTGGTATGTGAAACTGACCTATAAATTTTACATGATTTAGGTAAATTGATTGTGTGTGCAATTCTTCATACAATTCATTGTTTGCTTATGTACTACATGTATTTAAAGAGAAATTGGGTTTAATTACCCGTGAATAAAGTTTATTATTATTATTACGAACAAATGGCCCATGGACGAATGAAGTTTGGGCCTTTCCCACCATTTATCTCCCGCGAGCACTGTCTCGAATTCGAATACCTCTAAACATGAGTTCCACTGTAACTCATTCCAATGTGATGGGAAGCAATGAGTGAGCACATCAAAGCGTTTAAATTTCTTTCCACTGACGTCGCTTAGCTTTCCAGATTCGTGTGAACGTGCTGTGTGAGTCGAGACGGCCTTGGGTCCATTCGCGAAAGTCGGAGGCCAAGGCTCCGTTGTTCGACCCGCTATTATTGAGGGAAGACCACGTGCTCTGGGAATTTCCCTCTCAACTTCTACGCACGGCTGATAAGCGCTATCTCGCGATGTCTCCAAATGCCATTCGTCTTCTCACCTCTTCTTTTCAGCGTTGCATGGCTATTGCCGTCAAAGTTGGGAGATTCCTATACGCTTTTCTGCTAATCATCGCGCTCTAAATTTCGTTGACGCGATAACCTGAGTCACCGTGTTTTAAATGTGCTTTGTTTGCTTCCTTCGCATCATTCATTCACTCCCTCGCTCTTTCTGTGAGCGCGTGAAGTGAAGAGGCATGAGGGGTCGAAGATCGAGTGAACGTATTCTTGCTGCTCTTGGGTGCGTGGGGAACTTCCTCCATGTGGTCCGCGAGAAACCGAATGACGAGGTGATGGCGGTAGACATCTGATTTGTCTGCAAAATTCGTTCCTCAGAAAGCCTCACTGTCAAGTTTATATCGTACAGTCTTGCCTCTTGGTTTTTTACCCTCGCTGCCCATCGAGGGTAGAAACGTAAGGGAAAAGAAGGCTTCGTTGCTGAAGTGGTCACTTTCTGCCGAAATGTTGGCGATAAAATATCTCGCATAAAATACTCGCATATTTCCCCGTTAACTTGCAGGTCGACCCAACATCCGCAAACCAGTGTACGCACTGGAAAGAGGTTCGTTAACCCCGAAGAGTATCATATTTTATCGCCAACATTTCGGCAGAAAGTGACCACTTCGGCAACGAAGCCTTCTTTTCCCTTACGTTTCTACCCTCGATGGGCAGCGAGGGTAAAAAACCAAGAGGCAAGACTGTACGATATAAACTTGACAGCGAGGCTTTCTGAGGAACGAATTTTGCAGACAAATCAGATGTCTACCGCCATCACCTCGTCATTCGGTTTCTCGCGGACCACATGGAGGAAGTTCCCGATACAAAACAAGGCAGTCATTTATGCACTTCTTCATGGAAAAGAACCATTTAGGAGCAATGTTGACTGTCGTTCAATAGCAAGATAGATTTACTCATAGGAAGACTTAGGACGAAGACTAAACGAAGACTAAACAAATGAGGGCAATATAAATCATAAATTTCATGGAGAGAAGAGATTATAATGAAAGTAAGCCCTTGGTAATTTTATAAAACGTCAAATACTGCAGTAAAATGACCCTTAAACTTGAAAGAGCCTTTACATAATGTAACACTGTATACTTTGACAAAATAAGGTCCTGTAGGACTATAGATAATACTGAAGAGCATGAATGTTAATGTGAAACAGTAAAGATCGAGGCGGATGAAATATGATTTGCCTTTAAAGACCATTTCGGATGAGAATACGAATCTCTGTACATGAGTGGAGAAGAGTGTTCAAGGAGGAAATGCCAACGAGGATATTGATGAGGAAAATGAGCCATATTGTAGAAAAAACTCGGCACGTCGCTGCGGTTACCTAAGGGTGATTCCCATGTTGTAATATGCATTACATTGCCCTCATACCTCACAGTGCTCATTGGAACGACGCCTGACACGTAGCTTTCAGTGCTGAGACTCAAATACATTAACGCGAGTCGAAAAAAACATATATCCAACGTTCAGCTGAGTCTAGTTGATTAGTCTCGTATAATGCTGTAACATTAGACAGTTCGCTAACTATGCAGTCATCCATTTAGAAATTCCCACAAAATCGGTGCTAGAGGCTCTCTAATCGAATTTCAACAGTACTAGCTCGAGGCGTCTCGACTGGGAACTATAACGTGACCTCCGTAAACCAACAACAGCATAATTTTGATAAAATTCTTACAGTAACGCTATATCCATCAACGGAAGGGGTAAATATAATTTTTCAAATAAAGCAAAGAACCTAGGGGGCCTAACTTGGGAAAACGCCCTTAAAACATTCGCGAAGCTTGTTGAAGTGACTTGAATTGATCAAGCGAATTTTGAGAGCCGTCGAATGGAAAGGTGAAAAAGGCATGATATAGGATCCAGATGCGTAAAAATCAGGTCAAAGAGTACTGAAAATATCATTGTTTTAAAATTACTTGACCTTGCTTGGCTTGAGGAAGGCCACTCGGATACCAGGTTAATCTCGCTCGAGGTAAAACCTAATAGCTGTGGAAAGGCACACTATTTTAAATAAGAATTATTAGCTACAAAAAATGTTTACCAGTAACGATTACAATCCATCGTTTTTACAGCCCTTTGATCTAGGGAATGTTACTGATTGACTCAAATGGCAAAAATGGATACAAATGGATGAAGGGATGTTCAAGTGCTCCCATGTAAGGACTATATGACCAGTTACAACGGCCAAACCGGTGGGGTTTTATTCCAGAATTAAAGAACACAATAAGAGTTTTATAAACAGGGATAAAATATCCGGGTTTTTCCCAACATCTTTTGGAAGAAAGAAATTATGAGTGACTCCTCAAGTGACCTCTTATATCATTACACTCTGAACGTGACAGATTATGGCGTCTGTGTGATTCTTTCTTGAGAAATATACGATGGATCCTTGACTTAAATAGAGTACGAGACACGCACATCGGCTAATAAAGCGATCAGTGATAGATAGATGGATAGGCACAATACCCCTTTCTATAGTTCGTGCACAGCCTCCATCATCGTAGGCTAAACTCCCCGTGGAGTCCAGGGGTGAAGTCCACCCCGGAGTGTCGAGCACGGAAAGACAAACGACCCAACTGGGATTTCCTCTCCCCCATCCCCTTCCCCCCCACCCCTTTCGCTCCACACGCACCTGATGGCTTCGCTTATCGTCGATATTCGCAGCGAATCGATCCGAAATTGTTGCGGCGGCAAAGGATATCCACAGTCACCTGACGTCGCCTCATACCAGGGCTTGTTTATTTGAGTGCTTTCCCACGGCATTCGAGGGGTTTTTATTACCGCACGAGTCGCCACTTTCGTCAACCGCGAGGGAGAGGGGAGGGATTTTGTGACTTTCGCGCCGCGAGAAAGGTTATAAACAAGATACACGCCGCAGTCGAGGGTAGGGATTGGAAAGTCGAAGTCGACTTTAGTCTAACATCGACTTTTTCTCCGAAGGTATAATATTTTGAGGTCGACTTTCAATTTTCTAAGTCGATTAGAGGTCAGTTAAAGTCATTCACTTTCACCGTTAATTCGATTTTCTGAATATTTCTTTGGCCGCTTTTCACTAATTGAATGCGCATTAGAACTTACGAAAGAGCTTACAAACACAATTCATTATTTTATAAAAGCATAAACTTCGTCAGGAGGGAAGTGGCGCCATTTTCAAACTTCTGGAAGGTCCATTTCTCAGAGATCCATTTGATGGTCCCAGTCGTTGAGCGGAATGCTACTAACCCTTTCCCTACGAAGGCCGTGTATACACGGCTTGAATTTTTCTTCGCTAAAGAACGAAGGCCGTGTATACAAGGCGTGAATTTTTCTTCGCTAAAGGCCGAAGGCCGTGTATACACGGCTTTGCGTTCAAGCACGCCAAAAGGGTCCCAAGCGTCATTAGAGACTCCACGCGCTAGAGGTCCGACCCTTTCTCATTGTCCATGTGGGGATTATCTCAGCCCTTTCCCGCACTAAATGCCCCCCTCAAGGAAGGTCCTTACGGTCAACTATTTGTTTATATGTTGGAATAACTAAAAACGCATTTGTTAAATTTATTGGAAATCAATGCTAAGAATTACATTCTCGATGTTCTTCTGTTCGGTTCAAAATTTTAAACGGAATTCTATCGTTTATATTAACGGAGTTCATCGCCACTTTGGAAAAATTTTGGAGACGTTAAGGTTAGATGTTAAACTGTAATAGTTGAATCATACAAGCAAATTCTCTTTGAAGTATGAATTTCTTTGCCGTGAGACAAAATTACAGTTACCATTTTTCAAAAATCTCTCCACAGAACCTATAAATACAAATGCATTATAAATGCATTTCGCAATAAACGCAAATAAATGCGTATCCTCAAAATTTGTTAATTTACGGTACAAAATAAGGGATGGTTTCAGTCAACACATGCTGTACGTATTAGCCCATACCATGCTTTCATCTGAGCACATTAATGCATTAATGTTTTCGTGGAAAAACATATTACTGCCCAATCGGGACATCCAAGATTTGTTGGTCTTTGATACAATGCGCTTTTGCTGAAAACCGTAAAAATAACCGTAGAACTTCGTTTAAAATTTCTAAAGGCAGTGCAAAATGAAAGGTATACATTGGTGTACTGACATTCCCTGCAAAATCAACAATTTAAAAAAATGTAAATCACCTTAGTAACACTAATCTGACCGCATAAATACACTGCGATGGGCTACCTTCGAGAAAAGGGTCAAGGATTGTATCTGGTCAGTTGCCGAGAAAAGGGTCCGGCACCCCGCTAGGCAAGGTCATTAAGCGTAGGAAGCGACTACCTGTACGATTTCTTGCCGCGAGAGAGCTCCGTACAGGGCGAAGAAAGAAATGCTATAAGCATTCGTACAGCCAAAACCATCTTTCCGTGAAGGAGTCCGGCGCGAAAGGGCTAAAGAAGAGTGGTTGAGGTTATCAACGATGTACTTCATAGACTTGGTGCCTCCATCATAAAACGATGAAAAACGGAACAATTCCTCATGTGTCTTATTTTTATTCGCATCGCGTTCCACTAGATGGCAGCAAAAGGTTGAGGTTTAATCACCTCAGCATTTCTCACCGATCTCACCCATACTATCTTACAAGATCTATGGACCTTCCTCTTTCATTTAATGAAGAAGAAAGCTACGCCTGGCAATTTTGGGCTTTCATTGTTCACATAAGTGCCAACTCGGCGCAGCGGCCGACTGGGTGGTTATTGCGAATTGGGGAGAGTAATTAATGTACCTACTGATCAAGAGAATCGTCAGGATGAGTTAATTTTCACTGTACATATATAGAGCCAGGGATCAGAGTAAAGGAGAGGGCGAGTACAACGAGCTGGAAGAAGGCAATTCGTTCGTTTCTTTCGATCTCAACAACTCTGAGGCGTATCAATCCATTCCATGTTCAGCGCGAGAGGGAATGCCGATGGAAAGTTTATTTTTTTGTTTCGACTTAAAAACGACCGCCTTCCAGGAGTGGAAGAGAATCAAGTCAGAATTTCTTAATCGTCACAAAGTGGCCATGACCTTCCAATCTTGGCAACATCGGTACCATGTGAAAGACTCGTTGCCAAAGCGGGAAATACATTTTAGTTATACAGGGCTCACATAAAGAAATACATTGAAAGTTAGGCTATGACTTAGCACTGTCCCCATTCGGTTGTGGGAAGAGTAGGCAATGTTTCAATGACATCGATAGCGCTCTAACTTCTCAACAACTTTGTTTGTTACGACAACTGCTTTTGTTTTTTTAAACTTTAAAACAGTTTGAGTTTCATGTATCAGGTCTTGGCTTTATTGTATCTTAAGGAATTAAATTATTCTGTTTCTGTATAATGTTTGTCTTGTTTTCGCAGACATAAACTCTTTTAGTCCAAATGCAATCGCATCATTACCAAGATTTCCTAAAAACAACACATTTAGGTTTCCTTTGGCGCTATAGAAGTGCTTTTTTAAATTTAATTAACTAATTTTTCCCAATTTTTCGGGCATTGGGCTTTAGTCGACTAGTCGGCATTCAAAGTTGGAGCGTTACAAGTGGAAGTCGATAGTCGACGTTTTTGGAATGATTCCGATCCCCAGTCGAAGGGTATCTCCGACTCCAGCGCAGGGGCGGATTAAGGTTGTTGTTGGTAGGGGGGGAGTAAGATAGCAACTTTCCGAGGGTCTTGGGGGTATAGATATAATACCTTACAGCCAATATTTACCCTATCATACCGCGTATTACAGGGATACCGTCCCCCGCTAAGTCCCCTTCTTAATTCGCTGCTGCTCCAGCGGTACATTGTTCCATCGTTTCCAATCGAATTTTCCAAATCCAATGCCTCAGCAATCGAGTCTGTTTTTAGATTCAAACTTTGCTAATTGCTGATGCAAGAGTAAAGGGTGGAGAGAGAGGAATCGGGCTAATCATTAGATACAAAGAGATAAGACCAACTTGAGTTGAAAGAATATGGAATGGAACTCAATTTGATAATATCTAATGTGGAACGACTTCAATCTTTTTAAATCCATTAGGGACGAGAAAAAAGTAATGAAAAGCATCTTTTTAATTTAAAAAACGTTCTACATTAATTAATTCAAAAACAAAGGAACATATATTTTAGATTTTTACATCTTTGTGAAAATTGGACTAGTCATAGAATGGAAAAGCAAAGGAAGTCAACGAGAATGAGTTTCACTAATCTACATCAGTCTGCCAAAGTCTTAAGACGAAATAGCTTAACAATTAGGTCTTGTAGTCCACACGGGGAACAGTAAAGTCGGGGAATTCCTGAGCACGTCCCCATAGCCTATTCAAGAAGAGCTGAAAACGTAGAGTTGTATGCATTTCGCATTTGGATCAATTTCACCGCGTCAAGCCAATCAATTCAGTTGCCTTCAACGAGTAAATTACTGAAGTTCGAGACCAGAACGGGAGTGGTATGCAATGCTTGAAGTGGACAGCACCGTAATACGTGATCAGCCCCGCCACCAAATGAGCCAAGGTGGGAGAGCCGGACGCGTTACAAGCATCGGCGTGAGTCGCCGCGGTCGGAAGGCCACCTTCGTTCCAGTTTCCGTCTCCGACCCCAAATCCCTCGCAACGTGTCGCTTTCCCTCCTCCTTCTCCTCCTTCCTCGCTCCGCAGCCACTAATCACCGCCGACGCAACACTGCGCCACCCTGCGACAGGCGGCTCGCGCTCAATCGTCCGGGAAACAAATTATTGCCCCGGTCGGTCGCGCGTCGGAGAAGATGTCGCCACCATCACCGACCACGTGTTCGCGGCCGCGCAAACGGAACTCTCCCACCATTCGCCCGGAATGATGCAAGTGCAATATGGAGGAAGGAAACGGAGGGAATGGATGGATTCCCCGTCTGAATGCTACATTGCGAGCCGACGCAGGGACTTGACGGGGGAGGTTGGACGGATGCTAGCCAAGAAAAAGAGAATGGAGGGGAAATACACTGGAAGATAGAAAGGACGAGATATGAAATACATATTAGGGAATTGTCCGGCTGTTTATGTAGATGCGTGGGAAGAAGGAATATTCGTACCAATTAGTTTCAAAGAGTATCTCACTTATCGCTTCTAACTGTTTAACATACATAACGAAAAGTTAAAATTCCGGGGAAACTCAAGAGATATATTTTTTTCATGTATTCTCAGTCCAGTGTGTAGCCTGAGAAAGTCTAAAGCAGTGTTTCACAAACTTTTTCGCGCCACCATCATGGTTCCACAAACCTATACCCAACAAACCTTAGCCTTAAGATTTAAATCATTGGACAAAATCAGGGTGCTTATAAAAATAGAGCCTGAAAATTGTGAAAGGATTAATGTTCATTTAAAATGCAATGGGTAAATAGTTTTTCCCCCAGGGCAAGTATGTATAATACTTTTCGGTTAGGACCCTGCTTGACGCGCCCACCGGCAGCCTCCGAGTTTCTTTTCGATCCCCCTTGATTGAAACATCGCCCCACAGAGGGGTGGTAGAACCCACTCACCAGGTACCACACGTCTATCGACTCCAGATCTAGTCCTTCTCTCAGCCGTGCCACACGTAAGGGTCGCCCTTAAGCGTTTTCAACGAATCTTGCGGCAGTCAGGAGCATTTAGTTTACTCCGACTGGCATTCAGTATTAAGTCTCTCTGTTCCCGGTCCCAAATCCTCGTAACATTCTCGAGCTGTGACCTAATAGCAGTGAAATAACGTCTCCCTCCTTCACTTTTTGTGAGGGAGAGCGAGACGGTCAAGAGATACAGTGAGAGGGAGGGGTGGGGGGACTATTGAGGTGGATGTAAGGCGAGGGCGTGGGCGATGAAGGGCGATAATGGACGTTCCCAACAGGTGTCACCCCTTCCCCTTCAGTGCCAAATGCTTAATAGCGCTCTTTTCACCGCTGTCGACACTTGACGCTCACACGGTCGCAAATTCATTCGCCCGCCACTCCAAGCGACCGGCACAAGAGGTCACGTGGCCAGTTACCCTTCCCTTCCATTCCCACCTTCGCCGGTACTAATTCTTAAGTCTGAAATCTCATATTCTTGTCGATTGGAACGCCGACAGCGCTGGTCGCTTCATTCCTCAGTCCGAGCGGCATTTGTCTTCAAACTGTAGATACAATAAACGACATCAGTAGGTTGTTCGTACCACTAGCGACAACTGGACTCACCTACACCTTGGTACAGTTCACTATCGCGGGAATTGGAATATTAAGGCAGACAGAAGGAAAACTCCGCCCGGCGGAATGATGCCGATCTCCCGTTCGCAATTGGCCTCATTGTCTACCATTCATGAATTTTGCCCCCGTGGCTAGTGAGTGAGTTCCATAAATGGGGAGGAGGATCTTAAGAGAGTAAATGACTCTAGGCGGATCCCGAAAGGGAAGATTCCGATTGTGCGAGGACGGGAGATCATCCTGAGCATCCTTCCACCGAAGCTTATTTTTCCCCTGGGGTTTCTGTAGCCCTGATACTCCGTATCCTTCCTCATCAGCTCTCAGAGACATCAAAGTATTCTAAGTCCACACCCTGTCTTCTACGCCAACCACGCAATTCTTTTCCAACCCGTTCATCATTTCAAGCAAACCTGCAAAATAGAGGTTGAAGGTTGTCCAACAGTCCACATATCCGTGAATATAGTAGTGCAACACTAATAGGCTCTCCACAGCAAGAGATAAGATCGGAAGTGATCGCCATACCGTTGAAAACTTGATTAACACTACCATATTTCGATCTCAGGCCCTCGGGATGGGAATTAAGGACTTCATTCGCCATAACAACCCACAATCTACAGTTCCAAATCAAATTCAGGTGCCTATATTAACTCAGTAACATACGCTTGCTCCCAGAAACCTGGCAGCAGCTATATCTCACAATCCTTTACGTTTTAATTTCAGCAACCGTAGGATGCATGAAGTAAATCTTGCAATCTAAATAGTACAATAATATGCTTTTAACTGACTGAAATCCTCAGTAATTACAAAGGAATGTCTATATAAGTCTATCATGACTCATTTTTCATACGGGATGTTAAAAACTACACAACGAAAGGCTTTTGTAATTCTGAATTATTTTATTTATTTATTTATTTATTTTCACTGCCCCGAATACAGCACATTAGGCCATTTTACGTCGGTTGAACAACAGTAACAATGAACGAGACACAGACACCCATGTCCTGGGCAGATATAATTCTACCCACGCGGGACTCGAACCCGCAACCCTTGGGTTAGCAGGCGAGGACTTTACCCCGCCGCCACCGGGGCCGACAAAATATAATTTCGGAGACCATTAGATTTATTTTTGAAAAGAGTTGAGGAAACATAAATTTTAAATACTGTTAACTTTTAATGATATCTTGTGATTATGAATTCCTTATTCTTTAAATAATATCTCCCTGGAGTGCATACACTTACCATGTAAATGTAAAATGGCTGGTATTTTTTAAAGTTAATATCTCGGGAAGTAGAGAAGTAAGGGGCTGATATTTTGGTATCTTTGGAAGAGTGACATACTTTTCCATAAAATGAGAGAGACTAAGTTAATAAGTTTCTCGAAGAAATGATATTTCGCTCTACCTTAATCACCTGTACGAAATAATAAAAAATAGCTACCAAAGGGGAACACAACCAGAGGACTTTCAGAGGAGCGTAATGATTGTGATACTGAAGAAGCCAAGTACTACGAGATGTGAGGATCTCCAAACCTTGGGTCCAGTGCCACATGCATAAAAAATACACGAATATTAAGCAGAAGAATGGAAAGAAAAATCGAAGATAACCTCTCGGAAAACCAATATGCGTTTCGGAAGAACAGAGGAACAAGGGAGACCATACTATGCCAGAGTGTAATGGTAAAGAAAACAATGCGCGTGAACAAGCTATTGTATGCCATATTATTCGCGGACCTGGAGAAATCCTTCGACAATGCTGAGTGGAACAAGATTTTCCGACAGCTGGAAAAACTCGGAAAGGATTACGACGGTACGAAGGACTAAACAAGACAAACTAAACAGGAAGCAAGTCGTCACAATGCGAAAGAGAGATGGAAAACAAATAGACGCTAAAATTAACTTTTAAATTAAAATTAAATTAAGGGGTAAGACGAGGATGAAACCTCTCTCCAGGACTGTTCAAAATGTACTTGGAGGAGGGAATAAGAGAAGCACAAGAAATTGGACTAAGCGGAATAAAGATAAACAGTGAAGAAATAAATATTATCCGTTTCGCAGATGAGATCGCAGTCATAGCAGGAAATCGCGATGATCATCAAAGGTCCATAAACGCTATGGACCAAGTTCCCCAAGAATACATCATGAAAATAAATGAGACGGAGACTAAAATCCTAGTATGCGGAAGAGAGAATCTGAAAGGAGAAGCCACTCAAGAGGAGAGAAATTCGAGCGGGTGGATTCCTTCACCTATCTCGGAAGTACCATCACGTGGGACAGAAGAGTATCAACGGAAATCAAGCGAAGGATAGAATCAAGCTAAGAAGGCGTTTATGGTAAAAAGATAACTTTTGTCCTCGAAGAAGATAGGGCTGAAAACTAGGAAACGGTATGTGAAAATATTCGTGTGGAGCGTGGCACTCTATGGATCGGAAGAATGGACCATTGGAAAAGTTTACCAGAACAGACTCGTAGCCTTCGAGACCTGGTTTAGGAGGAGGATGCTGAGGATAAAATGGACGGACAAAGTTAAAAATGATAAGTTTACAGAAGAGTAGAAGGGGAAAGGAATCAATGGAACACGATAAAGAAAAGAAGAACCAGATACATGGGCCACTATCTGAGGTACAATGGGTTTGTGAAGAACACGATTGAAGGTAAAATAGAGGGAAAAGTCCCCAGAGGAAGACCCAGAAATAAGTTCATGAACCAAATAAAGAGAAAAGTACATAAGAAGTGAGGGAACTAGCATTAGATATGAAAGGATGGAGGGCTGCAAGCAATCGATCTTAGGACTGCACGACCAATGATGATACTTTAATAAAGTGCACTACCTGAGAAAAGTATTCGGGAATAGCCGGATGAATAGGTTTCGGATTGAGTAGTTGATGAAGAACCCAGTATGAGTATGATACTCCAGTAATGGGTGTATATGGAATACGTATGCTTCATTGGTTGGGCTACGTTTGAAAGAATGGATAAGAGTCGAATAACGAAACAAATACATGATAGAAGGGTGTGAGAGGAAGAGAAAGACCGCGAAAGTATTAGCGGAATGTGCTGTTATTTTAAAAATCGCAAGTGTCTACAGTCCTTATTTTCTCGCCGCTATGATTACTTTTAGCGTAAGGAGTAGCGTGAATCATTTATTCTTTGTGTACTAGTGTACAGTGGCTGTCAGGGTTGGTCAGTGAATTAAAGTATGCTAATGATAATAGAAATTGCAATCTTCCACAAGTAAAATGGATTTATCTTAACCAAGGTTTCAATATAATACATCACTATTAGGTCCTTCGAAATAGCATATCGAAACCTAGTCTAAAATCAATCAAACAATAAATAAAAAAGCCGAAATAGCAGTGGAAAATTGTCATTTCCGTCTTCATTATGATGCATCCCACCACATTACGTCTGCTACTTTCCCTCTTAAGTATGCAACCAATTCATCCTTCCACTTAATTGGTACGAATTGAAATGCGATCTTTAGCGCCTTGCATTCATCATTTTTAAGGGGTCATTCCACTCCATAAGTGTTCCACTGAGTGCATATCTGAGATAAAGCTCAGGTGAACACCTCGAGAAGACTTTTTAAATTTTTGATGGTTCATCATGATTTCTTCAGTGCGAAAAAAGAAAAGAACACATTCGATCCAATATTAAGATTACAGTGAATCGATACACTCTGAGCATAAGATGGATTTGATTTTCCAATACCTACAGACACTCGGTCATTTTAATAGCCAATTATCGAAAATCACCGTAAACTACCGAGCATTGCCGCAAAGATTAAGGTTGCGATAGGAATCAGTGCCACCGATCGTCAAAACCTCCGATCGCTAAACAGCGCGTGAGAAACACGTCACGGGGTGATTAGGAGTGCGGCACTCGAGATATGTACGAGGAGGAAAGATCGCATCGGATGTGTCACACGGGAGCGCGAGGAGCTGCACTCCGATAACATGCCTCGTCACATGACCACAATCTGTCACAATCGCTGTCCTCGACTCCCTGCCGGATTATTCTATTTGAGGGGTGCGCGCCGCAAACCGAAGGCCCGTGTCGAAACAAAATTAGACTCTTGAGCACATCATTTATGAGATAATGAGCTGTTTTCAGCATTAAACTCATGAAATTAATATTTCATGCCTACCAATTGATAATTACATTAATTTTAGCTTTGATTTCAATCACTATCAGCCGTTATCAATCAGAAGAGCCACTGTAGTTCTCTTCACTCCACTCTCCTCTCATCCAAACGCTTCATTCACGATCCTTCATTTTGACGTCCTTTATCACTTGTTTCTCGCCTTTAATCCCGGGTCTCTTCGATTACCTTTCCCGTTCATGTCCCCTTAAGGCAAAGTTTCATCCGCATCACCTGCACTATTGTTAAAATATTCGTCAAAACATTCCCTCCAACTCCCAGAGGTTGCTTTCATCCCACTTCCATATCTCCATTTTCACTGTTTACAGCACCTATTCCCCCGCCTTCACCTTGATTTGCCCTCTTTAACTATTTCCATCATAACTTTTTGCTGCCGTCAAAATCACTTAGAATTTTGATAGCCTCATCCGCGCGCATCCTTTACAAATACCTTCACGTATTTTAAAATAATCAAAATTCTTTTAAAAAATTTATTGGAATAAGGATCTTCAAGAGTTCACAGTGAAAATAATGGAAATAAGAAAACTACTATGTATGCTTCATATAAGAAACAGCTTCCGTTCGATTCGTCATAACTCTTATTGTTAGATAAGAACACTTTTTTTTTGCTTCCAATCCTTTTCTCTATAAAACTGTTATCGCCCAAGCTATACCACAATATAAGCGCAAGATTTTAATATATTATAGTATCGTTAAATGCGTACATATTTAGAATAAAGTTACGAATGCTTCACTTTCACGAATTTCACGACTGGAAAGACTTTAAGACTAAGTTCCCTGCAATAGTTCAAATGCTTTGACTTTCAAACGTATTAAAAATAAGACCGACAATCGGGTACTCGGACGGAAACGACGTTTGCGGGGTGATCGCCGAATCTTTACGAAATAACTTCGTGACGTGCACGATTGAAATGAATTAAGATGCGTTCGCTAGACTGCACGACTACGATGCAAACTGCTTTCAATAATCGCAACGCATGCAAAAATTACGGTAGAGCGCTCGTGGCGACTGGCAGCTAATTTAAGCATGGGTAAATATTTTCCCGAAGCGTGTGTCTCGATGTCAATGTAGTTGCGCTTTAAGTTTGGTTCCAAATGAAGATCAGAACGTAGACTTGTCTAGTCAACCAAAAACACCTTGTGAGATATTTGAAGGTGCTGTATCTAAAATAAGTAATGCTATTTCAAATCAAATGTTGAATGTCAGCCCACAAAATCAACGGAAAGCCCAGAGGAGACGCAAAATATAACGTGTGAAAGCCAAAAAGTGAGATTTTCTCAACCGATCAGGGAACAAAGGGGTGAAAAAGACAGAAAAGGATGTCAATCTTAATGGACCTCAAAATCACAACTGACAGACAAGCCAGGGATAGCCTATTACACTTAAAAAAGCACATTGTTAAAAAATGACACGTTGATTCTGATCAGAGCCGTTATCTGCATTTAGGATTTACCCATTATGGTCAGAGCCATTGTGTATCGTCCTAACGCGATAAGTTATTACGCAACCCCCAATTACTATTTCACAGCGATTTAAGGAGGAAAGAAACCAGATATTTCGGCAACAATGCCGGAGGGCACCACTTAACGCCATTATTTTTGTTTGTGCGAAAAGCTTCCGCAAACCACGGCCCTATCCCACTCCCAAGCCCCGGAAGAGGACCTAATTCCCACCCTTTGGAGATTTTCATTTGCAGTCGGCGCCGGAAGTGGAAGGGCAAAGAGCCGAGAGGGGCGAAAAGTGTGACTGACGGCGTGGATCTCCGAGCATCATTGAATAAAGGACTTCGTTTCCACCTCGTCAGCGATGACGACATTTTGACATCACATCCTCGATGAAGCTCGATCCCAGAATTTTAATAGAAGTATTTGCAGCTGTGACGTCACAGTTTAGTTATCATTGAAAGTGAATCCCCATTACCTACGCATGTCATGCAGACAAACCTGCTAAATGCATACTCAAATGTGAGAAAGGGGTACAGTAAGGAGTATAGTGATACATTCCCTAGAGTTATTGGTAACGAATGCAGATTTGGAGAGCTTCATTCACTTATATCAATTGAGCGTACGGTAGAAGACTTGAAATTTTAAGTTTAACCTGATGACAAGCATATTGAGACTTGGCGAAATTTACTATAGTGATATCCACCTCCTGAGAGGTTTCATATTAATGCCAAGGGCACAAAGAAATTTGTGGCCAGCTAATATTTAGCTACTTCCTCCAAAAAAGATGCAGCTACTCTGATAGCTACAAATTGAAAAAAATAGAAGCAGCTACTCCAGCCTATTGGCCTACACTCACTTTTATTAGAAAGAAGTTATAAGTTTGCTCCATTTTTTTAGCTACTAAGATGTGTGAAATGTAGAGTTTAAATTAGTTTCATAGAGCAAAAAGTGCAACAGAGGTTTTTCCAGAGGAAACCTAGTACTTCTATAAATGTGTTTCACACTACAGCTACAGTAAGAAGTAGCCGCTACTACCCATCCCTCATTTAAACGTTTTGATAAAACAAGGATTCATTATTTCATCTAACTCCTTCCACATCGGTAAGATGAAGCGCATATATCCCATAAGTTCTAACAATCTAGTCTTTCTAGCGCAAGGACTCTGGCACTTTCCTCGTTTCGGGTAGTAAAACAGATTGACTGAAAAAAACATCGAAAACATTCGTTGGCTCTCGGGACTAATATTTCCACGCCGAGAACACGTGAAACAAAAGAGTTCGAACGCGCTCAGCGGTGACAAGCGAGCACAGCCGAGCCGAAAAGGCAAGAAAACTTTCCACGAGCTAGAAATCCATCGCTGTTCTCGCACGGACCGCTGAGGCAATGGACCGAGCAGGGAAAACCCCATGACAACGCGGTCGCAGAAACACAAGAGAGCATGGCGTGAGTAACTCTTATCCATGGCGACACCTCTCTCAAACACGTCGCCTCAGCGACAGATATGAGCAAAATCGCGAGCAATTAATATGCGCGGAGGCCGTCATCGTGAGAAGCGCACAGATGCCGATGGCTTGCACTCGCCAAGCGATCTTGAGTGGGTGAAGGCATAGCCACCAGAATACGTTCTAGGTGGCTACGGTCCAGGACACTTCGGCGCGGGCCCACTTGGCCACGAGTGACTTAGGCGCGAACCACCATGACGCAGGATATCTCGTCGCATGGACACTTAGCTGTAAGAACAGGCGGACGCAAACATTTGACGATCAGATAATGAACTTATGACATAGCCCTCTTGTGATAACATATCCTTCTATTTAACAGGCACAGCTGACGCAAATGCTACCATTGGGTATCCTTCCTGTCCAGTGTTGCTCCATGTATCAGTAATGGGACGGAGAACGAACCTCATTAAAAATATCCGTCGTAGTTATTTTGCTCAACATCCTCGGAGTTAATATTAACTGTCATGATTCTAAGTTATTTTTTTAAATATTCATACTGATCTTTCTCACTGGTTTTCGGTCTGCTAGTCATATAGCTCAGTCGTCAGATGTTTTAACTGCAGACAAATTCCAAATGCGCAATAATTATACAAGAGAGTAGATAAGGAACTCAGGAAGAACTCTGACAAAGTTAGTCATGATACGATCATGGACGGTACAATAAAGGGCCCTTACCGGACACTTGGAGAGGCTTAAGTAAACATTTCCGACATAACGCAGTGCCGTAAGGTTAACCGTTCACCATAAAATTACGATAGTAAAAACCTCTTCCGAGGAAAAATTTAGTTTCGTGGGAAACTAGAATATTTAAATGTTTACCCCTGTATACCTGTTGCATAAGCCATCAACGTTAAGTTTAACGTCAAAAACGCACTCTACAGGATAATGATGGAACTTTTTATTGCACTTTTTGAAGTTAGGACTTCTTGATTTTTAAAAGGGACAGTGTAGGTAAGAATATGTGGAATTTTACATGAGTCACCCGTGCGCTCGTGTTGATATTACGGTGAAAAATAGATTTTAAATATTCCAAGAGATTTTTCCTCATTTACCACCGTATGAATCCAGATATCCATTATCTCCCCTTTTCTCTCATATGAAATTCCAGGGATTTGAACATTTTGGTTGTCAGCATTTTTTTCAAATGAGGCATTTCTGTTTTCAAAGAGAAATAAATGTTTCTAAAATACATGGAAAAACTTGAAATAAATTTTGAAAAACTGAAACACTACTTTGTAGGCAATTTTATATTCCTGATGGCTCATGTTTCTTCGATATCCATTTTAATAAACTGTAAAAGCGTCATATTAGGCTATATTTTTATATTCAAGTTTTTTTCCTTTTATACGTACTTGCACTCAGGGCTTGTCGCACAGGAAAATTATCGATTCCAAAGTATACATTATCGATTGTTATTTCTGAAAGATCGACTCAGATCAAAAACATATACACTATATACATTTTTTCCCAAATTTTTCGAAATAATATAATTTTTCAAAGGCCCCAGGCCCATTAACTTTGAAAAATAGCATCCTTAATGGAGGCGGACAAAACGAAAATGTGTTTACGAAACAAGCTACTGAGGATGCTAACCGTCTATCCTTTAAAACTGAAATTGAACAACGAAACACAACGGTAATTATGGATTGACAACATTGAATCCATCGTTAAAATAACAGCGTTAACTCTAAATGAGCGAATGATTCATTAAAAATTGAAAAATGAGTCAAACAGGCGAACCACATCATTGACCTTAATACATATTCGATATTTCAGAGTATATACCAACGAGAGGAAACCTTAACTCAGTTAATTTCCATTGGTTAAAGAATGTCTCGGAACTGATTAAGTTTATGAAATCTTTTTGGGGTAATATTTTGAGCGCAATGTACTTATGTACATCTTTTTGCTTCCGAAACACATTTTCTGCGTAAACCAATTAAGTGTCCTTTGAAGCTTCTTAAATGGGTCGCCCCATAATCGATCGATTGTTAACTTTTCAGGAGTTCGTCCCGCAGGTCTTCATGGACCATTCCCTGTCAATCATAAATGATTTATAATTTCTCTGGGGTTTTGGCGAAAGTAATACTTAAGCCACTAGACTAGTATAGACCGGGCGATAGTTGTATCTTTGACTCCAATGTATTACGCTCCCTCGGGGAACGTCATAGTACTTAGTATTTTAATAAATGAAAAACATCCGAAATATGCTTAGTCATATCCTACGGATTTTCATTGATGAAGCAGTAGTTTTCAGGGTAATTTTAGTTATCATATCTAATTTTAGTCCCCCAAGCACCTTGTAGCTCTCGATGAGTGTTGCTAGTTCCGGCAATCGGCATTTAAGTCGGAAAAATCCTCAAGAAAGCTACTACTCCCAATCCCGAGAGCCATACGCTTTCAAACTTGTTCCTTTAAAACACTCTTTAAAATGAAAGCTAGTGGTAGAAATAAAAGTAGAAGAGGTAACAAAACCATAGTCTCAAAAAATGATTAATCAGGATAGGCTCGCAGACTATCAGGCGTTAGTTATTCAAACATCCAAGTGACCGCAGGCATCGGTAAATTCATTTTAAAATATGACAAGGCATGCAATACGCTACGAAGGTAAAAAATAATGAGATTATCTAGGACAAAGAAAACGAGGTTGATCGTAAAAGTAGAAAGGCAAAAACTGGGGCAATTAAATGACTTGGGTAGTACACTGGAAAAAAACAGGGCATAGCGGCAAAAACACGAGGAGGAAAGCGTAAACAGGGAAGGCGTTCACAATAATGACGGAGACTTTTTGTAAGCCAAGAAAAGACTGTCCAACGTATGGAGTGTACATTGTATAGTGCAGAATAGTTTATAGAGTAAAAAGAGAACGAGAGAAGGCTACAGGCCTTTGAGATGTGAGTGCAGAGGAGAAATGAGGATGTGTCTAGGACAGAAGAGATGAAAGTCAAGGAAGTACTTCGTATGATGGGTAAGGAGAGGAAACTTCAGGAGACGATTAGGAGGAGGCAGAGAAGGTGTTTGGAATGGATGATGAGGGGCTAGGGGATGCAGCAGACCACGTAATGTAGGGGAGGGTATTGGAAGAGGAAGAAAAAGAATAGGCTTTGAGATAGAAGATGGATGAAGACAGTTGGCACCCAAATGAAGACTGCCCAATGCCCAAATGAAGACTGATATAGTGTATGAAGACAAGGGGTTTAAGTTGAGCAGGAAGAGTATTGGTACTTCTTCTTCCATTAAATACATCATTATCCAATACATCACCATAATAATAGTAGTAAATTTTCCATCTATCTCGACGTAAGATTCCCTTCAATTTAATAACCTTGTTATATCTTTAACAGCATACGCAAGACAAATAGAGAATTGTCAGTGACATGTTATCATAATAGTCATGGCTTACCCTATACCATTAAATAGAAACAGGAGGGACTCAAACCTACAAAGACTTGTAAAATTATTACAAACTATTATTTTCTTGATATCGGAAGCTCCGTTCAAAGGTTCCACACTTAAAGAGTTATTTCAATAGCTTCCATCACCTGCATTCATCCTCTTTAATGCATTAAATCATTAAAATATTTGGTTGAGCACTTTACTATACTACTTAGCATACATACTGTGTGTTTCAGAGGTAATATGCGTAACTTCTAGAGGAGGCAGGGGAGGTGACTTTGTTGAGACATTTTTGTCCGATGAACATGGGGATGCAACTCCACAGTTACGGAGCAATGGCAATGTTGACATTTTATTGAGCCCACGATGCAGTTATGAAAAAGTCAAAAAGCATCGGCGTACGCTAAGAGAAGAAGTAAAACCAGTTTTGGTCATTTTCAAGACATTTTCTTCCTTTCGCAGCCGAATTACGTGGCAATCGCTTCTAATTTTCAAGATCGTATTTGATATTTTCAAACTTTCCGCATTAGAAAAATTACCTACTTTATTGAATTACTCCTTCATCGTGAGAGTTACGAAAAACTTCGTAAAATTAATTGAGAGAGAAGAAACGCTATACATATTTACTGGGACGTTTCTTCTCCCTTCAATGAAAAACCAATTTCTACAAAGTGAAGCTTAAAACCTCGAAAATTTCAGGTGTTAAAAGTTGAAACATTTATTCGCTTTCTATGAAGGGTGGAAGTTTTGTAAGGAGAGAGCGCGTCGAAGTGGGTAATAACAGGGAGAACAGTAAAGGAAGTGTGGGAAGGAAAGAAGAGGATAGGAATTCTGGACAAAATTCGAAGAGGGATTCGATGGAAGCAATTTAAGATTCATTTACCGATAAAGACCTATCACCAAAACTATCGAAGCATAAAAATTTCTTTTTAAATGCGTCAAAAAGAAAAATCAACCACTGAAACCCGGATGGAGGCTAAAGACAACAATAAATCAAGCAATAACAAAGTCCTTAAGATAGGATTATCCCCAAGGACTGTCTGTCGATCACATGCGTTGAGATTTAATGTTTAAGGTGTTGATTGAACCAAATACCCATTCAAACCTAACTAAATGCATTGCATAATGCTTGAGTATACCATTAATGCAATGACAAATTGAAACTCGAGGCAAATATTCAGACTCGTAAAAAACGTTAATGAAAGTTATCCCAGAAAACAATTTAAAAAATAAGACAAGCATAAGATGCCTAAAATTATCTTTTCCAAGTAAACATAACAATTTTTAAGCGGTCAAGAACCATTAGCTTGTAATAAATCTGCAAAAAAATTCGCACCAACTGGTAGCTAGAAAAATTAACAAAATGTTATGCAGTCGACAATCGCCAAAAAGTATTTCTAAGGTTTCGGTGAAGGCTTCCGCAGAGTCATGCGGAATTTCGGAAAATATTGCCCTCAAAAGAACGCCCGGAAAGCCATCCTCTTTATTTTTAAGTATTCTTTTTTGAAGCCTTATCAAAAAATTTTTCATTTATTGTAACTTCCATGCTCAAAAGATATACGGGATAATTTTGCTGGACAAATAATTCCAGGATTTAAATGAAATCCTTTTTTTCTGGGCCAAATGAATAATTCTTCTTTCAATCTGGAGTTTCGGATTAAGTGAAGGCTCAGGATTTCGTAACCTACGTTCACAATGGACTTATTCCTTCACTTCAGGGCGGCGGTGGAAGTTATTTTTTTCTTAAAATACCAAACATCATTGCAAAGGGTGAGTCATTGCACAGGCTGCACTATAATCAATGAAATATCAATGATTCACATTTTTCGAAGCCTTGATAATACTTGTACATTTCAGTGAAACGTTGGCAACGAAATCCTTAGCCTTCCCTTGTGACTACAACTCCAGGTTTAAAGAAGAAAAATTAAATCCTTTCTCTAAGAACAAAACGGTTTTCTAATGTAAATATATAACTGATCCTATTCCTAGTTTACCTTTCAGAGATAACTCTCAAGTCGTGCGATCTGCGGAGCTCCCGCAACGAAAGAGAATGTTGCGGCTCTTCTCTGCAAAAAAGAATGATTAAATTGTGATTTTTGCATTTTCCAGATATGCACAGTTTTTATTATTTATGAATACTGCTGCAGCTAAATGTTATCATCAGTGACAATACACACTTCAACTTTTATAACGCGCACAGTCAGATTAATACTTTCTTCCCGGATACTTAAATGTTAACCATATCCTTGGAACCAAGAGTTTCCGTTATTGCCTTTCCGGCGACATCCAATCACAATGCCTAAGCACTTCCAAAATATTCGGTTAAGTCTGATAACTCAAACCAACCCAATGGTCAAACAAATTTATCTGGGACTTTGATTACCCCATCCTCTTCAAGAACTTCCTTCGCCGGCGATAAGCGGCCGCCATCGCTGTGCATTTACATTTCGGAAGCTGAGATCACAGAGTTTGCGGTTTACAAAGAAATAAAATCGATGGGAAGATACTCGTGAGTCTGCCGTAGGCATGGCAATGTGACTGGCACCACTAATGACCGATTATGGCTGGACTTCATGCTTCCCAGGCAGGTGCCCACCTCTAATTGGAAGTCAAGGGAAAACACCCTTGAGGCGTTCAGAAGCATTTTGGATGCTGTCACTCCTCTGCGATCAAGAAAGGAGACCAATTCAAGAGAAGGAACTTCCACTGAAACGCAGGTGAAGCCATTTGAATGGCTTGGGGTAGTAATCAAGATAAGCATTATCTAGTTAAATATTTAATGCATATTCTGAGGATATTAACGGCATATTTTAAGAGATGAATTTAAACGAAAAGTTGAATGATTTCAGTATCACTGACCGTCTATTAATGCACTTCTAAAGAAGAGCCATTCGTTCGTTTTTACAGGTAGCGGAATATCTGAAGAGACTGGTTTGTTTGTCATCAACTGAATCCCATGGGCAAAGGCCTACCTTGATGGAAACACCGGTCCCCGATAAGTCGCAGAAGTTAGGCATCGTAGGGCTCTGCTCGGATTTGGAGAGTGCAATCTCCCGATTATTCAGTGCTGTTGCCCCTGTGCGCGCGTGACAGACAGGGACACTTCCTCGTTTGTCTTCCTTTCCGTCCACCCCAAGTTCCTCCTCAACACTTATATCTCGGACGCCTGCATTCTATTCGCCTCCTCATTTCTCAGAGTCCAAGCTTCTGGCACTTATTACACCACACTCCCAACTCTTCCTCAGCCTGTTCTTTACATCCTTACTCAAAGTCCCAATCATCCGCCCCCTGCTATCGCTGAAGGCATCTTTCGCTAGCGTAATTATCCTCATCATGTCCTCCCCACAACGCCGATTTATTTCTAAAGTGGCCCCCAAGCAATTCAATTACTCTGCGTGCTCCACCTTGTGCCCTCCAACTATCATGACCAACCTCGGTCTCTTCGTCCAAGAAAATCTTATTGCTTTTGTTTTCTTAAGGTTTATCTTCATTTTGCATTCCCCACACTGATTTCCTAATGCATCAACCAAAGTTTGCAATGCCTAGGATGATCGAATAAAAAACGACTGGTCCACGAAATGCATGGAGATATTTCTTGGCGATCCGGTGCAATGGAATCTACGGAATAGAATTTATCCTCTAATTGCAGTACACTTCTAACGAAATAAATCACACCAATGATATATTTATAAGGAAGGCGGGAAGGATTAAAATAAAGGAGTCAGATGAAGCCAAATACCTGGAATTCAGCATAACTTCAGACCAAACGTGTGGTGAATACATACGAAACTTTTGAGGAGCTGCATTAAAGAAATAAAGATTTATTAGCAAATAGTATAAAGTTTCTCTAATGAAAAAGTGAAAAGAGAGTTGCTACTATTCTAATTCATAAGCCACATCACGAATGTGCTGCAAACGTTTGGGAACCTGCACAGATGGATACAAGTGTACATTAAGTGTCACACCGTTGATTGAAGGACTAGTGGTGAAGCGTTAGAGACTCTGAGGTTAAACGCTTCGCTCAGATAACTTTAATGGCTCTGATAGGGTGAGTTTCGGTACGACACGGAGAATATTACTTTAACCCCGCGCTCTATCTCTAGAAGTGATGGGAGTGAATAAGCCGAACTATCAGGTACAAAAATACTTAATTTACTCGCACTGCCGGCGTTTATAACAAAAACAGCTAGACACCATCTTGGAGACACATCGTTCAAACATAGTTCACCTCTGTCCTATCCTCCTCCTTTTCCCCATCTTCCCCCCTTTCCATAGATGGTGTCCTAATACCCCCAGCCACATGCCTCTGCAGCTGCGCACAGGGTAGCATGAAGATGAAAGTAACCAACTATATCATCTGGCCTCTATGCCTCTCCTCCCATTTCCGCGGCAAAAATAATGTAAATCAAAGTTGATGATGGGCACCCTTGCCACCACTTTCCATTTCCCCTCCCCTTTCCCATTTCCATGCCCCTCCATTTCTCACGAAGACGCGTTTCGAGACAAAGTGAAGCACCTCTATGTGGGAGTAGATAGAGAATAAATTACTTTCACGGCATTATGTGTACTGTTTACCCCGAACGAGTGTATGCAATATGCCTGGCAAGTCATTAGCATGTTGGCACGATTCTCTAATTATTTGTGCGAAAAAGAGGTGTCTCTAATAAGGATAAATGGTGCCTTCTACTCGTGTTATTTCATTTGGTATCCACAAATTCTTAGTGTTATTCCTTTCTGTAATCATATACTAAGTTTATCGCAGAAATTATGACGGGACCTTCTTCGAGATTATGGGAAAAAGACCTAGAATATACTCTGCAAAACTAGACTGAGGAAAGTTTTTCATGCAGAGAAATCAAACTGATCAGCGAACACAGGGCATGAAAAAAGCTTCAAAGACCTTAGAAAAGAACCAATATTCTTGCTGTCTTCCTTCATAGTACCCTCTTCCCCAATCCTACATAAAGTTGTACGAGCTTCATTTTAATTTGAATGGAAGAAGATTTACATAATTAAGGCATCTCTTAAAACTTATAAATTCCACAGTATACTCGCCCAGTTACACCTATTTCACTAAGTTCAAACGAATCTGAGGGGTACACTCTCCCCAGGATTCACAGAGAATAATTTAACACATTATGAACCCACGTACGAAAGGAATACCTATTAATTTCAGTTTTTCATCTATTTTTAATGCAAAATATTACTTGCATTCGGCATTTTCTAAGTGGTTGAATTTCAGAGACTTTGAATTTTTTAATATGAACGTTTCAATCTAACTTTTTCCTATTTCTATGTTCAGTGCCACTGGATGAGATTGGAGGAGCATCAAATAAAAGGATGTGGACAATTGAGACTGATGAGGATTGTATGATTGTCATTCATTTCAATGTTTTCAAAGTATGCAGATCAATCTTATAGATTCCACTTATCACAAGTGAGAGAAACACTGTGCTTTCATTTTCATCATCATAAAGTTGTGTGAAAAGATATGCCAACAATGGCATATTCGATACGTTTTTATCGAAAAAAAATCATAAAATCTCAGTGCAATGTTTATGCTGAGGAAATTTGGAATACAATTGACATAAAATTGGCATTTGAAGTAGTAATGGTGATGAAGTTACTAATTATAAACAGCGCTTACGTAGTATCAAAGAATTTCAAGGAACTGTATCTGTTGAACATTATATTCAGAACGGGATCCTTATGGCCGCAGCCATTCGAACTAGTTTCAAGTTCGGGTAAGAGAAAGAATAAACAGGGCAATGTCTTCAGGGTTGTTTAAACTATCTTCGAATCCACTTTCAAGGGACAAAATTTGACCCGATTCTACGCCTTCGGGACAGCCAGACTGAATGAAAATAGCCACATGGAAGCGCACTTCGAATAACATAACTGTCAAGCTACTCTTAAACATTAGTCAATCCCAAGGCCGCGGAGGACATGTTCACCCCCACTTTCTTAAATAAGATGGTTTCATTTATACATACACCGAGCTCCAACGAATAGCAGTTAAATGTCCGAAGGTAACTAATTTAACATTAAAAAATATGTATACAGCTACCAGCCCCATTTCACGGGCTTGATTGAATGTTGCCGGATAGGAAAAACTTGGACAGTGGGCACATATGGATGATTTCGACTTATTTTGGAATAACTTAGGTGACGAGGAAGGGTGAGGAACAACAGGGCTAGCGAAACTAGTGTCAAATATACTCCGGAGTAAACGCCCCAACGGAAGGAATGCCCTGAAAGAACTCCCGTCCACGCATCGGAGCCATTCGGAGTATTTTCTATCGAGCTCCGCCTCAACTTTTCAGCTCGCTGTCTTTTCAAATTAGGGACTAGCATACTTGACAACTACTGTACTAACGCAAAAGTCTTTGAGATTAAACCCATGATCCATAAGTCGCACGCGATGGTGGCGGACTTCTAATCCTCCTTGGAGAAATTAATTTGCACTTTCATGAGGCAAGGGTTTGTGAGAACCCTCAATATGAATTCTTTACATCAACGCAATGTAAAATGTTTACATGAGATCAAACGGAGAATGGTGGTTTGTTATTTACAATTAATAATGCATAATTGATGAATAACTACTCGGCCAGTGTTTTTAGGGTATTCCTTCCGCTGGGGCGTTAAATTCTGAGTAGATTTCACCCCATTTTCGTAAGCCCGGGTTATTCTCACCCTTCCTCGTCGTCTCTTGGCGAATTAAATTATTCCAGCTAAAGTCGCCTACAGCCATGTGTGCTAACTGCAACCTCGTTTTTTCCAATCCGGCCTCATTCAATCGAGCCGGTTTGGGGCTTGTGGGTGTATACATATTTTTGTAAGTAACAGTACAGATTGCCGTGCAAAGTAAATACACCCATGAACTTTAGTATCTTTGTCTAAACGATCATTGAAATGATCAACAGTAATCTTCTTTCGCATGATTAACTGATTTATACGTCATAAAAAACCCAATATGCGGCACATACTTTTTTTTGATCTATTATATTTGAGACGAGTTAAGCGTAAACCGGTCATCGGAAATTAAGACATTGGAAACAATTACGAGAATATTATTGCTTCAATCATATAAATTTTCAGCAAGTTAAGCCTGATATAAATAATATCGATTTCATCAATGAGGAAGCCTATCGACGATTTGGGGAAAGAGATAAAAATAGTGAGAAAAAGAATATATTTATTTATAAGGGACATATGTCCTTAAGATTCAGGCAAAATTGTTGATAAGCTTTGGAATATTGACGTGAGGATTCTCTGAGGCAAGGGCACAATGGACAAAAAATTAAAATAACATTATTATTCAACAAATGTGAGCATTGCTCTTTACAATATCTTGAAAAATAAACTAGAATATTGACGTAATATTATAAGTCATTCATGTAAATCATATTTGTCTGCTTTTATCACATAATGCATAACCCAAGTACATTGAAGAGACCAATCACTGCAAAAAAAACATCACTAATAACCTAGAGTCATACACATATATACGATGAAACCTCTTTGGAGGGGGAGACGAGACGTACTGATTGGAAAGTTTTTTCTAGAAAAACAGCCACTTGAAAACAGTAATCAACGAAGAAACCAACGGGAAGAACTAAAGAGGAGCAGCAAGGAAGAAATACACCCAGCAAATTATGAAGGATGAAAAATGAAGACTTGGGTAGGAATGAAACGGTCGGATGAGAGAGTGAAGTGAGGTGGAACAAACCAATCCTCCAGTTGATGACTGGAGATGATGTGGCAGCTAAGAATGCAAACACGTTAGAGGCGTCTTCGCATCTATTTAGCGGGAGGTTGGGGGGGGGGGGGGTGAGGGGGTTGCCGATCTAATTCGACAGGGATTTTAACGACTGTGTAGCTAGTATAATTCCCGATATTCTCTTTTAACTGAAATGGCAAAACCCATAACCCAAAATTTGAGAGAGAGAGACATATGAAAAGTGAATCACCACGATATTATTCTCATCATCATATACATTTAAATCTATTGCAAGTAATTCTGGATTCCCGGAGTCATGCCTCAGGGCGGTACATGTCAAGAGATTTCAACGGTAGTATTCATCTCCTCCCCAATAAAGATGGTCCTTAGTTAATCACACTGAGAGAAGGCAATTCATAGGCAATGGTAAGTCTGGAAGGGCCCAGGGGCATATCGTTTAAAATAGAGAGATTCCACAATAAGGTGCCATTTATAAACTACATAGAGACTAAGAAAAATGTGCCTGCTACGTCACATTCGCGGTCCAACATGAGCCTTTCAGGTTCGAATATAGCAGAAATCAGAGGGTCTACTCATATTAATCAATGACTCTAATTTGAAAATATGTAGGCATAAATGGGATGGTCACTATATCATCAAGTGTCATTTAAAAATTCGAATTGGAAAAGTGTTTCAAATTTTGATAAAATTAATGTACATAGCAATTCACTTTTACCAGTTCATAATAGTTAATAGCGAATCACTGAAGTCGGAAATTTGAAAAAATAAAAATCAGGGCCAACAAAGAGCAAAACAGCAAACTTACCGGAAGCATTACTGCGATTAGAACCAATGAAGAGACACGGGAGCAACCTTTGATCATGACAAGTTCGAGGGCAATGATATGATTTTTATCTCCGGGGAACAACCCCAGAGGATGACGAGTGGAGTGGACTAAAATCAGTTCCGGATTCCGCGAATTCATTATTATCGTAAACCGAGGCTGTTATGTGTCAGCGGATACAACTTTGCGACACATATGCCCCACGATACTATTATAGATTTCCCCGGTTTTCGAAATCGCTCGACGAAGAAAATATTTCGGCAGTGTGTTGCCAGAAGCGTCCACCATTTATTGTTGGCTCTTGAAAACACATGCACAAAGGCGGAAACAGCTCTTTGAAGCCATTTTAGGTCATGCGCTCTGAGTGATTTTCAGTAAAGTGTTGAAACTTTGCGCAGAAAAACGAAATATAGAGCAGCTTTGAATTTCAAGGTGAATTGATTTGAATACATAATTTACTAGAGCAATTAAATGAAAGTAGTTTTTGGGTAGGGAATTATTTGGAAGCATCTTTAAATGAAATATGTGTAATATGCAGAAGTACAGTTCCAAACGGGGACAATAAAAGTCCCTGTCACAAAGCCACCCCACGATATCTCATCACCCTCTTAGTTTATTTTAGGGTTCAGAATGCTTAGAATAAATAGAAGGAAGATTGAATCACCTCCATCTTGCAATTATAAAAACTACCTAGCATAATAAGGGCCAAAAAGAAATCTCATCGAAAGACCTGAACATTTCATTCATAACGGCCCCGGTGGCGGCAGGGTAAAGTCCCCGCCTGCTAACCCGAGGGTCGCGGGTTCGAGTCCCGCCTGGGTAGAAAGTTATCTGCCCAGGACATGGGTGTTTGTGAAATGAGTTACATGGAAGAGAGGACTGTATAGGCCTAATATCGCTCAAATAAATAAAGACGACATTATTATTATTATTATTATTACGTGAAATTGATGCAGAGTCCGTTGTGCGAGAAGAATCTGATAACAATTGGTATAAAACGGACCTAAAATCAAAAGTCAACGTCATTCTTGCAATCACGGAGGAAAATAAAAATTAGAAGGTAAATATTATCCAGGAATAAGCATAGAAACTGGTATCGTGCTTCAATGAATATTGAAAAATATCACCCACTAACCGAGAAAATGTACACAAATATAAAGAAAAACTGTCTCATAATATATATATTCCAATATATATAGGAACACATAATATATATATTATGTGTTCCTATCCACTTTCTTTCTACCTTTCTGTATAAATATTTATATGTGTATATATATATATATATATATATATATATATATATATATATATATATATATATATATATATGTATATATATCCCAAAAGGTTTACAGTATCCCTAAAGACTGATTAGTTTACAGTATTTGGGATGCATCACCTAAGAGTAGTAATACCAGCAGAAAAGTCATTTTTTCAATGATCTAGACTTTACTTCTAATATCTTTCATCTACATCTACATACTACCCCGCAAGCCGCCTCAAAAGGCGTGTTCTTATATGGGTCCCCCACGATAGGTTCGAAGTTATCGTAACTCCCAGGTATTTCACTTCATCTGTCGCATTTATGCTAACGCCATCCACAACATATACATGGGGATAGTTGGACGACCTACGCAAGAAATGCACCGCCGTGCATTTGCTCAGATTAAGTTCTAGTCCCCACTCTTTGCTCCACGCATGGACGTTGTTTAAGTCCGATGACAGAATTTCAAAGTCAGAGTGATCACTAGTTTCGCGGTATATGAAGCGTCGTCGGCAAATAAACGTATTTTACTGCTAATTCGGGAGCAGAGGTCGTTTATATATATAATAAATAAACGTGGGCCAATAACGCTTCTTGCGGGACACCTGATGTCACTTTAACTATATCAGAGCTAATTTCGTCAAGAACTACTTTTTGCTTACGATCACTCAGAAAGTCACGTACCCAGTTTACTACTTGTTCGTTTAACCCGCATGACTGTAATTTGTATAATAGTTTTCTGTGTGGTACCGTGTTGAAAGCTTTCTTAAAGTCTAGAAATAGTGCGTCAACTTGTCTTTTCACCAGATTTGAGAACGTCGTGAAGAAAGAGCGCGAGCTGTGTTTCGCATGATCTACCTTTCCGGAATCCGTGCTGATAATTATGCAGGAGGTTTCGACTGTCCAGAAAAGTCATGATATTGCTAACAACGATATGGTCGAGAATCTTGCCTGTAATCGATGTCAATGATATTGGTCGATAGTTCCCTGGGTCATGTCTGTTTCACTTTTTAAATATCGGTGTAACGTTTGCAGTTTTCCAGTCCATTGGTATCTTTCCTTCAGACAATGACTTATTGAATATTATCTCTAAGAACGGTGCGATCTGTGGTGCTAACTCCTTGAGGACGCGCGCGGGTATTCCCTCCGGACCCGGAGATTTATTACTTTTTACCGATTGTAGCTGTTTAGTTATCCCATCCCGTTGAATCGTGATTTCTTTCATCGGTTCCTCAATGAATGGAATGTCTAAGTTACACGCAGTGTCGTCTGTAGTGTAAACACTTTCAAAGTGGGAGTTTAACACATTAGCTTTGTCAATATTTTCGGTGACAAGTTTACCATCTTTATCAAATAACGAATCTACGGTAGAAGATTTTCCCTGAAGTTCTCTCGCATATGACCAAAAAGATTTTGGATTTTCTTGGAGTAATTTACTAAGTATTTTTTTCTTGAAATTTCGCAGTGCAGCACGCAATGTTTTCTTAGTTTTTGAGCGTTGCGCAAGGTAACTCTCTTTTGCTTCAAGTTCCTTCGATTTTTCATCAAACGTAATGCTTTTTTTGAACAAGTTATACAGTTTTCTCTGTTTCCTAAGGTCCCTCCTAACATCGTAATTGTACCAGCGAGGTTCTTTACTATCACTTTACTATATCTTTGTCCTTCTGAATTAAAGCAGACGAGGAAGCTCCCACCTCGGGACTTTAAATTAAGAAAAAAAGTGGCACCGCCCTCATTTAAGAGCGCTTTCTAGGGATATAGAGAAACTGGCCCCAAACTGCTCGCGCCAAAATTTGCATGCCAACCGAAGTTTCAAAGGCAAGAATTGCAAGAAGTAACAAACTTCACGCATGAGCAACACGAGAGCACGACGTGGGCAGGCAATAAAAAGCAGCCGACTGCACCGCACCCGAGGTCCCACCTGAGAGATTCAAATAGCTGAGTACGATCTCGGTCGGACCCTGGCTCAATCAGGAAGTATCATCCCTCATCTTGAGGAATCGCAAGTACAATAATAAGAATTCAAAATCAAAAGTCGAGTAGAGCAAAACAACGAAAAACAGGATTTATTATGACGATAGAATCTTAGAGCAAATTCTTATTAAAGTCGATCTGTAATACTGATCCGTTAATTCATCGTGCACTACTTGACCACGTCATCACGGTAAGCGCCCATAAATCGTAGTTTAAAATCAGGCATTTAATACGAATATCTTTCCTGTTACATCAACCATATCCACTAAATTATCTCGGCCAAAAATTTCTAGCTACCACACGCTTAAATTCTTCCAACGAATATTTCCCCACAACACTCTGAAAGGCATATAATAACCGTAGAAAATATCATTTCAGCTTAGTGAAAATACGCTCCACAATTTAGTGCATGTACTACGAGCTCGTAAAATAAGGAATACTCAAGTACTGATGCCCCCAGTCACTATTCGTGGGTTCAAAGTCAGTTCGCTATCAATGCTTAGGTGATTAACCTGATCTCATTACCTTTGAAAAAATACCCTTAACTGATGCAGTCTAAAAAAGAACACAATCATATGCCTTTTAGCTGAAAATTAGACATTTTCACTGCCACGCATAATGTCACCGTTTTACGATTGCTATACTGTGTTGGAAAACTTTTATGAGAAGTTATTGAGGAATATATCTCAGAGGATAATCGCAGCAAAAGGGACTACATCCTCATCCTGTTGAACTCATTCGTTGTAGTACGACAAGGGTAACTAGGTCGAGAAAAATAAAATCTGAGAGAATACAAATGGTTCTTCATTGGCATTTCAAAATAATCGAAAACCACCAAGCTACGCCAGAAACAATTCAGTATGATCGAGCATGAGGTTATCAGGAGAACAAGAACTTTGTAGATTTTGAACCAGATTTGAGTCGCTTATCTGCATTCTTTCACTCAAACGTTTGTCTAAATCTCTTGCAATCTTACCTCTAACACAATGGACTCGATATAGAATCATCGCGCTCAAAGACATTACAAAAATACAAACTCGCATCCTAAATAATTCGTCTTCATTCCATGGGTTAACAACTAAATGGATCTAATCTACTTTTTCAGTCCTCATCTTTCATGGGATTCCTGATTTCAAAGCATTGGGACGTGTTTCGTCACAACTTCAGCTCGCTTTCTCGCCGTCCATAATGGCTTTAAACGGTTACACTTGCCGCTACTTCTGTCACGTAAGTTTCCCCACGAGGAGAAGTCTTAACTATCCCACTTAAAAGTGGGTGAACTCGGCTCTCGACGATCTTTCTCCCCGAGGCGTTAAGACATGAGGCAAGTAATCATGTGTCAAGTGCCTTCGGATGGGCAATGAGAAGACGGTGACCGGCCGCCATTTAAGAGGCCACTCCGGACAAGTCTCAAGTGAAAAACATCATTCAAGGGAGAGTAGCTTAGCCGGACGACTCCTGGTAGCGCGGAGCAGTGTATCAATGAGTACAAAAGCTCGGTCTTTCCATGGACCGTAGAACCCTCTGTCTCAAATCCACCTCTTCTTACTCCTCCGCAATGTCATGCAATGCAGGCCCGGCGCCAAGACACCATTGTCTCCCTTGAAATTCACGGTCCTACACGTGCTCCTGCTGAGTATCAATTCCTAAACAATACGCCCCTAACTATGTCGACGTGTGACTGAACGCGGGGGAAAGCTTTGACTTTATTGGGTGAGGATGCGGGCCCTGGCCGCCCGCCGGAGGCAAGTAGGCGGCTTCTCAACTACCCCGGCCCCAACCACTCCACTCAGTGTGCCAGTTGCGAATATTTATACCCGTGGTATCCTCTATGCTTCTCGCTGTGGATATCATTTCAATTACTCCGTCCATCAGATGGAATGCTGAAACAGTGCACACCATGGCGCCTATCACTGAGACCAGATAAAAGCAGACGTCGTGTTTCTTCCCTCCCTTCCCCCATTCTTCAAACAATCCTTCATCGCCAACATGCGTACCAGCCACCTATCCCCTTAGAGGCAAACGGCCTCGGTACTCAGTCGCCTCCCCAGAACACGAACTAGCAAATAAATTCTGCATCAATCTCCTTGTTTCCACGCCACTCTCGAAGAACTTCACGTTTGGTAAAAAGACTAAGGGGGGAGGGGAAAGAGACCTCCGGTGAATGACACTCCGCACAAAATGATTTAATGCGTGGAATGAACAAAAAACAAAGGGAAGCTGCGTGCCTAATTAAAAACTGCTCGGTGCGATAAGAGAATGTGATGCAAGTGACAGAAGGGCCAGGTCGAGAGCATTTAGGGACACGGAGACTACGTTACGATTCCTCCAAATTTTCAGATCAAACGCTTTTCAACATGACAACGAGAATCTTACTCCACCCGCGCGGCATAATCCTGTAACTGACAGAAACGTCGAAATGAAAGGGACAGACACTCGAACTGATCTCGCGACGCCTCTTCTCTATGGATACGGAAAAAGTCTCGATACTTTATTCTTATCGATAAATTTCTTTCGACTTCAAGTACTTTCGTACTCGATAATTTACTCGATAGAGTGCTCGTACTATGATATCGAACCGAGTAGAGCCCCAATTCACCGAGCAAATGGAAGACGAAACCCAATCGTGTAACCGAAAGTGACGGAAAATCCATTCATGTTCAATTTTTTTTCTCTTTTGCTGCTTGCCTTCCCCTTGCCTTGTTCTAGTAATGAACACATGGTTACAAAAAACTGTTTCTTGACTTTATAGAAATCAATGTTGTAATGTTCTGTTTTTGGCTGCACCAGCCAGCTGTTTTTTTTCTTTTTTTCGTTAAGATAACTTTATATGATGGCAACTCCAACACTGATTGTTTACCACGGGGGTGCCTATATTCCACCAAATGTCAATTTATTCTCAAAGTTATTTGTTGTAAAATTTAGTGGAATAAATATTATATATCTATCTACTTCGTGGGTATGTGGCCTTAGCTTTAACGCCATGCTTTCCCCAAGTCTTCCGCGCACCTTGCATAGAAAAACGTTTTTCCAAACCATTTCCTTCACTAGGCGATTGTTCATTCCTTAATCTTCTCCGAAACACTTCACCGACGCAAATTAATACATATTTATTGATGAATTTTATTCTCAGACGCGCAATGCGTATTGTTTTTATCTACCTACGTATGATATTTCCCTTCAGTAGAGTTACGCTAAGTATTGCAATCATTGGTTTGGAGAGAAAGCTAGCTAGTCAACACATAGAGCGTTATTCACTATCAATAAGTGAACTAATTAGCCCAATATTTAAATTATTAAGAAAAATATTCCACGGAAACTATTTGTCAGGCAATAATGCAGATTTTATTCGGTAAATACTCAACATTATTATGAATTACTTTTGCGACGTTCCCCTCCGAATCCCCGACAAGCATCAGGTTTCATTGCCGTCATAGTGGCCGGGGACTCGAGGGGGGTTGGGCAGATTTCGCAGCCACGTCCGACGCTCATCGGATGAGTGGCTGCACTGCAGTCGGGTAATGCGTCTGGAGCAGACGGTCCTTCACCATCTTTGTTTCAATGCTTATGCGGCATCGACAAGTTTCATTCGATAATAATTATGAGGACATTATGGATACTTTCGTTATAGCCACATCCCTACTCTTCTCCAATTCCATCGATTCGGACGATGAAAAGCGGGAGGGGGGACATAAGGGTGAGAGAGGAGAGCGGGGGATGATAACGGGAGCGAGCCAACGAATGAATGAGTGTTGGAATTCCGCCCCCTCCTCCCTATTTCTCCTACCCACCCCCCTCGCAGTCACGAGACGCGTAGACACGGTCAATGAAGTTTGCCCCCTCACCCCCCTCGCCCGTCCCCCATCCTTCCCCCAATGACGCCACAAAAAGAGAGAGGGGAGAGGAAAGACGACCACGTGACACGGTGTTTGTACAAGTGCCCCTCCTCCAAACTTTTGACTCGTTGGAATCTTTGAAATCAGTCCGGAAATGGGTTCTCAGGGCGGATACGGTGAAGCGGGCCCCATCCATCACGGCAGACACTTTTTTCGCTTACGACAGACAGACGATTTGAAATAAAAATACCCGCGCTCAATCGCGTGTGTGATTGACCCGCGAAAGTGACCTTTGATAGGCGCCGGCGGGATAGGTCAACCATTTTGGGCGAGGACGGAAATTCTGCTCATCCGCGCTGTACATCTCGCGACTCCGGTGTACTAATCGGCTGATTTTGATGTCAAACGAATAAAATATCCTCTTTGTCCCACCAGTTAAGCCAAAAGAGAACTGACTTGTAATAGGCTGGTGACAAGTCAAAAGTGAAAGTAGTAATTTTCAATTTTGGTCCATAATCAACGAAAAGCGCGGTCGAAATATAAGAGAACGCATCTCATCGGAAAGAGTGTTAGGTTAGTCATCGCTATGTCCGAGGTTGAATAGGTCAGAGAGTAAATTTCGTGCAAGCAAAATGCGGTCAGGCCCTCGGATGCAAGATTTCGTCACGCTCCAGTTATTTATCATCTCAATAACGCCATGAACATCCAAAACTTAATTCAGAGGGAATTCTTCCGTAAAACAAAAAGAGTGATAACGGGACTGTTGAAAAAGATCGGAAGCCGCACATTTCGTTAACAACATTTCGAAGGAGCGAACAAATAATGTTAATGTCGGGACAGGGATCGGAAAGACTGAAGGATCGCTGCGGCGGTTTAGCGCCAGAATCAATCCATCAGGACAAAAATCCCTGCAAAACGTAGAGGCTGACAGGAAGAATACTTATCCAGAATTGCTCTCCGCCTAAGTTCTGATATGGGCGAAAACGTAGAACACACTGATGTGAGACGAGACTCTTCATTACATTAAAAAATAAAATAAACTTCAAACCATGGAGGCATATCTGACCTATCTCTATGCATTTATATAAATCAGGCATACGAATTTATGGGAAAATATTACTTTTTGTTCATTTTTATTCATTGATTATCAATTTATACAACTAAAAGTGAATTTTTATAGATTAATAATGTATAAACTGATTTTTTTCCTTTTCGGTTCATTTTGGATATTAACTTTTTGCAAAAATATTTTTTAAGCTATTATTCAGTTTTTTCAGACGTTTTTTCTTGATTTACCGAACCGTCGTTGACGTTGCGGATCCGTTTCAGCACGTGTCGCCAAATTTACCTTGAATATAGAAAAAGCGTCCGTTTATTGGATTAATACGTGTGGGTGCGTCTATTCAACCGTTAATTGAATTTTTTACTCACAAATAAATACCACTACTAATACACGATACACAATCTTTATAACGACATTGCTTACAGGCGACTTCGTAGACTCGTGAAGGCTGTGGGTTAAAGCCATCTTACACGGCGATTGATGCTGTGGATGATTCAAGAATTCATTCGCAAATGAATTTAAATGATGACCTGGAGGATAGATTTGTTTTACGCATTGACATCAATTCCGCTACTTTTCCGCTCCTAAAAAATGCACAGAGGTACGCCTATCGATAGTGCATACCAATTCACGGAAAGTCTCCGATTAACGCAGCTATTTCGATCATGGTGCATTGGTAACCACCATTGACGGGTGAAGTGGTTTGATTAAGTCAGTTTACGTCGTCAGACAGAGCATTTTTGCGGGGAACAAAGTTAGTAGCGTCGTAAATTTACCTTTAACCGAGGGAAGTCAAGCTGCCATTGGTGGACAGGAATGATGTAATTTTCGCGATCTCTGCCACAGTGTCCATAATTATTGTGGCCACCACAATCATGTCACAGAAAGTCAAGAGACGCAATGTCTGGACAAGACCCAGGATAGAGAGGAGGAATGGAGGTCGAAGGATGCTTAGCCTGGTTCAAGATGATGGAGGACCATGAGACTTCATTAGAATGATAGAGGAGCAATCTAATGCTTAAATCTCACCAAGGCTGATTATGAAAGATCAGACAAGATGAACAAGAATTCACAAGAGTAAGCCAAATTATTTCAGAAGTATATTAATATTAATATCTTTCGAAATAAGAAAGTAGATAACTCAAAGGTTGTATTATAGTCGATTGCTTTAATCTTTCCCAATAACTGCAGTTGTGCCTTTACACAACAATAAATAAAAAATGTGAAAGGCATAAGAGTACCTAAAAGGATACTCAACAGAATCATACGATCAAAAATATAAAATATTCCAATTTCGCTCAGATGATCATGCTCATGATTTTCCATTCGCGGGATTTTCCGTATTACACGGCGCACGAACGCATTCCACACGGTCATTCCAAAGATTATTCTCAAGCTAATTCGTCGTCTAAAACAGCCTTTATATGAGGCAAATGTTTCGATATTATTTTATCACGCGTAGAAAATATATAGATATAAATTTCATTTCAAAATATTGAGATGCTAGTTATATTCCACACGAGGCTTATGAGTTTAAGTCAAGGCGTGAGATAAATCCAAGGTGTGAGTTAAAGTCAAAGTGTAATAAGTTGTTGGCAAGTGGCTGAAAATGAGATCATGAGCTTTCACCCAAATCCACAGACATTTCGGTGAAGCTGAATAAAAGTGTGCACTTAAAATGACTTTATGGTTCAAGAAACGAGCGAAACATCACAAGATTATCAACGAGGTCTTCTTAAGAAATTAGAAGAAGCGTAAATACAGGATAGTACAATGCGACTGATAGAAATTTATTTTCAAACCGTCCATTTCTTTACATTTGATGTAGTTTTTTGTGATAAACATAAAAACGGCGATACGTAATACCAAAATATAGCACAGAAGCCATTTTTGAACTCATATTGGTATATCTGTTTCAAAAGTCATCTAAAATTACTCGTTCCAAAGTAGCCGATTCAAGGGCTTCTCCCTTAAAAGTCTCCTTTCTATCAATTTGTAAGTAAATTACTTCAATGTCTCCTCCAGGTAGTTCTCATAATCATTAGGGTTTAAATTACAGTGGTCATCTATAGATATATTATTTTGTAGCGTGTCAGTCATTCTGTATCCGTTTTGTTTCTATCTCTGTGAATTTTTCAGCCAGAAGAGTGAGGTTTGGTGCGTTGAATGTGGAATCTCTGTCTTCATGATTTGGTAATAGTTTTGGATTTTCATAGCTTGGGCGTGTGGCAGGGGGTGTTAGGTCACCAGCCGTGCAAAGGTGTAAGATATTTGGAGATGAAATGGAGACATGAATTAAAAGGAGTGTATTTAGTTAGTTTAAATAAGATCCGAAAGAGCGGCTGCTTGGGCGTGTGACAGGGAGTGTTAGGTTCCCAGCCGTGCAAAGGTGTAAGTTATTTGGAGATGAAATGGATCATTTTTTGGCTGTGGTTGCAACAACCGGATGCTGGGAAACACAGTGACAAAGGAGAAAGGCCAAAAGGGAGAGTGGAAGAGTGTAAAGGTTGAAGCAAAAGAATCCACAGTGCTCTCCTATTCAAATGGCTATAAAAACAACAAAGGAGAACAGCTGATAGCTCTGGGGCGGGTACACACCCCTGCTCACGGAGTGAGCAGACTAGCTGCCTGCTAGTATTTTTTAATTTTCGAAGGATTTCCTTGGTTATTTGGTACGGGAGGGTCGCATTTGAGTTCTTGCAGACTATTTTTCGTGTAAAGGATCCTACAAATTCATTATTTGCAAGCGGAATAATACAAAAATTATATAATCGCGAATAAAATAGTTCATTGCAAAAGATGGAGGTTGATTACTGCTGCTGCAGTTTAACGTATTACGTACGTAAAAGTATTACGTCTATATCAGGATACTAGTTTCAACGTATTACGTCAACATTAGTTGACCTGAATTATTACTCAACATTCATTTTCAACCATAAAGTTGAAAGGCATTGTTTTTCCAAGCCATCAAAATACGCGTCGCGAAATTTGAATGAAAGTTTTACATCCTGCATGAGGTGCTGCAATCATCAGAATTTATAATAATAATAATGTCGTCTTTATTTCTGAGCGATATTCGGGATTTCAAGCCCTCTCTTACATATAACTCATTACACAAACACCCATGTCCTGGGCAGATACTTTTCTACCCAGGCGTGACTCGAACCCACGACCCTCGGGTTAGCAGGCGGGGACTTTACCCCGCCGCCAGCGGGGCCGACTTGTGAGAAATTTCTTGAAAGAGGTCTGAATCTGAATCGCGTCCATTTTCACAAAATGCTCAACAATTTTAGTTCATCGATTGACAAAGAAAAAATAATAGAAAAACCAACCTTCATGATGATTCAGCCTTATTTTGTATCAAGGGCCAAAATTACATCCTAATTATCTCTTTTAATTCAAAGCGTAAAAGAAAAATGACCCGCACGCAGATTTTTCATTTCCCTCGTTATATCTCATTAAAACACGACACCGTCACTGGCCTTGAAGCAAGGACATAATATCCGGGTTTTCCATATAAAGTTCCCCAGCGACATTCAACCTCCTAGCTCAATTAAAAATGCCCAGGAAGACGCATCAATGAGTATGTTATTCAGTCATACAGCTTTATGTATATCGTGACAAGTAAATGGGCGAAAGTAGTTTGCAAGCGGGAAGGGTTGTGTTCATCATATTGCATGGTTAGTCATGAAACTTGCCGGCAAAATGCTTCTAAAGCCCATGACAATTCTTTAATGAAGTGGTTACATGAAGCAACCAAAAAAATAATTATGGAAACCTATCTTAGAATGACTGGGTCAAAAAGTTTTGTATGTATTTTTTTCATTTTATATCCATTCATACAGCAAGTATCTAATCATTAACCTTACAATTGAGGACGAGGACGAACAGTTGGCTTCAGTTCTTTCCAAAGGTCTTAATTTTTCATATACTCCGAGAACGATTCCCTATTAGGACGTAGTGGGAGGTGTGAAATATACCTACTATTCGGAAACTTCCGCATGAAGAGGCGGACATGAAAAGCTCCACGGGCCGTTTCACATCTAACATCACGGGGACCGCCAAAGACGTCTCGAGAGTGAAGAAACCGGGCGTTTACCGAATTCCATATGAATGTGGGACATGTTACATCAGTGAAACGGAAAGCACCATGGAAAACGCCAGGAAGAGCCTGAAAGGTGAAACAGGATCCTCCACCCTGATAATCCTGCGGTGGCAGGGCATATTCTTCAGAATGGTCACAGGATCGATTTCCAAAGGCCAAATTTCTTCGCCATGCTAAGTGCTACTGAGACTATGAAAAGAGTAAGTTGAAATAAAATATCGATTCGCAACATTTTATGGGCAACGGAAGAGTGCAGAGAAACCCGGCGTCGGCATTAGCCCTCTTTTAACGAAAGGCCGCACAATGTAAACCGACGAGCGAAGCACACTACTCCTGGGGCTCACAATTTATCACTCAGGCAGAGATGCAGTTTCCACAAGAAACTCTTCATCTCAGCCGGAATAGAAACCTGAGTCCTGGAGATGGGAAGCCAGTACCCTAGCCACAGTACCCACCCGATCTCTAACACTTCATGTTCGCAACATTCCGTTCCGTCCCGCACCATATCGACCTGAAGTACCATCGGTATGCACCTCACGAGAGCAGAGAAAAAGATTTCCCCAACGAACCATAAGAAATGGTATATTTTAATACTTTTATTTTACTAGAGCACGATATAAAGTTGTGAGGAAAAATTTCGGAATATCTAGCAACAATCCCAAGGTACTCTACGCAGCGACATCCTTCCACTTGATTCTACATTCGGAATATTTACTGGCTCCAAAAATTGTTAATATATTTCGCTTATAGGTTGATCCTCATCATAGACGGTCCGTCAACTCCATATTCCTTAAACCCCGAAGCCGGTATTGCTCCTATACTCACATTCCTTTTTTTATCCAATTTTTATAGAAAAAACTTAATCTATTAACTAATAGTTTCACGTTTTAATATAATCAATTCAACTAATTTAAGTTCCGAAAAGAGTTAATTTTGTATTAAATGCACCCCGCGAGATATGAAGAATGCACTAACGTTATTCGTTGAAAACTCGTAGACATTTGCTTGTTTCAATTTCACCTCATTAGTTTTATGCTCGGATATAAATACAAATTCTGTGAAGTTGCGAAGCGCCTTACTAACCCTCAGGGCTTATTAGATTTTCTATAGCATGGCGTGAGCTACAAGTCAAAACCATTGCAATCTTCATAGAGTATTTTCGTAGCGATCGCCCTGATTGCCTCTTCGAGGTTATCTGGAGAATATCCTTTACCCTCCGGCCATGGGCGTAATTTGAGCATTTTAATCTGGGGGGCGGGGGGAGTAAGATTACCTGGGGGTTCGGGAAGATAGGAAGATTTCAGAGCATTTTTAAGAACAATATGCGACCGCATTCTTATTGATATTACAATCTATTTATCCTTCAATGTTCTACTTAATCACTTTGATTTAATAACTTCATTGAGATTCATTATACAGGGTAACGAAAAATGCCCCTGGAAAAAATTGAATATCCGAGTTTGTAACATAAGGAAAATTGTTTTCCTTTCGAAATATGGGGGAGTCAAAACCATTGCACTTTGCTTTCCTCCTGTCATTCCTTGACACCCCCGACTTACTTACGCCTATGCCTCCGGTCTCCAAGTTTTCTGGGTAAGTCCTTGGCATCCAGAAAAAAATAGTAACTAGAACGAAAAAAACGTGAGATAAAACTAAAACTTCGATATACCTTAGATCATCCGTCTAGCATTTCTTATTACACGTTTTAGAGAATAAGAAAACAGTAAAACATGTTTTCAAATAAAATATAACGTTATCCCAACGGATTACTACCCTCAAATAGTTCCTTGAGCGAGGAAAAATATTAACTCAACCAATAATATCAACCAGGATGGCACAACGACTGAGGTAAGGCGATGTTGTAGAGATATCGTGATAACACTCGAGGACAAAGATAATGTAACCAACTGAACACGAAACTCGGAATCGTGGTTAAATCACTACCAGGTTTTTCCAACTAGTGTCCATTACATGATCCAACCGCCGCGCTGTCGTCAACCAAGCTCTTTCGCTAGTCCGCCAATTCCAACCAGATGCGAAAAACGCGTGTACGTATCATCTTCATCCGGATAACTGATTTCACTCCGGTTTACGGTCATAGTATTAGGAGATTTCGGCTTTTCTCCGGAATGAATGCCACTATAGTATTACCAATTCTCTATACTTCGAAGAGGTCAAATGGTACAGTGCATGTGACCTACCAAGATTGTTTTATGAAGTAAACGAAAGTAAAGTAAAAATCAACCCTTGCCTTTAAAGCTATCTTCGGTTACCATTTACAGCTAAAACATAGCTGGTCATTGAAGGCTACGGAATATGGAAGCGTGAAAGAAGGTGCATTGACCAACAGATGTGAAGTAATTATAGTTTCTCTTATTTTTTGCTTCCCTTCCCAGTTAAACCTCACAACGTAATTTAAAACCTTGGCTACGGAAAACAGCTTATTTCAGGAGAAATCGAGAATATTTTATCAATTAAGTCATATCCTCAAGATTAATTATTTTATCTCTATCGTCTCAGGCTTAACTATGTGGAAGTTCATTTTATCGTAAATGAAAAATGAAAAACTTTGTAATATTCCACCAATTGATTTTACGGTGCAACTAGTTTCGTCGCAGCGGCGACATCTTCGGGTACCCGAACACGGCGACATCTTCAGGGACCCAAGGTACCTGAAGATGTCGCCGCTGCGACGAAACTAGTTGCATCGTACAATCAATTGGGGAATATTACAAAGTTTTTCATTTACGATATTAATTATTTTATCCTTACGTTTCAGGACTTAAAACTAAGCAATTAAGCTGAAGCTATTTTGGGCCTAGCACAGAAATCAGCGTCGACTAACAAGCATATTATGGCTCACATAGTTTAACTAAGCTTAAATTTAACCGAGCAATCGAGGTCATTAAACACTACGACAGAGCTAATGAGCTTCTACGGCACCAGATATAGGAATATCATTCAAGGAATAAGTACATAAATAGGAAAATCGCCAATGTTTTTCAAACGCTTTCTAGGCACTTATTTCAATACGGCTAGTTGGAGGCATCATGGACCGTTTACATTTATAAAATCCAATTTACATGGGAATAGAGGGGCTTCTAATGATAGCAAAAATGGGAGAAACGATTTACTTGTTTTTTGTTTAATTTTGCCACAGCAACACTCATATATGGAAAAATTCCGAAACTTCTATTTTAGACCCAAATATAATATAAAAAGGAAAAAAGTAACACACCCTGACTCAAACTCATAAGCCTCCTACTCAATCTGCACAGCAGCAACGTTACTATCGTCAACAACGTTGCACTTTAGCAAGGATGATTACATCAATTACACCTTCTAAACAAAAGAGGTGGTCTTCAGATATTAGGCTATTTGTAGTGAAATAACCTACACAAAACATATTGAAGGGAAAGCAATACGATTAAGATTGCATGCCAGCATGATTGCATTTTGTCCGTCGAATTTGACGCGGGTTTCTGGAATTGCTAGCTTTCTATAAGAGTCCTTGATTGAAGTCATAATTATCGATTATTCCGGGTGGTATTTTCAAGATACAATCCAATTCATGGCGAAATAAATAGGCATAGTATTCACAACCACCGCAAAGGATACATCACCCTTTAACACGGACGTACAAGAATGTAGGACAAGTATGTCCTGTATTCTTGTCGTGAGTTCGAAACCTTATAAAGGTTTCGAACTAACGACACAAACTAAAGGAAAACTCCAAGAGTTTTCCAACAGACGCGCAAAGACTCGGATGGTCAAGGCCAGTTTATTTCAGCTTTCTGTATTAATATTCATTAGACATGTACCTAGATATTGCAACAATGGCGCAGGCTAGAAAATAGGAAGTAATGAATGTTGGTGAGGCCCGGTGTGCAGTCAAAACTTTGAATATGACACAAAAGCCTCTTCAGTACAACTCGAGGACAAACAGATGGTAATCATTATCGCAGTGGACCAGGGATGCAACGCACTATACAAGGTAGGAGGGACGTCAAACTGAAGAAATGTTTGGCATGAAACGGTTAGCTGAGTGGAGAGATCTGCAGCGAGCCCATCTTCGCGCTGACGGCCGCTAATAACGAGTATCCGAGGCGAGGGATTGAAATTGGACGGCGGCGCCGTTTCCCCAGCCGATCTGTCGCGTGATTCCACGTGACATCCCTCCGCTTCTGCTCGCCCCCTCCTCCCTCGGACAACAAACCTCACCCACGGCAAGGAGGGTGTCGCGGAGAAAAGATGCGATCTCCCGCTATGGCATGCGGCTCAGAGGGACGCACACCACGAAGCTCCCGCAGCAATCACGAGCGGTCACTTAACGGCAATTATCCGGCGCGCTCCAAGACGATGGCCCCCTAATTAGTGTGCAAGGGCGCTGGAGGACGCACGCGGGTGGGTGGGGGGAAGGGCCGGTCGAAGGCTGCCGCCCTAACCGTGTGCAACCTTTTCTCGGCACGCCCCGGCTATGAGAGGAGATTTCGCACGCGGTGGTGCACGTCACGCGGGGAATCACGAGAGTGTTGCCATTCTCCCGAGCACCGCACACGAAGTGGCGGTGCTCGGGAGAATGACGCGCCTTTGAGACTGAGAAAGTATTAAGATAGTTAGTGCAAAATATCACTTCAGTTCACATTCAATGAAATTGGCCTCATTGTGACGAAAAAAGATATCATCTTCGTAATTCTACCAAAATTTCACTCACCTACAGCACTAACTTTCGAGAAATTGTCCATGATAAAAACCCGTTTTCCATTAGATGATAGCACGGCTGTGCGAGACTCTCCAAATTTTGAGGACTTCCAGATGCATGAATCTTTACACACATTTTAGGAGTGTAGTTCGCGAAATTGAAAAAAACATCATTATTAAAAGTAAATGAATTACTTGCCGTAATGTTTTTCACAATACCGCAAAAAAACTTCCGTAGCGAAGGCGTTTTCGGCGTGTGGCGCGAAATAAATGGCTCAAGTTATAAGCAAATATTTGGGTAACTACCTTGACTTTCTGTTGTATAAAACAAAGGTTTGTCGTCATTTACAATATATTTTTACCTCGTGCTTTTTACACCTGTTTAAATTTGAATATAAAGTACGAATGTGGTCTTCATTTTGACTAGAGGAAGGTCTTGCTCAAATCACCTTTAGGAGAGAGAAAGGGCAGAGGAGGCGAGCACCGGGCAAGTACGCGATACATTGCATAAGTGGAGCGGCGCACAATGTCTGAGCAGAGGAAAGAGGCAGCATACATAGGCACAGGCGCGCCTCTTAACCGAGACAGATGTCGTGTGTGTTATGAACTCAGTTCCCTACGTCCTCGGTCAGTCCTCTGGTAAGAGCTCTGGCAAACGAGCAGCCATTTACGATCATCTTTCCGCGCATGATAAGAGCCACGAAGACCACATGCGGACCAAGCTAAGGATGAAACGGGGAAGATGACAACTGAAGACCTCCTCAGCCGCCTCTCTGTTCTACGACCTCCCGGCTTTCATTCCGCTGTATGGCCACTAGGTATCTCGGAGGTAGCACCGCGCTGATCGGCGATTACTGCTCCTAAATAGAGACACGGGTGGTTAGCACTCAACGCCGCATAAGCATTATCCGAAACTCCGGGCCAGCTCTCTGAACAAGTTCAGCTTCTACCCTAGTACAGCACGATTGGAGTTACTAATAAGTCCGAAAGAATTGGGAGTTACTAAAAGGCATCGGAGAGTAGGAGAAACTCGGAGAGAACGTAGGCGACAACACAACAGCCAATAGAGACTAGGGATTATCGGTCTAGCATCACCTGCAATTCGTGTTAATCTATAGAATAAGTGAGAGAGGGGGGGTGGATAAACAGTTGAATTCGATAAGGACGCTTTCCATAAACGCGAGTAATAAGCAGTTGGTAGAACTTTGTCTCAAATTATGATAACATCCCCTTATATGCTGTTACGATGCACCACTTGAATCAATAAAATAACTGTTAAATTGCATCCATAAAGCTAACAAATGCATGATAATCGCAAAGTTTTACTTGAAAGCTTATTTCATGGTGAAAATGTTCGAGCACGACCTACAAGGTCTATATTGAACATAGATGTTTGTTTACCCATGAGTGGATCTCGCTGAGAACAGACGTTATCATTTATGAATATTGATGATTGTATATACAGCTTGCCCGTAATAATTGAACACTTTAAATATGCCGTTGGTACAAAGCGGACATATTATGTACATGAATTTTAAAGATACTGCTTCTTTCCTTAAAGCTATTGAGACTTTCAAGCAAATAGGTAATATTGGATAAGCATCCATATAGTTAAACGTAAATGGACGGAGTAAATTTTAAGTAGTTATTGAGCGATGGGTCTTCACTACGTTAAGGCTAATACTTCACAGGTGAACAACTATGTAATTAATGAGACCGCTGGTTATTTACAGTGGCAGAAAATTATTACTGCCAGAGCTTTTAAGCTATAGCCTAATATATGCGGGGTAGGTTGTACGGTTAGCCACGGTATAAACATCCCACGATAGTCTACTACGTTTCTCTTTGGTAGGGTTACTTTGATGTATTTCCACAATCCCAATAAGAGCACAATTTGGCTTTGACATCGGGTGAGTGAATATCAACAACAATTGAACACAAAAACATTCACGTCCCGAGTGGTGAAAATCAACCGAAGCGAGAATCGAACTCGCGACCCAGGGATTAGCAGCAGAGGGCTTTATTCCGCAGCCACCTTTGTATTTCATTCGGTTAAAATATATGTCAACAAACTGCCGTCGTTCGCCCGGTGAATCTCAGAGATACCAGGTGAAACTACCTCCATTCCTCTATGCTGATAAAGAACGTATTAGCATCACTGATCAGGCCTCTTAATTGGTTAGAATTAGAGTGAACGACGTTTAAATCGCGTAGCAAACTTAAAATAAAAATACAAAAATGTGAATTCCATTTATTAATATCCAATACGACGACCTTGACTTAAGCAATGGCAATTTTTCAAAACTCTGTAAGCTTATATGTTACCCAGCGCTCGCCTTGATTTGTTACACTCGATTTCATAATTTAATAAGACGAAGTTCCAACTGTTCTCCGATCATCCACAATTAATTATTTACTCACACCTAGCAAACCAGAAACATGTTGGAAGATTAGGAGATGTAAACCCGAAAGGTAGTAAACTGTTGGAATTCTGTTTACAACATGAGTTTGTAATAACTAACACATACTATGAGGTACACAAGAGGAGACGATACACATGGAAAGCACCTGGAGATAAAAAGAGATGCATGAGAGATTACATAATAGTAAAGCAAAGATTTAGAAACCAGGTTAAATCTAGTCACAGCTACTCAGGAGCCATGGTGGATAGCGATCACATACTAGTGATAGCAAACTGTGAAACTTATATAGCTTTCGTTGATTTGGAAAAGGCTTTTGACCATGTTGACTGGAGACTACTGTTCCAAGCAATGTGCAAAATAGGGTTGGATTGGGGAGACAAAAGATTGATTTGAAACCTCTACAAAAACCAAAGTATGGAAATAGAAATCAGTGGCATCAAGAAAGAAGCAAATATAAGAAGAGGTGTTTGACAAGGTTGCCCAATATCGCCTTACTTGTTTAACTTATACATAGAAGAAGCAATGTCTGAAATGAAAACAAAGACAAGAGGAATAAAAATAAATGGCAAACAAATTCATTGCATTCGATTTGCAGACGACATAGCTCTAGTAGCTGACTCAGAGAAGGAATTAAGTCGAATGCTCAAGATTTTAAATAACATTTTATTAAAACTGAAACTTAAAATAGACACCAAGAAAACAAAAATCATGGTGGTAAAAAGAAAGAGAAGAGAAAACGAATATATATGTATAGACGGACTGAGACTGGAGGAAGTGACAGAGTTCTGCTACTTGGGTAGCATATTAGAGAATCATAACAACTGCTCCTCAGAGGTCAAAAGAAGAATAACGTTAGCCAAGAAAGCCTTTCAATTAAAGAAAAGTCTCCTAGTAAATAACAGCATTAGTATTGAGACTAGGAAGAAATTCCTGAATAGTTTTGTATGGAGTGTGCTAATATATGGATGCGAGACATGGACACTTAGGAAGAGTGAAATGACCAAACTTGAAGCTGCAGAAATGTGGTTTTGGAGGAGGATTACAAAAACTAGGTGGACTGACGGAAAAACTAGTGAGCAAGTACTAAATGAAGTCCAAACAGAAAGAGAACCATTGGAAACAATAAAAACAAGAAAAGCAAAGCTCATCGGACACTTACTCAGGCACGACAACTTCATACAAAACATTATGGAAGGAAAAATTCTAGGCAAAAGACAGAGAGGACGACCGAGAACTTCGTACCTAAAAGTATTGGCGATGGAAATGGGATGCACCTCGTACAATGAAATGAAGAGGAAGGCTTAAAAAAGAGATTGTTGGAAGTCGTGGCTGCAACAACAAGGATAACCTTTAGAGGAGAAGAAGAAGCAAACGTATCTGTATGACTTGCGCTACGGCTGATCAAAATTTAGAATATTGAGGAGAAGAGCAATCAGTTCCACCCGGAGTTACTCGTATTTCGTTAACTTAAACATCAAGGAGCTTCGGTTTGGCGATTATTGAAGCTTCGAGAACACCACTTGGTTCTACGTCTACATAATACCCTACGAGCCGCCGCATGGGCTAGTGGCAGGGGGTGTTAGGTCACCAGCCGTGTAAAGGTGTAAGTTTTTTGGAGATGAATAGTGACACGTATTATAGGAGTGTATTTAGTGGAGCTCAATTTTTGTGGTCGCTTATTGTTCGCGGTAAGAACGAGTTTTTGTACCTATCTGTTCTGCAGTGTATCTCTCTTACTTTATCGCATCTGTCAGGCCTAGAGCTGTAGTGAGGAGTCCTGATTATATTCTCTCTGTCGCTCTGAAAAATTACAGTTCTGAATTTATCAAGCAACCTAAGCCTAGCGTGTAGCTTACGAGTCTCTAGGGGCTCCCACCTTAATCCCTCTAAAAGTTGTGAGACACTATATGTATTACGCTCGTAGCAGTTTTTAACGAAGCGCGCTGCTTACCTTTGTATTTAATGAATTTTTTTGGTTAAACCTATTTGACCAGGGTCCCAAATGCTCGCGGCATATTCGAGGTGTGGCCTAACCAGAGCGAAGTAGCAAAACCTAGTTTCTTCAATGCTGCGCCACATAGGTTTTGTATGTGTAATCCCCACGATACATCAGAAGTTAAGGTAATTCCAAGACATTTTACTGTATCTGAAGATTTTATGTTTACTCCACCCACAGTATAGATATGGCATTTTTTGATGACTTTCGCAGAAAGTGGACTGTGGTGCATTTGCTAATATTTAATTTTAACCCCCACTCCTAGCACCACGAATGAACGTTTTTAAGGTCAGATGACAGAGCTTCAAAGTCCGCGTCTTCGCTCATTTCACGGTAGATTACTGTATCGTCAGCAAATTATTGTAATTTACTGCCAAACCTAGAACTAAGGTCATTAGTATAAAAAGTGAATACAAGAGTGCCGATCGCACTTCCTTGTGTGGTTGCACCGCACCGCACTTGCACCGCACCGGATGTGACTTCGACCATATCAGAGCTAAAACCATCAATAACTACTTTTTGCTTTCAATCACTGAGAAAGTCACTTATCCAATTCACTATTTTTTTACTAGCACCGCACGATTGCAATGTAAATTAGAGTTTTTTGTGAGGAACCTTGTCGAATATCTTCTTGAAATCAAGGAATATCGCGTCCACTTGTTTCTTAGATTCACCTGATTTTAGGATATCATGAAGGAAGAGCGCAAGCTGTGTTTCGAAGGCCCTTACGGAAGCCGTGCTGACTGCTATGTAAGAAGTTACGATTATCCAGGAATGTCATAATATTACTCATTACAATGTGTTCGAGGATCTAGGTTAAAAGTGATGTCAGCTATATAGGCCGGTAATTTCCTGGGTCACTTTTATTTTCTTTTTTAAATATCGGAGTGACGTTGGCTATTTTCCAGTCTTGGGGCACCTTGCCTTCGGAAAATGATTTGTTAAATATAATTTCTAAGAATGGTGCAATCTGTGGCGCTAACTCCTTGAGCACGCGTGCAGGTATTCCTTCTGGGCCTGGGGATTGTAACTATTAATCAAACGCAGTTGTTTAATTATTCCATCAAGTTGAATTGTTATGTCAGCCATCGGCTCGTTAAAGTCAGGAATGTCTAAATTGTGAATTGTGTCATCCTCAGTGAATACATTTTCGAAGTAGAGGTTTAATAAATTGGCTTGTTCGATATTGTTGGTGACCACTTTGCTGTTTGCATCCAGTAAAGACTACTGTCGAAGATTCGCCCTGAAGCTCTCTCGCGTAAAACCAGAATGACTTGGGGTCATCATCTAATAATTCACAGAAGATTTTTTTCCTTTGAAGTTTCGTAGAGTAGCGCGCATTATTTTCTTCGTTTTTGAGCGTTGAGCAACGTATATTTCTCTCACCGCAAGGCCCGTTGTTTTGTTACTAAATAGAATTTTTATGTAGAATGCGTAGTTGCCTTTGTCTCCTGAGCTCTCGCCTTACTTCGTGGTTATAACAACGATGTTCTTTACTCTACCGTTTGAATTTTATGGAATATATTCATCGATTCCTTTACGTAGTATTTCCAAAAAATATCTCCATGATACTTCGGTGCTCTCGTTCTTCATTGTGGATATGAATTCCGTTGAATAAAGCTTCTAACGTCTCTCGGAAATTTACGCAATCGCATTTTTCAAATAAGTATACTTTACGCTTGGGTTTTACAGTGGAATCTACTGTTGTTTTCAAAGTCGTAAAAATTACTTTATGATCACTTATGCCTTCGGGGATATCGACATGTTTAATTATTGTAGGGTGACTAACAGTTAAAGGATCAAATACTTTATTCCCGAAGGTTCGTTAACTACCTGAGCAAGAGAATGGAGTGAAAGTATATTAAGTAAGGCCTCGCTTATATCACGCTTCCTTGAACTTGGTTCAACGCTATTGGTTTTCCAATTTATAGCCGGGAGGTTGAAATCCCCACCGATGATTATCACCCTTTTGTTATCTTTCGAGGTAATTGAATTGATTGAATTTCTAATTTGTACAAAACGTCGATTTTGGAATCTGGTGGCCTGTAAAATGAGCATATATACATATTTCTTTTGTTCTGTTGCTTATTGGTACACCAAAGGCTCTCTATTCCATTGTCGTCTAATATTTGTGCGGTACTCTTCAAATATGATTTAGCTGCTATGAATACTCCGCCGCCAATCCTATCTGTTCGATCACGTCTATAGATTTTATATCCCGTCGGAAAAACTCCAGCCAAGCCGGAAGCCAGCGCCTGTTCCAAATACTATATCTGCGTTTCCAAATTTATGCTTAACTTCGGCACATTTATTCTTTACGCTACGGAAATTTACTATTAATAAATGTATATCGCATTTAGCTTGATAAATGTCGGTTCGAGGTTATCTGTGATTCATTTTGATGTTCTCTGAAACCACTGAGAAGCGAGTTTTTCTTTGAAGTTTCGCAGTTATCTAGAAAGCGCGTGTTGGAATTATTTTCGCTACGGAAGTAACATTTATTTATTAGTGCTTCCCTTAGGTTTTTCGGCATTGAAGGCCTACGTTACACGGATTTACTCGGAGGCTGCTATCGGGTCTATACTTTTGAATCCCACTGATTGACCTACTCTCTAGCCTAAAAAATACCTCCAATACTCAAAAATCCTGTTAGCCACCCGTTCTGACGCCTGGGCGGAATAATGCACCCCAGAACGGTTGAGAACGATCCGAGCACCGGTCGAAGATCTACCAATTCTGCTCCTATGCCTACACAGAATTACCACAGCCTCCCGTTCAGGAAGTCAATTCTGCTCCAAACATGGTGACCGCGGTCGGTCCGCGGAACAACACTACAAATGGTCAGCCGCAAATCGGCACCAGATACCCTCCGGACCCGTTACTCCGATTGATGATATTTAAGTTGAGTAACAACAAAGGATCTGTTGCGGCCATTATATCTCGGTTTTCTCCGTGACTCTGGAGTTATGGGTTACGTAACAGACCCCATAGCCCGCCTATGGGCGTCCGTAACCGAGTGTTTTCATCGTGATGAGGGATTAAAAAAGCGACGACAATTCTGCGCTCCAGCAGTGGCTACAGTTTGTAGATGTCTACTTTCCTCCATGAAAGCAAAATAAAAATATTATCAGTTCCATCATTCACCTTTCCGTAACATACCTCCTTCATTGAAAATGACGCAAAATCCAAAATTGTAGGACCATAGGCTAATATTGAATCGACCTCCCGCTCATAATACATTAACAACATCACAATCCCTCCACGTTCGTCGAGTGATGACGCCATGAAATACAATGCCAAGGTTTACGCCGACCCCCGTCTCGGGGGGAATTCTTCCGTCCCTCGAGATGATGTTCAGTCATAAAAGTGGGGACGATAAACTTTAGAAATCACTGCGACACTCATGGAAGGAAATGTGTCGTATTCCTCAAAGTCAGCGGGTCTCAGTCTTAATGCAATATTAAAAAATCACAAACTAATTAATGGGATAACCATCGACACTCATAAAATAAAAAGATTTTCATACCACAGTACTGCGTATGTAATTTTCGTGAAAAAAATCTACATAACTGTGCATTGCCTTTGGATTCTCATTGAAAGTGGATCCCAATCACCGTTTCATTTTTGAGGTACGGAAGAATCATAAGAAGTATTGCGGACGGGATGCATGATTACTGCTGCAACGGTGCTGCTTGGGGACACTTAGATTGAGTACAGTAATTAAGAAGAAAGAAATTCGTCGACGGCTAGGCATTTTGAGATTCCTACTCAGAGGGAGTATGGACTTTTCATTGCATCATTTTACGTTCGTAGTAAATAACGCAGGCTGAGAAGAATATAGAAGTGTACTCCCTCTTCCTTTGTTTTGTGGCTGTGAAACTTGAATGAAGGGTAAATTTGATTTCTAGAAATTAACAATGGGCATTTTAACTCACTCACGGGAATAGTTCACTGAGCAACAGTTCATCCTAATGAACTATTCAATTGGACTATTAACTGTTATGGCGGAGGCGTAATGTGAAGGGTTAACACAGGCCGCGGACTTAAAGGAGAAATGGAGTCCCTCTGTGTCTTCACCACTTTCGCGAAATTTTTAAGCACAATTTTCCCATTTAAAATGCTCACAGTGACAATCCAAGAGTTAGTATCGTAATATTTTTCAATTTACCATAGGTCTCCTTTTTAGAGAAAATTTTTAACTTCTTTGCAGCTTAATGGTATTTTGCGCCTTTCCGCAGTCGTAACTCGTCACGCAAACTTGAGGCATCACGTCATGGAGTAAACGATGCCCCACGTAAGAGAATGTAAACCCATATTGGGTAAGTTGAGATTCGTCAGAATAAACAAATATTAAATAAGGGAAGGTGCACATGAGGAGGCAGAGGGAAATGCCACAGGCAACGTTCAATCAACGACAACGAGCAGAATCGGGGAAAACCACGATGCGTTGCTTGAATATGTCGTCCATGGAGGAGGGAGGGAATGGATGGTGCACATAGGCATGTCTACTCACCAAATTTGCCTACCATTTTCTTATATTCTTCGGTGAGGCTAGTCGTGAACTCTCTCTAAAGTCCATTCTTAACAATATTTCGAAAACCTCTCTTTATGTAAAACAGTTCCTGATTCCGAAGGAAAGTCAGAGAATCTTGGTTCATACCTACGCATCCCGATATGAATGCCTTGTTCATCCATACTATATCCTTAGGCAACGCAATGGTTGACTGGGTAAAAGAATATTCTACCGATGAACAAACACAATCTACTGAATAACTCTAATATTTGATGCAACCTTTTAACATGCCTCACTACGTAAAAGCTTTCCTATTTTCCACAAGAGAAAATGCTTTTTTTCCCAGACATATTACAGCTGTTCAAATATAATTAGGCAAATTAATGTTTATATTTTAAGGATATCTTAAACTAAGTTCGATACTTGATTTGAAAATGCAATGTCAAGAATCATATCTTGCATAAAGACTTCTATGAGAATTATAAGACTTCACGTACATTACGTGGACCATTTAGGGGTTGCTATTAGTGCCGCCAAAAGTGGTCAAGTCACTGTTTGAGTTGATCACAGAACTGGCAAGCTTCTAACAAAGCTGATTTTTTAGAAAGAGATATAAATACATTCTATAAAAATCATATCTCCTTTTTAAAAAAAATCAACTTCTTTCGTAAAAAACATCAAGAGAAATGTCTAGACAGGAAGAGTGATAGACTGAATTTTCAGCGAACAATGATTCAAATATAATACCACTACAAACTTTATAATTGATTGGTGCCGTTCCAAGAACTTTCAAGCAGATGAGTTTCACTATTTTGATGCAATCAGCTTCGAAGTCCAGAGTTTCCTTCTGAGTCTAGTTTATTTTTATCAACTCGAGTTTGAATGACAAAATTAGCTTCAAGTCTTAAGGAAGTACTGAGTCAGTGCTTTAATCTGAACAATCACTTTTCTACAAGTACATCTGTTTCTCGATGACCTCAGCTTTGACAATCATGGAGTTCAATGAGACCAGCACTGATCATAGTTCCAAGTAAGGGAAGGGTGCCACGGGGGCAACTTTCGGGAATTCTGTAACAGAAGGCTCAATGTTCCTGGCAATGAGACAGAAGATGGCCAACTTCCAAGACGTCTGCTGATGTTTAAGAGCATCTCTGACAACACCCAAACTGTTAGACAATATACCACGGTAATCTGGATCTTTATCAATGCTATCCTAGAGTTTATCCAACTTTTGAAGCAGTTCCTTTCCTCTGGCAGCCACAAAGGAGCTGTATACCTGACACACACCGCAAACTTTCAAGTACCTAAGTGAGGAAAGAGACTGTCTCACAAGGTGACTTATTCTGGAGGGCAGAACTTTGAAAATATTTTACACCGTTCTGAGTTAAGCAATGAAATTAACATTCTTTTTTTATCCGAAAAACCCAGAGTAAATGCATAATTCATCACGTGGAGACCACATATCTAATAAAAACGAACACGGGAAATCTTCACCTTTGTTCTGTTTCAGGTACAAGTTTCAGGTTCAAGATTTTTCACTAATTTAAGATACTGATTTGGCCCATAACTATATGGCCACAAGATTTTTCGAGGGAGATGTTTCTTCACGGAATTTGCAAGCCTTATCAGCAAATCAAAAGCAAAGCTATGACCCAGGAAGGCAGATGAAAAACTTCACCTTTCGCCAGCCATTCTGTTCTCAGCACTTCTTTTCCTAGGGCTCATTGAAATACCCTATTGATCACACTATCGCTCGAAAAACAAAAACATGTAGAAAATCAACGGGGTCGTTTTTAACTCTGCAGTGACGAGCAACTGCAAGACGGCCACCGGCCTCCCGGCTTGTTATTATTCTGATATGTAATACGCACGATACCATTCACGAGAAGGACGAGTATAAAAGAAGAGGGCTCGCGGAAAAAAGATCGAAAAGCCAAATTTTCAGAGCAAACAACAGAAATAGGCTCATCAAAGCCTATTCTAGGTCATCGCTCGAATATCGGAGTGAAGGTCTAACGTATTCAGGAAATCAATGAGAGGAAAAACTGCCCAGAGCGTTTGGGGGAAAAGGAAAACTCTGCGCCGCATCTATAGAACATCATCTGCATTTAACGAATTTGCTTCGACGTAATACGTTGTCATACTTTTATCCCCGATATCTATCAAAATAACATAACTAATAGCATATAACATTTGAAAAGCCGAGTCAAAGGCTACTCGTGTCCATTCTGGAATTAGCTATGCATATTGACCGACGCTGTGATTACAGAGTGGGTGGGGTAAATATCAAGTGGCCACATGAATTAAAATGCCAGGAAATCACCAGGTCTTCAGACCTGGAGAGGGGAAACATCTGCGAAACATTAACGAAAAATAGGCTTTACCAATTGAGTAATAGGAAGTTCTCAAGGGATAATACCCTAGGGACTAGAATGACACGAAAGTGTTGAAACTGGTCGGGCTTATACCATTAAAGTTTGTGTGGAATATACAAAGTGTTGTTATTTCATCCCAATACGAGTAATAGGAAGGTTGTCAGATGAGAAAGTGAAAGAGAGCTGCTAGTTAGCTCTGATAAGACCACATCTCGAATACTCCGTCAGCACTATGCAAAGGAAGACTTAGTCATTCCTAATGTTCCTAGCTTATTTTTCCTCCAAATGACCAATATACAAGTTCTCCCCGTGCCAAACCAAGCTCTTTTTGGCAACTGTGATAGTTAGGGCTGTCGTTCGAATCAAAATATGCGCTTCCCAACGGTCCTCACTCCATACGACAATTACATTGACATCCATCATAACCGCCTAAACGAGAATCCCCTCTCTCTAAACTCCTACGGTCCTTACACGCCGCTTTACACGGTACATTTTATTGTACAAGCGAATACATGAACTCTTTTTTTATGAAAATTTATGAAAATTGTACCGAGTAAAGCGGAAAATTGCATGTTTGTCTGTATGACTGAACGGGAAACAGAGACTGTTCATTCATTCCATTCATTCATTTCGTTTTCCAAATTCCACTCATTTTCTTGTATATTCTGCGATACATTCGTCGGTACAATAAATTTTACAGTATAGAGCGGCCTTAAGACTACATTGACCCTGGTCGTTTCAGTATATATTCATCTGATGATTACTTCTACCGTCCACACTAAGGACGCGAGTACAGTATATACATTTTGTGAAGAGCAAGGAAATAATTGCCATAATTACAACGAAGATCTAACTCATTTCTTCACACGCATAGCGCCCAGAACCAACTCTCCGCCCGTTGAGTTGCCCCCCTCATACCATTACACCCCGAGCTTGTTTGGTTATTTGGGGCGATAGAGCACTCGAGAGAGGGCAGGATTCTGGAGTAAGAAAGAGCGGTCACGTGCGGCCGCCGCACGGTTGTGGTGGCGGGGATGGGGAAGGCGCGGCGAATGGCTTTACAACGCCTTTCCTGCGGTGGAGAGGGGGTGTGCGATTGCCAATCTAAAAAGGGGCGGGAGAAAGTGAAAGCGGGAGGGGGCTATGAGGACCAACCCCACTCCCTTCCTCACGGACGGAGGCTGAATACTAGACGAGGTGAAAGATATGGGAATCCGAACGGAGGAGCGCAAAGAATGATGAATGGATGCGGTGAAATGGATCCCCACCCTCATTCCGCGAGAAAGGCAGCTCCGCGCTGCTCCCGACAACATCCGGACGTCGGGGGGTCGTTGTTGTAATACTATTGGGTTTTTTTGGTGCCTCACTCAACGGCTGCAGCGATTTGCAATATTATAAACCCATTACATGAGGAGAATCCAACGGTAAGGTGAGGATGTAAAAGAAAAAAAGACAAATAATTGGGATTCAGTGAAGATTTATTATTATTGGAATAATGAGAAAGAGACAGCTATATTGAGCTGGAAAAAAACGATTTGTGAAAAAAATATAATAATCGACTCGCGCCATTGGGTTCGTCGCCTAGAAGATTTTTAAGGTTTCCCGTTAAAACAATTCCACCACGTACGAACATCCCAGTATTTCACACACGCTGTCAAGAGGCGATTGGCACGCAAAAGAGAGTGGTAGTCGTCGTAGGGCCTCATCAACGACGCAGGGAAAAGCGCGAGCGAGAGCTCCGTCTTCTCCCCGAGCGGGAGAGACCAATTCCCTCCCCAAGGAAGAAGGATGGCCTCACTGAGACACCGATTTTGACGTCACGCACCTTACCTATTCAACAGATTCCGTCACAAATCTCTCTCCAGTCCTCTCAAGACTACGCTCCACAGCATAGGACATCGGCGAGTACCAGCGCAGAACTGGACTCGTGATCCGCAGCGTCGGGCTCATCGTTCCCCGCGATACGCAAGCGCCCAGGGATTCATAAGTATATTATGTAGACAGAACTAAAGACGGCAGATCAAAATTTTCAAATGATAGGATTTAAGGAAAAAGAAAATGTCGAGAATAATGCAGTGAATTCAAAAAGTCGGAGCGTATTGTAAAAAAAGGCTGGCAGCTCTTGTTTTTTTAGATAACCAACCTTACGGGAGAGAATTCCCCCGTTAATCAATCCGCCATTCCGCCTACATAAAGATGTGAGCATGAATAAGTTTTAGGTGAAGACCCGTTTGAGAATCTGCATCTCAGAGAGTTTTATGAAGGCCAGTTCAAGAATAATCCGAAGTCAATATCTAAAACCGTTTGCGACGTCTTAAATTTATTTGATTCTTCCATCTTGCGTCAGGGTCGGGCTCCATGCATCGGGAACTGAACACCGCGACTCGGTTAGAATGCTCAACTGGCATCAACCGCGACGCTTCTAAGGACAAATGACATCCAAAACAGTGTGCATTCACTCTCATATCACTCACTTGAAAATATAAAGTCGTGCACGCAAAAATGAAACATTAACTGACTTCGAGGAAGTATCCGGCGAAGGAGAAGGAACATAGATACCTATTAATAATCCAGACGAGGGTAATAAGTAAGAACGACTGCATCTTTAATATCATAAGAAACCTTCTCAAATGCTTCGGTGAGGATGAGAATAACTCGTATGACGAAGTGGGTACGGGCATAAAAGAGCGGAAAAAGGAAGGACTGTGTTGAACACAGAGCCGAAGAAGAACATGTGTTACCGGGTACACTCCGTGGCATAGTAGCTCAGCACGAAACGCTCCGGACGGGAGGGTTCCACGGGGAAGACCTATGGCAATTTGGACAAAGGGAAATATAAACTCAAAATCATCATAAAACGTTTCCGCTTTAGCGAGTCGTTAGGCTCGTCCTCTTCCACTCCATCCCTCTTTTCCTCCAGCTCAGATCCTGCTCCATCAGCCACTAATTACCCTTTAGTTCTATAACTTACACCCTAATTATAGCATCTAATCCATTGGGTCATGTCCCTTTCTTCTAATATCAGTGCCATGCAATTTTTTCACTTTTCACTCCATCATTCCTTGCAACACATCCTCTTCCTTTCGGAGGCCTCGTTTTCCGCTGATTTAATTCTACTCATTCTCTCTTTGTCCATGTCTCAGCTCCAAAAATTAACATCGTATACCACATACATAAAGATCAACAACAATAAAATAAATAATTAACAAAATAAATACATTTTTATGGCAACCTAAAACTAAAAACATTTGATTAATATCAAAAATAAAAATCCCCTCAGCAAAGCGTCGATGGCAAGAACACATTCTGTACAAATTTTCTACACAACATATTCGCACATTTCTTTAGGCTGATTCAGCAGATAACAACCATGTGCTAGGGAAATATTCCTTTTTAAGTCGATTATATTAATTATGATATATTTCGCTTAATTTTTGAATATATGTCCTAGTGTTGAAGGCTGATTGAGTTTCTATGATTTTCACCATTTCTTTGACCAACCTTATATGAGTATTTGGTTCAGAAAATATTATTTTCACTTCTTTTAAATTAAAATTGTGATGGGAGTTTAGCGTATGATCGGGCAAAGCAAAAGTCCCGGAGTTTATGGTGATTCATGTTTTAAGATTTGCAATGCTGTTCTTTACGTACTGAGACTTATGTATGTATGTATGTCTTGTCCTCGTCCTATGTATGTCTTGTATATTAATATCGGGTGATAATATACCTAATTTACGGTTCCCTTGACGATATTACATACTTCAACACGCTGTAAATACATCCCCTCTTCAATTCTCATTATCTCCTTTAATCCTTCGAGAGGATGTAACATGATATGACTTCACTCCTTGGGACATTAAATTATTCAGTCTTAGCAAGTTCCGGGAAAACTATATGAGGACCCCAGAAGTCAAGGGGTCTAAGTAACAAAACCATTGTTTAGAGAAAACTTAAGTCAAAGTTGAAAATGTTTGGTACAACCCACTAAGTAGTTAAGAAACATTACCCTAGCTAGCAGCACCTGTCAAGAAAATCACTTGGATTCCTTTAACACCTAAAAGATTTATATTTTCACATCCCATTCCTGTAACTAACTTATTTTTTTCAAAAATGTCACTTAGACCCCTTGACTTCTGGGGTCCACATATGTAATTAACTATGGTTGGAGCATAGGGAAGGGAAGACTAGAGGACCGAAAAGAAGATATTTTAGGATAGAAAGACTGATTGACGGATGAAAGAGGTCTGATACATGGAACAAAAAAACTGGCAGCCTCAAAAAAGCCTCATTTGGTCGCAGATATCATGTCGTGACCACGGCTCTTCCTATCAGGCTTATACTTACTCGTCTTGCCACGCTCTCTCAATTACCCACTGATCCATAATGGGAGCACATTACCTTGTCAGTCGTGAGCACACCACTACATATCCACGCTAAATGGATTCAAATAGTGAGGAATTGAAGGAGAGGAGCTGCTACTGTGCAAACAACCGGCTACCATCTTAATGTGTCCAAGCCGCATGCCTCTCAAAATTGTCGTGTCGACCTCCTTGCCGTCAGTCACCGTCTCGTCACGAGCGCGAGTTCACTCGGGTGTCTCGTCAAAAGTGCGAAAATTAACCCATTAACGATGAATTAACGTCAGTGTGTTACGGTAACCACTTGACAGTGGTGTAGCGAAGCATTCTTACCCATCCGCGGTACAAAGAGGTCACTAGTTCCGGATAAATTTCACGATTCTTCTTTCCACAGAAAGACATCAGCGAAATGATCCACTACTGCCGAACACTTCACACCTACAAGGTGGTAGGAGGGATTTTCGTTTATGTACAGATTTGCGTTAAAATTTTTATACGTACACTCATTAGCAATATGCAAAGATAAAATCGAATAAAATCGCATGTTCCGATTTAGTCTCATGACAATTTAATGCTATTTTAACATGGTAATAGTCTGATGGCAATAGACATACATTTCGGATAAATTCAATGATATATGAATGTATAAAAAGATATACTTAGGTGAAGTGTGGCCCAGGAATTTCTTTCGACTACCTTGAAAAGTTATTAAAATGTGCACTCAATGACTTATGATCAGCGCTCTAACCACCTTCTTGAAATGAAAGATAAGACTGAGCCATTCCAGGAATCTTATGTATTTAACTAAGAAGATAGAGACCGACTGATCGAACGTTTGCCGAGACATTGCTGTACCCTTTCCACTGTGGCGGAATCTTGGGGAGAGGTATACGCATGAAAAGGAACACTAGTCAATCAGCCCTCCACAAACATCGTTCCCAATTCAACCCCAAGATCCGTATAGCACGCAAATCTACTCCATTGGAACCAACCACAAAGAAAGACGAATAGAGGGTACAAACCCCGGAATCTCACCCGTGACATTAGTAATGACGGCAGCGTCATTAGCACTTCAGTTTAGTTAATTTTCCTCAACGGCTAAGACCATTTTAAACTGACCTTCGGCCAATTTTAGGCAAAGAGTACACCGCTCGGGAAAAATTGGTCAATTCACCATTTAAATTAGACCGATGCCAAGGATACAAAACTTTGCTAATGTGAGTGGGATTCGCTGTTTCCATTGAGGAAGGCCGTCGCGACGCATCGTTCTGACAATACTGAGGCACTAAACCTACTTTTAAGCCACCGACAATAGTTCAATCTGTATTCTGAAATGCAGGACACTCAAATATATTCTTATTCCCTTGCAATGCAGATGCATTACAAAAGCAGTGCGGGGCGTGCGAAGTTAGGAGAAATCCAAAGAAGACAAAGGTGATGAGATTTACTAGTACAAAGCAAGCGTGGATGTTCATCTAAATAGGAGGGCACAGAATGGAGAAAGTAGAGTATTATATTTACTTGGGCGGGACGCTTCTAGTAAATGGTATAAGTATCGTAGCAATACAAGGAGAAGAAGGGCGACAGCGAAGGAAGCGTTCAGTATTAGAAGGGAGCTAATGACTGGGACCTTGAGTAAAAATGCAAAGAATAGACCAGCGGTGAGCATAATAGGGGATGTAGCGTAGTGCGGGGCAGAAACGTGAACTCTGAGAAAGGACGACGAGAACAGACTGCAGGCTTTCGAGTTTTGGGTGCGAAAGAGGATGGAGAATGTTCGGTTTGACTTTCTGTCATGATGATGATGGGCAAGCGGGGAAGGGGAGGAAAGGGAATGGGTTTTATGGACGACAAACGAGGAGATGCTTGGCATGGTGGATGAGGGAAGGATGCTTTGGGATGAGATCAGGCGGACGCAGGGTAGGTGACTGGAAGAGACGATGCGTGACTCAAGGCCGTGATAGAGGGAACGATGATGGGCAAGCGGGGAAGGGGAGGAAAGGGAATGAGTTTTATGGACGGCATGAGGAAGGATAAGACATAAGCAGAGGTGAAGAAAGGAACGATAGAGAGAGAGAGAGAAGACCCTACTAGTGTAAAAATCTGGATAATTTCCTTTGACTTTAAAAAAAAACAAGTTTTAACCGGCAGGAGAACTCAAAATATATACATGGCCAACTCCACTGGAGGTAGGAAAAGTAATATAATGGCTCATCCAGCGTTCTTTTCATCAATTTCTTCGGCAGAGATAATGGTCTCGTCCTTCGTATCCAGCTAAGCAATCCGATAGTAACCGGGGAAGGGAACCTTCTACCTTAGGCTCAATTAATGAAAGGGAGGCAAGAATTATCTTAAAGTCACCTCCTTCCGAAAAAGTGACCGTATTCATTTAGCTCTCATTGGATATTTTGAATAGGACACATTTTATTTTATGAGCGAATGGGAGTTATCTAATAATGTTGAAGATCAATGTAAATAAATTAATACGAGAATGAAACCCTTGGCCATGGCAAACAATTGTGTTTAGAGGTCCTGAGGTCTCGCTAAGGATTTCATAGATATGATTCCGTTAGCCACAAATGAAGCCAACGACTTCTGAAATACGAATGCGCGTATTCCCTTACCCTGCTAAGTATTTTCAGGCAGCATTGATCCATCACCCTTCCGCGTCCGACTTTCGGAAACTTTATGCAGAGGCCATAAAGCGATTAGCGTGATGAGTTTAATATGGGTTTGAGTGGCTTAGTGAATGCCTCCATTCATTTATACTGCCGGTAAAATTAACGATAATAAGATCTTATTATAGGGAGTGGACGCTATATTTTGGGCTTTCATTATTGCATTGAATGTCGCAAATCGACGGATCAGAATAAATACTTGTAATGAAGCGTGTCCTTTACGGGTACTTAACTATAATTCACTCGTGTCAGACATAGGGGTAGACGATAGTTTAGGGATTTGATACATTCATTATAACGTCGACTTGCGATTAATTGAGGTAGTCTGAGGGATTAACATAAATTTTCACGATAATATGTTCTATAACGATTCTTAAATGCAGCTCACCTTCAAGGTATAGCTTATCGGAAGGTGTTTCGTTTCATCGAGCAGCCGATAAGTTAGGATCAAGTTATTTTCATTATTACATCGAATGATGTTGAACTGAAGGATCGCAAAGTACATGATTGTAACAGACGAAGTTGTCTTGTAAGGATTAAGAGCAGTTCATATGTTTTAAGAGCTCCTTGTTCCCACGTTCGATTACAGAAGCACCCTCCAAGACGAGGAATAAGGCTGAGACGGACACATAGCTTTGATACTCAGAACATCGCCAAAGCGCAGGCTTTGCTTTTTCTTCGCCAGGCTACCCCTGTGCACTGGATATGGATATTGGGCATCACCGGGAACTGAGCGGCAAAAAAAGGAGGATTCTCAGATTTTGTGTGACTCCACTTTGCCGCTTCAGCTTCTCTTTGAGCCTCATCACTAGTGATCACGAAAACAGCAACATTGAAAATGATTCTGCTGCAATGCCACAGTACTGTAACCTGAAAACCATAAATGACAATACTTCCATATGCGTTTTGCAAGTAAGCTTAATGTGAAAGCTCAGCAACGAGGTCCAACTGTCGGATTCTACAGCGGCATTCACAGTCCATATTTTCGGCGTAATAGGTTTTGAGAGCACCCATAAAAGTATGATGGAGTGCATGCAGTGTGTGGATGGGACAATGGGATTGTAATGTGATATAATGGAGACATGACTTTTTACTTGCCAACTTAATGACATCAGTTATCCGTACGTTGAAAAAAGTTAATATAAAATCAGCGAAAACGGCGAGATTTCGGTTGGAACGCTATGCATTGTTTTCGGCATAAAGAGCTCCACCCACTCGATAAAAAAGGTAAGATAGCATCCATAGTATCCAAGGGTACTGATGTGTATGCTAATCCAGCTCTGCCAGGAGAACTCCACTCGTGGCGGGCCATTTACGTAGTTCCTAGGGAAAATCATCACCGCCGGAATGAGAGCTACCCCCGCGCTCAAGGTATACAAATAACCGTAACGAGTGAGGCAAGCAGAATTTAACTTTACTTTGGAATAATTACGAGAGGAATAAATATTTCTTTGAAGAACGCTTAAGCCGGTCTCGTTGACGTTCCAAATTCGTTTCAGAGGATATCGGTACTTTTCAAGCCCGGCAAGAAAAAAAAAACGATACAAACCTTCGGCTTTTTCACGCGTAAAGCCAGCATTTATCTTTGTAACAAATACGAAAATGATCCAACCATGCCCGTTCAGCTCTATTTCCAGGGAAATTACTTTCGAAGTTATGCTTCACGACGAGTTAACAGGCTTTTTTCCTGACATTCATTCGAGTGAAACCACAACCACTTGACTTCATGAAGCGTAAATATTCAACAAAATCATTATCAATAGTTTCAGAACGGATTGATTACCTTCCCAGATACTGCAGCTTGACTTTATTGGGGGAGAGGGGAAGTGGAGGGGTGTCAACTTGTCGCACGAGTCGCATAGGTTTAGTTTTTGGAAGTCACATAACTCCTGTGCATTAAGAATAAACTTACTTCAAAATTTGCATTTGATGAATGTTTTCCTACCTGGCATCTGGGCTAAAAAGCAAGAAACATTGATAACTGTTGTCAATGAATAATGTTGCCTCTTAAGTCATATCTGACTGAGTAGTTATTACACCGGCCAGTGACGGAACCCTCGACCTTTTATGCAACACATGTATTTCTTTAGTAGCAAAAATTGATCTAAAAAAACACGTAGTGTACGGTGGACACGATATGACCAAATAAAGTATTTCAGGCACGCATGTTGGGCCAATTAATAATAACATATATCAAAATATTTGGTGCGCATTAGCTGATGCGCAAAGGACTTTCGCGATGTTGTTTCCATTCCATAATAAAAAACCAAGCCGAACAATAAATGAGATTCGTCCGCAGTCCCCTTAGCGAGACTGTCGAATGTATCAATCAAGAAATGTTCAAGGAAAGGATTCGCTAATGCGCCCTGTGCAGCCACTCAAGGCAACAAGAGAATTGTTCTGCTTGCTCCCCAGATATGTGACAAGGAATCAATCAGCGAGGAGCGACAAACAATTGAAAATTTCGGAAATTGGCACTCACCTGCAATTTCACAGTTTCTGAAGATCAGCCAGGTTTTCTTCCATCATTCACTTTGACCACAAATTATTGAATTATGAAAAGTGCACTTAACGAAGGGCTAATCCGTTTCACTGTCAAAAAATAATGAAAAATTAAGAAGTCACCAGTATATTAAAGATATGGCAATTATAAATAAAATTGTCAGTTGACGAGCCTCTTTTATTAACACTACATTAAATCTCTCCGAGTACGGAGTTTGGGTTGGAACTAATCATCGCTGCAATCGATGTCGACTTCATAATCGATATTTCAAAATGGAGTGTCCCCAGTGGTGAACATACATTAAAAATTCTCTAGCACTTTCTATCTGTTTAAAATAGAAAATAATCTGGAGCAACTTCCCTTTTCTGGAGAACATCACCAAAAAAATCTTCCATACGTCATGTTTTTTTTACCCATTCCTACTCCCGAAGAAGCTTGTAAGACGCGGGCGCGTTAAATGTGACATCAAAAAAGGCATTTCAGCGTTGACATGATTTCTGTGGCAAGATTCCCTGAGATCCATACTATATAAATGAATTAGAAATGACCCTGGTCGCGATTCATAGCTATTAAAAAAGCTCATTGAAAATGCCCGCAAAAATAAGTAACTTCACCATAGCTGCCTTTGGTTGGTTTGTGACGTTATTTGTCCATTTAGCTGGATATTCCTCGCCGTAAAATTGCATGTTCAAATTAAAAATATCCATTAGATTATGGCTGAAATGATACAGGCCTGAGGCAAGATTAGGCAAATGAAAAACGGACATATTTTCCACTTCGAAAAAAGGCAGATGGGGATGATAGCAAAAGAAAAACTTATATTAAAGCTTCCAAGCGTCTCCTTAAAAAATGATCTTTTGATCATTGCTGAGAGTGGAAAAGAATTGTAGAAATAGGGAATATCTTTCATCATGGGTTCACTTAAAACTACTAGCAGATCCCATGGTAGGAAGAAATGAAACGCTCAAAGGCTCTTCAGAATCACTGCGCATCGACGAGTTGCCTACTTTGAAACATCTGCATCTTTATTACCGTAAATGAAAACCGATACATGTTTAGCATAAAACCAATGGACATAAAGCTTATGTCAATGGCTTTATAAGAAAATACATCACTCGGAAAACACATTCCTAGAGCCTATGCTAGGTTTTCTCGACGCACAGTGGGCAGAAATCGAAAAAAGATGGCCAAAACTCCAAAAATGGATGCTTTCAGTAAGAAAGTTGAGATTGGGCATAGTGACTTTCCATTCACAGGTGAAAAAGCCGTGTGATTTCATTTTACATCTTTCTTGAACATTTACAAGATTCAAGGGCTTAAAGGTGAAAAATTTTCGAGGTCTGCGCAGGCTTGCTAAAGGAAACGGTCAAAATTATACCCAAGCTATGAAAAAATAGAAAAGAGTTGAAAATCAAAGCTCTTATTTCCATGGAAGCGTCCTCTCTAGATTGCGAATTGCGTCCACCGTAGGATCTAAGTCAGAACAAATATTTATCGGGGTTAATAAATATAAATTAATCAGGACAAAAATGCTTAAAATACAATGTTTGCTATGATAACTGAGTTGGATGCGCTTTTAAATTAAGCCTCAAAATTCTTCGAAGTCACTCGGCTGTAGTAGTGCATGAAATGCCAATTTGAATGAGAGTTGAAATGCCAATTTATATGAGAGTTGGAAAAAAACATCGAAAAACTACACCATGGGTCGAGGCCACTAGAAGAAAACCTAATGAAAGACGAGAGTAAGGTAGAATAGGACGACAGGGACCCAAGCATACAGACAGGTGGATTCGACAGAGCAGTGAAAGATATTAAGAAAAACAAAGCACCTAGAGCATACGACATCAACGGAGAAATCATCAAGGCCCTTGACAGTAAAGCCAATGACAACCCGAACGAAATAATCACAGATAGTTACCTACGCGGAAGACTACCGGAGGACATTCACAGGAGTCTAATGGTTTCGGCACCGAAGAAGATAAGGAGAGAAATGCGAGGAGCACAAAACTCTGAGTCCAGTGTCACGTGCGTCAAAAATACTAATAAAAAACAGAAGGATGGAGAGGAAAATTGAAGACAACCGCTCGGAAATCCAATTAGGTTTCAAGAGAAACAGAGGAACCAGGGAAGCCATACTCAGCCTGAGAGTAATGATGAAGAAAATGATGCATGTAAACAAGCCACTGTGTGTGGCATTCGCCAATTTGGAGAAATCCTTAGATACCGTTGAGTAGAACAAGGTGTTCGCTAAAAGGTAAGGTAGAGACAGAAGATAAAATAAGAAAGGAGTCAGACAAGGATGCAAACTCCCACCAGCACTATTCAACACATACTAGGACGTGGTAACAAGAGAAGCACAAGAAGTGAAATAGAAAGGAATTAAGGTTAACGGAGGAGAAACAAAACATAATCCGCTTCGCAGACGATATGGTAGTCATAGAACGAAATCGTGATGATCTTAAAAGATCACTGAAAGCAATGGACCAAATTCTTCAAAAATATAACATGACAATAAATTAGATGGCCAAAATACTAGAATGAATGCAGGAGCTACACTAAGCACGAGGAGAGAAATGAGAGCAAGTGTAACTTCACATATCTCGGAAGTATATAACATCATGTGGGGCGGATGAAGGGAAACGGACGTCATGCATAGAATTGCCCCAGCTAAGATAGCGCTCTCATTGAAAAGGTAACTACCGCAACTATTCGAAAACCATAGGACTACGAACAAGGAATTGAGCATAAAAACATTCGTGTGGAGCGTGGCTCTGTTGATCGGAAACATGTACAATTGGAAAATCAAACCAGAATAGATGAGAAGCTTTTGGAACATGGTGTTGGAGGAGGAGGCTGCATATCTAACGGACATATTTAACGAGAAGAGAAGACGTCCACAGGAAAGTGAAGAACAAAAGACCATATAGAACATAGAACACTGAACAGAAAAGAATGAAATAAATAGGGCACTCCTTGAGGCTCAATGGGTTAATTTGTAAAGAATATTTAGAATGAAAAGTCCCGAGGGTAAGGCCAAGAGATAAATACAGAGTCCAAAGAAAGACGGAAGTATATACATAAGAATAACCACCACAGATAAGGGAACTAGCATTAGATAAGGAATGACGAAGGGCAGTCACCAATCTCAGGATATAACGACCGATGATGATAGTTCATTCCCTTCAAGATGTCATGGATTAGGCCTTTAGGCCACCTCCGCTTCAGGTCAATAGGTGGTCCATCACCGCCTCCTTGGTTATGCGTAATCTCCTTTTCTAGATGGTCGGTAATTAAGAACTTTCTGGTTATGTTTTTTGTCATCCCTATTTTTTTATTTTTCCAACAGTTCCCGTGATACCAAGGAGGTTTGGATCTGAACGAGTCTACATTTCGTTCATGGACGTAGACACCAGAGCCAGTAAAGGGTCATAGTAATTGCAGCTGCTTCAGTCCTGATTTGGCTGATTGCTTTGTCAATGCTTTAGAGGATCACCGAATTGGTTGAACAGCCATCGTTAAGTAAGATTTTAAAATTATTTTTAGGCCTTACTATTTCAGTACTCTTTTTTGCTCCTATCAGCAGTAGAAATCCGACAATTTTGAAGTTCATATCTCAAGCATTAAGGTGAAGGACCCACCCAAGTTAAATGATCAACCCGTACTATCTCAAGACAATCAACGAAAAATCGACATTAAGAAATCATTCACCTTTGAAAGCTATCGTTTTCGTTTCATTTATTGATACTTAAAAATTATAGGAAGAGGCAGCCAGGTTTCAACTCATAACATGCGGGACTCTTTTAAGAGTCATCACACTTGAGATGCAGGAGACGGAAACGTGGAGCAGGCAGGCTGAGGAGCAGCAGCTTCTGCTGAGCTAGAAACGTTCCTTCGCCCATCTACACGCAACCCCAAGTCCGGAATTGCGTTAACGGGCAAGTCAATTTACTTTCTATGCTCCATTCATTCAAGAAAAGGGAGGCGCGAAACGTTGGCGCACAGATCGAAGTTTCGCGACAGAGAATTCTTATAGCCATCCGTTCCAAAATTTTGAATGAGGAAATCAAAGGATGCCTACACTTCATATGCAAAGAATAAACTACAATCATCGATGCCAACTCATTTATGGTGACCAATAAAATACGAAAGTAATTTATTGATAAAAAATGGCCACAATATCTAATAACAGAAACTAAAACCTAAAAAAATCTCATCTTGCATCCCGGAATGATAAAACTGTAGCATTCCATTTTCACCTGAGTTTTGGCGTTTGGCTTTTTCCCGAATTTTACCAACCCGGTAATACTCTGACATGAATGGCTAAGTTGAAAACCTTTCAGACTACTTGTATCCTTTTCATAGCAAGGAAGTAGCGCCAACTTTGCACGGAAGTTAGATGCAGCGCTACGCATGGCCGTGACTTCCAAGCTTCCTTTCTGAAAAAAAATCTCCCAAAGGTCAGTAGAAATGAAAAGAATCTAAAAATGCCACAGACGACCGATGAGAGAAAAATGACTTAAAATAGCTCCATGCTTCCGAGCAACGTCACCAACCACATTCGACGCGAACTCTTTTCAAGTGCTGTTACCGAGAAGGGTGGTAACGTACAGGCCGTCGATCGACAACATCAGGTTCATCCATGGCCCGCCTCTTTCGGATCACGCGCACTAAGAGCAATGCAGGACGATTCAACGAATTTCCACGCATATGTAGAAGTTTATGAATGAGAGTGAATTGAAAATCCTCATTTGTCACCGCCGTCAAAATGTAACCAAAACATGGGAAGTTGCGTTATATTTCACAGAAAAATACTCGAAACGCCTTGTGATAACATTATTCTACTCATTGCATAAACAATTCTTCGCCTAGGGAGGAAAAAGTATCCCAAAGTTACAGCCAACTAAGAAAAGCCGCGATTGGGAAAGAACTTAACGTCTGAAACAAGCCCAGGAATAGAACACTCGTGAAAAAAAACTATAAGCGACCGATTAAGAGTCCTCTGATACGTTACCTATATCCACTTAGGCGAGATAGCGAATAGATATAAAAAACACAGACACCGTAGATTTTACGCCAATAATAATGAGAGCAAGCTTCGTAATAAAACTCTAAATAATGCCGAACCACAGCTAAGCTTTCAATTGGATATTCCTCTTAAAATGCATAAGCATTATACTCAGTTCTACAAAATGATTAAACGCAAGCATACAATTAGAAAAAATATATAACATACTCGTCGACCGGATCAACATAGTATTTTAAAAATTTGTCCAAATAAGATTGAATGTTGATCCATTTTTTCCTATGCGTACTTAATAAAGACAGGGACAATTGGGATTCAACCGCGGCATAAACGAAATAACAGGACGGCTCCGGAAAGAAGTAACAAATGGGAACCCTGTCACAATAACACAGACTCGGAAAAGGAACGTATCCGAGAGAGGAGCCTCCTTATCTTTTCCGGCGACGTGGATGTATGCATGCACGCGAGGGCGGGGTTGTGCGTACCGATGAGCAAGTAGAAAGTGAGGATTTCTCGAAGAAAAATGAGTCGCGACAAACATCTAAAGGCATCAATTGAAAACCGCGCGATTTAATGCGAAAAGGAACCGGTACGAGAGGTACTAAAATTTGTGAAGATGACTCGCCACCCGAGGAAACTGGGCCAGAGCCAAGAATTGAATCAAGAAAAACACGTAGCGGGAATAAACTTTCAATGGGGTCTCGATACGCTTGAATGTGCCGCCGACGGCTTCACCAATTAAATGTTCAATCCCTAGCCGTTGAACTTCGGCCACTGCGCCAACTCCTTAAGTATAAAGGCGATCAATAAATCAACAATCCTTCAATTGCTTATCATAATGAACCAAAACTTCTACTTTCGCATGCATAATCGAGGATTTCGGTCCCTATGCCTGACCGAACTCAGCTACACGCTATGCCGGAGATAGCAGTAATTAATGTCAGATAGCGATTGAGGCCTTATTGCAAAATATCAGCTAAAACGAAACATTTACGCTTACCCTGCGATTAATTTCGGCAAATTCTTCCAGGGCTTCCAACCGGGTTAGGTTCTCAATCTCCTCCGACGCTTCGATGGATAAGTTTTTCATCGAATCGTCAGCAGAAAGGGAGAACATCACCCGGTCGTAGGCCCGAGAAAATTTCGCACCTATCAGCTGATATATAGTCTTCTCGGACTTCGAACCGGGCCAAGAAAACGGCTGGTGACGACGTTTTTCTGACCCGGTACTAAACATGAGATTTCATTAGCTTCGTCTGCTAATATGCAACGAATGTACCCCCTTAGGATTTCACAAACTCGACATCACCCGAAGTTCAATAGCGTATAACTGCTCCCATTGACAACTCGAACCCGCATCTTAACAGCCTCCTTTCGGTTTAACTCCACTCAGTGGCGTCGATACGTATTGCGCACAATAGGTGATCATTCCAGACGGAAAAAATCCTTCCCCAACGTAATTATATCATCTTAATCATCCTTCCAAGTGGGTTGCGAATGAGGAGTCACTCCATTACCCTTCCTACATTCAAGAACCTTCTTTCTAGCAGGTGACTTGTCCATCTCCTTAGGGCATAGAGGAAGCTCCAGACGCTCCCCTTGCTCGCAAAGAAATCTGGTGGTGGATCAGCCGTGCCTCTCATTCAAATGTCCACCAAAAAATTATCCAAGACTACTGGAACATGGATTACTCAATTCCTAACCAATTACTCACCTGGTAGGCCAGAATTAAGACCGTAGTATACATATAGTCCAACAGACGCAAGTGATGCAACAATCCTAATGTTCCACTGTAAGGTTTCTTACCTTATCATCATCTTACAACTTCACCACGAGAGCTATAAATTGTAACCAACTGGAATATAAAATAATTCACAGTTCAAGCCAGCCATGGGTACACAACTACACAGAAAAACAGTAACAGTAAATGGCTAACAAAATACATAGAGAATTATCGATTCCAAACCAGGGAAAATGTTGAACTCGCAACTTAAAATAACCACACCATACTACTTTTTCCTCCATATTCATCGACAAAACCATTTACTCTGGTTTTCCCACAGAGCTTCCTAGCCATTAGAATTGAACCTCAACCAATGAAAACTATTCTCTTGTAACACTTCCCAGGACAAAGCCTTATCGAACCCACATTCTCTCCCAATAAAACTCACTAAGCAGGAAGTTTTCCAGTTTATTTTTTAAATAGTATAATTTACTTACACAATTACATTTGTAGGCGAAAGTCACAGTGACATCAAGGAAACTGCTAACACAAAAATGTTGTAGCTATTCATCCAGAGTAACTATCGAATTCCCCTCACCAGTATCTCTTAAGTCATTATTATCATCAAGTATTAATACAGAACTATGAATCACTACCAATGTCATTGGTACAGCTTTGCACAACCATAGAGAACGCAAAGACCCACAGGATCAGCGCTCCCCACCTGTTCCAGTCTAGCCTTCACAATTTTTTGAGTCCCGTCTAATCTCCAGGATAGTAGTGGCAAAACAAATCTGAGATATACATGCGGCGCTATGTAAAATACACACCGAATCACAAGAATGATTTATACACACTAAGGGGATTAGTAGGATGATCAGAAACTTGTTCCCTAATCGAAGTCCCTACACTTGCTTCCAAGTATATTTCCCAAACATTCTCACAGGTCATGCATATATGCAAGAAGTATATAATTTATATAAACTATGTAAACCATTCAATACCATTTAGTAAAATACTTCTATTATTATAACATGGCCCTTGATAAGGGTGCTTAGAATCAAACATGATTCAACATGCATTGTCTTTTATAACACAATTACTTCAGAGCTATTTACAATTAATACCGTTTTTGATTTAACAGATGAAGGCAATATATAGATATACAAACGTAAAAATCCTTGGCTAAAATAATTTTTTTAAACTTAAAAAGACAATCTCTCGCACCTCACACAATTTCAAATAATTTGCAAGCTTGTTTCCAATCCAGCTAGCCAATTTTGTACAACGGCACAAGTTTTCCCATTAACAACCCTTAGTTGAAGATAAATCAATTGAGTTTTATCTTCTGAATAAATCAAACATCTTCCAAATGCGTGGGGACCTTGTGCAATTCTAAATGCAAAACTAACTTGACATACTTTTTTATTATCCATAATCTCATTCATACACCAATAACAAACATCCTATGCATACAATGGGGTGGGGGGTTGGGAGTCAACAGGAATTTCTTTAGGGCTAGAGGGAAGAAATAACTCAGCGAAAGTTTCCGTACTTTTATACAATATTCACACAATAAGATTGTTACAACCATTAGAGGCTTACAATCTGCAAGATATAGACTTGCAGGAGCAAGGAAGATTGCTGGTCTTGAGAGGTTAGGTTTTTTGGTTTCAAGAAATATGTTGACCTAGCCAGCAACAGAGTCAAACACCTTCCTCACAAGTTTGATCCCATAACGTCAGCTTCCTGAATTGACAGAAATTTCAATAGCACAGAAGATTGTCAGAGTGGCACTTATAGCATCCACAAGAGCACTCAAATGACTTGAAATGGTTATAACTCCTCCAATTGTTGACAGGGACCAGCCAGCAATCTTCAGTTGCAAACCACTCATTTTTTTAAATGAATCATTCCCATACAATGGAATACAAATATTTCAGTTCTACATAAAAAGCAGGGCAGAATTTGACAGGTATTTCATAATTTTTTGCAATCACTACATCACTGTTTTTTCAGTGCCAGATATTGTATTGTACATCACCTAAGCAGACAAACACGTGATTCAATGTCTTTATCTTTGTTTGACCTCAAACCTCACCTCTCCCTCTCTCAAGTTTTGCCTCAAGCGACAGTACATGGAATGTACGAAGTGTTTTCCTATAACCCACAGCCACTCGATGGTGAAGAGAAGTATTGGGTGCCAGTTAAAACTACAGACTACCACACAATTTTTATAGATATTAACAAGTCTTTTTCCTTTAAGGTATTTTATTGAACTACAATCATCTCACCCTCGTCGAAAGACCTCAAAAGAGCTCACATTCACACTCAGAGAAGCTAACCCAGAGAACACGACACAGAGCAACTGACCAAACTGTTGCATTAATAGAAACATCTTTTGGCTTCCGTTATTCCTAAACCTTTCAATTTAAAATCGATTCCCCCCACCCACCATGGTAACAAATTAAAAAACTGTACACCAATGGAAATTAAGAAGCATTTGTTCTTATGCCAGAAATGTGTTGATTGACAAAAATATCATTGATCAGCCCACTCAGTGGGCAAGACAAGCTGCTTATGTATATATAATATGCCTCCTCACTAAATACACTGTACACAAATGAAGATGAAAGTGCTTCATAATAAATCAACTTCACAATGCAGTCGCCGACTGATGAATGAAATAATTATTTTTACAATTGAGACCCAGCATCTGATATGTTTGCATGGGATCTAACAACAAATGTCACTGATAAGCTTTTTTTCAGACAACACACTTCCACAGCGGGAACAAAATCTCCAAACAATCAGAATTGAAAAATTGTGCTACTAGCTGATTTTTCACTTAATTTGAGTACCAAAAATTGACAATGGACAATTGAAGATTAAACCCAGCTCATAATCCAGCAGCTCCCTTTGACCACAACACCAGTATTATTGGAAGATACACAAAAAGGAAAGACGTGGACAGTACGAGAAACAATGAGTTACAGGTTGGTTGCCATCAGGATGGGTAGGGAGAAAATATTGATGTGGAAGGGATGACAAGAAGAAGTGTAGGAGTATAGATGATGATTACAATCTTTTGAAGAAGGCAGAGATGGTTTGGAAACAATGGTGCGGGTGACACCCTCACCGAGGATGAGGATTCAGTGGAGGATGCATGAGGGTAAGGATTCCAAGTACTGGTTTTTAAACACATGTCCCAAGCCCTATTTGTCTTCAACCTGTATCTTGCCTATTTCGTGTACAAGTAAATGGCCACAATGAGACCATATAGACCAAGCACCTCCGCAAAAATCAGGATAAGGATCATTCCAACGAACAGGCGGGGCTGCTGGGCAGTTCCCCTCACACCAGCATCACCAACTATTCCAATGGCAAATCCTGCGGCAAGACCGCTGAAACCCACAGCTAAACCGGCACCCAGATGAAGGAAGCCCCTGAAGAATGCAGAATCAACCATATATGCTTACCATGGGGCCAAATAATATCTTTTCAACTGATCCACTCTGAGAAGGCAGATGGGCTTTCAGGCCACAAGGTGTATGAAGGAGTGACGTTAAAATTCACTATGGACATCTCCCGAAAAAATTCCATAATTTTTCTCATACTTCGCCACATCTTTCCACTAGCCGTAAAGCCACCGCTACCAGCTGCCTCCTCAAGCTTCAGTTAAACGCTAATTTTAAACTTGCAGTAAACCAAGGCGAACAAATAATTAAATCAATTGCTTTATACTAGACAGAAATCACTTATTTTTTCAGCGAGGTGGGTTGATTAAAGTAAAATGACCACTTGAATATAAATTCAAAGCACTGGTGAACTATCCCAGAAAAAGTTCGCAAAAAACGGACATACAGAGCAGACGGCATGGTGAATTGGTGTCCTATATTCGCTTATATGGGCGAACTTCGTACACTTTCTCATCACACAGTTAATTACCTTCAAGCTAAGTCGTATCCAAGAAAACCTGAACTAAACATGAGAAGGCAAGGCATAGACATGGGCAAGTCTATATCAAGGAAGAAGATTTTACGACTCAAGCACACGAAAGATTGTAAATACTGGGGTCTGAAATTTTACGCACAGGAATAACCACAATACGGCATCACTGAAAGCAATCACGCATCTGAATTAATTAGGTCAAATACTGGGGTAAATTCTTCCTTTACGACACTTAAATCGTTTAAGAAAACGCATAAGAGAAACAAAAGTATCATCTGAACAAGTGAACCGCCTCGCGAGCCGGAGAAGGATTTATTGGCAACACCCGAGGGTAAGACGACGAGGTGACACCAAAATTCGCCATTAGCCCACTAAGCCACTCTGGGAGGGTTTTTCCCTTTAAACACGTCATAATAAATATCCACCACGACACATCTTGCCCTGCGTTCTCAAAAGATTTGTCTGAAGTGAACTACGCCCACCACCTGCGCTTGGCACATGCTGCCGCCTATCGGCAGAAATTTATATCGATCAAGCGGCATTCCGTGATATGGTAACCCGAAAAAAATCGTCACTACCACGTCCTACTTACGAGAAATGTGCAAAACGATTTCATTTACTACATATCACTTTCCATGAAACACGTCAACGTGCAAATCTGGGCGTGCAACAACCTGATTCTCATCGGTTAGATAACTAGGTACGCCACATAAACTAATGAAATTGGGAAAATTACTTACTTATAGAGAGGGTATTTACTCGGTGGGTCTAATCCTCCGGCAATCAAAACTGCTATGACCAACCCGTATATACCAATAATACCAGCCATAACAACGGGAATGATACATTTCATGATCAATTCGGGCTTCATCACTGACATTGCAGCGATACCCGTTCCGGACTTCGCCGTTCCATATGCAGCACCAAGCGCTGCAATAAAATACATTAATATTAGAACGACACTTAGGAGTGAGGGAAGAGGCAATATTAACAGTAGAATGCGCAAAATGTGAATATCAACGCAAAATTCTAAATCAAAGAGAAGGTATATTCATATAAAATTCCAATTTAAAATTAAAGCAGAACATAAGCTGTCATTTGTCATTAGCCACTATTCAACGACTGAGGATTTGGATACAATCATGCGATAACATTTCTTCGAGGAGGCTAGCACATATTTTTAACAAAGGCACCCAATTTAATAAACAGGTAATGCAGAAAAGGGAGACTTTGACGAGTGAAATGGAATTACTACTCGAGGACCATACAATCAATACCGCTACTCACCACTGAAAATAATAGCAGACGCGGCTCCCATAACCCCGAAAAAGGGTCCGTAAATGGGGTTCTCATCTTCCATTGTGAATATTTGATGTAGGGAGTATTTACAGGTCTACGTTAACCGTTCGACACAATAATCCCGCACACACAACACGACACCTGAGTACTGCACTGTCAAATATGGCCTACTGTACGAGATGGTCATGTGATGAGGAAGATTTTGTCGTCTTGTTATCCGTAACGGCAATCACTATTGGTGGATACAGCAGTGAAGCAACCAGAACAGCGAATGGGGGGGTGGATTGGAAAATTGATCCTCGTAGACCTCCTATGAGTATGCTCACTAGCCAGCACTAAAGGGATGACAGCTCACAATATTTTCACCCATGAGAGTCACTGCGAGTCACTGAAAAACTTCGCGAAGCACAGGAAACATACGAAAGTCGAAAAACCAAATGTGCCGAACCATGTGTACGTAACTTAAAAGTGCTTTCAGAATGAAGTTTTCTTTTAAGGTGCGATTCATTCTGTCATTAGTTAGAGGGTCATTTAAAATCACACATATTACAAGCGAATTTGCTTGGTCTACCGTGTTGGCTCTAATTTTAGTATAAACTCGAGCCTTGTTTGTTTCAGTTTTCAAATCTTCTTGGGACGGTCTACCGAAAGGGTGATCTTATTTTTAGTCCTGATGGGAATTCTGTCATCAGCCCTGTTGGCAATAGAATAAGTTTTTTTGATTTGAAAAAGTATGCCTCATTTCTTTTCTCTGTTTGATTGCCCTTGAGGGCTAGTATCCATGTAATGATTTCTCTTATTTCAATTCCAGCAACAAATCGGACACACTTCCAGTTGAAAGCCGATACAACTACACAAAGTTATGCATATCACCGAATGGATGTACTCTTATTGCTATCAACGAAGGTATTGTATGAAAACACCGAGCAAACGTAAATTTTAGCCGCGAAATTCGACCCGATTTGGTCAGTCGTGTGTATGAATTCATATCAATGCTGGCTGTTGATTTTGTAGTTTCTGCTTCTATGTAGTGGCTTTCTAGTCTTTGTTCGGAACTATGCAGACTGTATAGTGATTTAAATGGCAATTTAGCCATTGTGCACATTTTGTAGGTAAGTGTAGGTAAGTTTGTGATGGTAAGTTAAGTGAATCAATTTTAAAAGGCCTGATAATGTAAAACCCACTACTTACACTTTTAATAATCTTCTGATGGGTCAGCCAGATAAATTATTGACGTCAGTTTACAGTCTTATGGTGTCACAATTTAGCTGGCACTACTCCGCCTTAAAGACTAAGCTTATTATCGGTAGTATTGACAATTGGGAATAAGTATGACCGTCGTCTTGTCAGTGATTTGTGTGAAGGAACTAACTTGAAATACCCTTTTTTTTCTTTCAGAGGGCGAGGCCGATTTAATCAGTCTTATTAGCAAATCAGTGTTGCACAAACACCGGTTCAATGGCTCAGTTGCGTGTGCATCTTTTAGCCCTGATGGGAACTATTTCGCCGTTGGAAAAGGCAATAGTGGTTGGTTCATTTTCTGCTATTGCAGTAGTTTATTGCTTGACCCTTAATCTGTAACACTAAATATTACCCTGTATAAACATGAGTTTTTGGAGTCATCGTCTGTTAGTGAACCTTGACGTTCATTTCGTTTTTTATTACAGCCTTTGTCTTTAGAGCTCCTGGGCCTTTGCTGGATAGTTTCAACCCTTTTGTCATTGAGAGAGTATTTCATGGTGCATTTGATGAGGTCACGTGGATCGACTGGTCCAGTAATTCTTTGTAAGCCATCTACGTATTGCCTTATTGATGGGAACTTCCCACATCCATTTACCCTAATTTAATTTATATTAACCTAATGTACTTCTTCTTCAGGCTCATTGCTGTTGGTTCCAAGGATATGTCCACGAGACTTTATGGTGTGAAGATGCTTTCCAAATTCCAGTATTACTCCATGGGAAGTCACACAGATATCATCATGGGATGTTTCTTTGAAAAAAATTCATTAGACTTGAATACAGTTAGTAGGTGGGTACTACTTTTTTGGATAATGTATTTCTTACTATGAACTTCTTTGAATGCATATACATGTAGTGCCTTGAAGTATTTATTGGGTCATTCCATGTCAGGTTACCCAAGCCATCCATGGATTCAGATTTTCATGAATATTAATTCACTGGTTAATAACATCTAGCTCATGAGCAATACTGAGTTTTCCCTCCCTAGGTGGCACATTTCCCAAGAAATGGGAGTCAAAGTTCTGTAAAATTTCTCTTGAAGGTCTCTCATGGTGTTCTACTTTTAAAGCATGGTGAACTAAGAAACAAAATATCTTAGTGACTACTGGGTCGATGACTGTCAAATTTTTATTGCATCAGTCCAAATGTCTTGATTCCTGTGAAACCTGCTTCATTAGTTATTAATCAATAATGTTTTTATGCACCAAAGTATTACTTCCATCAGGGAGTATTATCACTCAAAGACCGAGGAATTATCAAATCAATTATTTTCTATTGAGCCCAAACATGTACTATAAGATACTGGCCAAGTGATCCATCATCTTCAGAACTAAGTGCCATGACTTCAAATTGTCCCAAATATATGCCTGGTGGGTGGATCAGGTGGCACCTGATAGGTCAGAATTTTACAGACTTTCTCTGACCTGATTTCCTGAGCACCAGTTTCCATGAGTAGTTATGAGGTTTCCTCTGTCCCTATTGAATATTATCCTCCAAACAATTTTCAACAGTTTCTTTTGTACCTCCCAGTAATTGCTTTTATGGCAAAGAACCTTTGTCTTGTTCGCTTGGATGGCACTGTCATGGTTAATACTATGGTCATCCACAAGAATTTTTCAGGGATGTTATGAAACCGAAATCAACTTAGCTTAGTTCCAGAACAAAACTATAAGCTTTTTAAACCTAGTTTTGGTTAGGAAATAAACTTAATACCTGGCTGGACTTTAGTTTTGTTAACGGAATGGAAGTTGAATGATATATAAAGTTCTGGAACCATTCCTTCTCTTGAATATTTTCAGTTCAAGTGAAGATGTGAATGGACTTTCAGTTTGCACTCATGGTTCCAGGTCCAATCAGGGCTGATCTTAGGGAATCATCATAGGCCTAGGAAACCTGGAGAGAATGCAACACCTACCTTTTGCCACTGCCCTGCCCAGATTGTCCCAAATTGTGTAGATTGTGCCCAAGTGATCACATCTACCCCTTTATAGGGGAAAATCATCATCCTGTAAGTAGATATGGACAAAGTCTTTGTAAAAGACCTAAAGCAAAACAAAAGACAAGGGGAGAATTCGTAAGGAGGGGGTTGTATATTTCACTATTGCTGTGTAATAGATTCCTGGACGTATTAGATAAAAAAGTTGCTATTGCTCATGGTCTCTTCCTTCTCCCTCCCTGCTTCAGAAAAGACCTCTATTCCTCGACACCCCCACCACCCCCATTGTACATTCCCACAAACTCTTTATATCCGAGCCATGATCATTTTCCTTCCACTCAGGTTGCCTCAGAGATGTTTATTTTTAACCCTCCCACCATTCATGAAAAATCAGTGCAAGAGTTTAATATTCCATGGAATGAATTTTGGAACAATCAGGGGCTTGGAAGAACAAATCTTTTCCTAGCTCAAACTAAAATCAGAACTCTTCCTTTTTTGGCTCTGTTTGGAGTTTTGTTCCAAATGTTATCATTCCACCTTCATTCCTCTTTAGGTTTGATTTCATGAACCGAAACTTTTATCTGATCCCATTCTGCAACTATGAATTCATTTTGTTCAACATCCCTGGATTTTTCCAGTTGACCAAACCTTATGATATTGCTGTCCTAAGTGTTGGTTGTCCTGGTTGACGTGGGTCCAAATAGTGGTGCACGTCTGGCCCATGTGAACCCAGCTACATTTGCCCAGAATGTGATGAACTCCCAGGATCAAGGGACTTGAGGAGTCTTTCGCCTTCATCAGTTGATCGCAAAGCATTGAGTAAAGCCGGACGTTGGTTTCATGCTTCCAATAAATCATGACATTCACTGGAAACCATAGACACTTAGCAAAGGCCAGACCCGGCCAATGGTTCTGGGCATTCTACTCCTATTGTGTCACCTCCAGGGTTGATGGCCTTTTAAGAAGACAATTCAACCATGCAAATGATGGATTCTTAAACTCAGTCGACATTCCGAGTTGAGCTTCTCAAAATCATCACAGTGTTTGTCTCTTTGAAAGATACTACAATCAATCACCAGAACCTCCCCCATGAAGATGGAATCAGTTTCTAAGGATACAATTTTCCCTGCTCAGCTCCACTAATCTGATATCTCCATTTTCCTCTTTGAGTTTTCTTCAAGAATAGGTTACATTTTGCCATTAGATGAGAAAATTATGTATCACTTTGAGTCATAGGATGAACTGTTGAAGATGTAATTACTCCTTTACATATCTTTACAAATGATTCATTCCATGATGCTTTAGCAATGATTCCTTTGGAGTGAATGTTGATCCCCAGAATGAGTTACATTGTATCAATCCTTAAGTGGGAAAAATACTGTGTTGTATGATCTTGAATGACCTTAAGCAAAGAGCATAACTGATCATACATATCCCTACTAATCAGTCTTCAGTCATCTCTTGCTGAGTGAAGTCCTTTATTCCAAAGTGTCCTAAGGTTTTAAGCTGGGATTCTTCATGAAAGCTTTAAATTGTGTGATGATTTAAAAGAAATCGCAGTCGATGGACCACTCTGTAAAGGCTAGTGTTTAAAAAATGTCAAATATCAAATGGGTTATTGAAGAATGGAGTATTGTGAGAGAAGTGGAATCCAAGTTCCATAAGAAGACGTACATACAAGTGGTGAGGCTGAACAAAATTGACTCTTAATGCTTTAGAATAAGATCTTTATCCCTCAGGTGTGGTGTGAGATGTGAAATCGTCTTTGATGTTTGTGAGCTGCATAAAGCTTACTACTTGATGAAATGTGATGTATACAAGGCATGCTGTTTTGACCTATGCAAGTGTCACTAGAAAAAAATTACTTAATCTTTATGCAATGTGACCCTTGAATTTTCAGAAAAAAATAGCAGAATTCCTGTGGTAGTGAAATCCCTTCCTAGGAAATAGAATGTGCAATGCATAAGACATGGAAACATCCATGATTAGGAAATTATGATTATGGTATATGCTTGATGAAAGTGATGGTGATTAGATTATTTCTAATTTGGAAAAGTCGATTTCTAAAGAAGAAATGTGAGAGCATATTAACTTGTCCAGCTGTAAGATATGGGTGAATCTCCTTTAGATTTCCATTCTGTTCCTTCTCATCAAAAATCTTCCTACATCAAAAGAAAGTTAAGTGCACTGTCTACTTAAAGAAGCTGGATGATCAGAATTGTTGATAAAATCCTGAAAATGATGGTGAAAAATTGTATGAGAAGAATTATTTACATTAAAACCCAAAATATGGATGGAATTTCAAACTTGATTGTGGCAGGAACTGCAACTTCGAACACCCAGTGAGAAAAGATCCAATTGCTGAATCTAGTTCCTAGTTCACAGAGCAAGAAAAAAATCATGGAAGGTCGTTCTAGGAAGATACGATTTGGACTGAGTAAATGAATTTGTAAATTCAACCTGATCCTATGATTCTTTGGATTTACTTCACTTCTCAAAACACTACAGTGACACCAAAAGAACTTCATTACTCTCAGGCTATCCTTCATAAATTCATGTACACTGGCTTTGCTTTTTGCTGTTGCTCAGCTTTATTTTTATAATGTATTGATTTTATATGCTGCAGACATTATTGAAATCGGCCAAACAAATAATCTTCTCTCCAAATTCCTTCGGTAAAAATAACTCAATGTCATTTATTTGCCTTAAGAGTGTTTTGAATACTTTCTTCAGTTCACTCTAATGGTGAGTTCAGCCACCACACTATCATTCAAAAATCAATGTATTGAGGCAACTCCCTGTTGAATCTATGAATACATTACTGTCGTTATTTTCAATTATAACTCATAATAACTCTATACTTTCACCAGTCAACTCAACACTTCATTTTATTACATACGTCTCACTTAACTACATATAAACAACAACACAACAAAGTACTATTTAAACATAAAATTGTTTGTTACATTAAATAAAACTTTCAATAATTACTGGGTGAGAAATAAACATTCCGGACAAAAGAAATACCAAAATGGCAAAATAGTCACTAACATCATCAGCATAGCCTGTACATTTTACAACTTCTTTAAAAGTGTATTCAAGAAGGACAAAGTTCCTCACAAAATTTAAATCATGTAGAATAAATGAAAAAATTGTAAATTGGTTACATGACTTTCTTACCAATCACAAACGTAAAGTACTAATCTATGGTGTTAGTTCTCACATGATTAGAATGATATCCTTTATCCCTCAAAGAAGCGTGAACTATTATTCCTCTTTTACATATATGACATTAGCTCTAGAGTAAGTGATAAATTAGATTGTTAGTTGATGATGTCATCATCCACCAGGAAATTGCTACCTTTAAAGCTCCCTCATTAGACCTCAACTATGTTAAGTTGTGGTATCTCTAGTTGGGGTTCGTACTTAGTGATTGATGTGCCAATTAAGCAATTATCTCTCTCAGTTTCTGCCGGAGGCATCTTAGAAAATGGCATATGTATATTATATCCAAGCATGTTTTCCTTTTCTTTCAAGAACTATTTGGTTGTCCTGATTGTCTATTTTGCTTTGTTTTCCCTTTCTATATATCTCAACAATCTCCTTCTTGTTTTTATGTAAATTAAGATCAATGTACTGGTTGTTCAGGTGACCTATTTAGGCACACTCATATGTAAGCTATTGATTTGTTGCTATTTTTTTCTTTCATATTATTTTTTGAATATCTGTGTACATGTTTTCACTGTGGTTTTTTTTAACGCTCATTCATTAACAGTAGAACTTGGTCTGTCATCCTTTTTTGTCACCCATCTTTGGGTGGATTAGTTTTATATTCTTTATTGTCTGACAGTGGTCTCTATAGGAGTGTGATTACTGCTCTGTGACGGCCCAAGGAGTTCCTAAAGCTGGAACCGAAGAAGTGTTTTGCTGAAGCAACATCTACTCCAATGGTGGATCGAATGCCATTTTGGGTCTTGGCCTTTTCCTACATCCTGGGTTGACTCTTTGTAGTCACTCAAAGATGGTATTGGCATCATAGTGTGTTGGATTGTGCATCCAGACCATGGCTCTCTTTCCTTTGATGAGTTGGCCTGAGTGTATGGCCAGAAAGTCACTACTTCCAGTCGGTCCCACCTGCCTGACCATGTCATTGATCCAGAAAAGTGATTCCCTCCACTCTTTCAAGGAAGGCAGATCTTGGCCTTCTGGGATGGCACCCCAGAGTTCCTCAATTATTCTTTCCATTTTGGAAATACGCTTCTTAGTCGTCATTACCTCAAGAGTGGCCTGATTGGGTGATCACTATCTTCTTCTATCCTTTCATGGTCTCGGCACATGACTGCTTTTAGGTCACTTGAGCCCTCTTCATGTTTTGTCCCTCAGGGATGTCACCCTGAGTCTTTTTCCTCATTTTAGGCATCAGAGTAGTGTTTTCTCTTCCACCCAATGTGCGATAACCTCTCTTAAATACATATCACATTGTCTCTTGCAGAAATGGACAAGTTTGTGTTTGGGAAGCAAACTTTGAGATCGACGATTTGCAGCCAATAGAAGTGCCCGCTAAGAAAGCACGAGAAGGAAACAAAAGTGATAGTGAGGACGATGTTGTCATTCCAGAGGAGCATAAGGAAAAAGGGCTTGACATGTCAGCCACTGGTAGGTGCTTCTCCCTTCCATTGCCTGCTTATTCTGTGCTGTTAGTGTGATTGGATGAGGGAATACTTATTAGTTCCTCTTGAATAGAAATTTTAGCTCTTTCTGTGGAGGCATTAAATGAGCCGTTTATTTTGAAAGTGGCCTAAGTCCATTTATCTTCAAATCGAGATATTTAAGGGTTTGCGTTTCAATGAATTTAAAAATATACGTATAGGATACTAATGAGTCCTACTGATTAAGTGTTTCTAAGGGTGTTAAATTTATAGTTCCTATTAAAATAGTGGCAATTATTAAGTGAATAATATGCATTTTCTTATCAAGAATGGAGTTAGGTCACTTTCAAAATTAACAACCAGATTCATTATAAAATTTGAAGGTGCCCAAGTCCATTAAACATAATTTAAGATCTTCAAATTGAAAAAAACAGTACTGAATTTATTTTACATATCTTTAAAACACTTTGGAAACATAATTTATGCGATTCAAAACATTTTTTAACTACATAACGTACAAAATTACAAACATAAATTTATTACAAAACAATTGACTACTCATTTACATTTTGTGCGTGTGAAAGGGGCTTGAAGAAATCATGATGTTCCAGTGGTATATATCATAATAGGTCAATTATGTCCTTGAATTTTGCTGTTGTAATTTGTCTGATATTTGTATACAGTGGTGTCAATACAATATTTTCGAATTTTCTTGGTCTACCCCGACTTGGTAATAAATTCAGGACTTTAAAATTTTCATTCTCATTCATTGATGTCTTATAGAAAATTTTATACGGTTCATTTCTGACAAAACGCATCAACATATTTTTAACCAGTTTATTGATTCTCCATCAGAATTCTTTACCCTTTTAAAAATTGCGTCTTCTAATAATTTTGTTGAGACAAAATCTTCTTGTCTCATTTCATTTACAATAAAATTATTACCTTTCCGACACTTTTTAATTATCTTGTAATAATCTTTCGGTATCGAACAGTAAGTTATTTTTATAATTTTCATTTCTACCACGCCAAAATCTCTATCGTTTGGTAAAAACGAATGTCCTGATATTAATAATTTGTGATCTATGATTTCCACATTATTTTCCAAAGTTTGGACAATTTTTAACCACATTAAAGCTACTTTAATGTTTCTATTTTGCCCGGCGCACATGTCACTGTAAGCTATAATGTGTCTTTCACTTCTTAAATTTTTAACATGTTTTAGGATGCATGAAACAATTTCTTGAGCACCTCTGGATGCAATAGTTTCATCCCAAACGTATATGTAAACATTATCGTTATGAAAATTGTGAATACCCAAATTTAGAACATACATATTGCGTTTGTAATATGCTACTGAGGTAGTCATCTTGGGATACGGTAATGCTTTTTGCAAGTCGAAGGAGAAAGCAAAATAATAATCTGAATTACGTGATACTTGCACCTGATCTTGTTTTAGTGAATTCCTAGCCAATTCTGCTAGTCTTAAATGGACATCGTGTTCTTCTGTAAGTTTATTCTTTTCTTCATCATCATTCGATGCTTTAATTTTGATGGTTAATAAGTCGCATTTTTGGCATGTATCTTTGCGCGGATGGTGGAAATGTAAAGTGGACTAGGTTGGGAGTCATTAGAGACTTGGAGGCTGAAGGTGTGGCTTACTTGAAAAATTTAAAGCTGGTGGATTTCAGTACAATGCAGAGGAACGTAGTCTGACCCTGCATTATATCTCTGGCAATGATAGAAGTGACACAATGAGAGGTAAATAATTGGAGCACTGCTGACTGATAGGTATAAAAATTCCTTTTTTCCACACACCATGAGTGATGATAAGAAAAGTGGCATGACACTAACCAAAGATACATCGTCAACCCTCGATTCACTTCTGTCCTCTCCCCACTCCCTCTCCCTAATCCCTTCCTCCTTACGACTTGTGTCCTAACATCTTCCATAAGACTTCTGCAAAGATTTTTTAATGACTATTACAGTAATTTACCCATCTCAGGGAGTTTCGAAGTACACCTCATGTATCTTATTTTTATCATTCCCTTTTGGCTCCTTTTTTCAATTGCTGTCTTTTCTCTTTTCTACTCTATTCAGTGCTTGTTTATTCACTGAGATTCCTACTATTTGCTGGTATGACCTTTACATCATAATCATCCACCATCAGCACCATAGCCATCTGTGGCTATATCTACCCAGTCAGCCAACATTAAAGGACAATAATTATTTTCAATTTCAATAATATTTTCAATTTTTGGTTATCAATGGTGTCTCATGCATGTGTATCAGGTGATCTTGTGCACTATGCATGTGAATCTCATTAGGTGAACTTGGAAGGAGTGGGAGATTGCAGCATTGAATGAGTTGGTCACCAAGGAGGAGTAAGGGAAATCTGTACTCAAAAGATTATTAACTACTCCTGTCCATGGAAAACATTTTGGATGGTGTGATGTTTTAACATCTCAGAGATATGTGATTACCATACCTCATCTTACTGGGAGGATTTTACAAATTGATTTTATTCAGACACTGAGTAGAGAATGAAAAATTTCCAGAAAATAAATGTACATGTAGGAGAGAAGGCCCCAGAATATTTTCAGACATACCTCAGAATAGATTTAGTCATGACTCCTTGGATATGACTTTTTGGTGATGATATTGTTTTATATTTCAACAGGTGAGAAGGCTTCCAAACTGAGTGGTGATAAATTATCCTACAAGAGACTTGGTCGTTATTACATCCATCCCCAGACAAAAGGGGAGAAAAATCCATTGCTCACGTCTTGTGCGTACCATCAGCAGCTGAGGATACTAGTCTCTGGGTTCTCAAATGGCTCTTTCTTCATTCATGAACTTCCAGATGTAACTCTCATCCACTCACTCAGGTATTTGTATTGAACTATGTTTTATTTTTGCTCCCATGTGGTGTTCTTGTGGGACTCCAAATTCCTCATTAGAAGTAAGATTGCTTGGCAAGAATCTGATTGGTGTAGTGGCTGGAGTATGTGCTCTGCATCTAACGGGGGCTGGGTTTGAATCCAGGTTGTGGTGTAGATTTTTCAGTGGAAACCTCATCTCTTCTTGGGTGCCATGTAATTGAGAGGAAATGTTAAACTGTGGACCCAATTGCACTTTTCACTGAGTCTGCCAATGTTGAAGCCTGGTTTCTCTCCACCCCACGTGTAACCCTATTAACACATAATCTCCTTACCAACTGACCCATGTACCCTTGGTGTAAATATCCTTGGGTGAGAATCATTTTGTGGTTATGCTTACTGTGAATTTTTTTAATGGTAATTGAAATCGACTACAATAACTTATTTTAAAACATATTTTATGCAAAAAAGTGAACCAAAATTCATACAAAATGTGTGAGAAAAGGAGGAACTCGACCTTGTAAATGCCAAAAAAGTATGCATCCATAATGGACAAATTTTTTGTCAGTCAAGTAAACATAACTATCTTAGTAAATATACTGCTGATTCCCAACCCATAACGCACGCCTACGAGGATGAGGAAAAAAAAATTTCTCATCCGTGTTCTCATCCCTATGGGATATTAGGGGCGTTAATGCCAAAACTTAAAATGTGTGGGGCACAGCTTCTACTGGTCATATTGAGCTGATATTTTGCAAAAATAGTTTTCTAGTCACTTGTTATAGAATTGGGGGGCAGCGTGAAAAATTAGAAAACACTGCCTATTTTTGGACCACCCTAGCTCTGTAGGTATTTTCAAATACCAGCAGATGGCTTAGAATGCAATATTGTATCTCATTCCACTACTGAAATACAGTCTAACTACCATGGGAGGAAAATACCTTCCTAGTATTTGTATTCAAAAGGGGAAGGGAGAGTTTAGGGCAATGTGATGGTGGTGGAGTATATTTTGCAGTTGAATTTTGGGAGTGGTGTCAGTTAGGTGCTATAGTGCGTTCCACATTTAGTTGACAGCACAGGCCTTATGGAGTACAGGGTTGCCAAACCTACGCTCTGGCATCCTGATGGTGTGGGCCACCACTCATAACACCATGCCAAAATGTCAAATTTAAAAAGAAATAATGGAGGCCCTTCGGATATGTGTCGTTCCGATATATGTTTGATTCTATATTATGCGTCGTAAATAGCGGTTATTAAATTCTAAGATTCAATACCACAGCGCGCAATCATAATTTTTATGTTTATACTGTAAACATGCATTAATCTCATCATAAAAGACCATTTAAATATATTTTTTCCGAGTAAAGGGGTAAGAAAGAATCATCCACGGGTAAATAATTAAATTTAAGTGGCCATGCATATCTTGTTCTGTTTTACGTCCATTGGATTTTTGTTGCACATCGTCAGCACGCATCTCCGACTCGGGAATTGGGTACGAAAAAAGATTGAATGGAATGAAATGGAATTATGAAGAGAAAAGACATACTATTGATTAGAATAGGAATGGAAAATTTTATTAGTTTTGATGGAAATTTTTATTGATGGAAGTATTTATTCAGATAATGTCACCTGAATTTGGGGAAAATTCAATTCTGAAGAAGGAGAATTCTTTGGTTAATCAATTTGGTTAAATCAAGGGATTTGTACATGAGAAACAACTAACTCAAAGGTGAAAAGTAGGGCCTACTCTTACCGTTTCACTGTAATTTTTGAACGGAACACTTCATGGGGTGGTGTCTTTGTGGCCTCGAGTAACGAATATTAAAAAATAATGACAGTCATTGTTTACAATGTTTGTGGATTATTTTCTACCACCAATCAAGGCAATCATTCTCCTCAATGAGCTTAATGATCCTGCAAATTTTTTGCATGCAACAGCAATTTCTACTTCCTTGACGCGCTGACGAAGACTGAGGAGCGTTTCTTATTTCTTTCTTAATCCAAGTCATGTCTGCAAATAGCTTAACATTGATCCAGTCTGTGAGCGCAAAAACGTTTTTCACGATAATTTTTAGCTGTCTACTTTAATTGTATAGCAATTGTATAAAAATCGCCCCTTTTAATAAGAATGATTCGTTTCCCTCTGCAGTCGCATACACAGGGCCGCCCAGAGGTAGGGCAAGGGGGGCAATTTGCCCCAGGTCAGTGCCTTTTGAGCCTTGAAGCCACTATAATAAAAAGAGAGCACTCAATATTTACCATATTCTGTGGAGTAATTTCTATTTACCATTGAGACAATAAGCAGATAATACACAACACTCCTAAAGCCCCGTTTCCCCTTACCTTACCACAGTCGTAACAAACGAACCATCCCCAATCTGGTTGCCATATTTTCCTCCTTTCTAGGATTCGCGAGTCTACCGGATTCCCTTCTACTTGCGACCCTTCTTAAGCCCCCTGCCCATTCCTGCATGTAATTTGTCCCTAGAGTACCCAGGCCTGAGGTCTGACGTCCAGGTTCTTTTGTAGATACATTTTTCTTTAGGCGGGTCCCCTCCCACTCCTCGCACAATGGAGCCCACAGGGCCCCACAGGCGGAGACCAAAGGGAAGGACACCGCGGGTGACTTGACACAGAAGCTATCCCTTTCGTTGAAACCCTATCCAGCTCCCAAGCATTCAATGCAGCCTATTGAAGGGGAAGATGCCAGGTGAAATCCTTGAAAGAGCAATCAGTTGCTGCTGTTTCCTACTGCCCTTCTCCGGTGTTCCAACGATTAATTTTGGAACAACAACGTCCTGCGTGAACATTTATCGCATATCCTCAATTACCTGTTCGAAATTGCTTTTTTTATATCTTACCAAAACACTTTCAACTTATACTAGGAGATGAAAAACATCACCTACAACTAAATGATAGTGTAAGTACGCGATGCCAATACACGCATGCTCTAGGAATTATACTCGAGTGTTTTTTAAGAGCGGTCCTCTTCAGGAGTTTGACTTTTTCAATGAACTTATGTGTCGCATATACAGTAATGATGATAAACTCTATGCTTTCATAAATAATTATTGTCTAAAGCAGATTGTATAAGAGCACTGTAATCAGCTAAAACATAAAAAGATTAACTATTATCAAAACAAAATGCCTCCATACCTCTTGTTCATGAGTCCGAAAGATATTCCACTCCCTCCATGTAGGGCGATGTGCTCGGCTGTGGCTGTGGTTCGTCCTCCATTGAGGGAGATGTTGACTGAGAGGATGAAGACGATGTCAGACGAATAATTAACTCTTTGATGTCATCTTGCAAATTGTCTGCATGCCACATGTCTTCTTCCACTTTCTTCACGTGCTTGACATAGTTTTTCCAATTTTCAGAAGTGATGGCTTTCTGCGATGAGTTTTTCTACCTCTTTCTTCTTAAAAGTGGTGATCTTCATACCAACGTAATGTTTTACTTTAGCCCAAACCATTTCAATTGGATTCAATTCACAATGATATGGTGGTAGTCTTAGCATTCTACAGCCATAACTCTTCGCTAGTTCATCTATCTTAAATTTTTCCCGTTCCTGATTCACCACAAATAAAAGACCTTTTCAAGCTGTCCTCATCAAAGCTAATTCATTTGCTAACCAACCACTCTTTAATGGGATTTTTCCTCCAGCTCGTGGTAGGTAAGGATTCCAATTTCCTCGAATGGTATGATGCATTATCTACAACTATAATTGTGCCTTCGGTTATGTTTGAGAGAAGTGAGTGCTCAAACCAGCTCTCATAACACTCGCCATCAACTTCATCATGCTCATCCATGGTGTTTTTCTTGCATAAGAAAATACGTGCTGCTCCCTCTATGAACCCTTTCTCCGTCCCTGCATGTATAATTGCAAAGCGTCCACCTCGGGAGGTGGGGGCCTTCAGCCCAGTTGTAAGTCCAGAAAGGAAAGCCTGACGAGGAGTTTCTATTTTTTTGTCGTGCCAAGTCATGTTCACTGTTTACTGACATTGATCTAAGTTTCGTCTGTGAAAACAATGACCCTTCATTCACGACGATATTGTTTTAGCCACCTTAAATAATTATGTCGCCAAAGAATAATATCATCCCTTTCAATTAAAATGCTTCTTTTTCCCCTGCGTTTGTACACGAAACCTCTGTCTACAAGAAGGCGATATAATATAGTCCTCTTGAAATTTGGAAGATCTTTGACCATGTTGACCGAGCTTAAAATAGATTTTAAAGTCGGAGGAATATTTTTCATGAAAAATTCATGTATTTTCCTTTGAACTCCAGATCTCACAAAATCGTCATAAACCAACACTCACGAATTCTTGTAAGGCTGTCTAACTTTTTTTAGATATAGATTATAAATAGGGATGAGTCGATTCCACTTTTTTTCGATTCCGATTCCTTCAAATCGATTCTCGATTCCGATTCCATCGATTCTTATTCCTTCTAAGAGGTGGGATATTGATTTATCTGTAGCATTGCTGTCATTAAAATTTAAGAATTGAATGGAATAAAATAACAAAACAATTAAGTGGCCCAATAAGTATATTTACTAAAAATAGCAAAATAGTATGATAGCAATATATCTTCAGGTTAAATAAAATAATAAACACTGACTGTTTTAGACAAACATTGTGAACTTAATAATGTACCGTGCACTATGTAATTAAATTTAGATGACTATCCAGCATTACTTATGCCGTTCTGATGTTTTACATAATATATTATGCATTAAATTAGTATTTTATATAACCACCAAAGTAATACGCTTAAGGATGCTCACCCATATACACTATAAAAAAAAACACAAATATAAAACCTGTTACACGTGAGAGTTAAAATGACAAATATTCAATGAAAATGACAATCTATTCAATATTTTTGCTAAGGAAAACAAGCATTTTTACTCTGTCAGGATCGAGTCTATTTCTTTTTGCATCGCATATATTCCCTGCTGTACTGAATAGTCTTTCACTAAACACAGTGCTAGGAGGAACACACAGATACTTGAATACAATATTTTTAAGTCTCAGAAAGACACTGTTAGCCCAGTAATGGGAAAATTTTTCACCATCTTTTGGATCAAGGTTTGTTTCTCCTAGGTACTGCAGCAGTTCATTTTCGCAAGAAGAAGCACTGCAATCAACTTGCTCAACACTTTTGCAAAAGTAGTCTTTATAATGGGACCACAGCCCCTTACTAGACTTATCACCTGGAGAGTCTAAGGTGGAGGTTGCATTTTCAACTGCTGGTTCATTAAGTGAGGTTGAATCCGTCTGTGTCAAGGCCACCATTTCTTTGATTATTTTCACCTTTGCGGCTTCAATAGCATCAGGGTTTTGAAAAGGTGTAGCTTTAAAGCGAGGATCCAATATTGTTGCACAAGCATAGGTCAAATTTGCTTCCACATTAGGGTAGCGGCGTTTCAGGGATGATATCAAATCATTCTTCAGTCCTTGAAGTCCAGAACCTTGGCAATTCGAGTTCTCCACAACATTTTTTACTGTATGTATAAGTGGAATCACCTGAGGAAAATTATATAAAAATCATCCTGTCTCTTTTCTTGATTATATAGTATAAAATGCTTAACCTCATTCAGATTTATTTATGCCCCATACCCTCTTGTTTTCTGGTAACCTTTAGCCTATAAAATTTACTATTTATACTGCCCATGAAGCAAAATTTTTAGGAAAAAATGTTATTTTAAGGAGGTCTATTGAAAAAAAGCATAAGAAAATTGTAATATCCACTAATAAATATGTTAGTACGGTAGTTGGATTGAGATACCCTGTAAAATAGTAGCCACTAGGCTATATGAATCAACAAATCTGATTAATAATATTTAATTTGCAGCTCAAGCTTAAGAACCTAAATTCAACTAAAACAATGGTAACAGATGCAAACAAATGGTGGTGGTAACAAATAGTAATTTACAATAAACCTACCTCGGAATAGTTGAAGATGATTTGCTCACTTGAAGAGTTGCTTGCTCAAAAATCTCAAGAATGCTTACAGCAAATTGCTTTGTCATCCAATCATCAGCAACCATGTCCACAGAAAGTTTGATGTCACTCTTACTCGAAACTAAAATTATCGCTTCTTTCTGCTCAATTACTCTCCGAAGCATGTGGAGGGAGCTATTCCAGCGGGTTGGTTCATCCTGTATCATCCTTTGCTGCGGCAGTCTTAGCTGAGTTTGACAGGTTTTTAATAACTTTGAGTTTTTTGCAGAATGTTTGAAACTTCCCACAAGTTTCTTTGTTTTCTTCAGTAGAGTCGTAATGTTTTGGTTGTTCATCAAGTCATCTTTAATTACCAGTTGCAGTGTATGAGCTACACATGATATTGCTTCAAACTGTGATCGGTTCAGAGCCGCGGTTATGTCTGTTCCATTGTCCCTTACGATAGCAACAACTTTAGAGGATATGCTCCAGTCACTGAAAACTTTCAATAAGAAACTCTTGAGGTTGACAGCAGTATGGGATACTTCAGTAAAAGGCACTACTTCCAGGCACCTGTGTGTCATTTTGAGGGCATACTTTGCTCCGGAATAGAAGTGTGCTGTAACAGCCATATAGTCCTCATTTGCAATAGATGTCCACATATCTGTTGTAATAGCCACATATCTGGCCAAATGCAACTCTTCCTTAACATTTTGGTGCACCTCACTGTACATATCAACAAGAACTTTATTTGAAAATGTTTTGCGTGATGGTATGGTGTACCTTGGCTCTAGATGGTTTATCAATTTTCTGAATCCTTTATTATCCACTACTGACAGTGGCTGCAAATCAAGACACATCATCTCACAAATTAGTTTTGTAATTTTTTTGGCTCTAGAATCACTACTTTTGAATTTAGTCACTCTGTCGAAGAGATTATGCAATGTTGGCTGCTTCTTCTTGGTCCCTACATTAATACTTTTTGGATAAGAGCGATGTGGTGTTTCTTGTGGATTTGAGACAGTGACTGACATATCTGAATCAAAAGATGCCCTATCAATAGGTTCAATGGTTGAATAAGCTGAAAGAAGTAAATCTGAATTTGGTGATTCTATTTCTACACCTTCTGATGGGACATCGGTATCTGTCTCATCAATAAGCTGGTCATAAAAGATTTTTTTCATTTCCATGCCTGTAGAAACTTCCTTTGATGGTTCAGTAGCAGACACTGGTAATTTATTGCAACTAGCTATGTTATCCAATGAGGCAGACTTACTTGAACTCTCAGGCTGAAAAAATGACACAATTTTAGAAGGCCCAGAATCTGAGCAAGGCTTTCCTGGGGGGGCTTCTAGGGCTGAGGTCTTCGTCTTGGTGGATACATTTGCTCCTGAATTTATATGATGCACTTTTTTCAGGTGTTTCAATAAGTTAGACGTTGTTTTGCTGCTCCCACCTCTTGAAATAAGAGTACCACACAAAGAACACTTTGCAAATTTGTCATTCGAATCTATTTGAAAATACTTCCACACGTAAGAGGACATTGTTCACAAAAAGAGCACTAGATTATCAAGCAGCAGCACTTGCAATGACTCGCGCAGGACAGCAGTTCTTTCGGTTGTCTTTCGTTCAGATATAACCGTTAAGGCCACTCCACACCTGAGTGGCCGCGGTGGCTACATTGTCGTTTAGCCGCGGTGGCTACATTGTCGTTCGGCCGCGGTGGCTAAACAATAATGTAGCGTTCATTGCGTCCTTACATACCAGAGCAGCCTGGCGGGTGCGCGGTGGCGGCCGAACGCAACCTGTCGAGTCCGCCCGGAGGCCGCGGCGGCTTATGCCAAGCAAGTATCAACTTTCTCAAGGGTTGCATTGATGAAACTGGGCTATGCAAACGCGAATGTGTCTAAATATTTATTATTGACGCAGACGCGTGTTAGTCTATGAAAAAAAGTTATATAAAAAAACCCGCTCTCTGCGCGTATTTATAAGAAACTTTTTTTTCACAGGCAAACTCGCTCTCTGCACGTTTTTATTATCATCAGACTTCAAATATCATTCGAAAATGAAAAATATATATTTCGATCTATTATACCTTAAAATTGGTGGTCCAGATGAATTCTCCGATGGTGATTCATAATCGCAATAATTTGATTTGCCGTGACCAGCGGTTAATAAAAGAACGAAAAACGCATGCATTGCTTCCCGATCCCGTGGTTTCCAATTTTTTTTCTCTGAGAGTTGCTCATGAACACGCGCCATTTCAGGGTTCGTCGGTTTGTCGCTCTTGCCAACATTTTCATGTTTCCGAGGCCGCTTAGGTATGTTCGTCGCAGCACCCGCGTGCCGGGCGTATCCTCCGCGCGGGCAAGGCTGACACCGCGGCCGCTTAGGTGTGTGGCGGCCTTTATGCCCCAAGCTTATAGTCTATGCTCAAAACATTTATCTTCCTGGAATCGATGGAATCGGAATCGACTTTAGGCGATCGATTCCGATTCCGTGCCCGAGAATCGGTGAAATCGAGAATCGACATTTGGAATCGACTCATCCCTAATTTTAAAGTCTGAGGAATATTTTTCATGAAAAATTCATGTGTTTTCCTTTGAAATCCCGATCTCACAAAATCGTCGTAAATCAATGCTCTTGAATTCTTGTAAGGCTATCTAACTTTTTTAGTCTTTGAAGGTGTCACCCATGGACCACGGGACGCTTCCTTTCTCACTCTGTAAATAGTGGACTGTGAGCAGCCAGTTGCCTTCAAAGTTTCACGGCAGGTTTCAGTTATACTGAGGGATTTGTTGAAGTATGAGAAGACGTTGAACACCAGCTCTCTTTCACGGCTTCTCAGCTTCCCCCCTTTTCTCCTCCTCTTCGCATCGGACATGGTGATAGGGCACCTTACAGCAGATATTGATGAAACATACTCCACAGCTCTGATAAACACAGCAGACTACACACCACTTGTTCACTCAAAAAAATCCTACAAGAAACTGAACGTCTTTGCTAATTCTTTTCCTAGCCCCTTCCGCTGGGGTTGCTTCCCGTGCAGATGTCTTATAGCACCCTATTAATAGAACTTCTGGAAAAACCTAGAGTGCCCTTTTCCTTAAGGGCTTACACCGAAGAGGAATGCCCCTCGTGTGGATTATGGAATAATTTCTTTCATGTTTCCAACGGCAAGACTCACAAAGGCGAAATTTGCGTCTTATTTCAAAGCCGTCAAAAGGTGCATGGGATAGGCTTTCGTATGTCATTGTCTTGAAATGTAAATATTTCTAATACAATGTATGTGTACTCTCCTTAAAAAACATCTAACGAAGAATTACATGCATTTATATAAAGATATAAATCCAGTTTTCCACCGAATAATCTTCCGTCTGCGCTGTGGAAGTTAGCAAGACAGCAAGCAGCATGCCTTGGCGGTGCAGTTTTTTTTTTTTTTTTTTAAATTTTTTTTAAGATCAAAACGTTGTAGCTTTCTTCACAATTGAGATAACTAAATGATTTTTTGACTACTAAAAACAAATTAATAGTTTTCTTCAAATTTTATACGCAGGATATACGGACCTAAAACTTAAGGAATGTAAGTTAGCAGGCAATTACTTTTTATATCAGTATAACAAAATTTCAGCTCAATTAACTTCTAATTGATGTACATCTTTTTTGAAATAAAAAGAATACGGAACGTTTTGCATAAGTTTCAATCCAGTATGAAGAACGGTTTGCCCACAATTGAGTGAAGAAGACAAAAGTCAAAAGAGCCGTGTTTGTTGCGTAAATTAATGAAAATGTTTTTTATAACTTTTAATATAAATTTTATGGCAAAACTATTACGACCAGTAAATGTAGCGTGTCTCTTTGCATTAAAAGAGATGATGATAAATTGGATAGTGCAATATTAATTTTTCTGCTGCTGTTGGCAACAGCGCATCTCCAGCCTTATGGGGATTAACATGGGAAACGAATCTCCATAAGAGCCCATACTGTCAGCAAAATGTGAGTGCACTTTAGTAGATTTTTTTCCTTTTTGGGTATGGAGCAGAAATGAATAATGGATCTTGATTTAATGGTGTTTAGAAATGTTTTCTTGATATATTTGAATTGTTTTGTGAGAGTGTGATAAATAAGTAGGATTGTCTTGATTAGGGGTATTGCTATTTAATGAGATTTTATATCAGGCACATAGGTTTTTAGTTCTTATGGTAATTTTTGGATATTCCTTTTTCACAATTCTCAACCCTTTTTGGCCATTTGCAGCATATCGAATGATGAGATTTCATCTATTAAGCTGAACTCAACTGGAGACTGGATAGCCTTAGCGTGCAAAGGATTCGGCCAGCTTCTTGTGTGGGAATGGCAGAGTGAGACATATGTAATGAAACAGCAAGGTCACTTTAATAATATGGAGTGCCTTTGCTACTCACCCGATGGTCAGTTTATTGCTACTGGTGGTGATGATGCAAAGGTAAGTTGTTTTTTTTTTATTAACCCTCTTTCTGTAATGGCCTACAAAGCTAGTAATGCATGTTTAATTTTAGCTTTAATTTGGATAACTTTTCAAAGCACAAATATATTTGTGGCTAGAACTTCAGTTTTGATTTCATATTCTGTTTACTAAAATTCCTTGACTGCTTATATCTCATTCTGATTTAATTCTGTTTGAAGTGTGTTATTTAATGGTGAGCTGAGGGCATCCATTTAGATTCAATCAGGAAGAAACATCATACATGACCTACAGAATGAAAACAAATCATTCTGAAATTATGTTTGAAGGAGAAATAGTTGACATAATGCAATTCAAGGGCTCAGAATGGACACGTATTAACTTGACTGCGATAAAGATGTAGGAGAAAAGTTCTCAATTTTAAGGGAATATTCTGTTCTGTATCCTTGAATGAGCACTATGCTATAGAATTGCTGGTAATATCCCACCTCAATTCACAGATGACCATGGTGGACATCAAAGTCTGTCCACCATAATAGCGCAATTGACAGAAATGCAGCCAAGCAGTAATCATGTTCAATGCCACTAGTGAAGCAAATCATTTACTGAATAATACAAGATAGTGGTATGATTTAGATAATTTGATCAAGAAATCAGTGTTGATTTTACATTTTTGCCTAATAATCATATTTCATTGAGTTTTGGTACTTGAAATATCGTTTATGTTACATAATATTACAATTTATGGCCCTCAAAAAGGGAGCTTGCTGAGATAAGACATGTTAATCAACTTGAAAGAAAAATTGAAAATTAAAAATCCTAATTCTCAATCTAATTTCCAGTTTGCACCAGCAGCTCAGCAGCCAATACTATTCAAAGTTGATCCCTGACCTCACAGACTTTGAAATAGGATCAAGGGCATAATATCAATTCGCATATTTTACATTGCGTGTTTTCAAGTATTTCCCTTAAATGCCCATTGTTATCTCTAAATGTTGTGCTAGTGTTAATGTGTTTTGCTATAATTGGCACCTTTATCAAAATATGAGCTTTCAATAGAATGGCTATTTTCACCTGAATAATGAAAATTTTGACCTGGAAAAGTCATGGAATTTCATAACTTAAGCTCTGTAGCTACCCTGAACAAGCATGTGGTTCAATGTCATCCCAGGCATAGGTACACTTGGAACATGCCAAGGGATAGTGGACGATATCAAACTGATTAGATTATCGTAAGGGACACATTGAGTAATAGTGCTATCCAGGGGCGTATTGAGACTAAGCTCATAACTTAGCTATGATGAATTGTGATGCTACATTCAAAAGGCTTGCTTTGGCAGATGAAGAGGTAGAGTATGCATTGAGAGAGAGTGGAATATGCAATTAGTGCATTTTAGAAGGCTGAAAATGTGGACTTGGCAAAAGGAGGACTTGAATACACTGCATATGTTAGAGACGTGGGCATGGAGAAGGTTCAGTGTTTGGAAAAAAGACAAGCAAGGAAGTGCTTGGTTTGGTGGGTGAGAAAAGAAAACTTCCAGGTGAGATAAAGAGAAATCAGAGTTGTGGGTAGGTTGTTGGAGGAGGTAATGAGGGGTGGAGGATTGCTCTGGTTTTATGGATGGGATTAATTAGAGGGGGATGTACTACTCCAAGATGAAGAAAGAAATGTTGCAGCTGAGATGGGGAACAGTGTTCAGAATGGTTCATGTTAGTGCTGTCATCTAAGGAGGGATTATGGGCGATGTTCGAAGGGTGAGGATGTGTGATTTTGGTGTTTGGGAATGTTTGAGTGTAGGAAGAAAGATGGTAAGAGGTAGGGAATGGAGGTTTTGGAAGAATAGATCTCCATGGATGGAATACGAGGCAGGGGAATAGAAGGCTGGAGGAAAGTTATGGGTTCAAGTTGATGGTCCCCTCTCTTCATTTAGGAGGGTTAATGCATAATTAAACTAGACTTGTTGGGACGCAAGTAATTTTTAAGTGTAGTGGATATGGCTGGTGTCCCTGTCTTCTTTTCCACTATTTTATCACATCATTTTTCTGTCCCTTAGCCTGCATGATTTGAACTACTGCCAATCCTATAGTTCATTTCAGATGACTTGGCGGGTGGGAAGGCGGGGCCAGCCGGAGGGAGGAGCTTGAAGCTGCTCATGTGGGCCGGAGTTAACCAATGGGAGCATGGGTTCCTTCTCCCGGGAGCTCAGTCTTACTCTGGCCTCTGTTGTGTAAAGATCTTCTCTCTGCTTCCCATATTGCCACGTGTTCTGTGTATTCAGCTACTGAATTTAAAGTGCGGCTGCTTGATTACTTTGGGTGTTGGTGCGCTTATCATGTCATTAATACTTATCGTACCATCAGTACGTTTTGTGTCAAAGGCATATACTAATATGGGGGCAGATTAAGTGGGACGTTGTGGAAAATAATTCCGAGTAAACCGAGTGACAGCCGATAATTGGGCGTCCTGTGTCCGGCATGCCAAAAATCTCCAGGAGAACGATTTCGAGAAAGAGGTTGCTAGGGATAAAATTGTAGATCCCATAATTGTTGGTCTCAATGATAGCGATACGGAGGATGAGGACAAGGAGGTCAAGGGAGAGAGCGACAATTCCACATTAGCTCTGCCATTGTGAAAATGTATTACATTGTGGAAGTATTTTGATGAGCACATAAAATATTAAATTGTTTACCCTACTTGATCTGTATTATTCACCATACTTGTAATGTCCTTCTGTGCATACAATGTTACTGCCAATGATATCCTCGCGTAAGCTTAACTCCGAAGCTCCCCTGAACCTCTCGTTCTCACTTTGGCATTGCCATAGGTATGGCAATGCCTTGCACCTCTCCTCCCTTGCTTTTCCCCTCCCCTACCTCACTTCTCCCTTCCCCTACCTCGCCCATTCCACAAATTTCCCCTCTCTTGCGAGAGAAGGCGGGTGCTGACGAGTACGGCCGAAGTCTCACTCACCAAGTCATCTGAAATGAACTATAGTGCATGGCAGCAAGTATGGGTTGTGGTGTCTGTGGTGAGTTTGTGGAAATGCTGATAACAGTCTAAACAAAAATAACAATGGGATTGGGGAAATAATGGCTTAAACTGACATTTTTCCCATCACTCGAAGTGTAAAGGTTCTAGGATGTATATTTGGAAAATGACTGAGTGACTCGGGCAAATGTGAGGGAAAAATGCACTATCAGTCATGCATTTAATTTTGCATTTGCTGCATCATATTTGGCAGTGCTGCGAATTAAGTGTCTATGTCTGCAAAAAGAGTTCAACTGATGCAGTTTTTCACCATGGTTTGTGAAAATGTATTCCATCTTTTCCTGGGGACTGGGCCCAAAGGTTGTAATTTCATAAATTACTTATTTGCAAAAATTAGATTTTCAAATAGTGCCATGTATTTACTTTTGGCTTTTAGTTTGGACCAACAGTTTTGCTTCATATATTCGTAACTTAATATTCCTGGGATTGGCATAATTGAGTTTCAACTGCGTTCGATTCCACCTGCATAGTCATCATCAGATACCAGACTGAATGGAAATAGGAAGACAATGTAAGACCCCTGACTCTCATTTGGGCTTCACTGATGATTTGCCAGGAATTTCAGGAAGGAATCTCAGAGTCACTCTAAATATGTTCTTTATTCCGCTTACATGCTCCCATAGTCCACTCCCATCCACCATGTAACCATGCTGTCACTTCCCAGTGGCACCCTCTGTTTGCCCTCCCCCTCTGCCCTCCTCCTCCTTCATCCTTGGGTTTTTTTCCTCCCAGTCATATCGTTCACTGCTGCACTTTCCCACGGAAGGTGGATTATGTGACTGAAAGGGGGAGGGGAAGGAGAGGTGTAGGGATCCAATCTGCTTATTCTGAGTAACTTGCTCAGTCATTTGAGGAGGGATGGGTGGTTGGTGGGTGGGGTTATAGGAAAGGTGGGAACGGAAGTTGAGTTGTATTATATTACTTACGACACCTTATTTATATCTCAAAAAGGAGGGGTGGGGTGAGGAAACATAATATGCTGGAAAATATGTGTATAGTATACAATGCTGAAGACTAAGATCATTGTATACATGTTGATTATGAGTTTTGGGAAGTAAAAATGTAAATATCAACCCGGGCCGATTCACAAGCATTCTGTGTTCCTGAATACAGAAAAAACTAGGGTGAGACTGTGCATGAGAGGAAAGCTTGTAGGCTATTTTAGTGGATGATATGGATGAAAGTCTTCTCAGGTGTAGTTCAGGATTTAGTCACTCCCCAGGAGGCTTCATCTGTACCTGAGATTGTATGAATAAATACAGTTTTTTCTCTGAAAAATTAAGGACTTCGCTCTACACAAGATTGAAATACAAGTATACAGCATACTAAATTATCATAAGCAAAAGCTGTTACAAAGAGAGATTCTATTATTTTAATAGTGACAATTTTGAAATTCTGTCTCGATAGGTTTTTATTGTTTTTATTTTTATTGTATGTTATTTATGAATATATCAAAATCAATTAATCTTAATATTTCAGGTGAAACTGTGGAATACTACAACTGGTTTCTGTTTTGTGACCTTCAATGAACACACTGCTGGTGTTACTGGAATCCAGTTCAGTCACAATGGGAAGTTTGTAATATCCTCTTCTATTGATGGAACTGTAAGGGCATTTGACCTTACGAGGTTAGTGAACTTCTATGTAAAACATCTTCTTGATTCCTTTGTTTGAGTTATAGTTTACAGATTATGAGATTTTTTTAACTTTTAAGTTTATTTTTTTACCTCGATGAAGTTCACCCTGGAAATTCACTATGCACGATCTGTCTGGACTTGGACTAAAAACTGCTGTTAAAGAGTTTTTTGTGACTTGATGTAAGGCTTATATCAGGCTTCCATTCTGATGATGTGATTCATCTCATGCTGATATATATATTCGTATTTATATAATTCAGTCGGAGTTCAAGGTTGAGTATTCCTGTAAACAATATCGATAATTGAAGGTCAGTTAATTTTTTCAATATGTCTTGTTGAATGAAATGAAAGTGAGATGAATGGATATTTTGTGTGTATGTGAAACTAAGCATAAGGGGTGGGATGCTGTTACATAAGATGGCGGTAGTCTGGCATTATGGTCAGGAGTTGAAGATAATGTACATGGCAGTCAAGATGTAGGACTCTTTCTTAATGAGAGAGCTAAGTTGCTAGTAAGGAAGTACAAGTTAGTATACCCTAGATTGCTCTGGGTTCGCATGAAAGTAGGTATTAGGAGAGTTGTGATTGTGGCGTGATATGCACCATGGGGTGGAGAGAGTGACAGTGTGAAAGATGAGTTTTGGGAAAAACTGAGAGGTTTTGAATGAATGTGATCCTGGTGAGAGAATAATTTTACTAGGTGACATGAATGGGTGGGTTGGTGTGAGGCGGGATGCATCTGAGAGAGTGGTTGGGCCTTTTGGTGACCCCCGAGTGAATGATAATGACGAAAACTTGGTGAGTGTGTGCTTGGAAAAAGGATTGTTTGTATCGAATACATGATTTAAACATAAGACAATACCGTATTTACTCGCATATAGGACGAGGTAGGATTTTAGAGAAAAAAATAAAAAACTGGACTTCCTAACTCGTTTATAAAGGATATTATCATGAAAGTCAGGTCGTGCGACATTTATTCCTTCAGCGCACTGTCTGCTTCCGCCTATTCTGACTCTCCTGCCGAACATTCGCCCAAACTCTCCTCTTTGTCGCTCCATGAAGCTTCGACTTCCGATCCGTCGAGTGAATTGGAAATGCATCATTTCTTGAAGGATTTCGATATTATCTCTTGAGGAATGCTCTTCTAAGCAACTGACTCCCGTGAAGCAAGCTGTGAAGCACTGGCCCGTTTGATGCGGCCAGTTGCAGTCATTTCTCGATCTTCGGCAGTAAGCCATTCCGTGTACAGTTTCCTCACTCGATCTTTAAATGGCTTGTTGATGCACAGGTCCTGTGGTTGTAATTGTGAGGTCATTCCCCCAGAAATGGTTATGGGAGTGCTTGTATTCTCCTGTAACATGGTTCTTACGTCCTCTGTGAGGTGTCCCCTGAACGCGTCCATCACTAAAACCGACGGTAGCCTTAGAAATGCCCCTGGGCAGCAAAGCCATACTGTTTTCTGCCAGTCAATCATCAACTCACTGTTCATCCAGCCTTTTCGTTGCATCGAATAACAATGTCTCTTGGGAAGATTTCATTCTTTGGGATTGACTTCCGTTCCAGTATGATATATGGTGGTAACCGATGACCGTCTGCAGTACATGCCAACATCACTGTGATTCGCTGCTTTCCATTGCCACCTGACCGTATCAATACTTGCTTTTCTCCTTTCGGGTGAACATTCGTATTGCCTGGCATATCGAACTAAATTGGCGTCTCATCTGCGTTCCCAATTTGTCCTATTAAGAATTGTCTGCTTTCTTAGGTCGATGACATGCCTTTGAAATGGAATCAGCTTGGCTTTGTAGTCAGCAGGTAACATCTGAACAACGGAGGTCCGTCGTCTTATGGAGAATCCTGCTCTTTTCATGAAGCGGTATGCCCAACCACGACTGGCTTTGAATGCTTTCGTGGAATTCCACATTCTCTCACAAGATCTCTGGCTTTCGCTTGAAGAACTTCCACTGCCACAGGCATGCACATGTTGCACATGTGTCTCACAAAGTTTTGTAGCTCTTCTTCCATCTTAGGATGTTTGCCTGTTTTCGGTCCACGAAATGATTTTCTTGTACTCTTGCAATTAAACAGCTAATCTCGCTGATTACGCCACTTCCGTACACACACTTCTGATACACCGTACTCGCGTCCTGTGGCACGGTTGTTGCTCTTTTCCACGTGCAAAATAACTTCTCTCTTGAAAGAAGCAGTGTACTGTGTTCTCTGCACTTTCTCCATTTTCTATTCCCATGGTATAGCAATGCACAAGTAAACAGTACGGTGGTAACAAAGGGTGATCTGTCACTAAACCAGTTTTTGGAATGAGTTGTCGCGACGTGGGAAGAACAGAAACTACGTTTTGCTCGGGACAATGTATTCGTCACTCAAAAGGATACCCAAAGCCGACACGCAAAGCTTTGTGGTCGCCCAAGAAAGACTCTCCGCTCTAGACTCCTCTGCTCGTCGTTGGCGCCCTCCGGCTGAAGTGGCTGCCCCTGTTCTCGTCGGCGGGATTTGCGCCTTGATATCAGATGATATGGCCGCCGCGCCGGGCTCATCTATACGTTCGCTTCCAAAGCACATGTAGCGTGGCGTCGTCTGCCACCACAGATTCAAAAATAGTGACAGGTCACCCATCATACAAGGTTTTATTAATTATTAGCACCATCCAACAAAGCAATTATAGCACCATCCAACAAAGGTGACTTTGATTTCGACCTTGACACTAACACAAAAAAAACTGCAAAGAATCCTTCGCTAGCACACCTAGGACAACCCCAATTTTTTAACCGGATAAAAGTGACAAAAAACCTCGTCCTATATGTGAGTAAGTACGGTACATATGTATACTTGGCAAAGGGGCGATTGTAAAAGCATGATTGATTTTATTGTGTATGATGAGAGATTGAGAGAGTTAGTGTGGGACACGCGAGTGATGAGGGGTGCTGAATGTGGAACAGACCACTATTTGGTACTCTCCAAAGTGAATCTGGGCAGAAAGTGGGTACCAAGGAAGAATGTTGCACGTAAGCAGTTGAGAGTAAAAGTGGAAAGGTTGCTAGACAGCGAGGTAAGAATGCGGTGTGGTTGCATGGTTGAGGATGCTCTATCATTGAAACAGAGAGAATGGGACGAGTGTATCAGAAACGAGAATGTGAATGATGCGTGGGAGTGTTTAAAAGGAATGATTGTGGAATGTGCTGATAGTGTATGTGGAAAAGGGGTGGTAGGAAGAACGAAAGGTGATGCAAGCTAACAAAATGCAGAGTGATTTTGAAGGTAATAAAAAGCTGTTTTGGAAGTGGGTAAAAAGGGCTAAGATTGGTGAAGGTAGGGGAATGAATGTGGTGAAGAACAAAAGTGGAGAGATCACGTGAGATGAGAGCAATATCAGGGAGTGTTGGAGGGAGTATTTTCGAAGAATTGTACAATAATATTGCAGGCAATGAGGATGAGCCTTGTGAAGTGGTATGTGAGAGTGTGATTATGGATAAGGATATCAGTGAGAAGGAGGTCACAACGGCTGCGAGAATATTGAAAAATGGGAAGGCTGCAGGCATAGATGGGATATCTAGTGAAATGTTGAAGTGTGGGTGTAAATTACTAATTTGTAGGCTGCGTGGACCATACAATTTATGCTTACAGGTTTCTGTTGTTTCAGCGGATTGGAAGAATGCTATCATCGTTCCGTTGTACAAAGGGAAGGGAGGAAAGACCGAATGTAATAATTATCGGGCCATTAGTTTATTGAGTATCCCGGGAAAAGTGTTCATTAAAATATTAATCGAAAGAGTGAGGAATATTACTTCCGACAGAATATGGGGTGTGCAGTGTGGGTGTATGCCTGGGAGAGGATGTAGTGACCAGCTTTTTGCACTTAGGCCAGTGACAGAAAAATGTACGAGTGTCCGAATGAAAGTGTACTGTGCGTTTGTCGATTTAGAGAAGGCATATGACAGAGTAAGTAGAAAGAAGTTGTGAAAGGTTTTGAGAGACTATGGAGTGAATGGGAAGCTATTGAATGTTTTGATGGGGATGTATGACAATAGTAAGGCAAGTGTAAGAGTTAACGGGGTTCTGAGTGATTGGTTTGTAATAAATTGGGGTGTAAAGCAAGGATGCATAATGTCTCCATGGCTGTTTAATGTATTTATGGATAAATGTGTTAAGAGACGTATGTAGTGAAAACGACAGTGTTTGGATTGGGAATGTAAACGTGCGAGTTCTTCTTTATGCGGATGATGCTGTTTTGATCTCAGACAGTCAACAGAGATTACAGAAGCCCCTAGATAAGTTTTGTGAATCAACGGAGAGAATGGAATTGAAGGTAAATGCGTGCAAGACTTAAGTAGTAGTTTTTGATAAGGAGAATGTGGAAAATAACTGTAGGATGAGGGCGAATGGTGAAGTAATTGAACAGGTGGATGATTTTGAGTACTTAGGTAAGATGTATGCGAAAGATGGAAGAATAGATGAGGAGATAAAGAGACGTGCGAATGCTGGAAGGAAAGTGGTGGGTAGCATGTGGAGCATATCAAGGAATGAGTGCTTGTCTAAGGAAGTGAAAATTGCCGTGTACAAAAGTGTACTTCTCCCCACTTTGCTATATGGTAGTGAAACATGGGTATGTCAGGATAGACATAAGAGTAGACTAAACGCTGTGGGTATGAGTTATCTGAGGAGTATTTGCGGAAAAAGTCGGATGGATAGGGTCAGGAATGTGTGGGTGATGAATGAATGTGGGTTAGATGCTCCAGTAATGGACGTGTATGAAAGGAGTGTGCTTTGTTGGTTTGGCCATGTTGAGAGAATGGATGAGAGTAGAATAACGAAACAGATATATAAGAGTGAAATGAATGGTGTGAGAGGTAGAGGTAGGCCGAGAAAGTTGTGGTTGAATGTGGTTAAGGAAATTCTTAGGAGGAATATTAGGAGTTTTTAAAACAGGAGGGCGTGTATGAAACAGTGTATGGAGTTAATTTTGGAAATAGAACTCCACAGTTATGGAAATATTAATATATTCTTTCTTGGAGACTTAAGATGAATTTTACACAACAACAATAATAAACATAATAAACAGCTAATCTCTATGTGAACAAACATAAACGTTTCTTATGTTTCTAACACTCCTCCTCAATTTTGTGGTATTTATTTTAACACAAATATTGGTATCATCATAACTAATCCTTTTACAGTATGAAATTAATTGATTTTTATCGCATTTCTAAAATTTTTAAATTTTTCTTTGCTTAAGGCTTTACTATCTTAGCTATATTCTCTTCAGTTCTTGAATACTGAATTTGGGTTATTTCTTTAGTAACTAAATCCTTAATAAAATGATGTCTTATCTCAATGTGTGTACTACGTTTGCTGTTTTCAAAACTTTCCATCATGCAAATTGCACTTTTGTTGTCTACCCTCAATACTGCTTTCTGGACACACTTCTTCTTATTCAAATCATCAGCTATCCCTTTCAATGAGACCAACTCTGTCCCTGCTGCTGTTGCTGCTATGTATTCATCCTCCGCTGTTGACAAGGCTACGGTGCTCTGCTTCTTTGATGACCATGCAACTGGATTTCCACCGTAAAATACAACCATGCCACTCACACTCTTCCTATCAATTTTATTCGCTGCCCAGTCTGCATCTGAGTAAGCAAGTAATTCAGTGTGGTCATTGGATTTGGTATATGTTAGTGCCAAATCTTTCGTCTCCTTTAAATACCGTATAATTCTCTTGGCGGCTGTCCATGTCATTTTATTTGGCTTGTCAAGGAACTGGCTAATGTAAGACACTGAAAATTGTATATCTGGACGGCTCACTATTGCTATGTACATCAGGCTACCTATTAATTCTCGGTACGGTACATTCACCTTTTCTTGCGCTGTGTCTGCTTGAAAGTTTATTTCCATTGGAGTTTTTATTCCATTGCATTCTGTCATGTTAAATCTTTGGATTATCTACTCTATCATTTCCGATTGTGATATTTTGATGTAGTTTGAATTCTTTCCTCTGACAACTGTCATTCCTATAAATTTATTAATTTCCCCAGGTCTTTTGCTTCGAATTCTTTCTTCAGCATTTGAACCGTTTCTTCGATATTGTTTCCAGCAATTAAAATATCATCCACATAGATTAGCATCAAAGCCTCTTCACTCGCGTATAAACAGAAGTCATATTTTGATCTCTTGAACCCATTCTTGGTGATAGCATCATTAAAACATTCATTCCAACATCTTGGAGATTCCCTCAGTGCATACAAAGCTCTACGTAGTTTCAGGGTTTTCTCTCCTCCTGTGTTCAAGCCTTCTGGATCCTTTATATAAATTTCTGTGTTCAAATGACCATTTAAAAAGGCTATAGGTATATCCAATTGTCTTATTTTCCACTTCTTTGGTAACGCATGAACTATCAGCATTCTTACTGTGGACATTCTTGCTACTGGTGCATATACATTTGAAAAACATTCTTGAAAACCTTTTGCAACCAGTCTTGCCTTTTTCAAACCATTCTCTTTTGTCTTGAAGATCCATTTGGTATCAATTGCTTTCTTTCCTTCTGGCAGTTTAGCTGGAATTCATGTCCCTAACTTATGGTGAGCTTCTAATTCCTTTTCTATTGCTTCGTGCCATTCTTGCTTCAGTGTAATTTATTGGATCATTATTTGCAATAAAACAGTAAGCTGAGTACAACTCATAATCCTCCAATTTCTTTGGAATTCTTGTACTTCTTTTTGGCCTGCTTAAATCTTCATGACTTTCTTCGTCTTCATTTCTGTTTGAATGTAATTCTTCGTTTTCATTTTGAACTTCATTTCTGTTCGAGTTTCTTTCTATATCTTCTTGATTTCCTTTTGTGTATGTTTCTTCATTGGCATCATCTTCTTGATTTATTTGTTCTCTTATGTTTGTTCTTGGTTCTTCCATCTGACATTTGTTGTCGTTCATAAAGCATGTATTTTTCTCATCAAACCTTACATCTCTTGCGCAAACTATCTTGTTTACTGTCGGATCCCATAATCTCTACCCGTTTTCATTGTAACCATCATTCTCATTTCTCTGGCTCTCATTTCTAGTTTACCGGTATGAGGTAGATTACACACCCATGCTTTACTTCCGAATACTCGTAATTTTGAAAAATCAGCTTTCCCATACCATTTCCTGGCTGGTATATCTCCGGAAAGTGCACTGGTTGGCGATCTGTTTAATTGGTAAGTGGCACATCTTACTGCTTCTCCCCACAAATGTTTTGGCAGTTTTGTTTCCGCAAAAAGGGTTCTTGCTTTGTCCAGAAGTGTCCGATTCATTCTCTCTGAAACTCCATTTTGTTGTGGACTATATGGTATTGTATATTCCACTTTTATTCCTCTTCTTTGACAAAAGTTCTTCAATTCTTTTGATATAAATTCACCACCGTTGTCGCATCTAATTCTGCAGGTTCTATCGCCATACTTTGCTTATAGCTGCGTTACATAATTCATTAAATTTTCTGCTGCCGTGCCTTTCGTTTTCAACAGATAAACTACCGTGAAATGCGAAAAATCATCGACAATTGTCTGGAAATACCTCTCTCCATTCATTGTAGCTGGCTTGAATGGTCCACAGACATCAGTGTGCAGTAATTAGCCAATCCTTTTGGACCTAGGATGTTTTAAGCTTTTGAAAGGTAGTCTTGTCGACTTTCCTTGCATGCATGCATCGCACTTTTCTTCAGCTGATGGAAATTTCAAGATATTTAGACCTCCATGATTTAGATGGCCAAGTCTTCTGTGCCATAGATCTTGGGTCATCATACAATTGTGCTCCTTGATTAGATCAAGTTCAACTAAATAAAGGGTTTTCTTTGCCTTACAATCCATTTGAAATTTCCTACCTATTATTTTTACTTCTCCTTTGTCAAAAATGACTTTCTTTCCACTCTGCATTAATCTTCCAACAGATAATAAGTTGTGAGAAAGTTGTGGCACTATCAAGGCTTCAACGGATGTCTTCAGTCCTCCATAATTCGCTTGTAGTGTTCCTTTCTTTCGTGAAATAATTTATCGACCGTCTGCTAAATGAATAATTATGTCTTGTTCCATTTTTCTGACATTTTCCATATGGCTTTCTACATCTTCCTTTACTAAGTGCTCCATTGCCCCTGAATCAATAATAAATTCTACATGAGCACCTTCGTGGGATGATTGCGAGCTGAGTGGGGCAAATAAAGTTTCTTCTTCTTCTTCCGTATGAGTATGAGCTGGGTATGCTCGTCCTCTTCCTCTGGTATTACTTCCCCATCTATGACTGCCATGACTGCTATGGCCTCCACGGCTATGTTGTCGTCTCATTGCTTTATCGTCGTCCTTTGTTCTCTAACAGTGACAATTCTCTTTCTTGTGGCCAATTTTTCCGTATCCATAGCATTCAAATGGAAAATTAGTCCTTGCCTTGAAGGCTTTTGTGTTTCTTTCGTGGTCTTTTATTATATTGTTAAATTTCACTTCCACGTCCAGTAGCTGACTCTTCATGAACTCTATTGTGACTGCCGATGTCATCGTTTCAATTGCTGTTATTACTGTGTCGTATTTTTCCGGCATCGTTAACAGTAAATGACACATCTTATCACTCTCTTCCATTGTCGTTCCCGTTGCTTCCGATTCTCGTATTATTCCTTCCACCTTTACGAAATGTTCTTCCAGGTTTCCGGTTGTGAATTTTAGTGACAGCAGCTTCCGTCGTATGAACAGTTTCGTGAACATACCTTTTCTTTCAAAAACGTTCTTTAGTGATGCCATCATTTCTTTCGCTGTCTTTGAGTCTTTGATATAATCCAGATGTCTATCGGTAATGCATTGTATAATTATCGACTTCGCTTTTGCATCTTTCGTCATATATTGTTTATTTTCTTCATCGGGAGTTTTCTCATTTATTTCGTCTTCTAGTACTTCTTTCACTCCTTTTTCATCTAAAATCGCATTGACTCGAAATTTCCAATTTGAAAAACTCTCTGCTGACAGCATTGGCAATTGAATTGGTATTGCTGCCATTTCTTGTTTTTTTTTAAATCTCTTATTTTTCTTGAATGGGCACTTAATCTCCTTTTACTGTTCTGGGCCCGTAACCTTTTGAAAATAGAACTCCACAGTTATGTAAATATTAATTTATTCTTTCTTGGAGACTTAAGATGAATGGCATATTTTACACAACAACAATAATAAACAGCTTATCTCTATGTGAACAAACATAAACGTTTCTTATGTTTCTAACAGTTAAATGAGGCAAAAGAGGTTTGCAAGGATAGGTCAGTATGGAGGAAATTATTGAAGCAGAGTTAGGTGTACAGTTATGAATTAATGAGTGAAACATTCTGACTGTGCGTACCGTGGAAGGGAACGGCGTGATGGGTATGTATGTATGTCTTGCCGAATGGTTGGTGGTTCTTATAAAAGTATATTCACTCAGAAAATATGAATATTGTATCACTCAGTGGTAATAGCTTTTGAGTCACTAAGTAACCAATAGTTTCTGCGAGAAAGGATTTAAAAAATGCATCGAATGCCCTTAGTCTTTCTCACTCCAACATTTTATTTTTATGATGATGTACTTAATGTTAAAAGTTAGGTGCATAAAAATGTTCTTAATGTATGTTGCATAGCTCCGATGAAAAACATGGAAGTTGGAGCCCTTTGTGCATGCCTGCAGAATTGTAGGGTTGAGCATTAAGTTTGGTGCTGACATAGGTTAAACTGGCTAGGTTTACTGAAGCATAAAATGGTTTATAACCATCATATAGCTACAATGAAAAAACTAGAATATATTTCATTTTCATCAGCACAACTGGTATAACACAGAGGCGATCGTATGCTTTGTTATACATGAAGAGGGAGTGGTCAGTTGGTGCCATTAGCCACCTACATGAAAGGATTGGATGGCCTCGGACATCATGGCTCGAACTCAGGTCTGGGAAGGTCCAGTTAAATGAGAGTTGACCCCTCTAGAGATAGGGCTTCAAGAGGAGATATAAAGTTCCTGGGGCCCCTGCAAATAGACTTGAGCTGAATATCTTTATGATACCCTCTAAATTTTAAACTCACATATAAATATTACAAATATAAATATTTGCTGAAAAATATAAATATTCATATATTTTTCAGCAAGACTAGTGATGTCATGTGCTCCCATCAAACAAGTTTTTTTGGGGGAAATCAAGTATGTAATCCTATATTCATGTACCATTTGTAGGGGTTGGAAATGGCATTAGATAGGGAAGGGTGGAGGGCTGCAGTCGGCCAATTAAAGGATAGAATGACCTATGGTGAGGTTTTAAGTGTATACATTATTCATCGCTGGGCTGTCGGTTGATGCTGAGGAGGTTGGAATTCACTATAATATAAGATTTTTTCTCCATGTTGAATGTACTGTAGTATTTGCTATAGTTCCATGTGCGCAAAGTGCATCAGTAGCCATCTTGCTTCTCATCAATGGTCATGGATCGGGATATTTCAGAATTGGAAGTGTAAGTAGCAGGATATATTACATTGCAAGGATTCAAAAATTCTTGGGACATGAGGAAAATGTGGTGAATCATGGGAAAATGTGAATTCCGGGAGCATAGAAGTGCGTGTATTCATGAAATAGAGAGTAATAGTATATGTCTACATACAGTAGATCATGATTGTTTGGGACGCATCAGGATCAGCGAACTTTGACCCAACGATGTGACTGCTCCATTAATGCAAAGTATTACATTCTTATATTGGTATGTGTGCTAATAGCATTTGTGTGTGTGTGATATAGTGTATCCTAGAAATAAGTAACAAACTCATTTATTCAATAATCCTTCATGTTCTTTTTTTTTTTAATTCCTCCAGGTACCGCAATTTTCGAACATTCACATCCCCCCGACCTGTTCAGTTTTCCTGTGTTGCCATGGATTCAAGCAGTGAGTTTGTTGCAGCAGGAGGCCAAGATGTGTTTGAGATATACCTTTGGTCATTAAAAGTTGGTAGGCTGTTGGAGGTAAGTATTAAGAGTATTCATAACACTGCAATTAAATATTTAATCATAATAAATTAGACTATTGAACATTTTTCAAAAGGATTCCTGGAGAGAGACTAAGCAGCTATGGTGATTTCTGGTGCTTAGAAGGGCTCAGTGGAACCCAGATGAGAAGTTTGTGCATAAGCAGTAGAAATGGGACGAATAGTGATTTTCTAGAATTCTAATATCGAATTTTAATATAATAATAAGCCTCGAATATTCACATACTAGATTTGCAAATATTTTATTGAATATTTTCTGAAAACTTATTCGCTATCTGTTTTTGAACAAAGCTGTAACTTAGATTAAAAAGCTTAAAAACTTTTACTCATTTACTGTAAAATTTAAATTTTAGCTATTATATAACCAAATCAGTGAAATAATATAAAATTAAATCATTGTCTAACTTTGCTGGGCAATTTATTTGTTGAGGAGAATCGATGCATATGAGAAAGAAAGCTATTGTAGAAAATTTTATTTTTCATTCTTTCAAAATATTTTATCATATGGAATCATTTTTTTTCATATCCGACTTGTGTCGTATAATAGATATTGTGCATTTGCGAAAGAGGGGCATTAGGATTATTACAATAATATTCAGTAAACAACACAGCAAGCCATTCTGCTTTAATTTGGTGCAATTGTTGTTTTGATTTTCAGTAAAAATAATGATATGATTTCCAATTTAGTAATAATGTTAAATGAAACAACACCAATTTAATGGACAGATCTTAATACCAAATCATATGTTGTCAATATCATTCACTAGTCATGAAGTAATGCCACAGAGACTCTTCAATGAGCAACCACTTGGTAAACATGTCGGATTTTTACATATTTTGAGTTGTGAAGAATTTTGTCTTTTGACATTGTTTGGATATTGAATTCAGTGCATGTGCAGACCACCTGCGTAACTTCCCAACGCGTCATTTTCTAAGTGGGTGCACGTGTTGCAGGAAGTAATGTCTGTCATATCTTGTGTGTATTTGACTTATGGTTACAGCCTCCTTAGTTTGACTGAATACCCCACCATTTCTATTTTTTTTATTGAAAGGCTGTAGTAAAATATATATTTCAACATTAAGTCCGAGGTAAAGCATTGCTTATATTAAGCACTATAAGTAGCAGCATTTTCACATATCCGTTTTTGTTGCTCCACTGTGCTGTAGTTGTGCGCCACAATTTAAATTTCATATTGTCTGCTTACAACCATGTGTCATTGCTGTTTGGAAAAATTAAGTATCACCCTTTCTAGGGATAACTTTATCAGTTATTAGGCCCTAAATATTGACCAAATTAAAAAAAAAATAGAAAAAATGAAATTCATCAACCGAATATTTGTCTTGAAAACCAACAGTTAATAGAAAATGCAGATTGTTGTCTTTTTATGACTAAAATATTGTTGTTTTTACAATATGACAACTAGATCAACATTTATTTGAGCTAAAGTTCAGAACCGCGGCACTCTATTTTGCTCTAAATTGTGATATTCGAAGTGCCATAACTTAGACATTTTTAATTACTGAAAGCTAATATATAAGGCAAATCAGCCTTCCTTACTATATTCTTCCTTTATGCCAAAAATCATGAAAATCAGAGGTGGTTGATTCACAGCCTTGGTTGAGTTTGCATGGAATCGCACAGTGTCAATCTAATAGGAGGCAAAATGTGAAGCAGATTGAAGATATTATTATAACTCCCTATGATACTTACCTTCTAGGATTCTTGCCTCCTAGGATATTTGCCAAATTAGGTCTACCGCTTGAACAGTCGCTTGGATTTCATCGGCTACCGAAATTTCTTGAACAGCTATTATTGGCAATACAATGGAAGATATGTAATGGCATTCAAAGTGTCTGCGCCATAGGGGATGGCAAGCTTGCAACTTTCAATGCAGGTTGAGTAATGTGAATAAATTTCCGGTCAGTTTGACGATAAACCCACATGATGCAGAGAATTAATTTTGTCCACAATGACGCCGATCCAACTATAGAGGTCAAATGACAACAGTAAAGTGTAATGGACTAGTTCCCTTTGGCTTCTTTCATGAAACACAATTGCCAACAAGTAGGCACGGTGACAATTTTATGATTATTAAAACAATGTACTACTCTAAGTGGAATAAATGAATAAAAGAATGTTGATTTATTACGTCAATGACCACTCATATCATGATTTGTTATGAACTTGGTGTTCTCTTGCTAGGATAAAATTGTCATAACCTTTATTTCCTTTTGCCATGGCAAACTTTTCAATCTCTAGATTTTCCCGATAAAAACTCTTCGGGGTAAACTTGCAGAAAGTTTGCATGAAGGCTGCTGCTGAAAAGTTGTACATAAGGTGTGGGGATTTTTAAAGCAGCAAACTACAGGACATAAATGTAGCCTAAATAGTTAGAGAGCATAGATTTATAGGGGAAATATATAGTAAGATAGCATAGTTCACCTGGCATAAACTCTGTGATATTAACTTAAAATTATGTATTTGGGTAATTGATAAACTGCTCCAGATTTGGTTTAAGTGACACATTACATCATTTCTCTAAATTGAAGAAAATAATTTATAGCGGACTGAAACCTTTTATTCACAAACCAAGCAAATATCGAGCAGCAACCATCGACGATAATTACAAGCTTTCTTCAACTATATTCACGACAAGCGGACACTGGATTATTTTGGCACAGTGATGATATTCTCTCGTAATAGCTGTATGAAAGAATTAAGTAAGCAATGTTTCACTCAAGGACAAAGCTAAAATAAATAAAAAGAATTTACAATGAAGAATGGTGTGTCCTTGTGGTCCTTCTGGAGCACTTGCAAAGTAATTAGTTCGTCAATATGCCAAGCATAGCACCACGGCGCAATATTCAAAGTATTTGAATTTCGCCCCTCCACATAATTATTAAAATTCAAGATCGCGAATAATTTCCAGGATTTGAGTATTCGCTGGTGGTATTCGCCAATCTCTGATAAGGAGTTTTCTCCTCTAAAAAATTTAATTTTTTAGTCCAAAAATTAACTCCTCAGGTGTATTTGCACTATTTTTTTCCAAATAAGAAGTTCCTGCCATTAAAGTTTTTGTGGCTAAAAGATCTTAAACAATGATACCCAAAAGTGGCATTTAAATGAATTCTACCCACATACCAAGTTCCATAAGATATGCATATAAATTTTGATTTTTGTAATCTTTTTACCTTTGAAGTTGTTAAGGCCAATTTTTATCCAAACTCAATTGGTAGCAATTAACCAAAATTCCTTGGTGAGATTCCTTGATCTTGTGAAATACCAAAGTCTCTCGCTCTGATGCATCCCAAAGAAACATTCTCCTCTTATATAATGGATTGGTAGCTAGTTGCCCTAGTTTCTCAGTGAGATTATTTCATCCTACGAAAGGCATGAGTCGTTGTGAGGACCACCTGGAGCAAGGGAGTGAAGAGGAGGATGATGATGGTAGTGTGGTATATACTTAGGTACTAAAAATGCTCTCTAATGCTATCTCTGTGTTTTGGGCATTTATTGACAGTGTTTCTGGTGTTCCTGACAGCACCCGGAAAAGCTTGAAGGAAGTGGATTAATATTCTGTTGCTTTAAAGGTTAGGTCATCAAACCAATAGCACTGCAGTACTTCTTATCCCATCGTTAACAATTAATGGTAAATTGAAATTTTTGTTTAAAAGAGATTTTTTCTTGGCTAGGGCACTTTAGGTCAATGAATAAGGGCCCAGTGGCTGTTTTACATCGTAAATCTCTACAGTGGATGTGTAATGAATCTTAGATCTTCAAAGGGCTTATATTAGACTGGTTTGTTAGGATTTTATTGATAAACCCCTGATTAACCCATGGATATCACCAATTTCTTGTGTACTATAACCTGGGCAGATAAACTGTAGGTAATCACTTCTATAATTTTCAATGAACATTTCACTCCACTTATAGGTCTGATAGCCAAGTATACCCATACATTACTGGTGTTTGGAAGAATGGTTCCATGGTCTTATATAACTATCGAGACTTGGAATAAGAATCCACAACATTATACAAGCATTAATATTTTAATCTTTTTACGTATTGTATCAATATCAAATTTGGCCCAAAAGACCATGCGTCATCGCTTTGATAACCAAGTAGTATTTGAAGACATGAGTGATTACTCAGTCTGTACCTAAAGTAGCTATAACAGCAATACATTTGCTATACATAGTGAATTTTTTTGGCTCATATATCTGAGGAGACACATGAAATCGGAAGCTACTGAAGAGTAGGAACTGCTTAATTCTCTGTACTTAACCTGCATCATCATAAATGCTATATTGCCTGTCTGTGAGACTGGGTGTCACCACTCTAGAGTGAAGTATTATCAGGGGATAAAATTCATCACAGGGTTGTATAATGGGTTGCATAAGGACATTTTGCTCCAATATATGGCTGTTCTTGAGCTGTTGTGGAATCATCACAGAGAAAGATTAGTCAAGTAATAAAAACTTTCAAAAATTGTTAAAATTGTGACCATTTACTGATATGAGGATTATTTTGGCAAAGTTGCCTAATTTGATGTTATTTTGCACAATTAGGTATAGAATTCCAGACAATATCTGTCTTATTGTGTGAAGATAGTCCATACTCCCATACTTAAGACTATAGATACAATACCAGGGGTTTATGAGGGGAATAGCATCTGATATTTTCAGTAACCTCTGGCTTTGGTGTAATTGAAAATATTTTATCATGATAATTTATGCTGAAAGCAAATAACTACCTCATAATACTGATTGTTAATGCACAGGATGTTAATTAATTACATAGTATTCTTTCCAGCCAATTTCACCTGCTATCTGCAGCCAATATATTTTAGGTGTAATCCATTCAAGTTAAATGAGGTTATGAAACATTTGGCTATAATTTTGCTTTAATTTTCTTGGAAATTAAGATATCCCATGGTTTACACTATTTTCCTTTGTCCTCCTCAAAAGTGTAAAAAAGAGATGTCACTGTATTGACTGTTTTACTGCAAGGAGACTTTATTTCATAAGCCAGTTTCTTTTAGTAAAAAAGGAGAAATATTTTATGAGCTACAGTCTTGTAATTCTACATCACATGCATTTTTTACACCACACAACTTCTTAGTGGCAATAGATCACATTTTTATTCATCCTCCTATCCCTCCTACCTTCTCAATGTTACCCCTCCCCAAGGGTGTGCCCCTAAGAATAAACTCTTTGACTACTCAAGAACAGTGCAATGACCTCAGTGTCCCATGACTCATGGTCATAGGAATGGGAAATGCAGAGGTTATTAATAGGATTGTTTACTTGCCCTAATACACTCCTCAAACGTAAATGTCACTCCTTACTATGAAATATCTCTGTGCTGAGAAGGGCTGAGGTCTCCAAGCAATGTACTGGGCACTGCCAGGCTAATCTTCCCTTTACCAAGGTGGGAGGTTTAATTTTGTTATGAGGATTCAATATTGTTGCCTTTGTGGCAACCTTGTCTACCGGTGCACTTCCATTGCCTTCCTTCCAGCCTTCCATTGCCTTCCAGCACTTCCAATATCCTTCTAGCCCACGCACCAGCGAAACAAGTAGCGCCCTCGCCTCCTTTGTGGCCGACCAGGGCAGTTGCTTAGGGCTAACGCACTCGTCTGTCAAGCAGGCAGCCCGGGTTGAATTCCTGGTCCAGGAGTTTACTATTTGTTAATGTTTTTATCTCGCGCTTTTTCGTCTATTCTATAACATTGTTCTGGTATTTTCCTTAAATGTATTGCATATTCTAGAATGGTCGCTCTCAGTATAAATACTGAAGCCCTAGGTCCTACGAGCCCGTCTTGTATCGACATCGGAACAATAAACAGCAGTGAAACTTAACACAAGTCTCTTCAATCGCTAGCTGACGTAACCAACCATTGGCTACACTTTCGAATTCAGAAATGGAAATGAAAAATATCTTTCTGATACAAGTCCTATAAATGTATGTGGGTCATTCCACCACACTTCGACCAGAAAATTGGCAAAATTGACCCTTGAGGTAACCGATTTCGACCAAATTTGGCAAATCGTCTTCATTTGATTACAAAATGAAAACCCCAATGCCATTTTGTAATCCATGCTACGGTTTACGAGATATTGCAATGTTGTAAAACAAGAATTTTACAAAAGCGTCGTCGCATTTGACGGCATATCTCCGGAAATAAAGAAGATAAAAATGCATGCAATGACTTATTTTAAAGGTATTAAATTGATAAAGATAATTAATGGATTATTACATAAAATTTAAACAATTAAATAAAGTTTATAACAAATTCAAATGTTCAAATCGATTTTTGACGATGTAGCTATGCCTTCGATTTTCCTCATTTTTTTATATGTTGTAGATACAACCCTCCTCTACAAGTTAAAAAAATTTGGTAGGGGTAATATTTCATTTAAGAAAGAAAAAAATTTTTGAGTGAAGGCGTAACGCTGGTCTCCCGCCGCGGCGGCGTCCGGCTCTCGCGCCGAACGTTCAGTAGTCGGTTCTCCAGATCTCATCAGCGCGCTTCCTTTCCCATCTTCTTTTCACCAATTTTAACTGTAAACCGACCCTTTGATTCCCTTTACCCATTCCATTTACCTATTTGCTTCCCACTGAAGTGACCGTCGCTTTAGGATCTAGGATTAGCGACAACATGCTTAACAGCGGGGGCGACCATGGGCCCACCAGCGGCCGTGCTCGGAGAACAATAGACAAACCTCGCCCCGGCTTAGACCTCCAATGCTACTTTCCTCTCTTCCCCATCTCATTCTCCTCACATACCCTTTATTTTTTTATGAGAAACATCTTTACAACCATTGCGCCCAGTAGCCGTCGCCCACCCTCACCCATTCACATATTAACCCCTGATAAAAAAAACAACGGTAAATGCGAAGAGCTACCATGACATTTTTTCCCCTCACTAACTATCACATTTGCAAGCAATTCGTCAGTTACCGTCCATCCTCCGTCAGTGACGTTTCAAAACTCACCTTGGTCTCATTTTTAGAGAGCACGTGTTTCAGTGCGAGTAAACATTTCTTGGTCTGCAGTGGTTGATTATGATATTTTCAGTTGGTGATGCTTTAAACCAGAAATGTTCGAGTGTAACAGTATTGACGAGTTTTCGCAGCTATTCTTATCGTGAAATTGAGTTGATCGAATTGAGAAGTGGTGTAGATGCTGTACTCAGTGTGTGCAACCGTCATTGTAAGGATTATTTACTCTTCTAGGAGGTTCGTCAAGAGCGGTGCTGCAATCCCTTGAATTTGCATAGAAACATTCGCTCGATTAATTTATGGACAATAACAAGCGAGTTCCACAATTTCTACCATGACACAGTGCCTGTTGTAATAGAGTGTAGAAGCTCTGTGTTCAATGTAAAGTGGGTGTGAAAAAATTCAACAAGCCAGAAAATGTTGCCGAAAAGAACAATCCAGGTTGCTCTCAACATGAGCCAGAAAGTCAGTCAGAGGTCGCCACAAATGACGATTACCAGAGTAGGGCTTATGGTGCAGAAGGACCTTCAACCAGTGCTACATTCGCTATTAAATCTCAAGGTTCTTAGTCAGAGTCATCAGTTAGTTCTATGAAAGATAGCGGGACTGATGAAACCAATGGATGTAAGTACATTCCAGGAAAAGAAATTCGCTTAGGAAACTGAACAAGACGTTAAAATCCTTGGATCAAACACCTGTAACAACAAAAAAAAATGCAGAGGACAAGAAAATATCTGGCGACGAAATTAAAAGTGGCAACCGCTGCTTTGAGATTATCTCTTCAAAAGGTTACTGGTGGGGAGGTGAATATTCAAGAAGATATTCCTGAACAAGAAGATCATTTCCACCAATATGGCAAGGAAATGATTATGAAGCTGAAGGATAAGTTCCTAAGCGCTACGAAAATGCGTGAAAAGTTTTTAATCCTATCTGTCCTACCTAAATCTTGGAGTGTTTCAAAGATAAAGCAGGAGTTTCAAACATCGACGTATTTGGTCAAAAAGATGAAAATATACGTATCTGAGTAAGGAATTCTGAGCTCTGCGAACGCGAGACGAAACAAATACCTCTCAAATGACACTAAACTGATAGTGATTGAGTTCTGCCGTGAACCAGATATTAGTAGAGAAATGGCGGGCAAAAAAGAGTGTAAAGGAGGGAAATGTGCGCGTAGTAAAGCAGAAACGGTTAATTCTTTGCCATTTGAGGGAAGCCTATGAAGCCTTTTAAGAGAGAAATCCTAATTTAAAGATTGGTTTCTCCAAATTTGCAGATTTGAAGCCTCCTGAGTGCGTGTTGGCTGGTGAACCTGGCACTCACACCATATGTGTCTGCATGATCCACCAGAATTACAAGTTACAATACCTCGGGGCTGGATTAGGGCAAATAAAGTCGGATAACGGAGAAAAAAATTTCTAAACTTATCGGGATTGCCTGGGATTCTCACTCTGTCGCCCTCCGTTAGAAATGTGCGTCACGAGTGAGTACCCAGAAACACTGCCACGAGATGAGGGCGAAAACGATGATGATGTCGTCAGAAAATGTGGGAGTAGAGACTGAATGACAGAAATTATTTCAGAGTACATCAGGGAAAAAAGTACGGATGAGGTTCGTTTCAAGCAATGGACTCCGGAAAACCATTTTACGTTAACCACACAGGTCAAGGACGTAAATATTTTTTGTGAGGCTTTCGCTGAGAACACCACCAAAGTAAGAAGGCATGACTACATCGCTTGCATGCAAACTATATTTTATTTAAATGTCAGTGACAATCTGAAATTGCGTAAAGTTGTCGTTGTGGCCGATTTGTCTGAGAATTATTCTTTTCTTCACCAAGATGCTGTACAAGGGGTCCATTGGTGTAACGATCAGACTACAGTACATCCATTTGTATGTTACAGCAGAAATACCTGCGATAAAGTCGCACCTTTCAGTTTGGTTATTATTTCAGACTGTATGGAACATAACGTGAGTGCATTCTATACCTTTCAAGCGAAACTGATAACTTTTCTTCTAAGAAGAGTACATTATATAAGTAGAATAATTTACTATTCCGACGGTGCTGTGGCTCAATATAAAAACCGCTACAACATGATGAATCAGTTGCATCACTAAGAAGATATCGACGGTGATGCTGAATGGCATTTCTATGCAACATTTCAAAGAAAGTGCCCGAGTGACGGACTAGGAAGAACATAATAAAGGGTATGTGAGGAGAATGAGATGGGGAAGAGAGGAAAGTAGCATTGGAGGTCTAAGCCGGGGCGAGGTTTGTCTATTGTTCTCCGAGCACGGCCGCTGGTGGGCCCATGGTCGCCCCCGCTGTTAAGCATGTTGTCGCTAATCCTAGATCCTAAAGCGACGGTCACTTCAGTGGGAAGCAAATAGGTAAATGGAATGGGTAAAGGGAATCAAAGGGTCGGTTTACAGTTAAAATTGGTGAAAAGAAGATGGGAAAGGAAGCGCGCTGATGAGATCTGGAGAACCGACTACTGAACGTTCGGCGCGAGAGCCGGACGCCGCCGCGGCGGGAGACCAGCGTTACGCCTTCACTCAAAAATTTTTTTCTTTCTTAAATGAAATATTACCCCTACCAAATTTTTTTAACTTGTAGAGGAGGGTTGTATCTACAACATATAAAAAAATGAGGAAAATCGAAGGCATAGCTACATCGTCAAAAATCGATTTGAACATTTGAATTTGTTATAAACTTTATTTAATTGTTTAAATTTTATGTAATAATCCATTAATTATCTTTATCAATTTAATACCTTTAAAATAAGTCATTGCATGCATTTTTATCTTCTTTATTTCCGGAGATATGCCGTCAAATGCGACGACGCTTTTGTAAAATTCTTGTTTTACAACATTGCAATATCTCGTAAACCGTAGCATGGATTACAAAATGGCATTGGGGTTTTCATTTTGTAATCAAATGAAGACGATTTGCCAAATTTGGTCGAAATCGGTTACCCCAAGGGCAATCACCTGGTCGAATTGTGGTGGAATGACCCATGTACAATTTCAGCCGATTCCATGAAATATCTTGTTGGTTGAGTACCATGTTCTTCATGCCTTCTCTTCACTTTTTCTTCATTGCTGTTGCTACTTCACTTTTAGGAGGCATCCTAAACTGTACTTTAAAATTTAAGAACTTATCAGGATGGAAAAAACGGCAGTAGCAAATACAGAGGTTCAGTTCCTACTGATGATCATTTTGTGGGCTCTGTTGGTAGCTGACAACAGAGTGCATCTGAGTAATGCATCAAAGGGCTTAAGAGTCGAGGCTTTAACTCACGGAATGGTGCAATTTTGAATTAGGGTCTATTAATTCAGAATAATTGTGCATCTAACTTCCAAGGCAAGTGACAGAGGTTATGGCTTTTGTGTTGGCTTTAGAGAATTTTTGCTTAAAAAATATCAATATAATTGTGGTGCATCATATATGTCATTTAGCTTGGTGTAAGTATATGATTTGAAAATGTCTCATTGATGTTTTATAATCAATGTGATGAGACCCAAACACATTGTTTGAGGCTTTTGAGTTTGGAGTTTATGTTATATGCTTGGAATATTTATTTTTCATTTTGATTATTTCTAGCAATCCTTTGTTGTAATGGGTCTCAAGATGATTGAGTTTCCCTAATTTTAGTTTTTCTCTCCTCTTACCAGGTAATGAGTGGTCATGAGGGCCCAGTTGTTAGTGTCGCTTTCAGTCCGAGTCCAGCAAGCACTGCCCTTGCCTCAGTTAGCTGGGATAAAACTCTCAAGTTATGGAATGCTATTGAAGCTGGATCTCAGCATGAAACAATACCGCTCACATCTGATGGTAAGTTTTGTCATGTGCAGTAAATTGGGTAATTTGTAACTTAGCCCATTTCTCAGCTATTGTATTAAGGCTAAGCTGTAAATTTTTCGTACTGCCTCTTTTCATTTGTGTCTATTTTAATTTGAAGGAATACTCTTCACATGTTTTATTATGGATAAAAATATATGGTAGAGCATATATACTTGGGCAAGACTATAAGGAAAGCCGAGGAAGATAATTGTTTTTTATTAAATTTTGCACTGATGCATGTTAAATAGAGTAAGCATTACCCAGAGGGCTCACGGAGGGCCCAAAGCTGTTTTATGTATTTAGTGCAGTACGGGATGGAAAAGTTAGATGGCAAGAGAAGATTTATGACTAGGGAAGAATTTTTCTAATCAGACTATGATTCCATCCCTAACATATGTGATGACTGCTCTAATAAAAATCGCTCTATGATCAAAGAACCATGGCTCAAAATAAAGAAACAAATTTCCTTGGACCAATTCTTCTAGCCCCCATAAGTTTGTATTCCTCCATTAAATTACGTATTTTTGTTTTGAACATCCAAAGAGAATGCTCAGAAAGTTCCACTTTTGTTTTGTTACAATTAGTCAAGTTTACGCCATCCACGTGCTGGAAAGTGGATTGTTTTTGGATGAGGAGCTCATTTTGTTCATGTTTTCTAGGAATTCCAACAATCCTCAATATAAATTAATAGTATAATATGGGGTATAGTAAATATAGTATGGGGTCGGTTAATTTGATATATTTATGTGTATCAACCTTCACACTGAATGTCCTCAGGTCAAGAATTGAGGTATGGGCAATACCTCCTCAGACAGCATTTGTATGGGTCAAGCTGGCTCTGAGCGATGAACGATAAGATGTTGGATATCACGTTTTGGGTGCATCGTAACAGAGCCATTGATAGATGCTTCTCATTTTTTTAAGAGGTGCTTGCCCTTGGAATACCACCAAGTGACACAAGACAGAGTTTTATTTATTTGTGGTTTCCAGTGATATCTTTGATTTGGAGTGGCTTACTTGATTTTCATTTTCCTCTTTGATCACGTCTGAGTTCTCTGGCTCTTCTTCTACAATTTCTCCTTGAAAAGCAACATCAATAGTTTCATCCTCTGGAAATATTTTTTCCTCCAACATTTTATATCTGTTAGCCATGTCTCTTTCCTCCACATCCTTGAACTCCAGTGATTGTTTACAATCATCTAGGATTTTAATCGTGTCATGGTATATGGTATTCTCAGCACACATTTCTTGGCACAGATGTTAAGTAAACTTTTCAACATTTGGCTGTAGTATTCTCCATGATTTTATAAAACTGGGTGGAATTACTTCACATGGAGATGCCTGTGTATATCCTGTGTATATGTCACATCCTCAATCAAGACATCAGTTAGTGTAACTATTTCTCCCTCTGTCCTCCCCATAATGTCTGGTGATTATTTTCTTCTTCTAAACCCCTTTTTTTAAACTACCAACGACCCCTTCATCCATGGGGTGCACTAGAGATGTCATTGGCATGTAAAAACATAGCTAATTTCTTTGGAGGAAATGTTGATTAGATGTAAAGGGGCTTTGTCCTGGAAAAGCACAGCCTGGAGAGGAAATATCAAATACGTTTAGTTAGCCTTTACTGTTTAGTCATAGATCACTCAAATTTAAAAGAATCCATCCAAGCTCATTTCTGGACTTAGTTGTTCTCCAGGAGAGGACTTAGTTTGACATGTTTAAATTCTCTTGGATATGCTGATTTTCCTGCAATGAAGAGGGGTAGCTTGCAACTACTAGCATCATTCATACCAAGAGCTGCTGTGATAATCTCCTCTTCTCTTATAATTGAAAGGTGATGCTTCTTGTAGTGCTGATAGCAATTTCCTGAAGCTTGAACTAAGCTAAGTAGTGAACCCTCCAGAAGATCTTTACTCTAAAATGATACTCATGTGTGTGCTGAGCGCTCAGATATTGTTTTAAGCTCATGTTTGTTAATGCTGTGGGTTCTCTGCTTTTGTAGGTCTTCGAGTGGTGTACAGGCCTGATGGCGAAGAAGTTGCTGTTGCTACATTGGATGCTCAAATCTCATTTTTTAATGTTCACACATCGGAGCAGACAGGCAGCATCGAGGGGCGTAAGGATTTGGGAAGTGGGGTGTCGGACACAGATCTAATAAGTGCTCAGAAAAATCTTGAAGGAAAGTGAGTAACCTTCTTCAATTTTTTCATTCATTTTAGGAATATTTTATTAAAATCAGAAACATGGAATAGCTGGCATTGTATACTCTCCATATTTTTGTTAAATTTAATTTTATATGCTGTAACTGCTAAGATTATATTGCTGTGACTATCTCAAGACATCACTCCTAAAGCAAACAGTGTCCTTGCTTAAGCATAATTCTAACTCTTATCTTTAGGGTTGCCTGGCAAATACTTTACCAACTTTGTTACCATGTTTCATCTATCTTAGCTCAGTACAATTTGTGGAAAACTAGGTTTACTTATTTTCAGAGGCCTCACAGTGCTTCATCAATAACTCATGTGTTGAATTCTTATTATAGCAGGCTTCAGGTAAAATAATGTCATTACTAGGGGTGGGTCGAATTCACAATTTTATCGAATCCGAATCCAAAATCGAATCTTATAGGGATTTGAATCAAATCTCGAATCCATCTTCAAAAGATCCTAATAAAATATGCATATAAAATATGAGGTGTAAATTTCATTTGTTTCCAAGTCACTGAATCTCAGCTTCAAGGAAGACAAAAGATCATTCTTCATTCCTAATAATCGGGTGCACTCTCCATTGTTAATTTCCTCGATAGTACTATTTACTATGGGAATTATTTCGGAGGACGTTACATGGCCACTGCTGACCGTCTTTGTGGCATGGTAGAATATCTTCATCAATGAGGCCACATCACTCATCAAATCCCACTGTACTGTTGACAATTCCGTAGGAAGTTTAGTTTCGGCAGCAGCTAAAGTGATGGCATTTCTTTGCTCCAATAATCTGTTAAACATCAGGTACAAAGAATCCCACCGAGTTGGCTCGTCTTGAATAAGTTTGTGCAATGGGATTCCAAGTTGATTTTGGCATCTTTTAAGCACACTCGTTGCTTGACACGAATGCTTAAAATACCCCACAATACGCCGTGCTAGGCACGACAAACTCTGAACTGCCTTTTGGTTCAATAATCCATCTTTCACAATCAGCTGAAAGGTGTGAGCCATACATGGTATTCCATGATATGGCGATGATCTTATGGCAGACACAATGTTTCTCCCGTTGTCATGCACGACACATGAGACCTTGCCTGCAATACCCCACTCTTTCAGGCACTGGATCAAGAATTTCTTGATCTATTCTCCACTATGACATACCTCTGGGAATGGAACAACATCAAGGCAAAGATGTTTTAGTTCCCTCGAGTCATTCACAAAATGAGCCGTTAGGCTCATGTAACTGTCGTTCGCAGTTGACGTCCACATATCGGTAGTGATTGATATGTGGTCGATCACTTGCAGGAAGCTCTAAACATCACTTCAAACCTTCTCGTAAAAAGTAGGAATCACCACGGAAGACAATTGTTTTCTGGTATGAATGGTATAATGGGGCTCCAAATAGGAAATGAGAGCACGGAAACCTCTATCCTCGACAACACTGAATGGCTGATTGTCCACACATATCATTTGCCCCACTAATTTTTTTATGTGCTCCACTCTCGGATTCCCAGGTTTAAACTTCTGGGAGCGATAGAAAGCTTCCTTCAAGGTCTGCTGCTTTGTATCAGTCCTGAATTTTTTGAGTTGCTTGAAAAAACAATTTTCATGAGTCGGGGAACTTGAAGTGGATGCACTTGAGGTAGACGAAAAGGCACCTTCACCATCCTCACTTTCAAATTCGACCATTAGTGCGGGATGAATATTCCCCCTCGTTTGCTGCACAGAAATTAAACTGGAATGCTGTTTTAAATGCTTCTTCATTGCCGACGTGGTCATACTTTTCCCGCCTCTGGAAATCTGTGCACCACAATAACTACATCTGGCGAATTTACGGTTTTTTTCACAGATAGTGAAATGTTCCCAAACCTCCGACATGTTTCTTGTCCAAGCCAATGGTGCAAAACTACCACAAAATATGCAACTCGAAAGCCTGCTACAACTGCAAAATCTCTCAATGTCAACATCAATCAATGTGTTCACCTCTCCAGCATGCGCATTTATAGTTAACAGAGCGGCGCCAACCCTGAGTTCCCATGGTTGCCTACAGATAGCGCTATTTGTAGACTGCGAGAGAAAAACAATCGCAAAAAGCACCAATGAGAAACTATTTCAAATCCTGAGGCCCGGAAACCCCGGGAAGCTGTAAGTCGCAACGTAAACAGTAGTGACTTCGAAAGTTATATTATCGCCTATTTAGAATAAACTATTTCAGATAGCGTTCCTCATTTTAATTTTATTGAGGATAAAACTATTGGTAGCATTAGTATGAGTCATTCACATTTTAACTGCAACAAAGATTGCGGTGTTATTTAGAACCCTTCGTGTTCTTTTTTGCATCTCATCGAATCCACACTCGAATCTTCGAATCCTTGAATCTTGGAGATTCGGGGGGTGGGGGGGAAGGCAGATTCGATGACCCACCCCTAGTCATTACTCATTACTTTCCATTTAACTCTTCGCACTTGAATGTTGAGTGTTTAGTATTGGCACCAGCTTGTATGTTGAGTCGCATTTGACACAGCTTCACCATGAGGGAAAGGGAGATTTTTGTCTATTTTTCCAATCACTTTTCTTGTAATCCTTAGTATGAAAGGACAAGTAAATTATAACTTAATTAACAACATGGATTATTTTGTCAATGAATAATATCAACCCATAAAGGCTGTCTCCAACTGATGCTTCCACCTAAGCAGATTTTTTTTCATTATATATGTGTATACCGCGCTGTTAGTACTTTTTCTCAAGCATTAGCTGTCCTTCATTACTTGTCAGTTGTTTATTTTATACTTGTAAAATTCTCTCAGGAATTCCACCAGGTTAAATTTGTATGCTTATTTTATAATTTACCAAATGTAAAACAATGCATTTGAGAGATGATGTGTCTGAAAAAAAGATCACCAGACTCTTAAGTTTGCTCAGTCAGCTGTTCAGTTGTTATTAATTTATAGATTCACACTTTTTTTTCATTTACTTTTATTCCTTGTGTCCATAGTCTCATGAAAACTTCTGCCTATTCTGTCTTATCTTTTTCATAATCAGTCTTGATTACAGCTCAGCATCTTGAGTACAAGTTAGCATCTTGAGTCTCATATTGCCTGTGATTGCTGCCAACCTTGCTGCTCATGCCGTTTTCTTACGTTCGAAAATGTACCTACTTACACTTCCGCTTACCCTGGATAGACACACATCGTGTTCAATGTTCTGGCTGCAACATCTTGAGCTAGTGCTGGTTGTATCATCTTTCCACACTTTTTTGAATTCCTACTCTGGGGTTTCGGTAAATGGAGAACTTGCAGATTTTTTGAAAAAAATAGAGGTAATAGAGGATGATGAATCTTGCCCAATGCAAAAAACCCGAGGCTTATGTAGCGCTTAGTTTCCGAGATATAAATTCTCAAAGTTGTCGAAATTCCAACGGCGCGAAAAACGGGCGAAAAGGGGGGCGTGGTCAGATCGGGCAGGCCTGACGTCACACCTGTCGTTCGGAGCCGCAGCGGTGGCAAGCCCGGCGTTGTCTCGGGGACTCCGGGCGGCGTCACCGGGGACCAAGGGCAGGAGCGCTACGCCTAGAACGGTGTAGTATTCAATGGATGCAAGCACGGAACAATCTACGCTGCTACCAACGATGGAAATTCCGCTTACAAAGTAACGGAACCGAAGCGAAGTTTAACCATATACATTAATTTAAAGTCGCATGTCATCGGCATTGTCAGAACTTCTTACACTGTAGAGACTGGTTTAGGCTGCTAACGACACAACTTTTTTTCTGAAACTGGAGAGAAACGTGGGAAAAGTGTAAGATTTTTTTTCCCATACGCCTGGGTTCGCGATAAAATTGCAACTATAAGATTTCTTTCCACTATTTTACCTGCCATTGCATTTATTTTTGTAACATTTTGAGGAATCGAAACGGCGACCTAGGGGGGGGGGGGAGAGAAAGTTAATACATTCCAGTTCATTACAAATGTAGGGCATGATAACACAGTATTTTCTTTACCTTGTTATGCGTATTGCAACTCTAGGGATTTCATTTTACGTTCACGGCGTAATGCGGCATGATTTCAAATGATATTACATAGGCATGTTAAGTAAAAAATGACTCCACAATAAGCGCATTTAATGAAGTTATCACCAGATTCTTTGCATCTGCACGAACGCTGTTCGTGTGGGTAACATAATTTACGACCATTTTTGTATGTTGTCGAACATTAAGGTCTTCCGGGTTTTCAACCGCGTTGGTTGATTGTGCAAGGAAAACACTCCATGATCCTTCGATCCACGTTTTGCTTGCATTAAATATGTCGTTTTAAATGAACCTCTTCACAAACCTCTGCTTTTAAATACCCTGTTATTAACTCTCTCATGTCAGAAAATTCTTCACGGTGAGCGAAAATTTGATTAACAAATATCAGCATTCGACTATAATTGCTAGGAAATTCACAGTGAATACGTCGCTTTACGATAAGAATTACATCTTTGTCTATTGTTAACACTTCAAATAGACTCATGACCGATCGGAGCTCTCTCTCTTCCCTAAAATGTATCCTCGGATTACAAAATGTGCGGCCAACGACACACCTTCCACTTCTTAAGTGTAAATCCAGGCGAACTATAGAATCCCAAAATTTGCTACTAGTTGTACTCTATTTGAAGGGTTAGTTGAAGATCCAAGTAATAGTTAGAAAGTTAAGAATGATGCAGTGACAGTTGTACCTGTTCGGGGTTGGGAATTCTACTTTATTTCTGAAACATATTAAACCGAAAAATAAATTACGTAGTATGGCCACGATCCTGTACACTGGAGTCCTGTGCACCCAATGCCTTAACCCACACCACCACGGCAAATAATTATTTTACGAGCGTAATACTGTTGTTAATTAAGCATGAGCAGATGCGTAATCTTATCCATTAAATCCATTAAAATAGCATCGTATTTACACCCAAAATTGCGCCAATGCATGAACTCGTGGACATAAAAAAGCTCCTGTTATGATACGGATAATTTGTTCATGCATCTATCTATCAACGTATATACTTGCAAGGACATGCATCTTGTGAACATGTCTTAATGAGACGAATTGAAGATGAGCCAAATTCTCGAGTTACCTACAATTTTCTCGCGAACCCGGGCCTATGGGAGAAAAAGCAGTGACCCTTTTTCTACATCTATCCCCAGTCGAAAAAAAAATTAAATCTTTGGCGTCACCTCAACTCACCGTAGGTCTCGCGATGTCTCCTCGTGAGACTCTTCGCTGATCATAAGGCTAGACTCACAATTTTTTCCCGTTACTTTATGTTCGGCAATATTTCGCACTCCACTGTGCATAAATTTTTCAATATTTGCTATCGAACGCGTCCTATTGCACTATCGATGTCATTCTTCCTCATGGAACTGCAATAAAATTTTAAAATCGAACTTTTCGAAAAGATCAAATTTCTAATAATGCCGAAATACTGCAATAGAAATTTCAAACATAATATATATTAATTTAACGGGAAAATCACAGTAAATAATTAATGAAGTGATTTAACGGTTTGTATTTCCGACTATGTCTACATGTCGCATCTCATTAAGTACTCCATCATCACTAGAGCGTCGACTTCATAGGCAGATTATCTGAGTTGGCACAAACTAAACACTGATAAATCGTTAAAGTATTGCGCACCAAAATACATATATACTTTCCGAAACTCAGACACAATATTTCAACGAAATATCACGAGGCTAAAGATTAATGAACGGTAAGTGAACGGTGATACTCGCCGAACTATTCGCCGGTATCTCGTATGTCTCGTACGGTGGACGGCAGGTGTGACGTCACGCGTATCACATCCAAAATGGCGCGCAAAAAGCAGCGTTTGAAACGACATCATCGTTTCCATTGACTGTAGTTCAATAAATATGGGTCGCTCAGATGGAAGGAAAGAATGTGTAGGAAACATTTTTGGTTATCTATATGATGCATGAGTTAAAACAGCTGTAAAAAAACCTTGCAAGTTCTCCATTATTACAAATACCACTCTCATTTACTAAAATTATCATGGTAATTTACAGATTTGCCCATTTCTACTAGTGTCTGCTATTCACTTGGCCCTCAAGGAACAATGGTGTACTGTATCATGTGCTTTGAGAAATCAACCAGTTCTCCACTAAAGTTATTCACATTGATATCATATTCCAGACTCCCCTGCTTCCCTCACTCTCATTATGTATGGGAAATAATCTGCGATTTTCTTTGTAAAAAGAACTTAGCATCATGTGTGAAGGTATGAAGTGTGTTGGTTTATATGTTTTTGTCTTCAATCATCTTCTTCTGCACCAATTGTCATGCTGTGCCTGGATGTGGAAGACATTAGTCTCAATGAATGGTGAAAAATTGTAATTATGGCCTTATTATTTTTCAGGGCCTTTAATACCTTGTGTTATACTGCTGATGGACAGTGCATTTTAGCTGGTGGGATGTCCAAAAATGTGTGCATCTTCAGTTGCCATGAATCGTTACTTCTGAAAAAATTTGAGATAACCCAAAACAGGTCATTTGATGCAGTTGATGTAAGTATTCAACACTATGTGGCATTTGTACTCTGGTGAAACTGCTGTCCCCCTTAAATCCTTAGTTACTCTATGGTATTCTGTTACTTAAACTCAGTCAAATTACATATAAACTAGTGGACCAAAACACATGGCTATTCCGGGAGAAGGAATTTGATTTCATTGCAGATGACAGATACTCGAATCTTTCTAAAGCAGAAAACTTATGAAGCTGTTGTGAAAAATAAGGGTGCAGTGTGAAGTTACCATATTCTGTGGCTAATGAGATGTGCTTTTTTCTCATTATATCCCATGGGTAAGCATCCTGGGTCTCATATGGTAATTTTCAGGGTCAGATTTTGTATAAAAACATCCCTGTCTAAATTTCCTGTCTTACAATGAAACATAAGTGAAAAATGATGATGACATTCCTGATCATGCCACATAACCAAATTTTTTTACATATTTGGTGAAAGATGACTTCTCTGCTTTACAGTTAACTATATTGAAGGATAATAATGAGGTTCTTTATTTATTTTTGTGCATTCTGTGGCCTTACTTGCCTATGTGTCTTCTAATGTGCCTTAAAATATGTCATCATATTTGTTTAGATAGTTGGTGAAAGACCACTTGTCAGGTTCATGGTACACTATGAGTGCTCTCCATTTGCTCTTGCTTGAATCCCACCTCATTGTATGATAGTGCACTTAGTCTCTACTTGAGACAGACATGGTACACAAGGCAACACACTTCAAAACATATCAGGAGCAGAGGAAAGAACTTTTATATTCACTACCATGGTTGTTGTTATTACAGATTGTAAAGATTGTGTAAAGTTTGTAATATCTTTGTTGAACAAAGATCTACCTTTTAAGGTAGAACCAGCGCTTCAAAGTACTACTTTCATAAGACGAATTAACTATGCCGGAACAAGATGAAATTGTTCAAAATGTTATTAATAATAATAATGAATAATTTTCAACTATTCAACTTGGCTATATTGAACATGAGTTTTCTTCCAAATGAAGTAATTCAGTGATATGAAGAAAGGCTTTTATATTGACATCATGTCTCAGAGGAACTTTCAAGTTTTCTCATTAACGACAATATAATTTATTTGGCTGAAGGGAATTGGCCTTCATTCATTAGTGGAAATGTGAAGGTAATGAAGGCCTATATAATTTGTTTACTACTTTGAAAATAATTAAAAAAGTAATAATTGCTAAAATTGTTGCAGAAATGCCTGTTGAAATGTATGTTGTGTATTTCTTTCAAAGTATGTAAGTACATATATAGGATTTCTAGTCTTGCTTCAAGCCATAACATTGCTGTCAGGCAAGATGTAATGTTTTCATGTGATAGTCTTTGGCAATGGTACTGACGTCAACACAGTTGTTGAGGGTATTCAGCACTCATCAGAATGTTTTGGCCAAATGTATGGCTTATCCTTGTTATCAGGTAGGTCGTGAAGTTCACCAGAATGTCTCTTTCCTCAAGTGTTAGAGCGACACAGCCAATGTATCATCTACTTTTTTTGTTAACCTGCACTTGGAGTTAGAGAAATGTGCAATTTGCAGATGTCATGCTGATTGGTGGTAGGTAATGTAGTAGGCCGATTTAAATGTTGCCTATTGGGCCCAAAATGGTGTCCTTTTTTTAGATTGAATAGTAGTATTGCATGTCTACATGAGATCATAATTCCACAAGACTTTGCTGAGAATTGCTCTTTCACTGTAGTGGATGCTATGCAGAGATACTTCAACTGCATTCCTACTGTATTCTACTGGCCACCGTTGGTCTCTTGCAGTAATACATATAACATTATGAGGCATGTGCTTATAAAATTATGATGAAAGTTCTCATTGGACAACAGTTGCAGCAACAACTACTGCAGCTACATGTGAATTAACATTGATAGGCTATTTTCGCCCCCAGAACAGTAGAGTACTGTTGGTTTATTGTAACCAGTAGAAGTCAGTAGGCTATTGTACCCATGGCAGTAGAGAACAGTCAGGATACAGTAGAGTTCAGTAGAAAACACTAGAAAAATCCTACTGTAACTAGTAGACATTTTTAGCTGGAAAATATCAAAATTGATGGACTGGACATTTAAAAATAGTAGTGTATTTAAAGGAAACTTAATACTCATATTCAACACATCTGTAAGTGGGAGCTTTGAAACATAGGTGTCAAGAATTGACAAGAGTTGATATGGATTGACCCATATCAGTGAATAATCGTGGGGTTAATGACCAATCAGATAAATTAACTACCAATTATCTGGCATAATAAGTGGGACATCATGAAATAGATATACTACTAAAAACTTATTTCCGGAGGAACTAGAATAATTATATAATTTGCTTACCAGAGCAATTAAGCTACCCCAGACAAACTTAGGTATTTATTCTGTTGGAGATTTCATGGGTAGACTATGAATGAGCAGGTGTGGGAAATTGTACATATTTCCAAACTTATTGGTGCCTATTAAAACTACATGTCTCGTTCATATCCGTACAAATCATATTATCGAATTATATTCTCAATTACATAGTTGATGAAATAAATTATGTGGGTGATCATAAATTCGTATTCAAAACAAAGTATATTCTGTAAGGTGAAAACGATGACCTTATATTGTGAAATACACATTGAAATATTGGAAAGAGTCCTTTGAAGAACATATAAACCCTCATAAGTAGCAATAAAGAGCGTCTTTGTCGCGTATACAGTGACGTCTACTATTTTTAGGGATCTATGATATTCCGGGTAAGGTAACTGCTATGTCTAATAATATTTGGGCTCTTCGCTATTGCTTGGGTAACCAATACTGACAGGTAATATAATACTGGATACACGTCGTAGCATAAATTGTCTGCAATCGTGACGTGAGCATAGATGACGGAGGTACTGCACTGGTGTGTTTTGATTCTTCCCCTAACATCGCTGCCAAACTTGTTTCAATATGGCGGCTATAGAATGGAAGTTGGACTCTTCATCGTTTTTCAATCATAAATAATTGTCTTGAATGGTCGATAAGGCTACTTGAAAAAATGTATTTCATCTGTTGATTATTTAGTCACAATATAGTGGTTTTTGAGACAGTCTTTTCGAGGAAAATATCGAGAAATAAAATGTTTGAGGGAGGAACGTCACCATTCCACCATAAGAGCAATGTAATTTGAGGCTGAAATTTATGATTTTCAAATCCTGTAATCAGCGTTAAATGGCCGATTACCCCCAATTATTTTTTCACGGATTCACGAAGAAATGATTTCTCTACAACATATTAAAATATCATGGCATGTTATTGGAGGTACTTGTAGTAGAGGTTCTACCTTAAGCCAAAAATTTGACTGTGACTATTCTTTACCTATAAGATACTCCCCCAAGAGATCATTAGGCATTTAACCTGTTCTACTTTCGGCTGACTTGCGCAACTCAATTGGGAAATTCTCAATAATGTAGGAGAACAGAAAGATGATTAATATTTTCAGATTCTTTAGCCGAAACTAGGGTCTTTCAAGTTTCCACATTTAATTAGTAGAAAATATGATACTAATAACATTCATGCATACATATAATCCCATCATTCCATTCCCTAATGAGACAGGCAAAGTTGAAGAATTTTGTTAGCTTGCAAAATGCATGCCTCTAATTTTGACAGTGACTTATGCTAAAACATATCACATTTTTCTTACTTCTGAACCTTATTTGTTTTATTTAGTATTGAACTCAAGTAATTACTTTGCTATTTGAAAGTTATTCAAATTACGAGGAAATTGTTTTACGAAAAGTTGTAAAAATTGCATGAAAGTACAAATTTTTCCATTTTAGGTGCTCTAGTTCTTGTATTACCTTGCTCATTTCACTTTCAAAGTAGTGATATAACACTCGGTGACTTTTATCTCAAAAATGTTTTCTAAAACGGGCCTGCATCTTATTGGCCGAAGGTAGATTTTTTCTTGATAATTGTAGTTCTTATCTATCTTGTAATCTTAATAATTGTAGTTCATCTTATGGAATGGGAAAAATATTAATAGTATAACAGGTACATCTTTTTGTCATTTTTTTAGCAGAAGCATATTGTAAGCCTGCTCTAAAGAACAAGTCATAGAGGGTGTTGGGAGTTATTTCCTAGAAAAAAATATTCATTTAGTAGTTTACAATCTTAGTTTAGGTTTACATGATTTAAAACCACTTTTTTTTGGAAGTGTTGGTATGCAAAACTTAAGAAAGTTGTTAATATTTGATGGGGAAAATATTTTGATGTGTTATCTGGTCATTTAATCCCAGGTTAAGTTAATGGTCATTCCACATCAAATCACCCAGAAAATTTTCAAAATGACACCCACCGACTGGGATTTGTATGAAATTTTTGTCACTAGCTACTATCACCAATTTATTGACCAGAGTAAAATATTTCCTCTCTCACTCTCATAGTTTGCAAGGTAAGAGAGGTCAAATTTCGGGAAGTTTGCTCAGAAGTGCCGGTAGTGGGATTCAACTTTCAGAGTACAGGGCACAAGGTAAAAATTCATAGCTCAGTAACCAATTAACATATCGCCATGAAATTTTTACCTCTTGTCTTTCCAAGTGCATAGATTCTATAAAAATATTTTTTATCACCCTTGCATATCTATGTTAGCCACTATAATGTCATTAGTTGTTAATCAACCAAGTTTTTGAACTCAAAAACGTTACTTCACATTTTCACAATTATCACCCTAAGGCAGAGTAGTTAACTCATCCAATTTTTTTGAAATAGTCCTAAATATGTACACTAATAGACAGTGAAATAAAAATGGTGGTGTTTTGACTGCCACTGTGAGTATTTCAAGTTTTACTTTTTTTTTCTGTCTCGGTGAGGGAGATTTTAGAGACGTACTGTAAATAAACTAAGCATAACTGTATCCAAATGCATACCGTCTTGAGGAAATATTTGAAATAATGGTCAGTGAATGAAAGGCCTATCATCTAGATTTAGTGAATTTGCCTGTTGTTCGTATGATTTTTTTCTTTTAAGAATAATACTTGGCTCGTGGCAGCCAAGGGGAAAAGGGCCCAAATGTTTCGGCAACTGTGAAATGATGCACTTTTTCTGGCATTTACCTATTTTTACAAGTGTTTATTTCATGGAAAATGTGGAATTAACATATAATAGACTCATATATATATGCATTATATGATAAATTATTTAAATTATTATACACTTAAATTATAAACCTTTTAATTTGTGGTGAAACGTGTCCGGCTGTACTGGCGTTGGACAAAGTCAGCCTCATTTTCACCAAAGTAGTACATCCTTGCAGAACCCTTGGTGATGGGAGGGCTAACAGAGCATATGATACTACTTATATGAATGCAGCAGATGTCTTCTTTCCCCCATAAAGGCCAGTGAAATGATCTTTTGGGCCATAAGGGTGCTTGAAATTTACTTTCACATCACATTCCTCCTCGTGCTTAGATATTACTTATCCAAAAAACCAGTGATCATCATTGGCACAAGCAATTGTATGAGTTTGTTAAGATTTGTGACGTTGTAATTGCAGGTGGTGGTTTATCATTGGCAAAATGGAATGTGATGCATATGTTTTCATCTGAGCTGATACTATACTCCTATTGAATTTTTAGATAAAGGGGTGAATGGTGAAAGCCTTTTGTGCCAGGAATTGTATTGGCCATAAGGAATCTGTCTTCTAGCTGTTGATCGGTTTCTGAAATAGTTTCCTTCTTTATCACCAAGAATTTAATGTTTTCAACAGTAGACCTGCAGAAGTATTTTTTCCACGGATTTTAAGTGTCAGCATAGAACAGTTGTCAGAATACAGTCTCTGTTATGAGTAGAACCATAGATTAAGATAGAGGTCTCGCCCCCGTGCTAAAGAGCGTATGCGTTTTTTAAGAAGTTCGGGAACTGTTCGTTAGAGGTCTCTGTGGTCAACTAGTTCCATGATCGAGCGGCCAATTTGAATTCGTTCCGAGCCACAGCCACTCCGACTTGTCGCGTGAGATGTCGGGCGTTCTCGTGAGCACCCGCTGGCTTTAGAGTGAGAGAAAGTATATAGTGTGTTAGTGGTGGGAGGGAAATCATTCAATGACAATTAAGTTAGAATATTGGTAGAGAGAGGAGGAGATGAACGAGTCACATACAGCTTTTATAGGAAATCATCAAAAGAATTCGGAGGAAGGTGTTTTGCAGAGCAGTGGCAAGTGTTAGATCGAAAGGCTATCCTGTCTACGGCTAGTACCTTGTTTCCACTTCACGGGTTAGACCTGATGTTGGGTTACCTGCCGGCTTTCCTGGAGGGAAGTGGTAATCTTCATAAGAATTGGCCAGCAGGATACTAAGTAAATATGTAGTTGACAAAAGAAAGTGGTATATTTTGCTTGAATGTCAAAAATAAAATAAACCCTTTCAGGAAATAAGGAAGGTGCAGTAGCAAACCAACAAAGCATTTTTTTACGTTGGCATCCAAAAATAATTGGTCTCTTGTGCCTAGAGGTCTAGGGAAAGTAAAGGATCTGAACTTGAAGGCTTCCACGGAGTCATTCAGATGATATTGAAGAGTTCTCTTCCCCGTGTTTCCATTTTCGTAGACGACACTATTGACAGCGTTGCAACTGTCTTCTTCAGGTTAGAAGTGACGATGCGTGTGAATGTGTCCGTCTTATATAGCCGGTCGATTTCCCGCAAATTTAGTCTGGTGCACTGTCATTGGTCGCTTTTCCTTAACGAAGATTCTCTTCCAGGCCGCTTTTCTTTAACGAAAATTCTCTTCCTGGTGTAGGAGAGTGTGTAGCCATCTTTTCTGTTGATGTTTTTGAGTGTTTTTACCATTCTGATGGCCTCCGATGGCCTGATGAGTCTGGGGAAGTAGCGGTTCTCTTTTGCTATTAATTATGCTTCTGCGAAATTCATGTTGTGACAAGGTCCACTCCAGGTGTGTTCGGCCAGAGCTGATTTGCATAGCTGCCTATTCTTTACATCTCTTTGGTGCTCTCTCAGGTGGCATTTGAGAGCTCTCGATGTCTGTCCGATGTTGGATTTCCCACATTCACACTTCACCCGGTAGACACCTTCTTTTGTATTATCTGGTAGGCGGTCCTTGGCCTTGCAGAGGATGTCCGAGGTTTTCTTGATGCAGTTGGAACGGGTGAGGATGTTGTGTTTTGCAAGTACTCTGGCTATCTTCTCACTAGTGCTGGCAACATAAGGAATGACAGCGAAGGCTGCAGGTTTTGGCTTATCTTCGGAGGCCCTTTTCAGGTCCATAGCATCTTCCATTTTTCTCGTTATCTTCCGGACAACTTCAGGCTGGTATCCATTCTTACGGAATGCACGGCATAGGTGGGCTTTACTCGTGCTCGATGAAATAAAGTTTTCATAACTCCTGCTTTCTGAGTCCGCATTATGTATCGGTCTGTGTGGGTGATCTTCTGGTACACTGAGTGTCCTGGCGTGCAGTCTTCTTTTTTGGAGACTTAAACGTCGAGAAAAGGAAGGCAATTATTTTATTCCATTTCCATCGTAAAGCGGATAGAAGGTCTTTGGTTATTCATGTGCTTTAAGAAGTTGTTCAGCTCCTCCTTCCTGTGCTGCCAAATGATCAATGTGTCATCCACATATCTCACCAAGAGTTTGGGTTTTTTCGGACAGGATGCCAGAGCCTCTCATTCGAAGTCCTCCATGTAAAGATTGGCGACCACAGGCGATTGGGGGAGCCCATGGCCGTGCCTTCCAACTGTTTATAGAATTTGCCATTCCATTGAAAATGAGTTCTGGAGACATAAACCCACCAATTTAGGGGAGTCCTAGGGCAGTCCTTTGTTCGTCAGCGCCTTGATAATATCGATGGCCCCATCTATTGGAATGTTGGTGAACAGTGATTCCATGTCCAGGCTCACGAGTACCTATATCACCCTTGTTCACTCTCACGTTTTTAAGTGTATCAATGAAGTGCGCAGAGTTCTTGATTGAGGTGGAAGTTTTTCCCAGAATAAGGAAGCAATGCGCTTGCTAGATGTCTTGCTAATTTGCGAGTATTAGAGTCGATGGCACTGACGATCGGGTGCAGTGGAACTCCAGTTTTGTGCACCTTTGGAAGTCCGTATAGCTGCGGTGGTTTTGATGCGGGCCCTATCAGCCAGTGTCTGTCTTTCTCCGGTATGGACGAATGGTCAATCAGCCATTTCGTTTCACGTTGGATTTTGCCTGTGGGGTCAGACTACAGCTCACTGTACGTGTCCACTGTTAGTAGTTTTGTGACCTTTTCATTGTAATCGTCTTTCTTCATGACAACTGTCGCGTTTCCCTTGTCCGCCAAAAGGATGAGCAGGTCGCTGTTTTCCTTTAGTCGTCTTAAGGCCTCTTTTTCTTTTTTGTTGATGTTAGGCTTGGTTGGTCTTGCCTGAAGAAGGACTCTGCTAACTTCTTCTCGTATGTCATCGGCCTCCATTTTATGTTAGTTTCGGATGGCATCTTCCACTCCGGTGGCTATTTCTTCCTTAGGAACTTTTGCCGGTGCAATGGCAAAGTTAAGGCCCTTGGCTAGCAGTGAGAAGGTGTCTTCGTCCAGGTTGTTGTCAGTAAGGTGACTACGTGACGGTCCTTTTCGGGACCATTGACCAACATTGGGTGTTGCTTGTTGTGAAGATTGTCGTACTTGAGGATCTGTGTGCTCCTCGTGGCAGCGAAGATAGTCAATGAAGATTAATGCGTTATTCTCTCCACTGTATTCCAGTCATCTTGTTGTAGAAAAAAACTCACTTCCAGGTGAATGTACAACTCCAGTGAGCAGCGGTCAAGTACTCCTCTTGTATGATGTATTCGCTCTCTCAGAAGCGCAGCGCAGGCACGACGAAGTATTCTCTTCACTTTTTCAGACTGAATATGATGTTTCACGGTGACAAAAGATGGTATTATATCATTGTCCCTGCATCTTTCGAGTAACGCCAGAGATGGAAGAAGTTTCCCTTTCTTCTTCGGAAGTTTCTCCAATCTTCTCACTTTCCTGGTGAGGTCCTCCCCGTAGAGGTGAAGAATATGAACTCGAAGGCTTCTGCGGAGTCGTTCAGATGATATTGAAGACTTTTCGGGTTATCCTCCGCGTGTTTCCATGTCACTGTCGTCTACGAAAATGGAAACATGCAGAAGAAAACCCGAAAAGTCTTCAATATCAAAGTAAAGGATCTATCGATTTAAGAGTTTTCCAAATTGTTGAACTTTAGCAGTAATGTATGTGTAAGAAAGTATTTAAATTCACCTCCAACGGACTTTTTGAAAATAGTGTCGTTAGCCCTGACTGTTTTTAAAAAGTATTTCCATAAGATATCGCACCAAAGAAATGTGAAATAAGTACTAATTACTAAAGTGCAAAAAAAATAGCTGCGAAACTTCAAAGAAATACTCGCTTTTCATTGGTTTCAGAGAACATCAAAAAGATAGCACACAGAATTACTGAAAGCCTCGAACTGACATTCATCAAGCCAATTACAATATAAATTTAGTAATAGTAAATTTCCATAGAGTAAAGAACAAACATGCTAAGTTGAGCATATATTTGAGAACGCACATATAGTAATTGGAATAGAGAGCTAGCTTGCAGAGGATATTAACGATAGCGAATTTTTTCCGAAAGGATATAAAATCTATAAAAGTGATCGACCCGATAGGACTGGCGGTGGAGTATTCATAGCAGTTAAATCGTATTTTAATAGTACCGCACACATATTAGACGACAATGGAATAGAGAGCGTTTGGTGTACCATTAAGCAACAAAACAAAAGAAATGTGCATACATGCTCATTTTACAGGCCAACAGATTTCAAAATCGACGTTTTGTACAAATTAGAAACTTAATTAATATCATTTATCTTGAAAGATAACAAAAGCGTAATAATTATCGGGGGGATTTCAACCTCCCGGCTATAAATTGGAAAACCAATAGCGTTGAACCAAGTGCAAGGAAGCGTGAAATAAGAGAGGCCTTACTTAATACACTTTCAAACCACTCTCTTACTCAAATATTAAACGAACCTACGAGAGGTAATAACATATTAGACCTTTTAGCTGTTCGTCACCCTACACATGTCGATATCCTCTAAGGCATAAGTGATCATATAGTAATTTTTATACCTGTGAAAACATCAGTAGATTCCACTGTAAAAACGAAACGTAAAGTCTACTTAGTTGAAAAAAGCAATTAACAAAATTCGGAGGGATATGAGAAAATTCATTCACAAAATTCATAGTGTAAGTGGTCACCTTCAGGGTTCGTTGAGGGTCAATTAAGGGAACGACACTTCTTCGGAAAAAAGGCGTTTATTCTTCCCTTATTCACAATTACCACCTTCACAACCTCATCTCCAACTCGCCTTCTCGAGACTGCCACTCATCCGCTTCTTCTTCTTCCTCATGACCCAGAAACCATGGCTTGGCATCCCCATGTGACCATCCTGTGTCCATCTCATTGGTCACCAACTGTTTATTGCCTAAGGCTCAAAGACCCCTATCTAAATGAAGCCCAGTGAGCTCAGCAATATTAAGGACTAGATAACAGCCTCCATAGATGAGCACCCACACCATGACCCGAGGAACCCACTGAGCTCATTTCACTACTCTAAATGACCTCACGTCATTCCTTCCCTGGGGAGCAAATTATCAGATATATCTAATGGAATGGCTCAGCCCAGCCATGGTCTCAGTTCAGTCAGAAGTTTCACTTACAGTAGCCACAATGAAGAACGAGAGCACCGAAGTATCATGGAGATATTTTTTGGAAATAATACATAAAGGAATCGATGAATATATTCTATATAAATTGAAGCAGGAGAGTAAAGAACCTCGTTGGTATAACTGGGTGGCCATTCAAGTATCAAGCTGAAATTCCCTGACTTTTCCAAATTTTCCAGACTACTTTCACAATTTTCCAGACTGTTTGATAATATGTATTTTACGGAATATTGACCTATTTACACATGATGAAAATATTATCAAAAGCGGTTAAATATTTACCCCAAACAGAAGTCTGCTTTGCCTTCTATCCGGACTCTGCATTGCAACTTAAAGAAAATTTTTTGTGCAAACGCCTAGAATAAGGATAGATATCTCCTATGAGCTTTGTAATTTGTCGTTAACGGAATCTTTTACTGCTATTTCAGCAGTGGAAAAATGTAAATTTAACGAAAATGAGCTACTCTTCCTGACATTTACGACGGATATTTTAAAAATATTTATACTCACAAGGTAGCGGCCATCAAGTTTCGCTATACCTAAACATATTCGTGGTTCGCACTTGCTTGGCAGCAAATCTACCGATTGTTTTTCCTTCTGCATAGTTCGTAAGCCCCCATTGGTTTCTTCGCACCACTACTGGATCGACGGCAATGACAAAAATGTTGCGTCTGTAAAATCCGCCCGGTGTGTTACAGCTATGCAGCCTCTTCGGTTGAGGGGAGCATTACCTGCAAATGCATTGTTGTTCAGCTTGGATTGAGATTGTACTAGCTCTGTGTGAGTTGCGTCTGACAGTAATCATTTAAAGAATTCGTTTTACTATATTACTTCTTTTCACTTGATGGGCTTTAACATCCGGCTAATTTATTTCCCGGAATGATGACCCCTTTGTTATATCAATAACGCACCGAGCAATATCACGGAGCAATATATGCACCTCTTCGGTTGAGGGGAGCATTTCCTGCAAATGCATTGTTGTTCAGCTTGGATTGAGATTGTACTAGCTCTATGTTAACTCAATGATTGCGTGTATCGAAATGGCTATCAGCAAAGCGCGGGATGTTCAAATATTGAAGATACCTATGCGTAAGAAGCTGAAGAAAAATCACTGTTTGACTTTTACAACAAAGATGATTTTTCCAGATTCATTTTTCATTTTCCCTGACATTCCATGACTTTCCAGACAATGAAATTCCATGACTTTTCAGGTTTTCCAGAAGTGTGGCCACCCTGTGTAACCACAAAATCAGGCAGGAGCTCAGGAGACCAAGACAACTACACAATCTATATAAAAATTCTATTATGTTAAATGACAAAACAAAGGAGCTTTCGGCGAAAGAAATATACATTGCTCAACGCTCAAAAACGAAGAGTATAATGCGCGCTACTCTACAGAACTTCTAGAAAAGAATCCTCTGTGAATTACTAGATAGAAACCCCAAGACATTCTGGTCCTACGCGAGAGAGCTCCAGGGCGAATCTTCGACAGCAGAGTCCTTACTGGATACAAACGGCAAAGTGGTCACCAACAGTATCGACAAAGCCAATTTATTAAACCGCTACTTCGAAAGTGTATTCACTAAGGATGACACAATTCACAATGTAGACATTCCTGACTTTAACGAGCTGATGGCTGTCATAACAATTCAATGTGATCGAATAATTAAACAACTACGTTTGATTAAAAGTAACAAGTCCCCAGGTCCAGAAGGAATACCTGCACGCATGCTCAAGGAGTTAGCGCCACAGATTACACCATTCATATATATTATATTTAGCAAATCATTATCCGAAGGCAAGGTGCCCCAAGACTGGAAAATAGCCAAAGTCACTCTGATATTCAAAAAAGGAAATAAAAGTGACCCAGGAAATTACCGGCCTATATAGCTGACATCACTTTTATGCTAGATCCTCGAACACATTGTAATGAGTAATATTATGACATTCCTGGATAATCGTAACTTCTTACATAGCAGTCAGCACGGCTTCCGTAAGGGCCTGCGAAACACAGCTTGCGCTCTTCCTTCATGATATCCTAAAATCAGGTGAATCGATTAAGCAAGTCGATGCGATATTCCTCGATTTCAAGAAGGCATTCAACAAGGTTCCTCACAAAAAACTCATTTATAAATTGCAATCATGCGGAGTAAATAGAAAAATAGTGAATTGGATTAGTGACTTTTTCAGTGATCGAAAACAGAAAGTAGTTCTTGATGGTTTTAGTTCTGATATGGTCGAAGTCACACCCGGTGTTCCTCCAGGAAGTGTGATTGGCCCTCTTTTATTCACTTTTTATACTAATGACCTTAGTTCTAGTTTTGGCAGTAAATTACAATAATTTGCTGACGATACAGTCATCTACCGTGAAATGAGCGAAGACGCAGACTTTGAAGGTCTGTCATCTGACCTTAACAACGTTCATTCGTGGTGCTAGGAGTGGGGGTTAAAATTAACTATTAGCAAATGCACCATATTTCACTTCCTGCGAAAGTCATCACAAAAATGCTATACCTATACTGTGGGTGGAGTAAACATAAAGTCTTCCGATACAGTAAAATATCTTGGAATTACCTTAAATTCTGATATATCATGGGGATTACACATACAGAACATATTTGGCGCAGCATTGAAGAAACTAGGTTTTGTTAAACGTATAATAGGAAGGTCCTTGGATGAAAAAGGCAAAGAGAGATACTATTTCACTCTGGTTAGGCCACATCTCGAACACGCCGCGAGCATTTGGGACCCTGGTCAAATAGATTTAACCAAAAACATTAATAAAATACAAAGGAAAGAAGCGCGCTTCATTAAAAACTGCTACGAGCGTACATATAGTGTCTCACAACTTTTAGAGGAATTAAGATGGGAGCCCCTAGGGACTCGGAGGCTACATGCTAGGCTTAGCTTGCTTGAACTCCAAAAACTTAGACCTTTACATGGCTTGTGACCTAACACCCCTTGCCACACGTCCATGCGGCGGCTCGCAGGGTATTATGTAGATGTAGATAAATACAGAGGCCATAGCGAAAGAATCATTGCATCAAAGCTTGAGATCCAAAAACACAAAATACGCTTCCGTGGAGTAAGTGAAACAAGAGCATAATTTTTTTTCACACAAAAGTAAAGTGATTTCCGAATAAGATGTGATACGGTTTAGTTCGGATGCAGATATTAAGGCGTCATACCCAGACGAGACGCCGAAGAGATAGACCAGATTTACCTGAAAGAAAGAAGGTTGATGACACCTAGAGTAAATACATTTAAATAGTGAAATAATAAAACATCCTTGCGTTTCACTACAAGACATTGCGTGAGACAACGAGATGCTCACCTTTTGCCAGTTGTGAATATTTTTTCGCAGTAAACCAAAGCTATACGTGCAAATTTCTCATCCTCAGGGGTTTTTGAATTAGAACTATGTTATCTTAGGGGTTAATAAGTAAATAAGGGAATTTGAGTCGTGGAAGTTTTTCCTTCTTGCTGCTCATCTGTGTTTTCTTTGAAATGTTCTCGGAAAAAAGTTAAATGTTCCATTCCGGGCTCGCTTAAGCCATTAATCCGATGCTCTTGATTTTACTCTTCCTGTAAGTCTTTGATTTTTTCCTAATTCGTGATGAACAGACTCAATCATCGTTACTTTTAAGTTTCACTGCGTTTCACACTAGGTGGACTGTTGTTTTCAGTCAGACTTCTTTTGAGTTACAGACCAAAGATTTGGTCACATAAAACTGGTTGACAACTATTGGGACTGCTGACCTCAAGCACCCAATGTCACTCGTCAAAAGTTTCTAAGAACAGCGATAAGTCAGGGGACATTTTCGTTATTTTACAAAACTTTCACAATGTTTGCTCCCTCGTCTGACACGAAAATAATTTTATTGAAACTTTTTAATGGATACCCTATCCGGTACTCAATTCATTCCAAATGTTGGTCCCCGTCTGTCATATATCATCAGGAAATTCAAAGGTAGAAAGCACCCTACTAACATCCAGTTTAAAATGTTATGTACTGTGAGGGTTTGAAAGTGAAATTTCATCACACAATTCGTCCACCCGTCAGTAGTTGCCGCACATGCCCCTCTTCCAAAGAAGACTGTAATCTAGGCTCTGGTAAAGAGCACCTTTTCGACAAAGCTCTCGATACTAAAGGATCACAGCTAGCATCGACATCCACTGCTTTTGGTATGAAATTTGAAATCGATAGACTATCCGGTACATGAAAGGAATGGGTAGCAATGGTAACTATTCGATACATTCTTGTATAAGCTAGTCCTCTGCTTCCGATGTGCTCAGATATACACAACAGAATAAAACAAAGAATTAGTTTCAGTTCAGAATAATATTTTGCTGCGAGAAATAACGTGCATAATTCCTTAACTTATGCTTCAGTTGGTGGCAATGTTTTTAGGCTGTGTACCACTAAATTTTTCTTGAGGTCATCGTGTAGATCCCAACGAGATCGATTTTGAAAATTCTCAGGTAACTTATTCTCAGTGATAGAGCTAACGAGGGCACTTGGTGAAAAGTAAATATTTAATTTGGTAATGATTTAATTTGGGGTTAAGTTGGCGAGAGACAAGACAAAATAGTTCCGGAATATATCGGCGGATTGTGACCCGAAACAATGCGTTGTGACTCATAACACTGCCGTCCACTTATCATAAGATGAAAGTAAGGCCAGTTGAACTGTGTACACTGTAAATTTTTCTCTTACTCTAAGGAAACGGGTATTTGTAACCAATAGGTGATTCTTGAAAACCTCACATAGTTGATAATCATCCCTTTTGAAAAGAGCAAGCGACCTTCATTTCTGTTTTTACAGCATATGTTAATGTTTGACTTACACTTTTATTGACATGGTCCTCGGGTGAATTCTATCAAAATTACATTCTTACACACTCAGGCAACTGTCTTAATAGCGATTTTATTCAATATCGCTTTGCACAGTAGATCGTGGATAGACTTGACTGATAGTTTGTCGAATCCCAAGGAAAGTGTACGTGATATTTAGGCATTGCACGGGACTCGGTACCCTTGGAACACCCATCCGAAAGCCCTCCCCTACCTCGCCCATTCCACCAATGTCCCCTCTCGTGCGCATGTTTGCCGTGTACGGGTAGGGGAGGGAAGTGCACTTGTCCTTGAGAGAACCAGTGGAAATCTTTTAGGAACATCACTGACATCTAGCGGAGAATAGCGGAAAGAAAAAAGGTATATCATAACTCCCATGAGGGTGAGCCCTCTGTATACTCTGTGGTAGAACACTAACCAATCAGGACCTGGCATGTTTCCTCTATATTACAGGCATGAAGCTGTAGATTGACATTTTGATAAATTGTGCAAACACAGAATGTGTTCCAGGAGATCCTGCTAATACACACCATTTTGGACGCAGTTTGTAGAAATTAGAAAAGGCAATGTTGATCCTGGGAATGTCAAATTAAAAGCTGAATACAATTCCTTCAAGTTAGCCAGCAATAATCTCTACTGAACATGTATATTTTCAGAGATACTAACTGCATCTTTTTTTCCTGGCATCATTCTGGAGCATTCATCACTTTCATAGAAAGTCCTCACTAATTCTACTGTTTTATCCCTGATCGCATTTCCTTTTCTCAATTCAGGTACAGCTAATATTCCTTTGTCTCTGAAAAGTTCTCTTGCTTGGCGGGCAGTGTATTCACTGACATGGAACTCTTCCATTACTTTCTTCCTGCTCCATGAAGTAGATACCAATGTTAACAGTTGTACCTTTTCTTGATGTGTGTTTGCTGTAGTGATTTTTTTCTTTAATGAAGTCTATGAGCACATCCATATCATGGACTTTCCAGAGTAATTATTTTGGCAGCTATGGGTCATCCTTTTCAGGAGATAACTTGTTATCAAGAACTCTTTTAACTTTACTTTTAAAATGAGAGCATGTAGACTCTACTTTTCTTTTGGCATCGGCTGATCTTCTGAGAGATGAAATGCCATGAAATTTCAAAGGAGACTCCCTCATCTCTTGCAGTGTCCTATTAAATGTCTCAGTTGTTTTTTCTTTGGATATTGATGTTTCAAAAATTGAAATATTCTCATTACTGTCACTATTTACTACTTCAACATCAGAAAGCTTAATTCCAAATTTGGGGTGTTTCTGTACTTTCCCTCTACATGACTGGCATATTTTTATTCTTGGAACTAATTTTTGGAGTGCAGGGATTTTACTGGTTTTTTCTGCATATTCAAGACCTACATTTCTCAGTGATTTTGTTATATCTTCTTGTGGTCCTTAAATGGATCAAGACAGTATTTGTTGAATTTTATACTCTTTCAGAAAGTATGTCATGTGATGTTCACAAACATTAAATAGGACTTCACAACTTACCCCACTTCTAAGGGATAAAAGTTGTTTTTCAAATGTAATCACAGTCTCAATTTTGTTCAGCCTCACTACTAGTGTGCAGCTTTTTTGTGACACTGAGATCCTGTTTCTTTTCCAATGCTGCACAGTTCAACAATTTGCTCAGTTTGGAACATTCTGAAACCACTAATCTTTTTCCACAATACAATAATACAATACAAATTTATTTGCCCAAAGATCAGGATACAATTAATGCACATGATATAAGGCACGTCATTTTAGGTACATACCATAAAAATACCACATAATATGCATATCACAATTATCTCCATATTATAGAATCTTATTAAATTAAATATCTTATAACCGATAATAGATTTTCTTCAGTCCCCCAGTTTACTATATTATATTACCCTTTATTCAAATACTCTTGCACAGAATAATACATTTTCTGTTGTAAGTACTCTTTTAATTTGGATTTGAAACAGCCCATACTTTTTATGTATTTTAACTCTGTGGGCAAATTATTAAAAAATTTAATACCCATTTCTTTAGGGCCAATTTTTAGCAACGTAGTTCTGACAGTTTGGTAGTGAATGTCATTTCCTCTTCTTGTATGGTGATCTTGAAAGTCACAATCACGGGCAAAACTATGTAGATTAGCTTTTACATAGATACTTAGGTTCATTATGGATATGCAAGGAAGAGGAAGTAGGTTCAGGTTTGTAAAAATTGGTCTCGATGGTGAGGAATGTGGTTTTCCAGCTATTATTCTTACTGCTCTCTTTTGGATCTTAATGACGTTTAGTGATAAATGTGAAGAGCCCCAAAATAAGATGCTATAGATAATATGCGAATAAAATTTGCCGTAATAAAGATTTAGCAAAGATAGACTGTTTTGCTTGTTGAGTACCATAGCTGTCTTAGAAGGTAGCATGTTGTAGATAATTTATTACATAAGTGTTGGATATGTTCTTCCCATGAGATGTTTGAGCTTAGGTGGACACCTAAGAACTTCACTGAAGAGACCTGTTCTATGGATTTACCATTAACTTTTACTAACATACTTTCATCTTTCTTTTTATGTGAAAAATAGACCATTTTACTTTTGTGCATATTAAGATTTAATGGACTATCACAGCACCATATACTAATTAATTCAGATGCTAATTTAGAACTTTTTACTAGACAATCCTGTGAGCATGATGATATTATTACATTGGTATCATCAGCATATATAATTGGCATCACTCCTGGAATTCCAGATAGTTGATTTGGAAGATCATTAATGTAAACAAGAAATAGAAAGGGGCCCAGAATAGAGCCCTGAGGAACCCCTCAGGAGCTATAACACACATTTGATGTAAACTTTATCCCATCAACACTAAGAGTTACTACTTGAGAACGTTTTGACAAATAAGATTTAAACCAGTCTAGGGAGACACCTCTGATTCCAATTCTTTCTAGTTTAGCAAGGAGCCTATCATGGTTGACATGATCAAATGCCTTTGACAAATCAAAAAACAATCCTGAGGTCTGCTGTTTATTGTCAAGAGAATTAAGTATCATATCAAGAGCGTCATATATTGCAGACACAGTAGATTTCCCTCACCTGAAACCATGCTGGGAAGTGGAGATTATACCACATTTTTCAACATATGCCATTATTCTTGCATACATGATCTTCTCAAAAATTTTAGAAAAAGTATTTTGAATTGAAATAGGCCTATAATTGCTTAGATCATCAGAACTACCACTGTTTTTATAGATTGGAACAATTTTTGACATTTTTAATAATGAAGGGAAAACACCTTGATTCATTGATTCGTTTATAAGGTATAATAGGGGTTGCTTTATATGCTCAAAGCAATAAAAAATAACTTTTCCTGGGATTTCATCTGGTCTGGCACTACCTTTATTACAAAGTTGGGAAATAATAATTTTGAGTTCTGACTCTGTACAGGGGTTTGCAAAGAAAGAGGAAGGAGTATTGAAATTGAGTAATCCTGTATTAGAGGAAGTTGTTCTTTGGGTAGTTGTAAAGTAATTATTAAAATGATTAGCTACTGAGTTATAGCTTGTAATGTCACCTTTAACTTTAGGGAGAATAGGGTGTGATATTTTACCTTTTGAGTTTTTTATTATTTCCCAGGCAGCTTTAGATTTATTGCTAGCAGTTAGCATTTTCCTATCATTATATGTTCTTTTAGAAGTGATTAATAATTTTCTGTAATGCTTCTTGAGCACCTGGTATTTCTCGTGTTGTGCATCATTGATAGGATTTTGCCTCAATGAAGCAAATAGGTTTTTCAGAAGAACTGAATAATAGCGTATCTCATCAGTAACCCATGTGTTGACTCTTGTTTTTTTATGTACCCTTGTTTGTTGAAGGGGAAAGCACAAGTCAAAACAGTATTTAAACATACTATAGAAACAATGAAAAGCTTCGTCTACAGTTTTGGCACTAAAAACATCAGCCCATTTCTCTCTTTGGATCATAGAACATAGTATCTGAATATTTGGGCCCGAAAAATTCCTCATACAATGAGTTTTAGCCTTGGGTGGGGTATTCACAGTAATGGAGGATAAGATGGGTAAGTGATCTGAGATAATAATAATAATAATAATTTGTCTTTTATTTTGAGCGAATTTAGGCCAGTACATTCCTCTCTTACAATTAACTCAATTATGACGAACACTCACAACCATGCCCAGGGAGGTGTAAATATCCTACCCCGGCGGGACTCAAACCCGCGACCTTCGGTTTGGCAGGCGAGGATTTTTATCCGAGGACTTTACCCCGCCGCTGGGGAAATAGATAACATTAGTTTTTACATTACATAAATCGACATTAGTGATACAGTAGTCTAAAAGACTTTGAGATGTGTGAGTCACTCTTGTAGATTGAAGAGAAGTTACATTCATATTATAAGAAAGAATTAGGCCAATTAACTCCTTTTTTGCCTGAGATTCTTCGAGAAAGTTACAGTTAAAATCACCCGTTAAAATTACATGTAAATTATGTATTGATTCCAGTAGTCTGGACAATTTATGTAGGAAAACATTAAAATCAGCTGATGGCGATAGGTATAATGATACAATCATAAAAGAAGTATCATTCAGGCTGATGTTAGCTATGCAAGATTCAAAAAAGTTTTCCTCGTTAAGAAGGCAACAGCTTAAATTAATAGAACTGACGTTCAATCTTTCTGAGATAAAAATAAGACACCACCATTTTTATGCACCGTTCTACAATAATAATCAGCAATTGTGAACCCTCATCAAACGAACAGAACTTATTTCGGTAGTCTTCAACCAATGTTCATTAATACAGATAATGTCAACTTTAAGATCACTTGCCAAAAATTCTAATTCCAGAAGTTTGTTGCGTACACACTGAATGTTCACATGAAGAATTTTTAAGTTTTTTACAAAACCATCTGTGGAATTTGAGTCATAAGTGTTACACATATCAGATTCATGATGTTGCCGTTTTTCCGTATCTTCAGTTCTACACCATGCGGGCGTTTGAACAACAAACGCCTTATAGCAACATTACAAAGCCACTTATTACTATACAGCACTTTGTCACCCACATGAAATGGTACACCTATCTTGAAACTGGCGTTTGAGCCTTTTGAGTCGAGTTTGGTTACTGTTGCAGTGATATGGGGGAAATTTTTCCTCATAAAAATATTAACATTATCTACTGTGGTTCCACCCGCCAAGTTTCCCAAGTGTAACCATGCCTTTTTCACACCAACCAGATCCGTAGAGGCCGAGTTCATGCCCACTATGATCTCATGGATCGCATGGATCCGCATGGTTTTGATGACTCACCTGAATGATCGGCATGATGCTCTGTTACAGTTTTATTATTGCTGTCGTTACAATTATCCATTCCACTACCAGGCCTCGACGGCTGGACTCTTCTTTTCTTCTGGCTGTGCTTCACCTGGGTCCAATCACCATGCACTTCCACGACAGCTTCGTCTTCCTTACTTGCGTTGTTGGAATCAGGGTCCTCTGCTATTTGATCAGCATTGTGACCTTCAGAAGTTATTGTAATTAACTCCAAGTTGCCTGCTTTAGGTTGATTCCCTCCATTACCTTCGCTTCCAGGGGTAATTTGGTAGTCACATCTTACCATCGTCGGATATGTTTTGGGTCCAGTAGTGTGCGCAACATTCATAGATCTCACTGATTTTGTCATGCCAATTTTATCACGGAGATCTTTAACTTCACAAGAATTTTCTAAAACAACTTCGTTACACTTTGTTATTTTTAAATCAAGGGTTCTCATTTTATGAGCAAGGTCCGTATACTTAGACGAAATCTGCTCAAGCAGATCTTCTACCTGTTGATATCATCAGGAAGGTAGCGATTGACAGTTTTGACACCAGTAAACTATTTCCTTAGTTTTCAGCTTATTAAGTGTTATCTTATCAATATTTGAAAATTGAAGGTGATATCGTGAAAGGCAGTAGTACTCGCACATCACTACATATTTCACTTTTTTCTTCAAATTTTTCTGCGCAACTACTGCAATGTTTACTTGCTACGTCCGCTATCTTTTTTCCAATGAAGTCCACAATGTGAAGTTTCGCCTAGCTCTCAGCAAACATAATAATTTTCTAATGATAATCCACTATTCGTACACGTACAACAGTATAGTAGATATATCTTGGATACACAAGGAGCACTTTCTTCTAAGAAGTGATGGCAGAGGACTAAAAGTGCTTCCTTAGAGCATTTTGTGATTCCTAATGTCCTCACTGTGATGCAATGTAATATTTTTTAAATATGGAAGTTGACAGGTATATTATATGTAATTCTCTTATTCCTTGAGGAGATTGTATAACACTGACAAGTGAAGCAGAACAGGTGGGATTGTATTACATTCTCAAGTTTGTCATATGATTCTATATATGTTACATATCCCAGGCAGAGAAAATACAATGTAGCCCATAATGTCACCATTATCTCTCTCAGTCCAAGGGAACATTAATACTTCAGCTATCATCAAAGTAAGGGTCTAATGGTGACATCTGCTGCATTCATATAAGTAGTATCATATGCTCTGTTAGCCCTCCCATCACCAAGGGTTCTGCAAGGATGTACTACTTTGGTGAAAATGAGGCTGACTTTGTCCAATGCCAGTACAGCCGGACACGTTTCACCACAAATTAAAAGGTTTATAATTTAAGTGTATAATAATTTAAATAATTTATCATATAATGCATATATATATGAGTCTATTATATGTTAATTCCACATTTTCCATGAAATAAACACTTGTAAAAATAGGTAAATGCCAGAAAAAGTGCATCATTTCACAGTTGCCGAAACATTTGGGCCCTTTTCCCCTTGGCTGCCACGAGCCAAGTATTATTCTTAAAAGAAAAAAATCATACGAACAACAGGCAAATTCACTAAATCTAGATGATAGGCCTTTCATTCACTGACCATTATTTCAAATATTTCCTCAAGACGGTATGCATTTGGATACAGTTATGCTTAGTTTATTTACAGTACGTCTCTAAAATCTCCCTCACCGAGACAGAAAAAAAAAGTAAAACTTGAAATACTCACAGTGGCAGTCAAAACACCACCATTTTTATTTCACTGTCTATTAGTGTACATATTTAGGACTATTTCAAAAAAATTGGATGAGTTAACTACTCTGCCTTAGGGTGATAATTGTGAAAATGTGAAGTAACGTTTTTGAGTTCAAAAACTTGGTTGATTAACAACTAATGACATTATAGTGGCTAACATAGATATGCAAGGGTGATAAAAAATATTTTTATAGAATCTATGCACTTGGAAAGACAAGAGGTAAAAATTTCATGGCGATATGTTAATTGGTTACTGAGCTATGAATTTTTACCTTGTGCCCTGTACTCTGAAAGTTGAATCCCACTACCGGCACTGAGCAATGTTCTGAGCAAACTTCTCGAAATTTGACCCCTCTTACCTTGCAAACTATGAGAGTGAGAGAGGAAATATTTTACTCTGGTCATTAAATTGGTGATAGTAGCTAGTGACAAAAATTTCATACAAATCCCAGTCGGTGGGTGTCATGGGCTGGGTGAACTGACCTGGAATGTCCCTTAAATAATTTTACCCAGGTTGGTGCTATGAAGTTTAAGTTGTGGTTTAAAGCCTTTATAAAAAGATATCTGGGGGAAATCCTTTTTCCAAGCAAACACTCAAGTTTTTGCTGTGGTCATTCATTGAAGGGCCGCCAAATGTCCAACCACTCTTATGGATCAATCCCATCTAAAACTAACCCAGTTGTAAATGTCACGCACTCTCACCAGGGTCATATTGATTGAATACTCTCTGTTTTTTCCGTAATCTGAGTGTCTCTTACTCCATCGACTGGTGGATAACATACCTCAATTACAACCCTTCAAATGCCTTCCTTCAAATGAACCCATAACAGTCTTGGGGATTCTGTTTCCTAATTGGCATTCTTCGACTTTGCCTGCCCCAAAAGGGAATGGCATGATGTGTTTGCATGCATGTGTGCATGTGAACAAAAGCACTGAAAGCAAGTTCAGTAGAATCCCAGTATCTTTGTTTCACTCTTCTCTGGATTAATAAGTGAAAGATTCCAGAAAGACAGACTTCTTGCTTACATCCTCACTCTGGTGTGTGGTGAGGACCTCTTCCTTTTCCACTGACAGGACAGAGTTGTCACAAACTACCTTCATCTGTCACACTAGCCTGCAATTTGTTAACAGATTCCTAAACCATTCAACTAACCCCTGTGCAAATAATGCATTTCAACCCCAAGTGTACATGCAACCGGTGACAATTGTCAATGGGGCAAGTTTTCAAAATCAGGCTTTTACTTGCTTTTGAGGATGCATGACTGGTGCTATCCTAATCTGTCAAAGTATTTCTCTTCATTAGACTCGTGATGCTATGGACCAATAATCAGAGCCTTAATGTGAATTTATTTCCAGGATTTTATTAATCGCAGGAATATGACTGAATTTGGCAATCTAGCCCTTGTGGAAGAGCGAGATGATGACACGAATGGGCTGTTGTCAATTCGACTGCCTGGAGTGAGGAGTGGTGACATGGCTTCCAGATCATTTAAACCAGAAGTTCGAGTCTTTTGCATCCAATTTGCCCCTACAGGTAAGAATGTGTGAACTTAAAATCTAATGATAATAGTTTATTTATTTTTCTCTAGCCAACTTTGTGTGGAATGAATCTAGTCTTGCAGTGTACTTAATGCTTGCAAAAAAATGTACTGATATTATTTATTTGCCTTTGTCTAGATATGGTTACATTGGAAAGGGAAAACTAATAATGTAATAAAGGTAGTCGCTAATTACTGTGTATTATAATATTAAATTTAACTGTGTCAAGCGGGACTTAGTGGAAGTTGTCAATACAGTAAAACCTCCATATAACGAATTCACCGGGACCAGAAAAATGACGACTTCGTTGTATGGAGGTTCGTAGTACGGAGGTTATGTGCGGGTTGCGTAGTCACTGGAGCAGCCAAGAGTTCGTGTTGCTTTAGGACGCGACTCGCATTAATTTCACAATCCAGTTTCGACGGACATAATAATCATAACTCTAATGCTGTATAGGTACCAATTACGATTACTCGCGGCGATTGACAGTGAAATCTAATCGGATAATCCATTCATGTTCCATGTCAAAATAGATTTTGCTCTCTAGTATTAAGCTCGAATAATAAGCAAAACATAAATACCAGAAGCATACGAATGATAAGAGAAGGGTTTATCCATGGGATTACATTTCTATCGCCGAAATAATCCATCTCATGGTTGAGTACTGCACCGGGGAAAATGGTTGATTTTGGGTAAACGCATGCATTTATATTTCTGAAATGCAAAGTACCTAGAAAATCAAAATAGAACCCATGTTGTATCTTTACTCTTTCTCTTCATAAGTGAAAACCGTAATTTTTTATATGTCAGCGATCAATCATATTAGGGAAAATGCCAACGGTCTGCAAACGCTTTTTTTGTGATGTAGCCTGCTCCCTTAACATTTTGAATGAAACTTAATTAATACCACACATCGCAAAGATAAGAGCTGAAGGAATGAGTACTGGTTTTGCATCTGGGCCGTTCACTCGGATCATACTGAGACAATGCTCTCATTAACGGCGGGAAAAATCACCCGAACATTACGTCACTGTAGAGAGAATAGCCGAACATAATCTTGATGTTGGTTATAACACTAATAACAACAATATGTACAAAGAAAAATGCTTTTTAAGAAATAAATTCGTTAAAAAGAGGTCACTTCCATGTTGGGGCTCACACATGGACTTCATTGTATGGAGGTTTCGTTCTTATAGAGGTTCGTTATGGGAGGTTTTTTTGCATGCATTATGTATGGGAAGGGCCCGGGACCGGGTGCATGACTTCGTAATAGGGAGGTTTTGTCAAATTTTGCTATTTGGAGGTTCGTTATATGGAGGTTTTATTGTATTTATGCTGAATAATAAAACACTTTGTAATCTCCCACATATTTATTTATTGGCACAACACGTTCAACACACTGAGGCATAATCATGTGCGGCATTATTTGGTTTTTGCCCATAGATATATAGCCCTAGACTGAAGCATTGGGAAGGAAGGGGAAGTGAGTGGAGTGGGAGGGTGTGTGACCGCTCTCCAAAAGATTTCATCTTCGTGATTTGATCCCAAGGCTTTTGCATCCCGTAGATAAAGGAAAAAAATGGACGCCTTTGAAATTGTTCAGCATGGCAAACTTAAAAATGTACAGCTGTGTAATGATTGTTTGTTCTGTCACCCATCCCCTATACTAGCCACCTCCTACCCCACGAACTCAGGATACCACACCCTCTGGCTTCCCTTTCATCCCAAACCGTCTCTGAGCCTCCCCCCTGTGTCCTAATGACTTAAACACCCTTTCCCCCACCCTTTCTCCTCCAGTGCCTGGTCCCAGATAGTGCAGATGCTATTTAAAACCACACTACTCCCATCTTCCCTGTTTCTTCTCCCCTCTCCTTCCTGTCACCAAGCTGTCTCTAAGCTACAGCTGCCATTCTTATGTTTTTTCCTCCTTGGTGCACTTCAAAAATTTTTGTTCTGTTACACCTTAAGTTCTGTTACACCTTATACTCTACAGAAATGATTCACCTTGATATCTCGACAAAGTTGTTGAATCAATGTATGCCTAACATTATTACAATACATCATGATTCTAATGAAGTCTATAGAAGATTAAATGTGGTGATATTTGGAAATCAATACAAAAATGTTCATAAATGATCTTCTTGAAGTGCAGTGACACAAGAAATAATCCTTTGAAATCTGTTAAATTGGACCACCAGTTGGAATGTTTGCCTCCCAGAACTTCATCAAAAAACTAGTACAGAGACCACTCCAAGGTTTCAGTCTTATCTAAGTTTATTTTGCTTCAATGATTTTCCCTCCATTAGCTCCAGAGTGACTTGGCAGAGAAATAAGTATGGCAATGATCTTGCCGATTGTAATTCAGTGTTGCATGCTCAGAATTCAAAACTAAGTGCATTACTTCTGTGTGTGCTGGCAAATCTGGTCGGTCTGTGGTACTGAAACAAGGCATACTGATACACTTGGTGAGACTTTTTTTCTTTTTGCATTCTCTCATGAGGGACATTGGGGCATTTTAAACTAAGTGTTTGTAGCCATGAAATAAGATGTACAGTTTTGTATCAGGGAATTTTATAATCATAAAAATTAAATAGTGAAAAAGCAAGCATGATTTTTACATACATGGTAAAGCCTTGAAATAACTTATTTGGGTGCACCAAAAAAGTATCACTATATAAGTGGAAGTACGAAAGTGTGTAGAAACAAGGGTTGATCACAATGTCATAATATTTTACCCGCCCAGTCATGGTATGTAGAATCAAGCCGTAAGCCATATAGATACTTTTTTATGAATAATTATGAACAAATCAAAGATATGCTTAATGTGATACATTTTTATGTAGGCTCCTATCTTGATTATGTGAGAACAAAGCAGGCATTTTCTTATGACTTTTATTTCACAACATTTTGACTCTCTTGTTGTAAACAATATGATCAAAGACACAATCACTCTTGAATGACCTGATGACTATCCTTGTGATAATTTTGATGTGAGAGGTATCACTGCTCTCAATGCTTAGCAGGTCTGAAACATCGACTTGATCCATTGGGAAGGGGAACCTGAATGCTTTATCTCATGTAAATGTATTTTGATGAAGTAATGGCCTTACATTGATTCAGTCCAAACCATCAAACCAACCAAAATCATTCTCTTCCTATCTGGTCACCAGAGGCTCTTCTCTCTCCTTTGGTGCTATGGGTTTGGGTGAGGGTAGGAGGCTGGCTTTTATTGGTTGGCCCTTTTTTGAACACCTTAGGCAGGGAGAGGATTAGCTGAGGAGGTAGGGCAATGGAAGAAGAAGGGTTCTGGAATATTTCTCTGTAGAACCCTCATCATTTTGAAATTTATGGTTTTTTTAAAGTTGATTTCTTTCCACATCAATGGTGACTATGTCATTACTCTCATAATTGCCTTAATCATCGAGATTTTCATAGTCAAATCGTCCATTAAATTTTGATTTCCTTGTCCTTGGGTATTCTCTTCTACCAGTTAATTCAGGATTCATGTGGAACATGCATGGCTGATCATGTGCTCCGACATCTTCTGTGAAGACACTTAAATGCCCTCTTGCGAATTGGAGATGTTGGAGACATGATTTTCCTTGTACTTTACACTCATGTTGGAAATCAGAGAAATTGAGGATTATAATAAGTTTCCCAATGAATTCTTACTAAGCATTGTCAATTATTCTATTCCATTCCTTGGAGGTTAACCATAATATGAGATATGTGAATGCACGTATTGATACTCTGATTCTGTAATGGGTTCTTTTGATCTAACTTCACTTTCAATTGAATATCCACTCCAAAATACCTATGGTTTACCAAGCTAGTGCCTTACCGTTTGAGTGTTGTAGAAGTGGTCCAAAAACATTTTTTGGAGAAAAACATGAAAAGAGGGAAAGTGAGGAAAGCTCTGCACCCTGTGAGGGAAAGAGACAACTATAGACTTACCTAATATTGCCTCTTGAAAGAGGACACCGTGTTGTGTATAGATAAGCCGTTATCCCAATTATGTCAATTTTGGACTTAAACCACTCCTGTTCTGCATATCTCATATCACCCTTATTTAATTAAAACCTAGCCCTCTGGAAACTTTTCAGGCTCCTTAAAGTTAATGGCAAGTATTTTGAAACTAATTAGTTCTGCTGAGATCTCCCTCGAAATTTGTAGTGAGTCATTTCATTCGAGTTGTTCTTTATTCAATGAAAGACTTGACAAAATTACATGAAGTATTGGATTTTTGTCATTTCCAAGTATTATTATATTGATCATTCACTGAAATGAACATGCTTGATTTTTACATTATGTCTTCATTAGATAAATAAATCTATCTGAGGGAAAAAAGTGTTTACTCCTCCTCTGTGCTGTGTGGGTGCCATTTCATATCATGCTGCCCACTCTATTGAACGAGTGGGCAGCACCAAGTTAGTTCTTAGGTGTGACAATCGATGAGTCCTTAAGTTGGGAAATCCATACTAATATCTTATCCTCCAAATTATCAAAATATAGTTATATTTTGAGAAATCTGGCTGGCATCATTAATTTGGATTTGCTCAAAATGGTCTACTATGGTAATTTTCAGACACACTTAACCTATGGTATTATCTTTTGGGGGGCATCTCCTGGTTCCCATAAAGTTTTCCTAATGCAAAAAAGGGCTATTAGATATTTAGTAAATATTCCAGGGTGGGAATCCTGTAAACCATATTGCAAGAAGTTAAGAATTTGAACTCTTCCTTGTTTATACATTTTATACTTTTGTTTATACCTGGTGGATAACAAAAATCATTTTACCACCAATGCCCAGATACATGGGTACAAAACTCTCCACTGGTATGTATAATAGAAGTCCTTTCCATGCTGCTATCAAAGTAGATAATCATTTGCCTGCCAGTTTAAAAAATTCCCCTTCAAGTGGTTCATTTAAAAACCAGCTGAAAAACTTCCTGCTAGATAAATGTTATTACAGTGTCAAGGACTATTTAGAAGACTTTATAAATATTAATATGCATGTATGTACTTGTTGTAAATCGCCCATATTGTACTAAGTTCATGATTTACATGCTTGTTTTCCTTTTGTGACTTGTCCTACATTTTACAATGTCAAATCTTTGGACCAATAAAATGTAATATTCTATTCATGTGTTTTCTTATAGGTCTAGCGTGGGCAGCTGCAACTACTGAGGGCCTCCTCATATATTCTCTAGATCAAGGCTTGGTATTTGACCCATTCTTTCTGGACATTGGCATCACTCCTGAGACCGTGAAAGACACTCTGAAAAGGATGGAATTCTGTAAAGGTTGGTATTAGTATTTTTGTTACCATACTCGACTACTTCCTAGGTTTCTATGCTCTCGGCCATAATTATAGTCTATATACTTGTCCATTGTTATTGCACTGGTCAACCATGCATTCACCGAGTATTGATAGATAACAGGAAGACCATGAGTCACATTCTTCAGTGTGTGAGGATGTTTGTGCTACCCAACGATTTCACTTTTTTCTAACTACCATCAGCATTAGCACATAAAAGATCAAACACACTCTCCTTACTGATTTTTCATCTTGGAACTGCGATTCTCCTTCAGAAGTTCAAGTATTTTCAAGTAATGATCTCTAATACACTTGTGTTGTCTGCATTGTAGATCTGAGACAACATTAAAACACATTCATTCATTAAAGTTAGCAATCTTTTCATTAATAGGTTTACAGTATCCAATTTGGCCAGCTTAGTATCTCCTGACACTCTTTTGTCACAAATATTATGCCTCCTAAATATCCAGAGCCAACCACTACTGACTGTTAAGTTCTCTATCTGTAAATGATGAGCTAGTTTTTGAGCTGCATCGTGTTAATCTAATTATAAGCTGCAGATTCCTACACCTTCTGATTGTTGTAGATTAAACTACCTGTGAGTGGCTTCTTCTAGTCATTCTATCTTGTGGAAATTTGAGTGTCTCTTGCTCAAACTTCAATATGTACTTTCTGATTTTTGTCTTCATTCTTTGTGATTATGGACAAAGTTTTTTTTGGCTATGTCAAACTCACTAAGCACACCTGCAGCCATGGCTCTGAAATCCAACTTTTCAAGAATCTTCACCTTGTCAGCAACTCTCAAAGTAACAAGTTTCTTTTTAACACCATGCCCTTTTGATGCCAATGTCTTCTCTCAGTTACACTATTATCCCTTCAATTATTTTCAACAATTTGTACATTTCGCTACTCAAAAATTTCAAGAGTGCATTGCATCGGCTATGGTGAAGACTATATTGAGATGCTGAAACGCTCAGGATTTTGAAAACTTCATTGAGGGGTCAAAACAAAAGTGGAGAGGTGTTGCTGTCTTGCGGCTCCTAGGAAAACCGCTTGCTATAAATTGCCAATGCTTGTCCAGATTATGGTGGTTCTCATCTCTCTGGGTCTGGAATAGCAGGGGTCTGCTGTATAACTAAACTCTAAAAGTACTTCACCCTTGATTTCCCAAAATGCCAAGAGGGATTAGTGAAACCTGGGTAATGCAGTGGTCTGCAGCCAAGTGGGTCTAAGGTCTGTGGTTCAGTTCCTGGCCAATCAATTCTCATGACAATCTACTTACAGGGCCGTTTGTGGCTGTTTCATCCAAACAAATTTCTTTTTAATACCTACTGCTGATTGTGTTTGCCTAATTATGTAGTGCTATAACTGATGCGCATTTGTTATGCTTGTCTAAAGATGTTTATTTTTCTATTTAACTATTTGCTGATAATCCTACAATTCCAACTATGAATGGCAATAGTAATTGCTGCTATTAATAATATCATTCTGTGCTTTTCATGTGATTGTACTTTTATTGGGAAGCTCAGTTGGTCAGTCTTATGTTAAATTAAAACTTCTGTCATGGTCAGTGGAATATCATCAACCTACCTTGATACATTTGCATAGCTATTCAATTCGGCTATGGAGGATGTAAATGGTGATGTTATATGTATATATTCCTTGAAACTCTTGAACTGAACATGTATGCTCTTAATGTTGTTTTCCCACTATGCACATGGCTCCTAATGATAGTCATGTTCCAACTTACCAGGTAATAGTTAAATATATGAATGTGGGTCTATTTTGTAATGTGCTTGGAACTAATTTTTTCTGAATGGTATGGGTGTGAATTTCAATTTCATTTACTCTTTCAGCACTAATGATGGCAGTCAAGTTGAACGAACAGAAAATTATCCAGGAGGTTTTGGAGAGTGTACCTCCCGGGGAAAGTAAGATTTTTTTATATTTACTTTGCTATTATGCAGAATTATTTTATATGGCATTCCTTTTAAGCATATGTATTCTTTGTGAATAACTGCTCCCTCTTGTGTACTGTAACCACATGAGTTCAAACTTCAATGACATTTATTTATCAGAGTAGAGAGGTCCTCTTCACCTGTGCAATCTGTGGTCTCTCAGATTGATTGAGTGCCCAGAAAGTCATTTATGCCCCGCTACCATAGTATGCAAATTGTGACCAACTCACATTTATCCCCTCTGCTATAGAGTGGCCATTATATTCATGGCCATCCCTCTCTAGGACCTGCGAAAAACAAGTAAGAAATAAGTAGTTTCAAGCATCTTTGTTGGGGTTACGTGCAATTAAGGCTGATTTTAATTGCAGAAGTATGATGGGCACAGTGGTCTATATGATCAATTTCCATATCCATTTCTACAGCGAGGGCAATTAAAAATCAAAGGGTGGAATATCCCATGACTGGGAAAAAGTTTCCTCTTTATCAGTGTCAGGCTTTTGGGTGAAACCGTTGCAACAAGATGTGCTTTATGCCAATTGGCCAGTGCATTCTGATCTGGTTTCACTTTGAAAACTCATTCCTGTCCTGGGATATTTTGGAAAACTCATTCCTGTAACAGTCCTGGGATATTTTGGAAAGTCTACTAGCACCCACCTATTGTTTTGCTGCAGTGATCTGTATTCCTAGTCCATAGCCTCTTTCCAATGAGTAGATTGTGCCTACTCAGTGCCTCTTCCATGGTCATTGGTTTGTCTTCCATCTCTATAACCTGATTGACCTTGCACTCTGAGAAACCCTAAAAATGAGGTTCTCTCCTTGGATATTGCCTTTCTGGGTTCTCAAGTGCCAAGGGCCCATCAGGCATTGGTGGCTCCTCACCACTATTCCACCACACCACAAGGTGGTGATCACCAGGGAAAACCAGTAAAACCTGCAATTGTTAGGGAATTTTGAATTTCTGGAAAAGTCAGGGAATTCTTGTAACAGTCAGGGAGAAACTGGGATAGGAAATCCTTGTTATTTTTCTACCATTACGTTTATCGGCTAGTCTTTCCAGCCCCTTATTTCACCAAAACATTTCACTAGCTAAAATTAATGTCCGTCGCTGACGTGCGAGGAATAAGCCTCATCAATTCGTGGAACATCCAGTTGTGAATCTAAGTTAATTGTTGTGAATGAGATGTACAATGTATCCCTTTTATATATCTTTATTGCAATATTTGTCTTGTGGTGTGAAAATTCATGATCACAATGTATTATGCTCATCACAAGGTACCCGAGGCTATGTTGTTTGGAAAATTTTACCTCGCATTTTTTTGTAAGACTCAGCTGGTGCACACAAGCGCATTGTAAATACATGCTTGCTGTTCTAGAAACATGAGACGATGATTATTAAAGTGGTGATACAAGTACGATCTCACGTGCAAACTAAATCTTACGCAAGATCATCTTCAATTCCCATACCCCCTTTCGTTAGACAATAAGATAAGCCACCCTCCCCTCTCAACCTTTCACAATCGACATAATTATTGAATGGCCCCCTTAGCACCCTCTCAAAGGAACTTAGTCAGGTCACAAACCACCTAAAATATGATATTCCTGAATATGATGCTGCCGTTGCTAATTGCCTCCCGACATCACTCGCAGTGGCACGCCTACATTTTGTTTGTTTATCCAAATACTTTTAACATTCTTTGGTTCCATCTTGCAATCAAGGGGTTATAACCACATTAATCAAATTGTTATTCACTTCTGAGGGTCCTTCGCACCATCTGATTTTGATCCAGTCCAACAACTTGGCTTTGGTTTGTGTTTTTCGTGCACCTTAGTGAAATCTGTCCTGGAGTCTGCCAGTAAATTGGCCATTATCTTTCCCTTCGATGCCTTTTCAGTAATCCTCAATTTCCCAGAACTACCAAGACTTGCTACCTCTTTCTTGAAGAATTAGTCATCGTCAATTTGTAATTCTACTGAAGGAAACATAAAAGGCCACGGAAGCAATGAATGCCTGGGTCGCCCTAACGCTAGCAATGGACTTTCAAGGGACTCACTGCAAATGCAACACTGTTCTATGCATACCTGATACATATTCAATAACCTGCTGTGGGAAAACCTTCTGTATAGGGAAATGTTGCAATTTTGTTGACAGTAACACATATGCTGCGACGGTGTGGCGAATCAGTGGTAGGTGGGGGAGAGGGGTGGATGGATAGAAGATAGGGGAGTGGTTCTACTTTGGGGACAGATAGTCGGAGAATCGGCGCTCTTCTACAAGTGTTCTACAGAAATATATATTATTACATATTTGTAAAAAGTGTACAGATTATTGATGAAGCCTCGTCAAATATTTCTAGATGAGTAACGTTATAAAATTATTTACAATAATAGCTATTTTTGATAGTTATTGTAACATCGGTGACTTACTATATACTTGAGATAAGTATTTTATTTCCCAACACTAATTTAGGATAAAAATGTGAATTAAAAGTGTATTATTTGGATGAGAGTTTAACTTATAAAGGTTTAATATATTTTTTCATTAGGGTGTACGTGTAGCTTTTAATGTATCGATTTCAGCTTTTAACATTTTCTGAGTTTTAACGCAAATGTAATTCAGCAGAAATAAAATATTACAATAATAGGTGACCTGTTGGTGATCGGTCAGAGCAATTGGTAAATCCATCAGGGAAAAGTCAGGGAATCTAAAAATTGGTCATCAGTAGCCACCCTGCCCCAGAAGACAGCCCCACATCCTGAAGGGTGTCCATAACTAGGCAGGTCCTAATTTAGCTGCACATCAATGGGTTGCTCTTCCTCCTACAAGGCTCCTTGTCGACTGTTGCTTGTGTGACAAAAAGTCAAGAGGGAATCTGTCTAGCATGTTGTTTCTCATGGTTTTCATTGGAATGGGTTCATATTTATCCCTCAAGAAAACTACATCATGAAACTTTTCATGGGCTCAATGAATTTGTCTTGCACCCTTTAACATGTTCAATGCTCAAGGACGTTCTAGAAAGTCCTGTGGTTGCCATTGCGTGATGCAGGACGTTCTAGAATGTCCACGTTGAAGCCATTCTTTACGGCCGGCCAATGGACTCGAGTCACTTGTAGGGCGATTGTGTTTTTGCTGGCATCATAGCTTTGGCTTCAACCTTTTCCATGGTGTGCTGCATTCTGGAATGCGTTGTTTAGTTACATAATGGCAATGTTTGAAATTTTTTCAATTTTTATAGTTATAATCGTTTGATGAGAAGTGTATCTTTGTTGTTTTATTCATTTTTATTTTGTTTTTGTTCATTGGATTTGATTTAATAATATCGATTCGACAAATTTAGGATTCAGATTAATAAAATCTTGGCCTTGAACTAATACTCCATGGGTTCAAATCCTGTTGCGAGAGTATATATTGTTCCTGTAATGTTACCCAAGGGTACTGCTGGTGAAAAATGGTGAATAAAATTCCTGAATTTCGGTGAAAAAAATAGTGGATTTCGTCACAAAAAAGCTGTAAATCAATGAAATTTCGGTGAAAAAAATGTTTTTTCGGAAATATTTTTAAACAATAAAGCGTTCACAGTAAGTGATATTTATGCAAATTTTTATGTAATATTAAAGAAAAAGGTCATCAAGGCTTGTTTGAGAAATACAACAATAGAAATTATAAAAATAGAAAGGAAAATAAATTATTGGTTCTTAATTTTTATAAATTTAAAAAAAAACATTTCTGCCAATAAGTAAAATTGACTTTACTCACAAAAATAGTGTTCCATTAGTTTCTCCATATTCTCTGGCTTTATCGATGTCCTTTTGTCAGACAATGTTACTGTCTACTGAGAATGCTCTCTCGCTGTCAAGATTAAAGGCAGGAATACATATGCAATAGAAAGCACACACTGCATATTTAGGATAGTCAGATTTAAGACTCTGAATAATAGCCACTAGATCAACCTCACCAGTAGCTGCAGCATCAATGACACATTTTTTGGTACCTAAATAAGCTTTAATAAAATCAATTATGGGTAGAGACAGTTTTTCTACATCCTGAGAGACAGAACAATGATTTACATGCAGCCCACTTGCAGCAATGTTCCTAGGGTTGAAAAGTGGACCTATTGCCTCCCCAAAGTCTCTTGCTGGGCCACTATCTACAAGAGAATGAAGTTTTAGCACAGCTTCTTTTCCAACATTTGTCAACTGTGCTTCTACAGCTTTGGTGCGGCAAACAGGTCATTGCAACAGGTTAGCAGTTTCTGATCAAAACTGCCGATCTGCGACTTTTGAATCTCTATTCTGAATCTGGGTCGCTATATGAAGCTCGCGCTATTCCAAGTCTCAGAACAGCGCAGATCGGTATTCTGAATGGAGGTGGGCAATATATTGCCCAGTTCAGAGTCGCTATAATAAAGCCCGCCCCTTCCTATATGACAACTTCTTCAGTCATATTCAACTTAAAATTCAGCAGCCAATGAGATGCAAGCTTGCGGTTATTTCTCTCTCCCTTTGATGAAATATTATTTCCCGATTGTAATGTAGGACTTTTTTCAACTCATAAATACATTAAATTATGACTATAATACTTATTATGTATTATAAGCTGTAAAATATGCATTAATTCACGAAGTCATATATTCTGATAAATGACTGACGAAATTAATATTGCAGAACGGTGAATGTAAACATCAAGGTAAACATGCAAGCGTGAGTCCATTGATGGTGTGAGATTTGCATTAAAATTTATGTTTTTTAAATGTTAATTATGCCTGCTATCCTTATGATTGAATAACATATGAAGTGATCCTTTCCTGTGTCAGTTTTGGGAAAGCAGTGTCCCTTATTAAATGCCTTTCGTAGCATCGACGAATGCACTTTATCTGCAGACACTGTTTTACATGCAAATTTGTCAGTTTTCCTTCGATAGAGGACTACCAGTATTGCAATGTACAGTCCTGGACAACAAATTCTTACCGCCGATTTGACTACGGCGCCCCCACGCGAGAAATAAATGCACGGAGTGGAACGGGGGCCATTTCAACCCACCCATGGTGAGAGAGGGACCCATGGAAGGAAAGATTTGACTTGCCAAGGGATTTTTCGATCAGGGGATGGGTTTAAGGCTGGGTTTCGGGCCCCCTTTCGTAATGGGTGGATAAGTGAGAAAGAGAAAGTGTTTGGAGTTAGACCTTCGAACGTTGGTTGAGCCAAGAACTGCAATATACCACGACTGCTTGAAGTGCGTGACTGAAGAAGGCACGGACACAAAATACCTTCTTCGATTTCTGCTCTAGTAGATTGTTACCGTTTCAACTGGTTAAATTTGTAAGAGGAGAACTGTTGATAAACACTTAGCGATTATGCGAAATGGCAGATGGTGCGTGATTTAACTGTCTCTCTTAATACTAGTCTCTGTCTCTCTAGTATAATAGTCTTGAATGAATAATATTTCAGATTGATATTCCTTGATTTTAAAAAATCATTCGCCAAGGTGCCTCGTGGTAAATTTCTTGTGAAATAAGAATCAAGTATCGGGTAAAAATATCCAATGATGGATTCATCAGTTCCTCAATGGTCGCGAGCAGTGGGTCGTTATAGTTAGAGTCATGTTCAACACCACTGAAGTGCAATCGAATGTTCCCGACGGAGGTGTCATCGGTCATCTTCTATTACTCCAGTTCAGTAACGTAATAGTTAGAAGACCTAGGCTGTGTGCCAACGATGAATATAGAGCTTAAGCAACCGGGAGATAGCGATTATTAAAAAATGAACTGGTAGTCATTCAAGCCTGCTGCAAAAAATGGCAGTTGGAATCAATTAAAAATAAATGCTATGGTCTTTTAGTAAATCTCGCTGTTAATCTGGTTGGTCATTGGAGTTACACTTTCTTTTACACATCAATGAAGATACGAATGAGGCGACTAGTGGGCTGAACAACTTAGTATTTTGTTTTCCTTCTGACACAATAAATGATACATCTTCCGATAAAATGAAAAAGAAACTTTGCCACACAATAAATAATAAACCAGTGGTACCTATTTCTTCCGACTCATGCACTTTGTGAGTATTTCGCCGGGGCGTTATTAGCAGCCAACTTGAACGGTGCATTGTAGGGAGACATCAGGTTAAAAAGGGAGAGATCCTCCCTCTTCAATGGGCCATGAGAAATGAGAGGTTTTCTCAATGGGAAATGGTTTGTTGGTTTCAGAACTATGAATGAAAAAAGCATCTCGGAAGAAAATGCAATGGAGTCTCTCACTCTGACTCATTATTGAGGTTAAATTCATAAATTTGGAAGATGGATGGGAAAATATGTTGCTACCGAAAAAATTCTTCAACATTTAGTGACTAATCGCAATTAAAGACAAAAAACCTCGAAAGCTGCCACCTTCTGGAAAGTAGGAGATTTCCTCACATCTATCTCTCTTACTACCCTATTCCTTCGCTGGATGGAGGGAGTAGGGAATGCTGCGTAGTGCCCGAGGTCATTGGACGGGAGCAGCCAGTGACGTAAACAACTCTCAAAGACCCTTTCATAGAAAGGGTTGAGAACATTGATGTTTCTTCGTCGATTACTCGAAAAGTAAGAAATTGATCAAAAAACGGAAAAATATAGGTATTTTAATTTTGGCAAACTATATCAGATTCGGCAATAAAATTTTTTGGTGAAACAGGCCATTATTTTCTAAATACTATGATACCCAACAATCCGTTAAGGATACAATAATTCCAAAAACAGGAATGAACAAATGTTTGACGGGCATTTTCTGTGTAGTTAGTATGCGCAATGGATTCCGATGAAAATGGTGAAAAACTAATTGAGTTTTGCATAGAATCCTTGCCACACATTTGGTAAATTGATTCAATGAAAAAAAGAGGGTGAATGAATGACTTTGGAGCTTCAACTGCAATCTTAAGGGGAAAATTAAGCGCATAAAAAAGTTAAACATAAGAGGACTTAATACCTCGTTTTTATGAGCCATCCAAAGATGAAAGTTTTCATTCAGTACCTTGAGTGAGGTAAATTCAAAAAGTCAAGGAAGAAACAACTTTTACAAAAACAAGGAAGAAACAAAAAAAGTGTTTACAATGCTTTACTCAATAGAATAAAATGTAACTAAAGATTGGGCAGGAATGACCCCGCAAAGTTCGTTTTCCATCAATCGTGGTATTTTCAAGAAGGGATTTGGTTAAGACTTGCAATTTGGCAACATTTAAAGCCTGAGCTCTTATGCCGTCTAAAAAGTCTATGCACATTAATTATTAGAAATAAACAAAACATTCTGATGTATGTAAGAAAAGATAATTTATTTAATAATTTATCCACCCTCCATTATGTTCTATAACTATTTCGAGTCTTCTTTTCATAGACCCCACAATCTTCTTACATATAGAATTAGTCATTTCCTCCCACGCCTCCTCTACTGCGGTCCAAAGCTCCTCCTGGTTCCTTGGCCATACCTCCCTCTTCTGCAGCTCCCGAACCATCGCTGCCCAAAGGTTTTCTATTGGGTTCAAGTCTGGGCTTCTTGCTGGCCAAACCAGCCTCTCTACATGATTTTCATCAAACCATCTCTTTGCAAGGGCGCATGTGTGCACGCGTGAGTTATCCTGAAAGAGTTGAACATCGAAATTAGTTCATCAATCATTCATCTGTATTTTACTCATACATTGAAATGCATTTTTATGTGATTTAATACAGAATGCTTAAACAACTCACCTGCTGAAACAGGAATCCGTTAGGAAACATCATGGTCACCGAAGGTTGCATCACATTTTCAAGTATGCTGACATATTGCTGTCCATTAAGGTTTCCTTCAATACGCCAGCACACACCTGGCCCATTGGCGGACATCCATGCCCATGCATGAACTGAAAATCGGCCGCTTCTACCCCGCTCCTTTATATATGCTCTATCAAATCTACAGCTTTTTGGCCGATACACTAGCACCGGACCGCTATAAGTTGACGAAAAAGTTTTTTCGTCGGTGAAGATAACTTTCGCCCAAAAGTCGTCATCCTTCCCAGCATACGTTCTGGCAAAATTTAATCTCTCCTCTCTGTGAGTTTCAGTCAAAACTCACTTGACCACGGCTCTTCTTGATTCGAGCCCCACCTCTGATAGACGTCGACGCGATGTTCTCGCCGATCCAGGAAACCCTGACACGTCTCGTGCTTCCGAGGACGTGACGAACGGATGCTCGCGCATATAATCCACAAGTCTCCTGTCATCTTCCTCAGTAGTCACTTGGGACCTCCTGGAGCCTGGTCGCCTCTCCACCGACAATTCCTCCGTCCACCGTTTTTTAATATTTAAAACGGTCACATGGGATGTTCCCATCTCCCTCACTATCTCTCTCGCTGACATCATACCAGCCAGAAGACCAACAATTTGGTTTCTTCGCCTCGGAGTTAGTTGAGACATCATCACCTGTCCCTTGGTTGTTATTAGCACAGACTATGATTCTAGATTATCACACAAGCAACTCTCAGGGGCAACTGATTGCTAAGTGACTGTATGGGACTGTATAAGAGTCAAATGGTGATTTTTCTTCATCCTCGTACGCATAGGTATATCTTCGATATTTGAAAATCCCACGCTTTGCTGATAGCCATTTCGATACACGCAATCATTGGGTTAACATAGATCTTGTCCAATCTCAATCCAAGTTGAACAACCATGCATTTGCAGGAAATGCTCCCCTCGACCAAAGAGGTGCATATGGCCTGTTATACACTGGGTGGATTTTATCGACGCAACATTTTTGTCATTGCCGTCGATCCAGTAGTGGTGCGAAGAAACCAATGGGGGCTTATGAACTATGTAGAAGGAAAAACAATCGGTAGATTTGCTGCCAAGCAAAAGCGAACCACGAATATGTTAGGGTATAGCGAAACTTGATGGCCGCTATCTTGTGAGTATAAATATTTTTAAAATATCCGTCGTAAATGTTAGGAAGAGCTGCTCATTTTTGTTAAATTTACATTTTTCCACTGCTGAAATATCAGTAAAAGATTCTGTTAACGACAAATTACAAAGCTCAAAGGAGACATCTATCCTTATTGTAGGCGCTTGTACAAAAAAATGTTCTTTAAGTTGCAATGCAGAGTCCTGATAGAAGGCAAAGTAGATGTCGATGGGAGCATTTTCGGCCGAGGTATACAGCCCCCTTCAGCAGAAATACAGGTGACGTCTTCTGATCCAATTCAAATAAATCATCTTTCAAAAACGTGTAAAATTGTCTCCATTCCTTTCGTATGCCAGTTTGTCTTTTAAAAGGATCATAGTCTTGTTCCATAAAGAAGGCCTACTCTCAAATAGTTCAATCAACGTAAATATCATACTTATTTCTGCTCATCTTCAGGAATGGAGCAAAGTAGCAACTAGAAGGGATTTCGGCACTGCAAGTTAATAGAGTAACGAGAGGACTGGATGACATAGCAAAACTATTTATTTTCCGACACTGGAAAACTAGACATGTGGGCAAGTGTGCATTTAAGAAACTTTGAAACCAGTGCTGGCCTCATCTCTGTCTTTGTCGGTATGTGTAACAACGGCCTTATGCCGTAACGCAAAAATATATAAAAATGAAATAAATTAATTGTTATCACTCACTCGATAGAGTGAAATTTGAGAAAACGTATGCAGTGCTAGAAGAGCTCTCATCTCGAACGTTTCAACTCATGTTAACTCTCTGGGTAGAAAATGTTACTTTGTACTGGCCCAGTGGTATGGGCACATCTGCATGGGTGTAGCCAGGGAATTTGGCTGGGGGGGGGCCATGGGACCACCCACCTTCCGGGGGGTACCCCCACTTCAAGAGGGGGTGTTTCTCCCCCGGAAATGTTTGAAATTGAACCTTCTCAGGACTGAAATTAAGCCTAATTGCTGATGACATTTTTGTAAAATACTGAAAGGGATTGTTGTAGGCTATAAAATGATCACACCGAGTTGGAAAATAAAATAGCTTTTATTTTCAACGAGGATTCACACATTTTCAGAGGGATCATAGTAAACTTTGGGATGTTATCTGCTAATAAATTAAATACAACTTCAATATTAATTTAAAGTGAAAACAAAGAAAAGAAACAAAATATTTGGTTTAAATTTTCTGTTTGTTGACAAAAATGTTCAATGATGGTAGTGCTGGGAACCCTTTCTTTAACAAGTTTTTTTTCGATGTGAAGAATGGATAGATTTGAAAATCTTGATTGACCGGTTGTAGACCGAATCCATGACTTGATTCACCGGTTGTAGACCGAATCCATGACTTGATTCTTCGCATGACTGAAAAACTTCTTTCACATCCACCCGAGCTGACGGGCAGGCCGATTGCTACTTGGAGAAGTCTGTAAACATTCGGCATGATATCTTCATTTATTTCTGCTCTGACATTTTTAAGTTTTACCTCTAGTTCCTTGTTTTTTAATATATTTCTCAATACTGTAGCCTCGGCATTTAAGGAATGGGTATCAATATTCAAAATTTCTTTGTAATTATTAATGAAATCTTCAGCTTCAGTCAAGTTCAACTGAGTAAAGGCATCCGCTGCCTTTGCCAGGGGAACGGACTCTAACCTGTGCTGAAAATGTGAAATAACGTTATCCAAAACCCTGTTGTACACATTGATTTTCCAGTAATCTCGAGTGTTGGGGTTGGTGTCAGATGGTAGATCGGTCAGCTGGCTTTTTCCTACAGTAGTTTCAACATAGTAATCGCTCATTTTTGTGGGCGGCTGCTGCCTTCTTTTCTTTGAGACAGACACAGGCTCTAGCAAAATGTCGTTATTGTTCGCAAATTCTACTATCTCGGCCCATAAACCATCAAAATTATTTCTGCTCTCTGCCAAAGTAGTTTGAATGCTGGCAATAACTGAACTTGCTCTCCCGAGCGTCGCATCCGGGCCTTGCAAATACTTACTCAGCACGTTGGTCACTGATAAAACTGAATGGATTACGAAAAGATTAACAACGAATTCAGGTTGTACGATAGATCTCAACAAACCGATGGCCTCCACCATACCCCCATTTCGTGCAGCGTTGATTTCCTCCTCAAGGGCTTCCTTGATTGCATTGAAGTTATTTTTTACAACGTTACAATTTGTGTAACGGCAGCACCATCTTGTACTACTTAAGCTCCCCATTTCTTTCCCACCCTTAATGCCTAGCTTCTTTTGAATCTCTGCTAAGATGCCATGATTACCAGGTTGTGAATAGTGCATATGGAGGGCTTCAAGAGTATTGAAGAAAATGTAAACTGACTGGATATCGTTGCAGGAATAGACAATGGCCAAATTTACTTTGTGAGCTAAGCAGTGGATATAAATTGCCTGTGGGTGTAACTCTTTCATTTTCACCTGGAGACCTGCGTTCTTTCCTGACATTACGCTGGCACCATCGTATGATTGTCCAATCATTGATATATCGTCCAAGCTGTATTTAGTTAAAAAATCTGGAATCATTTGGCTTAGCGACTCGGAATCTCTTGCTGTGGAACAATTTAAGAAACCGAGAAACCTTTCGATGGGCTCCAATCCTCTTACGTACCTCAAAACTACTGACAACTGTTCTTCTTTGTAACATTTGGCTTCATCAACCAATGAATAAAACCCACACTCCCGCACTTCCTTTGCAATTTCTTGAAGAGTTAGACCGGCTGCAACTTCTATTATTTCGTTCTGAACCGTTGGGCTGCAGTAGTTAAGGCACTGCTCAAAATGTTTGGCAAAAAAGTCATCATACTTCGCAAAAAGCTTACACAATTCAACAAAGTTTCCCCTATTCTGAGATTCAGAGCTCTCATAATGTCCTCTCAGTGGCATGCCTTGACAATTGAGATAGGAAATGATGTCAGCTACTTCTGTCAACCAACGTTTTTTCTCTTCAATCTCTTCTTTACTCTGATTTACGACTCTCGCGTGTACAGTACCAGATGCGTTAGCCATTTGGTACCCCAGATACTTTTGATGACAATCCAAATGAGATCCTGATTTTTCGTGTTTTTCGATCGCATCTTTTAATTTTTTCCATTTGCAAAACCCCGTTTTAATAAACTTTTTGTTTTGGTCTCGCACAACCCCGGTAAAGAGAAGTCTACACACAAAGCAGTATGCTCGATCTTTTTCCCCACTGTACTCCAACCACTGGTGTTTTTCATAGTAAGCGTCAGAAAATGATCGGTTTCTGTCACCAAATAGTGTTTTCGGGAAATTAATTTTCAGTTGTTTCGGTCCAGTTTCCAAAGTACCAAGATCTGTCGGTTCAGATGCTCTTTCCTCGATTACTTCCATTTTTTCATCTGCGGGTTTCGTTGAAGTTTCAAACGTTGACGGTGCATAGGAGGGGAATGTGCGGTCATCTCTGGGAGGATCATCATCTTCACGTTGATCATTTTTTGTAGGGGGAGAGAGAGTTTTCTTGAAAAATGATCGAATATCTGAAACTTTCTTCATCTTGCACCTAAAGAAAAACAAAATAGAAGGGAAAAATCACAAGATTGCGCGAAACATAATCAACTGCACAACACTATAGTGCTTTCCACATTTAGTTGACAATATGGACTCTTATGGAGATTCGTTTCCCATGTTAATCTCCTTAAGGGCGGGCGTGCACTGTTGTCAAATGCAGCATAAAAATTAATATTGCACTATGCACTGTATAAACATGTGCCATAATGCATAAAGAGACATTTCATTTAGTGGTTTCAATAGTTTTTCGATAAAGTTTATAAAAAATATTTCCTTAAACTTCCCCTACAAACGGTTCTTTTAACTTTTTTTCACTCGATTGTCGGCAAACTGTTCCTCGCGCTGGATTAAAACTTTTACATAAAGGTTCCTCATACTATTTTCTTCGTAACAGTGCTCATGTTTTTTGTGGTTAATTTAGCTAAAATGTTGTTATACTGATGTAAATATCTTAAGGACAAAAAATTGAATTTTTGCAAGGTATAAAGTAGCCGCCTGCTAACTTACGTATTTTACATTGTAGGTCCATTAATGCTGCATATGAAATGTGAATAAAAGTATAAAGTTGTTTTTAGTGCTTAAATCATTTCTTTATCTCAATCGTGAAGGGAGTTACAACGTTTTGATCTTAAGAAAAATGATTACGTCGCCGTCGAGGTGCGATGTTTGCTCAGTCTGCAAGTGAAGACAGGAGGCAATTAGCAATGGCAGCATCATATATCATAGTCGAGGTGTTTTGTGTCTTGACTAAATTGCTTCAAGAGAAATAAAGAACCTTATCTGCAGGATGAAACGCTCACATCATCCCGATTCCCTGTCACAAGACACCGGCGTCATTTCATTTGGAAACTTACCTTTTCACTCCGCGCATTATCACGTAATCCGCAAGATGCACCGGTTTGCTGTTACAGGGAGCGCCGTGGGAACCACACTTTTAACACCTCACTCACCACAGTGGTTGAAGAAATAACTGGCCAACTGGCACCAGCACTCCAGCACAGCGCGACGTACGACGCGTGGCTTGTCTGTCAATGTAAAAAAACAACAATCCTGTCGATATAATGAAAAGTAAAGAAAACTTTGTAATTCCACATAAATATTTATTGTAGGACCTAGGTTTCGACGTGGCACGTCATCATCTGGTACATTTGCATAGAAGGTGGAGAATATATAGTCACACACAAAATGATTTCAAAGCCAAAATTGCCAATAACACAACGGTCTGAGGTGTAGGTTAAGGGGTGGAATTCCCAGGGGCGGAGTTTGGCCAAGGAGGTGGGGAATGGGTTTAAGAGCATAGAGTCAAGGAGGAAGGAGAGGATTAGGAATTTCTGTACTTACATTGTCACAAAAAAATGGAAAGGGGGGGAAAGGACGCGACGGTGACGCATGGGTCTGGTGGAAGGGAAGAGGGGGAATTCCAGTGCGTCCGTGAAAACATAGTAATCTGAGGTAGTAGGGGATTTAAGGTAGGAAAAGGGATGGCCTCCTTTAGGTGTGGAAGGAAGGAAGGTATAGAAAGGGGGAGTGGGAAGGATACAAAATTTCGTTTACAATGAAGTCACGCCCGAGACAACGAATTAAATCCTGTCGATGCTTGTTGAGGCGGGTGAGCCGGCGCGGCGGGTGGAATGGTGAGGTGAGGTGGCAAGGGAGGGGGGAAGAAACAGCCAGGCAAGCGCGCTGCCGGGCAGAGACTAGAGGTCCTACATAGGGTAATATAGTTACTCTTCTGAAACGAGTGCCGAGCACCTCAGCTACACCGCTGGAGCCAGAAGAACAAAGCAGCAGTGCCTGTCCGCGGCGCACATTTTCAAACTTCGCAGTGCTGCCCCGGCTGCTTCAGTATAAATTGTAGCTTACCTTCGGCCAAAATATAGAACCAAAGGGACCGCACCGCCGTGCTGTGGCTCGGCCGCAGGCGCGCGGTTGCCAGCGCTGTGTGAAGCGTGGCCACCACAATTTCGATTTGTCAAATTTTTCTGGGGGGGGGCCACAAGCCTTCTGGAGGGGGCCGGGCTCCCCCAGGGACCCCCTTAGCTACGCCCATGCACATCTGGCATCCATTATGTACCCTGGCCATGCCGGTTCGAGTTATGTGGCGATTTTACCCCTCATTATGTAAGCTCACCAATTCCTTTGGGTGGTAAAAATTTCTACGTGACAAGATGCCGTGTCGGCAAAATCCACCCTATGTGCGTGACCAGCATTGAGGTTCGTGCTATTATTTTGCTGTATTCATGTATTTCTTTTTTTTCATCTCCCCAATTTTTATTTTTTCCATGACATTTTATTGGATTTTATTTTGAAGAATGTGAAAGACACATGATCTGAAGTTATGTGTAATTAAATAAAACAATGAACTATCCTGTTCCTTAGAGTGAAATTTGAGAAAACGTATGCAATGCTAGAAGAGCTCTCATCTCGAACGTTTCAACTCATGTTAACTCTCCGGGTAGAAAATGTTACTCTGTATTGGCCCGTTGGTATGGGCACATCTGGCATCCATTACGTACCCTTGCCGTGCCGGTTCGAGTTATGTGGCGATTTTACTGCTCATTGTGTAAGCTCACCAATTCCTTTGGGTGGTAAAAATTTCGACGCGACAATATGCCGCGTCGGCAAAATCCAATCTATGTGTGTGACCGGCATTTAGGTGTCGTGTTGCCGGTAGCTATAGAGTTTTTTCAAGTGCCTTAGAGGATAAATTATTGCCCTTAAAACTAAGTTTTTTTTTAGGCTTGTTGCTTGTCATATTGAACCATTCCTCACACACTACCAAAGCGATTGACTGTTAGCCCCATTTCTTTTTACTGATTTATCATTATTGATGTCAGATTTGGCTGCTATATTTGTCAAGGAAGAAGTCTTGAAGACTTATTCCCCCTTAAAAGTTACTGTAAAGGATAAGAAAAATCTTATCGAGCCAAAGAAAATTCAGCTAAGTTTTGCAGTTAAGGCTGTGATGAAAAAACTTTCCTTGAAAGAGATTGAACTTGTGAAATTTAAGACTGACTGCAGAACTTTTTTAAAAGAAATTTTTAAAAATTACAGTCTAAGTCACCACTTAAAAATTAGGTATGCAAAGTAATTACATTCTGTGATCTGTCCTTACTACGTAGTCGTAAGAATATACCTAGTATGTAAATGCCCAGAAAAGGCTTTGGAGATATTCCAATGCAGCAACTGGCTATGTGGGAATACATGTGATAAGATACCTTCTATAAGAGTTTCAATCTGTTACCGGGAAGGAGGCTTCACGAGTGGCCTTCAAACACTATGAGAAATCCAAAAAAACTGAAAATCTCGCTTCTGATGATGTAGCAAATTTTATTTAAAAAAAAGTACTCCTATTGAGCCATGGCAATGCTTTCGTTCAGCTAGGTTTTTCCTTAAATAAACAAATGATTGTGGAAAACCTGTTAAATAAATCTATAATTGATCAGAGAATTGTCTATGACACTGTTAAATGTGAAGGTAGATTTTCTTAAGTTGTCATAGGCAGAAAGATGATATTCGAGTGCAGAGAAGCTAGAAGTTGTTATCAAAAATGCTTAGAAAATCAAAGAAAAGCTAAGGTTGACAAACTGAAAGCCAAGAAAAACTGGAAGAGAATGATTGAGAAAATAGAGGAGTTGCAGGAGAATCAGACTTGCAGAAAGAAGCTGAAGCAATTGGTGAAGAAATTCTAGAACTAAAAAAACTTTTCACTTAGTAACTTTCGTTGCCTTTATGGAAAACAGTATAATTTTATGTTTAAAATATTTCATTATTTTGCTTTATTCCTTTATTTCTTCATCTTCATCCTCCCAATACTTATTTGTTCCATGACATTTTAATGGATTTGATTTTGAAGAATGTGGAAGAAACATGTTCCTGAAGTTATGTTTTAAATGTTTTATTAAATAAAACAACGAACTATCCATTTTGAAACTGGTGTTTATTCCTGAAGTTATATGCTTGTTTTAAAATTCATCAAATATTTGCAAGTATTTTCAATGTTATGACATTCAGATGATGTTCCATAACCGTTAAAATACTACTTGTCATAATTTTACTTAATTTTATTTTGGGGCTAATATTTATCAGCTTTTAATTATATTTTTATCATGAGTAAATAAGTTAATATTCCATAAAATACTTATTATCAAACAGTCTGGAAAATTGTGATAGTAGTGTGGAAAATTCTGGAAAAGTCAGGGAATTTCAGCTTGATAGTTGAGTGGCCACCCTGCTGATTGACAGTGGCTCCCAACTGTCCAATGTGAATGTCTGTTTTTAGTACCAGTTATAATTTATTAGCTTCCCAGGTGGCATTTTCGTTTTGTATTTATAATGTGGATATCACTGTTAAATTCTGTTAAAGTAGTACCATATGTCTTCCAAGTATTGTATTTTCTTCATCATTGCAATCGTAAAGCCCTTTTTCAACGTGATCTCATGGTAGATTGGCGATCCATTTGTCAGCGTATAAAAGCAAGAGTGCGTGGTCTCTTCGATATCTATGCATGTCTTTGTGTTTAGGTGTGGAGGTAAAATTGACCATGTATTATCTTCTGGATAGGCTCTTTTTTCTGACCCATACTTTCAGAGCGGTAGGTACATACATGTCCTTCGAAATGGATTTATGATCCTTTGGGAAACCTGGAAGGGAGAAAGAGTCATCAGCAAGTTGTCTTCGCAGCTTGCATTGTAGTTTCCTGTTCTCTTATCTAAGAGTGTGCATTGGTGTTTGGATGCTACTCCACTTCCAGTGTTTCTGTTGTGTGTGTATTGTCAAGGTATTGAAGATTATCGGGAGTTTTGTAGTCAACTATAATAACCCCTTTTTTAAACCCGGGGGGGGGGGGGGAATAAGCAATAATTGCCATGTCGCCTTGAACACTAGAGAGTCTTTTTGAAGGTGTGCATCACTACTCGGAGGCTACCAACTCATTTCTTTGTTCTCTAGTTGTTTCCGGTGTGGGAATTTTATTTTGGAAGCTATCAAGACAGAAATGTGAAGACATTTAGGTGTTTTCTTCATGCAACACTTCTTAGAATACAGGGTGGATACTGCATGCATATAAAATGTTAAATCGTAAATTTAATGTTTTTGTCCACCAGTTGAATCAAATTTGTATGTATGACATGTAGGAGAGCACTTGGGATATTTTTAGATGAGGAGCTATAGAAACTATTGGACGAAGTGATTATTAATTTTTTGCTTATTCTTATCTCCAATAACAAGGCAATATTTTCTGGAATCGGAGGGTTAAAGATAAAGAGGGTCGAGTTTGAACCATTTGCTACTATATTTATTGGGGATTTAATTATTCTTCTAAAATGTTGATTCTTCAATTTAAAGAACTTCTAAATGGTGCACTTCCCATTTCACAACCCCTATAAATGCTGTACAACCTTAACTAGCTGTTGTATGTTAGAATGAAAACACAAAATAATCAACCATAATGGTGGAGAGAGAGACTAATGCACAAAGTACTATAATCCTTTCATTTTAAGTTACCCAAATATAAAATACAGGGTAAACCCTTCTCTGAGAAAGTGAATATATTTAAAAAAAATGTGTCATCCCTCAGATACATAGTGTTGATTGTTATTTGTTTATCAACAAATCGGGGTGCACTTTGATGGGAAACTTCAACTTCCCTTTTATGCTCATGAGTGCATTTCTGCATTCAACATTTCTATCCTCAATGGTACAGTTGATACCCTATAACATCTGATAAGGGCAATTCATAAATCAGTCCGAATGCAAACCTATGAATGCCACGACAATTTTGTTCAAAACCATTTGCCACTGTGTTGTATCAGCTGTCTTCCAAGCTAGCTAGCTAGCTTCCAAGCCTTTCATCCCCAACTGTGACATTGTTCTGCCATGCACTTCCCTCCTTGTTACCTTTGCTCTCCCCTCTCCAATGGATCCCCACCCTCTGTCTCTGCGCTAGCCGTTCGCTGTTGCCTGCCGTTCATCCACACCCAAGCCTTTCTTCAGGCCAGCCCTAGTTATTCAGTCATTGCAATACCAGCCCGAAGGCCTCTCCTCAGCTAATCCCTCCTCTCGCTCCACTCTTTACTGAGACCCACCATACTCTCCCTCCATTGACCAAATCTCTCTGTGACCAGTTTGACCAGTGCGTGGTCCATACACTGAGCCCTTCCCCCATCCCTCGTCCCATGGAAAGTCACACAACCACCAGCATTCTTCAGCTCTTCGAACCCAACTTCTCTCTCCCCCTTCCGTCTCCTTCCTTCCACTTTTCCTTTCTTCCCAACAATGCTTATCCAACCTCTGCTAAACTGATATATTCGACTGACGATTTGTATCCTTAGCAACAATTTTTCTGTGGTATAGTTACATTAGAATATCTTTTTCAATTGTAGAACTCTGCAAATTTGTATACATTATCCAGATCAATATGAAATACACAACACAAGATCGAAAAGGAGGCATCAAAAGCGCCAAGAGTGCCAAGCAAGGGATTAGGACGGACACTTCCACAATTTGCGTGGCTTATGAGAGAAACCTGTCATTATGCATTTTCCTATGCTCCATAAATTATCACAGGAACATCAAATACTGAAATTATGTAAAAATTGATTTTAGTTTTAAAAACAAATTTCTCTGCAGATGTATTTTTATCATTATAATTGTGAGTGATTTTTGTTACATTAATGACTGCAGGAATTTTGTACCTTTATGAGTAAATTCAATGACTTACTATGGTAATTCTCAATTAAAGGTGTTTGCAATCCATTTCCTGAACTATCATTATGTATTCGGTTATTTTCATGATCATAATACTGAGTGAATAGGCAGTTGTAATTCCAAATGAGGAATTTTCTCTTGAAATTTTCAAGATAAATAACATTCTTTATAATTTTATTGATATCAGCACAATATTTTATTATCGAGAGGACCAAATAAGTGCAATGTGTAAGAAGAGTTTATAAACTGGATAAACTTGTGAAATTATTAGTTTAACAGCAAGGATGGCTTGATATTCAGCTTTGCAGTGTAAATGAACGATGGGGAATTACTGAGAATGCACGCAACCCTTACAACAGTCTTGCCGGTGGCGCCGGATGTTATAGAACGTCTAAAGTTTAAACAGTTATAATTACAAAAATCAGGCTTCAAAACTTCAAATTTTTTGTGATATGTGTTTTATTTCATCATGCTGAATGTAAATATGCAAAAAACTGAACTTGGTCACCGGGAAGGAATCACAATTTATGCCTTAGCATTGAAGGGTTAATGTCGTCACAGTAACGTCTAACGAACGAAAGTCTGGTATAACTTCTCACGGTACTCTTAGGAGATATATGCATATCTGGTACACCCATACACCTTCAGGTGTCCTAAATCCACATGTTGTCCACTCCATTTCACCTCTGGTGTAATAGCTCTCATTGTAGTATCAGGTGTATCTTTGGAAGGGGACCTATTTTTAAGATATCAAGGTGTTGATAGACTCAGCCCAATAGTGCCTACTCAATCCAGCATCCCTGAACATTGAGTGTGCTTTCTCCTCCATTGTTCTATAAGCCCTGTCAGCCTCAGCATTTCATTGGGGGGTATAGGGTGTTGTGGTCTGATGCCTGATCCCACAATCTGACTGATAACTGTGGATTATTTCATTCACATGCTCAGTTCCATTGTCAGTTCTGATGGCCCTTATGTTTAATGCTGCTATATCCTTAAATCTCCTGAAACTGTCAAAAACTTCATCTGTAGATTTAACGCAATACTCAAATAATCTTTGTTTGATCATCCCTGAATATGTATGTCTTTATTGGCTATCAGTGGTGATAATTTCTACCAATATCCATGTTTAAATTGTTTGACTTGTAAGAATGTTCACTAGGCTTTTTTGTTATATATTGATGCATGTAATTCCTCTCAGGTGCTGTATCTGTTTATTATTTGTGTGTCCCAAGTATGTGTTTCTGAATTGTTTTCCTTTGGCCTTACAGTTGAGTTGACTGTCAAGTCCCTGCCAGACATGTACGTGGAGAGGGTGTTAAAGTTTGTCGCCATGAGCATGGACTCAACTGCCCATTTGCAGTTCTATTTGGAATGGGTGCGCCACATGCTCTTGGTGCATGGACCAAAACTCAAGATGGGATCTCCCCTCCTCAGTCCCATCTTCCTCTCTCTTCAGAAGAGCATCTCCCGGAAGACGGAGCATTTACGGAAACTGTGAGTGCCAATCATGTGGATCCTTTTATTTTTCAATGAAGATCCTACTTTCAGAGTATTAAGGCATGTTGAAGTCACTGACATTTTTCCCCCCTGCATTTATGAGTTATTGTAATGGAAATTATTTGACCCTTGTCAAAAATTATGAGTTGAAATGTCTACAGAAAAACAGATGGAGAGGACTTCATAATTCACTGGAAATATTTATCATTACCAATTTCAATTATTTTCATGAAGCCTTTGCCCTTGTATTCAGAATTATATTGGTGAATCAATTAATCAGTTGTAATGATTCTCTGGGTACAGCATGTTGTCAATTAAGATACTTGCTCCTTCTCAAAAACTTTCAAGAACCAGTTACCTTGCTTTCTAGCTATATTATCTTGATCTGTACTTTTTATTCCGTTTCCTTTATGGTCATAACCTAGAGTTTCTATGTTTGTCATCCGAAGTCCATGGAAGTCACTGGTACACCAGTCTAACAGCATTACAGTATGACCTCTAGCAAGATCTACAATAGTAGGAGAGGCTCTATTAAATTCCCCAATGACAGCTATGTGAAAGAAAAAAAACTTTTGCTAGGGCCTGAGGCAGTTGGCACACTCCATTGGCAGATTTTAAATCATTGGAAAAAAAATGTATTAACTTCTGCAATCACTCGCCCTCTGATATTTTTTAGACTGTGAATAACTCTCCTGGGAATGCATTTGATTAACAACAGTATAAATGTGATAAATGTCCAATACATCTTCAAGTAATATGGCATGTGCTGCTGCATGTTAGTGAGCATCTTTTGTTTGTATAATGGTCGCACATATACCATGATTACCATTTGAAATGGCCACCTGCCATTGGCTGCTCTTTTTATGAGCAAATAAAGAATAAATGCACATTTTTTCAGTTATCTGTACGTGAGATGGACTATATCTATATGTGAGATGGACACTTTAATGTGCTGGAATACAATTTACTTACATGGACTGAGATGTATATATTGTTGTGCCCAAGCCTGAGAGTCAGCCATGAATATTATATTCAGGATCCTAGATTTGGCCATTGGAGGTGCTGCCTTAAACTGTGCATTTTAATGCATAGTTTCATGAATTCCACCACTCTTGGTGCTGAATTCTTGAGTGATCTGCAAGTGGTGTCAAAAGACATGTGAACAGTACAGGCATCAGGAGGAATATTTTTCCTAGTATGCTCCTAGTAAGAATTTTAAGCAATCACTGAGCAAGTGGGCACCCATTTAATTTATGAGCAGCCAAGATCCTAGTGTTAGTGTCTCCATCAGCACCTTATTTTGTTGAAATGATTGAGCTATGGTCTACTTTTTTATCTCCTAAAAAACAATAATTAAAAAAAGGGCTAGATCACTTTTCGCCAAAGACTTCTCCTGTGACTGAAGCAAAAAAAGAGAAGAGGATCAGCACTTTCAATGCTAAAAGACTGAAATGATCAGCAGCTGGCACCCTTTTATTTGTCATTCATATCTGCATGAATATCCATGAATTCTTCCCTTCTCTTCCCATAGAGCCGGTTCATTGGCCTCTCCTTTTGTTCATCCTCCATTTTTGGTTAACTACAGAAGAGACTCCACTCTCCTCATAGAAATTATACGTAGTTACGTAGATGGGGTGCTGAGAAAAGATTCAAATGTTTTCATGTTTCCAAGTCAACGTAATTTACATGGATGTGCATCAGCCCCTTACTCTGGTGCTACCATGTAGCACTTGTATTTGTACCCATTCATTAATGTTCGTCTCTCATTTCAGGTGTGATTTTAATAAGTACACACTCAAGTATTTGTTGAGACTGGGAGAGTTGCATGACTGCAAACTGAACATTAAAGAAGAGGAAGGTGACTCTGAGATGGAATCATATGAAGAAGAGGATGATGTTCTCATTCCGTGTGCAATGGAAACAGATCAATGAATGTATGACATTTAATAAATTATTTTTTTATATAAATTTTTTTATTGTTTTCACAGTTTAGACTCTTCCCCCTCATCTAAATACTTGCTAAGTATCAGAAGCTCTGCCCTCATGAGCATGTCAAATGATTTGCAGTGTAGACCTCATATTCATGATTTCAGTTTTGTGCTGCTCTCTTGCCTATGAAGTTAAATGTGAACATTTCCGGAAATAATCCCAAATTCAAATCCACATCATTCTGCAAGGTGGAACCAATCCTCTAAGCCCATAGTTAGGGCTACTGCAAGCCTGGAAAACGTGGAAAAGTCATGGGAAGTAGGAATTTAGCCTGGTTTACTTATCCAAGTCAAAATATGATTGTTTTCAATCATTGAGATGTATCATTTTAGGCTCAGTATGCTGGTGTGTGGACATCAAATTTACATGTTGCCCGAATTAGTCAGTGGAGACCTTATTTGATGGTTGTGAAGTAATTATGCTCTTATCCAGGGTAATAATAGGAGAGGTAAATACATATAATGTTAAAAATATACCTGTTCAAAGTAAAATGATGTGCCACTGATTAGTTAACATCCTCAATTAAAACCCAGGGTAAGCAATCTTCCCGTTATCTGTCTTTATTACGATGAAGCCTAAGTGTGAAATACCATCAGAGAGAAAGTGAATATTCCCAAGTTGTGAAAGTGGCAGTGTTTCATTTGTTGGGAAACTTTCGACCTTAGTACATGCATTTATTAGTTACAGTAGCAACTCGATAATACGAAGTTGGCAGGACTGAAAAATCAGCACTTCATATTTTCGAACAATTTTAATAAATTGGGAAAATCCTAAATGGGCATCTCAGAGATATTCCAGATCCAGCGTTTTCCATTCCATTAGTTAGTTATTTTCTTTCCCCTCTGCAACTTATACCCTCTACACTTGACTATGCTGTGGAGCATAAAACACGAAATGAGATTAACTGTTTGAAGCGCAACTTTGTAAAATTAACTCAAAGGGAAATTTGGAAGAGGTAGGGGTCATGGAAAAATCTACCGCAGCTGAGGCTAAAACCTAACTCCACTCTGTGGTAAAATCCAGATAATGACGATAAGTTTCTTACATAGTAGTATTTCTGTACTTGGATCCTTCTAAACGCAGGGTGATTTTGAAATAGAGTGCATCAGGATCCAATTCATGCCCATTTTGTGTCATATCCACGTATTAAAATGCTTAGGACTCATACTCATATCTGATTCAATTTGTCATTTATCTCATGGAAATCAGGGATAGCAGTGATAATAGATCAAATGCAATGTATCAAGGCCTGGTTACTCAACAAATTCTCTGTAGTTTTAGTAAAATTTAATGGAGTTACCCCGACAACATCTTGGAATTAAGTTAAAGAGAAGGCTTCCGTGGTTAATTTATGTTAAGGATTTCAGTTTTCTGGTTTACTCTCATGTAATGAACTATACTTCATGGGATGATATTTTTCAGACAACAGCTTCTTCAGGTTGAAGTGTCTTAGTGGTTTATCACAGGTCTTATACATTATAATGTTATATTGTAGAGCCACCCTCCCCTGATTGGGTCATCTGTTTCAAAATTTGAAATAAACCATTTCTAATGCAAAATTATATCAATCACAGGGATGGCTATACCCTCGCAAGTTCTTAGAAACAGGTATTTTTTCTATGGTATCTTGAAGAATGAACAATGGCAGGAGTAAACGTGGGTTTATTCATAGTGAAGCCATGGATTTTAGGGATAGTGACTGTGGCAGGTATCCCAGTCCTATTTCCAATCAATTGATGGCATCATTTTTCTGTTGGAGCGCTCAAAAAATTAAAATGACCACTAATAGCGCATGCCAGTGTGTTGGTGCGTGGCACCACACATGAGTTATAACCAAAAGAGAATTGTTTACATTATAGAAATGCAGCTAACAGTTAAAACAAAAATAAAATCAAGGGAAAAATTGCCTCAAGCCACCATTTTCCCCGTCACTCAAGATTAAATTATCCACGTCTTAAATTTGATAAATAACTGTGTGACTCAGGCACTTGTGAGAGATTAATGCACTGCAATTCACGCATTTTACACAATTGATAAAGTATATTCGACAATGCTGATTTGTTTGGTGTTCATGTCGGCAAATGGAGAGCTTGTCTGATGCAATTTCCTCCCCCCCCAAAGTTCGTAAAAATGAAAACAGTTTCTTAATGAGGACTCGGTCCGAGGTTTGAAATTTTCATATTTTCGAAACTTTGTATTTATGAATAAAGCCATTTATTAACATAGGCTTTTCGTTGGAACCGACTGTTTTTCTTCGTAAAAGCAAAACTTTGCATTTTTGTGCTTTGTATTATGAAGTTTCTACTGTATTATGGCTTCTTCAAAATATGCACCAAACTACGATTATATTCCCCTGGAAAAATGAAAATCTTGACTGAGAAAACCTTTTTGTAATTGCTCCTTGGCATTGAAGTGATGATGGTAGTTCAGCAAAAGTGATTGCTTCAAGTGCTACTCAATCAAGGAAAAAGAGTGAATTCTTTCTTCATTGAGAGAAAAAAGTCACTGATTGGTCTGTATTGTATTGAGGTTGATTCTTAGCTTTGGTTCTCGCTTCTCAGATATACATGTGATCTTAACTCTTGCTTCGCTTTTCTCATTTTAATATGGCCAACCAAGCTTTTTTATTCTTATGCAGATCTAGAATAACTGATGAAGTTAACTCTACATTACTACATCCATGAAAACCTATAATATGTGAAAACATGAGACTTGACAGAGTATGTCATGTTCACTGAATATAATTAGAGAATCCTTGCACACTTTTTCAATCCTTTAGCATTTGCATTTGATTGAAATTGCACACAATTTCAATCAAAGCACAATCAATTGAGGTATCAATGTCCTTTATCTTTTTCAAGAGCTTTTGGGCAATGTGAATTATGTGATGAACGACAAGGAATCCACAATATAAACCATTTCTGCTTCCTCATTTAGTTAAAAAGTACTGATGGACTATGCTTTGCTCAGTACACAGTCCGATTTATTTTTTGAATTGATAGAAATGAATAATACAACTTTATAAACCTTTTTATGTAATTTATCATAATATCTCTTTAATAATGGCCTACATAGGTTTACTTGAAAATGAAAAGTTGATAGAATGTTCAAATAATGTGATTGTAAGGGATGTAGTGCAGTGGTTCTGGTTTTCTGGATGTCAGGAATTGTGCAGACCTCTTGAAAGACATGATTAAAAGTTCCTCCCCTAGTCAGAATGGAGCTTCAGTGGCACACCGAACTGACTCACAAGCTCCTTAACATTAGAGGGATGGATACCTACCTAGATGGACCATTACCCGTCATTTTGACGGGTATGAAAAATTTTCAGGCTAAATACGGCGAGTCAGTGTGAATCTCTCTCGCAAGATGGGACGACGGTCGTAGGCCGTGAGCGCGACCTCCTAAGCATGTATCGGGAACTACGTCGGAGCGTGGAACTTGAGAGTTTCCTCCCCTTCTAAGTCTTCCTTTCTTCTTCCACAGTGGAACCCGACACTGCCGCAGCTGCGGGCTTCGGTCATGGAGCTGGCGCATTTTTCTTCGGGAACAGAGTATCAAGTTGCAATTAACCTGTCATCTTACACACCTCACCTCTCAGTCGCTTCCAAAGGAATATTTTCTTTGGAATACTTGCTTGCTTGGAAATTCATCTTGGCTATATCCCCATGTAGCGACAATTATCCATTCTTCCCTTATCGCACGTGCCTTACCGTTTGAGAAGCTGAATAATTTGCTTTTTGCAATAATTCTATTTCGTTATTCACTACCCATTTATTTATCTTTTGGTTGTTATTCAATGGACTTCAATATCGCTATCGTCTTAAGACTTTCCCGTGGAAAATGCAGTAGTCTCATAAGAAGGTCTCTCCATAATATCATCCTTCATTTAGTTTCCCAATCTTTTCTTTCAGTTTATCGTAAGGCACGTTGCCGAAGGTCTTGGGCTAGCATAACCGCATCTTCTTCCTGAACCCTATCTAACCATTTGTATATTTCCTGACAGATCCCAAATTGCGGAGTTTTGTAGAATTACCCCTTGAGAAAGGCATATTGTTTTTAACAGCCAATTATTATGGTCCCAATATCGTCCCACACAAATAATTAGCAATAATTTTTTCCATGAATTTACAGGTTACAGATGTTTGCTGATAGATCGATAGTTCTCGACAAGCAATTTATTCCCACGCTTGAGGACGGGAATATTATGTACTTTTTTCCCCCACCACCTTTCCTTCTCACATTGGCCCTTAGTGTCCTTCTCCAGTTGATCTCTATCAGCTGTAGTCACTTTTAATTTTTCCATGAATTCTTCTTCTCCTTGATCATATTCTTCGCCATCCATGTATAATTATTGGTACATTACACCGTAACCAGCCCCATCACTTGTTTTTGTCTTCTTCTTTTGTTGTTTAATGCCTTGTTTAGCGAGCAACTACTTTACTGCATTTATACGTTTCAGTCTTCTGTGACAAGTGAATTCGACAGGCTTGTGGGGACTTCTGCCTATGAGCGTTTCCCAAGTTGAATATCTCCACATAGGTCCCAGTTGGAAATCAAGACCAGAGCCGTAAGTCCTGTGTTGATTTGATCCTCTGTTGCCCCTATTCACTTGTTTTCTGCCCGATGGTCCGATGCCCCACCATCAAGGATCCATATTCCACTCTCACCTGGTGTGAATTTCCTTGCATACAGTACGACGTGCTCCCTGGTTGCAACTGATGCCTTCTTGGTGTAGTCGGGGTTTATCAAAACCGTTCTTCATACTGGATTGAAACTTATGCAAAACGTTCCATATTCTTTTTATTTCAATAAAGATGTACATCAATTAGAAGTTAATTGAGCTGAAATTTTGTTATACTGATGTAAATATCTTAAGGACAAAAAAGTTTGGTTTTTGTCAGGTAAAAAGCAATCGCCTGCTAACTTACGTTCCTTAAGTTTTAGGTCCATATATCCTGCATATAAAATTTGAAAAAAAAACTATTAATTTGTTTTTAGTCAACAAATCATTTAGTTATCTCAATTGTGAAGAAAGCTACAATGTTTTGATCTTAAGAAAAATTATTACGGCGCCACGCAAGACAGCAAGCTGCTTGTTGTCTTGCTAACTTCCACAGTGCAGACGGAAGATTATTCGGTGGAAAAGGGGATTTATATCTTTACATAAATGCATGTAATTCTTCGTTACATATTTTTTAAGGAGAGTACTCATACATTGTATTAGACATATTTATATTTCAAGACAATGACATACGAAAGCCTATCCCATGCACCTTTTGACGGCTTTGAAATAAGACGCAAATTTAGCCTTTATGAGTCTTGCCGTTGGAAACATGAAAGAAATTACTCCATAATCCGCACGAGGGGCATTCCTCTTCAGTGTAAGCCCTTAAGAAAAAGGGCACTCTAGGTTTTTCCAGAAGTTCCATTAATAGGGTGCCATAAAACATCTACATCGTGGGTACATTTCTTGCTAAACACACTAGTTTTTAAATTATGCTGATATATTTAAAAATAGCATGGCAATTAAACTTTCCGCAAACCATGTTTTTCATTAAAATGTGCCCAAATGCCATTTTAAAAATGGCTGCCAAAAAAAACTATGGCTTATAAAATTTTTCAAAGTGTTTTGTGACTGTCTACCTATAAGGAACTCATGATAAAAAAATCAGGAAAATAAAAAATGTTGAGCAACATTGCCTGGGTGATTTGAAATGGATTGACCCACGTTAACGTTTGGGCCATCCGATGAGATTTGTAAAATATTTTTGAGTCTTTGGTGGTTGAATTGGTTTGATTAATGAAGGCAGAGACAAGATCAAAAGCCTTGGGGTAGCCCAAAAATGCAAAATTAAATACTGAGTGGCAACTTTGCTTGAATTGTGGCTCCAAAATCACACCTTGATCCATTTTGTTACTCAGGCTGCATTTGTTTTAACTTTCAACAAAGCAAATAACAGAGGGGTATGTTAGCTGAATTCCATTAATCACCATTTCATTGAAACATCGAGCTAGACTGTAAACCGGCATGTAATACATTATATTTCTTCCTAAATGCATTGGTTTGGTAATTTTGCTATTGAGTATCATGAGAGGAAGACGATTGACGAACTTTCCTGAAGAGGAAAGTGATGACGATTCATGACAGTTTGTAGACACCACAAAATCTCCACTCTTGTTATAACATCTCTTACCAAATACTTTGACAGTGTCTCCTTGGCTCCAATAGCTGATGCTATAGATAAAGGGGGCAAACAGGTACCAGTGCAGGTAAACAAAGAAGTGTTGTCGTGTGGTGCAGGTTCAGCTGATGGCTAATCCACATTGTTACTCATATTATCTGCCTCAACAGCACTTTGATCCCACAAAAATATTGTCTTTTTCTTTACAGAGCCTAAAGCAGGTATACATCTATTTTTCCACTCATGCTTGTCATTTATTTGCAACTCGACAGTGAGAAGAAAACTGAAATAGCCACTCCACAACCTAATTGAAGTGACTAGTAGGAAAACCCCTCGGCATCTCTTACCGGTGATCATTGCAGAGAGATGGTCCCTGAGCAATAACCACTGAGCCATGATCACCACGGTCACTCTGTGGAAAATTTGTTTACAAACAGCATGGCTTAACGTGCCGGCCCAGCTCACCCCTCTAGAGGGTAGATACAGTTCCCCTCCCCTTATATGGCTACTTGGCTCATGCCTCTACACAGTTAAGTGTAGGATCCATACTGCAGTCAAACGAGTCACATAACGAATTGGTGTTGAATATGGGTATTTTTTTTCCAAACCAAAAGTAAAATTCCCTGACTTCCAGACCAATTTTTCAGTTTCCTAACTTTCAAGATGCATACCAACCCTGCAAACAGTATCAAGCAGAGCAGGAAAATAAATTAGAGATTAAATAGCTGAACTGGGAGAGAAGTATAGAAGAAAAGTGGGGTTTATTAAAGACTGCATTACAAGAAACAGCATATTAAGTCCTTGGGGTAAAGGATAAGGCAAAAAAAGCAAGGATGGTTCAATGAAGAGTGTAGAGAAGCAATTATAGAGAAATGAGGTAAGGAAGAAAATGAATGACAGAAGAACAAGCACAAATATGTATAGAGCATTTTAGACAAGAGAAAGGAGGGAGACAAGCTATGTAAATGAAAAAAAGAGAGTTTAGGACAATATTTTGGAGAGATAAGGAACAGGAAATGATTGGCATAAAGGAACAAATCTTAGGATACTGGGCTGAATACTTTTGTGAACTCATGAATTTCAATGCAAAGAGCATTACACCAGAACTAGCTAAAGAGGTGAGTGGACAACATTGGCAAGAACTACAGCAAGACAAAATGCCACTATCGGCTTCATCTGTAAGGAAAGTGATGCAGTCCCTGAATAATAATAGATCACCAGGAAGTAATAATATTTCAGCTGAGATGATTGAGTATGAAGGGCTTTCTCTTCTCATTGACCAACTGATAGTGAAAATATGGGACTCAGAACAGAAGCCCCCAAGGAGTGGAGTCTGGTTATTATTTGACCAATTCATAAGAAGGAATATAGGGCCAACTGTGAAAACTACTGTGGCACAGCTCCATTTAGTGCAGTCTGTTAAGTCTGGACCAAAATCTAGTTTAGGAGGCTTATCCCATTAATGAAGCACATTTCTCAAGATTATCAAGGAGGCTATAGATGGATTAGATCAACAACAGATTCCATGGTTAGACAGATGATGTAGAAGTGTTATGAATATAATGTGGATGTGCACCAATTGATAGTGGATTTTTGACAAGTGTATCACTATGTTTACCAATTGAACTCAGAAGTATATGAACTCAGACCGATCTAAGCATTTTAAGCCAGTCGACTTGGATCGCCTGGCTTATCAATGCGAAATCGATTGCAATATTGATTTGAATTGGTTCATATCGATTTGAAATCTCAGACTGGCAGAGAAAGCGGGCCGAGTTAGACCGCTTCTCATGTCCATCCCACTAGCCCGTTGCGTTTACCACACCGAGCTGAACCGGCTAAATCGATCCGAGTTTGATTGGTAAACGTAGTGTATGTTAGTGTAAAGAGAAATAAGCTGTGCCAGACTATGGTGAACATGGAATTTCCAACCAAATTATGTAATGAGTTTAAGATTTATAACCCTGATGAATAGAATATATTAGGTCAAATTAGATGGAAGCCACACTAGAGAATTAGAATTAATCAGGCTTTAAGACTGGGAGATGTGCCATACACCATGCAATACAGTGGTCCTGGAGCAGGTGATCATAAAAACAGAAGTCAGCAACTTGGGTGTTACATTGTTCAACTGTATTACACAAAACCTAGCTTCTGCCAATGATGTTCATAATCTATCAAAAAGACTCAAGAAAGGACTGGAGAGATTAGAAATGGAGACAGAAAAAGTTCGACTTACAGTAAACTGTGCCAAAACACAGTATTTGTTCTCATTAAGGAAAAATACAGCAGTAAAAGATGCATGTTTAAAATTAGATAGGAACAAGTATGAGAGCTGTAATTATTTCAAGTGTTGTGGAGTGTTGGTGAAAAAAATAATGAAATGAAAGAAGAAATAAAAGCTAGGATTGGATTGCAGCAGGTTTGTTGAAGGTGCTCAAGTCACATAAAGTTGGTAGGAATGGTAGGTAGGAAAAGTTGGTGGGAAGGAAGGCTTATTGAACTGTGATGATGTATGGTTCGGAAACATGGATCATTGCCACTGTAGAAGATCTAAGAACTCAAAAGATGGGAAAAGGAAGAACTAAGGAAGACTTTGGGTACAACAAAGGAAGGTGGGCAGTGGAAAACATGGATGAACAGAGAACATGAGGACCTCTTAAAACATCTCAACATACTGTCAGATACTAAGAGTCATATATAGGTAAACGTGGTAGGGGCATGTGGAAAGAATGCCTAAAGACAGAATGTCAAAATAGATATACTTAGGGTACCCAGGTGGTAGAAGACTAAAAGGAGAGCCTTGAGGAAGATGGTTGGAAGGTGTAGAGGATGATCTGAGAAGGATGAGAATAAGAAGATAAGACGGAAAATGTACACAAGAGATAGTGATAAGTGGACTGATATTGGCGGAGAGTGCTACAAAGGCTGTAGCGCCAATAAGTTATAAGCTAAGTAAATAACGAATCTTAAAAAAATAAATCTCTTTTTATTACAATAACCATGACACAAGACAAAAAAGTCTTTAAAAAAATAATTTATTCTCAGGGCACTATATTACAACCTAGTTTCTGAGGACATATTCGCTCTCTATTGGAACGGTAACTGCCGGAATTTATTCAAGCGTTGAGTAGTTACTATTACACTAGAGTAAAAACAATCCATCCACTTTAATATTACCAACTTTAAACGGCATAAGGTTGTTCATCATCGGCTTCATGATACTTGATGTAACTTTCTTCGTGGGAGAAATCTTTGACATCTTCCAACCATCCCCTTTGCTTAGCTTTCTCGTAATTGAATCTACTTTCCAACTCACCATAGAGTTTGGTTTGTTCGTCCATTTCACTCCTAAAATAGAAAATTTTCAAGAACATACAATGAAATCGCACTCTTTCGATAGTGTTTTATAATAATGTTTTACTTGAGCATACCTATATTTCCCAACAACAACTTTACGATTGGTGATAGGGTCTGTAACATCGCCGAGAGGATAGACCACTTCTAAAATTTTGTGAGTAATCGCTGTGGTCAGTTTCTGAGGAAGCTGTTGAATCAATACTACATCTCCGGTTTTACACTTCTTCTCCGAATCTTGTACATAATAGAACTCGTATTTCCTAAAATACTATAAATAAACATCATAAGTCTAGTCCAACAAGACATGGTATATTCCTTCTACCTTGAGCAACAACATACCATTAGAAGATTTTGATCCAATTCCAATCTCTTTACACGTATTTTAGAAGTTCCTGGAATAAGCGTGGGTACACATTCTCCCAACAGCATGAGTGTCCTCTTAGCAGCTATGCTCACCATTTTAGATCAACTATTATTTATAACACACCTCAAATAGAATGAATATGAGACTGTTGAAGAATGACACCAGTTACTATTTTCTCCCAATGATTCGAGAACCACAAATTTCCGGGGAGTGCGAACTAGTTTATATATGCACACCAACTACTCTAAAACCAACGATCTAGTAAAATACGGCGATTGTATCAGTAATAACATCGGTTACCTCAAACCATGTACTTACTGCATATACACAAAAAGCCACGATAATCATTCACAATATTCTTGAGGGGAGGGTGCTGCCGTGCTGGTGCTGCCAAACTCGCAATTGTTAATAGTTGACTGGTTTCACCGATGTCGCCACCCATAGCGCTACCTCTGCGGTCTGAAAGTTGAATCTAAGGCATACGAATAATTCGTATTAGGAGGGATATTTTCTTGAATTTGTTTGACCAAGTTGGAAATTTTCAACAATTTCCAGCATATTTGCACAATTTTATTTTGATAATAGCAATTTCTTACTAAGTAGTCCCTAAAATTATATTTTAAAAGGAATTTTAAATTATTAATACGCGCGGAGGGGAAAACTTTCGTATATATCAATCCTCAGAGCTTCCATTATCATAATTATCACCAAAACTAATAGTAAACTAGAGAAGTAACCGCTAAACTGATTTTACTCCATCATACCCGTAAAAAGAGATAAATCCTCGATTTATGCAATAGTGGCGAGAAGCTGCCCCATCTTCTTCCATGGCGGCTCTTCCATTTTCCCCTCTCCTACGCACCTAGTAAAATAGGAATAATGGTGGTATCTAGCCATTACATGCCCCATAGAAAGTATAAATCTGCCCCCAACCTTCAAAAAAATAATGACACTAACTGTCACTAGTAACTACATTTATTTTAAATAAAATAATCGAAATTAACACACGGCTATGCTTGGGGGGCGGAACATTTGATCTGTACTGATAGCTGTTGGAGCCACCTTTAGTGACGTCATAAGCACTCTACCGACCGTGCTTGACTAGTTTCGATGCATGAGGAAGCGACCTAAACGATAGCGGATTTCGATAGTCATGGGAAAAATTTCGATGGTTGCTATTGCGAATATGTGCACAGTCTTTCTGGAAACTGTGCTATTTGTGTTTTCAGAGGGATAGGAATAACCTTAGTTATGATGAAAGGTAAAGAATATATATTTTTTTAGTGCTGTAATGTATTTATCGGCTTTAGTTTTGTTTCGGATGCTCACTTTGAATCATCCAAACTTGTCATTGTCTCCAGCTTCCAACCCCCAACATGGCAACAACATTACATTTCAATCTTTAATTTATGCTAGTTTTCAAAATTGATGGCCTCTTTTCAATTTCACGAGTATTGTGCTAATTGTCGTTATGTCCAACACCATTCATCAGTTTATCTTTAGCGACCACAGAATTTATTGAGGTTCATTGAAGTGTAATGTTTGTGCTTACATTTCTGGAGCCTCAAGTATCACTGGGATTCACTGTATTTATCCTTTGTTCATATTAAAAGTTCTGAATTACGCACAGGTCTCGCAAATACCCACCACATCGTATGTGTTTACCAATTTGGAAGTTAGACATTACTGTGTGTTATTCTTTAAGTCATGTAGTTAACCATTGCTAAGCAATTTGATGAGAAGTCGTTGCGATGTGTTTTGTAACTACTCTAAATTATTGATTTTTTACAGGAATCAAGTAATATATGCATGTTACTTGACCGAGTGAGGCGATATTAGGACCTTCCTCGCCAGGAAACGTTGATTTGTGATCTATTATGTACTTAAGACTAGTAAACATTAATGTAGACACTTGGACATTAGTAAGTGCGCCTGTGTTCTTGAAGTAAGTGCCAGTTATTGAAGCTGATATTGTTGGTCATCTTATGTGTTTTGATTCAACGGACTAGCAATCAGCCAAATTTTGGAACTACGGGTGGAAGAGTTGAGCCTACAGTATTCAATCTGTGAACTAAGTATAGTTGTAGTGAAGTGGTGGATAGTGACGGTGGTGGTGTTTGGGAAAGTGGGGAAAGATCGGCCATGCCCACGGCGACAGGTGGAGCCAGTAGTGGAGGCATCCCCAGCAACGAGGAGTGTGGAATCCGGGACGTTTGGGCTCACAATTTAGAGGAGGAATTTCGCACCATTCGTCAAGTCGTCCAAAAGTACCACTATGTTGCTATGGTAAGTTCAGTTAGTATTTGCTATATGTCTTTGTCCCTCAACACTTAAAGCTGTGCTTTTGGTTGTCACTCTCCTATTGCAAGTAATGCTGTTGTTTAAGTCAGCAAATCCTTGTCTGCATTTCACTCATTGCGGGAGGACTTTGGTCTGGTCTTCAATGGACCATGTCTTTTACTTTGATATTTCTTATTGATTTCGTTAACTTACGTGTATCATTCTCCTAATTTGCTATTCAGAATCGTTAGGCATTCTCTTATTGGAGGTGGCAGTTAAGAAAAAACAAAACAATGTAACTTAATCATTCATTTGGTTTAGGAATATTACTATGAAGTCGTCACAATTTATGTATAATTTATTGTAATAGAGTAGTTTGAAACCATAGATTTCATTGTCATTATTCACAGTCATCAGTTTGAAGATTGATTGACTGTAGTTCCTTGCTCTCCTCTCCCAGTCAGTCTTAATTTTAGAATTCCTCAACATTTGTATTCCATCCTTGATCTTCTTCAACACTCTATACATATGATGTTAATCATTTGTTGATAGTCGCCAGCTACCCTTCGAGGTTGTTGCAATGGTCCAGATGTTTCTTAACCCTTTTGCTGTGGTCCAGTCTCTCAAACATCCCTTTTATGCCATTTCATCACGAGATTGTTGCCTTTTTTTGCCTTTCGAAGTCGCTTTTTCTCATATTTGTATTGAAAGAAGGCACATTTTCCTGTTAGGTCTCACTGTTCCACTATAGTTAGCTTTATTGTTTAGTACAAACTGGCAGAGCTTTGGGCTTGTATAATAATCATCTGAATGGAAACTATGACCTTTGTCAAAATATTTTTCTGCAAGTATTTTTCTAACTTCATTAGACTCCCCTAATTCTCCTCTATCGTCACTATCTGTTCTCATTCCAATGTAAACAATCATGTCTAAAACAGTACCCGTCTTGCAGTCACAGAGAAGAAATATTTTTGTATCAGATCTATATCTGTTGGAGGGGATGTATTGTTTGAAAGCTATGCACTGTTTGAACAAAATTTGACTTCAATTATTTGCTTATGAAAAGGCCAAAACACATTTGAGAATTTTGTCTTCACATATGAAAACACATGGCTTATTTTCTGTAAAGGATTGTGGGGTTTGTGTGGACTATTTGTCCACAAGATGAAGGCATCACAAAAGTAACAAAAAAATGATCCCTTGACTTATAAAGACCCAGTTTCAGCGATTGACTCAATTAGGACCAATAATCTTGTATGGCGTGCTTCTTTACCAATGGCATCAGCAAAATTAGAGTATTCCTCAGGACTAACATCATGCTGCAACAGGAGACGGGATTTCAGTGATATCACAGAAACACTCCAAATGCTCTCATAATTATAATTGGTCTCACCCAGCATGTGACTTATGAAAAATCTGACTAGAAACAATTCAGAGGAGTCACTTTCACCACTATCTTCAGTATTTCCTCTGCTTTTCTTCATCCTAGAGGTGGACCTCTCAAACTCAAATAGATGTGGATTAAATATCCTACTTCTTGACCAAACAGCAGCACCACTTTCCTGAATTATTTTTGTCAGATTCACTTTTGCTGCTGACACCTTCGGAAGAGCTAGAAATGATGTCAAAAATATCTTCACTGTCGTCATCCGATGCAGAAATCATATCCACAACATCTTCCTCACAATACACTCTATTTCTTTTTTGGATATGCACTTCCACTTTTTCTCTTATGGAGATGCACTTCTGCTAGCTGTGACAGCAGGTACCTTACTAAAAGCCATACTCCTCATGACAAGCTAAAATCTAAGAAAGGAACCATAATTATTTTGCTAGAGAATTCTGAGAATAAGTGTTGGTCAGTAAGGAGCCAAATACAATCTCTCCCCAATAAATACTAATATGGTGGGGTTAAGGTTAAGTTGAATTTAAGGAAGGAACTCTATTCCTTTTACCTGAGAATTCTGAGGTTAGCAAGGGTCAGTAACAAGCAAAATATGATCCCTTCACAACCAATACATGATCCCTTCACAACCAATACTGATGCGTGGGGCTAGGGCTTAAAGAATTTGTGAGAAAGTGAGACTCATACTGCTGTATGAGTGACTTGTGCATATCTGTGATGTCCCTTGAGATAACTTGAGGTACTTCAAAGATATTTAGGAGTCACTAATGTGTAACAGACACAGCATGTGTTTCCCAGAAAATTAGGGGAAGGGATGGCAAGTGACCTGGAGTGGGGTTGTTGAAGTATGTATGTCTGCCTTGTGAATGTACAAGTATGCCAACATGTATGCTTAATTGAATCCAATGCTTCCTCTGTATCTTATGTTTTATTTTTTAATGGTATTTACATTCTCATTTTATTGGTCAAATGAAAAACATTCATCTTGCTAAACATTGGTGAGGTTTGAATTACAAAACTAGCTTATAATAATGGAGTGAATGATGTGAGAGGATTAACCCTTTGCACTCGGATGTCGAGTGTGACTCGACATGCTTGGCATCGGTAATAGCTCGCGTGTCGAGCCACACTCGACATGGCGTTTCACCACAAGGGAAGGGGGATTTATGTTTGTTTTTTCCAATTATTTTTCTTATAATCATCAGCATGAAAGGATGATTAAACAATAACTTAATTAAGCAACATGGAATCAAGAGAAAAGCACCTGAGTGCAAAAGGTTAAGACTCTCTGCCGTGTCCCTATTCTCAACTCATTATTATGAACTCAAGGCAGACCATTATTTTATCTTTCCCAATCCTTTCATTGCCATCTGTTTACTCATTTGTTCACTTTTTGTAAAGATCTATCCAAATCTCTTTGTCTTTAATTATTATGTGCATGGTCACCAGACTCACTCCGAAGACCACATTCGGTCTTCTTGATTCTTACATTTTATGCCTCAAAGACCCCTTATATTTGTTAGTCTCATTGTACAAGTTCCCCAATGATGCACAGTCCTTTTCTACATCTAATGTCATAACTCATTACAAAGGATTGGAGACTCCATGTTAATCAGAAAAATAGTGCTTAAAATCGCTTCCCCTACCTCCGGTGGTTATGATGATTCCTCCTGAAATACCCTTGATTTTTGAGAGATGAAAATTCAGTTGAGGTATGAGGTTCAGTTCAGGTTTTAAGGGTTTTAAAAAGGAAGGATTGGAAATTTAAGAAAGGCGGAGGTTAGTGAAAATTTTCACAGGATGATTTAAGGGGAGAGGTTTGGGTTTGTGTGATGAAAGAGGTTTGAATTTGGTGAGGGCTTGGTGTAAGTTGCAAGAAGGATATGTGGGATATGAGTAGTGGGAATGTTGGGTTTCCTAGAAAAATTTCAGGAGAAATTGTGTCAGTGAGGAGGTTGTTGGGATTAACTCTGATAGTGGGGGAGGACAAGCTTTTGCTCAGAGCAGGAATTCAAGTGTCAGTCAAGGGAGAAGAGGAGAGATGAGCAACTATTTGTTCTTGGGACTGAGAGGATTTCACAGGGTGGCGATCGCCAGGGAAAACCTGGTATCGTCTGGGAATTTTGAATTTCTGGAAAAGTCAGGGAGAAACTGGAATGGGAATCCTCATTACTTTTCTATTATTATGTTTATCAGCCAGTCTTTCCCGCCTTTTATTTCACCAACTAAAACTAACGTCCGTTGCTGACATGCATGGAATAAGCACCATCAATTCATGGAGTATTCAGTTGTGAGTCTTGTTAGTTGTGAATCTTAAGCCTGAATCACACGATCATTTTTTCTGTCCCTCTGAGGGATAGCTCCAATGATAGCTTTTCAGGGACTGTGGCAATGATAGCTCGAGCTATCATTTTCTGAATCACATGGTCAATTTGGATGTCCCTTTTTACATCATTTTTTCCGTCCATTTTCACATCATTTCTATTTGTTTACTACTCTCATTCCATTGAATTTGTGGCTGAGCCATCCCTGACTTTGTTTGCGTCACACGATCATTTGAGCTATCATTGGAGCTACCCCTTAAAAGGGACAGAAAAAATGATCGTGTGATTCAGGCTTTAGTCATTTAGTTGTGAATCAGACGTGCAATGTATCCCTTTTTTGTACCCTTATTGCGATATTTGCCTAGTTGTGTTAAAAATCATGATCATTGTATTACGCTCATCACAAGGAATCCCAGGCTCTGTTGTTCGGAAAATTTTACCTCATTTTTTTTTTAACTTCCGAAACTCAGGTCAAGAAGTAGCTGGAGCACACTTAGTAAATACATGCTTGCAGTTCTAAATATACGTGATGATGATTAAAAAATTTAGAAAATTGAAAGCTGCAGAAGAAAATTTAATTCAGCAGAAAAAAATATTTCAATTATTGGTGACCTTTTGGCAATCAGTCAGGGAAATTGGTAAATCCATCGGGGAAAAGTCAGGGAAAGGTCAGGGAATTTGAAAATTGGATATCAGTAGCTTCCCTGGATTCAGGGTGGTGGAGGCATAGGGTCATTGCACTGCGTGGGCAGTGGGTTGGAGGGAGGGAGCTGTAAAACAGTGGCCATATCAGGGTTTGAAAGGTAGAGGGGTGGAGGAGGCATGGGAAGGTTCCCAATAATGAATGGTAGATAAAATCCTTGGTGCGGGAGAGAGCCATGGAAGAAAGACACTTTTGTAAGCACTTGGTGCCTTGGAGGTCTCTTCAGGTTCAAACATTTTAAAAGAAAAGATGCCTCCAGGTATGGAGGAGAAATGTTGCTGTACAAAACAATTTCGCTGCTGCAAAAAAAGTGAGAATCTCCTTTCTCTTTCTTTCCTTCTTCCATAAAGGTGTTTTAGCTCCTGTTAAATTTGGTGACACCCTCCTCTCCTTTGTACTTGTCTAAACCAGACCTCGCTATGTGATTCAGTTTACGTCCCCTGCCCCCTCCTGCATCAAGGGCTTTCCCAAAACTCGCCCTTCCAAAAAATAACTGCCCTCAAGTCTAGTTTGAACTGGCTCAAAGGAGGGGATGGTACTGCCAATCACATCGTCCATTTCTGCTCCATTTTTCTCTTTCAGTTTTGATTGGAGAAAATTTTCCGAGCTCAAAATTTGCAGTAATACTGTAGTATTATCCTAAATCCTGAGTATCACTGCTAGAATTTCTTTTGAAAATTTTAAGCCCACAGCAAAACATGGGAAATGCATTTTAAAGTTAAAATTTTAGGAGTATATGACAAATTTTTATGAAAAAACCCTGAGAATGCAATCAGTTGAACACAGACTCATGCAGTGAGAGGGACAGCTGGTGGATGGTAAGGTTGAGTGAGTGTGTAGTGTATTACTTTAACTCCATTAATATCTATGCTAGAATTTCTTGTAAACATTTAAAACCCTTAGCAAAACGTGGAGAATTCATTTTCAAGTTTATATTTTAGGAGTATACAAAAAAATCTCTTTTAAAAAACCACTGAAAATGAAATCAGTTGATCACAAACTCATGAAACGAGAGGGCCGGTTAGTGGATTGTTGGGTTTAGCCCATTGGCTGTGAAAAGAATCAGGTGTCCCACTGGGTTGGGTCCCGAGTCAGACGTGAAGCATAACTCTGAGCTTTGTGACCACTAGAGAGCTCTGTGAGGAAGAGGTGAGGGAATTCCCGTAATACTCATACCTTTATCTCCTTGGGGTAAACCTTGATCTTCATTCAGCTCCTCTCGAAAGGGTTGAAATATGGACTGATATCTTGGTATTCTGGTTTTGGCATGAGAAATGTCTCAAGCTCCAATTTGCGTGCAGTGCGTGCGTTATTTTGTAGTGCCAGTGAGTGCCCGAGGGGTGAGGGCAACTGTTTTTGGTTTGAGGTAATGGAACCATGGAAATTGATGATTTGATCGGGGCAATGGGAGTTAAGTTGATGGTTTCCGGCGATACTTTGTGGAATTTGCCAAACATTTCGAATGAATAGGGTAAACTTTGTTTTTCTACAATGAATTTAATGATTTACAACCATGGTTTTGATGGTTAATGTCATCATCACCTGATGATGACATTAATCGTCGAAGCCATGGTCGTAAGTCATTAAATTCATTGTGGAAAAACAAACTTTACCTTATTCATTCAAATCAATGGGAGTAAGTTTTAGAGTTATTTGAGGAAATAATGGGGAAATATCCTGTTTGCCTTATTGGAGCTCTTGGAAATGAGTAGTTCTGAGGTGTAGTGACTCATGCTGACTGGGAAAGATTGGTAGGGTTGGCAAATATTCTCAACTTGGAGGTTATTTTTGCCTTTATTAGGCATGTGATTCCATTTGCTTATATATTTCCAGGACACGGAGTTCCCAGGTGTGGTTGCAAGACCTATTGGAGAATTCCGCAGCTCTGCTGATTACACCTACCAGCTCCTACGGTGCAATGTTGATCTACTGCGCATCATCCAATTAGGACTCACATTTTTGGATGACAATGGAAAAACACATGGTGGATATTCAACGTGGCAGTTCAATTTCAAATTCAATCTCTCGTAAGTTGTATTGCTCCTGTTTAATTTATAGATGAAGTTTCTTGCATGTAATATCTTGAGGATCAACAATTACATTATGTATCTTAATATTTATCCCCCCTCGGAATTTCAGCCGGAAATTTTAAATTCCTATCATGAGCAATTGTTTTCTTGCATAGCAAACGTAATGTTAGAATGAAAAACATTTATTAACTACAATTTATCCTCGATTTTTTTAATGCATTAATAGTTTGACAGTTAACAATTATCCAGCATTTGCATTGCATGTATTTCCTTCAAGCTGTCCTTCAAGGGCTTTTTCATTTGTTTATAAATAGATTGAATCAGGCTGTCTTCCATCTTGGGATACTCGCCAAAACTGGCGTATATGCTCTGGTATTTGTTAGCAGTCCTTGCAATGGAGCCCGTAGAAAAAATGGATTAAATAAATTATAACTACCTCCTCATGAATGTCTACCGTAACTCAGCCCTGTGATTAAGATCTATAAATGCTGTGGAATTTAAGATGCATTTACATTATCATCTTTTTCCTCAATTCACCCTATGTAGATGGGAATTAACATAAATTCAACTGATATGAATGAGATGCAAGAAGTCAGTAATTAAATAACTACCACTCTTAGCTTCACATTTTTTAATGGATAACATGGACATAAAGTGACTGTGGTGTGTTGTCCTTAACATGGAATGTACTAGGCTATGATGTTTTTTGGAGAGAAGAGATAAGTGAGTAGTTACTAATTTTACTTTGATATGTGTTTTTGAGTTGCTGATTACACTACAGTGGAACCTGTTTTGTACGTTCCCCCTTGGCACGTCAATTTCTCATGGTTGTGGGTACAATTGGGCTAAAATACAGGTAAAATTCTTTGGTTGCTACATTCTAAGTACTGGCACTTTCCTGGTTAGTATGTACATTCAATAACTTGCTGGTAAGCAACCTTTAGGTCCTTCTCTATTATATTTTTGGTCATGTAAACTACCAAAACTCCCGAGTTAATTTATTAAATATCAACTTTGGCATTTTAATGTTGATCCATATGCTTTTTATGACGGGACATAAAACAGTAAGTGGCTGATTATCGGGAGTGTAGGTCTTGAGCGGGCAGCCATTCGTATTGCGTGTGTTGTGATTGTAAGGACAGTTAAAGTAAGCAAGTTTTGAAGCAGATTACCATTGAATTGCCATTAAATAATGAAGTTATTTTGGATACCGCTGTAGAATTGTGAGAGGTAAAGTAAATCGAAAGAATCGGCAAATTTAGGAGCCGGACATTTACGAAGGAATTTACCCTTCCTTAATCACATCTTCCTAGAAGGACAAATGAAAAATAAAGACAGAAAACATGCAATGCAAACTCAGTGGCCAATGCTCTGTTTTCCCAATGTGATGTTGATAACAAATAAGTTAAGACTGGAAAGTTAAGAGTTGATATTTGAAAGCTGCCCAAGAAAATCATTTTCATAGAGTTCTTACCTCTCGGTGCTAGTATTTTTTGGAATAACAATGTGGGAGTTTGCTGTGTATCATATGCCCATGAGACAAAGTTGATCAGAGTCTTAACATTTTGTGACGAATAGATGTCCCTCTCTGGCAAACAGTATATTTTATCTCCTCTAATTTGTACCGGGAGACTAAAATTGAGTGAAGGATGAATTCTATGGTTAAGTGGATGGAAGTCGGTTTAAATGCATTATCACAGGGGCCTAGAGATATTTCATTTCACAATTGAAATAAACACTGTTTGAGGAATGGAGGCAGCCTCCATGGCAGTCACTCCTTGGTTTGGATGTGCCGCTGTCCCCATTGCCCACTCTGGTGTAAGGATGGGTATTGTCCATTGTCCCTGGATGGAGGGAATGCTCCTTTGTCCCTTTGACCTCTCTAATTGCTCACTCACTCAAGCTTGCCCAGGGCACCATCTTCGTGTCACAAGGGTTCTCAGAGGATGTCTATGTCCACAGTTGCCCGAGACGCATGCACAACCAATCACTTGGGAGTAGGCCTGGGCGATATTGAAAAATCAATATCGGATTACGATAATTTTTTAATATCGATAATTGGCGATAGCGATAACTAATATCGGAACTGATAAAAATATCGGGTCCGATAAAATATCACGATATATCATCCGATAAAAAATCGCCGCCCGATAAAATATGACCAATATATCATCCGATAAAAAAATCGCCTCCCGATAAAATGTCACGATGTATCATCCGATAAAAAATCGCCTTCCGATAAAATATCACGATGTATCATCCGATAAAATATCACCATGTATCATCCGATAAAAAATCGCTTCCCGGTAAAATATCACGGTATATAATCCGATGAAAAATCGCCTCCCGATAAAATATCACGGTATACAGTCCGAAGTAAAAATCGTCGCCTCGGTAAAATATCACCATGTATCAACCGATAAAAAATCGCCTCCTGATAAAATATGACCGATATATCACCCGATAAAAAATCGCCTCCCGATAAAATATCACCATGTATCATCCGATAAAAAATCGCTTCCCGATAAAATATCACGGTATATAATCCGATGAAAAATCGCCTCCCGATAAAAAATCGCCTCCTGATAAAATATGACCGATATATCACCCGATAAATAATCGCCTCCCGATAAAATATCACGGTATACAGTCCGAAGTAAAAATCGTCGCCTCGGTAAAATATCACCATGTATCATCCGATAAAAAATCGCCTCCCGATAAAATATGACAATGTATCACCCGATATAATATCACGATTTATCACCCGATAAAATATCGTGATATATCACCCGCTAAAAAATCGTGTAATCGCGCCCGATCAATTATCATGTTATGGCGCTGGAAAACCGTGTCGGAAAATGACAGCCCTTGGGTTGGCATTCGTTTAAGCTAGAGCAAGTACGTTTGAAAACTTACGATTCTGCTCTCTGCTAACTCAAATTGTCAGCAGTTCTATCACTTGTTCAATCTGTGTTCTTTTGGTTTAAAGGTTCCGTTACATTCAAATTTTGGAAGGAACCGAAAACAATATTTTGGAAAATAAGTGAATTTCCCGCCGATCTAAATTAATCAAAACAGACTCAGCAAACAAGTATTCGGCTTGCTACAATAATATGATCTGACATTAGATCGTTATTCAAAGTAACTTTCACTATATGCACTCCCGTTTTCACCTTGGCTCTTGGATAATTTGAACTGTTCCTAACGGGCCTCGTTCTGGACCTAACGTTTAATTCCGATTTTTTTCTGTCTGGACACAGATATGGAACCCGACGGCGCACAGTGGTCCCAAATCGAAAAAAGCCATTTTTAGCCAAAGCCAATAAGTCATTTTTTCGACTTTTAGCCAGGAAGTTGCGAATGATGTATTCGGATTCTACAGGATCAAGTATACAATATACGCTGCTGCATCGGTACTTACGTCGATCTGAGTAGCCTGTGGGACCCGTCAAACATGGAGCATTCGGTGTGAAAATACCGGTCGCGTCAAATCAGTCGATTTCGGAGAAGTTCACCTACACGGGGAACCAGGTTTTTACACTATTCTTAGCCAAAAAGCGATACTATATATAAAATAAACCTTTGCTTAGCATTTTAACCGAGTTTTGTACTATTTGTATTTTATTTACTATTTTTAGTATTTTGTTAAACTTATAGCGTTTTTACCTTAATTTTAAAATAAAAAGTACAATATCGTCTGTAGCTCTCCTTAGCTCTCTAGAGTGATTGCGTGGATGAAAATAGTATAGCATGTGCAAGCTCTCAGTAAAGAAAAAGCTTGCTAATACTTGCTAATTCGACCCCAAGATTGATTTGAGTAAAACGATGCAGCGCGCTGACGCGGTCCGCGGCCGGGCTAGCGCGTGGTACAACTCATGGGAATCCCATTTTTGTGGCTACTTTTCATTTTTTTGCATATGTTGCTTTCTATAGCACATTTTTATCACACAATGAAAACACATACACATATCACACACAATTTCATTTTTAAAAATTATCAACAGGACGAGGGCCATCCAATGGGATCACATTTTTCACCTACAATTGCATAGATATTCACGAACCGCTTTAAAATAAAACTTATTAACATGAATAACACTCTTTTAAACACCGTTTCTAATTGTTTCCGTTTCGTAGACGATGTCCTTTGCTTCTGGACAAGAAGCTATCGACAGGTGGATAATTTTTTAAAACTCATGAACGATTTAATTAGCCTTAGCCAGCACAGAATGGTAAGTTTTCAAACGTACTTGCTTTAGCTTAAACAGAGGCCAACCCAACGGCTGTCTTTTCCCGACACGATTTTCCGGCGCCATAACATGATAATTTATCGGGCGCGATTACGTGATTTTTATCGGGAGAAGATTTTTTATCGGATGATAAATCGTGATATTTTATCGGAAGGTGATTTTTTATCGGGCCCGATATTTTGATTTTTGTTACCGGGCGATATATCACGATTTTTATCGGACAACCATTTATCGCCAATGTTCAAAACTCAATATCGGATTCCGGATGTATTTAAATATCGTGATATTTCACGATATATCGATATATCGCCCAGGCCTACTTGGGAGTGTGTATCTGCTACTATCTAGCTACTCTACAGAGCCCCCAGGAGCTCACTCTCCTCCTTACTCTTCAGGCTGGCAACAAAAGATCATCAGTTGGTCATCCTAATCTATCGGCTTTAGATAAATTTTGTTTCAATGAAGTTTTTATGGAACTTTAAAGCTAAATAATATTAGTGTGCAGGTCCTCTAATTGGAGGTTTTCAGATGTAGTGTGTGACAGTAATAGAGAAGGTTGTCTGGAATCTTTAACTAGGTGATAAGGGAATAGTGATAGCCTGTGAAAAAAGGAGGAAAAAAAATGATGGCCCAGAGAAGATTTGTTTTTTCCCTGCCTTTGATTGCAAAACTTTTCTCCATACCCCCTCCTTGGGAAGTATTTGGAAAATTTGATCTCTCAGGCAGTTTCGTTGGTCTAATACTGATGTGAGAATTGAGCTCTTTTGACTTTGCCTTCCATGAAAGGGAGCATCATAAGGAGTGTGTGTGTATTGAATATGTATGATTTACCTCTATGCAAGTTCAGTGAGTTCCCACTAACAATCTGGATGTGTGAATCATGCGGAGCTGTGTATCATTTGGGAGAGCATATGTATTTTGGTATTCTGCACTCAGCCCCGACTCTTTTTATTTCCAGCTTACTTTGGTCCTGTGGACCTGACTTTACCCTACTTTAATTAAGAACTATTAGATTAGTTGGGATTATAAATGATAATTTAATAACTTTTGTTTCTTTTTATTACAGAGAAGATATGTATGCACAGGACAGCATTGATCTTCTTCAGAATTCCGGCATTCAGTTTAAGAAGCATGAAGAAGAAGGTATTGATCCCCTTGATTTTGCTGAACTCTTAATGACTTCTGGAATTGTGCTTATGGACAACATCAAATGGCTTTCATTCCACAGGTAAGTTCCTCATTAGCTTGATTAATGAAACACTAAAGTATGTAGCACTTCTTCCACAGGTTTTATTGCTATGGTACAACGCGTTTCAGCTGTCAAACCATCATCATGTAAAATACCAGGGTACCTGATGATGGCTTGACAGCTGAAACGCATTGTACCATAGAAATTAAACCTGTGGAAGAAGTGCTGCATACTTTAGTGTTTCATTATGATATCCTTCCACTACATCTCACCGGACACAGTTACGTTCAAGCTTGATTAATGTTTTTCAAAGGTTATTGTCAAGTATCTTGCTTCAAACATGTCTCTTGCTCCTTGGTCCTATGGTTGTAATATCAATGTTGTATTGGGAGGGCAAGAAAAGAACTGTCTCTGAGAAAGGGTTTTGATGTCAACTAAAATCTGCAGTTGTCCTGGGGGTGTTGTTTGAAATGTCCAAGATAATTTCAATTGCATCACTTACGTGTCATGTGGTATAATCACATGTCGAAATAAAGGCCAGATTTCAATTGTAATGATTTGCTGAGGAGCTACATCCAGACTTTAATTATATTTTGTCACATAAACATGTATTCCCTTCATGTGGCACAGTTTAATTTTGCCCATATTATAAAATGTTGCTCCATGTTTAGAACCCAATATCGCCTTCATTAATGCTTACAAAGGACATGGCTTAATTTTACTGAACAGTCATGATGCAAGCCTCCTTAAAATGTTTGGACTTATACTTGCAGTGCAAAGTCATGTCATGACAGAGGCACACAAACAGTTTTGCAAAAATTATGAAACTTCATTTTTCAAAGTCAAAAGGAAAAGTATTCAGCCTTTGTGTAGAACATGTAATGAAAACAGCAGACATATGGTCTGTGGTGCATGTATTGGCTTAGAAAATGATACATTTGGGGGTTATGATGGCTGTGTGTATGCTCAGTTTGCCAAATTTTAAATGAAACTTTTCGTGATTGATAATTATAGACTTCCCCTCTTGTACACATTTATGACGTAATGGTTTTTCACACCAACTATCCATACTTGTGTAGTAAAATGTCGGATACTGAAATTCTGAGGCGAGATTTTTCCATGATTTACACTTTTTGGAAAAGTAACCTACACGAAATATTCTCTTATACATTTGGAAGGTCTCTTAAGGTATCTACCATGGGTACTGGGGTCCTAATGTATTTAACTGATTTCCAAATGTGTAAGTTAATCCACTTCCTTCCGGATAAAGCATATACAAAATAAAGGTTTGTGGTAAGAGCCCAATGGGAAACTTAGTACATTTCAATGAAATTGATTGCCTCAATGACCCGAGAGTAGATCTTGGACATTATTTCTAAGGAGGAATGAGCCAAAGTTTTCTAATTGATATTTAATAAATATGGTATCCTCTCAAGCCTCATGTTGCCTCACCTTTTTATTTTTGATGGGTGGTCAAATTGGCTTAATTTGATGTTCTAGATAAGGATGGTATTGAAATAAGAAAGCTAATCTTTCCGTATAGAAATGAGGAACTACCATACCTGAGAACTGGAACTGAGAACCAAAGTAAAGGGCCAGAACAGGAACAGAGTTGAACTGACTCATCACTAATTTAAATCAATTAGAAATAACTTTGTCCCCATACAAAGATCAGTTACTTTTGTAACTGCTCCAAAAATCTTTTTTTTCCGCTTGAAGAACACTGAAAGAGCAAAATCACTGTGAAGAATGTATCATAAATGATGAGGAATACACTGTGCTGTATTGTTTGTGTGACTCATCTTTTATGTCTCCGTCTACCTTTTCTCCACAGTATTTGTCTGTGTGAGGCCTAATTAATATCTAATCTGTTTTCAGTGGATATGATTTTGGCTATCTTTTGAAACTGCTTACGGACCAAAACCTGCCACAAGAAGAAAGTGAGTTCTTTGAACTCCTTAAGATGTACTTTCCAACAGTATATGATGTCAAGGTATGTGAATTAATGATTAAATAAGAGAAATATTGGATTTTTTTTCCTTTATGTTGGGTATCATCAAGTGTTCTGTGTGTGTGTGTCTGGAGAGTAATTGTCCCCCAGTCGATGGTTCAAGGCAGGTGATGCTTCTTCTACCTTCCAGTACCTAATGAAGAGCTGTAAGAACTTGAAAGGGGGCCTGCAGGAAGTTGCTGACCAGTTGGAGCTGGAGCGAGTGGGCCCACAGCACCAAGCAGGCTCAGATTCACTCCTCACAGGAATGGCATTCTTCAAAATGAGAGAGGTTGGCTCTTTAGTATCAAATTTTCGTGGCATATTACAAATGACATTGCAGTCTATGCTCAGTTTACTAGAACCATGGCATGGAAGTATATGCCATGTGTCTTATGTTCTAAGAGCAGCTAGCATATTTGTTGTGTCAAATTAGGTGAGGGTATATTTTCTATAAAATTATCCATTACTGTAAGTGAAAAATGCAAGCCTTAAGGTTATTTGTGGAACCTTGGTTTTGTACATTGAACCAGATTAATTTTTCCTCTTTAGCTGGTTGATTTTTACCCTTTCTCCAAATAATTTTTTTGAGAAAACTAAGCCAATGAGCTATTTTAAAATTTATTTTCATATAAATTAAAGAAAAATTAGATATAGGAAAAAGTTATTTGTATGAGAGTACAAATGCATCTTTTATTGTTTTGTGGTATTGATGAGTAAAATTTTATTGCAATTATAATATGTAGTGCCTTATTTTCAATTTGTCATGTGAGCTTGTCTGCTGCAAAATTGTCGTGTAAAGCAAACATCACAGTTTCTGTACCTACGTAAAGGATCAGCTAGACTGTTCCTTCCAATGGGTTGACTTTAATATAATATATCAGGGTACAAATGGAGCATTTACCATTGTTGATTATTTATCATAAATATTTGTTTTTCACTTTCCATGCATACCTATCGTACCATACCATAACAGGGTATGCTTTGTCAAGAACTTTTTTGTCTCTGTTAGGCATTTGAATAAAGGCTCTCTTTTAATAATTTCCTCCATAATGCCCTCTCCATGCATACATGTGTTGCTTGTCTTACACTCATACACTGCTTCATACACACACTCCTAATCGTAAAACTCCTAACATTCTTCTTCTTCTTTTAAGTCATTTTTCCACATCTTTCATCTGTGACTCACGGTCTACCTCTTCCTCACTCTACTATCACTTCAAATGCGGAGTTTCATGGATCTTTCAGCTTTTAAAGATCCTCGCTTCAGTTTGGGTTCTTCCTAATAGGATTTAAGAGGGCATTCCCCTTCAGAAAACTGTGGTAGGGATTGAGATTAGGAAGTATCCTTCATGTACATAAAAATCTTCATTATCCTAAATGGTCACTTTTTTATGTGTTTGAAGTCTTTATGTGGTTCGTGACCAGGACGGGGCTTACCTCATGCTAGGATATCTTAAGGTTTTTCTTGAGGCATACCACTGGTTGCACGTTCACCAATTTGGAATACAAAAATATGGCTTGGCCAAGTGCGATGAAGAGGTGGGAGGCCAAAAGAAAACAAAGGATTTGGCTGTCTTTAAAAAGTGTCTCGAGTCGCAAGTTTGTTGCTAGTTGCAAGGTGTCTTGGGAGTTTCCTGTTGGCTAACTCTTTATTCAGTTGCCAGTTCTCCTGCTCTTCAGAGGAAAGGCACTTTTACATCCATACCCCCTTGTCTTTTTGAGGGTGTGCATTGGAAGCCTGATAAGGGTACGTACCTCCAGAAGAGCGGAGATGACCAGGTGCTTTAGTCATGAGGATTACAGTGAACACGACTGAACTAGAGATATTTTCAGGGTGTACATGAATTAAATGTACACCATATTCTGTATATTCAAGTAATTTTTCAATTTGAATGCCAAGTGCTGAAAAATGTGGAAGAAATACCAAAGCCCAAAGACATTACCGCATAAACGCTCCCCACATAAAAATAGAATGGGAAGTGTCTAGTGGTACCGTATGGTACCATGGAAATGTTACTCATGGTAACTTCCTTATGCATGAACCTGTATCTGAGAAAATTTTTAATATCCATAGCTACATGTATTTAGATTCGAAATCCTATATACACCATAGCTCATAGCCCGAAAGCTCATATACACCAGGTGAAAAAATCTCATGGATAATGATATTACGATATATGAAAGAAAGCCTGCATGCAAAAATGCATTTTATGGTGATCCTTAAAAATTCCCCAGATTAAATTTTCCTCAATCAAATGGCCTGCTAGGAACTATAGTTGGGCCAAGTAGAATGTTAAATAACGAAACGGGTTTGTTTTGTCTGACTCTAAGAATCAAAACAAATTGTTCAGGCAATAAGGAGGTTGGATAATTGAACGATCCAATCATTATCTTAGATTTGCTACTTAAAAATAATATATGTATTGGTTGTGCTATGAAGCCTCGGGAAAGTAAAGGTTCCATTACTACATAATGAAAATTAACTTGTGATCAATGGGAAAGTACTAAATATGCCACCATTTAACACTTTGAAAGAAATCAGTGTGTGTTCATAATGGATGAATAAGAAAATTACAGAGGAGAAAAAATAATCAGATCCAATGGATAAGTTAATTGAAAGGCTGTCATGCCAAAAATTGAATTATGTACGAGTTGTCCAAGCTGTTGAGCTTAAGTGGCACAGTAGTTGTAAGGAAAATATTATTTAAATCTCCAGTGGTACCTGTCTCTGTAACTTGTATCACCATTGATGAGCTTGAATAATTGATTCTTGTACTGAATATTACATCAGTGGTGGTGTGAGCGATGACTTTTTTCATGCTTCTTGTCATGACATTTCCAAGTTTGAGCTCTCATTGCCTATGGGAGTGGGACATGGTTGCCAATGTTAAATGTTAATATGTAGTTATATTCAATAAATTTGATGGAGCATAATTGTCATGTATGGGAGAATTTGATTTGTGAATAGTCAAAATGGAATTATTTTATTGTCTGTTGACATAATTAACTATGCTCTTTATTCTTGCCTCCATTCTTTCCCAAGTTTTCTTGCTCATATACACCAGGTGATAGATTTTTTATCATGTAAGGGAAGCAACCAAAGAACTACAATTTATGACTATCCTATTTTTCATATGGTAATATTTAGGTTAGCTAATATCCTGGATATGCCCTTGGGAATGCTGTCCTCTTTTGAATTCCCCATGATAATTTACAGATGACACACCATTATTTTATTGGAGCACTTATTAACTTCTATGCTCCCTTTCGATTTTTCTACAACTCCCCATGCTAGCCAAAATCTCAGTTTTGTATAAATAAATTATCATCCAAAAGCCTTCAAAATTCACGAATGCTGCCATTGCTCTATGGTTTTGCCATCACTGCGTTAGAGTTCATAAGGGACTCTGCATTAACACACCTTGCATTCCCTCTGTAATAATTTTTTGTTGCTTCACTACTGTGTTAATGTTATACGAACCTGACATAGAACCAATATATGTATAGTAATATATCCCATTACATTTTATTTTAATTACTAAAAATAGCTGTATTCCTTGAAATGAAGAAAAAAAATCTTTGGATTCCACTATATGTCTTCTGAAAGAAATTTTCTCAGGGGTCCTAAATGTGAAACTCACATGTCACTTGTTGATAACTGCGTAACTAGCATTTCCATATGGTTTCTAACCGGAGTACCCGATAACTAGGGTCAGGATATCATGGTTGGTGCATTTACATTACCGAATGTATCCCACGTCTGCACTAGCTAGCATAATGGAAACAAGGCATGAGAGCATAGCCATCAACAGGATTATATGAAGTTGGGCACTGCCAGTGAGAAAGTGTTTCATCTTCATTTTCAGATTCACCACTGATGCTGCTTTAGACAATATCTCATTGAATTTTGAAAAAGTCTATCAAGCCATTTGATGCTTTTAAGTCATCAATACCTACATAAATTTGCTGCTGCATGAAGTGTATTTTCCTTTGGACAAAATTCAACTAATCGGTATACTGCAGACTCACAGAGCACTCTTTACGGAACACATGCTTTATCCTAGCTAAAATGCTAATGAGCAATAAAAATTGCTTTATATTATTCCATTGGCAAGATGTTTTTGGAAGTACATACTTGGATCATAATATTGAATTCAAGATGAAGGCAATGGTGTCATAATCAAGTCCCTAGGATTTTTACAAGTGGAAGTCAAGGTCCGCAAAATGAAGTACAGCTGTATAGTAGATGGCAGAAGTAAAAACAGAAGATTTAAAAAAACTTACCAAGATTTATAAAATATTGCATTAAATTCTAATGGCAATTGAACTGAAGGTAATAATGCAGGAATCTGGCAAATTTCGGAAGTATCTTCTAAATATCCTGACTAAAAATTATAATTGTATCTTGTTATAATTTGTTATTAGTGAAAAGACACATTTCATGCCGCCTAGTTTTTGCATTATAATAAGATTCTACTGTAATAATACTTATTCCAATCACATTCTATTATAAGAACATTTTCAATGTAAATAGCTATTATTGTGTACTGCCAAATAGGTTGGGTGAAACTGGATAACACCTGTTTCTGCCCCATATATCATTTGTGTTTTCACCCCACTGGTAGTGGGAAGAACATTACCAGGGCACACAAACTGAAACTGGAAAGTTGAAACAAAGGATCATTGAACCTTTCATCGCAACTGATTGAATCCCTGCAGGACAATGGTGATCTGCCCCCAGCTTTTTCTACCACTGGGGATCTTATTTCTGCCATCAGCTGCCAGTTAGCAACACTAACAAGGCCAGGACAGCAGTACTCAGTTTCAACCAAAGCCCTATTCCTGACAACCCGGCTACACCTTAATCTCCCCTACTTTTTATTGAAAACATTTATCCATCCATATCATCATCCATCCATGACTATAAAAATTTTTCCTGCACTCTTCGTGAGAAGAAGAGGTGTTGCTATTCAAGTGTGAAATTATCAGATACAATATGGCAGGATTGGGTTTCAAAACAGAGTCAAAATCAAAATATATCAAATAGTATCAGGCTTTCTGAATCTTCTAGTAGTTATTGATGGTGAGATATTGTTGAGCGATGAGCGATCTCCCTTTCATTCTTGCTCTCTCATGCAGCAAATGGAAACTCTGACCGTAACTTCTCCCCTCAGAAAAAAATCCTTTCTTAGTAGGACTCTTCCTCCTTTGCATCTTGCACCTCACCAGCTATGGGAAGGAGTGCCCTTGTTTCTTGTAATGCGTGGATTGCTCTCCCGCTTGGGGGCATGGTTGGGCCATTTCACATCATAGTCAACTTGGAACTAATATTTTTGGGCTCCTAAGTGGTAAGATTGATTTGAACAGGACTGTGCACCTCTGATTATGTACTACAATACGTCAGAATCTGTAGTGCCATTGAAATTTACCCCAGCTGTTGTGTGATTTTCATATGTCTGTTCTAACTGAGAATCAACTTGTCATGGTTTGGAACCTGATGATGGTGTAATACTTCTGGTTTAAACACTCCTAGGTCTCGTTAAATTTGTTTAACCAGTAGAAATTGTGCTGTTTCATTCCTCATTTTGCTTGAACTTAAAAAAATTAATGCTAGCATTCTTCTGGAAAGCTTAAATCAGCATTTTGAATAACTGAATGGAAACAGTTTTCAGTGAATGATGCTTCCTTCTTAAGAGCAGAAAAATGTTTAGGTGTAGGTCTTTGGTGGCTTACAGTATGTCTGGTTTAAATACTTCAGGAAAGAAGGCACAGATGCATCACATTTATGTATACTAGCACCTGAGTGGACTCACCTGTACCAGCAATTATGGCTGATTGGCTTGCCTAGAATTTCCCAAGAAGGGCTTTGGATGCTTCATTAATTACCTTTACTGTTTACTGTCTCTTCTCCTTGTTCATATCTTTTCTCCTTTACTTCCAGATGTTCTTTGAGGACAACATAGACGATGCCAAGTATTGCGGTCACCTTTATGGCTTGGGTACCTCATTTGTGGTGAATGGGAATAGCTACCATGACAATGGAGATAATAATTCATCATGATGGCTTGTGGTGTGCGCCAACTGGTGTTTTTTTTTAAAGTTATGGCTCTACCTGATTCCCCACTTTTTTATTTTAATGAGGAAAATATAAACAAATAGACATTGTTTCTGTGAAAGGTCTGAGTTCATTTTCTTGTGCTTGATGGATGCCCACAGGCCTCATGCATCTGTAAATAACCTCTTTTCCTTAATGAGGAGTTTGGGAACATTATCAGAAGGAGACTTTCATAATGGCTATGAAGGACATGGGCAGAACATCGTACTGTGTTTGGCTGATGATGGCTGAGGAATGAGGATTTTAGAGATGTGGATAGGGAGAGTGGCTTGAGAAAACTCCAAAAGTTGGCAATTCTGAGAGTGATCAAGTGAATGAGTTTGTGGTTTTCTTGTAGTGCATGGGATACGTCTGTATCTGTGACGTTGAGATGATATGAAGGAACCATGTGATACTGCTCTCCTAGCCTAAGCTCTTCTGCCCTTTTATCCCAACCCTAACCAACATTCCCGTTCCCCAGAAATTAACTTTCCTTAAATCCTTGACCCCTACCAGCATGTATGCCTTAGGCTCCAGGTTTAACGTATGTAATGATCAATGCAGATAGTGGAAATTAAAATGATCTGTTTTTATATATAGAGTATATAAAAATATGAATTCTTTGCACTGCCCATCCCCTCCTATCCCTCTGTCTCAACCAAAAATAAATTTTCTTTGCAACCATTTGATGTGTAATTCTTTTGTATTAGGCATCCGAGATAATAGAGTAGTTGAGCCCTCAAACCTACCACTAAAAGGCCTGCATAGTAGAGGTGGGTTGTTATTGAAGGAACAGGTCCCTGGATTAAACAGAAGGACCAAGAATAGACTTCTGTGGACCAACTAGTCATTTCAATCCTTCATTCCTTTCGATTCGTCTTTCCTTTCACCTCTTCAAACCCATCTCTATGAGGCCTCAAAAATTCATCTGCAGATGCTTGTAATCTAATAAGGGGTACTTTTTTTTCTAGACAGGGAAGCCAGTCTCAGTGCAGCTCGTTTACTCAGCCAAAATAAACACTGAAATTCCGTGTCGTACCCAGTCAGATAAGGTTATTAGGACCAACTTTCGTCAAGATTTCATTCTCCACCTTCTCATTTGCGTTATGGCGTTTGTGCTGGGAAGCTTGTGAAGATCTTGTCCAACCTAACCTTCGGTCGCCATGTGGCATGTCACAGGGCAGAAATAACTAAGGAGCAGTTGCTGCATGCACGATACAGAAATTGGCTGCACGCATGGAGACTTGATGGCTTGCTTTTCATTGCAGTGTTAATATTGCAGTTTATTTAATAGCCTTGCTCTGCATTTTTTTAACATAGCAAAAACAAATTTCTCATTCAGTACTTTCAATCATTTTCTCCTAAAGTTGCTTAGGAAAAAATTCCTTATGGTTCATAAATGAAACCTTTTTATTCAACATTCAATATTTTATTTTTTTAATAAGTTTTTAAATGTTATATTATATTCTACCTTTTATTCACCCAAAACTCTTAAATGCCATCGCTACGGTGTACCAAGTACTTAGGGTTTTTTTATTTTTGCATTCTTTAAAACCCTTGTACATATTGATAATAAAAATACACAACCACTAATAAAAAAGGAATGGTGAACATAAGTTTTGAGTTCCCAAAAATAAATGGATTTTCCCATCTCTATTGCATAGCCCTTTCAGTTAGGCAGAGGCAAAATTTTATACCTTATAAATTACTGTTATTCCTCTGCCATGGGAAACAAATATATTAACAGAAGTAAAATTCAGAGTAAGTTGCAGTAAATGTACTCTTTAAGGTTCCTTTTATGCTGATACTTAAGCATAAGTGCTACACAGGAGGATATTTTATCCATTCCTTTCAATTAAAATTGTCAACTGAAAAGAGCAGTGATACCCGGAATTGTGCTGATTGTCCAATATTATTTTTTCTGTTTTACAATGCAGTGTATCTTCAATTTTCTGACATACCCAAAGTGCTACCCATTTTTGGTTTATTCTCTAAGAATGCAAAGCATCGTCGAGCAATGTCTTCTTGGTCTTGTCAACTCATAAGTTTTTATGCTAGTATTGTCGATAATAAACACTTAACGAGACTCTTAAGATGTTAAAAAATCAATGCAATTGGTAAAATTACTGTTACTCCTTAAGAAATCAAAAAGAAATGCACAACTGCTGATGGACATTACTCGCGATGTTTGTTCAGACATCAACTTTAAAAGAACTTGAATGGATATTAGCAAAAACGAGCTAAAATTCCTGTCCATCCATTTCAACAAAGAAGGCGCATGTTCGCCGGTTCAATTTTGTGTACTCGTGAGGTATATAATTATAACCAAAGGCTGTGCGAAGATGATATGAAAAGAAACAAGCGTTCACCCGTAGGCAAGTTGCGAAATAATTCAGCTCATGGCTGAGCATTGGCATGCTAGCTAGCGTAGTTTTGATTTATTTATTCACGCCACTGGGATACGTAACATCCATAGGTTTCCTCACGTGGTCATCTGCAGTACAGGAATAATGAAACTTAATTACGAGTACACGAAGTGCTATTATTGCATTTGTAAACAATTATCAAATCGAAAATAAATAAGAAATCATTTATGATGCATTAACTATTCTCCTAAATTTTTTTTCAATCTTTTTAAGCAATGAAGAAGTTAGAAAAGAAAATCACATGTTAGAATACACGTAAGAATGTTCTCCCCAATCAACCTTTTGACCTGTGTATATAATCTTTGCTTTTGACCTTGTGGAATCTCTAAAGGCATAGCGTAGATGTTATTCACTGAAAGCAAATACAAAGTTGCATAGTTTCGTCAAAAGTCATAAATAAATTTGTGGTATACTTAACAATTTGTTGCATGCACTTAATAAAGGGTATCTGCCCTTATCACACAATAGCACATAAAATACACAACATATGAATAGCATTTAAAATCAGTACCTACATACTTATGCTCAATTATCATGATATAAACTAGTAGTCAAAGTACCACACAAACACTCATACAGGTTTTTCCATGCAGAGAAGATAAAATTCATCAATTAAATACAGGGGTTTTTGTAGTAAAAATTTTTTAAATGCATTATTAAATTTATTAATAGAACGTATACCCTTAATGATTTGAGGGCGTGAGTTGTGCAGTTTGGCTCCTTTGTGATAGGGACCATCAGTATTTAAAGCGGTAGATCTTGGTTCTATATGAACATATCCAATTTTGGGCATGATGTTGGAGGATACGTCACAGTTTTACTTTTTTTAGTTTGATTGATATTACTCGTACCTGGGATATATATCCCAGTTAGTTGTGTATGATATCTGTTTTAAGTAGGGTCAGCGGAATATGTTTGTTTTTCGTGGATATCTTCGACTATGAAAGCAGATACAAGGCAATATGCGCACTTGGCTGAAGGCAGATTGCCACAGATTACACCCGACGCTCCATGTCAAGTCCCAATAAGGAGAAAACCCAAAACTCACGATGAGCTTAAGATGACCTCACTTGGGGTCACCTTCTAAAACTCATAATAACCTCAAAATGAAACACGGAGAACCACTGGAATCACGCGTGTGATTCCAGTGGTTCTCCGTGCTTCATTATATTTCTCCACTCCCACGCATTGCTCCACTCCGGAATGTCTTGAAATATAAACTTGATTTCTATGGTCGATGCAAACATTGTGCGAACAAGAACGGAGAATCTATCATACTGTCTTTTTCCCAAAAGTTCGGTCTTTGAGATCCATAATCACATTTAGGAAAGATATTTTCTGCCGCGGACAGGCCTTTACTTAACGCCCGTAATTCCATAATAGCCCCCGAGAGAAAAGCAATTGCCAAGAATACTTCTTCTTGGCTATTACTTTGGAAATAAACCTTCCGGTAGTGTACCTGATCCAACGAAGCTCACATGTAGTCTCGTGTATTTCGTTTCTCAGAGCTTACGCAATCCATTTCTAATTACTTATCTATAATTTTGTAGCTCTAATTTTGGAATAATTTCCAAAATCACTCAACGGAAACGAAATACATAATATGCGTGAAGCGTGATACACGTAAAGTATTGAAATTGCCTCTAGAAAAAAGTATTTCACCTGCTGTTAGGATATTTTCTCGTAAAGTACGTCCCAGGAACGGAAGGTACGTTCCCTGGTTTACGTTCACCGGAATATTGCTACTCCTAATAGAATGGGTGAAAAGTTACTACTAGCTTAGAGAGGGAAATGTTAGACATAGATACTAATTGAAAACAGGGATAAAACCTTAAAACCACTTTCATTTGCCGCTAAACAAGCAACCTAACACACGGCTAAGACCGTGGAAGCGGGATCTCACGCGTGACATACAGAGAAAAAGGCGAAAACGGTATTGGTGCCCCCAGTGACGTACATAGTACTCTACTTCTCAGGTCTATTCTCCAAACGCCCCAAGAGGCATTGCGATGAAACAAATGATCATCTGCTTGGGGGAAATATTGGGATGTGGTTCTTAAAGGCTGTATTTTTGTAAACTTTTGCTAGTTATTTCCTTGAAATGGCTAAGGAAGTGGTTGCGGGAGAAACTGTGGGAACAATAGACGACGATGGCCCAGAAGAAGGCGAAATTGAAGATGACACTTCCGAAGAAGACGGGGCGGAGAAGAAAGTTAGTTCTTCGAAGTCCTCTGACGTTAATGCGTCCGTGGGAATTAATTACTACCAGCCACCTGGCTCATCTAAGAGTGAGTCGCATATTGTTAAAACAAAACTTTATTCTGGAGGTAAAAAACGCGTGTGGAGAAATCCGAAGAGACGGAATTACAACTTTTACGTCGATCACGACAAGCCATCAAGGGATTCATACAATAGGTTAACTAAGTCTGATCTCAATAGCGATCATCGAGAGGTGAATTTTCATGATCTATTGAAAGATTATAGAACGTCGAAGCATGGCAACGAAGGTAAGCTTTCAGTTTCTTCAGACGCCATATGCTATGGTAAGTAAACGTCTTTTTTTGTAAAATTTTACGGTATGGCTGCGCTATGTCATCACCTTGAATGAAATTTCTTGCATAATTACTTGAATATTCAAAATTCAATTTCTCGGGCTTGTTATATGCTTGTTGATTGAAAAGCCTCTCAAATTATTGGCATCGCTGTTGGTATACATTTCGTGGACGCTAATTGAAAGTTGCATTCGGTCTATGATGGATGCCTGTTTGATGTAAAATGAATGTTTCTGCCTTATTCAGAACAGAAAATAGATTTTCATATTTCAGGTAATTCCCATGAAAAGGAAAATCGGCATTTTACCAAGGAAGGTAGATCAGACACTACGAGGAAACGTGAAGGTGCGGTGAGTGAGTTGCAAGAAGAGGAGTTGAAGAGGAGTCGGAAGAGAAAACAGCACAGATCGCCGTCCCGCGATCGGAACACTTCAATGTCTAGTGACACTGATGGCGTTAGGAAAAGAAAAGAGGTGCGAAACCCACGCCAAAGGAGGAATAGGAAAATACCACCCCGAATCAGGAACTTGGAATCAAGAAGTACAGCGTTGTTTGCCCAGATTAGGGCATCGAAATTGAATGCATCAAGTGCCTCTGGTCAGCAGAAAACCCTAGATGTAGTAGTTCATGACGACATTGAAATTGCAGCAGAAGTGAAGGAACTCCATTCAAAGGCGAGAGGCCCTAATTCGCAATCCATTGAAGAGCAATGTGAGGAGGCCAGCGAATGTATCATTGAAGTACCATTACCGGACAAGGGACCGTCCAAAAACGAGTCGTGCAAATCATTGTGTAGCGCTAGTGATTCCCAAACTGCGGATAGGAACGAGGACTCGGAATCTAAGGATGAAGAGGACGATGTGAACCAGCTGAGAATGATCGCATTGCAGTCCGCATTTAGGGCAAAATATTTAGAGAGAAAGCGCCGGGGAATTATTGTAAGAACGCAAGGCAGAAGAGCATCTCAACAAATATCTTCAAAGGAAAGCAACGTGGATTCAGCCTTCAATTTGGATGACACCGCCGACCTGCTGGAAGCAGCAGTTGAAGAAGCTGTATCGTCATCAGCAAGTAAAGAAACTCCGCCTAGTGCAAAAATTGAAAATTGGCAGCCTGCCTCGCTTTCTTCTCTTTCTGAGGTACCACTTCCTCCTGATGATCCCCCTGTGCCATCTCCGGTGGAAGACCTCACGCCAGTTGACATGGAGCTGGCATTGACTGATGAGGAGGAAAACGTTAATTTGTGCCAAAATGTTGAAAAAGATAGAGAGTCAGAAAGTGTGGAACTGCATCACTCTAGAACTAGGACAAATCGCTGCCTGTCTAAAGCTAGAAGCATACCGGTGACAATAGGGGGTCGCACACAGGCTTCTAAGTCTAGGAAAAGGACTACCCACATTAATGATAAAACCCGGAGTAATTTACTTGAAGTGAGGACATGTACTAGTGGAGGTCAAGAGGCTGAGGATCATGATTCCGCAGTTGAAAGCATGGCAGGGGTGAACATGAACACGATGATATTGCTGGATGCTGTTGGGACATGCTCATCTCCAGAGGTTGGTCTGATCATGGATGATGAACACACGTTGTCTGAAACTTCGGATGCTAAGTCTGATTTGGTTACTTTCGGCAGCAACCAAGGCTGTTTTGCAGTAAATGTGGCTGACGATGAAGATGAGGAACTTCTCAGGGCACGGTTGCTTGTTGAAATCTCAAGGCGACACAGGGGGGTTGACTTGGCTTCCAGTGCAATTACGATGAAAGAAATGGAAGGTAATGATGGTGATATAGTTCACCCTCCAGTCCAGGAGGCCAATGTGGCCAATGCTGCTCAGGAGCGTGAGCATGTGATAAGGCCCAATGGCAAAAGTTTAGCTTCCATTTCTGCCAATTTGCAATCTGGAAGGGTGAAGTTGCCTTTGAAGAGGAGTGTGGAAAGGACTCGTAGGGGCCAACTGGTGGCTAGAGTGCGTAATCGCCAAGTTAGTGTTCCAAGTATTGCTCATGCATCTCTATCTCCATATGCAAAATCATACTTGTCTAAAATTACAAGTCGTGGGAAATATCAGAGAGTGAATCAGAGCAGAATGACTGGGGGCAAGAAAAGAATTGATGGAAATCTTCATGTGACTGTTATGGGTGCAGGCAGTGAAGCCAAGTCAGTCAGCTCAATGCCCCAGCAGCAGGACAGAATTGTAATATGTTTGGGAGAAGATTCTGATGAAAGTGATGATGACAGGCCAAATGCAATATCTAAGAGATTTCCTCAAGGGAATAATCTTCCTCTGTCATCTGAGACATCTGTGGCAAATCATGTGGGAACATCAGAGTCACTAGCTACAAGAGATGTTATTGGCTCATCACAACAGTCTCTCTCAGACAGTCAGTTTCCTATTGCAAATGTTTCAGCAGATTTTGAAAAGTCTGTGGATCGTTTCTTGAAAGAAGTCAGGTCTGTTCAAGAGTCCAGATTACAAGATTGTCCTCCATCATTAGAGATTCAATCCAAGAGTGAGAATGTTTTGCAAAAGAGGGCCAACGTTCCTTTGGCCAAAGTCAATATAAAAGCAAATGTTACATCTCCTGGTTCCCGTGTAATTTCAAAAATAAATGTTGCATCTACAGTGCCCAAGGTGACTTTGAAAGCAAATTCAGCTCCTGCAATGTCCAAAGTGGTTGGGAGCACAGCCAAAGCAAAGCCTGGGAAACAGATAACAAAAGCAGCCAGTGGAGTTACGCCACAGGTTGGTTGTAAAACGTTGTATGTAGTTGTGTGTATAATGTTATATATAATGAAAGAATGGGGAGGTTACTAAATTGTTGACAGAAAGTTTTCCATCAGCCATTTGTACTATCTTTTTAATGGGAATTTTTAATGATTTACTGTGTTTGGAGGGTTTTGTAAGTAATGAATTTAAATGAGGGCATCAGTATTTCAGATTGGTCTGTGGAGTGAAACCATTGATCATACATACTTGTTGAAAAATGCCACTACCTCTTGTTAGAGGAATGCATGAATCTGTAAATTGTTTATTTTTCATAAATTATCTCTGCTCCATGGTAAATGTTTAAGGGTTGTCACTGATGAGTTCTGCCTTAAATGTGCTTCCTGTGTCCTCTATTGGGGTTGTGTAACATTGTTACCATTTGTATTGCAGTTATAGTCAAAAGATAACATCTGTTGCATTTTTTTGCCGATTGTGGTTTTAGAGATTCAATATTTTGGGTTTAGTATTTGTTTCCCTCTGTTGTGTCAATTTATGAGGAGTTCAGAGATGATATCTCCTTTAACCTTGTTCACTATGATTCAGCATAAAATATTTTATTGTGTGAGCTTTCAGCATGCATAAAACATTTATAATGTATTTTGAGCAGGCTATTTACTGTCCAATATTTCATTAAAGGAATTCTTTGAACATATTGTGTGCTATTGTTTTAAATTATGTCATGTATATATCTGTGATGGAAATTATTCTGCTTAGATTAGAAAGAATTGAACAGAAATCTAAATTACTCTGCTGAGAATAGCAGAATAATTTAGAGATTTCCTTTCTACGCTATGCAGAAGTTTCAAGGGCTGCTCCTCTTAAGAAACTTTATTTTCTGTCCCAGGCTGTACGTCACCTCCCTCCTCCTCAGCAAGAAGAATATCGCCGTTTGAAAATGCAAATATCTGTCTTAGAAGAATTGCACAAAAGGCGAAAGGCTGCCAAATTATCACATGTCTCACTGATAGGTGAAAAGGCCACTCAAGGGAAAGTGTGTGGATCTGCTCTTTCCAGTGATGCTCCAAAATTGGTCAGTGAAGTGCATCCACCTAAGGAGTCTAACCCCAGTGGGAAATCTCCTGACAAAGCAGTTGCTGGTGTGACTTTAGAATTAAGGAAACCCAATAGACCTCGAGCTACAGCAACCAATGATAATGTATCACACAGTGGCGATGATATAGAAGAGGAGGATGTGAATGTAATGAGAGAACAGTTGTTGAGGTCAAGACTTCAGAAAAAGATGAATGCCATGACCGAGACCTTAGCAGAGAAATCAAAGGCTTCACTTGCTTCTAAGGAAGCCACTCCTTTTGGGTCTGATGTTGTCTTGAATTCTATGAGTGTAACTCCTAAGTTATGTAGGGTGGATAATAATTCTGCCTGTGAAGATCTCGTGATCAAATTATCCTCTGTGAATGCCACTGATAACTTTCAGAGAAAGGTCTCTGCCCTGAACAAAGGATTAGTCACTTCAAGTGATGAGATTATGGAGATTGCGTTGAGGGCTCATGAGAATGGGTTGGCGACCTCTCTCCTAGATGGCAATCCATCCAAAGAGGTCACTGGTACATCAGCCAAAGGTGATGAGGTGGAAGGTGGCATGCCCAAAGGATATGCTGTCCCATCAATAAGCAAGATAAGTCTTGTGGCTCCAGTATGCTCTCCAGCAATGGAAAAAGCTTCATCGAGGAACTCGGGTGGCCTTTCTTCTGGTACTAAAGGGGAAGGAGAAGCTACAGTGTTGGCTTCAAGTCAGCAAATTGGTGGGGAAAAGTGTGTTAAAGTAGGAGGCCCTAGTGATCAGACTGAGGGCAATTCAGAGGTGAAGACAGCTGCAACTCAGGCTTCACTTGATCTCCCTAGGTCTACCAGTATAGGAGTTGCTTCTACCCAGTTTCCTCTTGAAAATAATGACTCCAGAGCATCTGAATTGGCTGAGCTGGAATTCCAGCTGCTTTCTGAAAGGTGAGGGAAAGTTAAGTGTAGGGTTAATATGCTTCATTTTAGTTAAAATCAAGCATATTAATATTGCCTCCGTGCTTGATTAAAGTGTTTGTTACCATGACTGTTCTTTATTATGTTACGAGAGGGAATTGCTCAAAATTTATCTGTATTGAAATTCTGAAAAGTGAAATGGCCCGTTACTGGGTTCTCTCCATTTTTCTCTCTACTCTGATTCATGGTAAAGGAAATTTGCTGCAATCACTCCTGAGAAATAGAGAACTAATGCATAGTGAAAATTATTCTGGTTTGCTTCATTCATAAAATATTTGTTCTGAAAATAATGTAACTTTTTTATTGATAGCACTATTGTGTCGACAGATTTGCCATGCTTGTGATGCCTGCCATTGACTCTGTTGATCATTTCTTCCTAGGCATGCTGCCCTTCAGTACTTGAGTGAGCTTTCCAGTCTCCTAACTAAAATGGAAATAGAAGGAGCCCACCTCAGGCAAAAGGAGATTGCTGCACAGAAGCTGCGAGCGGAACTGGCCTGTGCTGAGTCAGCTATAGTGGTGCAGAAAGATTACCTGAAGCAGCTTGCTCTCACTATTTCTTCCACCCATGAGCGAGTGACTTCAACTCGGCAGAGGTGTTCTATGCTCTGTCATGCTTGCACAAGGCTTGGTAATCAGGTGTGTTCTATAGTTTTAATTACGTACCATACAGTGTGGTGTTTGTAATGGTAGTGTAGGTATATGGTGAAACTTTGCTGACTGTGAAGGGTTATGTTCTGCACTTTCACTGCATTGCACAAGTCTGCTTTGGAGGTATCATTAATGTTATGGAAATGAGAGGGTTCTGCTCCAAGATTGATAGAAAGTACTCAAGGTGTTTTTTCCGTAATTTTATGTTTTCCTTGTAGTTCCTTAGAAAAATATTGCATCACAGTCACAGCTGTATATTTTGGTGTCAAATAATATTATCTAGTATTTTGATAACTTTGAGTTTTTGGTAGTTTTACATTAGAACTTCTCATGCTTTATAAATCTCTGGGCACACCCATAAGTTTGAGCAAAAATACTATTTTTTGTCCCTCAGAGTGATGAATTCTAATAAAACTGTGTTGTAACAACTTTCAGTGAACTTAGTATAGCTCACAAATGAAAAAACGACTTCGTTTCCTTCCACTGATTTATTTTTTTGGTACGACATGTTTCGACACAGAGGTCATTTTCAAGTACAAAAAATTTTAAAATTCAAGCAAATATATACCTGGAAGGGTCTTGGGGGAGGTTGGAGAGGGGTGGAAGAATGGGTGCTAGGAGGGGGGGGGGAGGGGTGGCGGTTATGGTGAGAATTAGGGAAAACCGGTTTTTAATCGAAAATTAGGCGGTTGGTGAGAAAGTTAGTATAGCTATTGGTGGACATTTTAAGAGCTTATATGCAGAGGACGGTTTTTTTCCTGACAAATGGAGAAATAAGCACATTGCAAGTAGTACCATATGTTCAGTTAGATAATGCATTCATTATAGAAAAAAATGTGTCAAGATATTAAAGTATATGATAGAAAGTCTAGTGAAATTTTTTGTTCTAGTTACATTTTTTTGTTATATTTGTATTTTGTTTTTATTAGCATATTTTTAATTAGTAATAAATTAAAGCAGTCAACCTATGTGAAACTTTAACATGGTCAATCCCCTTCAGAACACCTCTCTCTTGCTTGTTGGTGTCTTGTTACATCAGCCCTCAGCCCACAAAATGGAGCCCATGAAATATCTAAGGTCTCTTTTCATTTGTTTTCCCAGTTATTCTCGTGTTTGAAACTGGTTATTCTTTCCTGTTCATTCTCCTACAAGGACAGTTGGGACAATCCTTACTTGTTACAAACACTTGTAACTTACAAGTCAGTTTGAGGAACGGAATGTGTTGTAATGGAAACACTGGTGAATGAACACTTGTAACTTGTGTAATGGATTTGAAACTTGTGAACGGTAGACTTATATGCTTGAGAAACAGAACTTCACAAGTTACAAGTGGAATGGCCTGTAACTTGTGGACTTGTAGCTATGAGAAATGGAGCAAAGGTTATTGATGAAATCAAGGGAAAAAAAGACTCTTGAGACAGTACTCGTATGAAATAATGCATATTATTTAAATTCAAAGGGTACCATAAAATAATTTGAAATAGCAAATACTCAGAAATGTAAAGGTTATCCATTACATATAGTCTACTCCGACCCTTTTGAGCTCCCTAGACTGCATCATGGCAAAAATTGACGTAGCTGAATTTCTCCTCTTGGCATAAGAATTCGAGATCTTGCATTATGAGTTATTTCCAGTAATTGTGGTATTCAAGTAATGAAGGATAATAGTCACACATCACGTTTAAACTCACCTGAAACACCACCTACCATACTCTGCTATTTGCTTTGATTGGTGATGGTTCAAATTCTCATGTGTGCTCAGGGATGGAAAAATAACATGATTGAATGCTGGAAAACAGAATAGGTGTACCTCTTATAGCCACTATTCCTTAAAAATAGTCAGGTTTCGAAAAGACTGACCACTATGACCTTGCATAGTTGAACTATGGATGAACCTGTGCTAATTAAGGAAAGAAACCATCAACTCTGACCAGAGACTTCCCTCTGACCATCTCTTCCCCTGCTCTGTGATTCTGTCATCCTGAGAGATTTCAAAGAATCTGTTTAGCCTTTCCTCTATCACTCTGTTTTCTTGGACCCCTAAGTTATTCATCCACACCCTCTTAGCCTCACCCATTGTCCCTCCTATGTGATTACTTTTACATGAGTTGTAGTAAATATGGTACCCCAATTCTGCTGCAGGCAGGGCCCTCAGCCCCTCACTCTCCCCCTTGATATTATTTCCTGAGACAACTGTCCAGGCTAGGCAACCTTTAAGGTCCTCGCCTTTTGTCGACAGTTATGCAAGGCCGCTTTGAGATGGAGAGGGAAAATCTTTGTAGCCTTTGCAAGAAGTCAGCCATTAGTGGAAAATTAGCTGTTGGTCAGTGTGGGGAAAGAAAATAACCAGTTAATGAAATGGAGAATGCTGGATCTGGATAATCTCTGTGATGCCCATGTGAGAGAAAGCTCTTTCTCACTTCTTCGAGTGGGTAAATAGTTTCCAAAATCATGGAGTGATTCATTGTCATGTTTTAATACGAAGTCATTACATTAGGTCTATGTTTTAGTATATCAAATGAGGTACTTAAAGAAAACATGAGGTGGAATGGTGTTCTGCATGTCCCCCAGAACCAATCAAGTGAAATGATGGCAAATGTATAAAAAGTAGATCAAATAATATGTAGAAAAGTAAATAAAAATTGGAGCAGATATAGATAAAAAGTAATAATTTAATTTCTTAGTAATTTTTTCAACTGAACCGAATAGGAAGAAGAAAATACTTAATTGAAAAGAGACTTGGGGATTGTTTATGATTCATTCATTAACTTCAATGAGTGATGTAATGTCATCAGGAGCGGGATTGGCAAATTGCTGTATTTGAAAGCAAAGGCATTTCTTTGAGAAATTTTAGCCTGGATAGGTATATTGTTGTTCTTGTTAACTATAAGCTTGATGTTGATTGTATAATTTATCTTTTCAAACAATTAATGGAGGTACAATTTTCATCTTTATCATCCTCCATGGCATATTCCAGACTTCCAAAAACCAAGTGATTCCTAACAGAAGCATATCCGAAACTGATGGTGATGTGGAAAATAGGGCAAATCACACCCCTTTTTTGTCAAGCCGTTAGTAATTGGAATGAAATAATCTTTCTTCCAAATTTCATTTCTTCTGAATTAACCTGGTTGTATATTACGTTAAAGGTTGGGAAACTGTTGATAATGTTGTCTCTGGACTGGTGTGGTGGAACTTGTACATGGAGAAAGAACTCTTAGCAGTTTACCACTGTGGTGAACTTGTAATGCTCCTGGATTTCATGTTTTAAATGATTATTAGGCCTTATGATGATGGCCTATTGAGAGCTTGGTATTATTGTGAAACATTGAAACCAATTACATTAAATATTTTTCATTTCCAAAAACTAATGAGTTCCTCTTTTGTATTGAGTAACTTCATATGTTTGGATGGCACTGTTTCTATAACTTTGTATTAACTTCAAAGGAAGCGGAGATCATTTTGGCTTATATGTATTGTTTTTTACTTTGTCAATATAACTGCTGCTGCTATATTGCTAATAATATACTGCTGGTATGATTCCTGTGGTTTCTTTCCCAGCTGAAGCACGACAAGAGGGTGAATGGAGGCAAGAGCTGTGCCTATCAGGTCCCAACTGGGGGTGCTGCCCTAGTGAAGAGCCAACTGTCTAGTGTCTTGTGGCAGACTAAACAGTTGAAGAAGGCAGGTCTTCCATTTCTTCGGGGCCAAAACTTTGTGACGAGTGGCAAGTGCCCTCCCGCGAAAAAACCACCGAGAGGGGGTGAGGTAGGTGTGGTTCAAAGGTCCAACAACATTTCTACACTTTCATTAGAATCCCTCTCAATAAGTTCCTCTAGTAAAAGTAGTCCTCCACCTGAGGAGCCCAAACCTGGGAGCTCTGAAACATCGAATACCTGTGAAAGTAGTGTTCTTTTGACCAAGAGCTCTTCTCTACCGAGTGCTACTTCAAAACTAAAGACTCCAGTCAATTCTGGTGCGTGTGTGCCAGATGCCTCTAGGGAAATTTCACCTGCTCCAAGGAGTGTGTTGTGTCCTGAGAAGTTTGCTTTGGCATTAACTAGTTGTGCAGTGGCTTCATCAGTGGCTTCAAAAAAGAATGCTAAAGAGCCCAGCATTGTGAGAACAGGACCGGAGATCAAAGTACCTATTGTGGTTGCAACAACCTCCTCTCAGGAAGCTGAGTCAAGTGTCGGCAAAGCTGCCGATTGTAGTAATCCAGATGCAAGTGAAGTGGTTTCGTTGGGTCCAGGAGCTCAGGAGCCCAAGAAAGGAGTCCAGTTGAGAGATTACCAGTCTCCACTTGAGCCAATTACCAATAGGTATGTTATTTGCTTTGTTCTAGTACTCTATTCTTAGGCATTCAACTGGTGATTCTTGCCGAGCGCTACGTTGACAGGAGGGGTAATTTGACTCATTTTGTAAATGAACCTTATATGGTAGAAGGTATTTTTCGTTCAATTCTTTTTAAATTTTGTGACTTATTTTTTATCTGTTCTTAATGGGGTACATATTTAATAGTGTAATCTTTATCACCACCTAAGAAAACTCCCGTATTAGCATGGTTGCCTGTGCTATAGTGTAGTGAGGCTTGACAGCCTTAGGGGCCACCATTCTCTGCTCATTGCAAGATAATACCGCAGTTTGATTGAGAGATGTCACTGCCATCGAAATACAGCTAACTCTTCTCTCCTGTTCAAAATTGTTGCTACCTAATGAACTTAAAAGGAACATTCATTATTTACCATGTATCCCAATTTATTTTGTTGCTAATTACACTGAAAGTTCTTGTTTATTATAATGATTTTATAATAAGATGAAGTAGATAGGTGATAATCTCTGAGTAAAAACATAAACTACCTCCTGCATTCAAAATACTGTTTGAAGATTCCCACCTTCTTACTTCTAGGGCATTCATGTCGGCCCCGGTAGCGGCGGGGTAAAGTCCTCGCCTGTCAACCCTAGGGTCGCGGGTTCGAGTCCCGCCTGGGTAAAATATTTTCTGCCCAGGACATGGGTGTCTGTGTCTCGTACGTTGTTACTGTTATTCACCCGACGTAAATTGGCCAATTGCGCTGTATTCGGGGTAGTGAAGATAAATAAATAAAATAAAATAAATAAATTCAGACACTCTGTCTTTTGCTGAAAGTACCCAATACAAATAACATGCCATCAATAAAAGTTGTGAAGTTAACTTCAAAGACTGGTTTAAATGACACTATAGCGATTATAACTCTTCCGCTTCATGCAAGCAAGCTTTCAATATTTTACTAATAACCAACAAATCTTTAATGAACAGATGTCTCTCGCACATTAAGATAGACCAATATACTCACTACACTGTTCACTAGGCATATTGCATGCTTAAATGTGCATTTAAAACTTATTCAACCTTAACAATGGGAAAAATAAATACAATAATCTTGGGGAAGTGATTTTCATTTCATCATGAGGGAAGCTCCTAAAATGTGCGCTGCTAATTGCATACATGTGTTCTGACTAGGAAGCCACATAAGAACATCTTTTCTTTGCAGGAGAGTGAGAATTTTTTTAATACTTCTTACCTATTTATGTGAACAAAAAAATCCAGTTCTTGCATTTCAGAAAAACTTGCTAGAAAATGTAGTAGAAGAAACTTAGAACTCAGATACCAGAACCCAGAAGCTGTGCCAGCTTCTAGAAAGTTAGTTAGTTCAACTGGTTAGAGAAGACAGAAATATCTTCCATTAGCATGTAATTATGACGACCTGGGTGCCGTTTGGTAGCCATGAGCTTCACTGCTAAGATAAGTATGGAAAGACTTCTCACTTAACAAGAGGATCTTATATAGACAATATAAGAGGTAAACGTAGGGACCAATGGGAAAAATAGTTGCCTATCTGATTGAGGGAGGTTGCCAGGCATTCAACTGGAGCAATGGAGAACATATGATGCAAATATATTTGTGAATGGAGTGAGAAAAATATGGAACTCTAAATTGAGTCAGTGCAAGTTTTTGGTGACTCATCACGATACACATATGTATGTCCATAGCATGGACGAGTGAAGAAATGGGACAAGTTGAGGAAATCTTTTTCTAAAGGCCTATTTACAGGACTCAAGTATCACCATGGATTCACGTGTGAATGTATTATTAAAATCCAAGTTCGATTAATTCTCTTCAAAATAGGACCTTGGGCTTAAATACCATGAGTCCAGTGTTTCTTCCACTGCTCAAAATACTGGGAGGATTCATTGTCCAAAATGCTTGGAAGACCCCTCATCACGACTGCCTGAATGTTTTCCATTGTCACAAATGGGTGTACCTCTTGAGCTCTGGGAAAGGAAGAAGGCAATGGGGGTCAAGTATGGGCTGTATGGCAATATGGAAATTCAGGGATGTGTGTTGACTGCTACTAAAATACCATATAGGCCTTCGTGTGGTTTTGGTGAAGGTTCCAGTTGCTGGAGATCCCTGGCCAGACTCAGTTGATTTTTTTTTCACTAGCAATCCAGTATTTCCTCATAAAAAGCTGCATTTACCATTTGTCTAAGGGGTATAAAATCCTTGTGAATCACTCCTTTCATGACAATAATCATAATCAGCATGGTTTTGATTGACAATTCAGCCATGTGAGCCCTCTTCTGTCTCGATAAAGTGGTGGTGTGCCACTTTGAATTATATTTACTCTAAGGTTCTATCTCTTAAATCTGAGACTACTCCCTGTGAAAAGGTTGGTTCAGCTTTCTATCAGTGTGACAATTCATGTGAAACCAATGGCTAAAAGCAATGTTTTTGGCTTCAGAGTCTGAATACATGAGAGAATAACTGTGGACGTTTAAGGAACTTCCCTCATCATGAAAGAAAATCATTTCTCTGAGAGCTTAGTATTTATTTAGCTTAACGATAAAGCTGAATAGGTTTTCAATGTGCATTTGAGCTTACAATTAGCATTGTGAATGGTGTAGTGCGAATATTGTTCTACCTCAATGGCATCATGGTATTTCCCTCCTTAAATGACCTCTGATCTGTTAGAAAATGTGGCTCTCTTTAACAAACAAGCATTCTTCTTAAAGTGGTAAATTGACTGCCTTCCAGCTGGCTTCGTCAGGTCCTAAATGAAATGCAGATCATTTAGGACCTGACGAAGGCAGGTGAAACTGTTGTCCCCCAAAAATGGATCGACGCGGCAAAAACCCGAAGAGAATACGGTCATTAAATAACCGTGGAAGCCTCCGTACCAATACATTGGGTGTGTCAATTTTTTAAGATGAATTTCCAATAAGTAGAAGCCAGCTCCAATCACCTTAACTTATAAAACTACACCAAGTTTTTACAAATCATTAAATCTTTAGGATAAAATTATGGAGAAAAGATGATGGAAACTTGTGATCCAACGAAAAAAAAAGACAACTCCTTGTGTAAGAGCTAGAATTTCGCTTAAAAGTTGCCAATGCTTAGCAAAATACAAGGAATTCTTGGAAATGTTAAATATTTTGGAAAATTCATCATATATATATTTAGTAAAACCACTACCCAATAAATTAAGGACAATGGACAAAAGCTGGGGGAATGGTCACTAATGGGCTTGTGGGTCGAGCGGAATTGCCCAGGAAAACGTCTTGCCTCCTGCTGAGTTGGGATACAAAAGGGTGAGAGAACACCCTTCCTAAATACCTCGTGGGCGGTCACTTTCCCACCCCTCGCGACTGCCATAGTGGACCTTCGTTCTTTTACGTAGGAAAATACCCGTCGACTATAGTGGTCGTCCGTTCATTTGCGTATGAAAATCCCTGACCACCATAGCTGACGCTCGGTGCGAAAGGGTTAATTATTATATTTTCTAGTTGTTTGTGCTCCCCATCCACCTCTTCCTCCTTATAGCTGCTAGCAGGCACGTACACCTGTTCCAATGCAAAATTCTTCAGGTTTGCTTTTATAACTACCACTAGTTACTACCTATTGATCACTTGTTCATGAATACTACCCTCTTCTGTAGTTGAGATTTCAGTACCATAGCTTACTCTCATCTCCCCCTCTGTAGATTAAACTCACTCTACTTGTCCCGGCTATCTCTCCATCTGACCTTGCACAGCCCTAAAGCAACTGTTTCCCTTTCTCCAATTCCTGTTTTAAATTCTTTAGCTTCCCAGCTCTCATTATTGTCTTAACATTCCAAGTTCCTTTTTTCATCAGGACTTACCTCCTCCTCCTGTTGTGTGTTTTATTCTTTTTCTCTCTCATAGACCAATTATCCTCTTATAATAGTTTTTCACCAGGATTTTGTTTGTTGACAGCCATGGAGGACGTGCCTCCTCTGCTGCTATGCATGACTTATGCCCTGGTGGGCATCATCTGGTAGGCATCCTGGTGGGCATCATCCAGGGTTTGTTTTTATATGAATAACTTTCATATTCTGGGTAGTTGATAGTTAGGAGGGACTTCCCGTAGGTATTTTTAATGTGGTACCATCATGTGAACTATCTTTGGTCTGGTTCCTGCCATTCCACCTCTGGGGATCATTGGAAAGCACAAGCCCTTCCACCTCTTCAAGGTTGTAGTCCAAGGGAGAGGATTTAAGTACATAGCCGGCCCCGGTGGCAGTGGGTGGGTAAAGTCCTCACCTGCTAATCCGAGGGTCGCAGGTTCGAGTCCCGCCTGGATGGGTTTTTCACCACCCAGGGCATGGATGTATGTCAAGTTCTGTTGGTCCGGTTCCTGGAAAACCTGATGACAGGCTCAGCAGCCTATCGGGATTCCGGGGACATACGGGCCAACAGAATCGTCCGGCAAGAAAAAAAAAATACGTTCCTAATTATTTTAGTTCTGTGAGCTTCACTTCTCACTGCAAGGGACATTTAGAAAAAATATTTCTATTTAATTGTTTGAATCTCCTTTGGTGGTCTTTTCCTGTCCTACTTGTGGTTGAATGGGTTGTCTTTCTTGTAAATGAACTGTTATACACGTGGCACATTCTTTTCATGAGCCCTTCATTAGTGTGGTGTTGTCACAGGAGAGCCCCATGCAATGGTTAAAGTATGGTGCAAACTTTCTCTGTACAACTCTGATCATCTCATGCAACTGGAATTAACCAGTGCACATTCTGCTTGCAGTTTATTTTTAACCTTTTTGACATTTTTAGGATCAATGCTGAGAATTTGACCTTGTCTTCGAGAAGCTCGCAACCGGAGGAATCTATGCCGCTGGACCCAAATGTCATTCTCTGTCCTTACGATCTCATGGGTGAATGCCAAGATGAGGAATGTGCTTACCAGCACCAGAGGGGGAAAGCAATGGTGAAGGGATCGTAGTCCATGTTGGCCTCTGTTTAGTTGTGGACAGTGGGATTTGAAATTCTAAAGACATTTTTTCTCTAAAAATCGATTCCAACTAATTGATGGAAAAATAATATTTTCAGTCAAATTTTGTTGAAAATTTTGAAAGTATATTATTGACATTAACTTTTATAGATTATGTATTTATATGATTATCATCTGTAAAGGATATTTTTGATGTGTTAATAGCTCATTAGGTATTTCTTTGTTGTGTTTAAACAAGGAATTTAAATTGAGAAACTTATAATTTTATAAGGATCCTTATTCAGGTGTGTAAGTGATGTCATTGTATCAGTGCCATACTACTGTGATATTTCAAATGTGTTCAGATTTTTTCGCAGATAATGCTGTTCCCCCGAGAGATGTTGCCAGAGCTGCATGCTTTGTTTGTGCTCAGGTAATGTACTGTTTCTCTTACTAATGCATGTCTACTGAAATGCCTAACTTTCAAAGTAGTTGCTGGTTCTAACATTCACTGTTCTGTACAAAATTTGTGATGGCCATTGGCCCTTTGGTTCCACCAGTTTTTTATTGCTGTGTGTATTTCATTGAGGAAGTTGTTTGTTCATAATTACTCTTTCTTACCACATTATTTAGCTAATGGATTCTTTTTCCTGACATTGTTGGTCTGTTCAGTACCTAGTTGTGGCAATTCATTTCAAGGGTTATGAATATTTTCTTCGCTAGGTATGATAAATGATACATATTTGTTGCCCAACTAGGATCACTCTAGGGGAATATTCCATCTTTGGTTGTGTCCCATTAACATTGAATGTGTTCCAAAGGTATCAAGATTTATCCTAGTCCACATTTTGCTATATTTGTCTGACTTGTTTTTGCGAGGTTTTTCACCCTTATAGTTAACCATTAAAAGTTTCTTTTTCTTTGTAAATTTATATCTATGAAGATTACACAGCTCATTAAATATTCAATGAATGAATTTCAAAAGCTGTTCTACTTCTTTATTCTTAGTCATTCCTCTATGGAGGTGTTAGACATAATTAATTCTTGGTATGGCGGTGCACATTTATTTTGCGAGTTAATTTGGGAAGCACTTATAGCAGTTTTGAGAAGCTGAAGTATTTCAGTGGTGCAGTTACATATTACCGTTGCGAGTGGATTTTTTGCATGATTTGTTTAGAGATTGCTAGCCAGTTATTTTCCTCTCTTAACTAATTACTAAGGGTGTACTTCCCCTACCATTAATCAGACTCAATTTTTCTAAGCAGTCCAGGGTTTTTTGGTTAATTAGCACACAAAAATCAAATGAAAGTGTAAAAATTCACAGTGAAAAAATTCATTTGGCTTGACTGAGTTTTGCTCATGTTTTCCCCATCACATGTGTGGTGTGTTGAGCAGTCACTCCCAGCACTCAAGCTACCTTAATTCTGCCTGACTGCATGTAACAGTGTTTTTGGCATTTTTGCAATGGAGATTGTTCAAAATGGTACAAAAATTATTTAGATTTGTATCTCTAAACTGTTGGTCAAGAGTGCTCGCCAGTTGATCCATTGTTGTCCCTGAAAGGAAAATTTTCATGGGAGTGTATGACCAATAGGAGGTTGTACCCATCCCTGGATATTAGCTTTCCTATTTGCTTATTGTTGCATGGAATATGGCGTTTTGATTTAGTGAGACATTTTTGACCCCTGGCATCTTTAGCATGATTCAGTCCTATTTAATAGTTAATACCTGATTGATATCGTAGATTTGGGCTGGAATGCCAGTATTCAAACCTACCCCAAATACAGTGGTGAAATATGTTGAAATTGCCGCTATAAACTATTGGCCAGGACCTGGAATCCTACCATGAATCTTTAGCTTAAAATCTAGTTCCTTTGTATCCTTCTAAATTACAGGAAGAATTTGGAACCTTGAGTATTGTAGTGGTATGCGCATTTGCCTGGAAAGCCAAGTTTTTTTTTCCGCCGATTTTTTTCCCTCGTGGTAATTTCAATGTGTCGGGCAGGAATGTTGATCCTTGGGACCCATTCCACCCCATTTGAAGACACCTGTCAGAAGAATAGAGTCATGAGCATTAGTCAATTAAGCACGCCATCTGCAGGGATATTGAAGTTCAAATTGTGTTCAGCCATATGAATATTATCTTTCCAAAAAAATTCCAGAATCTTCCAAGTATCCATTTGCCTGAAAATGTTGATTCCGTTTATTGTAGCAGGTGATGCTATTGAGTATTTCGTCAATATTTTGTCTCATAAGAGATTCCCATATGACAAAAGGCTGATTCATCATGTTAATGAAGTGTATGGTTCATCATGATAGCAATCTAACAATCAAATTGGCATTCACTGAAGGTTCATTTTGAAGTTGTATCACACAATTTTGCACTAAATGTAGATGAGAAAGTTATCCTTTCATTCATATTTATAATTTTTTAAAGCTAATATTTTCCAGAACATCAACTTATATCATAATTTTCCTTTGTGCTAAAAATAACGAGAATCAAAACTTGTCCAGCTGCGAGTGTAAGGTCATTTGGTGATGCTGGTATTAAATTACCCAGTATGTAGTAATATTAGGCATTACTTTTCTGAGAAAAATACCAATGCTGAAGTCTGTGTGTGTGGAAGCATAAAAAATTTAAAATCTCTTGTATATAAATATGAGATAGTTCTCAATTTCATGTATTCAGAATCAGAAGAATTGGTGAGGGATTAGAGGATGGACCTTGAGGGAATGGGTTGAAGGGACTGAAGAGAGACTTAAAGTTTGGGAGAAGGAATTGTGTGGCAATGTGATTTATTAGTGACTACTTCTGACAAGTATAGTCACTATGTGGTTGTTGGAGAAATTCCTGCACGAATTACCTCTTTGTAATTAAATTATTGGTCTCCATGAACTCTCTGTAAGTTCCTTTTAAATCTTTGTATCAATTGTAGTACAACCTGTAGACTATTTATTTACTTTTTAGATTGGACAGTAATAATTATTTAATTTTTCTTTTGCACCCATACCCATAGGCTTATGGATGAACAGTTTTAGCGTTGTCTTTCATTCGCACACCCCTTTGTTCTGTGGAAGCCCTAGGGTAGCCAATGTTAGTTCTGTTCATTGACAGTGCCAGATGTTGTTTTACCTTCTCTATTCTTCTTCAGGGAGGCTTTGCTCAAAACTCTATGAATCGGAATGGTCAATGTTTTGTCTGTGGAATCCATAGGGTTTGTGTAAGAAGAGGTAATGAGTATGCTAAAACCATGTGTGAGTTTACCTAGTGAGGGGAATGTGCTTCATATGGCTTAATGTGGTAACATTGGTAGCCTAGTGACTAACCTCTACCAATCACAATCTTTCTTTTCTGCAGCTTCCTTACTCCTGCAAGCTCAGAATATTTTTGCTTTTTAGGCTAAAATAGACAGGAACTTTAATGTTTTAATCCCTTGGGGATGAGGGAAACCAGTACGACACGACTCATGACCACTGAAAGTTAAAGACCAACGCTTTTCCAAAAAAGTGAGTGTTGAACTGCTTCAAAAATTTCTTATAGAAATGTTACAAACTTCTCACAAACAGATTCTTACTTATGTTGGGTAAAATGTTGCTGGGCACAAATAGAAACCATTAGTGATGCATCATAGCAGAAACCCAAGAATCTTTAAGAATGCAAGCAAAATAATTTTCCTGCATATTTTTGGTCTATTGAGAGATTGTGGGTATTTCTTGCCTCATTCAAAGACTGGTTTTTGCAGTTATAGCTCAGAATTATGGGCCCACTCTTTGGAGAAGAACATGCCCTTAAAATTCTACCACATATTTAAATGTGCTGCAATCAGATGCAGAAGTTATTTTTATTTCCCAGTGTCGAAATTATCAATCGACCAATGGATCTGGAAGCAATTAAAACTTTAAAGCTTACCACCTTTTAAACAATTGTACAGTGGCAATAGAAGCTACCAAAAAAGGAGGACCATCACTGGAACACTGTTGGCTGAATTATATAATACTTAGTACCGGACAAAACATCGCTTTGGCAGGGGATAAAATGAACATATGGAAGTATGTAAATGACAGGTGTATGGAAGAAAGTCCATGAAAGATACAGGAATATTTTAAACGGATTTAGGGAAGAGAATAAAATGAAAGGTGTAAATGATAAAATTGTAGTGATGGTAAAAGTGCTGGACTTTGAAGTGAACTCTGGAGATGTATAGATGAACTTCCAGAATCTGGAACTGAAAAACTGATGTTCGAGGATTTAATGGAAGCACCAAAAATACACGAAAAAAGGTTGGCAATTGAAAAGGAACATGACATTCCATTTCGTAAGGAATTCTGACTCAAAACTTTGGCTCTAGCATTTTGCAACTTTTATAATGGCCTTCGGTTTTTACAAAGCATAGACATGAATGTGGAATGCTTTGAAAAAATGGAGGAATCGATTCAAGTGCCTCTTGCATACTGTGAAGAAAAATATTATGAGAAGAAAAAACTGGCAATCCAGCCGTGATGGGACAGTTTTAAATCCCCAGTGTCTTCTACGAGTATGTGTGGTGCAATTGAGCATGTGGACTTAGTTTGTCTTTTCTTGCTGTTCCCCCAATCTCAATTTCTTCTTCTGATTAGACATCCAATGCTCGAAAAGTGACCATCCTCAGGCATGATGTGTGGAGCATGTGTGATTTGGGCATTTTATGCTAAATTCTAAATCATGTATCAATGGTACATTATTGTTGATAAACTTGTCATTGAAGATTCGATACATATTTACACCAGTGGTTTCCAAACTTAGAGCCGTAATGAACTCCTGAGAGTCACATGGGGATATTGCCTCACTACTATTATCACTTCAAAAATATGTCTGAAGAATCAGTGAAATTGGCACCATGAAACATTGATGACACACACTGGGACTTATAACTGGTTAAGTGTAACAATCTGAGTGCATTAGAACCTAACGATATGTGTATGTACTTCATGTCATTCGGTGTATGCAATTAAACTGAATTGAGGGGAGGAAGACACTTGTTCTGTTCCACGTGTGTCTTTGCTTTCTTGTGCGGTGGATGTGGTTTACACGAGTTTTCACATTGACATTAACTTGGGACTTAAAAAAATTTTCAGCTCCGAGGGTTTCCTGTTTCCTCAGTTTGCTCCAAAAAGCAATTTGTCTATAAGCTTATAGTTCCATTCAAACATTTTGGACACTGAAGGCCACGCTGTTAACTTGAGGAACCTAGGAAATTCTCATGATTGAATAAAAAGAATTAAAATGATTTCAGTATACCCAGAGGGCATTCCTTGCCATATTGTGCATGCATAAACAGTGGTTTGCTGGCTAAATAATGATTGGGTCAAGAGAATTCCACATTACAGAGCTAAGATAAAAATATTTAAATAAAAAAAAACTTGGAATTATATGAAATTACCGAGATTTGCATTGAATAATTGTTTTAAAACACAATTTTAATCAAATTACGGAACAAAAAATAAACTGGAACACTCAGCTTACATGAAAAGTGATAAATGGAGTGATGGTGAAACATACCATAACCTGATTATTCTTTAAGAGACATATCATATTGTTATCAAGAGACATATCCAAATGATTTGTGTGATATTTATCAACTTTGTGAGAAATATGCATTTAAAAACTTAAGCTTTTTAGCACAGTAATTCAAAACTTAAATTTATCCATGTTTGACACTGTTACTGAAACTCAACACAAGGAAAAACCATTGCAGAAGCAATTCTTGATAGTATTTTATTGGGTGGTGCTCATCAAGTCTACTGCATATCTGTTTTGGAGGATGCTACCTTAAGCACCGAGTCTTAAACAAATGAAAAGCTGTTGTGCTGTGAAGCAAGCAGTTTACTAGAGCAAATTCTTATTCATTTTCATTATTTTGTATCGAAGGGGATCACAATTACATGTGGTCACCTTTCAAGTTACTCTAATTGTACTTGCTATGAAGGCTTATTATACTTAGGCAAACAAGTGCATTAATCATTTATTAGTTTTAAAAGTTATTTTAACTAAATCTATATTTTACCTTATTATTCATATTAGGGTAAAATAGTTATATTTAGCAGTATGCAGGTCTGCTGGATTGACTTTGTTTTTTTGATGGATTCCCTGCATCAAAGAACCAATGAAGGATTTAAGGTGAGGATAACCTGTACCCGGCAAAACTGCAATTTAACCTGTTAAAGTCAAGGAATAGATAAACTTGGATATAGCGGATTACCTGCTTCAGTATATAAACCTCATTGTCATTGCTGACTGAAAGGGGAAGAAATTGGTGTGACTAATGGCCATATTCTCTGCATGCATAATATACTTGCTAGTTCTTACATTATCATATCCTTGGTATTTGCTGGCCATCACAATTTTTGTTCACTTAGTAGATGTATTGTTGCTCTTAAAATTTCATTGTGGAAAGGTTATAGAATAAAACAGTTAATGCATCATAGCTACTCAGTTTTTATATAATTTCATCGAATATTGTGTCTGATGCTTAGTGCTCTATTAATAGGCTGAAATTTTTACTGGAAGCCTGTAAACTAAAAGCTTATATAGACGTTTTTGTAAAGGAAAGTTTGGTATATAACCAAGTGCCTTTTTACATTTTTTCAGATCAAGAGCCTTGATGTATTACTGTTGATTAATTTCTTTTAGTTTCTATCCATAGAATTAATTTTCTAACTTTGTGCTGATGTGGTGTCAATGACACTTTTCTGTCGGTTAATATGGTGTCACTGATACTTACCTGTTAGTTACTATGGTGCCAATACCCTCAGACTCAGCATGGGAAAGTTAGTTGAAAAGTGTATGCCGTGTTTTGTTTTTACATAGTGTTGTTGATAGTAACTCTGGATTTGGAATTGATTATTTTGCAAGATTTTTTATTAGACGTGTGGTTGATATCAGGGTGGCTACAGAAATTTGATTTCATATTAGCTTTTCCCCATTATCTAGCACGAATATTGTGGCATATTTTATGAGCACCTCATTAATTGTTGGGGAATTAGTAATTGACTTTTTTTAGTAGTCACTTTTATTTTGTAGCATTAGGTGTGACTGATGAGTCTGGGTGGTTTTGTATTACCATGTCCTTAAAATAACCTTTGAAAAGCGTGGGCTTGTCGACAAAATTTCTCAATACCCTCTATGATCATCTTAAGTCTGTCACACTTTAGTTAGTGATTGGTTCTCACTATGTTTATTATAGCATACTTCAGAGGGTTCCAATCAAGTTATGGTTTATACCTTTGTCTTTGATGGGCAATGGGAAATTTGTTGAAGTCTGCAACTTCTCACCTTCCTTCAGTGTTATACTACATGGTTTTCTCTTGGGTCTGTAGCCACCCTGAATTTCTTGTTCTCATAAATACCTAATTTGTTAAAAAATTATAAATTGCAAATTAATCAGGTCTTATGCCTGGTATTTTTCCTCTTGTCTGGAGTATGTTTGTGTGTAAAGCAATATTTAAGAGGTTATTCTCTGAATGAATCCAGCAACTAGCAGAGACGTTTGACTCAGGAGGTAACAAACAGCATTATGGGCATATTTTCCAGGTTAAATTGATCCAGGCAATCCAGGCCTCTCCCCAAGAGGGGAAATTCTCTTGCCAGGATATGTTGCCCCCCCCACAGTACACGTAAGGGTGTGTGAGAGAGGAAATTTTGCTCTAGCTGGATATGTAAGGGCACCTGGATCGTCTTCCACTCTTCTCTCTGATAGGTAGGTTCAAAACTTCTTCCTGTGTACAGTGTGAACCTGGACTTCAATCCTCTCTATCCTCTTCTTATCCTGGCCTTCAATTGGCTTGTGAGGGATGCAAGAGGCTCGAAAGAAAAACATTGCCATCTCACTGCATCTGAATGCTTTGAAAAACTCTAGCTCTCTCTCATTCCAGATGATCAAGTTCTCCCATTATCCCTTTTAACATTGTTAGTTTGACTCCTGTGTGTGACTACTGACTGAAATCTGTTCATCTGCTGATATTTTTGTTACGTTTTATTTTTGTTTTGGATTTGTAATTTGAACTGGGTAAGTAACATCTAAGTGGATTTAAAATTTGTGCTGCAGTCATGAAATGAGAGGGTGTATTACAGCCACTAGATGTCCAGGCCTGTTTTCATATCTCTGTGGGAAGGAGGTCTTATGCTCTTGCCTTTTCTGTCAGTTTTTCCATGCTAAGATGCATGTAGAATTTTTCAAGAGTGAGGGAAAGGTTAGGGCAGTTGGAGAATGTTGTGAAGTACTTAAATTTTTGTTGCTCATCATGATTCATGTGAGAATTGTTGTTCAAGGAAATTTTAGGGTTAGAAGTTAAAATATTTGATTTCCAATGTGAAATTTGGAGTTCATTTTGGATTATTGCATCCCAAAATTCTGCTCTTTGTAAAATATTGGTTACATAGTTGTGTAGTTGATGCATATGCTTTCTTACGTTTCTATTGTTGAATAATTTCCACACACTCTGGCCCTCTTGTAAGTTCTCAGTGTAGTGATATCGTGGAACTCAGTTGATCATCGTTAATGCAAAATTGAGATTTTATTACTTTACTTCCAGGATGGTAACCCATTAGGTATGTTGGTGATGATTGCATTAAGCCAGCCTTATCATTAGCTAGTTCTGTTCTATTTTAGCAATTTTGTATGCTGGAACTAAGTGGAAAATGAGGTTTATTATGGATTTACTCTTCTGATAAATCTTGTTTCATCTGCAATACAATTGAATGCTAAGTGATTGCTGTAACTCAGATATTTCAGTGTGAAAATTATTTGGGCATTGCAAATTGAATAAAATGAAGGAAGGCGTACTATACACTGTGGAATAGCAGCAATCAAAAGTACACATGCAAGCAGGGGAGAAAGTGACATTATTCAATACCGTCTAGCAGTTGAGATGGAAAAATTTATTCAATTGTGGTCATCGTTAAAAATGTGAGTTGGAAATGTGCTCAAGGAAATCAAAGGTGCATGAAGAAAGATTATTATAAGTATGAAAACCTCAAGATGTATATATTTTACATTGAAAAAATACATAAGCTATTTAAAAATAAAAGTTTGTTTAATTTCTTATCTAACCCTTACACCCTACTTCAGACGTATATTTAACTTTCTTACCATGCTCCTTTAACTAAACTGCTTGAGTTATGGATTTGAAAATGTGGAAATAGTGCAAGATATGGTGTTTTTAAATCTTTCTGCGTAACTCCCAGGTAACCATACTTGAGGGTTAAGTGAATCACTTACTCAGTGGCAATCTTTGCTCAGATTTGCTATGCTTAATGGCAGGGGTCCCTTCAAACATTTTTTTAGGAAGCATATGATAACTCCTCATCCAAAAACAATTTTTTGCTGTAGAATCTTGTTCTGCTCATAATTGCAGCTACTTGGAATTTTAGCACCACTCATTGGTCATTTAATTCTTTACACTGATTTAATGCTTTAAACACTTAAAAGATGATGTAGATAATGCAATAAAGACTTATAAGAACAACAAATCACTGGGGGAAGACTGAATACCATCAGAACTACTGAAAAAAGGAGGTAAAATAGTCTGTGAAGAACTCCATGAGATGGTATTAATAATAATATAATTTATTGTTCTGTTTGTCAGTTACCTGACATAGGACATGGTCAGAAAATCTAAATAATATGGAGGGAAGAAAAGACACCAGAAGAGTGGCAGGAAGCTATTATATTACCCATTATTGAGAGAGGTGATAAAGAGCAATGTGAGATCTACAGAGGTATATCTTAGCTTGGCAATGCATATAAAGTCCTCTCAAAAATAATTCAGTCAGAACAATTCACATGGACCAGAAAAGAGGGCAACCTAACTGGATTTATTAAAGGCCATTGCACAATAGATAAGATTTTCATTTTAAAAGAAACAATCAGTAAATACTTAGAAGACAATAAAGAATTTCATGGGCTTTTTATAGATTTTTCAGAAGGCAACAAATATGGAAAAGTTTGGTATTCCAAGAAAATTGATGAATTTAGCAAAACTGTCTGCTAAAGGCTCAAAATACAATGTCAGGATAGATGGAGAATTGACAAAGGCATTTATCAGGAGGAAGGCAAGGTGATGGACCTTTGCTTTTCAACATAGCATTGGAAGAAGCCTTACAAAATAGAAAAAACTAGGAATATGAACAGGAACTAAAGTTAATATACTTGCGTTGGTGGATGATATAATTCTGACAGAACTGAAAAGAATTTTCTTTCATGAGGCAAAACACATAGGATTGAAAATAAATGATGAAAAGGAAAGAACAACTGGGAGGTTCAATCAATGTAGATGGACACAGTTTTGAGGAAGTGGACCAATTCATATACCTCGGAGTGATAATATCAAACAAAACCAGTAAAGAACCTGAGATAGCCTGGAGAAAATTAACTAGCCAGCGAAAGTTTGTACGCATGCAACAAGATACTAACTTCAAAGATGCCCAATATTGCACAACACCAAAAGAATATTCCACTCAATAATTCATCCTGTGGCCCTATATGGTGCAGAAACATGGATATTGAATGAGGAGGAAGAAATAAAACTTAGGTTTTTGAAAACAAAATCCTGAGAAAAGTCACAGGCCCCATGAATGAAAACAGGATCTAGAGAATCAAGCACAATATTTAAAGATTAAAAAAAGATTAAGAGATTAAAAATGCTTTATAATTTAATCAAAGCTAACACTACTGAAGCAGGAAAGTCCCATTATAATAAGTGCAAGAAGCACTATGCAAAAATGGTATCTGATGCAAAGAGGCAATTTAACATTGACTTACTAAGTAATGCAAAAAACCCTACAAGGTCTGCTTGGAAATTAATAAAAAATAATGTGTCTTCACCCATGGACAACCATTGCATCAACTCTGTTTCATTTCAAGGGAAGGAGTTAACTGATCCAGTGGAAATCGCAAATTGTTTTAACAATTATTTTATTGAAGCTACCAGACAGCTGTCAACTCAGTCACAGATTACTAGGACCAATAGACCCTTGTTCCATACTGCAATTAACACTATATTTCTATATCCAACTGATGAAAGGGAGATTCAAAGGATTTTCAATAGAATCAGTAGAAAAAGCTCAGCAGGAGTTGATGGCATCCCATGTTCCATTTTGAAAGGTTCTGTTAGCCTATATGTAATTGCTCCCCTTGTTCACTTGGTAAATGCTTCTTTAACAACTGGGACTTTCCCAAAGATTTTAAAAACAGCTAAAGTTGTGCCAATTTTTAAAGGTGGAAACAAACAGGAAGTGAGCAACTACAGGCCTATATCCATTATTTCCCTATTCTCAAAAGTACTTGAGGGTGTTATGTACCAAAGATTGACATCATATCTGGAGAGGTTTCATATTATCTCTAGATCACAATATGGTTTCCTTAAAGGAAAAAGCACTGAGATGGCTATCTACAAGTTTGTAGACTCTGTCCTACATGCCCTGGATGATCACAGTGACACTATTGGGATATTCTATGACCTAAGGAAGGCCTTTGATTGTGTTGACCACAGCATCTTGCTGGATAAATTAAAAAGTTATGGAATTGCTGGTATTGCTAATCAATGGGTTAAATCCTATCTAAGCGAACGCTCGCAAGTAGTCAAAATAAAAGCCATGTCAGATCAACAGGTAGTCTCAATAGGGGTTCCCCAAGGCTCAATCTTGGGCCCAATACTTTTCCTCCTCTATATAAATGATCTTCCATCTTATCTCAATCATGGTGACATTACAATGTATGCTGATGATACTAATCACTTCATGAAATATACTCATGACAATGTCAACACACTCCAACAAGGCATAGATTGCATGGTAAGGTGGTGCACTGAAAATAGAGTAATCATCAACGAAGACAAGTCAACATTTGTTCAGTTTCACCCATATCAAAAGAAAATTCTAACTTGCCCTCTACTTAAATTGAATGGACAAGTTCTCTCTCGTGTATCGAATTTTAAATTCTTAGGGGTGGATATTGATGAATCCATGCAATGGGGGACACACATTAATGGTCTTTGCTCTAAAATTGCCTCGGGGTGTTACCTCTTAAGACAAATATTGACAATTACAAATCTGTCAACGGCTAAACTAGTCTATTATGCAGAAATTTTCAGTCGACTTAAATATGGCGTAGTAGCCTGGGGCCACTCCCACCACTCAATAAGGCTTTTCAAACTACAAAAGTGGGCAGTGAGAATCCTGGCAAGAGCAAGAAGAAATTACAGCTGCAGGTCCCTTTTTAAGGATCTCATGCTTCTAACGTTCCCCTGCATTTATATATACTTTTCAATTTTGTATATTAAAGAACATTATTCTGCACTAGAGCTAATGACTAATATGGATGTGCATAAGTATGACACAAGAAAGAAAAGTGACTTTAGAATCGTTACTCACAATCTAAAGCTATATGCTAAAAGCCCGCTCTATGCAGGAGTGATGTTCTATAACTCCCTACCTATTAAAATTAAAAGCATTAATTCTATCTCACTCTTTAAGGTAGAACTAAAAGAGTATCTGATAAAAAATGCATTTTATTCGGTGGATGAATTTCTTACCCCTATGTAATTGAGTTAACTGTACGCTATGTATTTTTGTATTCAATCTATGTTTATTTGTTATTGCTATTCTGGTATACCTATTATACATATACATTGTTAATTTGCCTTTTGGAACTGTCCCATACATGTAATCACATGTCCCGGGATTAATTAATAAATAAATTAATAAATAAATAGCATATCAATAAGAAATAGCTCTTTACAAAGACCGTGACCCAGTGGCTTGCCCTAAAATGAGAAGAACGAGATGGGCTGGCCGTGTGATGTGAAGTGAGCAGGGTACACTATTGAGGGAGGTAATCCTGGGAAGACCAGAGGGAAGAAGACCACCCAGATGACCGAGACGTAGATGGTGGGATGGAGTGACGTAAGATGTCGATCGGCTGGGGGAACAGTGGAAGGAGCAGCAGATCAAAAGAGATGGAGGAGAGGAGGGTGAGGCCAAATCCCAGGTTGAGTATAGATGGCCATGGGAGTATATAAGAGTAACACTTAAAAGTGTTAGATTTGATGACAATTTCATTTTTCGTGGAGTAAAACCATGAGAACATTTTTTTTATTGAAAACTTTCATTGCTGCACAGTAACATTACACCTATGTACTCTTAGATTCACTGTATTTGAGCAGACATTGTCGTGTTATGTTAAAGATACAATTCCAGAGAATTATTCATGCATTTTTTAATTTCAATATTAATAATTACAATTAGCTACTGTGGAAATGAAGTGGAAATAATTATAATGGAATTCCTAACTCTCGATTGCAATATTTATAAGTGAGACTTCTTCTTTTTATCATAGTACATTTTACTGGTGTTGCCCTCTTTGAAATATACTTTGTTTCTTCTGCATCTTGGTACAGCTACTTATTGCCTTGGACCTTAATCTTTTGACATACCCAAATATGCAGTATTCTGCATTGTTTGTGGTACTTACATATTTCATTGCCTTTTGAATATTTCTCCTTTTCATGAATTTCACTTCTCTAAAGTAAATTAGTGCAGAGTGGTATTTTGTCACCACTGCAGTAGACTCTTGTTCTCACAAACAACGTTCATACGAAGTTTCTGTTTTTATAAAGCAAATTGTTGGTCCCGATCAAAGTGGTATTGAAGCACTCGAGGGGAGAGTCAAAGGTGTCTCTCTCCGAGAATGCCCTAAAAACAAATTCTTCCCAAAAAATACGAGTGAGACAGACAGGAGGAAATCGGGAACAATCAAGTATATTAAATTACTACCAAATTAAAGATAATGTATTTCAGCAGCTTAACACATACAAACAAGTAAGGGTCAGCCAACCTGTACTTTGACGTCTAAGTTTCAAATTCAAACAGCAACTACTCGAGACAGCAAGAGTAGAACCTCTCAAAACCACGGTCTATCTCAAAAAGACCGATTAGCAATTTCCGTCGAAGGAGGGGAAGTTCAGACGGCGGGAAAGTGGAAAGGGTAGCAGAGGAGAAAGAGGCGATTGGTTACCTCGGAGGGGAAATTTCAGCAAGGTCGAAAAAGAGAAAGTTGCTGAAGGAGTGAGGGGGAACAGGTGATTGGCAGTCTTGGAGGGGAGGTGGTTTTATGGAATGGGAAACCATGCGGTGTAGGAATGCAATTGGAGAAAGGAACTACTTTTCGTCTCCGTTCGCGGATTCCTGGTATGAAACCGATTTGCGCACGACTGCTGCCATTTCACATTCTCGTATTCTTCCGTCTCCAACTGCTATATAAATGAGAGTAGGTCCTCGGGAGGGAGGGCAGGCACCGAGGGCAGCAGACGCCGAGGGCAGAAGACGCTGAGTTCGCGAAGACGGCTGGAGTTTCGCAAACGTCGTTGGCGCGACAGATGTCGTTAGCGCGAAGTGTCGTGGGCGTGCCCGCAGCTAAGTCCGGAGGATAAATAGTCCGCAGAGGATAAATTGTCCAAAGAGGGATAAATGGGGGGGGGGGGGTATGCCCAAAAAATGCTACAGTATCAAAATCTATGGTGAAATGAACGATATTATGAACCTTAGTCCCGGTCCCCATTGAGACAAAAACTACTTTATCATGAATTTTGATGTATATACAATGCTGCATTATAAATCATGAAGCTTTGCCACCCCTACTGCGGCCTCAAACTTGAGAACTACCATGTAAAGAATGGATACTTCACACAAGTTATTTAGCTAGTTTGAGCGGAATTTCATTTAACCTAGAAATTAATGAATTGGGTTTTGTTTGAAGAAAAATATCTTGCCCTTCCAGACGTACAAAAAATTCAACCCCTCCCAGGTGAAAATTTCAATAGATACGTATAGTTTTTTCTATAGATATGTATAGGTTTTTATAGAAACTTATAGATTTCTATAGATGTCTATAGATAATTCCAAATCTTTATAGTTTTCTATAGGAATTTTCACCTGAGCTTACCCCAATACTTTCTGAGGTATTTGCCAAAAATATCAGTCCTGGGAATTCTCTCCTTCCCCACCCACTCCATTTTCCCATCCCTAGCTCCCAAATCCTGTTCCAATTCCCTGCCCCACTAAGAGAGGTACAAACATGGGAAACATATAATACATGGGAAATGGTACGTGCATGCACTCCAGAGAGCTTATGTAAAAAATGAGGAATTTCTAACACCTAAATCGCATCAAAAAATTAAGTGTGTGTAGTTTTTATATTTTATCATCTATTTTAGAAAATGTCTATTGTTATATGCTATATTGTTACTGTAGTTAAGTCTTAGGGATCACAAAAATCCTACCCTTGTGAAGGAGTTTCAAATGTTCCGCACAAAAAAATGAGTCGAAGACTTATTTAGATATTTTCATTTAATTACTTATAATTTCTGGCATATAGAGCTATATTATCGCATAATTAATAATGCAATATTTAATTCATATGTCCTAAAGCTGGTGAAATTAAACTGTATAATCATTATAGTCTCTTTTTTGATCACTAGGGAACTATCTCACTCAAACTACCTTAAGCTGGTTGGAGGGTACCAAACTCCCTTTGGGTTAGTGAACTTCGGTGGTACTATTTAAGAGGAGATGACATCTATGAGAGATGAGGACTTTCCTCTCCCATTACATCCCTCCCCAGTGTCTTATGCATCTACTTCCTCTCCCAAGAACACTAGCCCAGTGGGGGGTCCTGTGCACACTATCCAGCTAATCCTCCCTCCCCCCGCCAGCTTCCCAGCCTGTTTTAGGTTCCTCTCCTCCCCCACCCACTCCTTTCACCCGTCCCCAGCCCCATTCCAATTCCTTGCCTCACTATGAGAGGTTTATAAAATAAGAAAATTCTCTGCTTGTGTACAACAGTGGAGTTGGAGTTTTTTGCTGATTTTATCCAGGGTATTATTAAAAGGTCAGCTCTGACATACACGCACCTCATGAGATTATTTGTTTCTATGTGCTAGCATGCAGGAAATACAACACACATAAGAAAGACACATGAATCCCTCACTGCACACCAGATATGAAACACCAATCAAGTGGTGGGGGAGCCTCAACTCTGGAATAAATAAGGCAAAACTGATAACATAGGCTGGTAAGATCGTGGCCAGTTGAAGGTTACTTGGGTTTTCCACAGGGTCAAACTTTTGGCTGATGTTTCAATGGATGACTCGTACTTCAAAACGTCAGCCAAGATGGGGAGCTTGACCCAGCAGAAAACCTGAGTAACCTTCAACATCACAATATGCCGGGAAAGCCTATCATAATTCACCATGGCCAGTATTTTCTGGCATGAAAAATGAATTTTATCAGTGTTCAAGAAAAGGGTAAAAAATAACTGGCCATTACTGTACAAGTCTACCAGATAAGCTTAATGCAAAAATTCAAGAAATGAGGCCATGACTGCATGAGAGAAAAGATCGCAAAATGAGACCTGAATCACAAAGGAAAAAAAATCTTCCATCATGGATAATACATCTGCACATGAAAGTGCGTTAGCAAAGAAAAAACAGGGATTTGAATCATGAGCTGCAGGAACTTCAGTCCTAATCACCTGATTTTACTTCCTATCATTTCCACTTACTCCAGAATTGTATGAAATTTGTTGACGGCTAAGTTTTAAGGATCAAACGAAGAAGTCATAGCAGCCATACACGAGTACTTTGCTGACCTTGCACAATCGCACTGCAGGATGGACTCCATTCATTGGAAAAACAAAATGGAAAATTTAATTGCTTTGATAAAAGACTGCTTTAAAAAATAATATTAATTTTGAACTAAAGTAAAAAGTATTTCACTGCCAGGCTGAGAACTTTTCACCTTGCACTTGTATTACCATAATTCATTCAGCTCCGAAGAAAGGACCCAGAGGAACCAATATCTTTATGCCATACCATACAACATTAACTAGGTAGTTGCACTTTTGATAGAAAAGGAGAACATTTTCTGCAATGTGTTGAAGCAGTGGCAAGAAAATGGATGGGAGTGATTAAGGTCTGCACATTAAATGTTCAAATGTCAATCATCATGCTGCCTCCACCATGATTTTATCTCCACTTACCTTTGTCAAAGGTAACTACCTACAAGTATACCTCACCTTACGTCGGTAATTGGTTCCAGAAGATCCAAGGGAAGTCGAATCCTGACATAAATCAACCCAGCTCTTCTATAAACTGACATTATAAACCCTAATGTACTCTAATAAGAATACATATTGGTGTACAGTGGAGGACATATGATAGATTTCTTTAAAAAAATTCTCATAGACGTACAGGTATGCCACAATGGAATAAAGTCTCAAACAATGACGACATAAATACGGCATATCGTAAACGCATGCCACCATATTTGCTGTTGATGTCACTTCTGTCCCTTAAGGAATGTTTATATAATGCATGTCCCCACACACGCACGTGGCTGGACAGATGTGTGGACAAATGCTCCAAATTGGAACGGGCTGTTTTATGGCCACGCAGACTTGCGTTTGCACAGTTTTTGGTAGAGTGTTCATGAATCTACTTGCGAGGGTAAATGTATCGTGCAAGTATGGCTTGAAAGTATCAAGGCAGTTATTGCAAAATCTTGCTGATCCACTGCTCATTCATAACATGTTTTTATTCCAAAACTTTTTTTACCAAGAAATAATTTTTGATGCTGTTTGTTGTAGCTGCCATAGGCTGGCATGTTTACATGGCGGATGTTGATGGCCTTAGATTGTCATCAAATGATTCATGTTGAGTAGGCCTCAGGTTGGGGCAAGAATCAGCACTGCACATGTACATAAGGGCATGGTGTTTTTAAGCCTTAGGCCATGCCATTACAATGACATCACTAGACCATGAATGAATTGCCTACTGCATCCTTCGTCTTGCCTCAGAGATAGAATTGCAACTTTGCAGCAATAGCATTGACTACTGCTGTCATTATACTTTATTATCCTTCTAAAATATGTGGTAATTCCCATGCCCTGAAACTGCCATGGACGTTTTGCTTTGGTGCACAGGATAATTTGTGCTCCGGGCAACTATAAGTGCTAATTTTGTTCCTGCACCAGTGAATGCAGAACCTAAGTGTCATTCTTGCCTTCCATCTATAATTTCAATTCCTAAGATTTTCCATACTTATTTTACATGCATTCTTCAGTTTAAAATGACCTTTACTATAATCCAAAAGATATACTTATTAAGATATTCTGATATTAAACTTATAATCCAAAAGTTTTTTTTCGATTCTCACATGTTTGGTCAGATTTAGTTAATTCCACATATCTTGACAGATTTACAGAAAAAACTGATGAATCTAAAAAACCAGCTTAAGTTGGAAGGATGAAAGTCCAGATATTTCTGTAATGTATAAAACTCCATTGACTTCTATGACCATTCATTTCTAAAATGCCTATATAAGGGCTACTGTGAGTGACTCTTGTTTCCCTTCAGTATAGTTGAACGAGGCACAAATTCTGCTCCATTCCAGGACTATATACTATTTGACAGGTTTAATGTTAAGTAATATAAAGGAAATTCATCAGGATACAATTCATTTCCCATGAGAAAAAATAATTCTTATGAAAACTGAACTCTTACCAACCACTGTTTATTGAGGACAAAAACATAAATAACAAGCTGATCACATGAGTAGCCACATTTAAAGTAAAACATGATCTGATTTACTTGATTGGTTTCATCTGCCATAGGCCATCATTTAAGTAGTGACAATTCTCAATTCCAATTCCTTTATTCACTGATGCTCTGAAAATAACAATGACATTATTAACATAAAATACTCACAGGGGGCTGCTAAGTCAGTCTAAACTTCAATAGGTTATTTATCTCCCTCAGTAACTATTGGTACACCCATCACCGCTGGGGAAGATAGGAGTACCTCATCCAGTTTTACCTTGGAGTCATATAAAATGTTTATTTATTTTCCACAAAAATGAAACTTACATTTCTGTGGTTGACAATGCAGTCACTCCCACTGCTAATGCATTCTGCTTGCCTTCAGCCATCACAGCCTGATACTGAGTTAAGGAAGGGGTACAGAGTTAAACAAAGGGAAATAAGATACATTTTGGCATTCTAAAACAAGACTATCCTGAATGACAAATCTAAAGGCATAAGGGGAAAAAATGATTCCTTTAACATGGAAGACTTCAGACTTGCACAACTGGAGCTGACACAGCTGGTGTCTCCCATGAAGCATCCCTAAGTGTTTCGATCCCGATATTACAAACACATTAAAATCCTGATATTGCCAGCAGGGTGCACAGCAAGTTGATCCTCATCTAAATGAGCTGAATACAGGCTGGTTGTTTCTGATGGTAATTTCGTAAATGCCATATGTCAAAGTGGAACTATTATTTACACTAACAGATTAGAAAAGAAGGTGTTACCAAATCTTTAATGCTTTAACTTCTTCAGATGTGTTACCATGGATCATTTACAAAATACACCACTTCGTAAACACCCATCAAATTATTTAACAAATAAATACTCCAGTATATCCAAAAATACAGAATCTTTACCATGTCAATGATAGGTTAAAAACCGAATTTTCCCCTCCTAAGCAAGCTTCTTCAAAGAGGTGGCAAATGGGTAATGGATGGGTTCCATTACACCCGTACTGTGACATGGGAGGAGAGGGGGGTGATGGTAGCAGGTCGGGTAGTTTGGATTCTTCTGGCACTGACTGGATTCCACGTCTCACTGATTCATAGTCCTTAGCCATGTGTATGCCAGGCTATGCAAATCGTTAGCATACATTTTACTGGAATATTCCACAATAGCTTCCATTTCAAATACTTTCCCTAAGTGTTGAAAATCAAATTGTAGCAAACAATCCTGTATGAGAAAGAAAAGGATCCAATGGACCCCTCACATAATTGTGCAAAAGATCCAAACCCAATCACCACTGAAAATACTTATTGGTGATTGCATTTCACGTTTAACAGCATTTAAAGGGAACGGTAGGGTAATTTTTCTCCCAAGTGTGGCCAAAACTTAGTTGTGCATCTCATGAGCTAGGAAATACAAAACTTCTGAGAGAAGAATTTCAAGCTTTCTAAGGCATTTCTGAACTTGCTGAAACTACATCCTGAAAAGCACTAATTAATACTGTAAGGGTAGAAAAATAAAGCTGATAACAAAGGATACAACAACAGTCCCCTTGGCAACAGGAGTCATCTTGGCTCCAGGAGAGGTGAGGCCAGGGCACATGATGTTTGCACCACTTAAGACGAATCGTATGGCTCCACGATCAACCTGCTCCCACGGCAGGAAGAATGGATCTGAGGAAAAAATCAGCACAGGGTTAAATTTGAGCCTAACTACTTACACTGGAATGCCATATCATGGATTGGTGTTTCACCACAAAAACCTTCTTCACAGTAAAACCACTCAACAACAAACCTCCACATTATTAACCCTTTCACACCTGTCTCTCGAAGGGAAATGCTTATCTGCTACGATTAGCATGAGAATTTTCTATACTCCTCTCTACGGAGCTTTCTCGTGGCAACTAATTGCTCATGTATGCCTTTTGCCCATTTTGAAACCCCACTCAGTGGGACATCGTGTCCTTCCCCCCCAGGGCAATCGGCTCCACCCCCCAACCCTTATTAGCAGCCCCTCTCTCTCTCAGCAGGAGGCCACTATAAGTATGTTGCATTAATGTTGTTTTTTTAAACAATTCTTTGCTGTATACTTCAAAAACTTATACCTTCAAATGAATTTCTACAGTTATTCTGAGCATTTTACAATTTTAAACAAAATTCTAGCGTTAATATTATCAAATTTAAAGTTCAATTTAGACCTAAAACTATCAAGACTTCCACACAAAAACTCCATTACTATCAACACTAGAATTTCGTTTGAAATTTTCTAAGACTCAACAAAAAACAATAATCCACTTCATAAAGTTGAAAATTTTGTAGAGTGAAAAAAATAATTGCCTCGAGAAACCATTGCAAATAGAATAAATTAAGTGTGGATTCATGCAGCAACGAGGGCTACTAATGATGCGGAGTGTCAAGCTCACTTGCCGAGGAAAGGGTCTGGGCTGTCCCTGAGCTGGGTCGCAAGGGTTTACTGCATACCTAGGACTATTGCTCCCGTATCGGTCACTTCCCTTCCCTCGCATCGGCTATACCCGACATTAGGTCTTTTGCGTTGGTTTTTCTCAGTCAGCCATAGCCAACATTTGTTTGTGTAGGAAAATTCACGTCGGCTATAGCTGACGCTAGGCGCGGTTAAGTCATGTCCCAGTCCTGGGAACTTCTCATGCATGGTACATGTAAAATGACTAAGAGTCAATGAACCTCAATAATTACAAATTACCTCCATCATACAAAGTCTGTGAGAGGGCCCAAGCACAGAGGTGGACCTCCTCTCCAAGAAATCTTTTCACGAATAGGCCTTCTTGGAGTTTTATCAGCATATTATTATGCATCAAGTGCCCAAGAGCAGAATTCAGCAGCTACTGCATACTCCCTCTTTCTCAGTCTTTAGTTTTTAAAAGGATTACAATTAGAAGCAGATATCTGTGAGCTTCATTCCAGTATGGAAAACTGCAACTTTGAAAAGACTTTCCATTGTTAATAAGAGGAAGCATTTCTTCATGACTGAGCAAGACATGTACCATAGTTTTATAGTGTTAGCAAAATATTGCAAATGCTTATGGCAGCCAAGTGGCTAATATGTACTAAAAAATTCTTAAGATTCAGGCAATATTTTGTGAAACGGAAACTTTACTGATGTATGAAAAATAGATATAATTCCATGAGTAGAATATTTATAATGACCTAGGTTTTGCTTGCCCCTTCCCCCCCCCCCCATCTGCCTACAAGCCATTCACACAACCCCTCCTCTCAGCGTTGGTCAATGTCGGACACCATTAGACCCGAGGCACCATCAGCAGGTACTGCAGATTAGCCCATGTAGCGCAGAAGAAGAGATAATGATGTTTTCACCTTGCAATGCCTTTTGTTAGCTCTAACCTTCTCCCATTTCCACCACCCACCCCCTGAACCCTTCACACCTTTCCCCACACCCTTCCACTGACCAACGATCGTCCTCCCCTCAATTTCTCCCCTTTCCCACACTCTCCCTATATATGGTACTGTACACATGATATACTCGCCCAGTAATGCTGTAGCAAGCAAAGCCTAGGTTGTAAAAAATATTGTTGGAGCAATTTGCTCTACTTTTTATTAATCAGTGGCTAAAACTCCTCATCAATTATGGGACCCAAGTTTGTGTGACGTCAGTCCCGTTCGTCAAAAACTGGGAGGAGGTACAAATGAAAAAACAATTTCGTTTTCTTCCACTGATTTATTTTTTTGGTACGACATGTTTCGACACATAGAGGTCATTTTCAAGTACAAAAATTTTTGAATTTCAAGCAAATATAAATACCTTGAAGGGACTTGGGGGAGGTTGGAGAGGGGTGGAAGTAGTGGGTGTTAGGAGGGGGGGGGGAGGGGAAATCCCGGAGAGAGGTAAGGGGTGGCGGTTATGGTGAGAATTGGGGAAAAACCCGTGAGAGGACCGCGTTGGTGAGAAAGGTGGGGGCGGGGGATGGAAGGTAGAGGGAAGGGTGGGTTAACTTGGAAAGGGTCATTAAGGTAGAGGTGGGTTTACAGCAGGTGTGGAGTTGGGCGGGAGGGATCTGGGTTTTCGTCTTTCCGTGAGGTTGAGAGAGACTTGTAGGAGGGGGGAAATTCTTTCAAAAAGGATGTCGTTGAGTAATTTACATTTACTCATATTCCTCCTTATTTCTAGCTCCTCCTTTTTGTCCATCTTCCTCCCTTTTATCTCTAAGTGTAGTATCTCTGGTATGAAGTCGCTCTCGTGGTTCTCTTCCCAGAGATGTTTGGTGAAATGGGACTATGACAGGTTGCATTTCCGGTAACATCTCTTATGTTCCTCGATTCTTCTCTCGAATATGCGCCCTGTCTGCCCAATATATGCAGCACCACAGTCGTTGCACTTTAATTTGTAAATGCCACTCCTTTCAAAAGGTTGCACTTGGTCTTTTGTGTTATCCAGGAATTTTTTTGTACTTGAAAATGACCTCTATGTGTCGAAACATGTCGAACTGAAAAAATAAATCAGTGGAAGAAAAGGAAGTCGTTTTTTCATTTGTGAATTCTAAGATTGATTTCTAAGATCTGATGAGCTAAAAACATTTTTCAGGGACCCATTTCCTAGCATTTTCTACAATTTAAAAAAATGTTTACATGTGATCAATAGCAGCAACTACGATTAGCAAAACCCAATGCTCCAAAAAGAAAAGGTTTGAAGATAATAAAAACCATGCACAAAAAGACTCAAATCTGGGATGCTTCAGCTAACTTATCATATAAAACCCAGACCACAGTGAATTACGAGGGTAGCCTTTTAAGTGTCGGGAATGAAGAAAACTATAAGAGGTACAATAACGCAATTTTTTAATTGTTTTTCAAAGTACTCTCCGCGATAGTCAATGCACTTTTGCATTTGATGGAACCAGTCGTTATAGCATTTAGTCCATTCCGAAGTAGGGGTAGTCAAAATGGCTGATTTGTAGGCATCGACCGCTTCTTCAGACGTCTGGAAGCGCTTTTCTCGTAGCATATTCTTGATTCTGGGTAATGTGAAAAAATCATTGGGGCTTAAGTCCGGGCTGTATGGAGGATGATCAAGAACTTTAACGTTTTGCTGTTCCAAAAACGACTTTGTGACTCGAGCGGTGTGTGAGCTTGCACTGTCGTGATGGAGCATAATGCGTCGATTTGGGTTATCTTTCCGAAGCTCGGCGATCACTTCTGGCAAGAAAATGGTCGTATACCATTGAGCATTAACTGTTCTTTGATTTTCAAGAGCAATCGTTGCTACATGCCCTGATTTGGCTACGAACGATGCGACCATTTTCTTGGCAATGCTGCGAGAGCGAACAACTTTTGTCGGTTTGAGTTCACTTTGGAAGACCCATACTGAAGAATGGCGTTTTGATTCAGGCTCGAAGCTATAGATGATGCTATGCTGATATATAGATATGTAGATGCTATATAGATAGCTATGATGATCCATGATTCATCATCACTTACGATGTTGTGAACGTGCTTTGATGCTCCTGAGTTGAATCGTTGCAGAGTATTTCGACACCATTTGACTCGAGCTGCTTTCTGTTCTTCTGTGAGGAGGTGCGGTATCCAACAGGAAACCAATTTTTTAACACCTAACTCTTCGTGTAAGATCTTTTAAACTGAGGTTCCTGAGATGTCCAATGATGCCTAAATCTCACGGTATGTAACATGACGGCCCCGGTGGCGGCGGGGTAAAGTCCTCGCCTGCCAACCCTAGGGTCGCGGGTTCGAGTCCCGCCTGGGTAAAATATTTTCTGCCCAGGACATGGGTGTCTCTGTCACGTACGTTGTTACTGTTATTCACCCGACGTAAATTGGCCAATTGTGCTGTATTTGGGGTAGTGAAGATAAATAAAAATAAATAAATAAATAAATGACGATCTTCCAGAACCATGTTACGTATAGCATCCACGTTTTCTTGAGTGATGGCGGTTTTTGGTCGCCCTTCACGCGGTTCGTCACTGAGGCTAGAGCGTCCTCGCTGAAACTCTGCATACCAGCGATAAACTGTTGTCTTTGATGGTGCTTCTTCGCCAAAAACAACAAAAAGTTCTGCGACGCATTCTTGCTGAGTGAGGCTTCGACGAAAGTTATAGAAAATTATCGTGCGGTACTGTTCATGACTTAATTCCATCTCATGCAGCGACTTGGGAACTTTGACATGCCACCGTTTTAAAACTATTAGGCCGATCTTAATCAAACTTTGCATGGGCATTAACCAACTCAAAAAGTTGTTTATAAACACCATTTATAGTTGCTAGGTGATAAGGAACGTTCTATTCCCGACACTTAAAAGGCTACCCTCGTAGACTTAAAATGCAAAATTTGCAGATAATATTAGGTGTGACATTATTTTCATCTTGATCTTGGGCTCAGGGAGCCAAAAGGTATCACCTGCATTACTATTGGTATTTTTCAGGTTCTCCCCATGTTACAGCATTTTTGTGGACAACCGTTTCACTGGCATTCCAGTTGATGCCGACTGGAATGCCATGAAACAGTTGTCCAAAAAAATGCTGCAAAGTTGGGAGAACCTGAAAAATACCAACACACACGAAAACCACAGAAGACTTCATAACAATTTCACCCGCATTATACGTAATTCGCAAGGTCTATTTTCATGTAAAAAGATTTTGTTAGGGTTCTTGACTTAATTTTTCCAAGATCTCCCTTTCAAGTCAATCAACTTTTTGAGTCTTCCTCTGAGTCTGTTTGTTGGGTGGCTATGACATGTTTTCTAGCACTCCTGTCAGCTTCTTTGCATTCATATTGCAAGACCAATTTTAGTCACCCGTTAAATAAGGCTTCTTATGTTGATACCGCTCTCCTATAGGTTAGTTTCAGCGATTCTCTCTTTGATACCTTGCATAAGAGGTACCTTACTTCACTGTTGAAATTTCAAGGGGTTTTTGCAATCTCTACAGTTTCTCATATAATCCAGTAACCTTGTCACCTGAAAGGGGAGGTACCTTGCGTCAAATCCGGTAGTTCTGATTGTTTGCTGACTTGTTTATGATGTTGGCCCAATTAATAATCCAAGTTTGAGACCTCAAGTGCCAAACACAACCTTGTCATAAAAAAAACAGCGAAATTTTCGCCTTTATTTCAGTTTTTGGCGATTTTAAGCCTAAAGGACTAGTTTTTCGATTATACCTATAGAGTACATATTTAAAGTATACTAAATTTGCTACAATATGAGATTAGAACTGTCTCAGTAGACCCAATGGTTTCCGAGGTAAAGCCTGTCAAAATTTATCATTTTTTTCGAATTGTGCAATTTTTAGCAATATTTTAGACCACCACTCAGAAAATGCTCCCATTTTTCTACGCAGCAGGCCACTTCTTTTATGCAAAGTGTGCAGAGTTATACCTGCAATATATGCTGGAATTGGAAGGGAAAATGGACCCTCTTGATTATGATAATTTCACAAGAAAGGGATACTTCACCATCCGGCGCACTAACAAATTTTGGTCGGGTATATGGTCAGATATGACCATTGAGCAAGTACTGATGGGTCTATGAAAAGCTATGGAGGGCTCACCCGAGAATGTGGTATGACTGAAAGTGCACTCTACCAATGGACATTGGGCATGGTGTATCTACAGAAAATCTGCAATGAAGTGGAAACATACTGCTAGGTTACCACTGCAACAACTGAACAGCATGTTGACATGCGACCATCTTGTGTCACCAGAGATGAATCAGATACTGAAAAACTCTGTAGCTGGTTTTCACAGCACCCTCCATTCCTTACAACAGATTTCATTATGTCTATCAGCAGTGGCCAGGTTGGAGAAACTACTGTCAACAGCCACATGGCTCTAGAGATTGGAAGAGAATCGATGCTGACAGTAGTTGGCCAGAACGTCCAGGAAGTGAAATGCAAACATAAAAGCAATGTGGTGCCCGTTTCTTCAGATGTACGAACTACTGCTGTTGGCAATAAACTGGTAATTGTTAATCCTCTAACATTTTTTCACAGGTTGTATGTCCTAAAACAATCGGATGAAGGATTGACAGAGTTCTTCACATACAAGCTGTCACCAATCCCAATGTCAATATCCACTGAAGAGGGAATGAGAAAGGGCACAAAATTCACCTTGTATTCAGTATTTCAACCTGTAAATTTAGATGAGAAGCAAGGGTCAATGAAGTTTGTAGTGGTGGATGGAGGGCATCTACTTTACAAAGTTGTGTGGCCTCGAAGCTCATCATTTGGTGCGATAGCTGACAGATACACGCGTGCAGCTGCAGGAAGGCAGGGATGAAATGCTCATCAGTCTGCGGGCACTGCAGCGGGGCCTCCTGCGACAACGAACTGGATGTTGCGGTAGAAATAGACTTCGATTCCCCAGAAGGCGACGATCCGCCCGATGCCGATATGGAGGATGTCTTGTGGGCACAAGACATCGACGACACATCGCCATCCCCTGATAGGAATATGCCATCCCGATACGACGATCCAGATACGCACGACCCTCAACCAGGCCCTTCCAAGAGGGCTAAATTAACTTAATTAATTGATTACCTTGAATAACTCAATTGATTAATTGAATACAAAATTAACGTAATTGATGTACCAATTTACTCTTGTTGTACTTACCTTTTTTTATTTCATTATTCATAGCTTATCATTAAACATCATCGTTCACACTTCTCATTTTCTTTTTTAACATCCCATCATAAAACGTACAGGGCTTCGATAATATAACAGGGGTAGAAATAAGAAATGTTAAAAATGTAAAGGGGGGAGGAATCTGTGGGCCCCTCAAACCTCTTCAGGATCCACCAGAATATAATGGGGGGTTTCCAAAGAAACAGGGTCAAAATTCATTCAGAACGACAAAATATTGCTAAAAATAGCAAAGTTAGAAAAAAATGATTAATTTTGAAAGGCTTTATCTCGGAAACTATTTGGTCTACTGAGACAGTTCTTGTCTCAAATTGTAGCAAATTTAGTCTGCTTTAAAAACGTACTCCATAGGTATTTTCGAAAAACTAGCCCTTTAGGCTTAAAATCGCCAAAAACTGAAATAAAGTTGATAATTTCACGGTTTTTTTTATTTATGACAAGGTTGCGTTTGGCGCTCGAGGTCTCAAGCTTGGATTACTTATTGGGCTAACATCATAAACAAGTCAGCACAAAATCAGAACTACCGTATTTGTCGCTAGGACTGAAGTACTGAGATTACTGGACTAACATGAACATCAGGTAAAATAGCCTCTCTTTTACCATTACCATAGCCCCTTTAAAGTCAGTTAGCCCCAGCCTCAAAAGTTGAAGCAAAGAGTCCTGGTTTTCTGCAAGTGTGTTCTGAAATGAGGAAGGCTATAAATTCCATGTTGCCATTTGGAACAATTCTAATGTGTGAACATTCAGGGATCTGGATGCCTCACTGATGTATGATTTTCAGCAGGATCATAGCAACTGATACATGCCTTCACTTGCCCACATGAATTTTTCTGTCAGGCTAGTAGGTTTCTGAAGGTCATTTTTCATACAGTAGAATCTTGGGATGAAGCCATATTTCCTTAAGGTATTGTGAATCCTTTTCATATGTCAAGGAATTGAATGGTGGCAAAAGCTAACAGAGGAGGCTAAAGATTGCACACTATGTGGAAGAGAGTTATCCCAAAGTCCACCAATTTCTTTCAAAAAAACAGCAAAACAGTTCTTCTGGCAAGAATGCCAGAAGAACTGTTATAGCCAATGGACACAGAAGAAGACCTGAAAAATGGAGAGATTTGTCATCCAACTCTGAGGAATCCCACAAACAAAATGAGCTCAAATCTACAGCGCGATGAGGATTTGTGGAAACTAACTGCTAAAAAGGCTTACTCTACAAGAATTGCATGCAATGATACTGATGGCATTTACATTTGTGCAATAGGCGAAGAGTTGGTATCCAAGGTCCTTCTCTTTGCCGGAAGAAAAGAAGCTCTCCATTACCACTGACAATGATTTCGATATGATCATGACTGAAATGAGAAAGAAATATGAATTATATTAAGAGCTCATTTACTGCAGAGCTAAAAATCAATAAGTCAACAGGGTCAATGGTTCTTATTAGTACACTCTTGAAGGGGTAAGTGCTTGGGAAATAATAACAAAAATTAGCCCAAAACAAATATCTCCTCATTTATCCAGCAATCACAACCAAAAGGAGTGCATTCATGATAGTAATTTTATGCATGCCAACACCAAGGATTCAACTAATTAACTGGACTCTACTGAACAATGCAGATACATTACTACTTCCATGATAGCTTCAGCCTCAGAGGACTGGGCACCCAAAATTTAAAGATTCAAAGGCCATGATGAAGATGATCAGCACAAATCATCCCTGTGCTGACTCTAGTGATGTAACTACACATAGGACACTAACCTAATAAAAAAGGTATCTTTGAGGACTAAATGCACATATTAAGTAACTTACACATAATTAACTACACCGAAAATCATTTTAAGTTACGAATGTGCCATAATACCAACAGAGAGAAGTCAAGGGATCATGGGTAAGAGGTCAAGGGCCTTCATAAAGAAAAAAACTGAAACCACTGAAGGATAGAACAACACAAAGATGAAGATTGGAATAAAAAATGTCAACAATGTAGAATGTTTCAGGCACCAAATACAGCATTGCTATGGATTCCTACAGGAGACCAGATATCTCCTGAATATTCACTAATGATAACAAAATACCCTATTTTTTGCTTTCAGACTAATTGACCATGGACACCCATTATGGCACAGACATATTAATCCCTTCAATAAATTATGACATATATATGCTGCCTGAAGAAAATTTGACAGGACACATTTATAAAAACTGTAAGACTACAGTGATTCATTCATTTATCACCCTTGACTAGGTCCAATAGGCGAAAGAAAGCTCACAGAGAACTGGCCCCAGAGGCACGTATTAAAAGAAGGGGGCTTTCTTTTCTCCACGCCGAATGCGGTATCTTACAAAGTTCTAGGTGTACAGCTAGAGCAAGTACAAGGCATAACTAAGTGAATAACTTTAACACCATACTTAGTTTAAAATACACAATGTTGTAATCCACACTTTACACTATTGTCATCAACATTTCCGAGCTCCTACTAACTGGGTAACTACCCCAATAAGTTACTGGTTAATGTGTTTAAGCTTAAGTAACAAACCATTTCACGATTCTAAATGTATCTTTCTTCGGAAGAATTGTGTCCAAGTAGCCATCCAGATGAGGAAACTGCTCCTGAAGCTTCGTCCGGATACCCTTCTGCACAGAGGATTTCAATTGTTGTACACCAGATATACTTTCTTTTTCATCGAACCTGAAGGTGATCAATAGACATACTCTGTAGTGACTTCTCAATTAACCAACTTCTCCCTCTAAATTAAAATAAAATATTAGTAAAGGGTTAATATTAGCCAAATTCGACTTTTGCAAATCATTTGCATTAAATAAATAGTCTTATACGAACAAAATCGCAATATCACATAGCATATGTAAGTATAAATTATACTAGACAGCTGATAATACCTTTTGAACATTCTAAAAGCACCAAAAAACTGTTAAGCAGTCGAGAACCGGTGTTTATGGGGAGATATTAAGGCAGGTATCTATTATCTCCTCCTTGATCTAAAAGTCCTCAAGTTTTTAACAGTTTTCCTGTGGTGGCTCCTGCTGCTCCAGAAATCATGAGTTACACAGAAACTTCGAAAGCTAGGTGTGCTAGTTGCCTGTCGTGGTGGCTGTCGTGCTTGGTCGAAATTCGGAAGCCGAAAATAATTGCGCATCGAATCACTGATCAAAAATAGCTGAATAGCTAAAGGCGTTGGAGTTGGCCGGAGCGCGTGTTTAAGGAGTCGATGTATAAATTGAAAGGCAATTTTCTTTCATTAACTTCCAGTGTAACAGCTGTGGAAGGTTAGTATTTTTAGTTGTCTCGAACTTCATATGCTCCGTGGTATTTATATATTAGTGTTAATTGTATATTTGAAGTATTCGGCTTGCAAGACTCTTGAATTGTAATGTACAATATTATTGTGTATAGCTAAGTAAATGCTAATAATTTATAGTGTTAACTCAATTAAATTTACTCGTGGTGATATGAAAATGTGGTAAATTTTCGCCATTTGTCGTGGTTATTGGCAAATGCATAATCTGGGTTGAACTTACTATTCAATTTCCCTAATTTCTGGTCTAGTGCCCGATCGTCCGCCGCACTTTATGGCCTTGTCCAGGAATCTTCTGTATATTTAAAAGTATATACCATTGCGTGAATTCTTCTGCTGCCTGCAAATGTCTGAATTGAGGGAGATAGCAGTTACGAGCGATTGCACTGGACAGTTGTGGAACGCATGTATTTGGGATCCTCATGTTGGTACAACCTTGATGACATACAAGGGTGGTATATCCCACTCTCATGGTTTATCGTTTATTGGACGAGACTACCTTATATCTGCCGACCGAACCAAACCTATTTTACACGTCTGGGCCTTGAATAGACAGGAACAGCTACAAATTCGGATGGTGTTACCTGGTAAAGTGTCTGCTATAGCTGTAAGTCCTGATGGCAGCTACTGTGTGTGTGGCATCGGTGAAAAACTTCATGTATGGCATGTATCATCAGGGAGGCTTATGGCCGTGTTGTCTAAGAACTTTCAGCGAATAACTTGCTTTAAGTTCACTGATGACTCCTCTCATGTCGCCACTGCTGCAGAAGATGGGCTAGTAATGGTCTGGCCGCTGGGAAGGCTTGTTGCGCTGACTCAAGATCTGTTCCGTGGAGTGTCTGATTTAGCTGAGCCACGTTACTCGTTTGATGACCATTCATTGCCTGTCACAGATATGTATATAGGTAAAGGCGGCATGAGAGCTAGACTACTGACTGCATCCTTGGATGGAACTACAAAAATTTATGACCTTGGGTCAGGAGCAATGCTTCTGTCTCTTGTGTTTGGGGATGCCCTTACGAGTGTAACTATGTGTAATGCGGAAACGAATGTCTTTGTTGGGACTACAAATGGAAAAATTTTTCAATTTTCCCTTCGAAGTCCTCCCCGAAGTCTAGATTATCATGTCACTGAGAACGAGAAAGAGAGTGTTTTTTCTGAGCATACGAAGGCCATTGTGTCCTTGTCGGTGTCTTTAGATGGAATTTTGCTCATGTCTGGCTCGCTAGATGAGCAAGTAATTGTATGGGATGTATCCAGTATGCAGTGCCTTCGAAAACTTCAACACAAAGGACCTGTAACCAATGCTTTCTTTTCAGTTGTCCCATCAAATATATTTTCAAATGATTTAAAACCTTCTATAGTGCTGAGTAGTTTTAGAAAGGAAACTAATTCAGATGTTGAAGAAAAATTCAGTGTTCATCTGTTGAACAGTGAAAATGTATTGCCATCATTTAAATCTGTTGAATCGTATATGTTTAACAGTGATGTTAGTAGTGTTTCTAACTTTAAAGGAAGGGAAGAAGTTCAGAGACTGAAAAAAGTTAACAGGGAGCTATATGGCTTCATTGTTAAAAATTTACTAGGGAATGAAGAAGGAAATTGCCAGTCAGAAGTAAGTGATAGAAAGTATGAGAAAGCTGGAAACTCTGTAAGGAAGAAAATGCATTCACATGGTTTCACAGTTACTGATATGGAGTAATTTTGTATATTTTTGTTGAAATTATTTGGTATAACATTTTGTTGTGTTTTCCAATATCAGTTCATTTTATTGAAGCTAAGAACTTTTTTTAATTTTGACTTATGGATTCAGTTTGTTAATTGAGTCATTGTGGTTTACAGTGGTATTCTCCTACTTTTTGTGAACATATTTACTGTGTTTTGTTTTTGTGTCTCATTGATATAATGTTGGTGATAAATTATTTTTTTAAAGAAAACTATAACTCCTTTATGGATCTGAGACCTCGTTTATTTGTCTTCTTTGTACTGGGATTGCAATAATTGTGAAGCTAGATTATTGTCCTTACGAGTTATCAGTGAGGTCTTCTCTAAATAAAAAAAAATGTTCTTTCTACAATCAAATAGCATACACTGTTAATTCCCTCAAATCAAAACTAATACTATAGTGGGAGTAGATTTTAAAGTTGAGTATCAGTGCTCCAGCAATTACCCTAATTTAGACCCATTTGGGGTGTATTTTCTGAATGCTAGCGGCACTGCATCATAGTGTGTAACATATGTATAAATATTTACCCAGTGTCTGTAAGTGTCACTAAGATGACAGATGGTTAGTGACAAGCAGAGTCAGTAAAGTTTTTCAAATTGAAGTTTGACATTTGCTTAAAAGCATAGGGTTTTCTTGGACTTAACTGACTGTATGTTACTAACCATCTGTCGTCTTAGCGACACTTACAGACACTGGGTACATATTTATACATATGTTACATAGGGTTTATCTTAGGGTGGCAAGTTCTTAGGAAGAATGTACAGTTTGTTATTTTGATCTAGGTATGTCTTGTCCTCTAGCTAATGTGACCAAAAGGAGATAGACATCATTTGTGGTTATGTTAAATGAGACAAGAAAGTCTGGTAATTTATTTAACACCATGACACTCAGTACTGATATATTGGCTTCATCTGATTGGTTAAAAATCCTTAAGGTGCCGATATATCGGCTCGAACTCCAACATGTTAAATATATCGTGAGTTTTCTGTGAATGAAAAATGAATTTTTCCGTGAGAGCATCAGGATGAAATGCAATTTTCAATTATTTCTGGAGTAGACTCACCATGATTAAGATAACTAATCTGTGTTGTTTTAAACTGCTTTGAGCAAACTGGAGCATAACGTTGCTTCTTAAGAGATGTAGGCTAAACTGTGGTGTGAGAGACTGTGCAAGCTTTATTGTAATTGGTTGCAGGAAAATTCAGATCAAGTGTGATACGGGCACTGACCATGTTTATAGCCTCCCTTATGATCTGTAGTCCTAGCAAAGTAAGAAAGATGGCTTCATACAAAGCATCAAGAACTCATTTGTAGCCACACAACATTCACAACCACTTATGGTGTATGTATTTTCGGGAGAATGAGGAAATCAGCATGTTAGAGGAGGGCAATTGCAGTGGGTGGGGAGATGTTGATTGCATCTGAATACTCGATGAATGACCATTTTTGTAAAATCAAGGATTAGGGGAAGGATGAATGATTAAGTTTCCTAACTTCTTTTGTTGACACCTCTTGGAGCATCTACCACACACAAGTATCTGCCTCCACTTGGGTAGGTGCCATAGCAGTGAGTGTAAAGGCACGCACTTATCAAAATTGTTGTGTGGGGAAATGTCAGACAGACTCCATCCATCAAAGCAGTTCACCGGTTTTAGAGGGAGATGTAATTACTCATTAACTGTCATTCTGTGAACTAATTACCTGCTTCACTGTTCCAAGTAGGTAAGAGAAACCATTGAACTTGTACTCAAGAAGACTATGAACACCTTGTAAAACAAGTGTATTGTCTCAAGGCTGTTTTATATGAGGCACTTGCACAACTCAATTCCTGCTCTGACTACCTGCTGCTGATATTGCAAGTTCTGTCATTGATTTCCCTGTTTAAAACAGCCTTTTGTAACTAGTACATATCAATGCTAACTGCTGAATGAAGTCAGCCATAACTCAAGAGTAGCTATACAGGTGAGACAAGAATATGATAGGTACTTCTTTTTAAACTGCATATAGGTTTGTAAATAACTGCTTTTGTAAGTAGTTCATTTCTAACTCTTCCATGTTTATTGTGCTCCCCGTGTACTTCATATGCCATATTTCTGTGCCATTATTATCAGCAGTCATCAATCTGGGGATTGGTTTCCTGTAGCTTTTTTTGAAATTTTCAATATGCCGTGAAGGGGGTAGGGAAGAATTATAAAATTCAGAATGAAACTGCCCCCTGCCTCATATTCATTGAAGTGTGAATGTAACTTACCTGTCTTTTGTTGTTAACTTTTCTAGGGTAACGTTAGATCATATTTTCATTTGCCCGATGCTTCAATCGTTTTAGTATGAGTGTTGCTTATTGTCATCAGGGCTAAGCGAGACACTAAATGGAGCTGAGACAAAATAAAACTATTAACTTGGTTTGTTACCCAGGATGGGTTTATGTGCATTATTTGCAGGGAAAGAATTTGTTCTTGTGTAAGTATCTTGTGTGAATTGTATCCATCGAGCATTGAGAATGTTTGAATGATAATGTAAAAGTCATGGTGCACTTACTTTGTTGAGAATTCTGGGTGAAGTATTCAGTAATAATTGAATGAGTGAGGAAGATTAGTGCTGACCATGTATCTGGTGCACAATGCAGGTTGTACCTTTGATGGAATGCAGTGATCTCCTGTTTGTGTTCAGCAAGTGATGGAAAAGTACACGATTGTGATGGAAGGTATTGTGCATTTGTTGATTTAGTAATGCGTTTCCCTGGTGAAAATCTCTACTGTTTTCGGTAGGAAATATCTACCGAAGTCTACTGAAATCAACTTTACTCTACCGAATCCTACTTCACTCCTACTGTTTCATGTACAGTAGGCTACTGAACTCCAACTGTACTTTTACAAATCTGATTACAGCCTGCCAAATTTCCTTAATTATATTTCTTCTAAGCCAACAAAAGGAATAAGCATGACAAAAAATTAATAATGCATACACTTAAAAAAAATGATAGTATATTGTTGAAGTCTCAATCACAATGGAACGTTTTAAGAATTTTTACAAAAAATAGGAATTTTTTACCATCGATGGAAATGCATTTCCTGACAATGTCATCAAATTTTACATTTACATGTACACTGGACCGTTTACATATCCTTATGTAGGGAGTATTTCTTTGCCAGAAGCTGTCACCAACTTCAGCTTTTGATACATTGCAAAACAAGTTTATAATAGCTCTACATTCTTGAGTATCTTTTGAAGCTAAGATGTGAGATATTTCACCCATTTCCCCATTTTTTAGCACAACCACTGTCATTTCTCCTTTTCGACATAATGTGCTGAGCAGAATAGTATACCTCGCTTTGGCATACAACCTTTTTATATTTCATGAATAGAGATACATCTATTTCAATATACTTCATCACCTCAATGTCCAAAAAGGTCTCCCGTCCACATCCCAACAGTCGACAACTGGTCACTTTAATAGTTTTTGTTAGGCAAGTGCCCCACCAGTCTCTCATGAAAGGTACACACTTTGTCACTCACTTCCCATGCTTGGATCATTGCATCAATTGCTTGGCTGAGCATAAATCAAAACGCAATTTGAAAAGGAACTCCTTTTGGCCCTTGAATTACTTTTACTAATTTTCCATTTGCATGCTCAAATGGGAATGCAGAGTGGGCCCACAAAGGTCCTCAGTCTCTAACACTAGGGGCCAAATGCAGGAGCTGGTGGACATCGTATGTCATCTTTGATTTGCCATATAGCCATTCTACTTTAATGACAAACTCATTCAAAAGAATGTGCACATCTTCCACTTCTTTGGGAAGAATGGGCTCTGACAGTAAAATGTAAACACTGTGCCAGCAATGCCGTAAATATTGCATGGATAGGACATCTCTTAGACAGGGTATGCTGTAAAATAAGAGCCAATTTCTCCACTCACTTGCCTTCCAGAATTTCCTTTCATTAATAGGGCGAGGCAATCTGGAAATACACCTCGGCAGCTGAATTTTACTCAGATTTTGGTTTATTAGCAGTAAACTTGAAGGACTACCAATGTAATAGTCCTTTCCAAAATCTTCACACCACATGGATGTTATTTGCTGCACAACACCCAAACATACGGCATGCATATACTCAGGAACAAAGCTGCGAACAATGGCATATTCAGCATTGGCGTGGGACCTTTAACCCCTTTAATGCTGGACTTATTTTCCACAGAAAGAAACATGTTTCTCCATTTCCTCGCTTGTTCTTAAATTCATCTCCTCTGCCACAGGATATTTTATTTGCCCTTCAACTTGGACTCCTCTATGGTGGCACCAATTACAGCCATAGAATCCATTAAATTGTGTTGTGCATTGGATTAATGGCCGTGCAACAGAGTCTACACAACAGCAAATACAAACAAACTTCCTGATGAACCATTCATTACCTTTCCTCCAACGCACACCTTCATTAAAAAGGGATTTGCCTTGCTTAACAAACTCTTGGAGAAAAGTATTCATTTTTGGTTTTCCAGAACCAACCCATATGCCACATAAAATTAAATTTTTATTGCGTTCAGCAGGAGGAACCTCATTCACTAGCATGTATATGGGCCACACTGACCGGCCAGAACTCTGGAAAACAGAACATCCATCTGTATTAAAGATGTAGGAAAAATTGTTTGCGTCACTCATAAATGCTCCAGGCTCCAGTAATTTTTTGTTCATTAAGCCATCCAAAATGTCTTCAAGGGCTTCAGGGTTTTCCTTTCCTCGAGAATGGCGATAAGAGAGGTTTTTGGGGCCCATACTCTCAAGAAATAATTTCAATTGTTGTACTAAGGGCAAAATCAAGAAAAAATCTACATCATCTTTCTCATAACTCTCATCACAACAATGGCATTTGCCATTATCTGCCTCAAGATCAATGGTCGTCCCTAAATAAGTTGAACAGTAGCTGCAAATTAAATGTTGCCCAACTAAGTTCTTGATGCAAGTTTTCAATAAAAAATTAGTACTTGGGATAATTACTTTTCCAAATATTGTGTTAATTAGTCCCAAAAGATCCACGACAGCCACATACGACAATGAATACTGGACAGCATATAAAATGACCATGATAAACATTTCCATTGCATTAATGACCGATGGTAATCTTTCATCTGCATTCTGAAATCTGTTACCAAAGATGCCACTCCAGTCAGTGTTCTTGTCAGGTATGCCTTCATCATGCATGGCATTACTGAGGTTGGAGAACAAGTCACTTGTGGTGTCTTCTCTAGCGTCAACACTTTCTTGAAGGAACCGAGTATCAGCAAAAGCAGGTTCTCCATAATATTCTGGTGCAGGGAACTCTTCCTCCAACTGAAATAAAGTATTATTTATTTATTTCACCACCAAAAATGGCACAAAGGCTATTACATTGGCAGACATAATCAATAAAAAAATAAAAACAAACAAAGTATACGCAACATAACACAGTAATGAGGCAAATGTAAGAAAGGGACTTGGGAATTAGAGGGGTGAGTTATTCAAGTGGCGTTTCAGGGAGGATTTGAAAATGGCGGCAGAGGAGAAAGGGCCCAAGGAAGGATATTTCAAGGCCAAGGAGTTAAACAAGGAGGGGATTCGGTAGAAAAGGGAGCGCAGGGAGAGGGAAAGATGGAATCGGGGAATGTGAGGCAGACAGGTACAGCATAAGGGACGAGGAGGAACATGAAAACGAAAGAGAGGGAGAATTTCATTGGCCCGCAGAGGTCCACTTAGAATTCTGTGTAGGAAAATCATATCAGATAGGATACGATGGTGAGTTATGTGAGAAATACCGAGGGAGGAAAGGATGAAGTCACGGGTAGTTTCTGAAGGTGGCGATTCGATGGTGGGCAATGGCGAGAAAGAAGTTGACTGGGCGGTTGAGCAAATCCAAGGTAGTGGGAGAGGTGGTAGACCTAATTGGTGCATATTGTAGGGTCCTGAACGTCAGTAAAATGGTACAGCATGCCAACTATAGATGAGTGAAAGTTTCCCGGGTTTACCACCGGGTCAAAGGCTTGAATATTGCTAAATGCGACATGGTGGACTATAGTTGTTTGCTGTATTGTGTGTGTAATCCATGTCCTTTCAAATCAGCAAAATACAGCAGGAGTTCAGTATATTTACCCAGCAAGATATAGAAGCGGTTCCATTGCCATATGATAAAACAATATAATGGATTTGGTAACTATTATACTGCACCCTGTAGGAGATTATTGTTAGCACATCTGAGGCCAGTTGATGTTTGGTAGCCCTACCAGGTACAGTAGGGGTGTGGTAGCTTTACCGAGTGCAGTAAAGGGTTGGTAGCCTACTGAACACAGTAGAGTACAGTAACCCTGCTGAACTCAATAGACTTCAGTAGAGGTTCAGTAGCCCTACTGAACACAATAAACACAGTAGCCCTACCGAACACAGTAGGATGTTTCAAAAAGCAGGTTGGCTACCGAACCCGGTAGGAAATATTTTCAGCAGGGTTGACAGGATAATTATCAAGGACTATCGGATGGTAAGGAAGAAATGGTTTGAAATATAATGGGACCTGGAGAAAACTAACCGTTTTTTTCTTCGTAACTTTCGGCAAAATTTTTTTGTTAATAATTGCAAGAATACTTATTTCAGCCACGTAAATTGATCCCAGGGTATATAGTTTCAAAAGTTATTTTTTTTTTAATATGACAAAACTCTCCTCGATTTTTCCTCCCGATTAACCGCATATGACAAGATCGTGTTTATAAAAATATTGAAGAGATTAAAAGTTGAACTTGAAAGTAATTTACAGTGAAACCAAGAAAATCTTGCAGCTTAATGGAATTTGTTTTCGATTTCCTGAGCAACAAATTGCATATTGTGTGTATAATTTTCATAAAATACGACGTTGATTTCAATTGGATACAAAAGAATTTAAAAATATGACGAAATATGAAAATTTTAAAAATTCAATACATTGAATGTAAAAGAATGTGATTCGTTTTGGAAATCGTTGTTAAAATTCGAGAAATACCTTTTACAATAGCAAAGGTACTTGGGTAAATCTCCACAGATTTCCTACAAAAAATCTAATCTACTGTGATTATTATAGAAGTCTAATACTGTAATTCTTATAGAAGAAAAATATGTGACTGTCATTTCCGTGAAAGGCTTTGATTTCTCGGAAAAAAATTTGAAAGGTGTGTGATACAAGCGGAGATTTATCGGTATTTTTGGTAAATTTATATAGAGGCCACTTTTGGTCTCAAAATTCTACAAAAAAAATAATTTGAGCTTAGCTCATGTATACATATGCGTGAATACATAAAAATTTTGTCGTGATATAATAAAATTTTGCTAAAATGAGAAAATTAGACTTGGAATGTCACAGAAACTGGTTTTAATTACCGCCGACTTCAATGCGCTCGGAACGTAGTCGTTGCGCGTATTCTGCAACACAAGGAAGCAAACGATGGCAAGATTTACACGGCGTCGATTGGGAACAAGTTGTTGAAGAAAGCCGTAGTTAAAGAGCCTGTTATACTTTTAATGAGTAATTTTTTCTCATCTTGGATCGGGAATGTTCTTTTGTATACTCCGTGGCCGCCGTTCATTTCGTCACTCAATTGTTTGCTGTCAAAAAATTAATATTAGAGGAAATTTCATTCTATTGTGGTGAATGTTTCCCACTCGATCTTAAGGAGCGACCACAGATTCAGGATAAGGTCCAGAGATGTCAAATTCGTGAAAATCGTGGACTCAAATGTTTACGTACCAGACAGGGAAGATATTACGTGACTTACATGCTTGGTTATCGTGGCTGCGGTTACGGTAAATGTGGTTGAAATGCATCGTTATTCTAGTATTAAAAGAAGCTCAGGTATTTGAAGATTTCTAGTTTACGGAGAAGATAGAGGAAGCTGAATTTGCTGTTGACTCGCTCAGGTAATTGCGCTACGCATGGGTTTGTCACGCATTCAGGGAATAGAATGACATTATATTCCCTAACTCGTTGCTGTGTAACTGTCTCCTTTGTAGTCGTATCGGTTTTCTATGGTTCCAGCGAGGCGAAATAACTTAGTTGAAAGTACTTGGTCCTTCGATTCGATACGAAGAAGAAAGGAAAATATTGAGGTTGGCAGTGGCCTGAATGAAATCACGAAAGAGAAAGACCACTATTATTCTCACCCTATTGCAGAAATATGTAAATGCTTGCACGTTGGGATCCGATCCGAACATGCAAACATTTACCCAGAAATTTATCAAAACCTGTCATGCGCGGGTCGAAAATTGTTTTCTACGTAAGTGCCATGAACTTTCACCCAAGCTCGACTAGAATTTCAACGATCTATATTGTAGAACTTTTCTTACTTTACTTAGAAATTGTTCTACCATAGGACCGTTCGTGGTTTTCAAATCGTTGGCGACCAAGAATTAAGCCATCGTCATTGGTCGTTCAGTTCTACGATTGGATGAATGCAGACCTCCAACTTCCCCTATCTAATGCTAGTTCCCTTACCTCCTGGTGGCTCTTCCTATGTCCTTCCCTCATTATTTGGTCCACGAACAATTTCCAGGGTCTTTCCATACGGATTTTTCCCTCTATTTTTCCTTTAGTTTTGTTCCTTACGAACCCATTGTACCCCATGTTGTGTCCGATTCACCTGGTTCTTCTTCTCTGTATAGCGTTCCATGCGGTCCTTTCCTCTTCTACTCTTATTCAAACTTCACTTATTTTTCTGTCCATTTTATCTTCAGCATCCTCCTCCAGCACCAGGTTTCGAAGGGTTCTATTCTTTTCTGGTCAGCTTTTCCAATGGTCCATGCTCCTGATCCATAGAAAGCTATGCTCCACACGAATGTTTTCATATACTGTTTCCTGGTTTGTAGTCCTATGTTCTTTGAGCCCTGCAGTTGTCTTTCTCCCATAAATGCCTTCTTTGCTTGGAGCATGCTCCGCTTGATGCCAGTTGCACTTCTTCCATCCCACGTGATGGTACGTCCGAGATAGGTGAAGGATACCTCTTGCTCTAATTTTTCTCCTCTAGGGGTGATTTCTACATTCAGCTTCTCTCTTCCATGTACTAGTATTTTAGTCTTCATCTTATTTATTTTCATGTTGTTTTCTTCATTGCAATTAGTGACCTTTGAAGATCATCGTGATTTCCTGCTATGACTGCAATATTGTTGGAGAAGTGGAGCATATTTATTTCATCTATGTTAATCTTAATTCCACTCAATTTAATTTCTTGTGCTTCTTTTGTTGTGTCCTCCCAGGATATGCTGAAGTGCTGGTGGTCCTTGTCCTGCTGCCATTGTTAATTTAAGTTTTCATTAACCTTCTATCTCTTATTTGCATCATAATGACTTCTTGCAGAGTTGGTAGATTATTCTCCTATCTTTGTAATCCATTCAGTGTTTCCAGCAGCCTGATCATCTTGTTCCTCTCAACATTGTTGAAAGATTTCTTCAATTCCATGGATACCGACTATAGTGGCTTGTTCACATGTATTGTTTTCTCTATCATTTCTCTCTGGCAGAGTAGGGCCTCCCTGGTTCCTTAGTTCTACCTAAATCCTAATTAATTTTTTGGGAGGCTGTATTCTTTTTTCCTTTCCATCCTTCGGCTTACCAATTGTGTAAGTATCTTTGATGCTTGTGGCTGTGGACTCCAGGTTTGGTGCTCCTCATATCTCTCACATCTTATCTTCCTCTGCATTGCAATCATTACACTCTTTTGAAAGTCCTTTGGAAGTCTTCAACTTTGGTAACTACCTTCGATTACTTTGAACAGGTTGTCCTTGTCTATACTACCAAGCATTTAGATAACTTCTCTTTTGATGTTGTCCCTGGTGCTTTGATTTTCTTAAGGTGTTTCACTGCTCTGTGAAATTCACTGCGAAGTAAGTGAGGACCCCAGTCTTCCTCTTCTACGTTGTTCTCATCTTTCTTTAGGTTTTCTTCCACCAACATCGGCTCTTTGCAGAGTTCTTCATTGTATTGCTTCCATCTATTCCCAATGTCTACACCCTCTATCAGTGTATTCTTATTTGCATCTCTGAAGTTGCTGCTCTCTGGAGTGTTTCTTCTCTAGCTGGTATGCTGTTCCAGTGTTCCCCTTCTTTAGTATTTCGTTGACTTCCTTGTTGCAGCTTCCTATCCAATTCTCCCTAGCCATCTGGCATTCTCTATTGACTCGGTTCCTAAGCTTCTTGTATAGGGTTGCCTCACCTTCGTTTCTGGGATTCTTCTCTTTTCTTCTTTCTTCTGATAATTCCAATATCTCAGTGTAATTTCTCACAAGACAGACATACAATCACTTTATGCTATTAATGTCAGTAATACCCTTTCTTCTTCTTCCAAGGTGGATCTCTCTTCAGACAGGTTTCAAGTGAACTGCTCCCTCCATACTCTTCTATCCTGAGCTGCATCCTTCAGCTCTTTGTTACTCCTGCCATCCATAATATATATCATTATATTATTTTTTCTTCTTCCTCTCCCCCTCTCCCCCTATATCTTTCCTTCTAAAATTCTTTTCAGCAGCCAACCTATCCTGAGGACATGTCCCATCCAGTTTGCCTTCCTCTTACTTATTGGTCTCAAAATATTCCTTTTCTCATTTATTCTTGCCAGAACTTTCTCGTTTCTCTCTTTATCGCTCCATTTCAAATTGTGCATACTACTCCATAGCCACAATTCAAATCCCACTAGCTATTTCTCCTCTTTGTCCTCCTCCTGACTGTCCTTGTTTATGCTCCAAAAAGCACAACACTTAAAAAAACAGTGAACCTGCATTAAGTGACCACCGACGGTTCTTCTGAAAAATGGTTGTTAAGAGGGATGATCGTTCGACAGGGATTCAGTTCCTTGCAGTATTAGGCAATAAGCAGGTAGCTGATTTAAAAAATGGAAATACTCTTGAGGTGACATATGTACATGATAAAAACAACTCAATCCACACAATTTACTATAAATATGACCCGGGTTTTCAGCAACTTTGTCTCATCATCAGGTAACAAATTTCACAGGTGGCTGGGTGTATATATGGTTGAAGGTGGGGAGTGAGGCACACTTCTGGACTTTTTAGAGCAATTTGAAATTGTTAATAGCCCGCATATTTTATATAATGACCATTTGTTCCCGACGTATTCCCCCCTCCTTAAACCTTATCCGTCCTTCACAGTAATAACGCACACTCCTTCCTTTAACATTGTCTCAACTTGCCCCCTCCTCTTCCATTCTGCCCAACCCATTTTTCCCTCACTCCCCACCTACAACCATACAATATATACCCTGCTACCTGTGGAATTTGTTACCTTATGATGGCATGAAGTTGCTGAAACTAAGGTTGTATTTATAATATGTAAATTGTGTCTTTTTGGATGAATAGAGTAAACTTTGTTTTTCCACATTGAATGTAATAACTTACGATCATGGTTTTGTCGATTAACGTCATCATCAGGTGAAGATACATCTTGGTGCAACAACTTATATAGGTACTAGAAAGGGTGGGGAGGGGACTGTAGAGGTGTGGGGGAGGAAGGTGGAGGGTGGAAGGGAGTGGTTGAGTAGGGTTGGGTGGGGGCTTCCCAAGAGGGTGAGCCAAGGGTCTGGAATGTATGGGGGGGGGGGGGGGAGGGGTGAGAGGTAGGTAGAGATAACGCCTCCGTAGCTGACCACCTGCAGTGGAGTTGGCGAAGATTGAAGGGATAGGAATAAGGTGAAAACCGAGGGTGTGAAGGTAGAGGGGGGGGGGGTTAATGGAAGAGGGAGAGGTTGAGCATGGGAGAGCGGGAAGAATACAAATATATATAATCGTCGAAACCATGGTCGCAAGTTATTAAATTCATTGTGGTAAAACAAAGTTTACCCTATTCATTCAAAATGTTTAGTAAATTCCATGAAGTATCACCGGAAACCACCGACTTTCATAGTTTGTTTGGATTTTGGTTTTGGTTTCAAAGTTGTTTTTATCATGGATCTTACTCACTTCCACAAAGTGAAGCCGGAGACGATTACTTAGGTGACATTAGTATGAACATACTCATATTTCATTTATTTCCTCATAATTTTGTAGATCCTGGGAAATTTATATGCATATTAATGCTCGCTCAGAAGATAATTATGCTTACACCAAAGCACACAGTCAATCTTTCTATGGCCGCCTTTCCACCTCAACACTGCTCGGTTTTCAGTGTCTGGGATTTATATGGCAGAACATGGAAAAATAGCCCGTTTTCCATATTTAATACATGCTGCTCTTTCTGGATTTTTATGGCTGATGGAATTCTAACCTTCCAATCAGAGCACACTTTGTCACTCACATCGCCATATCCCTTAGAGATTCTATGGAAAGTAATGGTATGCCACAAACAAAATCGTTCAAGCCAGCCATTACTAGTTGTCAAATCCTCATCTCCTAATTACATGGTGATTTGCAGTGCCTTCTCCTGTATTAAAGCACCACTAATCAGCATATTTTTGGTTCGTGCAACTTAAAACCTCTTGAAAACAGCTAAGATGATCCCTTCCTCCTTTTTTGCGGCTTTCTTTCCTCTCCACTGTTCCAATTACAATTGTGCCACTCCTTCAAAATATCATCCTTGGATTTTAAATTTCCTTTTATTTGAGTTTTTTTTCACATTTGAAATGGTCTGCTAGCCTTCTCTCAGGTTCTTCAATAACTCGCACCCCTCCCTCAAAACTCAAACATCTCAAAACTCCTCAACATTTGCGACTCGTCCAACTTGAAGATCGTTTGTGTGTTGCTGCCTGTCACTCAAAGGGAAATGCCACGGTTAAAATACAGTATGAGAGGGTTACCTATGGAACGAATGGCTGATTCATAAATGCTTTAGTGGACCAAAATACACAAAACAGACCTTGTTTGCAGAGTATTAAGCATCAGAGCGTTACCTGCAGAAAGGATTAATTGTGAAGGAGGCCTGTCTTGAGGAAGGGGTCATTATCCTCAATGGTTGAATTGTTCTCATGGGTGCAGGCTGGTAAGACATCCTTGAGCTGGGAATATCCCAGGTTTACGATGGTTTTAAATTTCCTAATAGAGGTAAACTTCCTTCGACATGGAGGGAGAATTGGTCTTTGAATAGGATTAATAAATACATTGTACATATGGGAATTACAATCGGTTCTGGAAAATTCTGATCATTTAAAATGGTGGTTGCTAGATAGGAGTGGTTGCTAAAAGAAGTTTCACTGTAAAACATTTAGCAAATCTTTTCCTTAAATCTATGTTGATTGATTTGGCTGAACGTTTTTGGTTGAATTTATTGATGCCTGCTTTTCCCTGTGATATTCTACTTCTTATTTGCTTGGTACAACTTCCATTCCATGTTACAACAATTCCGACGTATCTAAAGGATGGTATTTATTCTAGCATTTTTCCATCATTTATAACTTTTTCTCTTTTCCTGCCTTCATTACTTTAGTTTTCCCAATGTTTATCTTCATTCCAAAATGTTTTCCTACCTTCTAAATTTTATCCACCATTTCCTGTAACTGTTCACTCTCTGCTGTTACCGCCTCATATATCTGCATGTTTTCTGATGATCATTTCTTGTCCTCCAACAATGATTCTAACTACACCAATTATGGCTTCTTCAATTAATTCTTCAGCGTAGATATTGAATGGAGTTGGAGACATACAGCAGCCTTGTCTTTCGCCCCTCCCTATGCTAATTTCCTCTTGTCTATTCTTTATCCACTCATACCACTACTCTTTCCCCTTTGTACAGCATGTTAACGAATCTTCTGTCTTGTTGAAGCCCTTTATGGTATGACAAATGAAAACTAGCATCTTATAAGCTATTGTGGTTATAACCTGAATGTGTAAACCAAAAGGTAATTTGATGAAAAAAACAGCCAAGAATGTTGCCATCCAGCTTGGCAAGAACAAGCTTTAATGCCAAGCTTGTGGCCATCAAAAGTTCATTTCTGTGATGTGTTGAAGGTGAGTATAATTGTTAACTCTCCATTTACACTTCTTATTTATTTACACAGAATTGTTGCATGCACTCTGTTTTTTGTTGTTAATTTCAAGATTTTCTCTCTTCAGTTGTCCTTGAAATTTCTGGGAAACAATTATGGCTCAAGTCCATTTCTCACGGGGAAAAACCTATGAATTGGCAGCTCATGGGGATGAGAACCCTACGGAATATTTGGAATCTGAGGGTGAGCGTCTTATTAAGCAGATGGTCCAGAAGCAGCTGAATAAACAGGTGTCTCTGAAGGAGTGAGTTGACTTCATTTGATTGCATTTCATTAAGTGGAGGGAAATTGATTCCATTCTTGTTAATATTATAGTGGTTTCTTATTTGTACATATATTTAAAATATTTTAGGCAGCTGGAAGTAGGAAAAGTGTTTGAGTCTTCGGCAGAGCTTATCCCTCTCACCAAATTAACCTCTGGCCAAGTTTCCGTCTCTGAGTTCAAAGAACTTGCGGAGAAAGCATCCCAGTTGGAAGATTTGAAGTCATTGGGACTCACAGAAAAAGAAATTGAGCTTCTCAAGGACTCTGAGGGGGATCAAAGCCATTTTGAGGAGAAATATAGGAAGATTGAACTATCGGCTTTGAAGACTAACTTGGGAGAAATACGCAGGAAGGTAGAAAGGAAGTCCAAAGAGGCAGTCAATGAAAAAAGGTATGCTGTGATAATGGCATTCGACATGTATTACCATGTTGTAATGTTGAATAGATTTATATACACTTTTTCTCTCTTTCACATGGATTTTGGCTTAATGTTACTTTTACATAGCCTGTATTACAGTATTGGTGTGATCAAAGAGACCCTTTTTTGTGTTGAGTTTTGTCTTAAAAGTGAACCAAAGCATTACTGAACAAAAATAAGAGGTGTCATGGACTAAAGCTTTGATATTCTTTCAATCACAGTCCCATGTAAAAAATTCTTACCCCATAGTAGACAGTCAATTTTGAAGTCCTGATTTGATGATAGCCAGTCAGATACTGACATTTCTTTGTTGAACCACAACTCCATGTATGAGAGCCATTTCAATGGAATAAGGACTTTCACTGCTGGATGTAAATGAGGCTCTATTAATTTTTCCCCTTTTGTTGGCAAAACTTCATTATCTCAACTACTATTATAATAGTTTTAGCGAGATAATTCCCATAATTCATTATTGATACCATATTCTAGTTGTACGTTTTAATTTTAGCAGCTGTAAAAAGTATGAATGAAATATTGCACTATTGTTGGTGCAATACTATTCTTTTACATGACTGAAATTCTAGGTAAATAAAAATATTTGTATGTGTTTAACTTGACTAATTTTTTCCCATCGAATGTTTAAACTCCTTCAAAATGGAAGGTTTTTATGATCCTCAAAATTTATTGCAAAAAGGTGTTGGCAAACTTCATTCAGGAATTCTTCTTGGGTTTTCCGTGGGGTTTAATTTGCCATACTAGACGATTAGCGAGACGTATTAATGTCCAACTTGGCCATCTTCAGGGCCTGAAGCTAATGACCAGGTTGGACATCAAATTGTTGCCCATTGTGTGAAACTTAAGCCAGGAGAGAACCTGAGAAGAATTCCTAGATCAATAATTTGCTTAGCTTTTTGGAAGCATACTCCTCATTCAGTGTCACCTTTGTTTTATCCATGCATGATGGCATTTTAGCTACTAGTAGTTTCAACTAAACCAAATTGTTTGAGTTGATTGAAGGTCATAACTTTGAAGTGGATCTCTTGGTATGGAAGACATGTAAAGACTGAAATTCAGCTGATAGCTAGGACTATTAGTTTCTTATACTTGCCATGCCATGAAAAGCATTATCTATTTAAAAAGAGGTTTTGGGACTTAGTACCAACCAATGGAGGTCATAAAATGCCAAAATATATTAGGAAACATCTATTTCAATGCTAATTGCACCTAAAAGAATCCATTTAAATTAATTAGAGAGATAAACACTGCATGTCTTTGTTACTTAAATTTCAGATCTTATTGGCTGCAACTGACCATCTTCACCATACAGGTCATTAATTGATCTTGTTGTGATATTAGCAGATTGCAAAGTCGGGGTTATTGCATAGGAGTGATGCTATAAAGGTCCTTTCGTTCTCATTTTACAGTGCAGGCAGTGAAAGGAGCATCAGTAGGCATGAGTTGGAGTTGAGCCTCTCAGTGAAACCACAAAGTGACCACACCAAATTGCTTCAGTTTGCTCTTTCCTGTCAGCCAGCTACGACTGTTGACAGACTCCCTCTCAATCATCCTATCAATAGCCTTAAAGCTTTAGAAAGTGAGCTATTTGGTCACCTCAAGCCATCTTCTTCTGGAAGGAAGAGGAAAGTACCAAAGAAGCACTCAGAGGGTTCTAATCAAACTGCCTGTGATGTCGTGGATTGTTCACGGCTCTCTTCCCTCTGGGATAAAAGAACAAAACCCCAGCCTAAGGTGATGGTCAAAGAAGAGCGTGAGAGGAGTCATGCAAAAGTGTATGACTGTGCTCCCAAGAAGATGTTTATTCTGAAGGATAATCAAATTGTGCCTCTGGAAGGGAATGCTAAAGAAATCCAGAAGGGCTGTCCTTCTCACACCTGCTCATTCTCTGAAGGCCATTCCTTTGTATTTGCCGAAGCTCGTGGGGAAGCATTGGATCATCCACCCATTCCACTGGTATCCCTCGAAGAAATAGTGAAGAATAAGATGGAGGAGGAGGAAATGGCCGAATATCCTCACTTTAAGAATTACTCCCGAGGGGAGCCATCTCAGGTAAAATTTTACAGGAATTTACAGTTATTGCCTCCTCTTTGATTGTGTTTCTCCTTGAGTTGACCACATTTTTTCTCAAGGAAGTTGCGATCATTTGGTTGTGGTTTGGATTCAATAGTGTTGTAATTCATTTCAAGTATCTCCAATTGGATTGTTTCCTATCTAAAGGATGAGTATGTCTCTTTAGGGGTACACAAAAAAAAATTGTGAAAATTTGTGAAAAAAAATGTAGAGACTCACCTCCACAGTTGATAGAGGTTAGCCATGATTGATAACAAATGGAAAGCACAAAATGCAGTTTTTCATTTAGTAAATTAAAATTTTTTTTGAAATTAGTCACATATGTACTCCTTTATTGTGAATGGAATTACTTAGCAGGAACTTGAAGATGTTAAAATATGTTATATCATCACATTTTACCGTGAATGCATCACCTCCAGGGTTCAATATTAATGAAGGTGGTTTCTGAGGATTTTGGTAGTAATTTTGAAGATTAAGGCGATTATGTTTCATTGAAACATAAAACATGATCATAATGATGTACAAATTATTCTCGGATTTCTGTCCAAGTAAGTATTTCGGCTGCTGCCAGAATTTCAATGGAGTACTCCTCCATCGTCTTCAGAGCAATTACTCCCAGGGCATTCTGTCTATGCTTATATATGTACCTGTCTAATTGAGGGGGACATTGTTGTCTCCTTTTTTCTATTATTTTTTGAATTAATGGGTGCCATTCCCTACTTAGGATGCATCCAGAGTCCCGAATGAAGGTGTTATATTCCAGCCTGATTTGAATGGATCCTTTTAGTAGAAGTTCCTTATACCCTTTGGCTTTAGAGATCAGTTGAGCATCATCAAAGGAGATGATATGGTTTTCTGATGGGCTATGTTCAGCCAAGGCAGATTTTTCCTGGTGGAACAGCCTAATACACCTCCTGTGTTCTTTTTATTCGCATCTCTATTGTGTGTCATGTCTCCCCGATGTATGTGTTGCCACACTATCATGAATATGGTAAACTCCTCATGTCTCGAGTTCCAATTTGTCCTTCACTTGCACCAAATGCCATAATACTGTAATAATAAGACATCTGCATGAATTCTAGCACTTCCAAAGTTTCCATAAAGTTTTACCATATTGACTCTTCTGAAAACACTACTCATAACGAATTATTTCATGAAAAGTATAGAAAAGAATTACCAAAACACTGCATAAGCAAATAGCAACCTCATATCACTGCTCTGCCATGGAATTTGTACATGCAAGATGAGCTTCCACTTGGCATGGCACATGTGTGTAACAAAATCGCTTCAGTGTAAATAAGTCACGTGGCAATTCACTAATCACCTCTTAGTATATCAAGTGGTAAACATGGCTTTACCCCACAGTTAAGAATTCCTACACACACTAAGCCTACAAACTGCTAGAGAACACAAGACACGACAGAATAATCATTCCAGAACACATAAATAAAATTAACTTCGGTGCACTTTGTTAATCAACAGTTGCCATCCAAAGTGACTATTGAGATGTGTAAGAAATTATGTATTTCATGGTAAATGTTTACCTAACTGTCACATCCACTAATTTTTGACAAACATTAAAGATCACTCGATTTTAAAGAAATTTCACTCTTGCATACTGGCAACTCCTGCCATTATTAACGTGTAGGATATAATGCCATACAAATGCATGCCATTTGTATGGCATTATATCCTACTCGCACGTAATGCTATACAAAAAATGCGTCTCCACTGCAGCTTGAACATTTGAGGTGATGTCTTGAAGAATTGTAAAACTTATCAAAAATAAAATTTTCCACTGAAATGCCTTCAATGGTAGTTTTCCAGAGTAGCAATTGCACCTGACTACTGTACCTTAGAAGGTGGAATACAAGGCCACTGGAGCATAAGAGCATGTTCTATACTAGCTAATGGCCATGGCATTGAGGAAGACCAGCTCCCTAGCCTGTGGTGTGCAACATCTCATTTTCTATGTTCTGCAGTGACCTTTGTAGTTATGTGATGTCTTCAGGCGGTTCACTGCACGAATGGCATTCTAAACCGCCAGTGAAGGGGTAAGATCTGATCCTTAATCAAGGCTGATGATATGCCTCTCATTGGACATTCTGTAATGTTGAATTAGGGACATGAGTTAGACAATTGCCCCAATGAAAGTGATGTATTAAAGGTAAATATAGTATACAGCTTACTTTAACACCTTTAAGTTCTTGCTAAGTTATTCCATTCACAGATATATATGTACTTGCCTGATGATGCTGTTACAAGCAAAATGTAGGTTGTAATAAATTTTGTACTCATGGAATTGACTCCTTTTATGTGATTTGTTGGTGAGCATTTTGGTGCCGATTCTATATCATTTTGCTCTCAAGCTCACGCTTGCAAGCAAGTTTCACGCTCAAGGAGCGGTGGAAATGAGAAGTGACCCAACCCATCCCTAGTAAGGATATCATTTCCCCTTCTGAATAGTTGGCTGAAGCAAACTTTATTAGGTAGCTAAATAGTGGTCCCACAAAACCACCCTCCTCTCTCTAATATTCAAACAATACTATTGTTGGAGGATTTCCCACTGGCTAAGACCTTGCTATTATGTATGTTGTTTTCTCCTGGCTCACTGTATTTGTGTTGCATGTCTGAAGTAATATATGTAATTATTAAAGGTTTTGTACGTGAAAAATATTTCACCTACGGTGACGGAGGATGACTTAGTGTCTGTTTTTGGGAATTTTGAAACCACTGGGGGAAATCGAATTGTGTACCGCTTGATGACTGGAAGAATGAAGGGACAAGCTTTCATTACTTTTCCAAGTAAGTTTTAAGTTTTACTATATTACTCATTTGCTTCTTTGTATTTTAATTTGATAGTAAAAATATGCCAAATTAAAAGAGAAAAAAATCACTTCATGAATCAGGCTTAACACATTCAATGCGGGACATAGATTGATGGAAGTCAACAGAATCGGATTAAATTCATCTCAAGTTTTTTCTCCATATTGCGTTTATAGCTTGTCGTTATATAACTTTAAACATATTAAATGCAAAATTTGCAACTTTTTTTGCAAAAATGTGCACTACATCAATTGACGTGCTCAGTACCTCACGCTCGCCAGCACGTAATTCGTTGGCGTGTTGCCTACCTTGACATAGGGATACATCCCTATTCCCACTACGATTGGGATGGGCCAATTTAGCTAAAATTGATTCATTTTTTACTGACGTAATTTAAAAAGAACAAGGGAAGGATACTCGTGGATATTCTAATGGGAGAAAAAAGGTGGATAGTACTTTTGTACAATGAATGAATATTCACAACTTTGGTTTTCAATGAAATATATTTTCTCTTTGTAGAATTCACCATAATGTACAAGAACAATGATATAGTTTTTTTATTTATAATTATATGTATATATATATTTTCCATGGTGGTACTCCTGGAAACAGGGATTCAGGCAGAGCCCGGTACCGCCCTTGCAGTCAGGGCAATGTATTCCTGTCTGCTTCCGTAAGCCTTGGGTCTTGCAGACTCTGCAATCCTTTTGTCTGGTTTTTCTAGAGCCAGGGTGGGGAGGTATTTTGGGAAGTGGGAATCAATTGATATAGGACCCCTTTGTGGATTGTGAACAACAGTCCTGCTACTGATCAGGTAACCAATTATTGAGGAGGCGGAATGAATACCAATCCAGACGATGGCCGTTGTAATGCTTGTACAAAAATAAAGTATTCAACATCATCATCTCCAATTATTTGTACCACTATAGGGATTTATGTTCCTTCATGTAGTATGCTAAGTATTGATTCATTCGATCAGTACCCTCATGTATTTATTGTACTCCACAATACATTGGGGTTTATTCACCGAATGGCCCCTCTTAGATAAAGTCGATATTATATCCCCGCTCTAATTCGAGGATATCATAAGAACATCTCTCTTGTCCTTCCACTTCGAAACACAAATCCCTTCAGGTTGGTTCCATTGCTGGATCACTTCACCCCTGCGCAATTGAGCTTGGATGACCTTAGGAGGGTTCCCTTTTTGGTCTTTCCGAAATGTCCATGCGAAGTATCAGTACTCACAGAACAACAGCTCTCTGGCAAGAGAAAAACTGTTGAAAAAGTCGTCCATAAAAATTGAATGACCTGGTCTGAGACCATTCAACAATTTATGAACAACTTTGTCCTTGTGTCAACACCACCAGCATCAGGGTCCTTCCCTCCTGCTTATAGAATAAATCGATGAGCTAGCCCATCTGGCTCCGCCAATACATGAAGTTTCACACCTAATTTATGGTGTTTCATTTTTATAAACTGGCGGAACCAAAGCCTTCCCCTCCAAGTCACCATCGATTCATCAATAGACAGATTCTGCCTCGGGTAATGCACTGTTTCCATAATTTGGTTGAAGTACACTGCAATAGGCCTAATCTTGAAAATAGGGTCCTCAGATTTTCGGTCTACGGGATTTCTGGCAAAATGCAGAGACAAAGTAGACAGTAACAGCTAGAAAGCTAGACAATAACAGTTGCCTCCCTGCCAGATGGGTCCCGAAACCGACTCTTCGTCCTCTGCCTCTTCTTCCCCTCCCCCTTCCCCTTTTTTGGAGAAAATAAAAGATACTAAAACAGTTAAGTGGTAGTACTTAAAACTGAACAAAACATTACAGAATACTTCTGATTTCACAGACATAACCAAAGATTATAGTGCATAAGTGTAAAAAATAATGAAGAGAATGAACACATATTTGCAAGACATAAACAAAACTACATGGAAAAAATGATACATTTACATCAAACACCTTGCAACTGTAGATAGATAATCCGATTATCTGACCAGGTTCAATACACTAGCGTATAACGTTCACACATCTCAATTCTGAAACGCTTAAATTTAGTGAGAATTAAGATTAGTTTTATTCTGCATACGGAATTAAAAATGATTGTGACTAAATTTCAAGAACAGCTATTGAGTTGATAAGATTTTTAGGTTCTACATGTATTTAGAAGTGCATAGATAAGGAGATGTCCTATTAAATAAAACTATTGCATATTTTACGAACCAGAGAGTAAGGACATATGTTGAAGAGTCACAAAAGAGACATTTACTTTTGCAAATTTGGCGTGAATAGCTACATAATTCATGTACGCCTCCACTACACTCAACGCATTTGATCAAACCGCTACTTCTAAACTAGCTGTAACTATGCCATCATTTCAAGTATCGGAAATCTTTTCATAAACACTGTTAAACTAAAAACAATATTTACGTAAATTTAGGATGAAACAACGTGAGGTGCGGAGCACGGCTATTGACATGCTCCACACGGAATGTGTTAACCCATTATGATCATTGGTCGTTCTATCCCAAGATTGACTGCTGATTCCTCAAATTTACACGTATTGATTTTACCAAATACCCTGCCTGAGCCTCATCTCCAGTTTTGGCTTCTAAGCATTTTCTAGATTTGGATTGCATTGTGGTGCCATGCAAATGAGAGCATCTTCTTTGCAGCATTACGTGCATGGTGCTTTTATGAACATCTAGTTTCCTGCAAATCCTTCTGATATTTATAGAGGAGGTTTCCTCTGTAGTTCAATCACTTAAAGCTTTAGGGAATATAGATTCACTTCCCAGTGCAGGAAATGCTTTTCTCCGCAGTGAATTTTGTGTATTTGTATGTCTCTCGGAAAGTTGATGGAACTGAAATTTATTTGCCTTGGATTTGGGTGTTAATTGTCGTGACTCTACTTCGTCCTCTCATGTTCAATTGAGGAAAATTGCAGGGAATGAACCATACATCTTCAACTTTTTCCTGTCTTCTTTTGCGCTGCCAATTTCCTGCTTTCCCCAATGTGGTGTAATATTGTGTGGAGAGTGTTATGATTAACACTCAGGACTCCCTATCTGTTGCAATAGATCTGATCATATGATGTTGGATGAGAATAATGTTGGTAGTCACTGAACATCCTTATCACTTGCTACAAATTAAATCTTGATCATTTCTTACGCATATGAACGAAATTAGTACAGTAGCGGAAGAAATTAATGCAAAATTTTCGTGTGCCAGAATGTGGTATACTTGGGAATTTCTTGGAGCAGCACACACTTCGAAAGACTGACAACACTGAGGAAGACATTGTCTGCTTCAAATATTTGATATCTGCAATGGAACTCACATTTGCTGGAGCCTAGAACATAATAATCAATCGCCTCTTTTTCGAGCTTTCTTCTAATATTATTCATGTATTCAGTCGAGGTGTATCAAAGTGCTTATGTCAGCATGTTTCTTACATCGAATGATAGCATTGCTACAGAATGACTGATTACAAAAAATAGTCGCTATCCCACCCAAATCGGAATTTATGCTGAAATCTTCATCTGATGTCACCAAGGGATATTTATTGTGGTCAACTTGCCGAGGATCTTTTTGGATGATGCATACTGTGTCTTGTTCACCAAAATGATTTAAATCGAGATTTACTCATACCAAATGTTGTTACAAAAAAGATTAAATTAAAATAAGTATATTCTACGTGATGTAATTTTTCTCACTTTTCCTTTTGTAAATTGATGAAGTTCCGATCTCAAAATTGATGTTTATTAATGAATGATTCATGACTCAATATAATCTGTCCTTAGATCATCAGAATGGGATTAAACTATGAAGACATACGTTTATATATAATTTCATGGATTAAAAATAAATTGCTCGCATCGATACCAAATAATGTAGGCATATTTTTTTGACATTTCTTTCATCTCATCTCAGGAAGTTTGTTGACGAGCTGTTCACTGTGCAGCTTTATCTAGTAAATGCAGAATACACGAATAAACATTCAGAAAAATTTTACCCTAGTTAGGTGTAGTTATGGATAAATAGATCTTTTTCGTCTGACAGAATAATATGTTCTTATATGTATTAGCTATAAATTCACTCCACATAAAATTAACAAAAAAGCCTTTTGAAAGACTTCAATTTGGAGTAAAATGTCATTAATGAAATATATTAATAAGTAACGGTTAATGTTGCAGCTGTCAAACTATTTGGCCAGCAAAAGAGTGGTGTGTGTTTGATTTTTAATGAACACAAATGAGTTTTATATTTATTTTCTCATATTGATGATATGAATGAATGTAATAAGTAGAGACCTGTAAAAGGCGGGGTTATTTTTTAACAAGAAGTGGTGTTATTTTTTGCAAAATTGGTGTTATTTTTCCCTGAAATTGGTGTTATTTTCACGACAAAATATTTGCTGTTAATTAAGTGCCCTCCTCCTGGTAGGCCCACCTGTTGGTAATGAGGCACTTTAATGCAAATGATGGTACATACAATTTTAGTACCCATATTTCTTTAACTATGTCCACTGAACCCTGGGAATTTTGTTGCTGTAATATTCTACGTAATTCTCCAAAACCCAACACCAAATTTACCGTCTCAATTGACTGAAGGCCATGAACTTTTTTCAATTTTGTGACTAAGTTGGAGCTCACCTCCGTTGTGAGAACTTCTTGAGGGTCAAAAACTGAGATGTTTTTAAATAGTTTTCTACTTGGGTCTTCTACCATAAGAGAACTAAGTTTCATTGATGCCTTTAATGCCATCTGCACTAGTATCGACTTTACAGCTGCAGCTTTAGAAGTTGTCATGCCTTGCAAGGAATTAGTAATTTTCTCAAAAAAATACCACTCTGAATATTATCGAGACTCATTTTTAACTTTCTCAACTGTCGACAGTTCTAGATGCAATTTGTGTGCATTAGGATAACTTGAACTCTCCAGTAATTTTATCAACCAGCTGTTTCCCATGCTCCGTTACAAACATTGCCTGGCATTGAATAGAGTCAATAACATCATTATTTAATGAACAAAAGTATCCTATACCTGAATTGTGTATCACTTTCATTTCTTCAGTGTTACTGAAGTCAACAATGTGTCGAAAATAATCTGATAAGTAAAAAACACTAAGGAGTACCATCTGGTGACAATATAGGTGATAGGGAATAATGCACAACTCTTTTCATTTCTGTCTCCAAGAAATTCTGAATATAAATGTTTTCTTTTTCTTGTGTGGAGCAATAAACTTTTGGTCATCAGTACTGCTCTATTAAGTTCAGTCATCTCATGGATCCAAATATTTCACACAAGATTTAATTTGTCAGCCCAAAATTGGGTGTGGATTAACTCCTCACCAATAATCAGCTTTAAGCCTGTTACACCCTTAGTCATATATCATGCTGAATCTGTTACAACACTTTTAACATCCGAGTATTGTACATTATAAACCTTTAGGGACTCAAGAATTGCCCTAATACATTGGGTTGCATCGGCAGATTCTAGAAAGTGGACACTACCAACATAAAGTAACGGCTGTTCATTGAAATCTTTAAATATTCTAAACAATACCACAAATACACAACAGCCACTTTTGTTTGTGGTTTCATCGCAAAAAATATGAATGGACTTCCCTTGAACTGCTTCTTTCACTTCTTGAATTTGGTCAATGGCCAGATCATTAACATATTTTTCTTGAAGTGTTCTGGCATGGAGTAAGTCACCAGCCCCTGAATTTAATTGTAAATAAAAATGAAGAGGTGAATGAATTTTACCACGAATAACAAAGAAATTGCAGGATTCAGAAGTTTTGATCAATATTCATGGGAACCTTTTATGCTAGTGTGCATTATGAAATGGGTAGGTATACGAAAAACACAGAAAAAATATCACTAATAGTCTGGTGCAGCCACTAATAACATCGTTTAATACGAACCTTCAACATATTTGTTTAACCATCTTCTTATATTTGGATCGTTCACTTTCTCAAGCAAGATGTTTGCTGTAATGAAGGCCTCTGTAGTGTCTTTCAATAATGTGTAAGAGGCATCTCTCTTCTTGGTTGTTTGAAGCAGTTTCGATATGGATGCTTGCCATTTAGTTCCACTTCCACTGACAGAATTTTTTTCTACATTAGCCTTATGTTTTTCATTCAAAGTGTGTTTCCGGCATCTGTCCTTCCTTGCCCATGAGACAGTTGTGTTGCAGAAACGACAAAGAATTGTTTTGTCATCAGCACAATGTAACCCATAATGTCGAAATTCTGCCTCGCGCTGCTTTGCCGTCACCGTCCACTTTGGCATTATATGTTTTGATGAATGTGATACAACTGTCACAAAAGAAAATCACTTTGCCGATGACTTCAACGATGGTATGCCGCTTTGAGCACGCTATATAATCTAGAGCTTTCCTGGGATTATTTCAGTGAGAGTGCCGCGAGTGTAGATGTCATGAACTACATAGTGGGAATTAGGTTACTTTGTACAACTTTGTAGACATCTTAAAAGAGGGGCGTCTTTTTAACTCAAATTTGTGCCTTTGTAGACATCATTTTCACAAGAAAGGCATCTTTATTTTAACTAGTTTGCCAATAATTTTTTTGACTGAAATTCACGTTTGAAATGTTGAAATTTGCGAAAATATACAAAATTCGCGTTTTTGTGGAAAAACCTCAGAGTTCGCGTAAAAATTCGCATAATCGCATTTGCGAGTTTTGCATGTCCCTAGTAATAAGTAGTTGCAATGACTGGCTGATGATATGAAATTTTTAAAATATTAAGTAGAAAGAATTTACCATGTAAAGACATTTTACTTAACCAGAAATTGGATTAAAAACTCAAAAATGTCTCAACCAGGGGTGCAATCATGGTTCTTTCCTTCTTGTGGTCGTTATTGTCTACCAAAAGGCAAGCCGTGTTGGTAGGGCAATGCTCTAAGTCTTAGGAGTGCACTCCACTGCTATGTAGCTCCTGATCTTTCTTGATGATGATCATGTTCTCGAAATCATGAGCGCAATTGAACAATCGAATGTATTATGAAGGACATTGATTGCGATTCAGGTTTGTTATTCCATTACAACTAACTAGCTTTATTCTTGCAAGGCGAATTTCTGAATGAGTTTCGTATCCTTTTGATTATTTAATTTGTGTCCGTATGCGTTACTGTGAACTAAGTTACTTTAACTATGCGTGGTGAAATTGTCTGGGAACGTTTAATAGAACTATAAGGATAGGAAAAAGCATACTACTCTCACTGGAATACAAAGAGAAAGCAGTAGTGCTTGCATTTCACCTCATCAACCCAGACTGTTCCAATCAAATGCATTTGTTCCTATCGTGCAGGGGTTTTGAGGCCAGCTGACTTGAGTCTGAATTAAAGCAACGAGTTATCTTGTGACACACTGGAGGATCCCAAAAGGTTTCCCCGCGTCAATACAAAGCTCCGCCAATACTAATCCATTCAAAATTGGAATGTATGAAGGGCACATTAAATTCATTTGGGTCATAGTATGCCTTTTATAAGAGCTTACCTCCCTTTATGTTGCGGGCGACATCATCGGCTCTCCCTCTTGGCTACTACATCGATCAAGAAAAGTCCACATCCAGTGGTTCTTACTATACATCGAAAAATGGAAATTCCAACATTCCCTTTAAAAACTGGTCCAAATAAGATGTCCTGGACTTTTGAAAGTAGTTTCCAGAAAGTAAATAATGTAACGTTCAGAGGAAGTAAGAAATTGAAGTGTTTGAGACGACCTGAATACACGAGGGCAGAATTTTACGTAGGGTATTAAGGTATGGGAAATACTTGTAAAGAAAAATTTTCTCCTCATGGAAACCATTCTATTCAACCAGATTTCCTAAACTTAGCTTGAAATTCATATGATAAGATGCCTAAATGTTATTATTTCTCAGAAGTAGTTTGAGGCCTATTAAAACTATGTTTATCCACAGCTATTTCCTACATGTGGAAAAACTTTTTATTGTATGTGAATTTGATCTGGAGAATAAAAGCATTTTGTGTCCCAATTATTAATTCTTTCATCATGACGTTTCTAATGTTTCAATGGAGAAAAATGTTTTTAAAGGGTCCAAAGCTCTAAAAAAATATGGTAAGTATCTGTACATAAATGACTAGGACTTTTGAACCTAGACTGGCCTTGGGGCGAAGCAAACTCATCACGTTTTTAACTCTAAGACGATCTCGGGAATGTGGACATTATTTGTATTACTATTCATATGACAGGTAAAATCGATATCATTTCATAGAGAGTGTGAACATTCCCGGTTTCCCTTGGCAGTCTCAGTGTTGTCAAGTTATTGAAGGAAAAGCGAATTCAATTAGTTCCCGAGTACGCCGTATTCAGATGCCAATGAATTTTGTGTTAATTTTTTCTGCCACTGTACATAGATTGTTGACTCATTGTCAGAGTAGAGTTAGTTATAATACCCATGATGATGAGGCCTTGTAGTTCCTTCTAGTTTTCTGCTAGTTAGATGAGGCCTTCTAGTTCCTTCGAGACCCTCTAGTTTTCTGATACAAACTGTAGGAAAATACAAAAGTGGAATTTTCTGTAGGCATTGCTTTTAAGTCTATCTAGTTACAACCAAAGTTGAGTGGAAATATTCACTTCATTATAATGAAATATAAAAAATAGAAAACAATATTTTATTGTTATTCTTCCAGTTCTTTAAAAGTTGTGTATGTTTGCTTCTTGTGATATTGTTAGTGTTTTGGCTTAAAATTTTCAATTCAACATCAGCAGCTATAAAGTATCAAATATGAATGTAGAGCTCCTAATTTATCGTAGTCATCATCGCAATAATTTTTTCAAGATTGATTCTCAGAAATATGGGCATTAAAAGTTTTAGTACGTTTTACATTGGCCACGTGGGAAGTGAGTGTGACAGGCTCATAAATTTTTACTTTTAACAAATATTAACCATATGATTCCCTGAGTGCTAATGTGCAAACACTGCGTTCAATGAACATTTGCCTTTTTCCAGCTCTGTTATCCCATTGTTTTTTTTTTGTTTCCTGACATTGAAAAAATCGTTGAAAGAATGATTTAAATACATTTCATGCAATTAAAGTTGGCCATTGAATGTGTCAATTATCAAATGTTACTTACCAGTAATGTTACTTTGCAAGCAGTTTCAAGGGGTCAAAGTTGCATACTTGCAGATATGTGTGTTACGTCAATCCCTTAAAACTGCTTGGAAAGTAGCTCGCAAGTTTTTCAGTTAGCTACATGAAGTTATATGCTAAATTTTTGATCAGTCACTTTGATATTTTTTATCCTCCTAAGTAGTGAACCTGACTCTCCCCATAAAGACTGCCTAGCCCTAGTAAAAAAATATCATGAAACCTATCATAAATAAATCTAGATGAGAAATAATGAAAGGGAACGTCTGGTAAAGTGTTCTGTAATAATGTGTAATTTGTATATAGCTTTTGTGCTTGGAACTTTTCTTGATTTGCATTCCCTTTTCATCTCTTTCCAGTACCCTTAACCTTGAAAATTGTTTATTTTTTAGTCTTTCTGCTGTTTGCACATGAAATTACCTCTTACAATTTGTTTTGAGTATTCCTTAACTGCCATGCACATGCCTCTTTAGGGTAAATGCTTGGGATCGGGAACTGCTAATCTAGGGTAATAACCTTTTTTTAAAAAATATGTTTAAAATGATTAGTAGTATATGAATTTTCCCCTATTTCAGATGTCAAGAAAGCCTCCCTGGCACTGGAAGCAATAAATGGTTATTATTGCAAGGGAAAACCATTGGTTGTGCAGTTTGGAAAATCTAAGAAGTGATTGGCTTAAATACATTATTTCATGTTGATTGAGCCATCTGGTTTCTTGCTTCCACCCTCAGGCTATGATACATGGTGTGGCTCTACGGTAGGGTTCTGTCTTTATTTGCTGCTGGGAATGCATAGTATAGTCATGGTAGAGAAGTAAATTCGAGGGAAATTATTCATGTTTGGAATTATATTTTTCACTTTTAGGGAAATGCTTGTGGCTGAGAGCTCGATGTCCACATGACCTTTGATTTGAGTCGGCAGAAGACAGGAGTATTCACGCTTTGTTTACTTGCCCAATGATATACAATAAGGGTAAGAACCCAGTGGGTTCCTATTCCTTGCACCCTTGTTTGGGTGTCAAACCACAACAAAAATGGAAAACCTGGGAAAATGTGGTGTTTTTAAAATAAGCCAGAAACTACTGGGAATGAGTCATCGTTTCAGTTATACATGCATAGGAAAAAGAGCCATTCCCAAGTCCCGAGAGAAATCTTTAGAACTTTGTGTAAATTTTTTCTCCAGGACTCCATTGTTGAAAATATCCTAGAGTCCAAAATTCTCCTTTCTCCTGGTACCACTACTATTGGTTTAGGTGTGCAGGGTTGCAACACTCGTGTATTAGTTAACTAATAGTCCATTTTGCCGGCTAGAGTAAGCGAATGGGAAAAGAATTTAGGTGATCAGGGGGAAATAATACTCTGATGCCATTCTTTCAATATTTTTTATGAATGAATGTTTTCTTAAAAGTAATTGAAAATATTAATTTAGCCCATGGTAGTCAGTTGGTTAGTAAATGGCAGTCTTAAATGGAAGGATCATATCTAATCACTGTCTTTTAAACTTACCTCTTGTGTTGTCATGATCAGGCAATTTGTTCCAATTGTATGGATTGGATTAAAACTTATAAATTATGATAAAAAGTTTCCTTACTTCATGTACCATTATCTTTTGGGATGGCCCAAGACTCACTGGTAAATTTTCTCCTTATAAAAACAAACAGTTGTTACTGTGGTAGGTATTTCATTTCAGAATCCTGGTCCACCATTTATTCAGGGTTCAAACAGTGGTAATAATTTGGAAACACGCAGAATTAGTTTAATGATTTGTATTTCGTACTGATCACCATCATACAAAAGGCGCGAACTACTTCTGACTCAAAGCGTGCACGGCAAACACGTAAGCCCACAATCGATCAATGGATACAGTCGATTATCATCGAGTTTCCTAGCAGACAGCAAACAGAGGAACACAAGGGAAGCTATAGAGCACAAATACCATGATACTTCATCACTCCCCTTTGCTCATAGGTTAAAATACAAGTCCCATTTCTTTGGTGAATTTCTGTATCTTAATCTTAATCAAACCTCTGGTTAGTATGAAGAAATCGCCATGAGAAAAATTTGGTCTGGACCGGGAATCGAATCACGGACCTTTGGTTTGCTGGACCAATGTGCAGGCCACTACGCTATCCAGGCTTCCTAAGTCCCATGGCAATTTTGGTGGATACAAGGCAACTAGATCTTAGGCCCTTGCGGTCCATCAAAGATGGCAACGCAAGGGAGAAGAGGACTTCAAAGAAGTCACAACCAAGAGTCAGTATCCTTCACCAGCACATATGCCGTGCTTATCCATTTGAAAATATTCAAAGATGGCGAATGGTGAATTATTTGAAGAAATTGCCATGAGAAAAATTCAATTTGATTCAAATTGAATTTTTCTCATGACAATTGTGTGTGCATGTGGCTTCTTTGAAGTCCTTATCTCCCTTGCAATGCCATCTTTGATGGACCGCAAGGGCCTATGATCTAGTCATTATCATCGATAGTTTCCTAGCAGACAGCAAACAGAGGAACACAAGGGAAACTATAGAGCACAAATACCTATATTCTTCAACACACCAATCTTTCATCTCATGTAAATGCAATGTCCTATGTGTTCTATGCTGTGTTGTTTTTGCTATCTTAAACCCAAACCTCTTTGCAACAAATAAGTAGTGATTGCCTCAGCCACTACCCAATATACATATTCCTTTTTGTGTCATGTTCCCTTATTTGCCAATGTCATCTTATAGTGGGCGGGATCAAGCACTACGAGGCCACCAAAACACCCTCCATGATCACCAAAGTCCAGGGAGACACCCTGACTAAATTTTGCTTGGAGGTATATCAAAATGGACCGATCTTATTGGGATCTTGCTATGATTTTGGACAAAAAAAAAATTCCGAAGCAACTAATAAGGGAAGGATGAACTTTGGCACCTGAGAAATACTAGGTGACTTGTGGCTCAACGTATGAAGTTATTGATTAAGCACCGAATTTCAAAATGAATTAACACCTATGGTGGACATTTTCTTTCTTGAGATTGTTTAGACCATTAATTAAATTCAAAATCCTGGTCATATCAGCCTCAGTCTCTGGGGGGCAATTTTTGCTGCTGGACTTGATCTATTGGTGAAAACTCCAACTAGAATAAATTGTGTTGAGTATGTTAAAATCCTTGGACTTATTTGTCATCTTAACACATTCAATGCGGGACATATATTGATGGAGATCAACAGAATCGGATGAAATTTATCTAAAGTTTTTTCTCCATATTCTGTTTATAACTTGTCGTTACATAACTTTAAACATATTAAATGTAAAATTTGCAACATTTTTCGCAAAAATGTGCACTACGTCAATTGACGTGCTCCGTTTCTCACGCTCGCCAGCACGTAATTCGTTGGTGTGTTGCCTACCTTGACATAGGGATACATCCCTATTTCCACTACGATTGCGATGAGCCAATTTAGCTGAAATTGATTCATTTTTTTCTGACGTAATTTAAAAAGAACGAGGGAAGGATACTCGTGGATATTCTCATAGGAGAAAAAAGTTGGATAGTACTTTTGTACAATGAATGAATATTCACAACTTTGGTTTTCTATGAAATATATTTTCTCTTTGTAGAATTCACCATAATGTACAAGAACAATGATATAGTTTTTTTATTTATAATTATATGTATATATATATTTTCCATGGTGGTACTCCTGGAAACAGGGATTCAGGCAGAGCCCGGTACCGCCCTTGCAGTCAGGGCAATGTATTCCTGTCTGCTTCCGTAAGCCTTGGGTCTTGCAGACTCTGCAATCCTTTTGTCTGGTTTTTCTAGAGCCAGGGTGGGGAGGTATTTTGGGAAGTGGGAATCAATTGATATAGGACCCCTTTGTGGATTGTGAACAACAGTCCTGCTACTGATCAGGTAACCAATTATTGAGGAGGCGGAATGAATACCAATCCAGACGATGGCCGTTGTAATGCTTGTACAAAAATAAAGTATTCAACATCATCATCTCCAATTATTTGTACCACTATAGGGATTTATGTTCCTTCATGTAGTATGCTAAGTATTGATTCATTCGATCAGTACCCTCATGTATTTATTGTACTCCACAATACATTGGGGTTTATTCACCGAATGGCCCCTCTTAGATAAAGTCGATATTATATCCCCGCTCTAATTCGAGGATATCATAAGAACATCTCTCTTGTCCTTCCACTTCGAAACACAAATCCCTTCAGGTTGGTTCCATTGCTGGATCACTTCACCCCTGCGCAATTGAGCTTGGATGACCTTAGGAGGGTTCCCTTTTTGGTCTTTCCGAAACGTCCATGCGAAGTATCAGTACTCACAGAACAACAGCTCTCTGGCAAGAGAAAAACTGTTGAAAAAGTCGTCCATAAAAATTGAATGGCCTAGGCTGAGACCATTCAACAATTTATGAACAACTTTGTCCTTGTGTCAACACCACCAACATCAGGGTCCTTCCCTCCTGCTTATAGAATAAATCGATGAGCTAGCCCATCTGGCTCCACCAATACATGAAGTTTCACACCTAATTTATGGTGTTTCATTTTTATAAACTGGCGGAACCAAAGCCTTCCCCTCCAAGTCACCATCGATTCATCAATAGACAGATTCTGCCTCGGGTAATGCACTGTTTCCATAATTTGGTTGAAGTACACTGCAATAGGCCTAATCTTGAAAATAGGGTCCTCAGATTTTCGGTCTACGGGATTTCTGGCAAAATGCAGAGACAAAGTAGACAGTAACAGCTAGAAAGCTAGACAATAACAGTTGCCTCCCTGCCAGATGGGTCCCGCACCCACTCTTCGTCCTCTGCCTCTTCTTCCCCTCCCCCTTCCCTTTTTTTGGAGAAAATACAAGATGGCATCACTAAAACAGTTTCGTGGTAGTACGTAAAACTGAATCAAAACATTACAGAATACTTCTGATTTTACAGATATAACCAAAGATTATAGTACATATGTGTAAAAAGTAATGAAGAGAATGAATGCATATTTGCTAACAAAAACAAAACTACATGGAAAAAATGATACATTTACATCAAACACCTTGCAACGGTAAAGAGATAATCCGATTATCTGACAAGGTTCAATACACCAGCGTATAACGTTCACACATCTCAATTTGTGAAATGCTTAAATTTAGTGAGAATTAAAATAAGTTTTATTCCGCATACGGAATTAAAAATGATTGTAACTAAATTTCAAGAACAGCAATTGAGTTGATATTGTGTTTGTCAGCGAATTTCTGGTGTAATCACCCTCTGTTAACCAACTTTTAGGCAGATTTATAGGTTCTTCATGTATTTAGGTGCATAGATAAGGAGATGTCCTATTAAATAAAACTAATGCATATTTTACGAACCAGAAAGTAAGGACATATGTTGATGAGTCACAAAAGAGACATTTCAATTTGTAAATTTTGCGTGAATAGCTATATAATACATATACGCCTCCACTACACTCAACGCATTTGATCAAAACCGCTACTTCTAAACTAGCTGTAACTATGCCATCATTTCAAGTATCAGAAATCTTTTCATAAACACTTTTAAAATCAAAACGATATTTACGTAAATTTAGGACGAAACTTCCCCCCCCCACACCTACCGAATTCTGGTCTTCTGGTCATGATCCTTCATTTACCACCTTTGATCTCGACGATGCAGTCTTGTCTAAATCATCATGCCGTGAAGATGGATAGGTTCTTGATAAGGAAATATAATAATGAAATTAGTTGTTACCTACGTCGATGAATGTGACCCGCATAGAAGGAGTTGAAATAGAATTTTATGCAGAAAAATAGAGCTAATTATCCAAGAGGGGAACCGCAGGTAGCAAAATAAAATAATAAAAACTTATGGGGCTTAGAATAGAGTCTTCGCTTCATTGTATAGATTACTCTGCAAGAGAAATAAATAATGATTAGAAAAAGAATCATAGTTTCTTCAGATATTTCATCCAGTTCTACGCTAAATAAAAAGTTCATTTTACGTAATAAATTTACGGTAAAAATTATAAAAGTTAAGGGAAAAGGCTCTCTCCTGCATGAAGAAACAATGTTAGAAAGAAAGTGGCGCATGAATAAAATAACAAAGTTAAAATGGCCAAGAAAAAAATAATGTGTACTTACATTGACTGGGAACAGGAGATGAAGAAATCAAGGATGTTCCCAAGGCTCAACACGAGCAATCTACAAACGATGCACACAATACGGTTGCTAGAACCCAACTGAAGGTCAACCGCACGGTCGGAAGCGGGCTGGAAGGGTATTAGTCACGTACGAGGGCGAGGAAAAGAGTACACGGCTGAGAAATCGACTACGTCAATTGACGTGCTCCGTAGATGGGGATAGACGGGACCACGTCTATTGACGTGCTCCGCGCTGAATGTGTTAACTGAATGAAATGTATCATGAGAATGAAGAGGTGATTCTTGCCAGGGACAACTGCTTGATCTACCAAGCAAAGGATAATTTTCAACTTTACATTTAACCCATGCCAGCTCACTCCTCAAACCTATCCACAATTCAGAAAGTCCAGGGTATAGTTATGAGTGAGTGGCACTACAGGAGAGATAGAATTGAGAAATATTTAGAAGTCTACCTATGGGATATTTGAGTCTTTAGGCCAACTACCCCATGTAATAGAAAATTTGGTTGGGTCGATATGGCGGTGATTAGAATCTGTAGACAATGGAAAATAATGGCAATGTTACTAAATATAATGTTGTTTTCTTATGCATGAGCAATTTATTCTAGATTAATGCTTTTGTGGGTATTATTCTGAAAATCATCATCATCTGGTGTTCTGCCTGCTGGCAGGTCCCGTACACCACTGCTGTCTCCATTTTCTTCTGTCCCGAGCTTCCTTCTTTGCTTCATCATAGCTGATGTTCTTCACCTGATCCACCAATTTACCTTTACCTATTTACCCACCACCTTCTCCTTCCTCTCCTTTTCTTTCCTTCAGTTGAACCCTCAAGTGCCACAGCTATTATACTTTTCCCTCTCATCACATGGCCCAACCAGTTGCCTTTCCTTTCCCTTATTTTCTCTAGGAGCGATCTTCCTTCTTTCACTTTGCTCAAAACCTCTTCATTTCTCATCTTATCTACCCATCTTACTTTTCCCATCCTTCTCCACACCCATATTTCATAAGCTTATATTCTATTCCTTTCCCTCTTACCTAATGTCCACGCTTCACATCTATACATGAAAACGCTCCATGAATAACACTTAGCTAGTCTCTTTCTCAGCTCCAGATCCAGGCTTTTATTGCATAGCAAATTTCCGGAAACCAAATTGTTCCTCCCCTATATTTTCTTCCATTATTCTTATTAATCTCCTGTTCAAAGCTCTCAACATTATTTTGGCTGCATGTGTAATTAGGCTTATCGTTCTATGTTCAGTACATTTCCGTGTACCAGGCTTCTTAGGAACTGGTACCATCACTGTTCTTACAAAATCTTGAGGCCATTCACCAGTGTGATATATTTTGTTACACATGTTAACAATTTCCTGCACACCCTCTTCATTCAAGCACTTGAAAAATTCAATAGGGATCTCATCCATTCCTGTTGCCTTCCCTTTTCTCATTTCTTCAATTGCTTTTTCTACTTCCCTCTTCAACACTGAATAACCTCTATCTTCCGAGGGCACCATTTCTTCTGCATCCAAGTCCAAATCCACTGGCTTCTCCTTTGAGCAATACAGGTCTTCCAAATATTCTGTCCATCTTTCTGTTATTTCTTTCCTCTTTGTATATTCTGAAAATAACTATCCCATTTTTTGTGGTAAACTTATCTTCCTAACCTTATCAAGTTTTGACCCTTCCTATTGATTTTCACTGTAAAATGAACGTCAACTTTTATTTCAAATCACCACTTCTCTTCCACACTAATCTATCCTGAGTGAATCTTTCATGTTGCTGATTTGAAGATCTGATCTTTTATACATGCACAGTTGTTCATTGTAGAGATTTTTAAATGCAGTATCTGTCCTTTTTGAGAGTGGATAATACTTAAAGAATCTTAACTCTCAAACAAAGGGAAACTTTTCAAATTGACGGCATTAATTTATGATTAATTGTAATAAAATTTTTGTGGCATCATTATTCTTATATCTATTTAATCCTCAATTACTGGTAACAAATCGTAGAAGGAATATTGTAAAGTAGCATTTTTAGTAATGGTCTGTTTTAAATTAGGCAGGTCTTCAGGTTGTGTAGTGTGAAATCTGCTTTGAGCAACGTTATGCCAAAGGTGTTTGTATCAATTTTTATTTTCCTCCAATTATTTGGAATTATCTTACATAGCTCCTCTTGGTCTGTTAAATGCACTATGACTGTGTTTAGGTGGTAAATACAAAACAGAAAAAGATTCATTCAAGTCTATCATACAATGTAAATTTTCAATGAATTTCGTTACAAAGGTCGTCTTTCCACATCCTGATGGACCTGCGCAGATGCAGGTAAACGGATGTTTCCAGACTAACGTCATGGTTGAGACTGGAAGTGTGTTTTATCATACCTTGTTTTTATCAATTGTCAAGTTTCCTCATCACTAAATGCCTCGTCGTGCGTTCGTTTTCGGGGAATTTTATAGTGACCCCAAGCAAGCGTGTTAATTCCATCCTCACAAATGTATCGTTTATCATCAGTGGAATTGAGCGTTACCTTATTCATTTCCATGCTGTAAATCTCATGTGTCTTACTTCGTATGACACTCATTTTTCTAAATTCTGTTGAATTTACGCGAAGGCATCGCACGTAGTCGTCAAATTTTAAACCTTTTTCTGTTACTGCTCTAGTTATCCCTTTCGCTTTCTTTATTTCTTTAGAAGCGAGAACATTGTATGAATAGAGTTTACTTCGCAGTCCGATGAAATGAGTCATTACTCGTCCATCGCATTCGTCTTTGAATTTACCTATTACTTTTTTGTTCTTATCTGAATAACATGGGTGGTATTTTGGATAGTTTGAGGTATCGAATGCGTCTAGATCTTCTAGAATATCCCTGTATGCATCAGCGGTGGTAATTTCATATATTAGGGAATCGGTATCGGTGTACGTCAATTTCAATCGCTTTCCATATTTCGTTAACATTTTCTTGTTGTGAAAATCGTACATTAGCGTCTTACTCAGATCGAGAACACAGAATCCAATGTATATTGGCTTGTTCATTTTAATAGTAGCCTTCCACATGTGAACGGCCACCAGAGACTCGTCGAAAATCATTCTGTCCAAAAAAGTAGATTTGTTAATTAATTTTTGTAATTGCTTTTCGTTTGTCACTAATTGCACAAGTATTTACTCTTTTGCGCACATTTTCCATGGTCTTACCAAATACAGCATTATTCAAAGCTTATAAAAGTCCTTCTCAAAGTCATTAACTGCTCTCATCCTTCTGTCAGTGTTCAAATCGATGTAAGACTTTAACCAAGGTGATTGACTAAATTCTATTATTCTATGAACTTTTTTGAGATTCATGCCTAGTGAAAGAGCCTGCTTTAGGTTGACGTAGTGAATGATATATTCAGCCCGGTCCTCGAGCGATGTAATCAACTTTTTACGTTTTCCACCGGGTGGAATTTTGTTCTCTGGACATAGCGGTAAATCGGAATGCGTATCGTGTAGGTGCTGTGGGTACTCGAGATCTACCTCTAGAATGTATCCCTGTTCGTTTTCATCGGAAATTTCTGTCGCATCAAAATGTTCAATTTCGTCAACGGAGAGCCATCTAAAATTTGCATATGGTAATGGCCTTGATAAAGCCCAACCGTACAAGTTGTTTGCATCTAGATATGTCAAATACGCGGTCTAAATCTGAATCGTAATTTTTCATATACTTATTGTTCGCACACACTTGTATTCTCCATCTATTCAATTGAAATCACTATTTAAATAACGGTCACCGAATAATTTCATCAATTTAATTTTTCTCTCTTCTTCATACAGGATTCTGAATCTTCAAAAATGTCATCTTTCATACCCACTATCCTTAACAATTTTAATGCAGGGTGTTATGTGACCCCACGAGCTAGAACAGGCGTTTACGTATATCAATGAACGTGTTATGTTTAATGACGAAGTGGTATATGATATCCAAACATACAACCACTTAAAGGATGCGTTAGACAAGGCAAAGGATAGAAAATTTTGCTCCTATTGTGAAATCTATTATAATATAGACGAGGCGAACCCGCATGAAAACACGAACGCGCACCGGTTGAAAATTAACGAGCAGATAGGTAAAGGATTCAACGAAATCGAGTCAGCCATCAGATCTAGACTAAAGACGTTTTGGATTACTCCCGAGGAAGACGGTGGTCAGGACGTAGTTTCTTTTTTTAAATATAATTCGAGACCAGCTTATAGATAAAATTAATGAACAGACAGTAGCTATGAACGCTATAAAATTCAATCTCGTTTTGATATGCAAATTTCGGAAGGGCGAAAATGAGGAGTTAGATACCTCGTTTAAACCTATGAATAGAATAGTCTTGCTGACCGATCAAACAAACGAGATCGTAGATGATGCGTTTTCGAAACTTTTAAAGGAAAAATCAGAATTTCAAGCCAAGGGTTCAGGATGGTCTCTTTCTGAGATCATGGGATTAGAATTACGAATTAATAAGTACATTCCACTTCGAGGATCGACATATATCGATCTTCCAGCAAAAGTAAAAAATACTAAAGCGGTTATTAACGTCAAAAATAATGATCCATACTGCTTCAAGTATGCTATATGGGCAAAAAACATTGCACAAAACCCAATTGGAAAATCTATAAATGTCGAGCCTCGAAGTGGTTTGTACTTGTTTATTCTCAATTCCAAGCCAACAAGCTCGGACAAAGACCATCCGGATCCTTTAGCTTGAAATTCGGATTTTTCTTTCAGCAATTTTGAAAATGCCTCTTCAATTATTTCCTCTATTTTATCTGTAGCGAAGGCACGTTGATTCTCAGTTTTGAACGAAGCATCTAGCTCTTCGTTCTTGCCCTTTTTGAATTTACATATTAGGACTAAATTGAATTTGATCGAGTTATTAAGATCAACCTGCTCGTTCGTCTTTTAGATTACTTTATTCCGAATCACGTCTAGAAATGAAATCACGTCCCGACCACTATCCTCCTCGGGAGTAATCCAAAACGTTTTATAGTCTAGATTGGATAGCAGATTCTACTTCGATAAATCCTGAACCCTGCTGTATAGTGATATTCCGTCTGTGCTCGATAGTATTTTCATGAGGCATTGCTTCGTCTTTTCTATAATATACCTCACAGTATAAACAGAAGCGTCTACCTTCCGCTTTATCGAGTGCATCTTTCATTCGAATGTAAGTCTCAATATCGTTAATTGATTCATTGTGTAAAGCTACTCTTGAATGTATGTTTGTTAGTGCTGTTTGTAACTTATTTACTGTGTTGTAATGTCCAGAGTTAAAGTTTTCTAAGATTTCTTGGATAGAGGTCATGTTTATGATTGCTGTGACAGTCAAAAAGAAACGAATGAATCTATGATGAAAAATATTCAAGGTGAATAGTACCTTGTTACTCATGAGGAGTGATCTCTTAACTCGAGATCGAGCCCCCCTTTTCAAACAAGATGTAATGTTTGACTGCACTAATAACAAACTGAAAGCGATCAAGAATAGTAAATGTTATACTTACCACAAATATGTCTGTTGATATCAGGCCCGCGTGAACACTGCAATGGATGTTCGTCAGTTAAAAGGCAAGTTGAGAATGACTACTAAACTGTTCTCAGCGGGGGGATTTTTATGCAGTGATGGGGAAGGGGTGAGGGATTATGCGTTAGACGCGGCAGTCGGGGATGATGCAATGGTGAAAAAAATAGCGTTGCAGCTGAGCGAGTTGAAACTTGAGGCCGGAGCGGAGCTCGAGGTTGTCGATGCGGCATAGGCAATGCACCCAACAATCGGTGCGAATGTTGCGAACTATTCCATCAATGAATGCCACGCACGGGCGTTTTCCTGGGTTGCGAGATATTATACATTTCAGTCTGCTGCGGGCCTATTATTCATTCAGTCGCAGAAACAATGATTGCACGAATGCCACGTATGGACGTGTCCTGGGTTGCGAGATATTAAACATTTCGGTCTGCTGCGGGCCTATTATTCAAGCTATCTTAGAAACGATGATTGCATGTGATGCCTATTGACGAATGCCGCGCACTGACGTTTTCTTTTTTATTCTGAGTTGCGTATTAAGCGAGATAATCGCTATTGTTTACATTTCGGCCTGCTGCGAGCTTATTATTCATTCCATTGTTAAAACGATGATTGCATGTGATGCCAATGGGCAAATTCCACTAACGGGCGTTTTCCATTTTTATTCTGGGTTGAGTATTAAGTGAGATATTCGCGATTGATTATAAGTCACGTGGCGCGCTGAAACGAGAAAAATTCTCCTACTACTGGGTCAGAGGACCTGCTAGTAATTATATATAAAGAGTAACTAAATAACTTTCAGATGGTAACAACAGAGACATGTAACTTGATCTTATAATTTGGTAGCGATTAAGAAACATGATTATTTATCGTGAATATTTGAGTGTACTCGAGTGCAGGAACAGTTAAATGCATCGCAATTACGGATCTAGGAATGATTTCGCTATTTGATTAATTAAAACTTGCATTTCAATTGCATTGAAAAAAACAATAGAATAATTTTGCGGAATTTATTTATTTATTTTCAAACCATTCGAATATGTGCAATTTTTGTTTTAAATATTATGTATTTCCTTGTCTTTTCTTTAGCTTATGTAAGGGTACTTTGTTTGTACATCACATGGTAAACTATTAAAATGTTTTGGAATTACAATTCTCAATCTTGTTTCTCCATAGTAATCAGATCAGCAGGATCATCTATTCCGTGTAGGGTGACGGTAGAATAAAATTGAGCGGCACAAAGTGATTCCGAAGTTCGTGCCACAAGACACGGACGCTCAGTTGCTTTTGGGGTTATTTGAGAGTTAAGCGGAAATAGCGGGGAGTGATCCTAAGCAGTGGGTGACTCATTTGATACGCCTGTTACCCACGGAAATGGTTGAAGTGTTAGGTTTGAATGGTTGAAGCGGAAGGGTTGAAGTGGAACTAGGGAATCGTTTTAATTTCGACATGATTATCGTCATGTTAAGAAACTAATATTGGCGGATATAAGCTTGATACGGAGAAAGTACGACAGGGAGAGCTTGAAATTCTAAGATTAATGGGTGTAGGAGCAGAAGAGTTTCGCGGAGAAATGATACGGGATCCGGAAATGCAACAGTTAAAAGAGAGAGCTAAACTGCGGATTTCGGAAGGGGAGGAGTACGAGGAAATGAATGCCGTATTACTGGTCAGCAAGGTCGATCGATTAAAAGAGAAAAAGGAATTGATTTTGGTGCCAAAAAATATAGACAGGATCTGTTGGCAACTTGCCACGAAGTGACGGTTTCACATTTGGGTGTCTCAAAGGCTAAAGAGCAATTGCTACGACATTTTTATTGGCACGGTTGTTACGAAGATGTGGAGTGTATGATAGAACCTGTGATCCATGTCAAAGAGTTGGGAAAGTTGGGGATGTGAAGAGGAGTCCTATGAGAGTCGCACCTGTAATAGAAGAGGTGTTTTCTAAAATAAATGTGGATATTTGTGGGCCGTGGCCAGAATCAGAAAACGGGAATGGATACATTTAATCGGAAATTTGTATGGCTAGTCGATATCCCGAGGTCATTTCAATAAAAAATGTTTCATCAGTAACAATCACTGATGCCTTTTTAGACTCGTTCAGATTTAATCGGCAATTTGTATGGCTATTCGATATCCCGAGGTCATAGCAATAAAAAAATGTTTCACCAGCAACAATCATTGATGCCTTTTTAGACTCGTTCAGTTGAATAGGATTCTCTAAAGAGATCCAGTGTGACAACGGATCGTATTTCGTGAGTATGTTAACAAACGAATTCTTGCAGATACTTGGGATACATGTGGTACATAGTTCGATGTACCGCCCTGAGTTGAACCCAGTGGAAAGGTTACATCACACCATGAAGAAATAATGAGAATATAGTGTAACAGCTGTGTTGTAAAGATACAATGGGAAATGGCGATCCCAGCTGTGCTCCTCGCCATCAGGACATCGGTGAACGAGAGAGTAGGGTTTTCTCCAGCTGAGATAGTGGACATGGACGAAATTTTCGAACACCTCTGTTGCTAATTTATGAAAGGTGGAAAAAGGGAGACGCAGAGGAGACTCAAACACCAGTAGTGGAGTACATATTACGTATTATAAATCGTATGCACAAGAGTATGAAGATGGTGATAGATCAACAAGAAGTAGTGGGAGCGAAAAGGAAGAAATGGTATGACAAGCGTGCTGTACAGCGAAGTTTCCAACCAGGAGACCAAGTATTGATGCTGACACCGCTTACGGCTAAATACGGCTAATTACGGCTGAATTCGGATAACGGATAAATTAGAAATGGGCGGGAATGGGTCTGGGATAGTTGAAAAGAAGCTCTCGGAGACAAATTATGTTATAAAACTCCCAAAGAAAGGAATTCGGAAGCAGATGTTCTATTTTTATCTGAAAATATTACCAATGAGAGGAACAGGTTAATTATCACGACAAAAAAGTACTGGAAGAACCCGAGGAGATTGAAATGGACCCGACATAGGCTCAGAGAGTGGAAAATACCTTAGTGCACGGATTCAGGTAGCAGAACACCTAACAGAAGAAGAGAAGGAAAAACAGCAGATCTTGGTGCAAGATTTTTCCGGCATATTTTCCACCAAGCCAGGGGTGACGGATGTAGTATTCCACGACAGCGTATTACTAGACAATGAGAGCCGGTGAGACAAAGGCCGTATCGCACGTCCCCTCGGCAAATCAAATACTGCAGAAAGAGGTTCGAAAATAATTGAGCTGAGTATAGTGGAAGATGGAGAATCCGATTATGCTTCTCCCATGATTCTAGTTGAATCGTCGGGACGAGATCCGCGTTGATTATCGACACCTGAGTAAGAAGATTAGGACAATATATTCCACTTCCTAAAATCAATCAAAGGATAGAGACGGTGGCTAAAGCGAAATATATTACCGTGATGGATTTATCAAAAGGATACTGGCAAATTAGATGACCAAAACGGCCCAAAGATATGCTACTTTTGTTATTAATTTTGGAATCTTTCTTCCTCTAAGTATGCCATTTGGACTTAAGAATGCGCTTTATTGTTTCAGTCTGTTAATATCGAAATTCTTGAGAGGGTTAGAGAAATTCGCGCTACCATATTTGCACGATATTCCCACATTCTCAAATACCTCTGAGGATCATTTGCATCACTTGCGTTTGATTTTCCAGAAGATTCAAACGGCAGGATACACATGGGAACCAGCGAAGTGTAAGTTTCCACAAGATAAAGTTAAGTATCTAGGACATGAAAGTGGTAGAGGTAAAGTGAAACCCGCTGAAGTGAAGATACTGGCCATAAAAGATTATGATACTCCGACTACTAAAACAGAAGTACGAGCATTTATGGGACTATGTAATTACTATAGAAGGTATATTAGAATGTTCGCAGATTTAGCCGCTCCCTTCTCAAATCTCACAAAAGGAAGGATAAAATAGAGTGAACTGATGAAGCAAATGCAGAATTTGAGAAACTGAAGGAGGCTTTAAGTGCTCAGCCAGTATAAAGGGCTCTTGACTTTGAAAATGAATTCCTGGTACAAACAGATGCATCCGAGAATGACGTGGGTATTTTTCTTTCTCAGATCGGAGCCAATGGAGAGGAGCATCCTGTGCTATTCCTTAGCAAGAAGTTTAGTGACACAGAGGGGAGATATGGGACCACAGAAAGGGAATGTTAGCGTTGGTATGGGGAATCAGGAAACTACACTGCTTCTTGGATGGTAAGAGGAAGTGTCATATACGGACGGATCACAATCCCTTAGTGTGGCTACAGACTGCAGCGTTATCAAATCCTAGACTGATGAGGTGGGCGCTTTTACCACACGCCCATGCGGCGGCTCGCGGGGCAGTATATAGATGTAGAATTACAGTTTTGATATCGAACATCGGAATGGTCTATTGCATGCTAATACTAATGCTTTAAGTAAGAGTATTAAGGGATGCCACTATGAATCTGATACTGAATATCTTGCACTCCATGCTGCTTGGCGAGTAAGGACGTGACTTGTCACATCCTGTACTCGTCTAGAGCGGGGGGGATGAGACTGTAACGTCGTGTCGTGGTTATTTTTATATTTGGTCGTGTTCTTTAAGGTCCCTATTTCTTATTATGGCATAGTGTTATGTTCTTATTTTGATGGTTTCATTTCTTTTTATCGGTAATTATACTTTCTTGATGTTTTGTTGATTGTTAAATATTTGTTTTGCAAAAGGGTTTAGGTGTAGTTGGTAAAAAGAAGTAGATAGTTGAGAAAAGCTGCTTAGAGTGTAGCGGAATGTATATTAATCTGAATATATTGAGGAAATAATAAAGAATTAAGTTATAAAAAGGGGTTGCGACATCACACAGGGAGAAACCAGTAGTCTCTTGTTTGGCTAATCTTAAGGCAAACATAAAGTAGGGAATTCCCTCATTCAATGTTTTTTGCGCACGACGACAATACATAGCGATCATAGACTTCAGAGTCTGTATATTCCTCTCCGTGGGGCTCGCGTGGGGATGATAGGGTGCGAGCTGTATTCCGTAGGCCTCACAAGCACGCTGCAATACTCTTGAAGGGAACTGGGGGCCGTTATCACTCGGCTACATTTATGGACACCCCCAATGGTTAATGACATTGCAAAGGAGCTGTTTAGTTGCATCTTCTGCTGGCAGCTGGCGTCCCCCTGGCACTATTTTCATCGCTCTCTCGCTCTTCACAAACACTGGGCTCCACATTGTCAGGGTAAGCAGGGGGGAATGGGAGGGCCGTAGAGGCCGTCGGGGATGTTTCCGCCGCGGTCTGCGTCGTCACCAAGCGGTCCACGTTATCCTCAGAGGGGGGCCAGGACGGGGAGGGCAAGGACGCTGAGGGAGTCGCGGCCACAGTCTCAACTGTGTCCAGTGGCCTTCCTTATCTTTATCGGTTGCCTGCCGCCGAGTACGAAACGGATACGGCGACCGCTGGGGTAAGGGCTTGTTTACTCGGAGTGCGCGGAATCGGCCGGCTTCTCGGACGTCTCCGCGCTCATCCTCGGAAGTATCTTTAAACGATGAAGCTTCGCTTTCCGAGTCCAAAATCACTCCAATATCCGAAGACGGAGAAGACGGAGGGGATTCCATAGAGCTTGCTTCCCCCGTTGACGCTTTTGGTGAGAGGGAGGAGAACACGATTTCTGAGGACGTTGCTGCTTCGTCAGCTCCCTTCCCTCTCGGTATCGGTAGTCGGATACGCCGCACCCCCGCCTTTTCTCGGCTTTGATTGCGTCCGCGAAATTCCACCGTATTTCTCACACCCCGATGCGATTTAACGCGATCCTTATGCACTCCTATCGCCCTGAAACGCAACTGTTAAGTGCAAATTCGAGCCATTTAGAACCGGAATAATTTTGTTTGGCCTCTCATACGGCTTGTGAAACTTGCGGATTTGGCTTGGCTTTAGTCAGGGGTCATTTAGGTCAACGTATTGATCCGGCTCACGTCCTTGCTCCCCTTATTACACTGCTTCATTGGCAATTCAAGGTCCCCCTACTGTTCCTCGAACATTCCCTCCAAGTTTGCTGGAGTCCGTCACACAGTTCGCTTATGCATGAATCACTCATAGTGGCGTCTTCGGTCTCCAAGCACTGGAATGGTGTTTTCATTTCGCGACCGTAAACAATCTTGAACGGCGTAAATCATCTTTTGCTGTTGTGTCAGTTCGAATTATAAGTAGCTACCGAAAAAGGTAACCACACATCCTAATTGTTGTCCCTTCCATTTACATAGTGACTTATCATCTGAGAGATGGTGCGATGCACCCGTTTGCACCTTCCATTACAGCTGGGGTGAAAGGGGGAGGTGCACAACTTCGTTACACAAATTTTGGAATAGCTCCGATTCAAAGTTCGAACCTGTTCCGATAGAACTTAGTCAGGAACGTGGAATTTCAATATCCATTGCCTAACTAGTGCGTTGGCCACTATTTCTGCTGTTTGTGATGGAATGGATGAGAGCTTGGTCGTGATGTTGGCGGAACACCATCTCCCTATTACTCATAGGAACTACGACCTTTAACCCCTCACTTGTAGTCCGGCACAGTAATCCATCCTTCTCCTGGAAACCCGATATATTTGATAATAACCGGTGGTAAGATCTAGCGTGGAAAAGTAGCGGCTCCTCGTCAAATAGTCCAATGTCCCAGTGATGTTGGGCAAGGGATACACATCCGGTGTAGTGACCGCATTGTGCCCCCGGAAATCGACACAAAATCGATAGGTAGGGTTGCCATCGTGCGATTTTTTTAAGGAACAGTCACGACTGTTGATGCCCAGGGACTCCTGCTAGGGACTTTAATCCGGTCTTAAGCTGCTCATCAACGAGGTTTTGAATCACGTCCTTCTGGTGTTATGGCACGCGATAAGGGCGGATGTTTTTCAGAGGAAACCCGATCCCTACTTGAGTGTCTTGTGGAGGGCACTCCAAGTAGAGTACTCCGTCTGTCGGGTGAGACGTTAAGCCGTGGTCCCCTTGGCGCCTTTCGTTAAGAGCAGGCCAATGCCGACGCCGGGTTTCTATCCACCCTTCCTCCCTTACCTATCCCCTATGGCGCAAATGACATTTGCCGTCGGTCGCCTCCCCGAATGTCCAATCCATCCAACAAGGCATTTGTAGGCATAAAAATCGGCGCCTAAAGGCATCGGTATCTCGATATATAACCGTTAGTAATTCTCGCATGCGTCTAGTTGCCGCGGTGTGTATTCCTCAAAAATTGACGGAGAAAATTAATCAAAAGGTCTAATATTGTGGAACAAGACCGCGTTTATATTAATCTTGTAATAGATCAAGAAGTTAAAGGGTCAGAGCGGATAAACTTGCAAAAGTTACTTCGCCGATTTTGTCCCCGTACCCCGTTGTCAAAAGAATTTTGAAGACTTACTCCAGCCAATATTATGTGCCTTACAATGGGAGTCGTTGGTGTGGTAGCCAACAAAGTAAACAATTGCCGAGGTTTAATATTCGTGGAAAGACGTTTTAGTTGAACTTTCCTAGGTCAAGTGCTCCTCAAAATACGTCTGAGAAATATGATCGCACAACCAGCCTGGAGGCTGAAGCTCCAGTATGGCAATCGAAAGAACAGTAAAAATGATCGACTCACGAAAAAAGTAGACACTACCTCAGCATCCAGGCAAAAAACAAGCGTCCAGAGTTTTTTCCCCCACTTTCATCACTTTCCCGTTTCCAACTACCTTACAGTTTTTGTAGCAGTGAATCACAACAAGTCGCTTTTAGCTTCGATATGCGTCAATTTTTAAAAAGTGGCTGGAGACGCGAAATGAGGTAATAGGATGCGAGAAGCAAGAAGCTTGCCCTTTATTTCTTTCTTCTCTCCACCCTCTCTGGAGTTGCCTTTCTACTTATGCTTACTCTTCATGTCCTCTCGTGTATCTTACCTCCCCGCGTGTTTAGTACGTATGATGTGAAATATTTTAGGCAGTTCGAACGAGATTTAACTTTAAACACAAAAGTATCTTAAGTAAATTTTTTTAAAGCTCGCGCAATTCGTAAGAACTATAGAGCGAGTTCACGCTAATCACTGATGCAAAAATTTCGTCATTTGTTACTGAACTAATCGGTAATTAACTAATTTTACATGATTTTAGCTTTAGCTTGACGTATTTGTTTCAGTTAGAAGGATTCTTGAACAAACCTTTGCGCACAAAGGATATTTAGCAATTTTTCATAGAACTTACTGTGATAAGTAATATATTTTTCACAAAACATTATGAAATCAGTCAATCATTTATTTATTCAAAAATTGATTCAGCTCATTGAAACTTAAATCCTCCCGAATAAAATACGTATCGGTTTCTTCCGTTCGGAGATGAGTCGTTTACCATGTGATAACCAGAGTATGCGGTGCATGGGAATTACCCTATTGCTGAGTAAATGTTAATACATTTAGTGAGAGTTCATACCATCCTTTTAAGTCATCGGGGTGCGTGCACTTGAGTAAGACATCGGAAGAAATTTGAATGTGGTGATATCGATTACCCGTCCGTTTGCTAGGGAGAGAAAAGATGGGAATTAGAGACATATGCTGAACATGGAAAGTGACCTTCTAAACGACCCGAGCTGGCATTTTTATGAAACAGTGAACTCATTGCTAATGAAGGAATTCTGAGAGACTATCTGAAAGAGAATCCGAATGTCTCGTTCCTAAATGAAATGAAAATGGCCAATAAAGACCAAGAACCTCTTCTTTGAATGCAAGGACTATAGATCAATCAGTTTTATTCCACACTCAGCCAAAGTTTTACATACGCGAAAGCGAAGCATCTGATTAAAGTTGTAAGACACAAACTCAAGCAAGTAGAACAGTTTAATTACTTAGGAAGCACGCGAGAGGAAAACGAGCATTGAAGCAAAGACATACGGAAGAGAATGTCACTAGCTAAGGAGGCGCTTAGTAATACAATGGAGTTGATGACGGGGACAATGGGTAAAGATGTGAAGAAGAGGCTGCTGAAGAGCTTGATATCCAGCGTAGCGTTGTATGGGGCAGAAACGTGGACCCTCAGGAAGGAAGATAAGAATAGGCTGCGGGAATTTGAGATGTGGGTGTGGAGAAGGATGGAGAAGGTTAGGAGGACGAAATAGAAGATTAACGAAGAAGTGCTTGAGATGGTGGGCGAGGATAGAACACTTCTGAATGAAGTCCGGGATAGGCAGGGTAGATGGCTGAAGGATGTCATATAGAGCGATGGGTTGCTCAGGAGCGTGATAGAGGGAAGGATGTTGGGCAAGCGGGGAAGGTGAAGAAAGAGAATAGATTTCATGGACGGGATGAAGAAAGGTAGATCGTATGGTGAGACGCAAAAGAATGTACTTGAGCGAGGTAGGCTTTGAAAGTGTAGAAAACCGGGAGGAGATTATCTGACATTTAAGAATATCTACCTTAACCGGTAGAATACTTTAAAAAAATAAAAATTTCACTCTATTTACGCATCAGTTATTCAAAATATTACATTAATTGGTATTTTTTTGATCATGGCGAGACGGAATCTATAAGTTATAGAACTTACTTAAAACACTATAAAATCCAGCAAACTAGGTTAGAAGTCGTAATCAAGGGAAGAGTGATGAAACATTGCCCATTTCGTTAGAAATTGAACATTATTTTAGCACTATTTCTCGTCGTCTTCCGCCCTTTAGGGGTGTAATTTAGTTCAGTTTAGTTAGTGTAGTTTAGTAATTTAATTTAGTTTTGCAGCTACATAGGTGCTAAACATATAATATGCATTCACATCTCAAAGGGGTCTCCTAAATCAGGTACTTTCAGGAGCAGTGAGCACAGAGTCTCCCGCCTCTACTGTTAGTAAGAGAAATTGGGACGCAGGCTTTCCTTCCAAGACAAGAAATTTTCGCTCTTTACTGTGAACGCGCGCTAGTGAGCTGTGAAGGGCGAACATTTTGGCTCGCTGCATTCGCGATCCGTCTTTCCTTCCATATTGGTACTTTTTTATTCAATAATCTCTCTAAGGCAAGCCTATTGCGTGAGAAAAATGGTAGATACGGAAGGAACCCGGTGCTGGGTGAAAATTTTCCATCCATTGATCGTTCATTCCTAAGATTGGTTGACTGCAGCCCTCCATCCTTTCTTGTTTAATACCTGTTCCTAACCTCCTGGTTTCCCTTCCTATGTACTTTCCTCTTTATTTGGTCCATGAACTTATTCCCAGATCTTCCTCTGGGGACTTTTCCCTCTATTTTGCCTTTAGTTATGTTCTTCACATACCCATTGTGTCTCAGGATGTGTTCAATCCATCTGGCTCTTCTTTTCTCTATAGTGTTCAGTATGGTCCTTTCCTCTTCTACTCTTCTGTACACTTCATCATTTCTTATTTTGTCCGTCCATTTTATCTTCAGCAACCTCCTTCAGTTCCAGGTTTCAAAGGCTTCTAGTCTGTTCTGGTCAGCTTTTCCTATGGTCCATCCTTCCGATCCATAAAGTGCTACGCTCCACACGAATGCTTTCACCAAATAAGTATTAGACCGTAAGCAGCATGAATAAAGGCAACAATCCTTCCAATACCAATTTGCTATTATAACTATTTGTTTGTAATATGTTGGTCGTTTTTATCTTCAGTCGCAGCTTTTAATGGCAAGACGGCCATCAAAAACGTCCCTTTTGCAATTCGCACGTGGATGGACAAATACTTGAATCCCAGTGGAAATGTTGCAGAAAGAGAAGAGTAGAGTGACAGAAGACTAAGAGTGTAAAGGACCCTATTGAACACATTAAACAAAAGTAGAAACGGGTGGATTGGACACACCCAGAGACACAATGGGTTTGTAAAGAATATGATGAGAAAAAACTTTAGGACTGAGGGAGGGAGGACTGAGGTGGAAGGAAGTAGGGGAGGGGAAGGACAGGGGAGGGGGAGGGAAAGGAAAGGTGGGGGCGGGAAGCGGGAAAAGGAAGAAATTTGAAAGGAAGAAGTAGTAAGAGCAGAGGTGAAGGAAAAGTTAGTGGGATTTATTAAGTCCTGGCGGAGAGAAAGCATGGAAAAAATAAATACAAGAGGACTCGAGATGTTTGAGTTGGAGTGGGGAGGAGGAAGGGGGAAGGGAGGCGAGAATACCAACCTTAAAAATATTATTAAAGGTGGAGTTGTGGGAAGAAACGTGGGTGGCGACAGGGAGGGAAACAGAAATGGAAGGTGGTTCATTGCAACTAGAGCGGTGGCCATTCATACGGATGTTAAGAGGAGTGGTAGTCAAACCGATGTAAAAACTAGGGCATGATTGACAAAGGAGGATATAAACAACATTATGGGAAACGCAAGAGAGTGAGGGGACGGAAGGAAGATGAACGGCAAGGAATTTATCAGGCAGATGCGAAGTATGGAATTGTGGCTTTTCTTTAGGTCTTTCTTCGGCCCTGTTTATTATTGAAGCATTTGCTTCCGCCAATTCCTTTTCTTTCTTTGCGGTCCTTAAAAGGACCATATGCCTAGGTTATCCGTTTTTCTCCAGCGCTGAGATCAAGTGTTGCCTCTCTGAGGGATGAGATTTGGCGTCTGAAATACTGTAGGCACTATGAACTAAGGTGTTGATTAGAGAGTTCTTATGGGCGGGATGATGGTGCTATTTTGCATCCAAATAGGAATCGGTGTGAGTTTTCTTTCTATTTACTGCATGACCAAGGCTTCCATCTGGTTTCTTGCTAACCAACACATCTAAGAATGGTAGGCAACTCTTTTCTTCAATCTCCAACGTGAATTTTATGGCGGAGTTCTGCTGATTAAGTTGTTCCGAAAATATCGCGAGTTCTTCTTTCCCGTGTGCCCATACGACGAATGTGTCATCAACATATCGGATCCGGAGTGATGGTTTCTTATGATAGGACTCCTTCTGCTCAAAATTCTCCATGAAAATGTTTGCTACCGCCGGAGAGAGGGGTGATACGTACCATGGCGGCACCTTCGTTTTGTTGGTACCAGAGTCCATTCCAAAGGAAGTATGAATTTTTGAGGCAGAATTCTGTGAGATCTGGGAACTCTTTTGGTTGTCCTTCGTTAATAAGATTTTCGATTAGTTGGATGGATTCATTGATGGGCACATTTGTGAATAAGGAAACGATATCAAAACTTACTAATATATCTCCTTCGCTGATTTTGGTATTCTTAATAATCCGCGTGAAATCCATTGAGTCCTGTACAAAAGAGTTAGTTCTCCCGGTGTAGGGCTGGAGAGCCCATGCAAGGAATTGTGCCAGGTTGTAGGTCGGCGCATCAATATTGCTTACTATTGGCCTGAGGGGGAATCCCTCCTTATGTATTTTTGGTAGTCCATAGAGACGCGGAGATTTGGCTGCGGATAGAACCAATTTCTTCCGAACTTCCAATGGTATCGATGATCCTTTGATTCTCTCTTTGACAAGGCGTTCTATCCTTGTGGTGGGCCCACTCTTTAACTTTGTGTAGGTGCTATCACACAAAAGTTCTTTCCATCAAATTTCTTAGTACCTACTCATTTTTAACCTTGTTTGTCTATCGTATCTTCTCTATCTTTCGCCATTGCCACATCTCAAAGCTCTCTAGATATTTTTCTTCCCTTTTCCTCCTTGTCCACGTTTCCGATCTACATACAACTATACTTCACATCTACTGTTACACTAATGCATGTACATGTACCTTAAAAAATAAGTATACACCCACCAGCTCCATCATACGAGATTGATTGAATTGGGCCACGTTGGAAATAACTTTTGTTGTTGGCACACATGGCTGGTTGCGGTATGTGCTGAAATAGCTGTATGTCGCCGAGAGACGACGAGGAAGGGTGAGGAGCATCATAACTAGCGGAACTGGAGTCAATGCATCAGTGGAAGGAATGCCCTGAAGAAACTCACGTCCACGCATCGGAGAATTTTCCATCGGGCTACGCCTTGACTTTTCAGCTCGCTCAATTTCCAAATTCGAAAGTTCGTTATTTGGTGACTGAAGAGGGTAACCGCGGTGTTTAAGTGGACGGTTCGTATGGTGTGAATGATGGTGGCGGAGTTCAGACCCCATTGGAAGTAATTTTTGAGACTTAATATCATGTAGAAAGGGCGTCGGTGAACCCCAAAGATGCACTCTTTACATCAACGCGATACATAAGGTTTAACGTGAAATAAAACGAATTTTGTGTTAGTTATTTACTATTCAATTTACGTAAATGATGAATAACTTCTCGACCACGAATTTTTCTCAACTGATTTCAATCACTGAAAGAAATTAAGCATCCAAGCAAGCATGGATTGTTTTGGCCTTGTAATCCTCCTTTGGCCTCGAAAGTAATATATCTTGAACCGGATAACGAGTTACGAGACCAAAGTGAATTGCAAAAATAGAACGCCCTATTGCTTTTTAAATGTTATGGTTGAATATTTATTTTTGGGTGGTGTTGTATGAGACACTGAGAGCATGAAATATATTTTATACGGCGTACAAATCACCTCGGCTGTTGATTCACGTTCCCACGAATCCCTTAATCTGCCGGCCCATTAAGGATGTAGAGGTCACTTCCGACGTCACCGCCGTCTGGCCTGCGTCGCCTTGAAACTGCGTCATCGGACGAAGGGATATGCAGTCAAATCCATCGGCCCCTCGTGGTGACGACGATGCTCAGGAGATTCCAGCCTGCGCCGCTTGGCGCCGGCCGGCGTGCTTCCTGTTAATGAAGAGTGAGTGAGACCCGCCCGATTCCTTTCTCAACGCACCGAAGGAGCAATTTCAAAGGGAGCGGGGGAGGAAATTACGCCATTGATCTTAAGTACCTTGCTGATGCCTTATCGACTCGGGAGTGATTAGTCGCCTTAGCGTGCCTTGTCGGGGGTGGGCGATGTAGAAAAGAACATTGTATCGATGATGCGAGATAGACGAGAGAAAAACAGATTTGTTGTTATAGATAGTTGATAAAATGAGTAAAGAAATTTGTATACCTCCGTAGCTATGGACGCGGAGGTATTCATTGAGGTAGATGGAGAGGGAATCATGTCATCAAACTGTAGCCTGAAAACTGAAATAGCAATCCTATTGGTTATCCCTGCTCTTACCTTACTTTTGTTTGGTTAACGCTAAGAAATGAACGAATTAGCTGATGTAAATTGAGAATATGCACTATCTGTTTGAAATTTAAGGCAAATAACTCATGACGTGATATTGACTACAGAGTGCCAAGAGTTCTACTCGATGTAACCGTAGTTTTCACCGGGAATGCGGAATATTTTTCATTGTAATGAATAAAAACTCGTGCGTGTGCGGCGTGGCACTCTATGGATTGGGGGCATGGACCATTGGAAAAGTTGACCAGATAAGACTAGAAGCCTTCGAAACCTGGTGCTTGAGAGGGATGCTAAAGATAAAATGGGCGGACAAAATAAGAAATGATTGAAGTGTACAGAAGAGTAGGAGAGGAAATAACCATATGGAACACCATACAGAAAAGAAGAACGAGATAGATTTGACACACCCTGAGACACAATGTTGTGAAGGACATAATTGAAGGCAAAATAGAAGGAAAAAGTCCCCAGAGGTAGACCCAGGAATAAGTTCATGGACCAAGTAAAGAGGAAAGCACATAGGAAGAGATACCAGGAGGTAAGGGAACTAGCATTAAATAGGGAAGGGAGGAAGGCTACATTCATCCAATCTTAGGATTGAACAACCAATAAATTGAAATAAAAAATGTGTGAGGGAAATGTTCATTAAAGAAATAAATGCGTGCAGATTTCTAGTTAGCTTGCTAGTCAGTCACGGCAGGGTGCCGTTTCCATCCCGTATTGGAACATTGACTGCTCCTTTCCTGTCCCTAATGAGTGGCATATAAATGCAATTGAATTTAATGCCACGCTAGTCGGCTTACGTGAAACTATGGTGTTTTTAAATGAACTGAATATGTCTCTCCATTGTTTTCGGGTTAGCTGCGTCAAGTTTTATTCAGATGACGTTTCGTGGCCTATGCTGGCCACGGAAGCGGTTGAGCCGCGAAAACCAGCTAAGTGCTATCCACTAAGCATTACGTGAAGTATTTACGCGGCCACGAACTCGTGTTCGCGGCCTCCCCTCCATGGTGGGGAAGAGATCCGAAGACTGCCGAGGTTCACCTCCACGTCGTCACGAATAGTATGACGCATTGCCTCAGAGCCAATGAGAGAAATTCGGCAGGATATTGTTTTTCAAGCAGACTGAAAATGCATCGGCGATGAGTAGGAGAGTGAATTGGTTGTATTAAGTTCATAATTCATAAATGGTGGACAACTACCTTAAAAGTATCGTCTGAATTTTTTTAATATTTATATTTTGTAAAACTGTATGTGGTTGATGGATATACTTACATGATAAAAACGATGAATTTACTTTAATGCATCAAAATCGCACAAGTGATATGTTGTCGGCCTATGGTATCACCAATTCAATAGACCACATTGATGTTTACCTAAAAGCATCTGTAACTGCATGTACATTAGTTTTGAAAACGTAATCTCACAATTATCAATGTGATAAAGCGAAGAATTTAATTAGCAAAGGACATGTTCCTAGTCATACAGATACTACATATTTAGTGTCGTTGAATATTATATGTCAATAGCACCCCCGGAAGTTATTATACATTTAGTCCACCGTTATATCAGTTACTTTGCTAATATTGTTGCTATTCAAAATTTCCCAAAAGTAAGTAGTTAAGGACGAGTGTTAGACATTCATACATTGAGTGCCACCGCAGTAGACAACATTTTTGATACAGTATTGTCACAATGCAGTCATTGGACAAAATTTTGCTCAAATTCAAACAGGATGTGAATTTAATACTCATTGCCTAATCTGAAGATATGTATCATATCTATGAAAAGTGCCAACGTTATTTGAAGTTTAGAAGGTTATTAAAATAGCCTACAAGTCAAACATAACTTTGACAAAATAGTAATTATTCTCATAAACACTATGGAAGTGTTCTCTAGACACTGCACACACATGACAAATACTCTATAGCCTAAGTATTTTTCAAACATGAATAGCAGACATTGATCCACTTAATGGATAAACACAGAACTCACTCAAAATCCTTCAATAACTTTACTACATACTAAAAAAAGCAGGCTTAGAAGAATGCAGATTCGAATGAGTGATGAAGTTACACTATACCAACCTACAGTTTATTATGTAACAATGGTAATCAAATGAAATAGAAAATGCGTCAGTATTTGTAGAAAAACTAAATTCTCAATAACACCCACGACAAAACTAGTAGGGATTGAAATACTTGCAAGAACATGAACGACTAGCTGGTAGGTACCTATATAAGAGCCAGAGGTACATTTTAAATTAAAATAAAACACTATAAACATAGGTACCACGGTAATTTTCTGTGAGAACGTCATGAAATGAAATACATTAGCAATAAGGGTACGCATCAATCGACATGGATAATATACTTTGAAAACATAATATACTAGCAAATCAATCAATAAATTAGCACAATTCTAATTATAAGAATGCGAACTTACCTCTATAAGAACTATACCTCAGTGCAACTATACAACAGTAAAGAATTAGCACGGGATGCTACCACAACGGCACGAACATATGCTTATTGTAAGTCAAGAAACAATATAATATAAAAGTAATAAACAAGCAGTAACATGCTACATCATACTAATCTGCACCAAATGAAATTCCTCTTAACGTAGAGATAAGGCCAAAATCCCCACTACCAACAAATATATATGAAATATATGTGTCCGCAGGCCTAGCCGTTGCCAGCTGTTTACGCGGCGAAAATCCGTTTTCGTGGCCCAAACTCACCGCGAAACTTCCGCCACGAATCTTTCGCGGCGAAAAGTTCCGGGAAGCGCTAGTGGATCGCACAGTTCGAGTTTGTGACGTCATTTCGTATTTCGGCCGCGAATCTTTGGCGGCCACGAAATTTTCGTGGCTTACAGAATAGGGCTGCAGGTCTGATCTGAAGATGTGGCCAGCATAGGCCACGAAACGTCATCTGAATAAAACTTGACGCAGCTAACCCGAAAACAATGGAGAGAACTGCAATCCAGCGCTGCGAAAGCCTCAAACAGAAATGAATATGTCTTTTTTCATAATTCCAATGTATATCGATAGCCAAGTGACGATTTTTAATAACCTTAATAAAGGGATTGGTATCGTTTTTTGTACACATCCCACTTCGGCTAAATCGAATTTAGAAATAAATTAAGAAGTATATTCACAAGAGGTGACCTGGTTCTTCGTCCCATCGGAGCGCAATCTCTCAGGCCGTACAGTGACTATATGTGGCGTCGGCCATTACAGCTTTTGCCCGTATGGTTGCTGTGCGCGCTCAGGAGGGTCGGTCGATCAGTCACGATAGAGTTATCGATGGAAAACCTCGTAAAATTATTCCGTCAGATCGTGAGCGCTGAAGGAAAATCGGGGTTAACTAAGACAGCGGACAGGCCACGCCCACGTTGAAGGTCCTGGCATTGGCCTCCATAGGAAGCTCCGTCTCCATCTATCTCAATGGATTGAATAATGGTGGACCATTCATAACATTGAACTCCATGGCATCGAGGGCGATGTTTGGAGTTGGCCCACTCCACTTTCGGAAAAGCATTCTCATTCAAGAGTGCAAGTCATACTTAATAGGGCTGCGGCACTTATTCCCATCTGCCCTAACTCATACCATCTTATGGAAAGAAAAACCTTTAATTTTCGAACTTTGCGAATACCCTGTTATCATTTTGGACCCTCCAAGTGCAATGAATGTCTGGCCGCACGCGACTATCCTTATCTCTCTGGGGATATAACACTTGGCCCTACTGGTGACCATAACCGTATAAGTCGTTAAACTGATTTTTAAAAAGAAATTTGGCCTTTAATGAATACTATAGGTGGTACCATTTATCTCATTGAAGACTTCATAGTTTTTTTAAACTACTGAAAAATATATGTAAATTCAAATATTAATTTGTTGTGATGAGTGTAAATTAACTTCCATCGTCGGATCGCACATTAAACGAATTTTCCAATTGCCAGAAGTCGTGAAGTTGTAATACTTGCATTCAGTAATAAAACTGTCGAAACAGTACCCCTAATTTTACACATATTTATGTTGCAGTTAGCCCCTGAATACCCATCCACTCTTCTTTTATGTGATTTTATTGACGAGAAAGAACGAATTTAGAAGGAGCATAATCAATAATGGCGTTAGTAAAGTGAGACTAGGTTAACTTATGTTTTCACTTTTTTTCTTTCTTTCTACTCGCAAATAAGCAGGCGCAGCAGTAGAATCATGAGATAACTGAGACATGAAATACATACTGAGTTTTGGTTACAGAGTAAGAAAGGGCTTTATTTTTAGCTCTGAGGAGGTCAGTAATTTGACGAAACGCTGGATATGGCAGCTAGAGTTCATTATTTAAATATTTGACCAATACTTCAAAACATTATCCTTAAATATATTATTCATGGTTGAAAAAAGAATAGGTTCTTATGCCTTCCTTTGCTCGTGTTCTACTAGGAAGAACGCACCAAAACTTTCTACCGCGACCTCGCCAGCCAGTCTGGAGGGTAAAGCTTCTCGCGGGGCCTCTGGATTATTGAAATCTGAGTCGGTGGCGGAGGATGGGCGTCTCTCGGAGACAGACGCAATCGCGAAACAATAGAAGAAGCGCAAAATTAAGGAATGATCCACCAAATTCACGCACAAACTGTTCATATTTGAATTGATTCCCCTAATATATTTCTGAGGGATTATATTGGATTTCATGGGCGTTAGAAAGAGCTCGCCATAGTATTGAGAGATTATAACCATTGTTTCATTCATCAGCCAGAGATAATGTGGAGGCGAATGACTGAGGAATGTTAAATGATTTTAATATGTTTACATTTCACCACACCAGCGTGATGATACGTGGTGGGAGTGACTGACTACCCGAGAGGCCCTTTTCATTCCCGGGTTCAATGTCATGTAACGCTGCCGTCAGTGACTGTGACTGTTCGTATCACCCTGGCCGTAACATTGGATTTTTATATACTGGATAGTGCTCCTGGCGCTCGTTTTAACTGGAACTCCTGGAACATCGGTTAATACGTCCCATCATTTTATGAGGAGATTTCAATGCTCGTGATGCCCGATGGGGCAGCACGAGGATATAATGTAATCAAAGTTATACTAATTCAGTTATTCTAACGACAATGACGTATTTTGAATGACGGGGATGGAGCCCGCTTTAATTGTTACTCTGAGTGTTTCTAGCGTTGACCCTTGGTCTACTTATTGTGATTCTATTTAAACTGAAGATGTCTGTTCCTAAGGATATTAGCGGGATCGATCGATTCCTTGATTTATTTGTAACGCACTTAAAAGGGAGTAATAATATTTAAATAGAAAAATGCAGCAATTACACTCGTTATGCCGATGGAGTCAGTTGCAAAAATAATTTTGATTTTGTCTTTATTAATGATTGTGATGCAATGGAAAATGCGGAACCTGTAACTGCTTCCACTGTCCCCGCTGGAATTTAGTTTTGGCTAAAATCTAACGGATTTAGACGTCCTGCGATTGCTTTATGGATCGATGTATGTGACAAGTATATACCTCTGAGTGAGAGAAAATGTCATAATTGCCGGAGGGAAAAATCGTACAACGACGCTGCTAAGCACATAAGAGAGAGAATTCACAAATGAGATGAGATGAGGCTCAGGTGCTTCGTGAATTGAATTTGTCTCCAGTATTTCCCAGAAACTGTAAATTGGACAAGTATGGCGGAAAGTGTGATCCGTATCAGGAGACCCCGAGGTAAAATGGCAACCGTATTCCTACGGTATTTATCAGTATTCGGTGTTATTTATATTACAAGAGTATTTCCACTGAGTCGGAGGAATACTACCTAGGAGTATTTATTGGTATTCATTACGAATTTATGGGAATTACACTGGAAGTATTTATTGGTATTTACCTAGTATTTATATAGGTATATTCAATCCATATATTCATTCCGATTTATCAGTATTCTATCCGTATTTACAGGTATTCCTCTGGCTGTATTTATTAATATTCCTTAAGTACTTATCGGTATTCCGAGGACGGGACATCGACAAAACATCATGTAGAGAAAAAATCCACTTTTTTGTCTTATGAAATGAATACCCGTCAAAAGAGGAGATAAATAAAAAAATTAATACTCGGAAGTAGAGAAATTTACTTAATTATGCATCATTAGACATACATAGCAAGAGAACGCAGATATCTTTATCATTTCATTGGTATTTGAAACCAAACAACACACTTCTCACACCAATGCAGTCACTTATTCCATTTTATCATCAATATCATCGTGAAGACGATGGTTGAAATAAACTACTAATGATAAATAGATAAGATACACAAGTACAAACGCAAAATCCGTCTTCGTTCACAAGAAATTAACATGGGTATTCACAAGTAAGCCACAATTTTCAAAATCACAAACATTCGCGATGCCTTTTCTCATAAATATATTCACTTAATACGAGATGTACTTCTTGACTAAAGTATTTAAGTGATGCCAAATGTGGTATCATGCGGCAACAAAGCGTTCAAATTAAATATTCATCATCGTAGACTTTTGGCATATACTGTAAACAAACCGTGATTGAAGACACACTCGGAAACATGTACCGCTACGATATTAAAACACATTTGGCCACTATTTACGATAGAAATCGAATATTAATACATCTGAATAAATATGTAGCTCATTATATCCTCTCCAAGCCGATAATTCTCACAATAAAAGATAAACTTTGCACCAAAACAAGTCGTTTGTCGGTAAATGTTGAAGTGCTGAGTTGCCGGGGTGACGAGGTTGGGCTGATGTACTCAATGAAATTATTAAGTAAGTAAATAAATAAGCCGCCAAGACGACAGAGGTTGTCAGTAATTGGAGTTGGTCAATCAAGTCCAAGCATACAATTGCCCTGTTATTAATTACTTATTTCTTAGGAAATAAGATGGAATATTCCAGGAATACCGTACCAACCCAAATACTGATAAATACGATACTCTTCCATTGGAATAGTACTGGGCAGTCCTCTGGCTTGGACCTAAAAAATATATCCATTGGACCGTCCGCTTACCTGATGTCAGAACAAGGCGCATTAACCGGAGAGCTAACAGATGCGGGACATTAGATGGACTTTCGTATGCATCAGCATGGCGACGCACAGGTCATGCGATGAGGTGATAATGCCTTGCTGTGCCCATAGAGGCCATTGATAGGTTGCGCGTGAGCTGAATGACATCAGACGTCTGCTGACGCTGCGAAGCAACTTTTATTTTTCAGGTGGGATCTTTCATACACACTTTTCCCCAATGGCATTTTGTAGGCCCCCATACCTTCCTTGGTAATGGATAGCTATTCCTACTACTCTACCATTCAGTCTCGTATATTTGTCCTCATTTTTCGCTTTTTTCTCAACATGTCTTCCACATTTTCAAACTTTGTAAGTTTTACTCAGAATATTTATTGCACGACCGGTTTCGTCGAATAGTCGACATCATCAGGTCCTCGATATCATCGGGTCTGATGATGTCGAGGACCTGATGATGTCGACCTGACGATGTCGACTATTCGACGAAACCGGTCGTGCAATAAATATTCTGAGTAAAACTTACAAAGTTTGTTGATTCCAGAACATGGAAAAGTTTTACAAAGTTAAGGCTGAAACTATTGAATTTGTCTTCCACATATTTGATGTCACTTTCTTTTATTTTATTAAAAATGTTTCTTTTATTTATTTGATCACTGCTTTTATTGGCTATTGGTTTTATTGGCCTGCCATGTCATAAATAGCTGAATTACTTGTTCATCATTGAATTGTTAGTGCGGAGCATAAGGATTTCCTCTTACTGACTTCCAATCGCGCCGTTAGATCCTTTCCCAGGAGGTTGCCAGAACGGCGTACAGAATTGTGGGTGAATATATCATACGTCATCGCCTTTATTTCAGGTGGGGTGGTAGAGTTACTCAGTATCGGCGTAAGTGTTGCTCTCATGGCAAATGCCTTACCTATGACTTTCATTACATGGCTTTTCACTGTCAGATTTTCGTCATTGGCGACGCTTAGATTATTGGCCACTGATTGACTGTCTAAAGGTTGTTCTTTCTTTCTGAGGCAGCTGCTTTTCTCAATATTTATTCTTGGGCGTGAACATATTATAGCCTTTGCCTTTTGTGTTCACTGCTTGTCAATATTTTTAAAATCGTTGTACGGCATCATCTAGGGTATCTTGGGCTTAGGTCTTTGCTGGTGTCAATTTTCGGCTTTTAGCAAGGAAAGCCGCGTATAATGTCATTTTTGTCTGCCAGTTTGGGACCATTGGGAAGCCTGTTATGTTAAGGTATGAATAGGGTTGGTTCCAGCAATGAACTCTGTGGTACGTCTACTTTTATTATTTTCGAGTTCCTTTTGTCATTGTCTCATTCAGCTTTAAATCTTCCTCGTAAATATGAGTATCATATCATAAGAATGCTCATCGAGAGAATCTCCTCTCGTGAAGTTTATGTGGCAGTCCTTCATGCCATACTTTCAACAAATGCTTTCGAGACATCAATAAACAGTCCGATTGTCATGTCTTTGTTATTAAAACTGTTTGAGATGTACTCAAGGACAAATTGCTCATGTGGGAGTGATTCCATGTTGCCATGTTGCCAATAATTTCTGCAAGGTGTATTGCCAGTATTCTCTCAAGCTCTTTGCCTAACTTCGAAAGCAAAGAATTAGGTTGGAATTCACCGGCTTTAAGTTTACTGCCCCCTTTTTTGGGATGAATCTAATTTTTTAGAGTTTTTTTTAGAGTACCTCCTAGCTTCTTCGCTGACCGATTGATGTCTTCTGTGGCCTCAATTTTGGTATTTCGTTCAAGTCTTTTGTTATTATTTGTTGGAGTTATCACCAGTTGGCCATTCTGTAGCACTTTATTTTCTTTGGTTCTACAGAAGAGATGTTTTTTGCTTAAATTTAAACCAAGACCGGGTCAATGTACATCACCGATTCGTCGTTCAGACACTCCCGTCAGTAGCGTTTCTTTCTTTGCCATTTATAATGCCGGGTTGTGTTTACCTTTTTTATTCTTCGAGGTCGCTTTTGCATTCCCTTTCCTACACATTATCATCCAGGACATACTCCGAGCTCAAAGCTCTGGGGACGTTATTTCTTGCCCTTTCGGGATTTTCACGGTGTTTTGCGCTTTCGCGATTTGTCTTTTCAGTATCAGTGTTATCTTTACTTTGCTTTTCTTTTGTGAGCTGTGCCTCTCGTTGGTAAAACTCACATTACTTTGAATATGGCTAATGCCCTTTTCCGTTATGGCAGCATTTCACCGGCGCTGTTCTTGTGAAGTCCTTTCCTTCGTTGTCTTGAGTGCAGTAGCAGCACCTAGCAGTGACGGCATGCAGTACCCATGCCCATATCTATTGCTTACATTGCATCTCCATAGCATCCTATATTTGTTTGATTGATATCAATGTCGAGAACGTGAATTACATAGCAGTTTACATATTCCGCCTTTGGCGCTCATGAGTACTTTTGTATTCCGCTGCCGTCAAGGAAGAACTTCATTTTTTGTAATCTTTCATCGAGTCAAGTTGCAATTTTGAGCCGTCGTCAAACCTGTTAATGTAAAAGTCTTGCTCTTTCACTAGACTCCTTGTCCTGCGGATGAGCTCCGTGTTGATCTGTTTTTTTCTCGGTAACAATCGGTGGATGTCATTTGCTTCAGTGGGAGACTTACCCTCCGATGTTTCCATGGGAATGCCCTTGGTGAGTTCTCTTGTCTATTTCCTTTGGTTGCGCGTTGTAATTTGATTGACCACCTCCTCTCTACGGCTGTCCCGTCGTGTCTTTTTCCGCCTCGATGCCGGAATTATTTCGAAAAGTCCAGATTCCTCTATCCGTTCTCCATTTTCGGCATATTGATCCCTCGTCGCGTACACAGGTCTCTTATCTATTGTTTTATGTGAGACTCGTGAGTGTCATGCCCGAAAACCTGTTTTATAAGCATCCGCATAAAGATCCGCATTATTTATGTTCACTCCCCTTCGGCAGAACTATGGCGTGTTTTTCAATCGTAAGAAGCCTACAGCAGTGCATTTACTAAGATTGAATGCGAGCCTACACCCATGTTACCATTTTTCAATATTGTTAAGATGCAACGACAGTTTGATTTCGATCAATGTATAGGCATCTTGGGAATGTGGAGGATCGAAGAGAATTCGTTCTCGGAATCTGCCGACTAAAAGCCTAATGAAAGGCAATAGGGAGACCACAGTTTACAATGCTATCTGATAGAAGGCATACTAAATTTTGAAGATGGTGTGGAAAATGTATTTACACTCTCCCTTAATTCAGTGGTGCTCAATATAATGAGGGAGTTACAATCCACTCAAAACCTCAGCTCAGTGCAGATCTTAGATCCATTACCCCACATATTTGTGAAATGCATATTTTCTTCATCTAACATGCAGTAATAATCTCGTCTTGGAGTCACAGCTTCAAATACCAGGAATTTTCTTGCCCATTTTCGATTTGGACATTTCCGTCGTGATTCGTGTCTCTCTTCTCATGGTAGGCACAGTGCATCCAACTTAGCGGTCGGGTTCTGATTCCACCGTCTACGACACCAGCGTGAAAATTGACTACCGTGGTAATGTGATGTTACCTCGTCCATCTCCTAGTTTCAGCTCATCAATCTCTGCCCACTTTATATACACTTATATACCTCAACAAGCCAGACTAATGATGTAGAATTAAAGAAATTCCCAGTTTTTTCAGAGATCATAGTCGCTATAACGGCCTTTTGGAGGATTGGGTGATTGGAGAGGTCTTTTTATTAACTTCGTTACCAGAATTACTTTTATTTGGCGGAAGATTTTCCCTCAGAGGATAATAGAATCCAAAAATACTTCATTATTTTTACCACATAAGATTAGATATTTCTATCACATTGGTCTTCAAGCGAAAAAGCGCGAGCCGCCGCATAGGCGTGTGGCAGGGGGTGTTAGGTCACCAGCCGTGTAAACGTGTAAGTTTTTTGGAGGTGAAATGGTGACATGAATTTTAGGAGTGTATTTAGTGAGCGTAATTTTTGTTGTGATCGCTTATTGTTCGCGGAAAGAACGAATTCTTGTACCTATCTGTTCGGCAGTGTATCTCTCTTATTTTGTCACATTTGTCAGACCTAGAGATTTAGTGAGGAGTCATGATAATATTCTCTATGTCGCTCTGAAAAATATCAGGTCTGAATTTATCAAGAAACCTAAGCCTAGCGTGTAACCTCCGAGTCTCTATGGGCTCCCACCGTCATCCCTCTAACAGCTGTGTAACACTATATGTTCGCTCGTAGCAGTTTTTAACGAAGCGTGCTGCTGTCCTTTGTATTTTATTAATTTTTTAGTTAAATCTTTATGACCAGGGTCCCAAATGCTCGCGGCGTATTCGAGGTGTGGCCTAACCAGAGCGAAGTAGCATCTCTCTTTGACTTTTTAATCCGAAGACCTTCCTATTATACGCTTAACAATACCTAGTTTCTGTAATGCTGTGACGCATATGTTTTTTAAGTGTAATCCTTACGATATATCAGATGTTAAGATAATTCCAAGATATTTTACTGTATCTGAAGATTTTATGTTTACTCCACCCACAGTATAGGTATTGCATTTCTGCGATGACTTTCGCAGGAAGTGGACTGTGGTGCATTTTCTAAAATTTAGTTCTAACCCCCACTCCTGGCACCACGAATGAACGTTGTTAAGGTCAGATGAAAGAGCTTCAAAGTCCGCATCTTCGCTCATTTCACGGTAGATAACTGTATCGTCTGCAAATAATCTTAATTTGCTGCTAACTCCAGAACTTAAGTGATTTATATAAATGATGAATAAAAGAGGGCCGATGACACTTTCCTGAGGAACACCGGATGTGACTTCGACCATATCAGAGCTAAAACCTTCAATAACTACTTTTTGTTTTCGATCACTGAGAAAGTCACTTATCCAATTCACTATTTTTCTATTAACTGCACATGATTGCAATTTATATATGAGTCTTTTGTGAAGAACCTTGTCGAATGCCTTATTGAAATCGAGGAATATCGCGTCGATTTGCTTAATCGATTCACATGATTTTAGGATATTAGGAGGTTTATTCATGTTTTTGCCCACTTCATGCTTTGGAGTTCACTACGATAGACTTCTCACGGTTGAAAAACGTCATAGTTATGCCGAAGGGGAGTAAACATTAATGTGTCGAACGAATAAAAAACGGGGAAATAACCATAATATCAAATTTTTCTTGTTTCGTTACGTGTAAAAAAAAAGAACCAATTCTGATGGAGATGCATTTAATAAACAAGAATTTATAAAGCAAATAATGGGGAGGTTCCTCGGGCCAAAACTGAGTGAGAGATGATACTTCTTTACATTTAGACCCATCTCGTATACGCCGTGAGCAGTTAGGACTTAGCAGGAAGAGACGGAAAATAAAATACGAAAGGAAGATTTAGCCTTCGGTGAAAACCACCTAGAGCGAACGGATATTGTAACATAGCTTTTGCAACGATTAAGAAAGGAGCCGCTTGGATCTTGGTGGTTGCACGCCAAACAAATTTAGACGGCTGGAAAATTACTGATCTTGTGAGTTTCTGAGTAACAATAATGATATTGTTCGTAACCTACTCTAGACATTTTGTTAGAGTTCCGAACAGCTAGGACTGTAAATGTTTTCTTATCACTTTCCATGATGATGAATTAAATCATATAAATGAATCGTCTCAAATGTTTGGTAAATAAATCTTTTCTCTCTGCTAATTTCAAATAGCCATTTGGAAAAGGACGCAAGAGCAAGAAGATTATTCACACGTGAGACATCAGAACTTCTAGCCTAGTGATAGAGATTGCGCCTTCCTCATCTCCTTTGTATACTCTTCAAACCTTATTTCCGCATTGTAATTAAAAAGTTGTATAAAAACTCTTCTTAAACTAATAATTGATTTTTCAATAATCGTTCAATTATCCCGACTTGAATTTCCAAGTGCTTAAGGACGGCGTTTTGCCATCTTATGTACAATTTTCTCGATTGGTGTAGGTGTGCGATTATTTAAAATCTTACCAAATAAAACCTCTTAACAAGCCTCCTGGAGAAAGTGGAGAAATTATGATCACGTCCGTTTCATTTCCGTCCGTTGGTGTCGCTATGATTGCTGACTTGGATCCGAATAACAGATACACTCGGGTTGGATCCCTTCCACCTCCCTCCTCCTCCTACCATCCCCACCCCCTCGCCCTCCCTCCCCCTCCGCCCCCAACCCGCCAGGGGGTGATTTGTGCCCGTCTTCACTCCTTCCAAAAAGTCCAACTCCCGCCACCTCCGTCGCGACTTCTCCGATGCGGATCGCGTAGCGAAGATTTGTCGCTCCCTCCTCCCATCCTTTCCCCCGCTTTTCTCTTCGCCCCCTCCCTTCGCGGGGCAGCGCACCCCCGCTTGCCCCCTCTCCCCCCACATCGGGGCAGGTCTGGGGTCCAGGGGAAGAGGGTGCGTCACGTCACCACGAGGATCCACTGCGACTTTGTGTGACTCAAAGCAAATACGAGGTATATTCCACCTTCATATCTTTATTCTCGAAAAAGATGCTCTCTCTGAAGAGATATCGTAGCCAAAGTAAAATTAGGGCACTCAGCATGAATATAATTCGAAGAGCATAATTTTAATAAACATTTTTTGATACGAAGTTTTCCGCGGCGTTTAGCTTGTCGAGTGTCAGCAATCGTCTATTCCTCCGCGTGTTGTATTTTTGTGACGACACTTTCTCCAGTCATCCTGCTAGTGTCGTCAGATCCGAAGGGCTGATGCAAATATTGGCCCGTCGTTTATTTGTCTGGTCCCTTAGAATGTGCTGTGCTGATAGGCTGTCCGACTTTTTTGATTGTTCACGTTTTCCAGATCAGGAGCCAGCTGTAGGACCCTTTAACAATGAAAAAACTCATATAGATTTTATTCATTGCAGTGAATTGCTATCACCGCAAAAATATAGCAAGGTGCCTTAATTCAATTAACAATCGATGACATGCGGGAGTTCGCTTCGTGAAAATAGTTTTTCGCGAAAATGAATTTTTACATCGGAAAGAAAAATAACATTTTCTCCATATTTCACCCAGTCTATCTAACCACGCCAGATATATCAATTTCTATTAGGCAGAAAATTTCGTCGTGAGGTCAGATTTTGTTGTGCAAATGAAATGGAGGACACGCGGTCCTGTAAGCAGCCAGAGGATTAATGAAATGCCATAGAAGTCATTTTGTGGGGAGCACCATAAGCTGAGGTTCTTCGTTTACTCCTCACCCCTCCCACCCACAAAACCATCCTTTTTCGTGTGAGGGGAGGGAAGTTGGTGGGCGTGGAGGGACTGGATGTTTGTGGAGGGGCGGACGACGCGATGGGACGAGAAAGAAATGAGCGACGAAATCCCCTCGGGCGCATTTTCAGCCTTCGGCTGAGATTGTGATTTAGTGGCGCTAGTGTGATCTGGGGGAGGTAGCTTAGGCCGCCTGCGGTGGCGCCTCCTTCTTGGCCCGGGGGAGGGGGATAGTAAGAGCAATGAGTGATGCTGGATGAACCTTTGTGGGGAAGGGGGGCATCATCCGATGTAAGCGCGCTGGTTGATGCTCGACCTAATTTGCTCTTGGCACTATCCGCGGCATTCTAAGTTGCAGTGGGGTTGTTATTTTAGAATATGGGGTATGTTTGAGAGCCGACTTGTGTGGATTTGCCCCGACAAAAATTCAAATGCATCTTCTTAATCGGGAAAACTACTACGCCACAGATATACTCTTCGTGACATTTTTCTAAGGATTGTAGTGATTTTTGTGTCTTGGCTCGATGCATCAGTATAGAACCTCAAGCTGTTTGTGGTATCAAACAACTTTTACCTTCTCATTTAAAGGAATTACAGATGTGGAACCCCTCATATTTTCGTATTTCCGACAACACAAGCACTCTTGTTTGCCCATTTCCTTCGAGAAGCTTTCAGGTCTCTTGGTGAAGATTTTACTGGAGATTAGGAACTAGATAGGAACAACAGAACACTGGAGCTATGGTGTAAGAACTGTCCATGAATCCATGAATATTATTTGGCTAATCACTTGGAAGCGAGCGATATGGGACGAAGATAATTTACATGAAGTTGTAAGTGATGAGATTCTCTCGGGTGGGCCTGAACATAAGGTTGAGAGGGAACAAAATAGAGCAAGTCCAGCAGTATACTAAACTGGTTAGTAGTTTGGTGGAAGGATGGGTTTAGTGGTAGGGACATATGATGTAGAATTTCCATGGCTAAAGAAGCATTTTCAAAAAGGAGGGAATTGATGAGGGGGAAGTCTGAGTTGAGACTTCAAGAAAAGCTTGGAGAAAACTCTAATATGGAGCGTGGCGCTGTATGGGTCAGATAATTGGTGATTGCGAAGGGAGGATATACTTAGACTTTTGAGATGTGGGTGTGGAGAAGGATGGTGGATGTGAGCTGGGTAGCGAAAACGATGAACGAGAAGATAATGGATGTGGTTGGAGAGGAGAGGAAGCTAGTGGCGGATGTTTGAAGGAGGCAAAAGAGATGGATTGAAGGAGTTTTGAAAGGAGAGGGATTGCTAAATAGGATAATAAATAGGCAGAGCACTCTGGAAGAGAAAGGGAGAGGGTGGGAATTCTGGACGGAATAAGGAGAGGGAGACGTTATTAGTAATTCAAGTGGGATCTAATGACGGATCACCTGCTGGAGGGCAAACGGAACGATATGCCTGAAACTAGGACATTAGCATGAGCGCAGACCAGAAACCTACCAACCAGCTAGTAGAATGCTCAGATGAAAAATTCGCTCAGCCTCGTCTGCTCATCGGTTAAACATAAGAGTCTGGGATGAACCACACCTTCAAAATTCGGCAAAGTGCCTTTTTTTGGGCGTGGATTTTCGTGGTAGTTCTCTCTTGATGACCGCATTACGATTTAGGAAGAAAGTGTAAATGAAAGAATTATTGCTGGGGCATACTGCTCTTTAGGATCGAGTATTTAAAAAATATTTTCTTTTTATATAGCGAGAGGAAAGGTATTGTGCTAGTTTCCATGTTATGTGCCAAAACAAAATATTATTTCCCTTATCGTGCGATTTGAAGAATGAAGAATACTCCTGCGGTATCACTATTTCTCGTAAAAGGCGACTGATAGGGTGGAAAGGGAAACCTCAAAAATAAACCCCCAGGCAGCAGAGGGATGCATCCGGACGGTCTGTGTGCGGCCATACCAACTGGTCTAGGGTCCACCCACATGATATCCTTGTGCGTAAGGGGAAGAAAGGGATCCTGAGAGGCAATTCTCTGGTACTTATCTGGGTGTCTGATGAATAGTATGTTTGTACTGCCCCTACAAGAAAGAGAATTTACTCGAAACTCAGCTGCCAACGGCGTGGGACGTGAATGCTATCTCTGAGAGGTACTGCATGACGGAGAGAGAACATTGGCGTTGAGCATTTGTTATTGATTACAAGAATAATTATTCAAATAATTCTGGTTCAAAACCTTCTAACTTAACCTTGTATCATCCTCAACTCTATGACAAAAATGTAGTTCATCATGAAACGGATTAATCTAAAAAGAATTCCACATTTTCTGACGAGACCTTAACTGACCAGACTGAAACCGGTAAAGGGAGTTAAAGTGGAATGGAAAGTAGGAAGAAGGAATGAAATGTCCTTTGAAAAATTGGTCTTTTAGTGGACATCGCGAAACCTCGATGAGGAACAACTGATGATGGCACAACAGGGTCGCGAGAAGCTGCTCCTGCTATCCTAAAATTGATTAAATTTTCGCTATATTTTCCGTCTGCTTGATTAATAACCAATATTTTCCCTCCAATACCGGAAGATTCCTCAGAAGTGTTACGGTTTGCTTATAGAGGAGTTTCTTGATATCCTTACGGTTACATGGGAGGTGAGGGGAGGGAATCAGGTCGGGTGGTTTGGAATCTTCTGGTAAAGACTGGATTCAGTGTCTCACAGGTCCATTTGTCCTTGGTCACCTTTAAAGTTATTGAAGTTATGTGAATTTTTGCGGAGGATTATTTAATTAATAGTTCTTTGCCAGTTTCTTATGATACTCTTGAGTCTTGTGGAGGTCGTCTCGTCTTGTCTTGTCTAATAGCTCTATCGTCTCATCTCGATTTTCCGACCCCCGTCTCGTCTGGAATCCCGCGGCTGCACAATTGCATTATTGTATTATTATCGTAACATAGATGTACATGCTGATGAAGTCTTCTCTCCACCGGGGGTCAGGTCGTTGAGGGCCGACCTGACCCGGTGGAAAACCCGAGAAGACTTCTTGAGCGTAATACGCCGGGAAAGAACTAAATCATATTGATGTACATAGTTATGACACCAGACAGGAAATCGATTTTAGACTAACTACACATAATACAAAAATGAATGTACTAAAAAAGTCCGGTATACTCAGGTATGTTGCTTTTTTTAACTCTTTGCCTATGAAAATAAAAGTGATTAAATCTCCTCCATGCTTTAAGACTCAGCTTCGAAAATATTTGATTGATAGGTCATATTATTCAGTCCCTTAATTCTTAAGTAGCTGACATTATTATTATAATTAATGGGGAAAATCATACATTATTGATATTCTATTGCATATATTTATGGTTGTAATTAGTTTTATATTTAATGTTTTTTATATGAGCCCATTATTGTTTGATTATATGATTTTCTTGATTTATCCTATACATGTCCATATACGTGTACATATAACTTTCCTTGGGGTAAATAAATGTACTTACTTACGTACTCAATGGAGCTATCCGTGGAAAATACCTCTCAGAAAAGCCACGAAAACCTGCAAAAAAAAGCCGTTACTTGGCGAATGGCTACCGCCAACTAATGGGCAGGCGGTATCCCGGAGGAGAGGGAAGGAGACCACGCGGGTAGGCGCAACGAAAGTCATTTCTCTCTAGGCGTGATGAGATATTTAACGAAACGTCTGGAGTACTGCGAGGTGAGAGGCAACGGAAAACCACCAGCCCATTGTCCTGAGGAGAATAATCTCTTCAACTGATTCTCTAACATGTTTGATTTTATAAAGCGTGAAAAAATCCCTTTAATATCATATTCCTGGGCTAAACCTTCCCCCTTTCGGTTTTCGGAGCGGGAGCTAGATAAGAAAGTACGTTAGTCGAGGACAATAAGCTGCATTTCAAACTAGATACCTGGTTGAGATTGCTTTAAGGATGTTACCAACATAAAAGCGTGAAAATAGCGATGGGAAGAATGAGTGTAGTTGTCTTAGGTATCAGGAGAATGACATAGTCCGACGTATGGGGTTTCTGTCGCGGCAATCACCGGATATTCAATACCTTGATCTGCAAATTGAAACGCAGGACTTGGAATAAAACTTATGTAAAGTAAAGCCCTGCGAGTAAAAAAATATCTCCATTAGAGTTAGATATTAATTATGTTTGGAATGGAAACAAAACCCTCGACCTCGTAGGTGGAACAAGCATTCTCGCCTACAGCTGATTACAAAGATTGTGTTGTAGAAGCTCTTGACGACACAATAGAGCAAGTTATAATGAGTGTGATAGGATACGAAAAATTAATTATTCTTGGAGACTGGGATGCGGTTGTAGGGGAAGGATAATAATATGAGACGCTAGAAAAGTATGTTTTGAGGTAACAGATCAAACGAGGGGGAAGACTTATTGAGTTTTGCGTCTTAAATGGCCCTATTGTCTCAAGTACAAGGTATAGTAACAATTTACAAAGAAGATATACGTGGAGAATGTTAGGAGACAGAAGCAGCTTTCATTTTGATTACATATTATTGAAAAAGCGATTTACAAATCAAGTAAGAGGCTGGTATGGCTACCCCTGGTGCGAATATCGTCAATGACCTTAATATGGTCATGATGAAACGTGAGATTAAGGTTAAAAAACTGAAGAGATCAACGATGAATCACTGGAAGGTTGGGAAAATCGAAGGGATCACAACGCATAGTAGTCCGTCAAAATACTATATACCAATTCGAGAATGATGGAAACGATTAGAAGTCAATCGAATATTGATGGCAAGATAACAAATAGCAATTTTTAATGCAAGTAAAGAGACAGTATGAAAGAGAAAAACAAGGAATTGGAAGCCTCTTATTATGCCGGAAGTAATGGATTAACTATATGAAAGAAGAAAGTTCATTATTTTTGAAAGCAGAGGAAGGAGAGCAGATGAAGAAAATTATAACATTACAATTAGCTGTGAAGAAAGATAGGCCAGGGAAGAATGGATGAAAAACGTAAATAAAGAGGTGAAAGGAAATCCTTTCCAGAGAAAAGTTGAAGCTACTCTATGGAACTATGGAGAGCTACTTCAAAGTACGCCCAATGAGAGGTAAACGTTTGGGGTGAATGTAATGAATCAATCATAAAAATTTGAGAAAAATTTCATGCTGCGGTGAAGGACTTGAGAGAGAAAAAATTGATGAAATTTCCTCGGAGTGCCATACATATGCAGAAATAATAGCCATAAATGCGTAGTAAAAGTTGTTTTCTGTCATTTACCCAACTGGAGAAATGCCAATGTCTTTTAAAAGGAATATGTTCCTTCCCATCCCAAAGAAGAAAAGTACCGAGAGATGAAAATATTTAGAATCGATTAGCCTTTCTGTGAAGACATCTAAAATGATGACCAGAATCATCTACACAAGTATGTAACAGGAGAAAGTAATCCTGGATGAAGACTGATTCGGCTTTGGGAAAAGTAGAGGAAATAGGGGCTATTTTTAACTCTAAGACCTATCATAGAGAAAAGGACTGTAAAGAAAACCAGTACACAAATGTTTGTTGAGAAAGTATTTGGCGATGTGAATTGAAGAGAATAGATGCATAATAATCTATTCAATAATTAGCGAACTCTTGCACGCAGTGGTGCTACTGCAGCATTTCGAAAACAGTTCAAGAAGGAGAAACGGACGAAATAGTTATGTGGGAGCCCTAGGATGGGAGACGTAGAGTACATGGACAAGAGAAGTTCAAATGAAGACCTGTGAAGGAGGAACGCGATCTGCGAGTGAAGTGACGTTCTTCCGTATACCGGTTTTCGGATTTACGACGGTTTTCTAGTATCAGCTCTCGGATATTTCGCCGCGTTTTTTTTTTTTGACGACAGTTTCCTCACTTCCGACCTGAAGATACCAGCAGGAGATCTGGAGAAACTGATGTTGCAGAAAGACTACACGCCGAGAAATTCCGGAGAGCTGACACTCGAAAAAGCGGTCGGTTTTGGCCGTCCGTATTCCACGCACGGGTGGGGACGCGCGGGTGGAGATTTGGGGGTTGAAAGCGATGCGAAAGGGAGGGAGGGAGGAAAGGGGTGTGGAAGGGGGGTGAAGGGACGGGATGAGAGGGAGGCGGCGGGGTTTGCGTGTCTGATAACTCGGAGCGAATCCACCCCCACCCCTCGAAAACAAACCCCCACCATTCCATTCACAGCCTCCCACGCACCCTATTGCCAGGATCATCATCCCCCTCCCCCCCACGGCGCTACAACTTTTAATCTCGACTCCTCCATCTCCCTGCCTTTCACCTCGGGGTGGCCCGACCAACTCCTCCTCACACCTCCATTAAATGCCTCCCTCACCGTCCCCCTCCTCTTTAGTCCTTTCGGTGTTGTCCAGTGATTGGGAGGGGATGATGCAGTGGGGGCGGAGGCAGGGTCGTGGATGGGCAGGCGCCGTTGGGAGAGTGGCGGGGGGCGGTCGTGGGTGGGGAAACTGCGTGCACGCCGAGGTGTATAAAACGGTGCTGCTCGCGGTGTCCTCGGTCACATACGGCGACCATCACTCACTGGGACGCGAAAGAACGGAAGGGGAACCTCGAGGGAGACGCAGTGTGTCGCGAAGCTGAGGAGAAGACCGTGATAAAGTCGCCCTCCGCCCGATCCCCTCTCCTCTCGTGGATCCTCCTGCTTCCACAGCACAACGAGTGGGAGTGCGAGGAAGAAAGTGGCCTCCGTGCGATACGACGGCCCGAAGGAGAAGATCCATCCAAGGAGGAGGAGTGGCTGGCGGCGAGATGCCCAAGACCTTCGCCGCATGGTGGTCGGCCCTGCTTGTCCTCTGCATCTCCTACATCTGCAGTGATGGTACGTCTCCGCCATCGTGCGCTATCTTTCCCGGGTGGTAATCATGGATTCTAGATTTGAAGGGGACGTCGGTTGGTAAAGCAGATCGGAGGCTATCTGTTTGGTGTTGGCAGTTATTTCAGGCGACCAGTTTTCGAAGGCATTTAGTGATTTATTATCGGGGCCGATAGTTTCATTTCTTAGGGAGAGGAAGAACAGTTTAGCATAAATTACTAATAGTATAGGCAATCTCACCTGAATGTTGTATGCGTCGTGTTTGTCTGGTGACTGAAATACAGGCTTCCTATCCCGAATGCCGATGGTTGAATCCCGGCAGAGGCAAAAATTTTCGTCTTAATATCGATGTCTTCTCGGGTGCCATGAAGAGAGAGAGAGAGAAATTTAAGGGTAATATTCCGTCAGATGGGACTTTGACGTGTGGTCCTCTACGACCTTCGCAACTAGTGGCAGCGAGTGACTCTCCATTCTTCACTCATGTCTGATGCCGTCAGTAGCCATGCTGCCCTGCTCTTTGGTCCATCTTGGCACGCAAATTATCTCTCCCGTAAGTCGCCTTCTTAAATAACCAACCACCCAACTATTCCACTCGTGATGAAGTAAGAGATTGGTGCCGCCAAATGCTTATGAATATATTTTACCATCTTTATGATTCAAGACCAAAACGAATAAAGAGAAACATTTCTGTAAAGGTTTCTCTCCATCAATATTTTCTACCAAAGCAGTTCTCTTGAGCCCCATCTCCTGTGTTGAATGATACAAATATTTTTTGTGGAATATTCTCCGGGGAAAAGGTGCATTGGGTGCAATAGCTCGCGACGACCTTAGTCAATGGCCTCAATGGAAATTTGTATGTAACTTTTATCCACGATCATTTACACGTACAACGGAGGGCCACCTTGGCCACTATGTCACTTTCAGCAAGGTTTGACTCATGTCTTACGACAAGTTTTCGATTCACTTTCAAACAACACAAGGGTTTTCGATGAATATCGCCGTGATTGAGTTACCGTTTCAAATGGTATAAAGTTGACAAGTATTTGAAATGTTGCCTTAGGGCTCATATCCCATCCCGATTTTATTTGAGTGGACTAGTCTTTGTGTCTTTTCTTATAGTGAAAAGAACAAATGATCTCTGTATACTGAAGTCTGATGTAGCTCTTGAGAATCTTTCTCTCTATCTCTGCCACGGTCAGCGCTATAGTTTTACCAATAATCTATTTTCTCGTTTTTTCTTATCACAAGTTTAATTCACGAGCTTCTTGGATTATCTCTTGGTCCTTATCTACTTCTTAAAACAACTCTTTGATGAGCCACGCCGGCAAGTCTTATACTCTAATTTCCGCCTGATTTTTTCCGACTAATCAATCACTTTCCGACTAATCAATGATGGAATTTAATCCTTGAAATCCTTTGCCTTTTATATATCTACTCACCTGCCGACAGATGAAAGTGTTGCAATACTTTCATACGTTTTCTGATGAACTCTCGAATCATATGGCGGTAAAATTAGGAATCAAGCCCAAAAAATAGCCAAGAGTCCTTAAGAGATATTTTGAGGGAGAGAGCTTAATTTGGTAGCTCTAACTGTTCCCAATTTTTCTCTTTCCGTCCGTCTTTCTGTCTCTCTCTGACTGCACAAGCTTCCGAGTATCGATTTCTGTTGGGTTCAGATTCTTGGAATTTATCTTTAGAAAGTTTAAAATTTTGATTCCCTTCAAGGGATTTGTGCTGCTGACTTCATTCATTGGATTCCCTCGAGTTACTTTTCACATCAAATAAAATTTTTTTTTGAAAATAATGAACGTTTATTACTGACTATCGGCAAGTGGAGTAACATATCACTCCATTTCATGGAAATAATCTCTTGCCTAAATATTTCATCACGGGGATGATATAAGGTGAATTTTAATTTCCACGGTTTGTAAAGTTATTTTCTGATGATAGAAATTAAAATAGTACCATTTTTAGGCCTTTTTGTTTCAATCTGCATCCCGGTTTTGAGAGAAAAGATTTACCTGATTGCATTTTGAAGTGCATGATAGCAGAGAAGTATTAATTATTGTAGACTTGAATATAATTATGGCTTAAATGTGAGAATTCTGGTGACTAATTGATGCTCCTGCCATGCGTTTGTGATTGCTGATTGGTAAAATGTCGGGAACCACACAATGGTTATCTTTGAAATATTTTTCGGAAAAAGCTCAATTTAACACAATAATGATATAAATTTCTCTTTCCTCGCGTAATCCATCTGTAATCTTTTGCCAAAAACTCATTGCGTAACCACGCTTCCATTCAACGGTGCTACATCATTATTTTATATTTCTCTGTTTTTTGCAAATGTACAGTGAGCTATAATATTTTATTGCTAGCAGTATTACCCTACCATTCCATGAGTTGGAAATAAAAATGTTAGATGAAAATATATAGAATTTCAGGTGATGAGAGGGAATAGAATTTTAGGTAAGTCGTTTGCGTGATTAATGTTCTTATTTAAATTTCTACAGTTTGTTTGTGTGGTTTACATTTTATTTAAATGTAAACGTTAAATTTAAAGTCACTTTGATAAATATTTTGGCGGATCCGTGCCCCATAATAGGCTATTTAGGAGGTTATTCGGTACAATCAATCGACAACAGGTCTTTTGTACCATATCGTGGCGTTGGCTAAGTTTTTAAGGGAAGAATTTCAACGTCGTAAACCAATACCAGACTATATCGAGTTTTAGCAGGAACAGAATGGAATATAGAAATAACAGGAGAATGTATGACTGGAAAGAAATTAGCCGTACATTCGCCAACTATTGACGAAAAGCGCGGAGAATTTCACAGTTTAGCTTCTCATTCGACCGACAGAGCATTATCAATGACGTGCTCTCCACTTAGAAGCTAAGCTCCTGGGATAACCGTCCCCTCCGCGGGAATTCGATGTAGAACCCCTGAAATATGAAGCAGGTACTTCCCCATCTTACTCAAACTAATCACTTAATTCCTCTCATTAGGCAAGAAATTTGAGAATGGTAAAAATGGGAGAATTTTCACTACATATACACGTCGAATAAAATCAAATAGGAAGATATTTGCTGTGCATACATGAATATAGATTCTAATGGCAGCGCTCCGTTCTCCCGATAGCGATACATTTGAACTTTGGCGCAGATTAAAACTGCAAGGCGATCTCGGGAAAGCGACCTATTGACCGCCTAGCTGTGTCTGAAGTCGGAGTCCCCGTACTTTTTTATCCCCCGTACAACTACTTTTACTGTTTTCCCCGCTATTCTCTTTTCATTACCCCCGATAACCTCCCATATTATCCTCTCCAATGTCTATCGTCGGTACGAACTTCCTCAAAGAGTGATTGAAACCCACATTTCTCTTTTTACTATTTGGTTATTAACTTCTCCTGTTTCCTCTTTCAAAGTACACGTCCACTATGTGTACGTTCTTTGCTTTCAAACACTCATTTTAGTCTAGAGAACTATTGAAATTGTAGTTTTAATCAAATGAGACGGTGTTCGTTAAATAGCTTCAAACGTTTACAGTGAATTGTGATTGCTGTGGAAGGAATCGAACGAAATTTATTACCCAGCTCGGATATCAATTAATAGTCGAATAAGGTTGAATCTCATCCCTCATCATTGTATCTTTTTTTCAAATCGTTTTCATTTGTGGTAGTTGTTGAAGACAAATATTGCATAACTACGTGACTATCGCGAACAAATGTGGAAGATCATTGATCTAAACGCACATAACTCATCTCTTTAGCTTATTAAAGCGCATATCCAAGCCATGTCAAATTTTTTCAAGAGAATGATTGCTGGTAATATGGGTTTGGGAGATAAAACCTCAGCCTGAGACTCTGTATTTACTTAGTTAATGTTTTTATTTCATATAATTTTTAGTCTTTCCGTATTTTTGCTTTCATTGGCTATTCTTAATTACCACACGTTATCTTGTACTTGCACAGCTATTACCCTCCTCTACTCATGCGTTTGTCTTACATTATAGGCATCCTTTTTGAAACAAATTTTTTGTGTTTCTGCAAATAGACTTAAATCTATCGTCCTCTTTCCATTTCTATTTCTTAGTTACATACCAAACATTCTCCTTCACATAATATATTTTACAGCCGTCAGTTTTCCGTTGCTAAATAAAATCTCCGTAATTACGTTTAATTCCTCTCCTACTTATGACTTCCATTTTCTCCAGAAAATTTTTAACTTCCGCTCAGTTTGGAGCATATTTTTGTGACATGGTTACTTATAGGGTTGTATTGGAAGGAGAGTGATATTAGCGAGGCACTAGGCGGAATGCTGTTGATATCAATTGGGTAGGCGACAGGATTCAATGCGAAGTATATCGGTGCTGACTTGCTGCAACAGCAGCTTGAGTAGATTCTTCCGATTTGGCGAGTACGTGAATGACCCATGAGTATCTTTGTGTCCCCGCCCCGATCCGAGCGGCCGGGAGGGTCCCTTGGCTTTCATTGAATGCGGCTGCTTGTGTGTGTAAGAACATTAAAGACCAGACTGCCGATACGTAAGCGTTAACATCATTTTGATTAGATTGGAAATAATGCGTTTTTTCGTTAGGTGTGATTTCACTCGGCGGAGGCGATGGTCTCGGGTGTCTGGCGAGTAAGGTGTGTGGGATGTGCTGTGACCGTTGCCCTAATGACAGTTTCTATGCTCTAATCAGAGATGGGAGGCCTTCTCCCGCCCCCAACTCTGTCCCCGTTTTATGACATTGATAAGCCGTGCGCGTTATAACTTCTCTCGGTAGCGCAGAATCAAATCATGCGGATCCCTTTGTTGTTGATGTCCGCTGTTATCTCCTCTGTTATACTTATCCTTGTGAATAAAGGGGAGCGTGGCTAGGGTATTATGGAGGCGTTAAGGGGAGTCATTTGAATTTATGTCTCCTCAAGCTTCATGGAATCTGAGAGCAGATACTTCGGACTTTCGAGATGTCAGCATCGGAGGAAGGCAATGGGAAGAGTGGCTGTCGCTAATCCAGCTGTCAAATACAAGTGAAAATAATTTAATGTTTATATCATCTAATTAAATTATTGCATATAATCAAGTTTTTAGTTGTTTATTTTGCTGCAAGGCAAGCATAACTACATGCAATCTTCGCGTTGAAGTTGTTTTTGTCACGTTCAAGCTTTGCAAAAACGTTCCAATTTCATGGCTTTGATTCATTTTTCCCTCCAAAAAGAATTACTCAGTCCATCTAACGGTAAATCCAGAACGATGCTCCATGTCATGGTATTATGCTGCAGACAATAATACGCATTTATCTGTTTTTCGGCATTACTCATCTTCAAAGCATATTCTGACTGCTGTATTTTTTATTGATAAATGCTATGTTTTATATAGTCGATTTACGACGTTACTTTTATTTCTATCCCCAAACTCCATCGTATCTTTATAGTCGTTTCCAAGTCCTTTCTCTCATCCACTTTCTCTAATTTCCTTCTGTATTCCTACCATCCAACTTTTCCAAGACCTGCCTATTCGTCGTCTTCCCTTTGAGCATGGCATTGAAATTTGTTGTGGGTGCCTCTCCTTTCCCATTTGCTCGTATTCATGCCATTATAATGGCTTTTCAAAATATTCAATCTACTATCTTAGTGCTTACATCCATAATTTTTTATCCTCATAAAGTCTCATTCAGTTCTCATCCTTGCATCCATTCCATATTCTTTCTGTATTTGATTTTTCTGCTTCTCTCCGCCAAAAGAGATTTCCTCCATTTCTGTGGCCACCTATACTTTTTCAGATTATTCTTTAAGTGGTCATACTTCACAGCCATAGGTTACTATGCTCTTTATGATGTCATTACAAATTCCATGTTTATTTTCCTGGTTAATGGTCTGGTACTAAAATAAACTTTTCAGAAGAGTTATGGGCGTTTTACCTTAAGTTCACCGTTCCCTAATGGCTGTATCCATTGTTTTACTTTATTCAATTTGTATCCTAAGGTATTTATACTCTTTCAAGTGCCTTATATGTTGCCCACGTTTCTAAATACGATCCTATTGCTCTCCTACAACGCACATATTTTTTTTTGATTATGTTGACTCAAGTCTCCAATTTGGTATTCCTCCATAATTTTTCAGGTCTTGTATTCCAGTGCATAATAATGGCTAATTTTATTTATTCCGCACACGATTACTTTCCCGTCCAGCTATATATCCCATTCACATTTCCATTATTCCTTGCGTGTGAACTCATGTTTAATGGTTCATGGCTTTCGGGGTTACGTCCGCGTTGTGTACCCCGGAAGCCATCGAGTCTCAAGACTTTTCCGCTGAAGATTTCACTATTACTTTCCTGTAGTCTTCTCCTAGACTTTTCATCTTACCAATTTTATATAGATAAAATTTTCCGTCAAACCTGGAACTAACTTTTCCTTTGGGCCAATGGAAATCATTGAAGTCTCGCGATGTTTGCGAATTGTGTTCGCGTAATACTGCATTATCCTGAAACGTATGCAATCTTATCTCCTAAAAGTCATCTGGGTTGCATCTGTCCCCTTAACTATTGACGCACCCGACGAAGTGGACGTAGCTATGAAAATACTCCCATACTTGCCGTATATATGCGCATGTTATTTCCTCGAAGAATTACATTATTTTTAATCATACTCTAGGATGTGGGTTAAGTATTGCGCCCATTCGACGGGGCGCCCGAGCCTATGGGGTCTCACGGCTCTCATAAGGGCGCCCGACACGGCGCAATATGCAACATCGCTCGTAGAAAGAGACATTCCGGGCTTCCACCGTTGACGTTCACGTTGATTTCTTACCAACCTCAGCAATCTCAATGAGCTTGAAAGAGTTTTTTTACTGATGGTATTTGTAAAGCAAATATGGCCCGCGTATGACACCGGGGTGCGTATCACACAAATACCCTAATTGACATTAATATTCCCATCTGTCTTTAAAGAGATGATATTTTTGGTTTCCTTTGTCATTGATTTGTATCGCATTCATGCTTATCTAAACATTTCGCGGAATATATAAAATTTGGTTGAGTTATGTGGAACCGTAAACTGATTCATCAGTTTTTTCAACTGAAAGTCGCAATGAAGACATCCATTAAACGCATGTCACGCCACGATCATTCGAAAACAGTTTTATTCTGTCTCCTTGGATTGGGGTAGAATTTGGACGTGAGCCGTGGACAAGAGAGGGAAGCTAGAAAGTTGAATTGAAGGTACAAATTAAGCGCGATTTCATTGCCTACATTCCAAAGAGATTTTTGCCCACTTATCTTTTACTGTAAGGTGCAAGGAAGGTGGAATCATTATACTTATCCGTTTAGACGATTACCTTACTTATTTTGATGACTTTATCTCTCCTCCTGATACCATACATCGGCGTAAAATACCCTCCATGTCACTCTGAAATATGCGTGATCAGGTATTTAGTTTAGAGATTCCTAGATATGAAATCTGGTCAAGTAATAAAATCTTTTATTCTCAAAATATTTTGCAAGTTGACCTTATTTCCTATTATTAACGTTCTCCACTGCATAATTCGAGGTCAGATTGAACTTTTTGGTGAAATAATACTTTCATTCTTGTATGTGCTCCTCTTATTTGCTGGTAATTATTGCGTAGATGAAATTACAGCCACTCTCCGAATTGGCCTAGTGCCGGTCTACAAGGCTTGTCAAAAGTTTCGGTGACAGCAACATGCAGCGTATTACGACTCTCGAATTATGCAAAGTTGTTTCTTGTATTTGTATCAGGCCCATCTATCAAACTGTGCTCTGTATCCTTAGCAGCTATGGCTCACTGTATCCTAGCTCTCTTTCTTCCGTGCACTGCAGGTATAATGAGAGGTGTGGAGCGCCAGTAATAGATTGATTTGACCTGCTTTGAATAAGAGGTTGCTGTAATCTTCACCCTTTATCTTGATTGTGATTTGTTGTCGTCGGTGTGAAAAAAGATTCAGAGTTAAAAAAGGATGATCTTGTGTCGGGATTAGATGGGAAGAGCATTGTCTGTATTTGTCGGATGATGTGAAGATGGAAGGCGAAATTCTTATTTTATGTGTCGTTATTTCTTTTAAACTTCTTTTTCTTTTGGAACGGAGTCAATCGACATGCGGCTGGCTTTCTCAGCTGCTTTCGGATTCTCATCCGGTCTCCAGTAAGAGAGGGAGGGGGAGAGAGAGAGAGAAAGAGAAAGAGAGGGGGTGAGGTTGAAGGGGATGGTGGATGGAGTCCCAATGTATTCTGAGAGACCGGATTTAAATTTGGAGCGGAAAACAAAAATTGTGGATGAAAAGAGGCGGTTGGAGAAAAATTCTCTCCCTGATCTAATCTAAATCTCGTCGTTTCCTTTCTTCCTCCTATTATTGGCTAAATTTAGCGATAAAATTACTGTTTATTTCATTTTCCACAAAGGAGCTCTCATATTCTTTTTAACAATAGAGCACTGACGAATAAACAATCCGTGCTGCCTCTGTGATGGGCTAGTTATTCCAATGTTTTTCTCAGAAAGTACAGTCTGTACAGAGACTGAGTAACATAAAATTTATTAAATTCGGAACTTTATTCTTTCATGCGACTGTTTAATCTTATTATATATTCGATTTACTTTAAACTATCAAAATGCCATTCAAAACTGTGTAGCATACAACGTGTGTTTCATGCATTAAAGTTTGATATAATTTCAGTACTTCTATCTCCAAAACTTATTTTTCAAGACGGTTAAAATTAAATTGAAGTTAATTTTTAATTGAAATTATATTCCTCAGCAGTTTATAAAAATTGCTGACGATAAAGGATTAATTATTGAGATCCATAACTCTAAGCTCACGGTTAAAAAAGCTCAAGCAATCCAAATTAACCCACTAATAGGTTAGAATGCTGTTTTATATGGTAGATAACGTGCGCTGAAAAAAAACAAATAAATATATAATGCTTCCGCTGTATTTTATCCAGATATAAGAATCTTGGAACATTAAAATGAATTTATTTTTACTGAACGCGAAAATGTAACAACAAATGAAATGCAGCCCTCCCTTAGAGTGACAGTTGAATCCCAACTGAGGGATATGAATTACGAGGATATGCTGATAAAAAGTTTTACTGCTAACTACATTTTAACCAGTGATTTTATCATTTCCTTCAAATGTTTTTGATCAGCAGTTGCCCCCAACTATGTTAAACTCTGGGATAGACTCTTTTGACTTTTGACTTTAAACTGGGATAAACTCTTTTGACTTAACCCTTGTCCCAGGCGTTGGTCACGTACTGGATTGTAATTCCAAATTTGGACATGTGATGATTAGTTATAGCTCCAAGGGACAGAATCAAGACGTGCTAGAATCATACCTGGAGGTAAGATTACTTTCTTCTACTGCAAAAAATGTAAATTATCTTTGTTTTTTTTTCATGTGTGGGTGAGGGATTTCTATTAATTGACGTATGGCTGATTCCGACTTTGCTCTTCCCCTGAAATATGTTCTTTCGCCTGTCTGTCTCCCTCTTTCCTCCTCACCAAGGGAATCAGTTTTCGCACGCTTTTTCCCAATTTTTTTGGATGAGTAAATCATAGACATCTATTTAGACGCATTTGGATGCGATAAAATTGGACAAAATGTGATTTCTATCACATTCCTCCATTTTAGGATATGTCTGTACAAATAGATGTATAAATCTACGTCTGAGACACATTTTCTGCTGTATCACTTGAAGCCAATGGAATGAAATTTATCCTAACAATGCCTCAGCCAGATCGGCGGTTTCCTGCTTTTAGAATTGCCTCGGGATATTTAGTTCCCTGCCGTTGAATTTTAATGAGGAGCAAAAGTCCTTTCCAGGCGAACAATATTTTCCTGGATCTGAGTGGAGGTTAATAAGTTCTCAAAATCACGGCGGAATACTGTTTGTCATTGAATTGTTGCTAATATTTATGGAGCAAGAAATACGGTTTTTCAAAAACTAGCTATTTCTATTTCCTTACCCTTCCGTGACGCGAGTTGTTTTATATAGTAATTGCAATTCTGGGGCCAGGTAATCATTAAGTTGTAATGAAACGCCTCATACATTGGCACGTAAGATATTTTATTTGGGTATTTCTCACTGTACCACCCATTTTTACTGTTTCCAGCTCAGTATCTTATCAAGTTATTGTACATTTAATCTAGCCTGAAATTACATTCAAAGCTATTAAATTACTTTACTCTCAGCTTTCTTGGTTTCAGCGCTGCAGATCCCTGGTGACGACAGGCGCTTGACCATGGTGTACAGAAGGGGTGATGTGTCCGGCCTGTTTCCCTTCCCAAGGGTCGGGAGAGCTCATATCTCTTCTGAAGATGTTTTTGACCAAAGATCCCAAGGTGAGGCACTCAGTGACTTTTTTTAATTATGTGCACCGTGTTCCTCTTTCAGCTTGTGGCGTGTGCAAAGTCATTGATATCCAGATGGAGACAAAGTTTGGTGCTGATCTAGAGGTTTTCCCGTTGTTGATGTGAATTGGAGTACGTAAAAATAAACGCTAGTTAATTAAATAGTATTCAGATGTATGTAGTCTTCCATTTAAAGGCCGTTCAAGTTTCGTATGATATGTTCAAAGGCGTATTTTAATAATTATAAAGCTCTTTGTGTTGATGATCAGCGGACTCAAGCATAATCAACAGCCGTATTAATTGTTACTTTCGTGGAATTTTTTGGAATAAATTGCCCAAGTAGCGAAGATACTCCTTGTGTGAAACTGGAGTCGCGAGTATTATTTCGTCTGATTTATGTTTTCCTTTTACTTTTCCGTTACTCAATCGTTTTGGCGTGGAAAAATTGATGCTGACGGAAATAGCGGATGTGATTGTGATATAGCTTCATTAGTGTTTGCATAACTTTTATGTCAACAGTTTTATCTGCAAAAATTGGTTTCTTCAATCGGCATTTCATAATTAAATTAGGAATTTATCTCCAACGGTATATTTGGATTCAGCATGATCACTTTTCTTTTACTCTATTTCATTTCAAAGTAGGTATCACTTGCGAAAGAAGAGAGGACTTTCAGTCTCCACTCGACGTCCTTTGGTTCATACATGGAGATAGCTACGCGTAAAGTATTAGCTTCTTCAGCCACGCATTATCAGTTACCATTCGCTCAACCGCCGCAATTGTTTCAGGTTTTTACGTTTTAAATGGAGATGCATCGCGCGATTTTACTTCCCAGTCCCCGCGGTCGTCCTTTCTCCTTGAGCGTCCACAAGTGACTGTTTCGTCCCTCATTGCCTCGGCGACATTATTCTTAATCATGTGCTCGGTCGCAGGACGCGCCTCCGCCGACCACCGCTATGGGTCACGTAGGAGATATTCGTTCCACTTCAAAGAGGTACTCCCCTTCCGCTGGGGATTCTGGGAGGCCCTCGCCGTTTAGAAGGGGGGGGAGGTGGGTGTAGGTGGATGCGGGAGGAGGGAATGGAATGAGTTATCGCCCCGAGATCCCCGGGAAAAATCTTCCCTTCATCAGTCCGTATTAATTCGGATTATTCCACATGTCTCCTCGCCCACGCCCGTTTCATCGCACGAGTGTTGCCTTTCATCCACTGGATTACTGCTCTTTTCTCTCTCTCTCTCTCTCTCTCCCATGTGAAGAGATAGCGAAAAGTTCCGCGACAGCCCACCATCGAGTCTTTCCTTTGCCCAGTCTCTCTCTCTACACTGATTTCGCTGAAATTTCCCCTTCATACTTTCCCTCTCAGGCTCCGGCTGTCGCGGAGGATTAATGGCGCCTTGGTTGTCTCTGGCCTTTCCTGGAATCGCGGGTCGTGAAAGATGGTGAAGCAGTCGATCTCTGCCCCTCGCTTCTCCGTATTATAAGGTGATGGTACGGGCATCCACGTTCAAAGACGCTTCGTCCCAGGGCACGAAAGTTGCCGTTCCGAGGAATTCACTCGGCTATCTCTGGGTGACTCACGGGTAGACTCCCATGTCCGCTAAGTCCGTAAAGATATACACGGTGCTTATTTTGGTACTGAAAATCAAACATCATGCTTAAAATCTTGCCGTGTGAAGTGTGTGATTGCATTTGATTGTGAAATGGAATTTGATTGTCAGTGCTGAAAAAAGAAAGAATTGCGATACTTATTTTCAATTTGATTTTTGGATTCAGCAATCAATCATAGTCAAGCAGGCGAGTCGAGAATTTTGAGAGAATACGGGTGGTGGAGTTATAATCTACCGAAACAATCTTCGGGGGAGCTGTGTGAACTATAATCGAGAAAATATTTTCTTGAGACCTCTCGAACTGGTTCTCAGAGTATTGTTTAAAATGATTTGTAAAAAATCCAGTAACTATGCCAAAAGTCATGACCCAATTTATTTACATTGCGAAGTTCAGCGTATGCCTGGACAGAGCCGCTGCGCACTTTCTGTTGCTACTGGACATCCTTCGGTTCATGTACGGAGAAGGCTACGTGTACGGATTTTTTCGTAGATTCCGGATTGATGAAATTAAGCATTGTGTAAATAAAAGCTCCTAGACATCGAATTCGATTTAAATCCCATATCCGAGTTTTCGGCGCTGACTTCCGTACTGAATTAAGGAGATTTCACCGCGACTGTGTGAGTTGGAGGGAATATTAAATTTCAGATTTTTCCCAACTGTTTTAAAAATGCTGCTTTCGCTGTTGGTATACTCAAGATACTAAAAGCCGACATCGAGACACAAAAATCCCAATTATTTCGCGTATATATTTTTGATGGACACTTTTCATGGCCATAGACGCATACCGAGCGCCATTTGAATGGAATTTCACTTTAAACGCACACAACACCTTTTCGCATCAATTTTTGTAGTAATCAGCTAAAAACTCAAAGAATACGACAGAAAGATGTGCATAATTTACTTTTAATCAATTGACTGGGAGTTTTCACTTCTTGAAAACAGTTTTACATGAAAGTGGCATTCCACGAATGAAAAAGTAACTGTTTTCTTCCACAGATTTATTTTCTTGGTACAACATGTTTCAACACAGCGGTGTCATCATCAGGTACCTTACAGGCACCTGAATGGTACCTGTCACCTGATGATAACACCGCTGAAAGGTACCTGATGATGACACCGCTGTGTCGAAAAATGTTGTACCAAGAAAATAAATCTGTTGAAGAAAACAAAGTTACTTTTTCATTTTTGAAATTCAAATTTCACATCGTTGAGCCTATTGAACTATTGAAAGAGGCATTCATTCATTTAATGTTCAATCTTAAGATTAGTCGACTGCAGCCCTCCACTCTTCCCTATCAAATGCTATTTCCTTCACCTCTGGGTTTCTCCACTTATCTAATTTCTTCTTTATTGAGTCCATAAACTTATTCCTGGGTCTTCCCCTAGGGACTTTTCCTTCTTTTTTGCCTTAAATTATGTTATTCACGAACCAATTGTGTCTCAGGGCGTGTCCAATCCATCTGGTTTTTCTTTTCTGTGCGTAGTTCCATTTGGTCCTTTCGTCTCCTACTCTTCTGTACACTCCAATCATTTCTTATTTTGTCCGTCCATTTTTATCTTCTGCACCCTCCTCCAACACAAGGTTTTGAAGGCTTCTAGTCTTTTTTGGTCAGCTTTTCCCATGGTCCATGCTTACGATCCATATAGTGCCACGCTCCACGCGAATTTTTTCACGTACTGTTTCATGATTTGTAGTTTCATCTTCTTTGAATACAACAGTTGTCTTTTTCCGATGAATTCCTTCTTAGCTTGGGCTATTTTCCGCTTGATATCCGCTGTACTTCTTCCGTCCCACGTGATCGTACTTCCGAGATAGGTGAAGGAATCCACTTGCTCAAATTTCTCTCCTCTCAGGGTGACTTCTACATTCATCTTTTTTCTTTCGTATTTTAATCTTCGTTTCTTTTATTTGTATTTGTATTCTTCGAGAACTTTGTCCATTACGCTTAGTGATCTTGTATTTATGTAAGATAGAAAAGTCACTATTTTTCCTTTTGTTTTTCCTTTTTCTCAATGAACTCCATATAATTCCAAGTTCGATTTGTGAAAAATTATAAAGTAGAAAGGTTACGTTTTATCTATAATATCAGAGGGAGGACATGTCTTTTATGAGTATCTAGAATAAGAATATAGTGGCATTTATGCCATTTCCTTGTTGAACCATTTTTAGTGCTCTCCTAAACATCGTGTGAAACGGCCTTTATTTAGACTTCTGGAGAGCTCTTGCGGATTCTGTCCTCTGCGGATGATAGGAAAGAGTCGAACTCTCGGCTTTTGGGCCTCCGAGTAAATGCCAAAGTATGACGTTCATTGAAAAAAAACTGTTTTATTCACTGCAAGCACAAAATAGTTGAAATTAACGTCAATTCTGTGTTACTCTATGGTTGTCAAACATGGATGGCTACAAATGCAATCAACGACAAACTGCAAGTATTCATTAATAAATGCCTACATAGGATTCTCAACATTTAATGGCTACATAGATTTAGCAATGAGGAACTATGGAGAGCTTGCCAACTAGCGCCGGTAGTAGAAACTTTAAAGAGGAGAAAATATGGATGGATAGGCCATACTCAAAACTCATACTCATAGGCAAAATTAGCTAGAGAGCCTAAAAATAGAATTCTCAAGGGAAAAGAAGACCCGGGAGACCAGGAACGAATTGGAGAAGAACTTGTGAGAAAGAAATGAAGGAAGGAGAGAGCTGAAGGTCCTGGCCAGGAACAGAGTGCGGTGAAGAGCCTTTGTTGTAGCCCTATGTCCCCCTCGGGATTAAAGGACATAGACAGACAGACCGAAATTCACTGCAAGCAAGTTTCTCAGCGGGATGTGATAAATTTTGTGCATATCAATGTGAGTGTCCATAATCGCGTTTTAAAGTCATGCATTTTAGAGGTGGCCGACCAGATTATATAGTTTTTTCAAGGAAAGGGGAATTAGAGCTATGACGTTTTTGAAAATTTCTACAAAATAAACTGCCAAAGTGTACTTCCTCCATAATCATCCCAAAAATATCTCTCATTTCTTCGTATTCCTTAAGGTAGTTGAGAAATAAGTCTGGATTTTTGTGTAAGATGAGATTAGAAAATGCCGAGGCTCATATCGTCGCGGCGGAGAAAACTAAAGGTCACAATTTACTGAAAGTATTGGTTTCACTATTTCCTCCAGAGATGACGCTACTCTCATACGATAGCCACTGCGAATAGTGGACGTTAACAAATGTCCTCGGAATATCTGATGACGCACACTCTTTGATGAAACTTGGTCATTAGTGAAATAAAATCTGTGGAAGGTACGTTTTTTCTCGGTGTTATATTATGAAATACCACGAAGTTGTGCCATGAACCGTTTTATTTTGTATTCTTTAATTTGTATCATTCTAAGAGCATTTGCATGTGCTGTTTCAAGTACATTATCTAAATTACTCAGAAATTCACCTTTATGTGATTTGTACGTCTCTTGAGACACTTGAACTTTTCTGCAGGTTCCTCCGCTAGAAATATAATTTCATTAATTTGTTTACGCAAATGAAAGTGGATCTGGTCAGAATCCTTCCTTTTTCTCAAAATATGACGCATTCTCAATACAATAAAATTAGCTTTTGTGTTGGACGAAAGTTTTATTTCACTTGTACCAAAAAACAAAACAGTATTGAACTTGACGGTTTGCGGGTAACTTAGAGCTAAGCATTTGATGGTTTATATATTCCACCATAGACATCTTGTCATGCAATCCTCAGGCCTATGATCCTGGATGGATTGCCTACCCTCAGTTGATGTACCCCAGTAGCTCACGGTAGGTTCCACCACGGGTCGTGGGTGCTTACCTCATAGAATTATTTTTAATGGGCGCCAGACAACCAAACGGTTGTCGTCCTACAAGTAGCACTGTTATTTGGAAAGGCCCATTGGAGTCCAGAGAGGAATGAGTCTGTACACTTCTTAAAGACACAGTTATCTGTAAATCACTCATTTATTCAAATTAAGAACAAAATGTACTTAATGACAAATTCTCTACAAATAAATAAAAATCTAGTAAATAAAAAAACAGTTCCCTCTTAACGTTTGAAAATAATAAACTAACTGGAAAAGGCAAAATATGAGCAGACCTGACAGCAAATAAAATACGTAACTAATTGACTTTGAAGCAGGCCGCTTCTCACTGAACACTCTTTTACAATTGATTTTCAAGGGATGCATATCGTAATTTCCTCTTTAAAAATATAGTATGACATAAATACACTTGCGATACCAATAACCAGGATAAGTTACAAAGAGAGACAAGTCAATAGGACATAGACAATCTCTCTCTTGACATTCAACAAGAAATGAGGGTGGCAGTCAGATTCCACCCAATGTAACAATCACAAACACAGTTGTCCAAAAGAGTCGATTCTGATACAATTAAGTCTTTAGGATATTTAACGTCATGACTAGCTAAATTAATCGGCAGACCTCATGGGCAATAGCACTTTTCCCAGATCAGAGATATACTTATACAATGAGACAAAGATGTGGCGTGGATTACACGGGTGGCATTTCCCCAAGCTGCGTCGCCTGACCGTTGCAGGAATCGGGATGACACCAATTGATAATCCACACCGGGAAGATTAGTTGTCTCCCAAGCCACAATACATAGAGGAGTCTCAAAAGAAAAACCAGTCTTGTACTAAGACTGGACTATATCTAACACGCTGTAGAGATAACAGAGACAGGAGTCCATTCCCTCAGTGATTGGCCGAACAGAATTACGTAACGAAAAATATATACACGTAAACTAGTAGCCAAAACAACTTACCGAAGAGTCTCACAATTAGACTTAAATCCTTTAGGTGAAATATTAGTTACCGAGCGGACCGCTCGGTTACTGGTCAGAGGAGATCATTCGTCAAAGCCTCGCGATTATCATGGAAAGCTCAAGTCTACCTCACGCAAACTCCCTGTCAGCTGATCGCCGAGACTCGCTATCAGTGTTCCATTCAGCTTGTTCCCATGGAAAAAACTTGCCGGCGAGCTTACCTACTGCGGGAGGGAAGCGAGAGTGGAGTTGGAGAGGACAGAGGAGGGGGGGAGGGAGGAAAGGAGGAGGAGGGGTGAAGACAGTAGAAGAGAGGCGAGCGTGGCCGCGCACGTCTCCCAGTTTCTGGTGCAACACGTCTGGTTAAAGAAATTCACTCCAGAACCCGCATAGGGTCAGCCGGTGAAGACAAACTCCCAGCGGGAAAATAAACATTAATCTTTATCGCAACTACACCATTTTTTTGACATTATGATAACTTAGATCAGTGAAATGCGTCTGTTCAACTACTCTAAACAGAACTCATTGATCAATTATATTGACTAGACCTCTATAATGCCATGCATTAGAATGTGGGGCGGAGAAAATTTCCTATGGATGAAGAGAGTACATATCTTTTCATGATACTGAGTAAGCAAGTACAGAATATAAGGGCAAAAACTAGATTATAGGTATTGTATAAGAGCTATTAAGTTGCAAATCTCTGGGAGTCTGCATGTAACCATCGATATCTGCGGAGATAACATGGAAGTTAACTGTTGTCTTTGAAAATCGAACCAACACGGGTGAGCGTACTCGAAAATCTGATATATTTACAAGAATATTTGTTTATTTGTACATGAATGTATTTAAATGGCTTGTGGTTGAAAGCTCAAAAGTAAATAAGCGACACCCTTATATATAAATTATATAGATATTTTTATGGTAGATAAATGTGTATCATCTCATCCTTTGGTGGGACGCCGTTTACGGTGGGGCCCGCCGCGCTACTCAAGTCTTTATTAAATCACTTCTCATATAATGGGCAAGTTTTCAAACGCAACTGAAGCATTTCCTGATATTTGCACGACTTAGCTCATCACGTTATTGGGAAATTCACTGGCATAAATAATATTTGTAGTTAAATGATTTGGTTCGATTCTATACGAGGAGGCTCTTACTACGAGTACAAATTCGAAAGAGCGAAACAGCTTGTTTTGTAACCATCCCGTCTGTAATTCATTCATCATGATGACATTGTTATCACGATTTTTACGCAGAGAAATTGGATTTTTTGGGCTCATTAATCACCTGGACGTTGATATAAATGAAACATATTCTAGAATCAATGAATTCTATAATGAAACATATTAGATACGTGTTCTATTTCCAGTTGAAATGGATGGTTTTGAAGTAAAAATGAAGTACTGCACTGACTCATACCTTGGTCCTATGAATTCATAAGGAGTGGCATGTTTGCTAGTGATATGAGGTGTAACGTAATGATCGTGAAAATCTGTTGAATCACGCGTAATTGTGGCATTGCTTTACCGTATATCCAGTTTACTAAAGATGTAATTTAGAAACATCTGATAATGGAAAGATTGTGGAAGTAGGTGGAGGTCAAGTGAATTTCATTAGATATTTGTACGATAAATATTTTTTCCTCTAAGTGCCCAGAGGCATAATTAGCAATAGAGGTGCACGATAGCGAGCAGTAGATAAGTTTTAGAATGGAAACTCATCGTTGGCAAAAATGGATTTGCAATGGATTCTCTTAAATGAGAAAGGTTTAAACAGACGTTATGGTTGTCGAGACTGAATTATAATGCGAGTGCTCGTCCTTATGCAGGAATATTTTGAATAAGGATTGGTTTGTCAAGAAAATTAGAAGAGATATCGCGTTGGAAAGAAGTTAGCGGAAACGGTGAGGAGTGGCTAGAAGCTCCGATAAAGACTTGGAGAGAGATCAACGGGGGCGCCTTAATATGCGGAGCGTTGTTTGGTTTAAAAACTCCCATCACGTGAATAAGGATCGGCCCAGATTGGAGGCGTATATCATGCGGGTTCGATAAGGATGAAGAAAGTTAGAGGGGCAGAAAATAAGCAAAAGAAAATGCGCCATGATACATTTTTAAAGAGTGGACCGGGAGTCAATGGGAGGAACTCGGAGGAGTCACGATATTGTGGTAAAGGCGACGTGTCGAGGCGATCCTTATGGAGGACGAAGGCGCGATGGAACAAGACGCAAGTAAGACATCGAAATAACTAGCTACTAGTCACTTAGGTAATTCTTATATGTTATCATGCAATGCTGTTTTACATCGAGATATTTTGAGATATAATTTTAAGTACAGGCATTTATTAAACCTGTTTATCAGTCACACAAATCATCTTCAGCACAATCTCCTGTCGAGTCTTCTGCTTCCGAAGCGTGATCACGTGACCATTTTCCCTCCCTCGTATCGGATGGAAAGATTCAAACAAGGGAAGTGAGTGTAATCCTTTCCCAATCATAGTTTTCTAATACTTTCAGTGGCACCCAGATAACGTCTACGTGTAGGACTGCGCCTTAATCGCGCGGAGTTAAGTTTCCGCGCATTACAGAGCTCAGCATTATTAAGCGTATGACTTAGCGTAATGATCCTACCGCAGTCGCCTACTGAGGACGTCAGTGACTGTCAAACAAATTATGATATTGCAACATTCGTCAATCACGAAATAATATATTAACGTGGATACGTATATAAAATCAGACAATGCTAACCACCAGAACACTAGGCACCAGGGCACCAGAACAGAAACGGTGGTGCCGGATGATAAATCAATTGAAGATAATGCCATTAATTGATGAAATAATCACGCGATTGAAAGATATGAGGTCTCATTGGATCTGGCGCAAGAATGGGATGCGGATATCGCCTTGATTTGGCGCCCCGCGGAGACTTCTGGCCATTTCTGGTACGAATATCCACGTGCCATATCGCGTGATGGTTTCACTGCACAGATATAGTGACCAAACGAATGATCTCTCTCGCCTATATTTGCTGGGTTGAGCAAGTCTCTATTGATTTTATTCATTATTAGTGGGTGATTGATCATGTGCAGGTAATGCAATTTCAAGTAACATATTCAGATACTGAGCCACGCCTACCTTGAATCCCATAAAAAATGTAAGAGAACATCTTTTAGAGACAAGTTAGAAAAAGCAAATACCCTTAATACCCTTTTTCAAAGTATGTGTACAACATGCACTCGGAATAACACCGCTACACTGCTAAGCCTATATGAAAATCCAATGCCGTCTATTTATATTTCTTGTTGTGGCGTAGAAAGTCACCTGAATCCATTAGCTCCATGAATATCCCGACAGAGCTTATAAAGAATTGGTGTCAGAAACAGCACCGTACTCGAAAATAATATTTGAAAAACATCTTTCAGAACATTGTGCCCTTACAATTGGAAAATCGCAAACGTCACACCTATCTTTGAGAGAGGTGATAAGAGAGAGCCTAGTCCAGCAAAACCCAGCTAGCCCTCTTTCTTCACGATATTCTTTCCTCTGGAGAAAAGCTCGTCCTATCTCCCCCACGTCTATCTCGAGCAAAACTTTGGAATTTATAATCATCGTCAGTTGAAATATGGGATATTAAGATATACAAAATTTATCAATTCAAAACCGGATGCACAGATTTCGAAAAGGTCCGGAAAAACCCAGCTAGCCCTCTTTCTTCCCGATATTCTTTTATCTGGAGAAAAGCTCGTCCATGTAGACGCAATATTTTTAGATGTCAAAAAGCTTTCAATGAAGTTCCACGTTCGAACTTACTTGTTAAGCTGAAAGCCTATGGAGTACTTCATGATATAGTATGCTGAATTTAAGATTTCTTAGACACCCGCGTACAGAGGGTAGTTCTAGATGGAATTAGTTCAAATACAGTAAAAATAACATCGGGTGTACCCCCGGAAGAGTCATTGATCTCTAATTATTCCTTTTTTATAGGAAATCTAATATCACCACCATCTTTACGAGCAAAATTCACCTTTTCGCAGACGATTCAGTATTGTACAGGGATATGAACACCGAGTCCGACAGAACTGCGTTGAAGAAAGACCTAGGTGCTATAAACGAATGATGGAATAATTGGCAGTTAGAATAAAATTTTGAAAAGTGCATTACATAAAATTTTCGGAAAAAGAATAACTCGCCCAACGAGACGAACGCATTTAATCCAGCCGAACTATGAAATATGGAATCATTTCGTCGACGTAGACGGGACGAGTAAAATTCGTCTTTTCGCGAACAACGCAGTATTGTACAGGGATATTAACACGGAGTCTGACAGAATTGCATCGAAGAAAGAACTAGAAGCTATAAGCGGATGGTGCGACACTTGGAAGTTAGAATTAAATTTTAATAAGTGCGTTGTTATGAATTTTTGGAGGAAGAGTAGGCTTAAGAAGGGATTAACCAACGAGACGTACACAACTAATCAAGCCGAGCTAATAAATGTGGAGTCAGTTAAGTACTTAGTCGTGGCCCTTACTCATGACCTGTCCTGGGGGAAGCACATACGGGAAATTTGCGAACAGGCAAATGGTAAATTGGGTTTCATTAAAAGGATACTAGGAAAGTGTTATTTCCAACGCAATCTGTCTTAACGCCTGAGTTTCCCATCTGCAATCGCTGGTCGTGGCCCGAGAAAAAGATGTATCTGCGTCCGTGAGTTCACAATAGCTATTAATAGCCCTTTGATTAATTCATCCACTTCTCGTTTTCGACGACTCCAGTCGGGCGTTCTATGCAGAGGCAAGCTCTTGTGATGCGGAGGGGTTTTGGGAGAGCCATAATGCATCGAAAACGAATGATCCGCATAAAAAGTATCGAGAATTGGTGTTTTTTCGAGAGAACCTCCGCATTGTGTTACTTTTTTCGACGACAGTTTCGTGAAAGACACAGCTCGCTTCTCCCGTTTACTTCTGACCTGAAGAAGCGAGCTGGAACGCTCGCGAAACTGTCATCGCAAAAACTGAATAAACGCGAAAATTATGCCGAAAACCATCAAGCCTCAAAACCAATCCACGGAAACTTTCACCGTAACTCTTAGTTACTGTCCTCGACAGCAGACAGGCAGAAAGCGTCTGCTCTCCTTCTCTGCCGCTACGCCGTCGAAAGTTGAAAGGTGGGCTTCTGTCACGGCAACCCAGCCTGTGTTGAAGATCTCTCCTCTCATTGGCCTGCGCGGCAACTCAAACAATCAATTGCATTAATAACACTAACCTGTTGTTGTATTTTTACTAGCGTACTGCATGGTAGAATGTTCGTGTACGTAACGCGATCCTAGATTCTGGTCGTCGCGCATTGTTATCCAGACTGCTTTGGGCCTGTGCCCAGCGGCCGGGGGAAAGTGCGCGGCTCTGATTTGAACTAGGATGAGTGCTGCATGCCTGGTGTGCAATCATCCCATGCCACACACCCCAGTGATGGCCTGCACGGTATTTCGTGGATGTCGATGAAAGAGAGACGCACGAAAGCGACGCTCTATGCTGATACAGTGATTGAGTTTCCCCTTCCCCCCTCTCTTTCCACCCTCCCAGGATCGCCCGAGGGGTCTGTGTCCAAGCGTCAGGGCCTCATCCCGTTTCCTCGTGTGGGCAAGAGGCACCAGCGCCACGGGTTCAGTCTGCCTCCCGGCGACGCCTTCTACGACGAGTACGTCGGAGTAGGCCGGGGGCCGGGCGTCGGAGGCGCACTGGCGGCGGAGGACGACCGTTGGGCGGGGGAAGAGCTGGGCAAGCGGTCTGCAGGCGAGGGGGCGGCGCAGGAGGGCATGTGGTTCGGGCCGAGGCTTGGCAGGAGGCGGCGGAGGTCGGCCGGAGGTCCCGGGGGCAAACGCCCGTCGGGGACTTCTTCCTACTGGACCGTGGTCGATGAAACCGGAGGTGAGTACGACCGCTGGGAGAGTCCTCCTTTCCTTGCAGCGCGAACGCGAGGCAGTTGACGCAAAAGGTATTGAAAAACGATCATTGAACTGCATGGCAGAAAGTTTGCTCAAATCACCCATAACTCACGCTCTTTTGATAGTGGAAGGAAGTACATGCTTCGATACATTTATGTATGTAGTGAAGTTCCGTTTTCGTACACTATTGCTACATTGAGGGGTATTTTTAAAAATATCTTTCTGCAAAGCTTATTCAGGACACCTAAGGCATCATTGGTCCACCTAGGATTCGTTGAGGGATCGGGGAATCAGAAATCATACTCGCGCGTTACTCATGAATTCGTCTTGATTGCATCGTATCCTGCAGTACACTCGCTTTACTTTACATCGTCTCCCACAGCCCAGGAGGAGAGGGTGGAAGAGGGTAGAAGAGGTGGGAGGGGTTGAGGCGGCGGCTTCCTCTTGTATCCATTAGGTTGCGTTCCTTTGCCTCGTGTCTTCTCCGCTAACCTAGCTAGCCGCGAGCGTCAGCGGAAGATTGTGGAGGAAGTGGGTGGTGGGTGGAGAAGGAAGGTGGCATCCGTGGGAGCGGAAATGAGATGGCAGATGAACACTTTACATCTCCCAACTCCTATTAACATTCCTTATAATTATGATTGATTAAGACTTACCATTAGTGGAAAGTAATGTGCCATCAAGATATTTCGCTCAGCGAAAACTTTCTTGCATGCCTATTTTTGTATATTAATATCTATTTTAGTGTTGAGTGAAAAACTTTTGCTTTCCACTCCTTTTTTAAACTTCAAATAAGTATTTATTGATAACTAGTTTCGCTACACTGTATTATGGGTGTAGGTACCTGGGGGGGGATTAATCCATCCCAATGTGTGATTTTTTTGCCTGCATGTAATGCGTGACCGAGAATAAATATTTTCGGCTATTCATTTTATAGGATTTAATCTCTTTGGCTGTATATTAATGTATGGGTAATTAAAGTAATGTACTAAAAATAATATTGGATGCGCTCACCGTATTTTTAGGACGAACGTCTCTCGACAGCTTGATAAAAACTTTTCGTGTCCCTTTGAAATAGACAGTCATGTCATAAAATATTCATTAGTGCTGAAATAAGTGCAGGGTTAAGTGAACTTACAGGTTGTAAAATATGCGTAGCAAGAGTGATTACAAAATTGTCCTCTATTTGTCTGTGGAACGTTTAAACATATGACTTCTTACATTTGTATTAGTGGAGTAAATAAAATAAGCAGTTACATACTCGAATTAGTAATTTTTTGTGAACAAAAGCATGACAGAATGCATTCGCTGTCCGTGCCGTTATTGCGCTTTCAATTTGAAACCAACAGAATGGAGATATTAGGTATATTCATCCAAGGGTATATTAGTGAAAAATACAGGCTTTAGTTATATGGAGTACGGATTTGTAACTCGCCAAAAAGAAGAAAATCATTACAAATTTCTCTCTCTCTCTCTCTCGGTTTACTCTCATGTCATCGGTCGAAAGGTTAAATTGCTGTGTATATTAAAAGCAAAAGATCCTGGCGCACATCTGCGCGGCGGAGGGGAAGTGTAAAGTGGAGGGAGTGAAGTGAACGGACGGAGGGGAAGGTTGAGAAGGGGACGGCTGAGAACGAGGCAGGGGAGCCAACCTACTTTGCCAGGCGCACACACACACAAGGCTTATGGGCAAGTGGATTTGCTTCATCAATGCCATGCTTTACCAGTGCACTTCCATGTCACGGCAAGGAGTGGTAGTATGCAGAAAATGCAGCAAACCGGGCGCCAGGTAGCTGTGACTCGTGGAATTTTCCGAGGCGCAAAGGTTGGCAGCAACTAGAAAAGGTTCACTCACTGACACTCCACTATTTCAGCCTTCCTCCCCGTTAAAAGTTCTGAGGTCCATGTTCCAAAATTGTCCACGGCACAGCGACAGGAGCTTTAGCGACTGCTATAATGCGTACTTTTCTCCCTGGGATAAAACTCTCGTTGAGCTAGCCAGGGGGTCGCCTTGGTCTGTTCCATCTGGGAAGGCGCTTCGCCGATTTACAGACTTGGGTCAGGCGACTTGTCATCTCCGGGCGCTTCGTGTCCCTGCGTTCTTCCAGGGTGACACGTCACAATGGCCGTACTACATTTAGCCCTCACTACGTGCTATGATGGACATTCCTTTTCTTTGTGAATCTCTATAAGGACGTACGTAGGTGCGATGTTGCCAACAGCAGATAGAAAATAAATTTTGTACTCTTCCCGTATATTCACTGCGGATCTTGTAGTCTCTAATGTGCCACTACTACCTTATAATGTAGCCAAATGTAGCCCTTTATCGCAACACGTTTGCCTGGTGGCTTAGGAGTGAGCACTCGTGATGTAATTTTGGCAACAGCGTCTTTCGTAAGGCCCGTTCTCTCAACGAAATGTGCAGTGCTCCATACGGATATGAGAAAAGGTTGCCTCGGGCGCCCAAAGGATCTTCATTCTTCCATTTTCAAAAGAAAAGCTATTTGAAGACTTGGGGTCCCAGTATACTGAACATTGACGACGGTGGGGCTAAAACTTTTGATTTCGCGACAGCGTTAGTCTTCTTCTCTTCCGAGCTCCAATGAACCATCGTGTATTAAAAAATTAGAGCCTTTTATTTCGGAAATCTTCAGTGCTCTTCTTAACATTTATATCTTCCTCCCCAACAGGCCCGACAAGGGAATACCTGGAGCACAGACCGGACCCAATGTTGCGAAGCAAGGAGATGTTGATCCGACCCGAAGAAGACGACTTCTCGCCCGAAGAGCCAGACGTTCTCTACGGAGACGCGTCAGAGACACCTGGTGTCGAGGCGGCAGTCGAGGAGGAGTCTTCACCGTTGGCCGGCAGACGGAGGCGACGCCAGCCGGTGGATGAGAGAACTACCAAGGCGGGGGAAGAGAAGGTGGCGGAAGGGAGAAACGATGGCGCTAGTGCGGCGACGACGTCGAGTCGGTGGAAAGGGGGCAGGGCTTGAACGGCGGCGAAGTTATGGCGTCGGAGGAAGGAGGAGGGTCCAGTCAATTCCATGCCCGAATGTGTGTGTTTGTGCGTCCGTATGCCAGTGGTCGTCATCTCTGCCCTCACCCCTGTCGTGTACCTTAACCCCTCGTCGCAAAATCTGTTGGCTGGGTCTCTAAAGAGGGAGCTTAATGAATTCATTGCACCCGTGGAGGTCGCCGCCGCTTACATAGTGTGTTGAAAGTTGTGATCTTTGGGTGTCACAAAATCTAAATTGAAACGCATATCATGAAATAAAGGAAAATTGAATCAAGTTTCTTATCAAATAAAAAGTTATACGAACCCTAGTTCTGGCAGTTGAATAAAAATTTTTCCGCCACTCTTCTGTGATGCTCGTGTTTTTCGAGGGAAATAATGTAGATATTTTTCGATTCCCCTCCGTTCTTATTTAGCATTGATTGCACGCATCAAAAGAAATAGGACGCCATCTCCCGTTCTGAAGCGTAACCAAACTCATGAAAATGGTGGTATTGCAATTGAAGGAAAGTTTCAGGTCACACCTCTGCAGTGATGAATTCACTATTGGATTATTGAGTCCCTTAAAACACGGATTAATGTAATGAATTCGTTGGTTTTTGTCACGTGACGCTGAAGGATATGCTGAAGTCAGATACTTCCCTCGATCACCAAGAATTCTTTGAAGCTTCAGCTGAAGTTCACTCTTCAACGGAACGGTTAATGCACGTCCCATCCTCGATAATTGAAGCTAAATTACTTTGGGACTAATTTTAACTATGCATTACCTTCGCTCCTTTAGTGTAAACTGCGTCAGTGTGCTTCAGAAAACATCTCTACGTTATAATTCCTGTGTTGTCAGCTCCGAGGAAAACACTCGGACTGGGACTTTATTTATTTATATATTTATTTATTGTGTTTAATGTTCGCCCAACATATACATAATTATAGGGTGAACAATCCAAAAGTATAAGTACAAAAATTATTCTCACTCCTTCCCTTGTTCCAGGTGAATGCGCTGTAATGTTGCCGAATTTCACAGTTCTCCACCTCCAGAAACCTGATCATATTGTCCGATGCGCATAAATATGACATCAATGGCCTAAATTCCGATTGATTATGCATACGACAGCAAACTCATGAAAACCTCTAACTGGTCTAGTTTCTACTTCTGTTAACCATTTACAGTAATGATTCTGAAATGAGTAGAATATGATATATCTCTGTCGGAGATGTAATTTGGATTCTAAATCCAAGAATATTAACTTTCACGTGCGTCCAAGAATTTTACCTTCTCGCTAGCTATTGTCATGCATTCAATGTCTTCGGTCGTCGTCGGTGCCAAATACAGATTGTGTAAATATTTGCATTTTGGTGGATAATTAGAGAGTTTTTTTTAACCTATCTAAAAAACCACGGTCTTAATGACTTATTGAGAGGGTGTTATCTTTGGTGTTATCCAAGTTTGCCACTGTGGGTACACCAAACTCAAATCACCTATGAGTGTAAAGAGCAACAATAAAAATTAATTCGGCATAAGGAAACATCCTCTGCAACTTATTCCATCATTACTTTTCCTCTCAATGAGAGCCTCGTCCTACCATTTGTGTGCCCAATGCTATATCTCCTGATGATTGGCCGAGAGAACGTAACTGCGCTCGGCAAGTTTCAACCTACCAGCGACATTGCTTAAACTATTCTTTCTATCAGGCACTATCCACCATTTACGATGAAATAAATTGAATTTGCTCTTCGAATTATTATACCCTATAGTAATGATGACTAAGTCGTCGCGGGTTACCCACCGGGTCATGTATTGGTTCGCCAACGTTTCGATGACTGCCACAATCATCGTCCGCAGGAGCTAAGCCAAGCTTTGAAACTCATGATTTTCAAAATTAAGATGGAAATATAGCCCCAAGCCAATCAAATTTGACCTGACGTGAGCCGGTGGCGTATGTATAGGACATAGGATTTGCTAACTGATGTGCCGAGGCCTGATGAGGCAGTCATCGAAACGGCGGATAGCCAGTACCTGACCAGGTGAAAAACCCACGAAGACGTCATTGTCATCATACGCCAGAAAAGAACTAAATCATTCCTCTCCAGCAAAATAATCTGAGACTTTTTTAATGTGTTATTTAACTTATTCACCGCTCGATTATTTATTACCCATCCCATGTGGCCCTAGTCCAGATGATGATATCTGTTACTGAGGGACCAAATCCTACACCTACTTATTTCATTGATTACTTTTCTTACCGCAGGAGAATGTTAATAGATAAATTCGAAGAAGAGCAATTTTAGTAATCTTAGAACTTTATGACTCAAATTTACGGAGAAAAAATGATGATATCGAACATTGTCCTATGACATCTTTTTCCTAGGACGCCAAAGCTCTTAGTGCCGCGTTGTCAATTTACGAATTCAAACACTAGGCAACGTAAAATCGTGCCTATTTCTCAATGATAGACTGATACCATCACAACGCTTCACTATATGCTGTTTGAGAATAGTGTTTTCTTCATATATACTTTATGATAATTGCCATTTAAAAGTGTGTTTCTTGTTCTGGTAAAATGAAATTTTGATAAAGGCTGAAGCTTTTACTCATAATCAGGTCAAATAGAGGAAGAAAACGATTCTACATTAGTCTTTCAGATGAATCAAAGCACTCCTCTGCTCTACTTATGGCAATGGTTATTATTTACATCAAATTTTATAAATATAAATTCAATAAATTCATACGAATGGCTTCTTTGAACAGGCCAAATTACTATGAGTCTTTACTTTCCTTAAGGAAGTTTGCACGAATTATCCTTTCGCCTACAAATCAATAAATTTAGTTTTATTTTAAAGAAAAATATTGTACCATTTCAAAGATATTGGCCGTTGAATGAACTGCATTCCGAGAATTTTGACGAAAACTACCAGCCCTTTGACATCGGAAATGATGCGTGTATGCACTCCAGAGAGACCTTATTTAAAAAGTGTGGCATATCTAACACCTAGATCTCGTAAAAAATTAACATTTTGTAGTTGGTATGCTTTCTCAACTATTTTTGAAAATAAATCATTTTGTACCGCAGTAATATTTCAGGATCGTAAAAAACTTTCCGTTGTGAAGGAGTTTTAAATGTACATGAGTGCAGAATATAAGTCTAGTTGAATACGGGCATAGATTATTTTATTCAAATACTGAGAATTTCAGTCATAAAAGAGAATTATTGCACAATTAACAATGCAATAATTAATTCATACTTACTAACCTGATGAAGTTAAAAACTTTTAAATTGAAAATCATCTCCATTATGACGAGGGAATTATCTCCCTCGAGCCACCTAAATTGTAAAGATAAACACAGGCATCTGGAGAGGCAGACCTTCATGGGACTGAGTATCCACCTCCATTTAATACTCTAACCATTATGTTTTCACATGACTTGTTTTATAAATACCAAATCAAACGGCCTGGCTGTGTGGCCCAGTACTTCATCGCGATTGGGTATAACAGGATTTCCAGGAATGTGAGTGACCCACTCCTGAATACTAATGAGTATCCCGTGTATGTATGCAATTCACGTTACTTACGTCATCCCTCTGATCGCAATTTATCGACTGGGTTGAAAGCGAGGCGGAACATTACCACAAACGGTGGTAATTGGGTATGCATAAGAGCACACCCGTATGTCAACGCCTTAATCTGAAACCGTGAGACTCAAACCACATGCAGTTTTTTATATCTCTGTCTTCGGGGGGCTGTATGCTACGGCCGAAAACGCTTCCGTAGAAGCCTACGAAGTTTTATTTTTCGGCTCTGTTCTGTTACTTAAAGCAAACATTTTTGCTCACGCCTCAAGGTTAAGGAATAATATTTACGAGAGTAATCCCAAAAATAAGGTCTCCTATTGTTTTGAAATTTAAATATCCATTTATTTTCTATAATATTTACATCATTTAAAAGGTTGAACATTTGTATATTTATGTGACGGTTTCTGGATGCCAATGTGATACCAGCTCGTCGCCATGTCCCTGAGAAAGTGTTGGGCCTCATCTTTCACCTCGTCGTCGGAGTTTAATCGCCTTCCAGCCAAATATATTTTCACAACTCTCCATATACCTCCTTTAATTGGTGATGCATTTCGATTGGTTCAACGGCTTTTGCGTTCAAAAACTGAACAACTGTGCGAACTTCACACTTGGCCGTTCAATGGGAGCTCCATTCTCAACATCTCCAAAACCAAGTCTGAGCGTCCCAGCGAGGCACACACATGCTTGTAAGGGAGTGGAGGAAGCAGCAATCACAACAGTGTGGCCAACAGCAGCCGCACGAACAGTTTATTTCAGTCCCCAACGCTTTGGAGACCCTACTTTTGGGATAAACCTGGTACAATAGATGCTACTTTTCCTTATTTGCCGTTTAAATTTTTATTTTTACCGCGGAAGAGACGTAAAATCGTCGGAAATCACGTGATTGCTATGACGCGTATGATGTACACTTCTAAAAATCTTTGCTCTTATTGTAAGTGAAAATCCTTCAACTCTATGGAAACTTATCAAAATGCTGAAAGTTATGTATAATAACCAGACAGTGAACATTCCTGTGAACCCTTACAACGCATTTTCCCATATGCCATCAGTGGCGCTGTTGTCTGGGTTGGGCAATAGAGGGAAAGGCACAGATCTCTCTTAGGCTGCGGTAGAAGCCAAAGCTAAAACGGCATTTTTGATCGAGGTATACAGAAACCTAAAACGGTTTATGAATTATTACGAATTAAGTATAGACCCATATTTTTGGCTAAATGTGGCCCTTCGTTGCGGTCGGAAGATCCTAGACCGTATCGTCCACCACCAGAGGTCTTTCGTTACTGTCTCCTACCTTGGCGAAAGTCCATGAGATTGGCGTCAAAACACAACAGTTCACTGATAGGAAGAGACTTTGCGTTTTGATTCACCGTGAAAATCGTCATATTTCGCCTTCCATATTAAAACGCTATCTAAACACCGGCTCGCGATGCTTGTTTGGACCCTCTGGTTTAAATTTACAAAATGGAGTATGTCTGCAAGATATATTTCTATATTACAACAAATTGTAACCATTTTATTGAAAAAAATCTTTGTGGTAGCCTTAGCCATTGAGATAAATTGAGAGGGCGCTTGTAAATGTGGCCAATGCTAGCAAACTGTAACGCGGACGTGGGAAGTCCGCCATTTTTGTTAATCCCAATTTTTCCTTAGCGTTTACGGGCTGAAGCAATAGTTTTGTAATTTAACGATGTTTTCCATCGATAACTTACTAGAACCAGCGTGCATTTACTTCCTTGATATGAATTTTCCTTGCACATGATTTTTATTTATTTAAATAAATAAAAAGATGCTCCAGAAATGGACATATATGAAAGAAGTGTGCTTCGTTGGTTTGGCCATGTTGCGAGAATGGATGAGAGTCGAATAGCGAAACAGACATATAAGAGTGGAATGAATGGTGCGAGAGGGAGAGGTAGGCCGAGAAAGTTGTGGTTGAGGAAATTCTTAGGAGGAGGAATATTAGGAGTCTTAAAAACACGAGGGCGTGAATGAGGCAGTGTATGGGAGTAAATGAGGCAAAAGAGGTTTGTAAGGATAGGTCAGTATGGAGGAAATTATTGAAGCAGAGTTAGGTGTACAAATATGTATTTATGAGTGAAGCTTAGTGACTGTGCCTACCCCGGATGGGAACGGCGTGATTGGTATGTTTGTATGTAAATAAATAATAATCTGCGTTGCCGTTGAAACTATGGTAAACTCGAGTGGAATCCATATCACTAAGATACTCATATATGCTTCAAGAGTTACTGGCCTTTTATTTCAAACAGAAGGTGGATATTCTTTCTTTATATTCGCTAATTTTTCCATTTCGTCGTGCTATTCAAAGGAAAGTAAGGAAAGAGCAGGAGTTACCAATACGGGGTTGTTATTTCGGTTGTCAAGCTACAGCTTGATGACGTAACGCTTTCTCCATCCAAGGTCCGGAAATTATACTTGTTGCCTCAAAACATGTAAACAGTGCAATTTCTAGATCCGAGCCGCATTTGGATAGTCTTTCGCGTGACTTCACTGACGGCACGCGACAATTATAATTTTAATTCCACTAGTCTTTTTAAGAGAGGTCAAGTAATTTTCATCCCAATAAATGATCAAATTATTACAAGAATGGGATCACGAAATATATATTACCGAACTGATTAAGAAATATTTATCTATGATCCATATTTCAATTTTATACTATCAGTGGCGCTGTTATTTATGATCAATATGATTTCAATACACTTCTCTATGGGCTTCCCTGTGAAGACGTCTGCGATGTCACAGTAGCAACTCTGGCGCTAGCAACTATTTAGGACATCTGTAAACAACTCCGATTGAGGAAACCTGTATATTCTACGGACGTTACTCTCCATCTGCCTCCAAAGTCAACCAATGATCGACTAGAAACTTTCAACTCACTGCCGTATTTGAATATCTAAACACAGGAAAAAATAGTATAACCTAAAACTTACTTTCAACTGCTGAAGCATTTACAAAGTTTACGTCATAGAAGGCATTCCGAGCTCAAAATATCTGAACTTTGGTATTTCATTCGCCGTTTCAACTCCATCAGTGTGGGGCTTAAAATATGAGGCGTATCCTTTTTCAGATGATGCATGTATTAAAAAAAACCTCTTACTTTCCGACACTTTAGTTGTATTTAAACAAATGCGTTGTTTCGACGTTATTTTCACGTCATTTGGAAGTAGCACCGTAATTCTCGTACGATAATATGCAAGAGAATCATCAAAGTATTCCCATGGGCTTCACGTAAGTGCATTTTAATCGCGGACGGGCTTTTTGTGGTATGGATCATTGAAAATAATGAATTAAAATTAGCATTGGCACGAAAGCGAGGCATGTGGCTAATAATTGCTCTTTCTATGGCATCATGCAACGCATTCATCCCTTTACTCCCGGTACAGGAGGGTCTGCTGACGTTGAGTCTCATAAGGCTTGTCCCAAGAAATCGTAGAGGGTATGTAACTAAGAGCTGTAGTTACTGGAATGCGCATCGGCAATCTTCGGGTACTTCCGATAATTTTCGGGTGGATGCGGATTCAGTCGATATTTACATATGGCCAACTGCCACCTTCCGTGGCTTTGTTTACTATCGACGAAAGAGCGAGAATATGGAGGAGTAAGAGTATTATCAGCTCTTAATTGCTGTGATAACGTATCATCAATGGTTCACTACGCGGTCAAACTAATTGTGACCGGGTTTTGGAATGACCCTGGACTAGACCCTTCCTCTTACCCCTTCCTTCCCTTCTTGAAAACTGGTTCGGAGCCATTCCCTTCCTTCACCAATGGCTTATCTCACGGGATTAAACGCTCTGCATAGGTGCAATAGGGATTCGTCTGGTAATTTCATTTTCCCACCAACGAGCTATGATTACGTATGCAGGTTTTTATTGGCATGCTAAAAAGGACTGCCAGAAGATTATCTGTTCGGCAAAGGCTGTACAGTGGGCGGAATGCCCAATCTAGAAGGAAAAAAATATTTTCTTCTAATTTTGTGCCCAATATACACCATTTCATCATTTATGTCAAATTATAAGTAAAAGACATTAACTACAACTAATTTTTAAAATGTACTGGAAACTACATTTTAGATAATTATTCACATTTTACGGTCGTTACAGACAAGGCCAATACTCACAGTTTGGCGATGGCAATCTTCTCTGCTGGAAAACGGAACTTCCTTTTGCTTACCCAGGCATTGTCAATGTCTCCAAAAATATGTCTTCCAATATCCGAACAGTGACCGAAGGGGCCTTTGTTTGCGGGAGTTTGGAGGCGTCGTTATGACGGTCCGCGCGACCGCGTGCGTGCGCCTAACAAAGGAACTTGAACACCCGCCGTCACGAATTCGAGCCACTCTCAGTTGGTTCATTGATTTCGTCTGAGGTGGAGAAGAAATAGCAAGATACAGATTTGAAAATATTTTAATTAATGTCAGTCGGTATTAAAATCTTGGCCAGAGAAATTACAAAAAATTCATACATTCAGAGGCTATAGCATAAGGTTGCAAGAAAATTCAAATCCGACAAAAAGGGTAAGTATAAAACATTAGTTCTGCATTCAATTTGCTCAAGTGCTAAAGAATAGCAAAAACACATTTAAAATAACTTTAAAGGATGCAAAAGTTCAAATAAAATAAAATTATGTTTGCAAATTGTGTTATACTAGTAATTTTCTCTGTGGTAGAATGATAATCATCACCAGTTTATGGCTATTCCTAGTCCGACATTTCGCTATCACTTTCATCTTCCTCACTTTCTCCAGAGCTAAACACGTCTGGTTCTTTTAATAGTTACAAAACTTCAGCAGGAATTCTGTTTTTCTTCTTTTTAGTTTTTTGACGAATAGATGAAATCAAAGGATCCGAAGATAGTAGCAACATATTAAATACATCCTCAATATTGGCGGAGCGAGAAATCTTCCTAGCATGCCTACGCCTGAAATTTTAAAATCCTTGTTTCTTGCCTCCTGAGCCTCTTCTGACAGTTGTCGGATGGGAAGAATGGCTGATTCTATTATTTTAGCGCCATGAATGAGAACTTTGTGGACACTTGCAGGCATGAAGTACCAAGGGTACAAATTTATATAAAGTTTTGCAGTGTCAAATGCATACACATTGAATTTATCCGAATCAATGGCAATTCCAGTAGATGCGGTTTTTAAAGTCACTCCAAACCGTTGCACTAAATTTAGATCAATGCCAGTTATTTCAGACGAAAGTTGAGGATTTTGGAAGAAGCGCCTCGCCTTATTCCCGTCATTTGTCGTTCCACTACCTCCAGGATTAGGGCTATCCACAAGGAGACCCATTTCCTGGCGAAAACGTTCTTTTATTCGCATTTTGTTCCTTTCGAAAGAGGCTTTAATCCTCTGTCGTTCTCACCTGCCATTTCTTAAATTCAACTACATATATACGAAATATGCAATAAGCACTCAAAACATCGAATCCAAGCGTGGAGTATCGAAAGTCCAAAGCGATAGGCGGCTGGATCCGATTCTTTGGCCTTGTAGGACTCAATTCTGTTCATTTGGGTGGGCTTGGCCCATACATGAAGCACGTTTGGGATAAACTTCCTGTCACAGCATTACATATTTTTCCATCCACCATCGTCATTACTGGATGTGACATCACCGAATGTGCTGCTCCATTAACGGTAATGATCGTCGGCCTAAGTCATTTTATTTAACTTTCCACGCGGTCAATTTCCTTATTTATCAACGTTTTTGTTTCCTTTTGGAAGATTATTATGAATGGCCTGCAGAATTTTGTGGACGTTGTGTGAATTTTGTGGGTAATGGAGGTGATTTGTAGGCTCTTTTTACTTTGGTAGCCCGACGGGGAGTGGTTTGGATCACTTCTTTTACCACAGCTGCAGCGTCCCGTTTCCCAAAAGAATGAAGGGCATGGTACTAATACATAAGGTAGGCTATTCCGGTGGACGAAAACAGCCTCGTTCTGCGCATGACGTCACCCGGTGGGAGATCTCGCCAGATGCTTCGCCGGAATTCAGGGTGAACATGGAGAATACGAGTAAATTCTGAAAGGAACTGCACTAAGTACTCGATTCGCAACGGTGTTTATTTATGTGGTTGTCATGAACGAGACATATTTATCCTCTTATCATAATAGAAGCATCGCTTACTTGGTAATGATGTAACTTAATCGCAATTTCTCACTTCTCCCAAGAAAGAACAGATGGCCATTTCTTTGTTATGGAACGGCGTAAAAGATCTATATTCATTGCCGCCGAATTCGACGCAATATCCTCTGTACATATACTGCCAAGTAAATATTATTATTAATTAAAGCGTTCCTACTCCAGTATTCAATTTCTGTGAATAAAGGTATTTCCTAGTTATGGTTTCCATCCCTTTTCATTGCTCTTTCGGTCAAGCAAGCAACATTAGCTGGTGAACTCCACTTTCTCAGGCGAGATATTGTAGAACAGCATAATGAGTAAAAGCTCACACGATTTCGTACTGTCTACTAGTTTTTATTTCACCTCTTGCTACACGTGTTTCAACTGAACAACAGTCATCCTCAGGCAAGGCAAACATCATCCTCAGTTTAGCTGATTGCCTCATTGCATCATTGCTTAGCTCAGCTAGTCATCCTCAGGCAAACCTCTTGCCTGAGGATGACTGTTGTTCAGTTGAAACACGTGTAGCAAGAGGTGAAATAAAAACTAGTAGACAGTACGAAATCGTTTGATCTTTTACTCATTAGGTGGTGAAGTACAAAGACACGAATCGCCGAGTGTTGGGATAGTAACACTATATCGAGTTTAGGTTGCATATTAATTGGAAGTAACTGCACCGAAGCACCCAGTTTTAGGAATTTTATTTGTGCGGTTGTAAATAACTTCGGGTTTGTCTGACCGCTGAATGACAGCACTTTCTTTGCTACCTAGTTAAGAAACAGTGAAATGAAATTTCTCAGTTAACCTATGAGCATTAACCCACGATTGCTTTATTGCTTTTCAAAAGTGTAGCATTCTCAATTTGTCTGCGATATAATTTTGCAAAAAACGACAAAACAACTAAATAAATCGTACTTCTGGGATTCACATCGAGTACTTGCAGCTTTCCTTTCGGTGGAATACTTCAGTTCGTTCCACATAGCACTTCACCAGATTTACCCTTCTTTCTCATTCTTCTTTTCCTTTCTCGATCAACCAATCAAAAAGAGCACCAGCAACACTCACGTCAATTGCAGGTGAGGTACACAATATGGGACAGTCAATACTTTTGGATGTTAATTATTCCTCAGGCGAAATAGAGATTTTGGTTATTCAAAAGAGTCCATAAGATGTGTAATATGGTACATTTTCATTCAATGAAAAACATTAAAACAAGACATGAGGCATCAAGCATTCTCTCGAGATTGATACATTAATCCCTCGATGCTAGGTATAATTTGCTCTTTTGATTTCAGCATCAATGGAAATTTCCCTTCGAAAAAAAAAGAAAATGAGAAATTAAATAAATTTAAATTGGCAGTAAAAGACCCAAAATATTATTTAATGATACCTATAGTACATGGTTTGAGATTATTATAATAGCTACTGGAAAATAGGAAAAAACTTATTCATTGATGGTCAAACCATTGAAATCCAGTAAACTCAGGCTTATGTCTACAGGCTGAAGGAGTTCACAATGATGAAGTCTCGGCTGGGGTCCTATACGGTGTCAAATTACCAAACACAATGGTTAAAAGTAAACTCATACAGCATCACATTTCTCCATACTCTCCATAATACTGTTGATTCCATAATTTGCAATGAAACATGCAATGGGTAAGCAGACATGGCATAGTGGTAGGCATGTATTTCATCTCAATTAACAGCAGTTAAATCATAAATGAGAGCATTAATGGAATTCCCCAGTCTTCAAAGATAATGGATGAGTAATGGTAATAAAACAGATGCAACAGACTGACTAAAAGAAAAATTCATTCAGTGCATATAAAAACAACACAAGCTGAGAAACATTGACCATTAGTTTTGGTACTTAGTGATACAAGCTAGAGGATTCATTACTGCATAACACTCGTAGAGAGTTGCCCAGTAGGAGAAATTATAATATTTCAGGTGGACAGTTGGTAGATGGACACTTTTCTCTTTTGTAGATCTCTCCATGTTTCCGGGATTTCTTCCGCGTTGGTTGTTTGTGGGACAACAGTTTCGCTGGCAGTCCTGCCAGCGTCTTCAGGTCGAAGCTTGTTTAAGGCTACTGTAAGTACACGTGGGTGGCGATTGTTGCCCTTACCGCATGGTAGCCATTACGGTCACATGGAGTTGTGAATTTATAGCACTATTAAACTCATGAATGTATTTCAATCGTGATGTTTTTCTTTTTATTCCAAATTATTCATCAGTCGGAGTCTCAGCTTCAAAAATGGAGGAAGGCTATTCCTCGAAAGGATAAAGTCGTAGGGAAAGAGGATCGGGTGTGTGAGCTACATTCTCCTCCCGAGGACATTTTTCGTTTCTACGAAAAGCCAATGCCTGATAGGACCGTGTTCAAATTGGAAAGGGCAATCCCTCTTGTTAAAGGTGATGCAGTCCCGACTATATTTCCCAACTTACCTAAGTACCTTTCCAAGGTGGTTAGGAAAAGGAAGGCACCCACCGAGGCAAATAGCCCAGAGGCATCAAGTGGGGAGACAGAGGTAAAAGATTCACCTGAAGTCATGGAGGAGGCAATCCATGAGGATCCCAGTTAGCCCAGAGGCGTCTGCTATAAGGATCAATTCCTTAAACAGCGCTGCCTGCGGCCGAAAGTAAAACTTCAATTCTTTCCCTTCCATTGGCAACAGAGTCGAGATGGGAGTTTTCCGTCCTTATGCAGTGTTCTTGGTTTTAATTTACATCGTCGCGGTTCTCCTGCGAATCGGATATCTCAAGCGGTTTAAGTCGGAAGAGCCAGGAGGTGTCCGCGAGTGGCTTACGGCGAGTGCGATATGACCTTAGCCATTGAAGCCGAGTTAAACTGTAGTTCTGTTAGATAAAGGTTTCTCGGGTTTTCCACCGGGTGAGCAGGTCCATGGGGCCCAACGTTTCGGAGAACGACTTGTCCTCCATCATCAGGGGGGTATCAGCTTCCGAATGCCGCTTCCTCAATTTTGGCCGGTGTATATACTCCTCCTCCCGGGTCAGGTGCCACCTGATTGGCTGTGGGGTCTGCATGTTTTCCCGCCTTCTCTGACGCATTTAATGTTGGCCACGATTGGTTTCCACGTGTTATGCTCAATTGGAAACCTGCGTCTCTATTGATGTTTCTCGGCTACAGACGGATCTCGATGGCTTCCTTAACGAGGCGATCCCAATAACCATGAGTGCGGCTGATTATTTTGATCTCCTCCCACCGTATGGCGTGGTCCTCACTAATCCTGTGCTCCGCTACGGCTGATTTCTGCGGTTGTACCAATCGGAAGTGTCTCTGGTGTTCTTTCAGTCTTGTCTCGATGGTACGCCCAGTTTCTCCGATGTACATTTTTCCGCACTCACAGGGAATCTGGTAGACTCCTGGCGTCTTCAAGCCGACCGGATCTTTTGCCTTAACTAGCAGCGCCTTCAGCTTTGGCGGTGGTAAATGTATTGTTTGGATGCTAAAGCGTCGAAGAATGCGTTGAATCTTCCCCGATATCGTTGACACATATGGTAAAAAGGCTTTAGCCACCGGTTCCTCAGACGGCTCTGGTGTGCGGCTCCCTCTTGTCTCAAAGGCCCTTTTCAGGGCCATGGAAATTTTCTGCTTACTATATCCGTTCTGACGGAAAGTTCTTTTTAGATGGGTCAATTCCCTGGGGATGCTTTCTGTGTCGGCTATGGCCCTGGCTCTTGTAAATAGAGTAGATGAAACTGATGTCTTGTGTGATGGATGATGATGGCTTAGATTGTTTAGATAAAGATCCGTGTGAGTCGGTTTCCGATACACGCTGTGTCCTAGGCTCCCGTCTTCTCTTCTCCGGATTAAGATGTCGAGGAACGGTAGCTGGCCATTTTCCTCCGTCTCCATTGTAAATTTGATGCTTGGACGTTGGACTATTTATGTGGTTGAGAAACAGGCCCAGAGCGTCCGTTCCGTGTGGCCACACCAAAAATGTGTCATCGACGTACCGGTAAAAGCACCTGGGGCGCAGCGGGGCTGAGTTGAGTGCTCGTAACTCAAAATCTTCCATGTAGAAATTAGAAATGGCCGGGGACAACGGTGACCCCATGGCTACACCTTCAGACTGCTCAAAGAATTTCCCATCAAATGAGAAGTAGGTCGAGGTTAGCTCGTGCTGAAACAGTAGCTGAAACAGAAGGCATTCGGATCAGCAGAAGCTGAAACAGAAGGCATTCGGAAGCTGATACCCCCCCAGATGATGGAGGACAAATCGTTCTCCGAAACGTTGGGCCCCATGGACCTGCTCACCCGGTGGAAAACCCGAGAAACCTTTATCCATCAGATACGCCGGGAAAACCTCCTGAGATGTAGGCCGGCTGTTGTGAGTCTCACTTTTCCTTCGCATTGTCGCGTCGACACGTCCTTTCCGCGTGTTGGGTCTGCTAAGCTGGAAGATGAGGAAGTGTGGTTGCTGTCACCCCCTCAAGGGGCCGGAGGAGGAGCCTCGCAGAAGCTGAGGCGTCAGTAGGAGCCGGCTCCGAGGTCGGTGGCGGCCGTCTTCCCGGGTCGAGCCCGAGGCGCGCCCATCGCGATGTCCACGGTCGCATCTGAGGTGGTGGCGATGGCCGCGGCGAGCAGAGCCGCAACGCCAAGGAGGCTTCGTGGTGCGCGCTGGCGGCCGTCAAGCGGCGCGTGGTGGAGAGCGTCCGGCGGCCGCTGGAAAGGCTGAGGCGGGTCCGGGTGGGCGGGGAGCGGGCGGCCGATGGCGGCGGGGAGGAGGCCCCCGCGGGGGGAGGCGTGGGGCTGGGCGAAAGGAAGGTGTGGAAGCGCAGGAGTGAGTGGATTGATTGATTGATGGCTTGCTTTGGGAAGATTCGCCCCCATTTTTTGTTTCAGCCCTAATGTGTTTGGTGTGGGTGCCGCCATATGGTGGTGGCTGTAATGTAAACAAACACGAAATCTCCGGCTTGGAGTCGGCCGCGACAGAACCGCGTTCTGGCATGACGCGCGCGTTTACAAGATTTTCCAATCTGTCGCAATTAGCTGCGAAAAAGCGTTGAAAATTATCTTCGGGAGAATGTTTCCCATACCGGGAATCGAAAGGTGTTCAAGCTTACAATGCAGTGTTCTTGATTAGTACCATGAATGAAGGGTAAGCTGGGCCGCGAACATGATTTCCTCTTCTGTGTGCGATTTCATCAAAGGCTGCACTTTGGTCCGTTTACCTCTATCAGTACAGTGCTCGAACACCTTCTTGGGTCTTCCCTTTGAAGTTGATGGCCCTGAATCTAAACTAAAGCTAATTGTAGGACATTTTTCAATCACGTCTTTAGGCAGAAGCAATGGGTTTTTTAAGCCACGAACGATATTTTGTCAAAAAATAATCATATCTTCCACTTTTCTTCAAACGTCTGGAATAATTGTATAAAAACTTCTTAATAGCAACACTAACACACTTCACAACATCTTTGTCACTCTCATTTAACTCGAATTTCTTGATCAAGTAGCCCGTTAATGAGTCTTTTGTCTCCCTGTTGTCATGAAGAAGGCCGCAGAGCTCTCCGTGCGTCACGACCTGCATGACGCCTGAAAAAGCACGATAATTTTAGTTCCGCACGTTTCCGCACCGAATCCTTTCACAGCCTTATTTTACAATATATTTTGTCGACATTCTCACTTAATTGAGCTAGAGATCTCTATAGCTTTTTTTTAATAAGTCTAACCAAACGAGATATCTAAAATATTCACGTTTTTTTGCAATGGTTACTTCAAAAAACCATTAAAAATGTGCCCAATAATAATATAAATTATTTAACATGCCTTAAAGATTATTATTTTTATTTTATTTTTATTTATTTTATTTATTTTCACTATCCCGAATACAGCATAATGTGCCAATTTACGCCGGGTGGATAACAGTAACAACGGACACGACACACACACCCTGTCCTGGGCAGAAAATATTCTACCCAGGCGGGACTCGAACCCGCGACCCTCGAGCTAGCAGGCGAGGACTTTACCCCGCCGCCACGGGGGCCGTACAATATCCAATTCCCTGAAATATGCCTTGTGCACTGGTCACCAAACTGCATGCTCTTCACATCACTGTCAAAATGCGACTTAGCCCAGTCTGAAATTCGTCTCCGCAGAAAGGGTATCTTTGAATAGCCCTAACGGTGCTATTGTGCCGAGTGTAGTGACCTGAGGAGCGAAAAAGGGTGCCCCCACTTTCCAAGAATAAGACTGACGCGAAAAACTGTCTCAATTGTAAAGTCAGTTTTTCGACTTCTTTCCTCCTAGATTGGGCATTTCGCCCATGGTGCGCTGGCGGAAATTCGGCAGACAATCCTATTTTACCCAACTGATGGCGACTGACCTGTTGCGCCTTTCACTTTTCCTACCAATCATAGTTGAGCATCATGTTATGCTTTGGGGAAGGAACTCAGTCTCTCTCTGACTGTTCACTTCGGTGTCGGATCGTCCGCAATGGCAAAATACCACCGCGTAAGAATTGCCTTGCGTTTTTTCCCTCCATGCACCTATTTTCAAGAGCTGACAACGCTGTTCGGCCGCTGAAAGCCAGAAAATTAGGTGGAATGGGAAATTTCTACAATTGGCTACTCGCTATGTAACGTCCACCCACTATGAGCTCGGAAAAAAAGGTTATAATGAGTAGCGAGATCCGGGGCTCTCACTGTGCATGTGCTAGCTTCATCCGAGAACGCACAAATTGAGCCTAACTAAACGGCAACGTTGACAATTGACACTTTCACGTGATCGTAAACGCTTCCATTCGAATCCGTGTATTACAGTCAAAATTGAATTATATGTTCACGATGACGCAAATCGTAATTTCATGCCGGGGTCGGCGCTTTCAAAAAATGATAGCTCCATGATCTATTGAAGTGCCTAGAAATGCAACCCTGAGCGCGCTTGACTACGGGCTAGGTAAGTAGTAAATAAATCTCAATTTGCCATGCATGAAACGCCTAAGTTCGAAAACATGATTGATAAGTGTGCTATCTTCTATGAAGAATTAATAGAAAGGTAAAAACTCGGTAATCAGGAAAGATGGCGACAAAAGTAAAATAAAACTTCTCTCTCTCTCGTATTATCCAGCATCTTAAAAAAATATGAATTCGGAAAAAAATGTCTCCAACAACGCGGATAAACACCATGCAGGGCGGATTGGGGTAGAATGCTGACTGCAAAGTCCAGCGGTGAAGCGGTATAAATGACAGAAGAATGATGAGCGGACTATAAAGAATATCGGTCGACGATTGAATGCGCAGCTGCAATGCCCAAGAAGCTTCAGTAAGGAAAGAGGTCAGCCAACGGTGCGCCCTTTCCCTCATTGTACTTAATATTTACTTGGAGAAAGTTATAGATTAAATACGGGAAATTTTTGAAGCAAGGAGGCATGTGCAAATGAAGATGGATATGCATGCTATAATCCACCGACGGGATAAAATATTTAGCACGAAAGAAGGAATAGAATCTATACTACGGGCTAGGTAAGTTGCAAAGAGATATCCTTAGCTGAGCCTTACAGAAAAACGATTGAGAAACACAAGTCGGAGAAATCAAGAACACAAAGTCAGCGACAGACTTACACAGAAATTAATGGACCGATTTGGATATTTTTTCTACAAAGGAAGAAGGGTCCCATATAGTGGAAGAGGAAAAAAAAACAAGTGAAGTTGAGTGTCCCAGGTAAAGAAGGCATTCTACCAGAAGAATGTTATAACAGCTAATAAAATAACGTGAAAGTTAGGAAGCTGTTCGTCACAAAAACTGTTTGGAGTATTTTCTTCTTATTTATCAGTGAAGTCTGGATGAGAATATGATTGAAATTTGAAAGATTTTAAGTATTCTGAATGTGGAGTTACAGAAGAGTGTCGAAATTCAAATGGGTAGAGCCTTCTATGAAGAAGTAGAACGAAGGGTTTGGAGGAAAGTTACTGAGTGAAAATGATTGAAACTAAAAGGTACAAACTTATTGGTCACATTGCGAGGCATAGTAATCTCCTCAGAACAATAACTTAAGGAAAAAATAATTTGAAGGACATCCATGAAAGACTAAGAATAGAAGACACCGGGAGGATAATAACGGACTTTATGAGGAAGACTTGTGAGTGGGTTAGCGGTTAGCTGAGATGACATTAAAATGAGAATAGCAGTAGACCATTCTTCGGCTTGAAGACTGCTGTTGACGATGATGATTTTGTGCTGATAATGTAGAATGGAGTGAGACTATGCGAGCTTATACAACTATGTTGATCTACTACTTTCATATCTTCCTCAGAACTCACTCGAAGTCAGTTATTTGCGACGGCTGCGTAGCTAGCTCTTATATCAGTCCTGCGTTGCTTTTAAACCTTCCCCGATTTTCCAAATGAACCTGAACCTCATTATTACTTACCAAGCTAATTGTCAAGGAAAATGAAGGCTTTGTTACATATGACGCACCTCACTTCTTCTGACGAGTAGACCATCCGAGTGCCGCGTTTATGTTACGACATTAGACTTTATTTGATTAGAATTCTGGGGAAAGAAGCGAAATAGTATCGATATCTTGGTCAACATGAGTATCGACTTGGTATACGTACAGCGCTACGTATTTCATCTCCAAAAACTTTCCTTTGGGGAGCTTGACGCTCTCTTGCGCATGAAGCTAAATGTATTTTAACTTTGTAAGATTTATTGGCTTTCTAGGTGGACGCGCGCCGACACAGGTCAGAAAGATGCGTGGGGTGGAACGGGAAGGGAATAAAGAGAATGTCGAAGCTAAGCAACGGCAACTCGTCGGAGATTGAAGCCGTTCCAAACGATCTCCTTGCGGGATTTGGGGCTGAGCGTGCGCTTACACAAATGCTGGAAATGTTGTCCAAGTAATGGAATAAAAATCGACCATATTTAAGGTACTTTTAGTCCCGTTTCAGCAAAAACTTGCGGCATATATTCACGGAGGTAACGTGGTATCCGCGCATACCAGCTCCCTGGAAGAAACAATCGCCGGGGGAAGAGGTCACGTGAGACGATCACTTCATTCAAGATGGGATGCAAACCGTTTTAAAAAGAGTCGCAATTAGTTTTGAAATTAGCGTCGCCGGGGAACGCCAGGGGCTCGCACGCGCGCGGTCTCGACCGGAGTAATTTTTCAGGCGTCGGTGACCTCTCCGATCCTCCCTCCCCCGACCGCTCCTCATTCCACCCACCCCTACCCCCCAACATCAGCCGCCAGACACCCCCAAAGGGGCGGGGTGGGGCAGGGGATGGGGGTTGAAGGGAAAGAGGAGACGGTGGCTGCGGCGGTGTCGCTGCATCGGCGGTCTCCGCGCTGAAATTTCACCGCAGTCACGATTCACGCTTGTCCCCTGCACTCCGGAGTCGTCACGCACTCGATCCTCGCCCCCTCCTTCGGCTGAAAGAAGAGCGAAAGAGCATGACACGGCTGCCGTGAGAGAGGCTGTGGCGTCATTCGGAGGGGAAGCATTGCAATTGGCTCGCCGTTTGTTGGTTACTAAGAACTACTTCATGTATAGCAATCAATGTACGCATGTCGTAATATTGAACTCCGCTCAGTGTTTATAACCGTTTCCGATCAGTAATTCTGGCTACTCGTGGTAAGGCTCATCCGTTATAAATCTGTCTCTTGACAAAGGACTTTGATCGTAAAATAGGATACACGAGCCAATCAGACCCTCAGTGCGAGCTTGATTTGGATTCGCTTAATGTTCTCTTTTCCGGTTTTCATGTCAAGAAGGGAGCCAGCACCGCTATTTTTATCGTGGTTAAGATTTTTTCCACTCCTATCCTAGTTGCTTATTGTTGGTATACAGTTACCCTGGTAAATCATTGGTGATGGTAGCCTGTGTAGAGACATGAAATGGTTTAGCGAGATACCATGGTGAAATGCGTCCTTCAAATGAAAAAAACTGATGTGATGATTGGAGAAACGCTGTTAGGTGGAAGGGTTTTAGGACAGAGAACACATTTTGGCCAATCGCTGGCGGAGAGAAAAGCAACCCAGGATACAAATCGAAGTTTGGAAATACTGAAGGATAGTGGAAAATGTAACCCAGAGTTGTAAGTGGCACTGCTGGCTCCAATAGAAGCAGGGAAAAGGTATAAAAACTCGAATATAGAAAGAGTTATGATATGATAATAAATAAATTCATGTACATCTCCAGCAACGAAATGCCGCAAAAGCCTCTACTAGGGTGTGTGGCACAGTGTGATTCCACACCAGGCATGTAGCACTCAACCAGTGGTTTGTAGTTTCTACAGCATTTTTGCATATCCGTGGTGTGATGCAGGTTGATGTAGGTTAATTTCTACTCTGTAGCACCTGCTGGCGATAAGTCACCCCCTGCCAAACACCCTTGTGGTGGCTTGCAGGGTAATAAGTAGATGAATATGATTTCAGTTAAAATCAGAACCGCGCACTTTCCCCTGGCGTCTATGCGTTGACCAAAAGCAGTCAGGATAACATTGCTTGGTCAGACAAGTGACCAGGAGAGAGTTAGTGAAATCCCATTTACGATTGGCCTGTCGACAAATTTCCCGTACAGGCTCCCCACAGGATAAGTCCTGAGTAAGGGTCGCAAATAAGTACTAAACTGACTCGACATTTTATAGTTCAGTTTGATCAATTGTGTAAGTTTTTTTGGGCGATTAGTTCTTTTTGCGAACATTCATAACAACGCAATTTTAAAAATTTAATTCTATCCGCGCTGATCGCAAGTGTCGCATCATTCGTTTGTAGCATCTGGGTCTTTTGTCAACGCAATTCTGTCAGACTCTGTGTGAATATCCCTGTAAAATACTGTGTCCTCCGCGTAAGAGCGAATTTTGCTCGTAACAACGGTAGTAATATTGTTAATATACCAAAGGAATAATATGAGACCAATGAATCTTCACTGGAGTACACCCAATGTTACTTTCACTTCTCTGAGCTAACGTCGTCTAGAACTACCCTCCATTCGCGGTCTTCCAAGAATTCTTTATTCCAATATATTATATCGTAATGTGTTCCAAAGGAATTCAGCTTAACCAGTAGTTTCGAATGAGGAACTTTATCGAACAGTTTTCTTGAAATCTGAAAATATCGCGTCTACCTGGGCGAGTCTTTCTCCAGAGGAAAGAGCATCGTGAAGAAAAAGGACTAGCTGGGTTTCGTAGGATCTGCCTTTTTGGAATTCATGCTGATTTTGAATTAAAAAGTCTTTATTATCTAAATACCTCACAATTGTGCTGACGATTATATGTTCTAATACTTTGCATGAGATGGATGTGAGGGTGATAGGTCTATAGTTACTGGGATCTTCCTTATTGCCGCTCTTAAAGATAGGAGTAATGGTCGAGATTTTCCAGTCGTAAGGGACACGATGTTCTGCTACAGATTTTTATTTTATTATTTTCAAGTATGGTGGTATTTTAGACGATAATTCTTTATAAGCTGGCGCGGAAATTTGATCGGGACCAGGTGAATTCTTTCAGGTGGCTTTCTATGCAGTGAAAAGATATAAATGTAGACTGTATTGTATTTTATATAGACTAGGCAGTTAGCGGTGTTGTTTGGAGAGCATGCTGTAGACGCATTGAAAAAAGGGTCTTAAAGATATCAGATTTTTCTAATTTGTCGCTAATCCTTCCTCCTGGATCCTTTTGCAGTGGGATTACTGTAGATTTATTGCCTTGATCCTCCCTCACGTGAGAGCAAAAAGCCTTCGGGTTGTCTCCCAAATGCTAACCTAAGAATTTACTTCAGAATTCCGTTATCCGCTTTCCGAAAGGCTGCATTAGCTGTTGTTTTAGATTACTTATACTATTTGCATATCCTCTTATGTTACTAATCAGGGAGACCTTGATGAAGGTTCTTCACTTTTGCGTGCAATTTATATAATTATTATAAAAATTAAGACTAGGAAGAATGGATGAAAGAATGGAGGATTAAAAACTAGAAAGACAAGGATGAAAAAATATAAAAAGAGGTACAGATAATCTCCCCAAGGAAAGAGGAGATATTTTTTACGGAAAATTGATGTCACTCTAAAAACTTACCATTAAAGGCTAGTTTAATTGATGTGAATAAAGGAATACTATGATGCTATTAAGAATTTTGGAAATGAGATGGAATGAGTGCTTTGAGAAGCTTTCCTGGGGTAATACGTGGTAGAGCAGTGTGCTGGAGAATGAAGATGATGAAAGTGTGTTAGGATTAGGTTTTGGTGAGACAGTTAAGGACTGGAAAGAAATAAAGGCCCCCTAAAGTGATGTAACAGTAACGATGACGATTTAACACACTCATTATCTCAGAATAGCTACTTGCATTTGCACTTTATTGCTGATAAACACTTGCAGGTTTGACGCCATGAATGTGGTTCACAATAATGATTTTAACTTTTTAATATGCTTATTATGAAGCTTAGTTTTGCCAATAAATACTTATGAGCTATCACCCAAAAACTCATTTATAACTCCACAGAGAGACGGATAAAAACATTCAAAATACATACAAGGGGAATTTACATTCTTTTCCACGTAAGATTAGAAAATATATATGATAAGTGGGCTCTTGGAGAAGCTTGGTTATATTCTAGAAGGTTCTCTTCTCCTTATATTCTTCTTCTTATAATAATAAACTTCTCCTTATGTTCTACCCCATGGCAGCCTCTATCAATATAGTGGAAGTCCATTTGCTGCTTTGGCCCATGTGTGTCAAAAATATCATTTAGTACGTGAATAGACTGTTAATGGGTTATTCCATAATTGAAAATTCAAATAAATTCACCATCGGTAAACTCAGCATCGATTGATGCAAAATTCACCAACTGGGATTCGGACTCCAGTATTCGTTTTTCTAAAAAAATTATGTATAAAATAGGAAAGGTCTTCAGTATTTTTAAAACTCTGAAAATACATCAAATATGCATTGGAAAAAAATTACCAAGTACTTTTGCAAAGTGTAATTTTGAAGTACAAAATACTTATTCGATTACATGTATCTGAAATATTACCCGACGCCGATTGTAGCATACTACAAAGCACGTGGATGCATGTCATTCAAACTAATACAAATACGGAGCAACCTCTAAGTCCATATTGAGCAACTTCATTTCCATCATTTATCAAAATGGCGGGTAAAATTAAAATTATTTAAAAATGACACTTATTTGTGATACTCCGATCGATTTTGACCAACTCTACCGTGCCTATTGCTAATACTTTATCTATTTAACCGTGCGCATAGGATTTTGAAATATAGGAGGCAGGGGTAACTGTGGATAAAATTTCTGAAGAGGGCGGGATGCTATCACGTAAAAACAGCCCCTGGTTACATCATTGTTTTCATATTATGACAGCGCACGTCCTAGTGGCATAGGTTATCTTTTTATTCTATTTTAAAGAATATGCTTTTACTTAACTTTGGTGTTTATGATATTAGTGCATCATGAAATGTCTCGCGCCATTTTCTCGATTTATCAATGTATTATTAAGGTAAGGGTTTAAGTGCTGACTTAAAAAGTTTTGTTTCAATTCTCTGGTCTTCTCGGAAACGAAGAAAATCGATTCGACTCATTCGGAGCCAGTAAAAAAGAATGTATTTTGATCTGGATCAATTTAGATATATTATATAACTTTTTACGATATGTAACCGCTGATAGTATTTTGTGATAGATTTTAAAATCTTGGAAGGGCGATAAGGAAGAAAGGCTGGGACTCTTGCTCTTCGTAACACATTTTCCCAGAGAAACCCTCTCAGCTTGAATGAGCATAAATGTTCCATTTTGTAAACTCCCATGCTTATAGACGAAGGTGATGAAAAATTCAAAGGGTTACGGTAAGCAGCTCTCACTGTCATCACCGGTCAATACATCCTCAAATAAATGAAGTCCAACTGATTGAGATATTCGATGAAATTACTTGACGTATTCAGCAGAAGAATCGGTGGGTACTCGTGCTTTGAAAAATATTATCAGTGGTCATTGAAAGCCGGAGATCGATAAGAAGATAATAGATATAGCGTTGCATTGCCGTGAAATAAGTAAATATGATTCCACTCGGGCGGCGATAATGAGATTGCAATTGATTTCAGTGGTCCATATGAAAGCGTATTTGCTTAGGTGGTACACGTGCATAAGGCATTAGATTCGTGAAACATATAAGTTTCAAGGACCCAGTTATTTTGGCCAAGGAGATGTCTCCATACATTTGGTTGATGCAGTCATGTTTCACTTGAAGGATGATAATAATAAAGATGGAACTGGTTTCAATCAAAATAGTTTACTCTGTTGAAAAAGGATTATTCATTTAAGTATAAATGATTCTATTTCGAGAATTTATGAGTTAAAATTTTATTTGCTGATATCAGAGGGTAGTTCATTCAAAATTCTTAATGTTATAGATTAGAATTGGGTCCTCCCCGATTATTTTGACTTTGGGTGCGGAAGGGTTGCAGACTAATGACTCCGGATAGCGTCTTCCGCCCTTACGTGCAGTATAGTGCGCACGTGTTCAGTGCTTGGCAGCGAGAACGTGGAGACAGAGAGGATGATTATAAGAAATGATGGCGGGAGCGTTTCATCCCACGCGTCCAGGGCATTTAGGGTCCAACACACGCCCTTGAGGGACTGCGAGACAACGAGCGGTTGAGTCTGGAAAGAGCGCGGTGGGCGTGATATTTAGCGCTCGTTTGCCCGCTCCATCCTTCTCCCTTTTCTTCACACCAGCTTACATCGTGGCCGAAGGTGCCTGGTATATTTCAAGCTCTCCGCTGCCTCTGCGAATCAACTTTCAACTCTCGCCGTTTGATCATAATTTGCCTTCAGCGAAAGAGGTCGACGTTTATCTTCCACCTTTTCCGCCTTCAGTTTAATATCTGTCTCGGGGTAAGGCACGTGCAAATGTTTTGGAAGCGAGGCTATATATTCCGCCCTTTTCTCCTCTGGTCATCCGGGATTATGCCATGGCATCCTGCTGAAAGTCCTCCCACAAGCTCTTCAAGATTTGGACTCTTCCTTGGAGACGCCCTCCTTCCTTTCGCAAAGCAAGTGCTTTATCCTCTCGGTGTGGTGCGACTAATATTCTGCCCCAGCAATGATGCAAAACTGATGGTGATTTTTTCGAGCTCATGGAAATTCAACCGGGCAGTAATTGGAATTCATTCGAAAATTATTTACCGATAACATTGATGAGGAAGAAGGGAAGAGATGATTTTACGCAAAATAACTTTTGCCTGATGACTCATTGGAGTTTATTTTTGAAATGTGTTTGAAATTTTGAAAGTTATTTTGATGTAAGTTGGAGACTTACACAAGTGCACCTAAGAAAATTGCAGATTAAATTATCAATGACAATTTTTACGACGTCTGTGGTTGCAGAATTCCAAGACAAGATGTGGTTTTTAGATCAATGTCTTATTCCACAATTACAATATGGAGAAGAACGCTTAAGTTACAAACGACCATTTTTCCAAATCCTGCTGTTTTCTCCATCTATGGTGGATATATGGTCACCGAATCCGCTGTCGTTCTTTGAGGCTTGCAACATCATTTTTTGAGCCTTAACTTAGTTCTTCAAAATTTACCTACAAATCGATGGATAATTTTCTCCTTATCGTGCAGCCCCTCTTTTTCCCTGCCCTCGGAGTATCAGCTTGGGAACCAAATAAATTTTGTTTATTCACTTTAGATAATGATGCCAGGAACGCCAGAAAAACAGTGGAGAGAGGCGTTAGGTGTAATATTATTAGAATTCGTGGCGTTAAAGGTGCAAACAGCTATCTATCAACGCCAAGAATCAGAAACAGATTTGCTGTGCTGGATTAACTAACACAATATTGTGTATGTTGTGGTAAATATTTCTATTTTTTTCCAATCATTCCGTCGTAGTCCCTTTAAAGCTACTAATTTCAAAACCCGCGATAAATTTCAGCCCGAGCTTATAATGAATTAGCTTGAGAAAAGCCACCCGATTTGAAAATAATACTTGACAAATCTTTTACAGAATGTCGTGCACCTAATGATTGGAAAAAAAACGAACGTTACTCCTACATTTAAGAGCAGAGAAAAGGAAGAACCTAGTTACTCTAGACCGATTTCCCTCTGTTCTATCACATGCAAGATAAAGAAGCATATGATTTTCAGTTATATGGACAGATATCTGGCTAGTGAAAACTCGTTAACATAAAATCAGCATGGATTTCGGAAAGGTAGACCTTGCGAACAACAACTTCAGCTTCTTTACTCACGGTATTATTTCCTCCGGAGAAAGGCTTTTCCTGGCAGACGCGATATTTTTTTAGATTTTAAGAAAGCTGTCGATGAAGATCCTCAATAGAAATCACCCATTGATTTGATAGCAGTTAGGATAAAATGACGAAATATACTGGAATAAAAGTTCTTAGGTACCCGCGAGCAGAGGAAAGTTTTGGAGGGTGAAAGTTCAAATTCAGTGAAAGTAACGTCAGATGTATTCCAGGGCAGTGTCGTAGGCCTCTTATTATTTATTATGAATAATTATGATATTACTATCGTTGTACGAGCGGGTTTCGCCTCATTGCTGACGATGCAGTATTATACGAGTATGTTTGCAATGAGTCTAAAAGGATTGCATCAAAACAAAACCTCGCAGTGCACAAAAAAATAGGGTGACCCGTTCTCTTTTGCTGGACACTATCTCACAGATATCAATTTATTGCTTTACACAGTATATACCATAGTGCAATAACAAAGAAACCTGCTCCCTGTTTCACCTCTTAGTATTTTACCACACACCACAAAAACAACACTCTAAATTACCCAAACAGAACATAAATAAACTCCCTTTTCATCAGATATCAACATTTATAAACTACCCTGCGACACACTGTGCCCATAACCTCCACACAACAGAGAAATTCACATAAATCAGCACGCCTCAAGAGATGTGAACAACCACAAACCCCAGTCTTTCAGGATAAAGCAATCAGTCCACTAAACATCTTTACAACCAGCAAACCTGCTTGTGGTGAATGCAGCGTGCAAGGCTCCGTGCACGCACCTCCTCTCCTCTGACGCATCCGGACCTTCTCTGCTGTACTACACGGCACCTCGTGCGTCGCATGACGACACCCCGAGGTCCCCGCTTACTCTCTCAACCGTGGACCTGTCGATGCTATTCCCCCCATTATTAACTCCTACAGAACATCAGTAAAAAAAGTTTCCGTCGATAATCGTCCTCCAATGTTCGAATTAGTTTGGTTACTCGAGGCAGGCGGTCGACACAATGCTCCTCTATGTCCAATTCCTATCTCAGCGTGGTTACTCGTTGCAAGCCATCTAAACAATGAAAAACCCATCGCCTCATCCGCCCCTCCTTTTAAAGTTACTCGCTGAGACCTATTGTTATCCTTCTGGAAATTTCTTGTGTGTTCGAGATTTTCACGTATTGTTAAACTTAAATAACATAAATAAATAAATCGCGCGGGTGTATACCATCGATGTACATTATTAACTGGATTAAGCACTCATTGTTAGGAAAACGAGCCGTTGCCTGCGGACCGCGGCCATATTGTTGGACATATAAACTACGACATTCTTATCAGAGGCTCGCTTTACGTCCATTATTCTGTCTGCCCTTTTTACCCCTTAAATGTACGTACCTGAACGAAACGAAATACCATGTGATATTCTATTACCGAGTACCTTAGGATTCATACCTAATATTTTCGTGTTAGCTGCGCACCTGTCTTCCCAAAACGACGATGAAAATAGAAGGTGCGCGGATGACACGAAATATTTGCATTTTTCCTTATATGAAAGAAATATTTATGCAATAAAAGTAACTTCAAAACTGTGAGTTAAAGTAGAGCAGATATTAGCTCATTATGGTGTATTGTGGCATGGAATATTTGAGCATACCTACGAAATTTTAGTGAAATATTCCTTGACAAAATAACTTTCCCTCTGTAGAGGCCAATCCAAGGTCCCGGGCGTAAATGAGTAATTAAATGCAAATATCAAGAAATTCCTTTATAAATCCAATTAGGCTTTAGTAAATAGATACATTTATTCAATTCTCAGAGTAATTTTGTAAAAAATAACTTTCCTCAGTACATTGGGAGCCAAATATTATAAAATGAAATTTTTTTTTAGTGTTTGTCTCGTACTTGCTGCATTTCCCTGAAACCTGAGAGTCGATGTTATGGCGTGTGAATGCAACCTAATTTTTATATACAGCTCGGATATTTTTCGAATGAGTCGCGATTGTACTCAAAATAATTTTGGCCTCGATGGATAACAGATTCCCCATTCCTGCCTCTTCCTTTTCATCTCTGGATAGGAGAAGTGTTCCAAAACACTATGCACAATGGTTTTAAATCCCATCTCAGCTTTCATCACATTCTCCTTCATAGCAAAAACTCTGAGAGACGTTTCTGAATATATTAATACCTTTCAAACATATTGTGACGATGTAACAAGGCCTCCTCTGGTTACTAAATGGAGAATTGATTTGCTTGAATAGTTTTGGTCACTGTTTTTATTCGATGGCAAATGAACATTTTTTGACACGCATCGCCATGCAAGTTCAATAACATCTTCTATGCTACACGTTTTGCGATGTAGCCAACTATATTTTCAGCAATATCTGAGAGGGACTCGGAATGTATCAGGTAATCCAAAGTTGTGTCCTCATCCATCTCCAAACTGGAAATCTCCACTAAACACCTTTTCGAAAACCAGAACTCATATTCTGATGAGGAAGTGGGATCCCTAGGCTAGCAATCATCTTTCTCACACACTCCTGTGAATTAACAGTTATCGAAGTGCCCATCGGAACTGGTCTACATTTGGATTATTATCGTTACCACTTCTGGCTCTAAAAAACAGCTGAAGATGATCTTCCGAAAAAATGTACATGAGCAAATACTTCATGGTACTGCCTAAGTCTCTCACCCAAATTTATGTAACAGAATAGTAAGCACTTTTTATGCATGTAGCGAAACCTAACGCAAAGGTTGATTTGGGGTGATGCAGTATGGCGGTTCCCTCCACTGTCAGACATTTCAAATACGGAAATGATCCATCAAAAAACCTCATCCAAATTCGTCCGGTTTTTCGTTTTCAATGGCTTCTTATGGCCAAATGACCAAATGGTCCCTGCTGTTTAAAATATCAAATTGCCAATTCACCACTCTAATAAAATAAATAGTGACCTCGCTGTCAATGACCTCTGGATGTGTAAACATTAGCAAATGCTTCAGGGCGTCTGCCACCTCAGAACTCAGTGTTTGAACCGACAGCTCAATGTTTTGATTTTTGTTCCAGAAGTTCCAGAATGAGCTCCAGACAATTTGTTAGCAAATTTCATTGGGTCCTTCTCCTAGAAAATGCAGCCTTTTAATAAAAACCCATTTCACATCTCCTTCACTAGAATTGATGACCCCCATGTCAGCCAAGGTACTTCTTGCCAGCTTTACCATGTGATAGGGATATAGAAATGGAACAATATCTTATCCAATTGAAGATGCTTAAAATTTTTAAAAATTCAGTCTTACAAAATATGAAAATTGCACCCAGAATCTTTAATATTTGAACATTAGCAGATGTTCCATCGTACGTCACGGATGAATTTGGACTCCTATTTCCTCCAGTTTTATTACACATATCTTAATCATTTGAGTTTGAATTAATGCTGTTATTTTGTTAGTAAAAAAATAGCCAATAGGTAATTTATAATATCCAAGCACTCGGACACAATTTTTCAGGTTTGGTTTTTTAGGCAGCTTACTTTAAAAAAAAACAAAATACTTCTGCTAGCAATCCTGGCGCACAACTGATGAAATGAGCTTCCTCATTTTTCGGCAGGGTGAACACGAAAATTTAAAATCTGGAGGGAATTGACGGAATACCGGAAGAGGGTGGGTGGTAGACGATGGCGGTTGATCAGTTGGACACTTGTTGGCAATACTATACAGTGATTGGACTGGACACTTGTTGACATCAAGTGACACAGTGACAGGATGAGAGACTTCATGGGTGCCGACGTTTCGATGGCCGAGTCGTCCATCGAAACGTCGGCACCTATGAAGTCTCTCACTCGGTGGACTTCCCGAATAGAGCTTCTCAACATTCAATTCCGAGTTTCACCTCCAGATGGCTACACTATCTTTTTCTTCAGTGTAATCACGTTATCACTACAACGTCACCAAACCACAGTTGCTTTGCCGTCCTTGGTAATGATATCCCCGAATAATTAATTTCAATTGCTCCGGAAAATATTTGAAGGTAATTATACGTAGAGATAACGTAAATACCTGTTTTACGACTTTTTTATTCTCTAAAATAGCTAAAAAAAGTCCAGTAAAGGGGTGAACACAGTGTATCACAGTTTTATATTTATCGCATGTTTTCTTCTTTATTGTCACTGTTTTTCTGGATGCCGTGCACTTGCCAAGGAAAATAAAGTTAAACGTATCAGGCGATACCTTGTAGGAATGAAGCATTTTCAAAAAAATGAAGGATACTGTGAATAATTCCACACAGTTTCATTGCACTGGCTGGATTTCAACAAAATAATGCTATTATAAAGGTAAACAGGTTTATTTTTGCGAGGTCATTATGTGTTTCAGCAATACGTTCCATTCGTAAACATATAATGGGATAAATAAACCTACGTGCCTTGATATTGACATAAGTCTGTCCAAACCTAGGTCGGCGTAATATAAGTGTATGTAAATTCACAGTGTGTCACTCATTTTGTGAAAGTGTTATTATCGAATATAATACGAAAACTTAAAACCTTGAAGAGGGCGATGAGGGCGATCGCCACCAAAAGGAGCAATAAAGAATGCAATGGTTTTGAGAAGTGGTAAAGGCTTTGCCATGGAAAATCTAACTAGCACGAAGGGTTTATCAGGCTTTTTACAAGTATACAGAGTATGTAAAAGGAGTTTGAATATAAAACTAATGCGGTGAAATTGAAATTAAAGCCAATGTCCACGAGTTTGCAGCGAAAAACTTTTGTGCACCATCTTCCCCTCTCTTCGCGGGGCGAAGGTATTACAACATTAATTCGTTTTTCTGATTTATAGTAGTTGGATAGCAAAGATCAAACCGTGAAGCGATTTGCTGATATTTAAGCTCCCTCATTAAAAGCTACGTTGGAGAAGGAAAGATAGGCAAATACGTAAGACCTAAAAACCTGAAAAATATGCCGGTATCATCCAGTTTTACGGTAGGTAGTTTTTGCCATATTTTAAACCATTGAACATTGAATATATGAGATGGACCTTTCTCTCGAGTTTACTCATGCTATTTTAAGTGTTTGGGGAAATTCTTCCATAAATAGAAAGAAATAAAATTGATTCAACTCCTCTCCCACAGCACTGAGTGAATTTTTCGTCAATATTCTTCGAGGCGTGTTAGCAGCAGCCTTAAGATGAGGAGGGATATAAAATACTGTCTTCCCTTAGGCGTTTTACATCTGCTCCTGGCCGAACTTGATAGCATTTTTCCATGAAAAAATACTACTTTGTCTTCTATACTTGGTGGTTTTCCAGTTCTCCCTCCTTAAAGCAGATATGCACTTCGCCAAAATTTCCGGATTCCCACGCGGAAATTTGATTCACAATTTCGTATTTTTTTCGAATTTTAATTATATACTTGTATTTCAATACAGCAATATTTCGTAGTTGAGCCAAGGTAACTGTTTTTGGCTTACTTACTTATGGAAATTCAAACTTCTATCACCCAATATTTGTTTGTTTTTGCATCCGTAGAGCACACAGTATATGCTCATAGCCAAATGTATAAACTTTGATTGTGCTTACGTAGTGCACTAGCTGTCACTACATATCCAAACCAATGTTTGAAATTTTCGTTAATCTTTGGCTGAAAGATTGAAGTTCTTTATTTTTGCGTACAATTTTCCCATAAGCACCTTTTTTGGGGAAATTTTCATAGTCTTCATTTTTTTCATCGTTTCAGCAAAAGAAATTTCAATTTTATCGGCAACCGTGTTACCTAAGCGACGAAATCATCGCCGAAAAATATTTAGTCACGACAACAATTGCAGTAAACTCGCAGCTCTGAGCTCAGTGGCGCCGTGCGGTGGTAAGCGGGTGATTGCTTATTTCAAATAGTTACTATAAAAACCTATTACTACTAAACAGTCTTTCCGTAACGAGAGTCTCACGTCACGAGGGAGCCTTTGACCTTTCTTGCTCAGCAGCTCCTCACTCGTATCGAGAGTCTAACCTTGGGTCTGAGGCTCCCTCAGATTGGGCAAGGCTTCATCACTTTGGCGAAGGAACCGAGGGGGCTACCACTGCTTGGTAAGGCTCCCTTTTTGCCTAGCAACTAAAGGAAATATCGATGGTTAAATAACTTGTAAAGAGTCCACTTCGTATTTCTATCAGTAACATCTTCAATTAAAAGGGAAATAGTAGAGGTTAATTACATTTCTCGGACAATGAATGTAGTTTAACAAAATCCAATGAAATAGTATTTGTGGAAAAATTTCTGTGTAATTACCGTTTTTCGAGCTGAACTATGATCGGAATTGTCTTACGATGAATACCGCATACAAGGAAATCATCATATGCCACTTGATACCAGTGCTACTGAGATTTCTGATCGCCCTGAGTTTTATCAGCTGGCAGGTACGTTATCGTGACATTTGGTGGTAGGTTTATATAATTAAAATGGTAAATCTGTTATAATATTTTAATATCAATCGACCACCTACCATAGCATTTACGTAAGTCAAAAAACGTTTGTGTTCCGCCATCGATTGAGCTCAGATCTCCCCTTTGAAGCGTTTAGATCTAAAGTTACATTGTGATTACTTTGTATGCTCACATCATGCGTGACATCATGTCTTACTTTGTTTTCGCGGGGCTGGGTTGGATTGAAGCTCGTTCGTCATCGTAAAGCGTGGCGGCGCAGAGGTTAGCGGCGGAAGCTGAATATGGTTGGCCCATAAAGATACGGACTTAGCCTTACGAACTGAACTATCGGTATTTGGAATGTGAGAGGAGTATATGGAAAGGAGCATGCGTAGTTGAATGAAATGAAAGTGAGACGAATGGATGTAATGTGTGTATGTGAAACTAAGCGTAAGGGGGCGGGATGTTGTTACCATAGATGGCGGTGGTCTGGCACTGTGGTCAGTTGACGGTAATGTACACAGTAGTCAGGTGTAGGACTCATTCTTAATGAGAGAGCTAAGTTACTGGTAAGGAAGTACGAGTTAGTACCCCCTAGATTGCTCTGGGTTCGCATGAAAGTAGGCATTAGGAGAGTTATGATTGTGACGCGCTCTGCACCATTGGATGGCAAGAGTGACGGTGTGAAAGATGAGTCCTGGGAAAAACTGTGAGAGGTTTTGAATGAATGTGACCCTGGTGAGAGAAAAATTGTACTAGGTGACATGAATGGGTGGGTTGGTGTGAGGCGGGATGCATCTGAGAGAGTGGTTGGGCTATTTTGTGACCCCCGAGTGAATGATAATGGTGAAAACTTGGTGAGTGTGTGTTTGGAAAGAGGATTGTTTGTGTCGAATACATGGTTTAAACATAAGAGAGTAAATATGTATACTTGGCAAAGAGGCTATTGTAAAAACATGATTGATTTCCTTGTGTATGAGTGTGGGACACGAGAGTGATGAGGGGTGCTGAATGTGGAACAGACCACTCTTTGGTACTCTCCAAAGTGAATATGGGCAGAAAGTGGGGGGGCCAAGGAAGAATGTTGCGCGTAAGCAGTTTAGAGTAAAAGTGGAGAGTTTGCTAGACAGTGAGGTAAGAATGCAGTATGGTTCCAAGCTTGAGGATGCTATATCCTTGAAGCGGAGAGAATGGGACGGGTATATCAGAAATGAGAATGTGAATGATGCGTGGGAGTATTTAAAAGGAGTGATTGTGGAATGTGCTGAAAGTGTATGTGGGAAAGGAGTGGTAGGAAGAATGAAAGGTGATGCTTGGTGGAATGAAGAAGTGAAAATAGCAGTCAGGGAAAAGAAAGAGGCGTACAAGAATATGATTGCTGCAAAATCTGAGGAAGAGCGTACTAAGGCATGTGAGATCTACAGAAACAAAAGAAATGAATGCAAAATCGTTGTGAAAGAGAGGAAAGAAAGAATGCGTGCGGATGCTAGTTAGCAAGATGCAAAGCGATTTTGAAGGCAATAAATAACTGTTTCGCCAGTGGGTGAGAAGATTGGTGAAGGCAGGGGAATAAATGCGGTAAGGAACAAAAGTGGAGAGATCGTGTGGGATGAAAGCAATATCAGGAACTGCCTGAGGGAGTATTTTGAAGAATTATACAATAATATTGCAGGCGCTGAGGATGAGCCTTGTGAAGTGGTATGTGAGAATGTGATGATTGAAAAGGAGATCAGTGAAAATGAGGTCATAATGGCATTAAGAGTATTGAAAAATTGGAAAGCTGCAGGCATAGATGGGATATCCAGTAAGATGAACAAGTGCGGGTGTAATTTACTCATTTTTCGGCTGTGTGAACTACATAATTTATGCTTACGGGCTTCCGTTGTTCCAGTGGATTGGAAATATTCAATCATCGTTCCATTGTACAAAGGGAAGGGAGGAAAGACGGAATATAATAATTATCGTGCCATAAGTTTATTGAGCATCCCGGGAAAAGTGTTCAGCAAAATTTTAATCGAAAGATTTACTTCTGACAAATGGGGTGTGCAGTGAGAGAGGATGTAGTGACCAGCTTTTCGCGCTTCAGCAAGTGATAGAAAAATGTATGGGCATCTGAAAGAAAGTGTATTGTGCGTTTTTTGATTTAGAGAAGGCATGTGACATGGTAAATAGAAAAAAGTTGTGGAAGGTTTTGAGAGACTATGGAGTGAATGGATAGTTATTGAATGTAATGATGGCGATGTATGATAATAGTAAGGCAAAGTGTGAGAGTTAACGGGGTTCTGAGTGATTGCTTTGAAATAAAACGGTATACAGCAAGAATGCATAATGTCACCATGGCTGTTGAACGTATTCATGGATAAATGTGCTAGAGATGCATGCAGTGAAAACTACTGTGTTTTATTAGTGTACATTTCTCGGTCTGTACACTAATTTTATTCGCCGGGAAAGTGTTAAATCATACTGTGTTTTAATTGGAAATGTAAACTTGCGGGTTCCACTATATGCGGATGATGCTGTTTTGATCTCAGAGAGCCAAGACGGATTACAGAAGCTCCTAGATAAGTTCTGTAAATCAACGGAGAGAATGGAATTGAAGGTAAATGCGTGCAAGACTTAAGTTGTAGTTTTTGATAAGGAGAATGTGGAAAATAACTGTAGGATGAGGGCGAATGGTGAAGTAAATGAACAAGTGGATGACTTTGTGTACTTAATTAAGATGTTTACGGAAGATGGATGGATAGATGAGAAGATTATGAGACGTGCGAATGCTGGAAGGAAAGTGGTAGGTAGCATGTGGAGCATATCTAAGGAATGAGTGCCTGTATAAGGAAGTGAAAATCGCCCTGTAGAAAAGTGTTCTTCTCCCGACTTAATTGTATGGTAGTGATACATGGGTATGTCAGGATAAACATAAGAGTGAACTAAACACTGTGGGTATGAGTTATATGAGGAGTGTTTGCGGAAAAAATAGGATGGATAGGGTAAGGAATGGGTGGGTAAGAAATGAATGTGGGTTAGATGCTTTAGTAATAGACATATATGAAAGGAGTGTGCTTCGTTGGTTTGGCCATGTTGCGAGAATGGATGAGAGTCGAATAGCGAAACAGACATATAAGAGTGGAATGAATGGTGCAAGAGGGAGAGGTAGGCCGAGAAAGTTGTGGTTGAGGAAATTCTTAGGAGGAGGAATATTAGGAATATTAAGAACAGGAGGGCGTGTATGAAGCAGTGTATGGGAGTAAATGAGGCAAAAGAGGTTTGTAAGGATAGGTCAATATGGAGGAAATTATTGAAGCAGAGTTAGGTGTACAAATATGTATCAACGAGTGAAGCTTAGTGACTGTGCCGGAAGGGAACGGCGTGAATGGTATGTATGTATGTATCTATTTAGTGACAAGATAATGCCACAGGTCATGCGACCTTTTCAATAAATGAGGTGGGAAACTATAATATAAAGGCGATTTGAAATTGTGAAAGCAGTAATGAGAGATTAATTCATTATAAGACAGTTGTCTGCTGAATGATTATGTGGCATTCTTTACCACTAATATAAACATGTAATGAGGTTTTTGTATGGGCTGAAAATCAAGTTTATTTATTGGTGCACACTATCTGATAATAAAATTGAAAGTTGAATATGCTGACCCCTAAATTTTTTGTCAAAGTATCCATTTGTGACAGGTTAGTTCTAAAAAAGCCAGAGTCAAAGATGATACAAGAAGGTTTGCTACTTAGCTCTGCGGTTGCACAAGAAAACCAATTACTCGGTACTGCGGTTACGCCATATCTCGTGTACGCCACGACCATTTGGAGGAGCCTCCTAAAAAAGACTCAACATGCAGAGTAAATTAAATACGAAGGAAAGTGGCACGCTTAGTTATAATCAGCTATGAGTGAATAGAGAGTAACAAAAGTGTCGTTACGGGCCGATATAGGAACTCCCGCCATTTTCGCACGTATGTTTATCACGTAACCAGGGTGATTCTATGACGCCATCGAAGGTAAGCGCTCCAAGTATAAATAAACTGAGGTCGAAGGCTCCCGCACACTTAAAAATCCATCCTTCGTCTCTCGATACGAAATCTCTCCGCACAATTCGCCGAAACCTCAGCTAAGGCTCCCTCTCGAGGTGAGACTCTCGTTACGGGCCTATGGGACATCGTTTTACTTACCAGCATTGCCTAAGTTTATGGAAATAGATATTGCGGTGCTATGTAAAACCATATCCTGCACTGAGTCTTGACCAAGCTCTTAACGAATATCGAGCTCCTAGTTTCTTTTGGTATGTGTGATGTTTGGTAAAAAGATTGATTGGTCCCTGGGTGCCGAGTTACCCTGCTTTACAACACCGAAGAATGTTATTTTTTATTTACCGAACGAGAGGAAAATGTGGTGGTACTTTTAGTTAGAAGCTGTGAGAAGAAATTATGGAAATAATTAGCTTAAAAGGTGTGGAACAGGGTGAAAATAATGTTCTCCATCTTCCCGCAAATCTCGATTCATCTAAGTTTTTCAAGAAATCTATGGCTCTCGCTCAGTACTCGTACATACACATACAGTACACATACAGGACGAGCTCGTATTATCCGAGTCTTTAAAGGCCTGGATCCTTCCATCACTTTTGTTACTCTCTATTCACTCATAGCTGATTATAACTAAGCGTGCCACTTTCCTTCGTATTTAATTTACTCTGCATGTTGAGTCTTTTTTAGGAGGCTCCTCCAAATGGTCGTGGCGTACACGAGATATGGCGTAACCGCAGTACCGAGTAATTGGTTTTCTTGTGCAACCGCAGAGCTAAGTAGCAAACCAATTCCCCCTTTCACTTCCTTCCAAGAACGTTCTTACTATAACAGATTGGCACGGAAGGACTGCCATACAATCATAATTAATCATTAGCCCTGGGGCTCTAAAATTTTGACATCTTAAGACAGCGCAAGGGTAAAAAGAAGAAAAACGGCGCGCGTTAATTTGTCGTTATTGGCTTGGTAACATTTGACACGTTAATTTTCCAGTTGAATAGAATATTTACTTACATCTCACTTTTAAAAAAGCACTGTCGTCTTTTGAAGATCCTGAAGATGCCCACCGAGGCAACCTATTCGTTTGTTATTGAGTTATTATTGAATTGAATGGCTCGAAATTATGAGGCACTAATGAAGAAAGCAGATGTTGTGGATTGGAAGAAACATAGGTCTATATACATATATAATGTTTAAGATGGATTCTTACGAAGGCTTCCGCGGTTTTCATATTCATTGGTATTTTTCGGGTTCTCCCTGTGTTGTACCATTTTTATGGACGACCGTTTCTCCGGCTTTCCAGTCGGCTTCTTCATGTCCTAATGAACAGGAGAATTGTCTGCCGCTATATATAGAGCTCACGTCCGTTATATGTCCGTTGGAATCTAGTCATGAGCGCTCTGATTGCCTGAGGAGTCGTATTTTATAAGATATTTTTAAGATGGATATTAGGGAGTGTGTTATTATTTTAAGCGTAGCTGATGCCGAAAAACTTTGTTAAAGTGAGTGGAAAAACGCTATTCCCGATTACTGCACCCTTGGGAAGAAAACTTCCCCCTATGCTCTCTGTCACGCGTGCTCAGATCCTTCGCCTCTCCGTCCGACACGCAATGACACGCCTATGGACGCGACGCGTGGTTCCGCAGTGGGTGTGCAATGGTTGGGCGACTAATCGGCACGAAATCCGGGTAAGTGGGCACATCCTGCTGAACCCAAGCTATTTGATTTCCTGTATCTTACTGGAATACCGTTGAATGGCAAAGAAAAATGAGCTACCTCCCACACCCATTGGTCATTGAGTTATTTGGGAGAAAGTATATATGTAATTTTCTTCCTTCAGATCGGACATCTCAGAACTACTTCGGCTCAACATTTTTCGTGTTGGGTTCTTCTTCTTCCAAGATTCCTCCATTAAACTCTTTCTGTCCGTCTGTCAGACAGTGACGCCTAAACAGAAGGATTACCAGGCCACCTATCGAAGTTGAAATTTCGCAGGGATACAGGTCGTGACCTAAAACTGAACAGAATACAAGGTACAACTCCGAATAACAATGAAACAGCGGAAACAGAGTTTTTATGAAAAATATTTTATTATTAAATCCAATGCTCTGTTTTCAAGTACTTGATGTGCAATTCTAGTTTTATAAATGAAATCAATGGATTGGTAATGTATCCAACTCCAACTGCTTGAAAAGTGCTTATTTGTTTTCGAAAGTGTCACCAACCTCAATTGGATTGAGCCACCAACCCAAATTGAGCTGATTAGCGGATCTTGGAACGGATCAGACTGTGAACGAGGACAACATTCGAGGAGAACGACTCCATAGAGAAGACAGCCGCCGTAATGACTTTTCATCTTTCGAAAATAAACGCAATGTTTATTAATTAGTGTCGATTATAACTGACTACTGTAACGTCACCAAACGTGGGTCTATGGACAAAATTACGAATTTCTACGTTATCGAACAGTTGGTTAAATTTTAATGACAAGATTTGACTCAGACACCAGGTTTAACTCAATAAAACCTTTTATTAAAAGGGGATGTTTTTACCCCACATTGTTAACTTTTTCCCCCATCAGAAAGACAATGAATCGGTGCAGACGTTTCTTTTTTACTCACTTTTTAGATCTCATGCACTCAAGATATCGAGTTCAGAAAACTAAATCCAAGACCAGAAAATATAGTGAAAACAGAATAAACAACAATTAAAAGTTGTTTTTACCCTGCAATTGTTAACTTGTAGTCCCATTAGAAAAGCACGGAGGTCGATGCAAGATTTGACATATTTTGCTATTTTTAAAAATAACTTTCACTCAAGACAAGACTGAATTTTACAGCATTAGATGGCCGAAATAATGAAAAATTTCTTAGATTTGATTGACGCTTATTCTTCGTGTTTTCCTCAAAATTTCGTATGTGTCTTAAAAATCACACATTTTTTCTCCATTTCAACTATGTAACTGTTATAATTTCCTCGTCAACCGCAGCATGGGCTCTCAATGGAGTTATTGCCTCAGGCCTTTACGGCTTTGAATCGAATGTGAATTACGTTGTGGTTTTAGTTGAAAAATTGTCCATCTCACATACCTCCATGTGCAGGTAATGACCCTTGCATGGTATACGCATCTCTTCTGAACGTTAAATTAGGTATATGAGGGTTAGTTGATCCCATGCGACTGGTTCAGTTTTTTCCTCTTTGCGTTTAACTTTTTAATCCCATTCTTTGAGAAAGGTAAGTTTTACAACCATTGGAGTCATTTCCTTAACTATTATGGGCCATAATAATTGCAAGAGATGATTTCTTTGAAACTAATCCAGTCTCCAGGTAGAGTAGACTTTGTGCTTGTGTTTAGTAGCATATTATCATTACCAAATCCTCATCCCGCGTGTTATTCCCGGCATGACTTTGTTTTCTGCTTGATGTAGCATATTGTGGTGTTTGTAAAGCAATAAAATTAATCACGCTAATCACTTGCTGCATCTTGACTATTGTACTTCATGTTAGCATGTTCGTCTATGTGACCCTCTCCTAGCTTCTGGTTTGACCGCGAATCATTCTCCTGATTACTTTTTGGTGTGCGCCTTGCGGCCGAGGGGACCTATGAGGTTTTTATTTGAACTGGGACGAGTGCTGCATGTCTGGTATGGAATAACCCCGTGCCGCGCACCCTAGTGGTTAGTATGCACAGTACTTCGTTGATGCGGATGGATATGAATTTCTAAAGACACCCCCTCCTAGTCATGATAAAATTACTGGCTCATTAGACAAAAAAATATTTGCATTACAACCAGACATTGAAAGTTGACAACAATGAAGTTGCATGGTAACAGACCTTAACGTGACTATCAACCCTATTAGCTGTATCGATCATAGCTATAGTGATCCCTAATCGTGCGCGGAAAAAGAAATTTTCCACCTATCCTTCTTGCAATTTAACTCCTTTTAATTTTATACTCATGATTAACATACTCCAATAGTACGGAGGTTTTTTTTAAAAGTTTCTCGCGTCTTCAGAGAAGTAGCTCGCGTTAAATGTATTCATAAATTAAGCCCATTATGGATTTAAGCAATTCCAGTTCCAAGGTGATAGAGTAAATAATACACTATCTCTATGCATATTCATCTATGTATTCTGATTCTCCTTGAAAAGCAATTCTCTAATATCAAATAGTATTGAGCGCAATGAGTCGTTAACATTTAAGCTTCTAAGAGGCTATACCTAACGGTAAATTTGTGTGGAATAAAGTCGTAGTGAGTTGGCACAACATTGTGGCCTCGATTTACGATGCATTTTGAAGAACTCAAGTGCAAACCTCAGGTTATTACTGTGGCCTAATTTTGTCACCTTCTTTTATAAAGGGGGAAATTGCATTCATTGTGTTTATTTTCTAACTTGTCATTTGTTATTACTTGTGAAATTCATTTGATCACTTGCTGCAATCAAGGTTGACTAACTGAAACCTCCCATGTTTTAATTGTGGTGATATAATAAGCTTGGGTCTAAAGATAATTTTTCAACTTCGTGTATCCCCTATGATCTTTTGTGACGTGATAAAAAATTTATAGGTATAATACGCGGAGAGTTTCCTGATAATTCTTTCCAAGAAGAAAGTCCCAGCATATTCCGTTTTTATGTGGTTGTCTCCACCATCTCTCAATAGCGATAACACCCAGACTTCCTCTTTGAAATGCGCGTCAATTTGTGTCATAACTTTACTCTCAGGAAATATTTGTGTGCGCTAAGAACTTTATGGCATTTCCTAGGAATATTCATGTCCTCTTTCTTAGTCAGTCAGCTTCACTGCCGCCAATCAAACGAGCACGGTGACCATTGGCAGTTAGAGCCCTCAATGAGATGAGCCAAAGGACGAGAAATGCTTTTTCCTCGTTCAGCGGCGGTAATTCGACGATTGCTTCCCATGCTTCCATCGCCAGTCATTAGTCATTAATGTAATCGTAATTTATGCACGACCGGGGCGATTGCAATTCTGCGGCGACAACAACGAGACGGGCGCGTCGTCAAAGTGCTATGACGCAGGTACTTGTGTCATCCGCGCGTTTTCGACACCACGCGTTAATCGGCGCTCCAAACGCCATCTGATCTGGAAAATTTCCTTTGCGGCTGTCATTTGTTTGTTGGAGGACTTGATCAAAGGTGAGACGGAATTGCGATATCTCGTATGGATGACTACTAGAGACAATTGTTTCAGGCGCAAATGGAAAGATAAGTGTGCAAGAAAAAAAAACTTACATGCTTCAGAAATTGTTATAATGTATTCCACCGGTGAAGGTAGGTTTTGCTGAATGTCAGAGAATCTCCTCCAGGTCTATTATACATTCAGGGGCCTATCTTCCTCTACCTTATCCATTTTCGCCTCTGCATAAGATCAATCCTTCTTCATCCCGTCCATGAAACCTATTCTCCTTCTTCCCCTTCCCCGCTTGCCCAACATCCTTCCCTCTATCACAATCTTCAGCAACCCACCACCCTTTATTACATCCTTCAGCCATCCACCCTGCATATCACGGATTTCATTTATTTTCCTCGCTCACCATAACCGCTTCAGAAATAAATCTTTTATTTTTTTATGAAGAAATGCAGTAATAATCCCTACCTTTGTAAAGCGCTTATCGGCTTCAATCTGAATTACGCCTGGGGCGCATGCAATAGGGTTGTTCAACAATTTTTTTTAAATTTGACAAATCAAAAGATCGTGCTTCAGAATGAGTAATGACAATTACCTTATGGTATTCTCTTCTTTGTACATCATAAGAGAAGGGTTTAAACAGTGGAATATTTTACAGATCGCCAAAAAGCCCTACTTCCATCTTGGATTTATGTGTGACGTCACACGCCTGTTGCTACAGGAATATGGTGTTGTTGAAGTAGCGCAGGCAGTCTCTTGCGGTAAACCAAGCTGAAAAAAACGGGATTAAAGAGGAAATTTGTTTTTTATGATGCCAGGGGATCATCATGATGATAATATGGGAGACCGAGGTGTTCGATTAGAAAAAAGAAGAACCTATAAGTGGTGCTTTGTCCCGCAATGTTCCAACCAAGAACACTGCGTTCCAACACAGCCTTGATAACATCCAGAAAGGTGTTTCTAAACGTTGAAAAAGATGAACACGAGTATCATCCATCCTTAACACTCTGACGTTATTTGGAGCCTTTCTCGACGTCATTTGATTTCACCCCTTTGATTAATTTGAAGCGATTGAGTCAACCCTCACGGCAGGTAGACAGTGATCGGTACCTGTGTTACGAAGCGAAGAGGTTCGCACCGAGTTTATTTTAGATCTGCTAATTGAATGTTTAAACGATATTATTTGCGCCATTTTCACTTAAATGCTTGGTAAAGATATAAAGAATAAAGGTAGCTGCTGCATTGCAGCAAAACTATAATTGTGAATTGACAACTGACTGTCAATCCTCCTCTCTTCTCCAAACTTCACAACCATTTCCAAGAAGTTATTTGCCAGCTGTAGTGGAGGATTTGACCTTGCATGAACTTTCAAATTAATGGCCTTGATATATTTCGGGGATGTTCCCACAGTAGCCAACAAAGGCTTAGCCCAATAGCATGTCACTTCTGTAGGGGAAGGTTCCTCATTCCTCCTGTGGACCCACAAAAGGAATGCTAATGCATGTTTACATCCTCCCGAAAGAATATAAAATGTGAAAACGAATGATAGACCAGAGTAATGGAACTCTTCAAGTAGGTAACAATCAAGTACCCATACCCACCCACTATTGGGTAAATCGCACCTTCAACGACACCAAAAATTGGAGCGATAACTCAAATGAAGCGGAAATAATTATAGGATAGTGATATCATCGATACCTCTTACCTTTAGCACGCGGGCGATCCTCGCAGTTGACGTCTAATGCATTTTTTCTTTCTCGTTAACTTTCATATTTACAGAGTATTCTTCTTTTCTTATTAACTCTATGCTCTGGGCAAATTCTTCCATTTAAAAAGCATAAAGTGTCTTCTCTCCTCTTTAATTTGACATCGCACCAATTGCAGAGTCCCCGCATTCCTGACGTGTGTTGCTCGTGTGTTTAACGGCGATAATATTAGAGTGGGAAATACAATTACATTCTATAAATACTTGAAAATTGTGGGACTATGACGCATAGGTAATGGAATAAGGTCCAAAAAAATATAGACATTGAAAAAAACATTGTGCTACTTGATATTTTGCCTTGACGCCGCGTATTTCTGGAGAGTTAAATCTTTCGTCATTTTTATAACATTTTGCCACCAAGAATATGTCAACCAACGGAAGATTTTCTCATGTCACTTTTTTCCATCCGCCAGCTTCATCCACAACACAGGCCATTTCAAAATGTGGAATAATTTTAGTTGATGATCAGCCGGCAGGCGCGGCTCGTGTTCGACTGTACGAGCGTACAGGCTTTCTACGTCATCACCTCTATCTCAAGATGGCGGACCGTTTTTGGCGGCTTTGAAATTATTCGAATTTTGATTGCTAATAATTCGACAATTACCCGTTCTAAGTATCTCATTTAAATTCAAATCAAGAGGAAATAGGATCAGAGGTGATATGCATTCATTCAATGCGTCAGTTTTGATAGGCTTGAACAACCCTATTGTGTGAAACACCGCCATCGCAACCGTAAGTAAATAAGGAAGATGTCTTAGCGCTTACACTGCGGAAGCTTGAGGAAAAGGGTTGGACGGCATTTTAGCACTGCAAGTTGCGGCCAGATTTTATTTAGAACGCAAAAATGCTTATAAAATTACTATTTTCTAATACCCCTGAGAAATAAATGGTGAACTCTCATCATAGAGTAAGCAGTTACTGCTTACTCTATGCTTTTACTTGACTCTACCAGATATTCAATCAGCGAGTTTCCATCGCGCTGTTACCTCTGAGATTTAGTGCCTGATCGCTACAGTACTCATGGTGAATGTATTACCATAGGAGTAATGAGAGGTCAGACCTTGGTACTTAACTTTAAAAGATGCGAGCACTGCGGAAAATTACTGAAACTTTTTTGCGAGTATTCGACGGTGTTTCTGACGGAAATCGAACCAAAAAATGGCTCTCTCTCTCATATTAATTTCTAATGACTCGGGTTTTGCTGCGTCTTTGGTTGTTGGACTCATCGTTTCAGTGTTAGAGCAGGCTCAGTCTTTAACAACAATATTTTGAAATGTTATTACGTGAAGAGGAGGAAGATTAAAAAACCTGTTCAATATCCTTTGTGATTGAATTTCCAATTATTATTCCTGAAGATACTATCTGCAACAGTAGGGAAGGCTCGTATCCAACAACCAAGAGGCAATGGAACCCGAAAGCTATAATAATGATTACTCTGGAAGCCTACCATCCACGATTTTTCATACAGGAACTTCAATGCAAGGAATTCTAATAAAGTGGTATTAATAGAGGTTCTTGCATGTGCCATTCTCGAGTACTTACTAAAATCTCTTGTAAAATAGCTTTACGAGGGACGTATGGAATATATATACCAGGATGTGAAACTTTCTTGTTTCCTGTTTGGTGTTCATATTTCCTTTCTCTTCTCAACGGTTTGTAACAATAGGTGCAATATGAATTAAAAATAAAATAGGACAAAATGAGACCTCGTTGAAATTTACCAAGCCTCCCATGTTTTCTGCCAATCCACAGGACAAAATATGTCGATTCGAGCTCTGACAATTGGGGGCATTAGTTTTTTTTATGATGCTACCACATTCATAATGGACGATTGTTCCGGCGTATCAAAAACTATGCTGTCAATGATAGAGTACAGCACATGGAGAATAGTTTTCTTATCGTGCACGGGTGAGGATGTGGCGCAAGCCGTTGCTGGGTAACCATTTTATTTTCAAAACTACCATTGAGGGAAATGGAGATGAATTACGTCATTAAATTTTATCCTGACGACCGAAATAACAGCCATATTGGTTATCCCTGCTCTTTTCTTACGGTCTTTAGGATAGTAGAACGGAATGGACCATCACTTTGAAATTTAAGGCAAGTAACTATCGAAACATACACTGGTTACTTAGGGCTGTAGGTTCAACTCAATTATAATGTAGTTTTCAACGGGAAAGTCGTTGCATTATTAGTTTGAATTAATCAACAGTATATATAAGTAGAATGTACATTAAATAAGTAAATACTTGCTGATTTATAATAATTCATGGAAAACACCGTAAAATTGAAAAATTTGTGTGTTAGCCCGTGAGTGCTAAAGGAATATCGGGGTTATCAATATGGCGGAAAGGCCACACCCACGTAACGGCTTCCAGCATTGGCCACTATAGCAAGTCCCTTCGCCATCTTCCTTAATGGAAACTACTTATTCACGTTTTATTCAAACTTAAAATCTTGTTTGTAATATTTCCTTCGAAATACCACTTTGTGGCCGAAATTGTTTCACTTGTTAAGGCTGTGGTATGTTCTTCTTGTTTTGATTGAAAACACATTTTGGCTAAAATCTTCGTAAAAGCATGATATTCTGTGAAAAGGCGGGAAAAATTTTCCTTTTTCAACACGGAGGCATTTACGTCTAAGTTAACGAGAGTCCTTACTGAAAAGAAAGAATGCACTTTGGGCAGAAATTGAAATGAGACGGGTAACGGTCGAAATCAATCTTTGTATGTCTTGCATAAGATATTATGGCCATGCAATTGCTTCTCTGTATGGTCACTTTGTATTGCGAAGAACTTGTTGAGATATCATCACTCTCATTGGAGAACTTTTATTTAACTCACGCTTGTTATAAAAAAGTTTCTGCTGAATTGAGCGTTCTCCGGTCGCACTTTAATCTGTATTCCATGTCAGAATATGTATTTCATAATAATTATCAAATTAACCCGTGCGAACGCGATTAAGTAAATCGATTAATAGTGTCGAAGTGATTGAATTAAACTATTTCATAACACTTCGCACTTACTCCTAGTTCAATACTTTTTCCTTTAAATTACAAGTGGAGATACTGAGAAAATTCTCGTACAGTCATCAGATTCCTCTCCTAAAACCACACAACAATCTCTCCTTTTTAATATGTACACAGTAACCCTTATGTGTATTTTATTCCATTTAAACGATATTACGTCAATAGTGTCCCATATTGGTACATTTCATACGATGTCGTCACGACCAGTGCTTATGACGCAGCACAAGTCAGAAGACAGCATATGGCTTACCTGCCATCTAATCATCCCAGAGCTTGATCTTGGAAAGCTTCTGCATTGGTACACGGAAGAGATAACGAGTGCTAATTACCGTGCGCCGTCAGAATGGGGTCGTGTCCTATTTAATATTTGGAAATTAATAATTTTTCTCTCGAAGGCTCCGTCACTTGTTGTGCAGTAACTGTGGACAACTAAATAATTCCCCCTCCCAACCCCAAATTACCCATCCCCCGTAGAAAATCCCGGCTGGGTTCTGCATTGGGCATACTCAGCGATTGCTGTCGAATTGGTTGGCTAACTACACAGTTGCCACACGGGTTCCCTTCGCGCGCTGAGCTACAGCGGAGGGATTTGAGTAATATTTATATCTTCTCAGTAAGAGTCTCTTTCAGATTATGATTTGCTCATGCAGTTGTCAGAGAGGCAGTGTATGTAGCGTGCTTGTCGTCCAATGTTGCTCATTGTCTATAAAGTATAATAGTATCCACTCATTAATTTCCACATTCTTTTGATCCTAATTCTTCCATGGATATTATCAGCATACCCTTCCACGCACATGGAGAGTATGACAAACATCGGGGAATGTTTGCGATGCCAACCAAATGTAAAATTTGTTTTATTCGGGAAGAGCACAATAATTAGTGAGCATGAAGGTACCCGAATCCCGTCTTGTATCGCCTTTTACTATATATATGTATATGTGTATACTTTTACTATAGTCTCGCTAATAATTCCATTCATGGATATTTTTATAAGTTGCAAAGAGATAATTCTGTTTGTAGGCCCACGTAGTTATTCTTCCGGGAATTTCTCACAGTTTATGTAACATTTCTTTAATATATAAAATTATATTATTAATTATATATATTATATTATTAATTATATATAATATATCATTAATTATATATAACTTTATATAAGATTTCTTGCATTTCCTGTGGAAACAGTGTAAATGTACGAATGTCGTAAGTGAAAGTTTTTTTCGCTCTTTTGATACAATGTGTTATATTGTACAATGCCACAGCTCCATGGTTCATACAAGCCCCACAATTACAATTTTTAAGAATGTACTATTGGATGGATTGGATTGCCACTCCATAGTGATAATCCAATGCTCTAGGTTTTCACTTACACGATACTAAATTATTATTTAAAATCTTTTGATTTGGATTTGATCTCACTTTTTCGTTATTTTTATGTTTTTATGCGAATTTATCCCGGTACGACACTATTGCCTATTTCATTATTCCCGCTACGTTATCTCTTCAGTTATACATTTTGGAAAAACTTAATCAAATGAAATTATGTCAAGCATTACTATTTTTCATGTTTTATCATTCAGAGTTAGCGTTTCAGTAACACCACAATGCCAAAAATCTATCTATGCGAGAAATTTCTAACGCACAGTTATGTGAGCGATATATTCTGGATTATTTAACCCTTATCTGTCCCAGGAATTATTAATGCTAACGTTTCGTGAGTAAATGATATTTTTCTTCATTCCGTGTAGCCTGCGAAATCGGGCATTGCCTGATGATGACTGCTAGTCAGTCGAAACACGTGCAGCAAGAGGTGGAAATAAAATTAGTAGACAGTACGAAATCTTTTGAGCTTCATTACTGCGAAATCAGATTCCATATATATTTCTGTTGGTTTTTTGTTTTATCATTGGAATTGTTAGACAAGCAGTGTAACTTTAAATATTCTCAAGATAATTAAATCGAGTTCTGGGCACTAATGTTCGCCTCAGCTTGAGCGGCTCATGAATTTCCCCGTCAGGTAAGCAAATTTTCGAGCCTCTCGTAGAATATTCAGTATAAATGAGTTTAAAAACGGAATAATCGATTCAAATTCATTTCTTCAGTTCAGAATTGACTTTCAGAGCACATTTTAGCTCAATCAGAAACACTCTCGTGTATCAACAGAGAATCCTTTTTTCCATAGTGGACAGATCACGAAAAAAACTCAACTGACAGATCCAATCTAGCTTTGAGACTCAGTCGCCCTGAATAGACGCCAATTAAAAAATGTCTTTAAAAGTCGGAAGTTTTTCTCCTTCGAAATTATCTTGCTCCCTTCACGCCGGAGATTGTATATCTACATCCGCATAATACCCTGTGAGCCGCCGCATGGGCGTGTGGCAGGGGGTGATAGGTCACCAGCCGTGTAAAGATGTAAGTTTTTGGAGATTGGATGGTGACATATATATTATAGGAGTGTGTTTAGTGGAGCTCAATTTTTATTGTGGTCGCTTATTGTTCGCGGAAAGAACGAGTTCTTGTACCTATCTGTTTGGCAGTGTATCTCTCTTATTTTATCGCATCTGTCAGACCTAGAGATGTAGTGAGGAGTCATGATAATATTCTCTGTGCCACTCTGAAAAATATCAGTTCTGAATTAATCAAGCAACCTAAGCCTTGTGTGTAGCCTCCGAGTCTCTAGGGGCTCCCACATTGATCCCTCTAAAAGTTGTGAGACACTATATGTACGCTCGTAGCAGTTTTTAGCGAAGCGCGCTGCTTTCCTTTGTATTTTATTAGTGTTTTTGGTTAAATATATTTGACCAGGGTCTCATATGCTCGCGGCATATTCGAGTTGTGGCCTAACCAGAGCGAAGCAGCATCTCTCTTTGACTTTTTCGTCCGAGGACATTCCTACTATACGTTTAACAAAACCTAGTTTCTTTAATGCTGCGCCACATATGTTCTGTATGTGTAATCCCTACGATATATCAAAAGTTAAGGTAATCCCAAGATATTTTACTGTATCTGAAGACTTTATGCACACCCACAGTATATGTATGGCATTTTTGCGATGACTTTCGCAGGAGGTGAACTGTGGTGCATTTGTTGATATTTAATTGTAAAACCCACTCCTGGTACCACGAATGAACGTTGTTAAGGTCCGATGACAGAGTTTCAAAGTCCGCGTCTTCACTCATTTCACGGTAGATAACTGCACCGTTTGCAAATAATCTTATTTTACTGCTAACAAGCAAGATGGAGACGAATATATTTATTGGCAATGATACAGGATTTTTTGACGAGTCTTTGGCGTTACATGAGACGCCATTTTTACTACAAATTGCCGTCTATACAGCTGACTGTTGCCTCTGTTTTTTGACAACTTTCTGAAATTGGCTGTCTGGAATTTTTTAAACAAGTTTTCAAGCTTCTTGGCGTCGGCTAAAAGAGTTAGAATTTTTGTTGCGGAAGAAGTGGAGACGGGGAAGGAACTCGAATCTTGATGATGTTTGGGAGCGGCTGAGTAGGTACCTCTGATGGGTCCCGCAGATTAAACGGTCGGGTGAGTGGGTGACGGCGCCCGAAGAAATGCTTTTTTTTTTTGGAGCGGATCGCGAACCGATCGACATAAATATGACGACCTACTCCCGCTCTGCGACCCCTCTGTCGGAATGAGATCTCCCGGAACGATTTTTGGAAATTAACTCGATTCCACGAGATCCCTTTTGATAAGGTAAGCGTCCCACCCACTCATGGCGCTCCCGGCGCGTGGGCTTGGTTCGCTCGCGATAATATCACGATAGAGAACTATTTCCCAATTAACCATTCGCGGTCGTTTCGACGCGAGACGGAAGAGGAAGTCGTTGGAAAAAGTTAGCGTAATTGGCGATTTGGTGAAGTTGATGCCGTGCAAAATTTATTTCTTCAGAATGGTCGATCAAAAGACTGTAAGAAGTGCAGTGACGTGCGCCCGTTTGGGAGTCAAGCCAATGCTAATATAATATTCGGTGACACTGATGCTCTCGTTACAGGACACGGTGAAGCGATCGGAATATTGTTCCAGGCTAATTGCTTTCAACTCATTGGTGGTGATTCAAGAGACGACAGCATTACTGGACTGCAGGGGCTTTTTTTACGACCCGGCCCAGCCCGACCCGCCGCTGTTCTCGAACCCAGGCCGGGGCCCGCGCCAATCTGGCCACCCGAAACCTGGGCGACCCTTTCCTGAGCCTTGTCACTCTAATTTTACGCTCTATTTTATGGAAAAATGCTCTTAGTCGTTTACTTAATAAATATCTTAGCTTTAATACATTTATTATTATGTGTTTCTTTAATTTATTGTTCTTGTTTTGAAAATTTTCTGCTTGCATAAAGCTCTGGCCTCAGGGTCACTAATTTCAGATTTTCTGAAAACTTGAATATAGAATCTATGAAGTGCATTTATAACCTGAGATGAAAATAAAATGGGGTTTCCAGGTTATTTTTACCGTAACTCAGCTTTCAAAGAGGAGATTTTTAGCATGGGCTTTTATGGAGATTACCCAGATTAGAGCAATAAAATGTCAAAAACGAACAAGAAAGCATATTCAAGCTTCTAATTATAAACTGTTTATATTAAGCTTTAAGTCCTAGGAAATAGAATAAAAATTAAATATAGGCGTCTTAACACATATTTTTTTAAGTTATTAGAGAATTACTACCGCAACTGAAGTTAAACTTCAATAGTTCCGTGTAATTGGCGCTGCAGTTAGCTCCTATGGCAGGGTCGTTCGATTCGATATATCCGTAGCTCTATCGATATGGGTCTTTGCAACCATTTCCACTACAATGCCTCCATCAATGTGCTTTACTGAGCTGTAACTATACTATTGCTCACCCAATAAAATCTGCTATATGCGGCAACAGTCGTCATTTCGAACATAAATGCACTGAAAAATCATGAAGAACGTTTGACATCCTATGCTACGCTGACAGAGAATACACTAAAATAAGTACATTAATGGCGGACTTGTTTGCGTTGCGAAGACCTGTTCGAAGGAAGAATACTGTAGATATGGAACGACCTTGCTCCTATGGCTGGAAAACATTATCCATTACTAATATTCGTGAAATAATCTGCAAATTTGGTATCTTACTTTTTGATTAAAAGAAGTAACCCATTTCATCAGGGAAAGCAGGGTTATTTAAACTTAATATTTGAAATTGTTACTTATTATTTAACCTGACCCATATAGCGAAGCCAGAGCCACCTTAATTTGGTAGAAGGGGGAACCTTTCCTTTTAATATTTTGACTGGGCTTGATAAAATGTTGACTCATTAGATCATAACGCTTTCGTTGGTCTGCGGCTTGGACTCGAGAACTTTCGCTCGGGCTGCGATGAAAGGTACTTTTTGTTGTAATCTATCTGTTAAGGTAGGTTTTTTCGAATGTCAAAGAATCTCCTCTCAGTTTTCTACAATTTCAGGGGCCTACTTTGCTGTGTTATTTCCGTTTTCGCCTCAGCATTCGATCTACCCTTCTTCATCCCGTCCATGAAACCTATTCTATTTCCTCCCCTTCCCCGCTCGCCCAACATCCTTCCCTCTATAACACTCTTGAGCAACCCTTCGCCCGTTATTACATCATTCAGCCACCTACCCTATCTCGGATTTCATTGAGAACTTTCCTTTCCTCTCCGACCATCTCAAGCACTTCCTCGTTAGTTTTCCTCTCCTTTCACTTCACCTTATCCATCCTTCTCCCACCTTAATCCCTCTAAAATTTGTCAGACACTATAAATACACTCGTAGCAGTTTTTAACGAAACGCGCTGCTCTCCTTTGTATTTTATTAATTCTTTTGGTTATATATTTATGACCAGGGTCCCAAAAGCTCGCGGTGTATTCGAGGTGTGGTCTAACCAGAGCGAAGTAGCATCTCTCTTTGACTTTTTAATCCGAAGACCTTCCTATTACACGTTTAACAAAGCATAGTTTTTTTAATGCTGTGCCACACATGTTTTTTATGTGTAATCCCCACGATATATCAGAAGTTAAAGTAATTCCAAGATATTTTACTGTATCTGAAGATTTTATGTTTACTCCACCCACAGTTATAGAGATTGCTCGATTGTAAATTTGAACGAGTAAGCATATCCAAACTTTTCATTAAAAGTATTTATAAGACGCAAAAAGTCCAGGTAAATTGATTGCTCACTCTGGTCTGTGACTGAGTTTTAAAATGCCTAAGTTTTAAAAGGAAAATGTTTATCATCAGATTTTGAATTGATTGAAACATGACTTTTAGCTTAGGATGTACGACTCTCGGGTTCGGGTAGTGGCCTTTCGAGGGCGAGTGAGGACGACGCACAGTGGTCTGGAAACCTCCTGGTTTGCCGGTGAAAAGTCGATTTTCGTCTTTGCTCATAATACTAAAAAATCTAACTAAAATGAAGATGAAAGATCATTTCACAATATTAGGGATTTTTTTCCTACAGACCAAGTTATTATATATAAGAAGGGATTCTGGGTAGCCACGCTTGAGGAGCGAGTGGTTAAGGTTGGTAAGGAAACTTTTGCCGGAACCTGAGATGGCGAGTTTTCTGGGACTCTCAAACCCAAGCCCAGTCACTTCCCAAGCCCATTCATAGCGCCTTGCTTAAGTTCCGGCCACCCTCTACCCATGAACCCAAATCTCTTGCTGCCAACCATCCGGTCGAAGTTTTTATTAACCTCCTTTTGTCCAAAATCTCCAGCTCCTCCTTTTTAAATTCCCTTAATCCAAAATCTAACCTCTCGCAACCTGAATCCTTGGCGCTCAAAAAGTTAATCCGCAACCCGGATATAGTCATCACCTCAGCTGACAAAGGTGCCACTGTCGTTGTCCTGGACACGTCCCAATACATTTCAGAAGCCAATCGGCAGCTCTCAGATACGTCCTCCTATTCCGTAGTCCCCAATGACCCCAATCCCGGTTTTCAAGTTGAAATTATCTCCTTCCTCCAAGAAAATGGGACTTCGGAGGGCCTATCTTCTGCGGACATATCCTTGCTCTCCCCCGCTTATCCGAAAACTCCTCATTTTTATATTCTTCCCAAAATCCACAAACCAAACAATCCTGGTCGACCTATTGTTTCCTCCCGCAATTCCCCCACGGAAAGAATTTCGGCATTCGTCGACTATTACCTCCAACCGCTGGTGTGCGTATTACGTCTTATGTGAAAGACACCTACCATTTCCTTCAAATCCTTAAGTCTACCCCCCTCCCTGCTGATAACCAAATCTTAATGGCCACAATAGATGTCACCTCACTTTACACTAGTATTCCTCACCCTGAAGGTTTGTCTTCTCTGCGATTTTTCCTCTCCGAACGCCCGCTTCCTCAGGTTCCGAGTACGAAATTCCTCTCTAAATTGACGGAGATCATCCTCACTCATAATTCCTTCGCCTTCAATAAAAAATTCTACCTTCAAACCAAGGGCTGTGCCATGGGTAGCAGGTTCAGCCCCTCTTAAGCTAACCTCTATCTTGGGCGGCTGGAGCAATCCTTTCTCTCTGGATATCCTTTAAAACCCCTGTTGTGGCTCCGCTACATTGACGACATTTTTCTTCTTTGGCCTCATGGCACCGATTCTCTAAATACTTTCCTTTCTGATTTCAACAATTCTCACTCCGTCTCTTTCACATCAACTATCTCTAATTCCAATATCACCTTCCTTGATGTTGACATCAAATTATCAGACCTCCGTTCACATCAAACCCACGAATAAACAACAATATCTTCACTATAGTAGCTGCCACCCCTCCCATACCAAACGCTCTCTTCCCTTCTCACTATCCATCCGAGGCCATCGTATTTGCAATAATCCTGATTCCCTCAATACATTCCTTACCAACCTTCACCACTCGCTCCTCAAGTGTGGCTACCCAGAATCCCTTCTCGTTAAAAAAATCAGAAGAAATTGCCCCTCCACCAAACCTCCTCCCACTAAAGACTCCCGCATCCTTTCTATTTGCACCACGTATTTCCCGGGTGTTCAGTCTATCAATTTTATCCTTAAAGATCTCTTTCCCATTCTGAAAAACTACTCCTCCACTTCAAAAATTTTCTCCCAGCCACCCTCAATCACATACAAGCGTCCTCCTAACTTGTCCGATATATTAAAATCCACGACGCCTCTTTCCAAAATCCAAAGCAGGTGAAAAATTTCACTTTGCCCTCAGATAAATCCCATTTATCATGAAATTGGAATAGTGATGCAGTTCCGATATCATATTAGGCTCGTTAATTACTCATCCCCGAGCAGGCGAGTGTATCATGATCCCGATAACGTTCAACGCAATCCATTCCAATGGTAAGAGTGGCGTGAACTTAACGAAATTTAGGGTAATTTTTGATGCTCTTCCTCATTAATCAAATGTGGTATTGGATTTGATCTGTTAGTCCGGTCCTCGGCATTTTCCCGTGGGTATCTTGATGTGAACGAACTTCCAGGTTCAACGCACGTCCCCGCGAATGTGATTATATTCAGTGAATGTGAAGCATGCTTTTCGTTCTCGTTACAGCTGGTGGAAATTTAAGTAGTTTATCGATCAGAAAATGCTTTCCTTTGAGGAATAGGCAGCACCTAGCTCACCCGATGGCGTTTCAGCTTATGCTTACTTTATGGTGATGATTCCACCTCGTCTTTCTGCACTATGCTCAACTCTTCAATGATCACTGCCTACGATGTGTGAAATGTTTGGTTAATTTTTTAACTAAGCACATTATCCCTTGTAGTGATTGACGCGAGACATGAATAGAGAAATACCCTGCCAAACGGTCAGGGGTACGTGTAGAGGTGACTTACTATGACGAAGAATTGCCGTAATTTTCATTTGGCGTAAATTACCTTGGTAAATTACGAAAATTACCGAATTCGAAATTCGAAAATTTAACACAATATTCCTGTAATTTTTTCTTTTTTGTGATTAATAGCAAATGGATGATTTAATAGGAAAGCCAGTAGCAATAGTAATGGATAAAAGACATTCAAACCATTACTATTGCTACATAAATGCACTAGAATTAAAGATAATGTAAAAACAAATACGGCATGCCACACGCAATTAGGCTTTCTTATGTCATGGTCTTCTTCTTCTTCCGTACCTATTTCCCATTACTCTTGGAGTCAGTCCCCCTTGTCGTTCTTCGCCACTCTATGCGTTGCTGCGTCATTTCAGGTTTTATGTCCATTGTCTCAATATCTTTAGTAATGGTCCCGATAATGGTCATCGGCGGGCGGCCTGGACCTCTTTTTGGTTTTTATATGTTCCTAACCTTCCTTTACATATGTTCCTCGTTGTGCCTCATCACATGCCCGTTTCAACACCGACGATTTTCTCTAATGAAGAAAATGGTTTTTTTGGGTCTCCTTCCGCGTTTATCCGTTGTTTATGGACAATATTTCGACAGCGTTCTCAGTGGCTTCTTCTGGTCCGCTGAAGTGGGGTTATAGCGTTTGTTTCGTCCTTTTATTTTATTCCATTTTCGCGCCTTCGGGTGGAGGTGTGTCGTGATTGGTACGTACTATTGAAGAGCCGTTTCCAAGCGGTGGCGAGGTCCTCTAGGTTGAAATTTTGTGGTGTTTTCGCCATCTCTATTGATTCCCATATGGTTCAAGGGAAGTAGCGGGGTTCTTTCTTTTCAACAACATGATGCTCTCAAGCTTTTGACATCCACACTTCAGCGGACCTGAAGAAACCAGCTGGAACGCTGGCGAAATATTGTCCATAAACAATGGATAAACGCGGAATGAGACCCGAATAATTATTCTCTTCATCGAAAAACTCCGCGGAAGACTTCACCGATTTTCTCTTAGTTTGTCAGTTATGTTAGCCACCTTAAATGTTCCTCGTATGTGCTGGTTTCTAACTTTGTCTTTCAGGGTCACACCCCCGGACCATCGTAGCATCTATATTTCTGTAATATGGAGTTGTTGTTCATCTGACCGCCGCATAGCCTAGCATTCAGACCCATAAATTTGAGCTAGCTGGTCTTATTGCTCTCTTATATTATTATTATTATTAGTTGCGTATGAACCCTTTTTTTATTGGATCACGCAAAGCATTTTGACTCATTTTCAAGTTTCTTTCTTACCTTCCACACTTCTCTCATTCTTTCTCCGTGGATTCTCTTTCTCTCTTCCGTCCATTTTGTCCCTGGTTTCTTTGGGACTTCGCTCTCTGGCATTACGTTCCACTGGTGTATCTTATTTCTGTAGGTGGTTTTGTTTTTAATTTCCTTAGGGTCTATTGTTGCTTTTTCTAGATCACCTCTGACTCGAGACAACAATGGTATTGTTGATTTGACACCTTGTAAATATGTGATGACCTTTTTGATGAGTCTTGTCGGTGGGATTCTATTGATATGTCTGAAAAATTGCAGTCTTCTTTTTCTAATATCCGCCGCTAGGTTGGACATCTTCTCCGTAGTTTTCCTGGAGTGCAGCATATACCCTTCTTCTGTTAATTTTGGGCCGAGAATTTTCCTCATGATTTTTCGCTCTTCCTTAAGTATGTTCTCCATATCTCTTTTTATATGAAGCGTAAGAGTTTCGCTTGCATATAGAACCTCTGGCTTGATTACAGTGTTGTAGTGTCTGATCTTTGTGTTTATGGAAATGCATTTCTTTTTGTAGATATTGTATGTCTTGCCATATGCCCTCTTCATTTTCTGTAATCAAGTCTTCTGTGCTATCTTCTCTCCTCCTGTGGGTTCAAGGATCTCGCCCAGATATCTAAAATGTGTGACTCGATTTATCTTGCCGTATTTTGTGTTCAATAATTCGATGCCTAATTTTGAGCAGAAGAATTCGGTCTCTTCGAAAGAGATCTGTAGGCTGACTTTCTCTGCACATCCCTTGAGGACCTCTATTTGTTTGGCTGCTGTTGTTTCATTATCTGCGAGTATGGCTATATCGTCAGCGAAAGCTAGGCATGAAATTTCTACGTCATCTTTGGGTCGTCCGAATCGTGTTGGTTTCCAATATCCTTGGTTTTTCAGTTCTTTTTCCCACTCCTTTATAGCTTTGTTCAGGACTAAGTTAAAGAGGAGTGGGGATAGCCCATCTCCTTGGCGTACTCCAGTTTTGATCTGAAAAGGTTCAGAAATTTCGCCCATAAATTTTACTTTCGAGATTGTATCTGTCAATGTCTGTTTGGTCAATCGCAGTGTTTTTGCATCGAGTCCCAGTTCTTCTAAAATATTGAACAAAGATTGTCGGTCGATAGAATCGTACGCCTTCTTGAAGTCGACAAACGTGCATATGATCGGGGCATTCCTAATTGCTTTGTATTTCAGTAGTGCTTTCAGGTTGAAGATTTGTTCTGTACACGATCGACCAGGGCGGAAGCCTGCCTGGTACTCGCCAATTTTGTGTTCTAGTTGCTCTTGTACTCTTTGGAGAAGACATGCTGAGAGGATTTTGTAGGGAACTTGTAACAGGGAAATTCCTCTGTAGTTATTCGTATCTGTTCTGTCTCCTTTCTTGTGTAGTGGATGGATAAGAGCGCATTTCCAGTCGTCTGGCAATTGTTCTGTTTGCCAGATATTCCCAATGATTTGTGTAAGTTCCTGTAGTGACTTTGGCCCGAGGTTTTTCAGTAACTCCTTAATGATGCCATCTTCAGCAGAAGTCTCGTTATTTTTCAGTTTCTGTATGTGTCTGCGGATCTCTATCTGTGTTGGTGGTGGTGACTCTGGGTTGATGTCGGTGCAATTTTCTTTGGGAAATCTTGTGCTTGGTTCGGGGCAATTGAAAAGATCAGAGAAATACTGCGCTATAGTTGCCGCAGAGTTTCTGTGCACTGGAGAATTTCTCCAAGCCTAGCTGCCCATGGTAGATGAGCAGCGATTGGTTGTCGGCGTCCAATCCCGTAAACCGGTTCTTAGCTCAGTGCGCGCCGCGTACGAATACCGTAAGTGGCGACCCAAAAGAATCGGCGAAAACGAACGCTATGCCTCGCCGACTCGAGGGCCTTTAAAACAGAAATACTCTGGACTAGAAACTACTACATATATCGAGTCAAAACTTGCAGTGATTGCAATAGTCATCGCAGTGAGATTAGAAAGTAATCCTCATCAGCGGAGGTCACTGTGCTTTCACGATAAATAAACAAAACTTAAATCCTCTTTACCAACATTTTGAAAAATACAAATACAAAAGTTGCGACTAATTATCATAACAACCAAAATTTTTATCGCTGGGAAAGAAACTATAAAACATCCGTAAACGTATATCTAAGAAGAAAGCCTGTTACTCGAAAAATAGTAACGAAGTGAAAAATAACCGATTCATATATAATTTAATCATAAAATACCACAACATACCTCTTACGTTTTTGGTGGTTCATGTCTTAGTTTAAGCTGCAATTTTGTTCCGGGAAGCCAGGTTCTCGCTGATCCGATCCTTGCATTTTTTCAATCTTCATCACTTGATTCAACGCTAAGGGGAATTACTACTTTGGGCACTTCATCACAGACAGATTCCTTTTTATAGTCTTCTTCCTGAATATTTTCTGCATGTTGAACACACTTTTTCCAATCCTCCTTCGTCACAGCTGCTAGAGCTTCGTGCGTTAAACGCTCCACATCAACCATTTTAAATGTAGTGTTCCTCTCTGCCACGAACCTCTTGACTTGTGCCCATATTAATTCAATGGGATTATATTTGCAGTGGTAGGGAGGCAGACGGACCACTAAATGGCCCATTGAAGGGGCTAAATCGTCCAACTGGTATGATGTCGTGATATTGTTTCTCACTACGAAGTCTTTCACTTTCTGAAGCAGTTCTTTTACTGTGCTACTATCACTAAGTGGTTCCTTGTGATGTCGCAACCAGGATTGTATTTCCTTTTTCCGGCTGGATTTGTTTGGTATTTTTTCTAACACTTTGGAGTGGTAGCTCGCGTTATCCATGACAATCATGGACCAACCTCCTCAAAAGTTCCTCGAACCACCAGGTAAAACAATCCGCATTCATATCTTTATGGTAGTCAGACAAAGGATCTCTGCTGCCGGATCTAAAAACTAGACCCATATCACCAATAAATCCGAGCTCACTGGATCCTGCATGAGTCACAATTAATCGTCCACCCTTCCCAGTTGGAACACGCATGCCACCTTCTCTCTCGGAGTTAACCCAGATGTGACGCCGGCAGTAATTTTGATTTACCCACGTTTCATCTAAATACACCGTTTGTTGGTAAATAGGGTTCACACGGTGGGAGTGCATGATTTTCAGGAATTTTATCCTGCATTCCCTTATATCACAGCGCTCCATCAATAGTTTTCTCCCATCATTACCCATCACATACATAAATCCCAGGCTGTTGAATATCTTCCTAAAAGAAGAGTCTGATCCATCGTATCCTGTCGCTTCTTGGAAAGCAATTCTCACTCTCTCCACTGTTGGGTAAATACCATTGTGGTACATATCCAGAAATATTCGACGCACCAAATCCTCATCGAATTCGTCCATTTTACTTTTATTGGGAGGTGGCCCTCTCTTCTTCTTCTTCTCCTCCTCCTTCCCCATGTTTTTCAACACGGTATAAACATAGCGGGTGGACACGCTACATGCCATTGCTGTTTTTTTGACAGCTTCGCCGTTTTCATAGCGAGAACATCCGGCGTTGACAGCCGCAAATTTACTCAGATGCACTTTACCACGGTTGGGGACGTTGAGGTCATTTTCACTTTCACACAAATACACTGATGATGATCCGTGTGGATATAAATTGACTCCAAGGAACTCATAATGTTCGCTACTCGACACTTCATCTAAGCACAGTCTTTCACGATCTACTACGGAATTGTCACTCAGTGTATCTGGGAGAGTTGCCCTCGCCATTTCCTTGCAAAAGTAAAGGTAAACGCTAAATACGCGTGCCCGTAACTCCGCAGAAAATTCCTTAGGCATGGTAACACGAGGGATTGACACAGCACCACTGAAGACGAGATTCACTCTGAAGGTCTCAACGAACTGGCACCAGCAACGGTTTAGCCATAGAGAGTCTTTCAAGGGCCCAGAAAGCCCATTAACAAATTTCGTGGAAACCCCAAAAACTCTAGAATAAAGATCTGACCCCATGAGCGCACTTGTTTCCGATACTTGGGTCAGCACGGATTATCTCCCTTTTGCAGGGCACCTGCCGAGCGCCCCGCAGCTTTCCTTTCACGGTCATGCGCTGATATCTCAGGGGTTCGTGCTCACGGCTCTAGGGGATGTGTTACCTGCTAATGAGTTTTTCTCAGAATCTAAATTCTTAGAGCTGCATGCGATTAAGGAGCAAAGCTGTTTCTTAGAAGAAGTTATTTAGGTGATGTAACTATGGCTCAAAATATCACCGATTCAGTAGAAATAGTCTATTTACACATTTTGGACTAAATCATTTTCGGAACGTCGTACGATTTGGAAATGAGCTATTTTTCATTTTATTGCTGTTTCAACTATTTGGGCATATTTTCTAATAGAGGATTATCTGATAGCCAATTAAAATGGAGATAAAAAGTAGTTTATCGTCCTGAGTACAGTGAAACTTCTCCGAACGTGGCTTCCCGCAACGCGGATTCTAATTTATGCTGTTTCTAAATCGGCACCAACCTTCACAGAACACGGTAAGAAGCTTCAGTTTTACGCGGTTTCCGTTGGAGGACATTTTCCCATTTTTTTCCTGGTATGATCGAGGCCTAATATAAATAAATGACCGATTTTAACAATTGATTTTAATTCATCACAAAGATTTCAGTTTTTACTTCACGCAAGAATTGAGCCTCAACCTCCAGCACGGCAATAAATTATTTTTATGCTTTACTTATCTCGATGACATTTTCTTTTCGATGAAGAAATAAAGGAACTTCATCGCAATCAATCAGTATTTCGGCGCGATATTTACCATTTTAATCAGTATAAAGTATTTTATCGCAACCACTGGCGTTATTCTGATTGTTTCGCGGAACAATGAATACAGGATTTGGTGTACCTGTATGGTAGGTTAAACGTACAAAGTACATTTCCACGCTAAGATCTACCTTCGTCACGACGTAAAGAAAATTGCAGAGGAGGCATCCAAAGGTATCTATCATTGGCCACCTCACATCCTCATTTTTGCTTACTTTATATTCGAGAAATATAGTGTATGCACAATCTTTCCCAAGATTCCCCCGTTCTCCTTACTCTCACTAGTATTCCAAGAAGGGATCCCGTTCTTCTACCAGGCCGCGGCGAGCCGGCGAGGCGTTCGTTTTCGCCGATTCTTTTGGGTCGCCACTTACAGTATTCGTACGCGGCGCGCACTGAGCTAAGAACCGGTTTACGGGATTGGACGCCGGCAGCCAATCGCTGCTCATCTACCATGGGCAGCTAGGCTTGGAGGAACTCTCCAGTGCACAGAAACTCTGCGACAACTATAGCACTAGACAGTTTTCCTGAATTGTCAGTGCTACTTTTCCATCTTGTTTTCTGAAGCACAGATTTTGTGGTGTATATCCTAGGATTTGTCCTGCGAAAGTTTTGTAAAAGTCTCTCATGTTGTAGTTGCGGAAGTTCTCATGCTATTGATTTATATTGTTATTGCTCTCTTATATATATTTCACTCGACTTCTATTGGCATCTTGGCATCGTATAGAATTACAGTTAGTGATCTCCACTTCTGCCTTGCCAGTTGCTTTTCGGTTTTCGTTTTCTTTTTTCAATAAATCTCGTTGATTTCTTAGGTCATGGTGTGAGAAATTTTTGTTCTAACCGTTAAAACGATAGTGCCACAAACATTCCAGAAGTATACTCCTGTCCAAAAAAAACTTACCACCTCGGAGCCGAAGTCCCGAGTTGGCGTCGATGTGACAACACAGTCGAACCACGCCCCCTGCCCGGGAAAGCAATAAACATACGGAACGGAATAAAAGACCCTCCTCGCCGCAATTGGAGAGGGAGAGAATGAGGAGATTAAGAATATGCTCGACGGGAAAATTTTGACCTGCTAAAGGAAATTCTTAATGGTGGGTGGAGGGCCCAGGCTTCTGTTCGCTTAATGTTTGCTATTCATGCTTGGTTGCTATTCATGCTTGGTGCGAAAAGTGGCAGATGGAACTAAACATAAAAAGTGCGTAGCAGTCAGCTTTTGGAAAAAGAAAAATAGGCCAGGTAGGGCTTACAGAATTAAAAATACGGAAATTATCCACGCCGAGTCTGTTAAGTACTTAGGGGTCACAATTACTCACGACCTATCTTGGGGAAAACATATTCGGGAAATATGCGGTCAAGCATACAGGAAGCTAGGCTTTATCAAGAGAGTACTCGGAAAATGTGATGAGAAAGTGAAAGAACGTTGTTATTTGTCAATCGTTAGGCCTCATCTGGAATATGCTGTTAGTGTATGGGATCCATACGAAACGGGGTTGATATCAGAGTTAGATCGCGTCCAGCGAAGAGGAGCTAGGTTTGTGAAACGATGCTGCGATAAGTTGGCTAGTGTGTCTGGACTGTTAGAAGAATTAGGATGGGAATCGCTATCACAGCGTAGATGAAATTATAGGCTTAACCTCCTAAATAAATTTCAGGAAAATCATTTTACTGACGACGTAAAAAACATACTATTAACCCCTTCGTACTACGGCAGATTAGATCGCGCCAATAAAATTAGAGAGCTAGATTGTAGAACCGATAGGTATAAAATGTCATTTTTTCCGCGTACCATTCGGGACCATAACAGCTGTGATCGTCGTCATGAATAGTTCGAGTATTGACAATAGGCAGGCAGTTAATCTTTCTCATTATATTCTCCTCTTTCTTATTTATGCATGATGTAAATATTGATGTTCTTATTTATGCATGATATTTTGAATCTGTAGTAGTAGTCTTTGTATCCCTTGCATGTTGGAACGATTGAAGATAGAATGTTTCTTGGGTATTAGATTTATAATTGGCGCTTTGCATGTGTCGTACGCGGGTTTTAATGTAATGTCGGTGTTCTACCATATCATTCATGCATGCCTGGTGCGAAAGCACCCCCTGCCACACACCCTTTGGGTGGCTTGCAGGGTATGACGTAGATGTAGATTATGGTGTGAGCGAGAATGAAAAGGGGATAGTCCGTTTCGGTCGTTCCAAGAGACCAAGATCTCTCGTTGACGATGACTGCTAGAAGATGTGGAAAGCCCAATCTTCGTCTTCTTCATGTGTATAGGAAGCTCATGAAGTTCCCTTACGTGTTTATTTAAACTCGCATTCCACACATTTACTCGCGTAAATGGAATCTGAAGGTGATATTAACCATTCGAATTCACTATATTCTCAAAGAGAAAAATCGATTGCCTGGACTAAAATTCGATTTTTGTGTAAAAGGATGGATTTTTTATCATAGCCGCTATCATAAATGTTTCCTCCGCCTTGTTTGGAACATTGGAACTATGCGTCTTTGAATTTTAACGTGATAATTAAATCTTTTTCCCACAAATAGCTTTATAGCTCCCTCTTAGAAACATTATTTACTTCAAAGATGGATTAAAATAACTCAATACCCAATCATTATACTGTTAGAATGCTTTTTATCCAACTTCCATCCATTCAACCAGAGAATTCAGCAATAGCTCAATTTTTGTTTCCCGTTAGAAATTACTTGGGATTACGTACGCTGCTTGCCGGACAGAGACATATTTTCGCCACACAATGTTAACAATTGGTCCAACTTCGTCTCATCAGCGCGTGTTACACTGCAACCTTCTACTTCCAAATTTAAAAAAAAATAACTTATAGTCGAGCGGGAGGGACTCGATCCAAATGATATCCCAGGGCAGCCTTCAAATATCAACTCCTTAACTTATCACAGTCGTAGGGTTGGGTATGTTGTTTACATCGCATTTGAAAAACGGAGCATTTGCCACTGGGGTTCACATCGCATATTATCTGCCATGGCCGTTCCAGGAAATTGTGATTAAGGCAGGGTAAATACATTCGTAAATTTTCCCTGCTCCCAAATTTGCCGATTCTTTGCATTTTATTCACCTTACAGAACTCTACAACGACATCGGAAGAACTTAATTATTCTATGGACATCCTCCCTAAATTCAATGACACATATCGTCTAGATGATTATGAGTAAAAGTGAAATAGCTGCTGACGTTGGTATAATTGGCGGTCAGCTTTGAATATCGGTAACATTCCGTTCGTAATCTTCATAAAAAAGGTATGGCCAAGAAAACCAACTACTTCGGCTTCTTATCGAAACAGAGCATTCATATTCAAAGTAATTGTTAACGGGATATATTTCCCAATGGAAATAGTAGGCTAGATATACCTCAATAATTACTGGTTTTATTTAAACAAGTCATATTGATTCAATCGTCATACCTTTCCGATAACATGTGATTTCTTGCTGCTTAACTTTGTTGGTAATGATGTTACGATGTCTCCATTTTATTTCTCGCAAAAATCTTTGAAATCGACCAAATACTCCAAATTCCTACGGTTAAAACCTTTAACCTTTACTCTAAATGACCTTTACTCTAAATTCCTACGGTTAAAAATAACTCGATTTCACTTATTTGACCATGAAGTGCCGTAAATAATATCTTCAGTTCACTCAATTAGTAAGTATAGCCTCCACTCCATTATCCATTGGCGCTTTGCATGTGTGGTACGCGGGTTTTTAATGTAATGTCGGTGTTCTACCATATCATTCATGCATGCCTGGTGCGAAAGCACCCCCTGCCACACACCCTTTGGGTGGCTTGCAGGGTATGACGTAGATGTAGATGTAGATCCAAAATCAATTGTGTTGAGGCAACATCCTGTCGGTCCCATATATACATTTCTGGGAGAGCAATGAACATTCCGCACAAAAGAAAGCCCTTCCCACAACCCTGGGTTGTGGAAAGGCTCCACTCTTCTAAAAGTGACCTAAACAGAGCTGCGGTTTCTACCTCAGCTGGGAGCGGGCATTTCGGAGAAGTGTTGTTTTTGAGCTGCTTCCAATCATTCGGGTTGTTTTGGACTTGTGTTTCCTTAATAGTGAAGGAGAAAGGGGGCAGATCTGCTAAGTTAGACAATGTCAATGGATTCATATCGCTCTTGGTGAAGCAGCGATCGATTAATTCAAGAATACGAAACATCGCTGCGTGCCGACTAAGAACTTGGTCAGCCGCGGACTCAACTCCGAAATGCCATTATCTTTGTCGTTTTCTGATAGTATTTATATTTCAACATAGTTTTTTTATCAATTACATTCTCTCTTAACAAATTCAAAATGACCCACATGTCTTTAGATGCCTCATTCGCAACAGCTTGAAGGCGCTGAGAGGAAGTGTCCATTCAAAGTGATAGAATACTGCTCCATGTTGGCTATCTCTGGTCTCCATCGTCGTATATCTTTCTATGATAATTTTCTCATCGTATTATTGAACGTAAAAAAAGTATTTATGAGCTGATATAATACGTATTGCATTTTATTTTGATATCTGAAAGATCTCCGTCACACCACCAAAAGCACCAACAAAAGCGCTCTGAATATGAATAACGTTCATCACGCTGACATCTCTGACAGGAGCACAGCGGAAAGGTTTTCCACCTTTCCGCTAAGGATTCCTACAAGCTGAGCATTGGTGTTGTCCTAATCGAGTCCAATTTTTCAAGTGAATAAAACTCTCACAGTACATTAATGCAGTGCTGCTTGAGTTTTTAGGGACTCTATTATAAAAATTACTCGGCCCCAACGTTTTGCGTTCTCTGCTGGGAACTTCGGTAGACTGTGCTAATGTCGCCCATTGTTACCTCACCATTGATGCAGGAAACCCCAAAGAAAAAGCTGGAAATTTTATCTTCTATTTTTTAAAGTATATCTCCATAAAAGTCATCTAATTAGGACTTTACCGTGATGCATAGTATGTCAACACTAAATGCGAAGTGTCATGTTTCCCTCGCAAAATGGTAAGGACGCGACAAAGGCTCTACGCAATGCAGATGGCAATGATGAACGTAGAAGACTATTATGGGGGTCTTTAGCATATTTTCCCACCTCTGCTTATCCAAGAATTCCACTTCGGTACGCCAGAGGCATTACTGAGAACCCCCAACCTCGGTCCCCCGAGGGAACCCTCACCGTCAAGAACCTTGGGTGAAAGAGCCCGACCGCTCTTTTTCCCAATAGACCGCTCCTTCTCCCCCACTCTAATCGGAAAACGATGTCGCTGCCTCCTTCCCTTGCAAATTCTTATGCAGGCCTCGCTAGGAAGAAGAGCGAAGGTGGCGAAGAGGCTTTCTTTCGTTTTGGTGTGTTTACAGTTCACACGGTTAAATTGGTGATTGCGCGATTACAATCAGCGCGGGCATTCCACTACCGGTGGTCGTGGATGTTCATTCTATGCTTAATCAGCAGAGGGTACCCGCTGAAATTCAGCAAGAGGGGATAAAATATTGAAGGATACAACCAATATCCTCTCAATTCCCTGCTCAAAGCGCATAAGCAGGCGTGAAGCAATTCAGGGGACTCGGCAAGACAAATTCAATTGCTGATTACCTAGAACTTGAATGATAAATAAATTAATGTGAATTCATAATTGTATCTATTATAAGCTACTTTATCCCAGTTTACAAATACTGTGTCCAGTACGACAAAAAATACTGTCAAATGATTTCCTTGAGGGCCACACTGTATGGTTAAAATGTTTTTATCGTCTCAGACGTCAACGATTTGTATTACAGGATATTAAACTGAAATCCAAACTATTTAAGTGTAATAAAATGAATATGTATCCAATTCAACACAATTCATACCCTCCGAGCGATGATAATCTGCGATTAATGCCTATATGATGGAACGTCTATCGTTTGTTAAACAACGACTTGTTGCTATCAGAAATGTAAGCGTAAAAAATGATTTCTGCGTTCGATTTGACTCGATTCAACCTCTTATCGCGACGGTAATAGACTTTCTGCGGTCTGATACGAGGAAGACCCATCAAATTCAGCGAAGATTTCAATGAAGACATGAAATAGATATTAAAGTTCTGTCTTTCATTCCTGTATCCTCCGAAAACAAGGACGAATTTGCGACTTCGTCTTCCGACCGACCTTTCTCTCCATGCCTCCCCATCCCGACACCGACGGAATAGGACCGTAGGGCCGACACATAGACCCAACCCACCCTCACTCCACCCCAGAAATAATCCCTTAGAGGTCAAAATTTTTCGCCGAGTGGCGTTCTCTCTCGTCAAGTACGTTCTGAAGAAGGTTTCTTTTCCTTCCCGAGCGTTTATTGCTTTCCCGCGCAAGGGGGCGTGGTTCGGCGTTGTCACATCGACGTCAACTCAGGACTTAGAAATTTTTCGGCTCCGAGGCGGTAAGTTTTTTTTGGACAGGAGTACATTTTATACAAATCATTAAAGTATTCCACAAATGAGCTGTACATGCATTGATTTATAAGTCCACCGGAATGTAATATTTTTAGACTTGGCTGAATAAAGAAGTTTGGAATATATCTCTTTGAAAAATATGTGAAATTAGGTGAATATTGAGATTTGAAATGTCATTTTTTCCACAAACAGTAAGGAACCATAATAGTTGTGATAGATCAGTTCTAGGATACTGACTAGGTTAAATAGATTTTTTTCAGTAGTGCTCAGTAATTTAACATGGAATTTAGATATTAACCTCGCATGCAATCTCCGGCATGATATACTCTTGCATGTTTTTGTACCTTGTTTATAATTATAACCAGTAGTTGTATCTTGAGTAGTATACTGCATGTTAGCATGATCTTCTATGTATCACTCTCCAGGTCTCTGGATTGACTGTGTACCGTTGTCCTGACTGCTTTTGGCCTGCGCCTGGCATTCGGGGGAACGCGCGCGGTTCTGATTTAAACTGGGATGAGTGCTGCATGCCTGGTGTGGAATCACCCCGTGCCACACATCCTAGTGGTGCCTTGCACGCTATTTCGTAGATGCAGATATAGATTTATTTCTTTATTTATTTTCACGATCCCGAAAACAGGACATTAAAGCCTTTTACATCGGGTGATCAACATGTACATAAGACGATACACCAACAACCATGTCCTGAGTGGTGAAAAACCACTCAGGCGGGACTCGAACCTGCGACCCTTGGATTGGCATGCGAGGCCTTTACCCCGTCGCCACCTAAGCTGACAATTACTAAAAATTACGATTATATTCAGGGGTTCATGGCCAATTACGACAAATACCACGGTAACTTACGGAAACTAACTTGGTAATTTTCAGAAATGCCCATCTCTTGTTGAAGTGGTCCATCCTTCCGAGATGCAGCAGCAGATTGGCCGCAGCGGAAACAAAGCGATGCATTGGGAGACTCTATTGGGAAAATGCTATTCGATCTCGTCTCTTTCCCGCTTCCATTTCCCTGCATCGGAAGCCCCTGTTTCTGTTGTCATCACTCATTACCCTCGTTCTTTCGAGAAATAAGTCACGCCATAAGTTATCATCATTGCATCGAGGGTTGACTATTATCATCAACTTCATCATTCGACTTGACGTCATTTCATTTCCGGCTATTCTCCGAGGAACTTCTGAAAGGCTTATTGTCTGGGGTCAGGTGAGAAAGTCGACTGGGATATAGGTCGTCGCTATTAAAAAAATGATAAGGAAATGTGTGATTTACAGTTAACTACTGCTTCCATTTTTTCAACAATCGCTTTGCACAATTGAAGTTTCGCAAGAAGTCATTTACGATTTTTCTGTTTCGATGCTTCTGTTTTCTACGATGCTTTCTTTATGTCAAACATCGCTTGGCACAATTTATGTATTGCCAAAAGTCATTTACAATTTTCATGAAAATGAGTAAATCATATTTAATCGAAATTCTAACGCAAAAATTATTGTGTTAAAATGTCAGGTGTCAAAAGTGGGTGTGGTTGCAGAACAGTGTGTATGTACGACTTCCTCTGGATAAGTCTTCTGTTTTGTTCTATTTTCGGAGAACATTTTAATACGTTCCCCACCCAACATAACTTAATTTCATTCATTATTTAATTTTCGCGGCCGGAATAAGGCGCTGAGATTCCCTTAATACACGTGCGGATACCAGGAAGCGGACATTCCCGCTCTCAAACCACACGCGACCGCTTTGATGATCTCACGCAGAACATTCGAGCCCGTACCGGGAAGAGGATTCAGACCACGTTTCTGCTCAACCGATTGCCTCCCGATTACTCCACCCGAAGCCATGGCATTCCTCACGAAAATGTATCGCTTCGAAGGGAAAAATAAATGACAGCTGAACTGCGAAGGAGGAGGAGAGTTCTCGGGATTGATGCGGCCCTAAAAGACTGAGGAGAGATGATGGCCAGTGATGATAGCATAGGTGTGTATGTTTTGAGAGAGAGCCCTCCATCTTGGCCTTGTCTTGCTTCTCTCTCGGTTAAAAGGCGCGGAAAGGCAGGGAGGGGGTGGGTGGACGCTGTTGTTTGGGAAGCGGAGATCTGCTGCTTTCATGAAGGAAGGCCTTTCTTCCCCCCCCCCCCCCCACCAGACCTCCACTGGGGCCCCGCCCTCCTCCGAACCACCCCAACCCACCGCACCGGGGGCTGGCTGGCGGCGGGCGGTGTTGTGTGCTAGAGCCTTGTCGATCATGAGTGATTCGTTCATTTTGAACGATTCATTGGCATGAACCAAATGAATTGAATCACGATCTCCGTTCAAATCGTTCATAATGAATCAAATGAAGCTGTTTTCGTTCACAGGTCGAGTGGAATGGATTGTGAAGAATCACAAGATTCATGAGTGATCGAGAACAACTTGATTTGGTTCAAATTGAACCAAAACACACTATTCATGAATGGAGAGCAACGTGGTTGGGACCGTTGGGACAAACCACATTCCAAGCATTCCATAATCTTTTGGTCACATAAGGAATTTACTGACAAAAACTGGGGAATAATTTTATAGAGGCGATCACATTAAGTTAATTGATAACACCAAACACAACCATTTGCACCCAAACATCCCAACCACATAAGATTCTTAATATATAATCTCCAGTCGCCGTGGCAGTATGGATGAGTCTTTAGGCTCACAACTCCAGGTATCATGATTTAAGCTGCTCTAAGGATAAGCAACATCAGGTTCCTCAAGTCTCCCAATATTTCGACGATAAAACTAAATTAATCTAAATAACAGATTTCATATCACGCAATATCTTCGTGTAGGTAGCTTCTCATTGTCAATGGTACGCATCGATTGGACTTGATTCTTCGCCTTAGTTTGGTTCCTCGCTGATGTTTGATTCTTCTGAGTGAAATCATTCATCGTCGTTAAATCACTCATCGCAGTCATTCGGTTCTTCACTGGTTCATTTCGTTCATTATGAATCATTTAAAAGAACGAGTCATTGACATGAATCAAATCGCATGAATCGAATCTTCAAAATGAACCGAAATTCCCACCTCTACAAGTTAGTGCTCCGGTCTTCCCCTCCGCCCCTCGTGGGGGCAGCGGCGGCGTAGGGGCCAGGGCACGGGGGGGGAGGGGTGGTGTTCGTGGGAGGGACCCTCCCCTTTCCTCCTCCTTCTTGTGGCCTCGGCAGGAAAAGGAAGGGAGAACGGGAGGCGAAGGGAGAGAGCGAGGGAGGAAGAGGGGTGTTGCTGCCGACAAACGTCCGAGACCACTTCCACACGAAGAACAACCCGTTGCTCCGATCGCCGTCGAGAAGCCACTCAACTCTCACTGGACAAAGAGGGACGGAAGGAGTCGGTTGTGCGGACATCGTCGTTCCCTCCGCGTGTTTTGAGCGTGCCATCTCGAGCGTCGAGTGAGTTGTGCTCCGTGCATCGGCCCCGCGCACCAGTCGATTTAGCGAGAGAGCGACGCCGCCCGAAGCCGCTCCCCTAACAACGCCCCCTGCGCTTGCATTTCTTCTTCGCCCCACTCCGGCCTCTTCTGCCGCTCCCTTCCGTGTCGGTGGTGTGGGGGGAGCGGTGCCGTCGGCGCCGGCGCCTCAAGTGACACGAGGGAGACGTCGTCGGCGCTCCTCTTCTGAATCTCCCGATACCTATCAGGTGAGTAGTGCTCCGCCGCTTAAATCTTGGTTTATCTCGATCGTTACCGACGGTTTAAAGATCTGGGCGTGGCTGACACGGTCTTTGCGTCTTGTTTAAGGGTTTAAAGATTCAGGCATGCTGTATGTATGTAATACTAACGTCTACTTAAAAATCTTGCGGTCGACGAAATGTTTTAATATGATATGATAAGGATAAAATATACAATGCTATAAACAATTCTGTGGTTTCAGGCTTGATGGAGTGGAATCGGAACATAATTAAGTTTGAAAAAATAGGCAACTTCCACTGTCATAAATTTATTCCGACCGGCTTCGGTTTTTACACCATCTTCGGGAAGATCATCCTAAAGATGCTGTAAAAAGCGAAACCGGTCGGAATAACTTTATGACAGTGGAAGTTGCCTATTTTTTCATACTTAGCTATATGTATATAAAATTGTGCATATCCGCGGTTAGTCAGGGAACACTGACTATCATAGCAATATAAGAGCAAAATAGAAATATTTCGGAATTTAAATCAAGAATGCCAAAGCACTTTAACTTATATGGGCATGATTTATTAAAATATATGCTTTTTTGAATAGTTCAAACGTTTCTCGAATCATAATCGGGGGGCGATAACAACTGCCGCGAGCAACACTGCCCCTGTCATATCGGGAGCTTCGAGAGCCGATAACTGATCGCTGTTGCCCCGGTATTTGACTGTTTGCATTGTCCATCGCTTCTTTTCGGAACCTTCGACTGCTCTGCGGCTCTGAGCTCACCTTTCCCTTTTCCCGTTTCCTCGTTGACCGCTCTCTCTCTCTCTCCCCACGGAGTCGAATTTCGTGGTCGCGTGTCCTTGAGCACGAGCGTGTGCCTCGGAAGATCCGTCGCTCGGCTGAGGGTTTCCACGGTTTTCACGACGCACGACAGAGGTTTTGTTTTTGGCGACTCGCGCTGAACGGTGAGCGTCAATTACTCACTTATTTTTGAAGAATTACACTCCTCGAAAGCGCCGATGTGTTTGCAACTTTTGTGTTGAATGCCACTATGATGTTTGGATATATACCTAAGTTTTTCGGCCCAGCAATCTTACAAACTGTCGGCCCCGGTGGCGACGGTCCTCGCCTGCTAAGTCGCCTGCCTGCTAACCCGAGGGTCGCGGGTTCGAGTCCCGCCTGGGTCTGCCCAGGACATGGGTATTTGTGTCTCGTCCGTTGTTACTGTTTATCACCCGACGAAAATTGGCCCATTGTGCTGTATTCGGAATTGTGAAGATAAATAAAATAAAAAATAAACAAATAAATTAAGGCGGTTTGAGCGAAATATCATTTTACCTAGAATTCAATAAATTTGGTCACATTTTTAAGAAAAATATCTCACCCTTCTAATGACACAAAAAATTCAACCCCTTACCGAATTATTTTTGGAGATATTTGCCAAAAAATACCAGCCCTTTTACATGGGAAATGGTATGTGTATGCACTCCAGAGAGGCATTATTTACACAATGAGGTATTTCTAACACTTAGATGTCGTAAAAAAAACTAACAGCGTGTAGTTTACAAGCTTTCTCAAACATTTTTGAAAATTTATCATATTGTCACCGCAATAGGTTCTTGGGTATCATAAAAAAACTTTCCGTTTAGGAGTTTCAAGCACACCGCGCGAAAAAATAGTCAAGTTAAAGACTTATTTGGATATTTTCATTCAATTACTTACCATTTCTGTTATATACAACTGTATTATTGCACCATTAATAATTTAAAATTTAATTAATGTGTCCTACAGCTGGTGAAATTAAAACGTATAGTTCGAATATGGTCTCTATTATGACTAGGGAACTATCTCGCTCGGACTACCTTAAACCACACTGGAAATTTTCGACGAAAATTTCGGAGCTATTTAATGCTGGCTTGGAGCGATTATTATTTTTGTGTGTGAGAAAACTTGTCGATTTAATCTCTGAGATTTATTGTTTATTTGTGGGAGGAGGCGATCGGAAGTTGGGTGGTCATTGGTGCAATTTTAACTTAGGAAATAATGGCTGCGTTTAGGCTTTGAAGTAGGCTCGTTGACAGGTAGTGTTGCTGATTTATTCACAACCACCCTAATGCACGTTTCAAAATCTGCCGAGTAGTGCTAACACCATGTTTTTGGATGTTCCCTGCAGACTCAACTGCCACGTTTTCATAGTTACATTGTAGATTATTTTAGTAGTTTCTGTAGCATTTGTATTAGACCGATATAATTTTAAGCTTGTTAGTGAAAGTAAATTTCTTCGCTGTAGTCCATGTTGGTGATAGGTCTCCCTCAGCGAAAACCCTTGCGGTGGCTAACAGGGTAATAAGTAGACGTTGATGCTACCGGGCAGTTCCATGGTGTCGGACGTAGAATTTGTACAAATATTCTCATTGTTTTGTAATGCTTCATTTACTTAAAAGTATTAAAATTAGTTGTGAGTTATATCACTTGAAAGACCACTTTTCTAGGAACATTTTGACATATAACACATTACAAAAATATGTTTAATTATTAGTTGAAAAAAATAATTGCTTTGGTGTCGGACGTAAAGTGCACAAGTTTTACTTTATTATTTTTCAAACTCTTATTCAAAACTCTGTGATTTGTGAATGCCTATGCAAATCACAAAAATTGTGATTATTAAATGGACTATAAGCTTCAAAATGGGACCAATTTCACCTTTATTGATTAAGTAATTTGACTTCAAGAAATATTTTTCTAAGGTGTCGGACGTAGGATTTTTGGTGTCGGACATAGAATGTACACATATTAAATGGATTTTTGAGGAAAAAAATTGTAAACCCTTATTATATTTTTATTTTTACAATATAGTACTTATTAAAACAGACTATTCCACAGAAGTAATTGGTATATCAATATTTAAACCCTAAAATATAATTATAAAGTACTTATAGCTAGCCTGAACTAAATCAATCTGGTCCTATGATACTTTTAAATTTACATTGTTGTCTTGTTCTTTCGTATGGTTCAGGAGCCACAATTTTATTTTTAATGTCTGTTTTTAAATAACTAATGCAGTCTTTATCGGCAGGCCAGAAATAGTAAGCACCTGACTTGGAACAGTGCATTACTTTCACCACGGCTTCATTTTCCAAAACAGATTGAACTTCGCCTGGCTAGTAGGTATCATCATACCTTACAACAACCCAGTCCTATATTGTTACTAGGTCCTTAAGACTTATGCTTGTGATGGGTGTTGCAAAATCTTCACAAACTTCAGGTTCTGACATTTCACTGTCAGAATCAAGACTTGGTATTACTCTTTCTTTGCGTTTCGTAGTGTCGTCACTTGTTTCGCCAACTAACACAAATTGGTTTGAACCAGCTGGTGTCACATAGTGTACTTTGTGTGTATTCGAGATCGGAATGGCTGACTCCCAGACATGTTGCACTTCATGTGCCTTTTCTTGCACATCATTACTAGATAAATACTTTATCATAATGTTGGGGTTTCTTAAGGTTGCAATTTCAGCAAAGTTTTCTGCAGAGCTCAAAACGATTTCTGTATTATTTGCTTTGGCATAATTCCAAACACTTCTCTTTATTGTTCCTCCTATCCCATCTACTAGCCCTTTCCCATGGGAGGTTGCTACTAATTATGCAGACGGTATGTAATAATAATATATAGGGGCTGTTGCCCCTACGATCCAATAGTAACAATTATATTACGCCTGCGGAATATTGTGATCGCCTACAGGTAGGTGTCGTAGGCCTATTCGCTCATGGTGGTGCGCTGCGGCAACTAGGTTTGCTTAGGTTATGATATGTATAGGTAGGCCTAGTATTACTTGTTTAGTAACCCAACTAACCTAACCGCTAAAGCGCACGGTAATGAGTGTTCACGAAGCGTACCCATGGGCGTTTACAATATTCTGTAGGCGTAATATAGATGTTGTTTTGTTCATTCATATATCCTTCATCCTTTAGGAAAAGCTTTAACATTGGCGGCCCCCTTATGAAAAAGACCCTTTCATTCTTATTTAAAATTAATTTGGGGTCTCTAGTTGTTAATTGATTTGGATTAATTAAAATAAATCACGTTAGTTTTGAATGATTGTAGAAAATCTTACCTTTGATTTTTGTAGTCTTGCAACACATGAAATCAACAGCAATGCACCAGATCAACATTGAACTAAACTTGAGTAGGCATGTAACGCAATAAAGTGCAGAAAACTAACAACACATTACTTTGTGTACACCTAACCTCAATTATCAATTAATAACAAAAGCAATATCTGCTGATCACAAGTTTTCCCTCCTTTTTCCCAAGGGGCTTGTTATTGTTTCCATAGAGATTGTAAAGCCTTATTACTTTATTTATTAGTTTATGTTAAACCCAAGATAAATAAAAAAAATGTGGTTTACAACATTGCTGTTATGGTGAAGTATTTTTTCTTAAAGTATAATAAATTATTAATACCAGATTTCATTTTTAGGTTATCCTATATGGATTATGCTTAACTTTAGTTTAAATAAACACAATTCCTACTAATGATGATAATAGTCTAATAATTGAAACTTAATACAGCCAATATAAATGAAGTTTGCAGCATTTAAAGGTTGGTGTCGGACGTAGACTTCTTTTTCTACGTCCGACACCAATATAAAAAAAAACTGTGGGACATAATTTTTTTTCAACTCCAGGGTCTTTTAGCTATAAATAAACTCACTTTAAATCTGTACTTACATGGTTTAAAAAAATTTGTGTGACTGCTATAAAACTAAAACTTCTTTTTTGGTGTCGGACGTAGAACGAAATGTAACTCAAAGTTAAACTACTCTGTCATGGTAACTAAGAGAGTTAAAAAGTTGTAAATGGCAAGAATTTTTTATTTGGTTCCTTAATCAACCAAAAACATTCACTTTGGTTTGATAAGATTTTTTTAAATTCCATTTATAGTAATATGACGTTATTGCACAAACCAACTAGAAAAACACTAAATAAAATTGAAAAACAAAGTACCATATCTTTTTAGTATGGAAATTTTTCCTAAAACAAATACTATAACTTTATAACTGGTACTTTTAGCTTTCCATAAATGTATAATACATAGGGGTTTGAAAAAAAAATAGTGTTGAGGTTTACAATTTTGTGGAATTGCCCTACCATTGTTATAAAAACTATCAGTACATATTAATTATGCTACTGCAGGAATGCACAGAGATAAAGAATGGACATAAAGCATTAGATATTTGCTGTTAATGATACCATGCGGGGCACTAGAGTAAGTTTTATTCTGGTACTGCGAGGCAGATTAAGAAACGTTCATTAGAAAGCAAATGTAATAATTATATAGGTATGCTACCTAGCGAAAAACCTAACTATAAAGGCTAGGTGGCAGTTACTATGCTCTCCTATCATTTTAGGGGAAAAAATGATGCTCTAAACCTGCCCGTTCGACTGTCTATTCTCATTAAGTTTATGATCTCATCTCCCGTAATAAGCCAGAATTCCGCTAAATATTTTTGATGTCGTTAGAAACTAGATCGGCTTGCAAATCGATTCATAGATTCAATCCAACATATAACCTACGGTTCTAGAGATTCACCCACTTGTTGCAGAAGTCATCTGATACTGATGATATCATCATAGCGACAGTGTAAATGTTATGGAGATCTTCGCTAAACGCGTAATAACCGTGCTTTAAGCCTATCTAATATGGATAGGTATCTAATACTTTCAGCGCAATTCTAGGGAGACAGGAGTAACTATCTTCCCACGCTTTATTGTGGTATTTGCCTAGTATCCTCTTAACGATTAGATTGACCGCACATCGCAAATATGTCTACGTGATAAGAGATTAGTCACTCTAACGCTAGGGTATTTATTTAATAGATGAAGCAATCTCTAATTCGCTATAAGGGATCCTGCTGTTATGTTGTGGATGTCATGACGAGAAATGCACCTTTAAAAAGTTCATTATCCCTAACTTTTTTCAAATTTATTTCTGGTTTCTAGGTGTCGCCCCACTTTTAAGTCACTTCAATGCTCTCCGCTTGCACTTACTTATAATTATGGCTTCGGATGTCCCTACACACTTCTGCGTCGTCTGTAAATATTCTAAGCTTATTGTCACCTACTTCCAATATCGTTCATGCTTAAAATTGGGCCAATCAAAATTCCCTAAAATCGAACTCGGGGCTACGGGACTGGGAGCATAATTCTAGTCACCGTACTCAACTGACATCCACTAATCTCATAATGAGGAGCTCATGAGTCATCCTTAAAATTGCTTTTCCTTCGTTTTAACTACATTGTTCACTCTGTGATTGTAGCGAAAATGATATTTTTGTGTTCTTCAACGAAATTTTTTGTGGCATAGGTTGTAGAAAAATAGCAATTATTTAGCTGGAATTTTTTTCATAAATTGGAGAAAAAATGGGGCTCAATAGTCCATTCACATTAAAAAAATATATTCTGCCACTTCGAAAAATATAAAAAAATCATGGTTACAAACGATAGTTATCGTCGTATCCATCAATGAAGATGTAGTATAACCCTTTATGTACCAATTTATTCAAACATTTTTATTATTTCATGAATATTTTTTTTACTACTCTAATGGTGCTCAGAAACTATGTAAGCCACTTAAAATATATAAAAAGTTACCCCCTTAGCAGAGAACGTTTATAACAATCCGTGGTACTTTAAAGTACCGACAGCACTCTAGGCCCTAAAAAAAACCTTTTTACTAATTCTCTAATTTTATCTATTTTTGTCGAATATTTGCGTGATTTATAATATTTCAAACTTAAAAACATATATCTGTTAAAAATTATCTTTATTTATATTTTTTTTCTCAGTGAAATTGCAACAAAATATGAATAAATGTACTCGGCCCTTTATATTCTACATGAAAATTTTACCCGATGGCCACAGGTGGACTTTCATATATAAAACAAAAAGGCGTACATGTCTGATGAATAATCTCTCGATAGTTGAAAAATAGACCAAGGAAAGAATAGTTTTAAATTATTTGTCACAATATTTATAAAAAGATACGAGCACAATCTTACATGGGCCATTTTCAGCGAGCATGCTCATTACACTAATAATTTTATATTCCACCAAATGACCAACCAATGACAGAACAATTACAATTTAAAGAATGTACAAGCTTACATGACACATTTTCAGTTAGCATTTTCAGCAGGTTGCAGAAATGTGTTCCTTTCAGAAATCTTATATGTTGTGTGGATACAAAAAATAGTTATCACAGAAAGTGTTGAACAAATGTTGTAAAAGTATAAAAAAACTAAAGTAAAATACGTTGATATGTTGTCGAAAATATACCACAAATTATAAAGCTCTGTTCTTTATAGTGTCAATAGAGCTCAAAGTCCTCACACAGAATAATCAACACTTATCTATTCCTGACGATCCTCACAAAAACAATTTTTTTCTCATTTTTGCAAAGAAATACCTTACACAAAGAGCAACGAGAAAGTGGTCGAGAGTAAATGTCTTTCAGGGAACACAATTCACCTGTTTTCTACAAATTCTAGCCAGTTCCCACCTCTATTCTGAAGCCTTACATCTTTCGGATCAGAAAATCCTTTTCTTCTTTTTACTGGCGCAGTCGGATAATTTCGTTCTTGCTTAGATCTTCCTCTTTTAGCTGGACTAGACCTGCATTTAGCTATCAATCCCTCTGCAACCTTTCTTTTGAAGTCCAATAGGGATGTCTTCACATGAAGTTCATTATTGATTACATATGCATTTACCAATGCCATTTCAAGCATAGCAAAGAAAAGCCTATGCCACCACTTTTTTGACTTTCTGTCACGGACATAAATTGACCGCAACATATCTGCCTTATCCACGCCTCCCATGTGGGAATTTTAGTCGGCCACAATTTGAGGAGCTGGTATCGCCATCTGGTGCCGTCCTTCTAAGTTCGCTCCACAGCTGTCATTTCAGTACCATGATAGTTGGAGAGGATATGTACTGAGCGATTATCCTTCCACTTGAAATGGGAAAAATTCCATTTTCTGATGACTTCAAATCAAATTGACCCCTTCTCAGTTTTTAGTCATCTGCAAGCATTGTAAGTCCTTTGCGATTAGGCCGTACAGTTCCACATGCATACGTGTACTGCTCTTTTAAGTATTCAACAACTCGATGAAAGTAAAATAATTGTCCATCATCACGATGGAGTTTGAGTCTTTCAATGACGATGTCATCTGGTCAATAACACTACTACCTAAACCAAATGTCTTAGTGCCGATGTCGTTTCCCTTTTTTAACTGGTATACATCGAATTCATAAACGTACCCGCTCATATCTGCCCGGCACCAAAGTTTATACCCTCTTTTAGTTGGATTCATCGGGTTATATTGCTTGAGGCATGATTTGCCTTTGAAAATTCTTCATCTTCTTCTGAGGAAGTGTCCTCATATGGCGTACCTATGTCCGAGGGAAAATATAGCAGAATATCCTGTGTTTCGTCCTCGTCAAGATTCCTCTCCATCACGCTGAAAACCATAAAATCGAGATTACAAGGAGAAAACACTGAAGATATGCATTTATTGAGACAGAAACTCATACTTCACCTAATACTGCGCTTTCATTATTTTAAAAGTTGCAAAAAGTATGTAAGAAAAAATATGTAACATATTTGCTATATCAATACCACAAAATTCAAAACTTGTATAACTGCATTAAGAAAATATTGAAAAAACAACCCATTTTCAGGTAGAGCTAATTAGTTTTAAAATTAATCTAAAAATAGTGGGAAAGAGTAGTAAAATAAAGTAGTTACGTTGTTTCGTTCGAAAATATACGATCCAAATAGCACGCATCTGTATCAGTGACCTTCTGTATGAAATGAATACAGAAGATAACAAAAATTGATGCAAAACAGCAACAACAATACACTTGCATAACTAAAAGAAACATGCTTGAATTAATAAGGCATGAGAATTAATCGCCTATGAGTGAAATAATGTTGAAATTTCACCAGTATTTCCAAAAAAGTGGTTATGCACGAATATCTAAATTTTTAGCTAGTGTGCTGACGGTACTTATAAGTACCAAGAACGTTTTTGCATATAATTCTAAGCTCAATGCTTAAAACAGCTTATTTCTACTATTTTTCTAATACATACACTAACATATCATTATTAAAAATCTAAAACATCTACCTTGTAAACTTTCTTCAAAATAAAGATGACTTCGAAGTGTTCAAAATTCTTGAAAACAGTAATGGCTGGTGCTCAGCGTCACAATGGGAAAAACCACGTGGTAACCAAACAAATTATGCGGATGACTGCTGCTGCCTACGGAAAAAACTATAACCTACAACAAATGACATACTAAAGTATTGGTCGAGAAATATAGTTTTACGGCAGCGTAAACAACACTCACACTTGCCGGCACTTACCGTTCCCTCCCACTTATCGGCCCCCTTGCGCGGTAAAGCAATAAATGTACGGAATGTAGTTTTATCCCCAAAACGAATACGGGTACATAGTCGTTTCAATTGCCTCCCTTAAGCGGAGATACATCTATGAGCGACATTATAGGATTTTCTCTGTAATAAAGCATAGATCCACGGAAATTTCATTCACTTCCGGTCGTAGTAGAGAACCGAAATTTCCATGACAAAAACTGACTCACGGCTTACGCCGCCTCTTCCGTTGACCTTTTGTTGCCATTGGCCCACGTGCTGCTGAGGCGATCTATCCAGGGAAGCGCTGCGGTCGACAACAGTCATTTTTCACTCGCGTGCGACGCCCGCTTCAAATGATCCCTCTTCCTTCTCTACTCTTCCCCCTCATTCATTCATTCACTCTCCCCAGACTCCTCAATTACGCATTCCCGGATCTTCGTCCACATCTTCTTTACCGCGCCTCCCCCACAGGATATTTTCGTTTTTGAGTAAGAAGAGAAAGTTTTCGGCCTCCAATCGTCAATTTTTTCAAAAGCAATTTCCGGTGGCGCATTCCAATTTTTATGTGACGTAATAGTGATGAATCGAATCCAAATTTTGGAGTCCAAGTTATAATGTCTTTTTCGGACACCTTATTCCGCTCTGATACAATCTCTCCTCTGCTTTCACAGGAATTACGGAGTGCTAACACGAAAGTAGTGGTTTTAAGGACGTAAACTTTCATTTCATCGTGAAAAAACTAAGGCGTATAGTATGAGATTAGAATTGGCTTTACCAGTATTCACTAAATTGCTGTAAATCTTCCGCGATTCTGTCTGTCGATGGCGCAAATAACTTCTCCATGGTTGATTTGCCTGAGAACTTGTCTTTAAAAATTTTTCTTTGAGGTTTTCTTTAAAAAAGTGATGCAAATACTTTTAACTCATACAGAATCATTAATGAGTTACCAGGGTTGAATGTGCTACAGAAATTGTAGATAGATGCTCTTTAGCCACTTCCTCAAACAATTGGCAGCTAATTTATTAGCTACAATTGAAATAAGTAGGATCAATTCTTTGTGGTAAAGATAGGGTAATTTGGCAAGTTATTTCAAGTATGCCTGATGCTTATCATATTCAAGGGGTGAATACATATATTTGGTGTAAATCAACCATTTTTTCCGGCGCATTACTTGGCCTTGAGATGGGCTGAAAAGATTATACAACCGGAAGTGATGATGACTTCTCTTTAAATTTAGATATTTCTAAGATGAAACTGATTAAAATGCTAGACGTCAATGATTGCCACTATACCTTCATTATTAAATGGCTTCATATAAAATATTTCACTAATTTAACTATGATAGATCGGTGAACCTCCCCCAAAGGAAACAGCCCAAACATTGATGGTATGTGTCGGGCGTTCTTATGACCCTTCTAATGTTGAAGTGAACTATGCAGGGCGCTCATTGTCTCTCTCAACAGGGACAACTCTATCAATGGCTTCTCCATAAGTCGGTCGCAGAATCTGTTGTGTTTGATAAACTCATCTAGTAGTCTTACTAAATATTGAAGTAGTAAGTAGTCTCACTAAATATTGAAGTAGTAAGTAGTCTCACTAAATATCAAGACCCAATGGTTTTATCAGATAGCGTGTTGCAGAGCTGCTTCCTGCTGAACCTCCCCTGGACTTTTACAACGACGTATCTTATTGTATTGTGCGGTACTTTGGTTTACCTTTCTTTTTTGCGTGGAGTTTAGTCAATTTTAATGCTGGCGTTTATCTACTGAGAGAATTATATTTTACGTAAAAGTTTCATCTCTCGACCTCTAATCCTATTACCAAATCTAATACGCATGTGAAAAAGAAGGAAGAAAACTGGCAATATTTTGGGCTGATGATACTTTGATGCTGTCTTTTGCTTTACATGCCTACGAAAATATCCTGCTATCATACGTCTTAGATCTGTAATACACTTACCTACATTTTTTCCGTAATGGTGGAAGAAATCCTCTTCAAAGCTACAGGAAATATATTCAAGGATTTATTGGAAGCATAACTATATTTGATTGGAGCCGAAAGTAAAATTTCTGTTAACATCAGGGTTTTAACGAAAAACATCGGGCTTCAAAGTTTACCTTCACTGCTAGGCTAAGAGTATGTTCTTAAGTGTACTTGTGCGTAAAGTTTGAAATTATAATTCACGTGAAGTCATGAATACAGCCACGAACGGTATTTTGATAAACTGAATCAAGTATATATAAATGTATAAAAATAACAGATTTCTGGGCTTAGTATTCTCAACACTACGAAGTTATAATTAACATTTGATGTCCATTTTTCACTTGAAGTGCTTAGAACAAGTGTATTATCTCTCAATATACGAAGCAGTTTTATATCCTTTCAATGCGCATCATTCTGGTCCTCTTATCCGCACCACTTTCGTAAAACACCGCACTCTCTTCTAATAATTCAAGTTAAAGTCTTATGCCGACTCATTGTAGGTTTTCCCTCTTGTTTGAATTTAAATTAAAGTTGAAGTGAGCCAATAATTTATTAGTGCATTTAAAATTCCGAAAAGTTCATCCGCGTCTTCGCAGAATCATAGAAAAGACATTTGGCAGCGAATAGAATTCCATGCCGATTTCCAAAGGAGCGGAATCTGCAAATACGAGAGGAATCCGAACGAGTTACTCAATCGCAAATCGGAATTCTCTCCGATTTCATGCGTAACGTCTTCCGAACTTTCGATTCCGAGTCAAACAAAGTCACAAAGTTAAACATTCGGCCAGGGTCAAGGGCCTAGCCTCATTGAAACACCAGTTCCCGTAAGATCACTGAAGTTAAGCAATGTTGGGCCCGGACGAGGGTTGGATGGGTGACCATTCATACCTTTACCGTGGCGCTCTTGTCCCCTGTCTGCATGTGGCAGGCAGGTTAGAACGGAGTTGGCGCAATGGACCACTAAAGGTCTAGGTGCCCGAGCTCCTGACGAAGGCTCCCCCAACTAACAATCTAACTAACAATCTAAACATTCGGCCACCAAAGAACTGTCAAAAAGATGATCTCAATACTTACACGTATCAGTTATTCATTGCCTTTTTTTGTAACCACTAGAACTTCTGACGTGAAAACTAGTCGTTCGGATCATCACATTCGTGAAAACCAGAGTAGCAGTATATCAGCCGCTGAAGAATGGCCCAGTCCGCTCCGTGAATAAGTCATCAACAGACTCAAGCAGCCTTCACTGAGGCAATCGACGTTAGAGCGACCGTCAACAACCCGCTTATTGTTGCCACTGCACAGTGGTCAAGTGTGAGGGCCTTGAATACCCTATCCCCTTCTTTATTGTGGGGAAAAAACCTTGGCGACAGCTCAATCTTTCACGGCCTGCCCATTTCGTCCCCTCCCTCTTGTACTACATGGGGTTCTACCTGCCCACAAAAATGGAAAAGGCAGACAGTCAGGTCGTAAAACTGCGCCCTGTGTGTGTACACCCTGAGAAGGGAAAGAGAAAACCTCGGGATGTGCCTCCTCTCTCATCCGAAACACCTGTTGACTCCCTTCCTCTTCCTCCTTCCAACCCCCTGGGCCGTTTTCGTCTTCGCCTCGAAGGGTCTTCATCCCTCCTTCACCTTGCTTCTATTATTCCACTCGCCCCTTAACTGTAGGCCCTTTAACGAGGGGGGGCGGGGGGGGGGGGTGGGGGGGCAGGGGAAAGCCTCCTCTGCGAGCGCCCTCGTAACGTCGCCTCCCCCTCCACTTGTCCACAGTCTTGGGACGGGCAGTTTGTCGACAGGTGGGTGTGGGGGCGGGTAGAATGGATGGATGGGAAAGGCCCTAAGAGGGGAGGCAGGGAGGGAGAGGAGGGTTTGTGGTGGACAGTTTGAGCGGAAAGGCGGAACGAACTCGGGCTCTCTCTCGATTCCCACCGTCGCAAATCGCGCTAAGCGCCCGAAAATTGAGATGATTCCATGTTGACACGCCACCTAATCACTCACGTCAAAGTGTTACAATTTTATCGTTAAAATCTCTTCGGAGTCGCTGAAGAACTTGGGTAATGAGAGAAGAACTCTCTCGTAGAATCTTAGAGGAAGTAATATGGCTATAAGACTTGGATTGAAATCAGTCTTCAGGGAATGGAGGCCCAAAGCAAATAAATTCTAATTAGCTTTTATCATAAGGAATGCATATCTGAGTGAAACACGTTTCTTAAATGGAGACATAGGATTAAGTTGGCTGGAAATTGAATAAAAGAGCAGTTAGACGGAGGTATCTAGTTGATTTAATGTTCTATGTGTCAACTGTTGTCTCAGGATTGTATACACATTGTAGAAACTTTAGATTATGAACGAACGACTCCTTTGCAACTGAATCACAGCAGCACGTCGGACTCGGATCATCATTTGAATATAATTGAGCATTTCCATTGCATCTATGCCACTAGGAAATAATGAATGATGCTCAAACACTCTAAAATAAGGGCAGAAATAAGTACGTATATCTTTTTTACTGGAGGGAGGATTTATTTCTGAATAATGAACGGCTTACGTAAATTATTAATTTTCATATAATATCTCAACAACACGAAAAGTGATACAGTTCACGCAACGTGAAGTGATTAACCCCATATCTTGTTTCCTTTGGATCTTCCTGTTCAGTGAAATATAACATTACGTAGCATTTTATTATTCTGAGAGAATAGCGCAACAATAAATATTTTCAAGGAATTATCATAATCCATTAAAATGTTGTTCAAAATTTAGGGGATAAATCTAAATCAAGCCCAGTGTCGTGATGGAGTTGAACAAATGCCTGCATACAACCAGAGGATACACTAATAACACTACCAAAATGTACCACTTGTACCTGTGTGCCATTCACGGCACATTTTCGGCCATAATCCATGACCGTCATCTCAATATTGGTTTACTTCTGCGATAGGACATATCACAAGCACCGCACAATGCAGAATGTGTTTTGAAGCTATCAACGCATCATGATCAATGTTGAAGAAAAATTACATACTAATCTCGGTTTTATGATCCGGGTTATGGCCTATTTAATGAACCGAACTTATGATGAATGCTTACAGAAATGACATGCTTCGACACTGACTAATTGCAACACCAAACTCTGTACTTAAATACAGGTCATTCCGGTCGTACAACACATGGTATATGATACGTAAATTACTCAATAACAGTTACAGTTGAGATTAATAAACAATAATTACCTTCGCACGTTTATCCGAAGGGAAACGGAAAGAAAATGTAAAATTAGCACTAAGCAAACAATTTCTCGACTGGTAGCTGCTACATTTGGATACATATTTACAAACAACTGAATTGGTTGCGAACCAAGAAATATAATGATGTAAGTGAAACTCGATTTCCTTGAGAAGTATCAGTGGCTCCTATCATATTTTCATAAAACGTTACGTTTGGAAAGAACTGACTATATAGCTTATTCAAGTAAGAAGGTTTCAAAATATATTCTGTCATTTTTGTCGGTAATCTTTTAGTTTTAGTTAAAATTACACGTGAATCTTCAACAATACGTAAGTTACATCGTGTAAACAAATGACTGTCCTTGTTCTTGAAGCGTTGAACTCTACATAATGTGTGTATGAATTCAAAGCATGGTATTTTAACAATTTAAATGGATGAGAAACATCATCCTCTGATGGTAATAAAAAATATTTTGTAATGTATGGTACCCTTACAGGATTACGTCGGGTGGTGTTTTCTGCAGTAGCGGATTGGACTCATCAGGCCCGGAGCCAGGAAAATTGTGAAGAGGCTTTTTCATTTTCAATGAAGATCTCTCTTTGGATAAGTTATCGGCGCTGTGCTACAGATAACGTGGGATAGAGAGAACTGACGTAGAACAGGGAGACAAGGAACTTTGGAGGAACTCCTTTGGAAGAACTCCTCCTAAGATGGCGAACTTCACTTGTTTCCTTGTGTTGGTGGTGTTCTCCTGGGTTGGAGGTCAGTATGCTTACCTTTTTGGAGATTTTATATGTATTTTTAGAATGGGGCGTTTGTCAGTCGTTCTTCACGCGCCTTGCAATCCTGAGCCCGAATCACAAGACCATTTTTCCCATACAAATTCCGGGATAAACGGCAATGACAGCCTAAATGATGGGTCACTGATGCCATCATTTTCAGAGATAGCGGCGGTGATAAGAATCCCTGTCCCTTTCCCATCATTCACGACCGAACCTTTTCGTTCGTTTCCCGTCACTAAACACGTGAATTCCAAGGGCAGCCAATCGGAGCACACGGTGGAAAATACGAATTGTGGCGCCACTACTGTGCACTATTGAGCTTTGATCTGATGGAGATAGCTAAGATGAAAGAGAAGATGCTGAGATGAAACATTCAAATCACACAAATATGTTTAAAATGTCTCGTCATGAAGTTTATTTAAAAAAAAGAACATTTAAGGAGTAATTTCGATGCTCTCAGTAAGAGCATCGAAACGCCCCTTTGGCTGGAAGAAACTAAAAGGCACGTTATGGTCGGTTAATTTATAAATTAATGGCAGTTAATGCATAACATGTTTACCAGATAAATGCTCAACAGGTACTTTACGATACTGACAGGGCGATTTTCTGCTTGGTTTTGAACAGTAAGAGAAATTGTTCAGTTCATAAAATGACTCTTCTTGGTGAATGAGAAAGGAAAATCCAGGGTGCTGAAATGATGCCCCCATTTACGGCGTGTAAATGACCGTGGCACAGAAAACGATGGTTTTAGCGATCATTTTACTTATCATTTGAGCGATTGGTATATGCAATTCCTGACAATAACCGTGTGATTCCAGCTTGAGTTCCAAATTATAGCAGGGTCTAGTTTAGATTATAGCGGAAGCTTCCGCGGAGTGGTCTCGATACTAGATGGTTTTTAGGGTAGCTTCCGCGTTGTGTCATTTTTGAAGACGACAGTTTCGTGGGCGTTCCAGCTCGCCTCTTCAGGTCTGAAGTGCCCTTTATGCCGTATGTATTTTTTGTATGACGTAGATGTAGATGTATAGAGTCTGATTGGGTATTTTGTACATAATAACTCTACTGAGGGGAGCATGTTTAAATCTGCCATGCTTCGCACCACGCGTAAATAGAAGGGACCCTTAGGTCCTTCGTAAGCGCTTCCTTATCATTATCGTTACGGATTTCCCTGTACTTAACGGCATTGTATGCAAATAATTGGTGTTTACTGTTCACTACTTGACCAATATCGTATACATATATTTATTTATATATATATATATATATATATAAATATAATATATTTTCTGACAGATTTTTTCTCCACCCTTCATCACTGTTAACCAGATGCCGTCATTTTTATGCCAGAATTCACCCCTTGTGCGTCTTTTATAAATATCAGTAGTTACACAACAGTTATTTCATTCTTGGGAGAATTTAGTAAGACGTATAAGCTTACCCGTACCCCCATCCATTGAGTTGATTGTCGAATTCTTATTCTCGGACCAGTGTGTGGACGCAGTGAAGTATCATTTCTACTGTCCGACGCGGCATGTATTATCCCAAGAGGAGGAGAGATTTGGGATTTTTTCCTCCCACGCGCGGGACATTCCTTGGAGCGGGAGATTGAGATAGGGAAAATCGGAGACGAAGACGCTACGGTCTCGAGGCGTCCCTTTTCTCACATTCTTGTCATTCGCCAGCGTAGAGAGGAAAGTGAAACGGGAGATGTCTTTCTTGATTCCTGTTCTTCATCAATTGTGTAATGATGGTTTAACTTGAATGAGTTCACCATTCTCGTTCTTGAAATCTGAGACACTTAGGTAGTAGCATTCCTGCTTGGATGCAAATGTCAGTGTTCATTTTTCCGGAATATGTTATATGTAGTCTGGATACTCTGACCTTGGAGACATGATTGATAAACTGTTCCAGATCATTAATCAACATTACATTGTACACAATTAAGATGTACATTTTTCAGATCTAGTTCGGAGTCAAGGAATTTTCTGCCCCACTTGGTTTCCAATCGCAATTCAAAATTTGGCATCGGACTACTTTCGAAAATGATGGAAGCCAATTTGGAATGTTCGGTCCATTTTTTGTTTGGGGGTAATTGATATTTATTTATTTATTTATTTGACAAAAAGATCACATATAACAGAATGCCATTTTATAGTGAACGTATAACAAACAAAAAAGGACACAAAAAGCGTAACAAGATATCGTTATTCTTGTCAACAAACCTAACTTATAAACTCGTTCCTCTGCCAAACATCCTTGTGGTGGCTTGCAGGGTGAAAGGCAGATGTAGATGTAAAATATACTGGAGGAATAGAAGTGGACCTATGACACTGCCCTGTGGGACACCCAAAGTGACTTTAACCCCATTTGAGATGGCACCGTCTATTTCTAACCTCTGCAGGCGTTCGCTCAGAAGTTCTCTTGTCTAGGAAAGCGTCGTCTATGCGGTATGATCATAGCTTGATGAGTAACACTCTATGGGTCGCTTTATGAAATAGTATTTCTAAGCGAAGATAAATCGCGTCTACTGGAACGTTATATTCGCCATTGACTCAAGTATCGTGGGCTAAGAGTGCTAATTGATTTTTGCAAATTCTTCCTTTCCTATATCCGTGTTCTACATCTACATCCACTAATACCCTGCACGCCACCACATGGTGTTTGGCTGGGGGTGACTTATTACCAACATGAACTAGAGTGAAGAAATGAAATTTCACCAAAATGCACCACACTAAAGGCATGCTACACCTGTTGTGCTTTCATCATCAAGTTCTGCACATTAAGGTGTTTCATGACTGAGCTTACAATTCATCTACATCTACATCTACATCTACGTCATACCCTGCAAGCCACCCAAAGGGTGTGTGGCAGGGGGTGCTTTCGCACCAGGCATGCATGAATGATATGGTAGAACACCGACATTACATTAAAAACCCGCGTACCACACATGCAAAGCGCCAATTACAAATCTAATACCCAAGAAACATTCTATCTCCAATCGTTCTAACCTGCAAGGGATACAATGACTACTACTACAGATTCAAAATATCATGCATAAATAAGAACATCATTATTTACATCATGCATAAATAAGAAAGAGGAGAATATAATGAGAAAGATTAACTGCCTGCCTATTGTCAATACTCGAACTATTCATGACGACGATCACAGCTGTTATGGTCCCGAATGGTACGCGGAAAAAATGACATTTTATACCTATCGGTTCTACAATCTAGCTCTCTAATTTTATTGGCGCGATCTAATCTGCCGTAGTACGAAGGGGTTAATAGTATGTTTTTTACGTCTTCAGTAAAATGATTTTCCTGAAATTTATTTAGGAGGTTAAGCCTATAATTTCATCTACGCTGTGATAGCGATTCCCATCCTAATTCTTCTAACAGTCCAGACACACTAGCCAACTTATCGTAGCATCGTTTCACAAACCTAGCTCCTCTTCGCTGGACGCGATCTAACTCTGATATCAACCCCGTTTCGTATGGATCCCATACACTAACAGCATATTCCAGATGAGGCCTAACGATTGACAAATAACAACGTTCTTTCACTTTCTCATCACATTTTCCGAGTACTCTCTTGATAAAGCCTAGCTTCCTATATGCTTGACCGCATATTTCCCTAATATGTTTTCCCCAAGATAGGTCGTGACTAATTGTGACTCCTAAGTACTTAACAGACTCGGCGTGAACAATTTCTGTATTTTTAATTCTGTAAGCCCTAACTGGCCAATTTTTCTTTTTCCAAAAGCTGACTGCTACGCACTTTTTTATGTTTAGTTCCATCTGCCACTTTTCGCACCAAGCATGAATAGCAAGTAGGTCGATTGTTAACGAGTCGCTATCTTCGGAATTGTTAATATCCCTATACACAACCGCGTCGTCTGCGAAGAGTCTAAGCTTACTTTTAACGACGTTACTAATATCATTAATGTACAAGAGAAATAAAAGTGGACCAATTACACTTCCCTGAGGAACACCCGATGTAACGCTAACTGTGTTTGACATGATACCGTCTATGACAACCCTTTGTTCCCGCCCATGTAAGAATTGATTAATCCAACTAATAATGTTTTTATGTATTCCATATGCTTCTAGGTTTGAGAGCAACTTTACGTGAGGTACCTTATCGAAAGCTTTCCTAAAATCGAGGAATATCGCGTCAACTTGGACATTATTTTCACCCGAGAGCAAGATGTCATGAACGAAGAGGGCCAATTGGGTTTCGCAAGATCTACCCTTTCGAAATCCGTGTTGGTTATTTATTAACAATTCCTCCCTATCTAAATGACTCATAATGGAGCTTACGATTATGTGTTCAAATACCTTACAGGAAATGGATGTGAGAGAAATAGGCCTATAGTTACTAGGGTCTTCCCTGTCGCCGCTTTTGAATATAGGTGTGACATTTGCTACTCTCCAGTCCTTAGGCACTACATGATCTACTAAAGATTTGGTAAATATTAATTCTAAGTAAGGCGCTATGTCTGATGCCATTGTTTTATATACGCGAGCAGGTATTTGATCTGGACCGGGGGATTTGTTGGGGTTAATATTTTTTAGCTGCTGTTCTATGCCGCGACAATTTATAATAATTTCAGGCATACATGTTTGGGAACGAACTGGCTGCGGATCGAAAAGATGTGGTGTATAAGTACTGAAAATGCTTTTGAAGAATGAGTTTAACGAATTGGCTTTTAGTAGACTGTTGGTTATCTTTTCCCCTTTGATATTATATATTTAACACAATTATATATTTAAGGACTATGCATGAGATAGATGTTGGGGATATCGGCCTCTAATTTGATTGTTGTTCCTTATCACCACTTTTAATTATGGGTGTTATATTGCCAATTTTCCAGTCTTAAGTTACTACGTGTTTTTTGATGGATTTTTAAAATGTTATCTACAAGTAGGGGGCTATATCTGAAGCAAGTTTTCTACACACACAGGAGGGAATTCCTTCAGGACCGGGTGACTTTTTTGAACAGCGATTTTAACAAATTTTCTTTTCCGCGAGCACAAATATCAACAGGCGGAATCGTTTGCCGGCAACGATCATTAACCGTTAATGATGAAATCTGTGAAGACGATTTGGATGTAGAAGTTCAGTAAATCAGCTTTTTCCGAACTGCGTGTTAATACTTCGCCATTATCGTTTCTCAGTGGATTTCTTGTCGATCTTCTTTCTTGAAATTCCCCTATGTATTATCAAAATGCTTTTGGATTATTTCGTAACTGTTATACAAGCGTTTTGAAATTAATGAATGCATTCCTAAACGCTTCCTTCTTAGCGGCTTTAATAAAACTTGTAATTAAATGTAGATGTAGAAGTATCTCGGGAAGTAATGCAATTTGGAGCTGGTATTTTGGTATCTGTGGAAGCTGTATGGTATTTTCCTTTAAAATGAGGCCAAATTCATTGGTTTCTATGTGATATGATATATCCCTCAAACTAAGTTCATTATTTAATCATCTGCTACCAACTACTAACCGCACGTTACGCGAATAGTTTCTTAAACTTTGGTGGCATTCTCATTGTCCATCAGAGTCCATTTTGGTGAAATATAACCTCCTCATAAGTACTTGCATGTTATTTATAATTCAGTAGTGCCTTCATGGAATTTATTTTGAAGAGTGTAGTACATGTTGTGATATGCCTCCCCTCTACAAAACATACTCGATGTGACTTGCTGGCCATTATGTGGATGTGAATGTTTTCAAATTCTTTTCGAAACCTAAGACCTCGTAATGTTAATCGATGATCGCACTCATGTCTTAGAGCTCTTGAGTTTACAACAGAAAGATGATGTCAACCTACACTGAGGTTTTGATCACGTACTCTGCCATCGTCTTCAGCGCCAAAGTCATTTGTCCGATGTTTCTGCCAGTATTTCATGGCGATGTAGCTTACATCAGTTTGACGACGGGAAATGAGATACTCAAAAGATAATGATATTCCTTCACGGTGAAAGACATAGGACATAGACATGGTGGAAGACACGGCAATGATTTTTCATCTAAAGCTGTTCAAAAGTAGACGTATACGTAGATTTAGATGTAGCATAGTGCATGTTGGTGAAATCTCACCCCCTGCCAAACACCCTTGAGTTGGCTCGTAGGGTATTATAAATATGTGTTACTAAAATAACGAATTTTCTAGCCAACCTGCCAGCCAGTTCCTTTCCCTTGGCCGCCTCGCACTGAAGATTTTTGTTGGGGTGTCCGATGGCTTTACTTGGGATCTGAACCCTGAAACCTTCGGTCAACAGCCAAACGCTCAACCCACTAGGCCACCACGCTCCCGAATGACTGTTAGAGCAATATTATGTATGATGTATAGTTAAATATGAGCAAGTCATTAAGAGTGACCCTATAGGTACGAATATCTCCTGGCAAGTCGTAAAAACATACGAATAACTTTGCGCTTCTCTCGATCCAAAATTGTATCATGATAGTTATGTTTTTTTGCCTCTTTCGATCCGAAACTAAATCATACTGGTTGACTTTGAGCCCCTTAGGCCCGGATCTAAACATATAGTTTCTGCATCGGGTCTCATCCCGGGATTCAATTATAGGCTAAATCTCTTAGTTAAATTTCAGGAAAAACACTTCTCTGACGACATAAAAACATACTATTAACCCCCTCGTACTACGGCAGATTAGATCACGCCAATAAAATTGAAGAGATAGATTGTAGAACCGATGGGTATGAAATGTCATTTTTTCCGCGTACCATTCGGGACCATAACAGCTGTGATCATCGTCATGAATAGTGCGCTTAGTGAGATTAGCTAGATTGTAGATCTTTCTATTTATAGTCTCTACGTTCTTATTTCTGCATGATGTAAATATTGATGCTATTGTTTTTGCATGATATTTTGACTCTGCAGTAGTAGTCTCTGTATCCCTTGCATGTTGGCACGATTGACGATGGAATTTTTCTTGGTCAGTAGATTGTTAATTGGCGCGTTGCATGTGTGGTACGCTGGTTTCAATGTAGTTTCGGTGTTCTGCCGTATAATTCATGCATACCTGGTGTGGAAGCACCCCCTGCCACACACCCTTTGGGTGGCTTGCAGGGTATGACGTAGATGTTATGCAGTTTGACCGCTATATACTCCGTATATAGCGGTCAAACTGCACATTGTACAGGCTGGAGACTCGCTTTTCTTACATTTACAACATTTCCTGCAGCTGGATACAGCCATTCAGTAGATACTTCTGCAGCTGGTATTGAAAAATAATGCTGAGCAATGAACTGTGGATAGTAATAAATGCAATAATCTTAAGGGAGTCGTGACTGGATTAATCAATCCCCGGCGATCGGTCAGGTGCGATTCTTTCCCGCCTTTGGAAAACCGGCATCCAAGTGTTGGAAAGCGTGATTATATCTCTGTTTTGGGCTTTGGTTTTTTCTATTGCCACTCCCTTATTAATATGGGGAAATACCGAGTCTCCTTGGAGATAATTCTCACTTCCTCCATATCCATGTCATACGATGGAGCGGTCCAAATGCATCGAGGGTAATTCAGACCTGGAGAAGCAAGCTGGGACGCTCGCGAAACTGTCGTCCTCGAAAATGACACAACGCGGAACCTACCCCGAAATACCTACATCAAGCATCAGGGGATATTTTATGGCCACGCATCCATACATTGCGCAATTTTGGGTGTTTATGCGATGCAATCTTAAGGGTGAATGTGTCCATGCGTCTTACTCGGACGGGTACACGAATCATGGATTAACGGCTCAGGAGAGAGTAGAACGAATTGTCCGAACCTTACAGCTATACCATGTTTTCCGATAAATCTTCCACTGTCCACGCACAGCGCCACTAATTACCAAAACCCCATGTGTAAGCGATCGAGAATCCTTTTCAAGTCAATTACATAGGTTTCGTAATAACCGTACTGGGCTTTGCGCCCTTCAATACTGATCGGAAGGTAGGAGGTGATGTGCAAGTGAATACGCTTCAGAAGGAAATGACTGTAACCATCGCACCCCAGAGAGTAGTTCTTGCGGAATTCACAGAGGAAATATCATTCGCCTTTGACTGGGACTCGAACCCTGATCCTTTGATACGGCATCGAGTGTTTTAGCCGGTTTAGCCACCGAGGTGTACTTCTCTCCTGATGTCCGTTCGATTTTGCATCACATTGCACAGTTTTACACGCGTGCAGTTTTCTAAACGTATTCTACCGGTAAGAGGTAGGTCTTGTTGAAAGTCAGGGGAACACCTAATGGTTTTCTACACTTCCTATTTAGCTCTAGTAATTGCTTTTCTGCCTCAGCATAAGCTCTACTCGTCTTCATCTCGTCCATAAAACCTATTCATTTTCTTCTCCTTCCTCGCTTGCCCAGCCTCATTCCCTCTGTCACACTCTTGAGCAACCCAACCCCCAAGTACTACTTCCTCCAGCCACCTACTCTGCCTATGCCGGATTTCATTCAAAAGTTTCCTTTCCTTGCTCACCATCTCGAGCACTTCCTCGTTCGTCTTCCTTCCCTTCCCCTTCACCTTCTCCTTCCTTCTCTACATCCACATCTCAAATGTCCGCAGCCTATTCTCGTTCTCCTTTCTGAGGGTACTCGTTTCTATTCCATAGAATGCTACGCTCCATATCAAGCTCTTCCCCAGCCTCTTCTTCACATCCTTACCCAAAGTCTCCGCCATCAGCTCCCGTATATTACTGAACTCCCCCTTAGCTAAAGCTATTCTCCTCCTCATGTTTTTGCTGCTATGCCCATTTTTTTCTAGCGTACTGCGTAAGTCATTAAGATTATCTACTTGTTGGAGTTTATGCCCTTTAACTTAAATTGTGTGTGACAGCGTCATTTGAGGATACTGTACTCCGGGGGAGATTTATTTAAATATTACACCGACTGATCCAAATCCGTTTTCACTCCTGAGGATGATCCGCCATTAAATCCCTCTTAAATTCTTCATTTCATCACCCTCTTCTTCTTTCGTCCAGGATTCTTATCCTCTTTCTACCTCTTACACGCTTCCCCAGTTTTCTCCCCTCTATTACCCTCGATGATCACAGATGTTGCGGTCCCCTATTGTTAGTGGAAAAACTTAAGACTTGTCCGTCCTGCAGTTTATTTCTCTAATTATATGGACGTGATAAAACTTATGGTTGTGGCACAGAGTTTTTTATCTTAAATATTTATACTCTTAATGGATTCGGAGAAATACCTCGCCTAAGATTAGGCGGAGGCGAAGGGGACCTTTGTCGCTTCGTTGTAGGGACTCGTTGTCCAAACACGAGCGCAGCGGAGATCTGTTTGCGCTTGGGTGATGCCCGCGCAGAAACAATGATCTCACCAAATCTACGGTCACGAAGAACGAGTGCCCACATTGCATGCAGAGCAAACACCATGTTCAATTTACCTATTCATGTGCATTTAGGATGGAAATTATGAGACGAGAGGAAAAATTGACGTTCTAAATGTTTTATACTCCGATTTACAAACTTCCAAAAAAACGACAAATCCATATGAAACGGATGCTGCATTAATACTTTATAAAATGTAATATATTCTTTCAAAAATTTTAAAAATCCATTTTAAGATCAGAATTAGACTAAAATGGATTTTATTAGCAAACATGGCGAGTTTAGTGTTTATACTTTAATTTTAAGCTCAAAGAAAATAATTGTGATGTGTAACCGACGTAACACAATTCTGAGCATATTATTTGGTGATGTGCAATCTGAAAAAAAAATTCTGTTCCTCAAATTCCGATCAAAAAGTAAAAACCATTTCTGCCCAAAGTAATATGAGCATAAGTTTAGGTAGTAATTAGAAATGACAATTTCAGAAGTTTTTCTAAAAACTTTTTATTTAGTTTTGGATTAGAATTTACAATGATTTTTGTTGCGGATGTCACAACATCTTCATGCTTAATATAAAATACTATACATTTTTAGTCTCCTTATTCAGTCGCGGATGTTGTCTTTTATTTTTGTACGAAAAGTATTCCATTACATCAAATCCACGTGTCAAAAATTTGTTCCTAAAAAATTGCACTAAGTTTTCCTTCTGCGATCTGGTATTTCATCAGCTATTCTGCCAGCTGATCCATCTTGATTGTGATATTCATTTATTAGAGTTGTAAATAAAATCTTAGTTTATTCATGTATTGTAATGCTTTATTTATATAATTAATGTTTCATTATTAAACTCTCCTTAATCGAGATCGTAATGATCCTTTAATGTTTAATGATGTTTAATCTTTTCACCTAAATCCTCTACTATTCGGAATAATTAATACGGAGTATATCTTTAGGGAGATATAATTCTGCTCTTTAGCTTTCGAGAGCTCTTGAGAGGAAGGAATCGCCTCCAGTCCACCATGTCCTTAGGGTTGGATGTGGCGGCAGAAGGACTGAGGGGGCGTGTCTTGGCGAAGGGCGAAGTATACCGCCTCCTTCAGATAGAAACCGCCATAAAAGCCTATCAGTTGATTTGGAGAGTAACCGATGACGACCTTGTTAAGCATTAATAATGAAGCAGCCAGAGCGAGGCTTTTATCCTGCCAAAATAATTACCTTACCTGAATTTTATTTTGTGTTAAAATTAGTTATATCCTCCTCTCTTCCCTTCACCTCCGCGGGCGTCTGTCCTTGCCCTGTGTCACCCGGGAGTTAGGGTAGTTTGAGCGAAATATCATTTCACCTCGAAAACATTGAATTTGGTCTCATTATAAAAAGGAAAAACTATCCCACCCTTCCAAAAATATCCAAATATCAGTCCCTTAACGCACAACTTTCCCAGATTTTCGACGAAAAATACCTGCCATTTTACATGGTACGGAAATGGTACGCGAATGCACTCCAGGGAGACCTTATTTTAAAAAAATAAGGATTTTCTAATACCAATATCTCGTTTAAGAATTATCATTGTATAGTTTGTATGTTTTTTCAACTAAATTTGAAAATATATCGTATTCTACCGCAGTATTATTTTCAGAATAGCAAAAACCTTTTATGGCGTTTTAAACGTACTGCGTGAAAAAAGAGAGTCAAGCAAAAACATATACCTATAATTTTCTTTAATTTCATAGAAATTCAGTCATTTAAAAGCATATTATTGCACCATTTACAATACAATATTTAATTTATGCTTCCTACAGCTGCTGAAATAAAAACGTATAAGTTGGAATATGGTCTTCATTATGACATCTCCTTCAAACTAACTTATGGTAGTTTGAGCGAAATATAATTTTACCTAGAAATCAATGAATGTGGTCTCATTTTAAAGAAAAATATTTCACCCTTCCATTGACATAAAAAATTCAACCCCTTACCACTTTACTTTCCAAGATATTTGCCAGAAAATACCAGCCCTTTTACATGGGACTTCGTATGTTTCCACTCCAGAGAGACCTTATTTAACAAATGAGGCATTTCCTACTCTTAGATTTCTTAAAAAAATCAGCAGTGTGCAGTTTATGTGCTTTCTCAACTATTTTTGAAAATTAATCATGGTGTCACCGCAGTAAATTCCTCGGAATCACAATAAAGTTTAGGTTATGATGGAGTTTCAAACGTACCGCGCGAAAAAAATAAGTCAAGTTAAAGACTTATTTAGATATTTTAATTTGATTTCATACAATTTATGTCATGTAAAACTATATCATTTGACCATTAATAATGCAATATTTGATTCGTGTGTCTCACTGCTGGTGGAATTCAAACATATGATTCGATTATGGCCTCTATTATGATTAGGGAACCATCTCGCTCTCACTACCGTAAGGGGAGGGGGTGGAGGGTGGGTGTAATTGCCTCCTCAGGTGAGCGCGCGAAACAGATATTTTTGAACATGTCATAATAACATGGCAGAAGGATCTCGTATCTGTTAACCCATTTATATCCATAATATTGGAGATAATCAAAATGGATTTACGGGTCGGACATTCGGCTTTGTGGCGCTCGCGACGCCTGTTGATGTCCATAGTCGTCGCTGGAGCAGAGGGCGAGTAGGACGATAAGTCGAGCCATTAGCGTCGTTTACACGTCGGCGTGATAAACGGAGGAACTTAAGGTGAGCCTACTAGGGTGAGGTGGTGTCGAGCGAAAGAACGAGACAAGATGCGGAAGATTCTTTGCCGAGGGCTTGTTTTGGGCGGGAGACGACATCGCTCGACAGGCAGGGTAGGATATATGTGACCGTTTATCTGACCGGACGGCGTGTGCTTAGGAACGGGTATCATAAAGACTCTCTCCTTCCTTCATATCCACCTCGATGGGCGAGAGTATCGATCTAAGCTATTAGGACCTGATCTTCCTCCTCGACAGTTGTAATTTTTTAACCTTTAATTAATTTTTTCTATCAAATGAAATCCTGCAATGGTGTGAGATGAAGGAATAGACCGGAAAAGTTATGGAATTTGAGTGTGGTCTCTTTTTACCACCACTTGTAATGTCCAAAGATTTTCATTTAGATTTTAGCATATTTGAATGAGTTATTATTTTCTACTTTTATTCTTTTGAAGATGAAAGAATTGATTTTCATCTATAAAAACTACAAGAAGATAATTGGGATCATGTATAATTCCACCATGAGGACTCCACCAAAACCTTGTTATTGGTATATAGTTTTCGTTATGGATGTTTTAAAGAGGATTTTCCATTTTATAGTAAAGCTGATATAAGATATAACACCAATAATTATCAAAATATTCATTTTATGACTATTAGATGGTCTTGCATTCTTATTTATGGATATTGTCTCTCCAAAGTAAATGTGCTCTCCCTATAGTTTTCAAGTCGCAACACATCATATTGGATAACGCGGATAATATATCAATTATGACAGTTATCGAGAAAATAGGCGGAGTAAAAGAAGTAAGCCAATGGCAACTTTCTCGTTTTCTTTTGCCTCAGTTTACTTTTCATACTTTTTTGGGTAAATATTATCCTAATTTGGCTTTCACTTCGTAATGCTAACAATCGTAGTTCCAGCAGTTGACAAAGATTGTTTGCAATAGCAGTACATGTGGGTGTTGGTTATTATATGGTTTACCGTGCCGGTAATAATTGCCATGCCCTCTGTCCTTATGCCGCAAGATCAGGCCAAACTTCATGGCAACCTTACTTAAAACCTCTGGACGCCTCAATTTCTGTGTGGGACAAATTTAACTTCGGACCGACGTCACCAATGGCCCCATTTTTTTCAGAATAACTCTACTTAATTCCCTAGGGAGAGCGTATCACGGGCGACCGAAAGACTTTTTCCGTTCTTTGAATTTCTTAGGTACGAATTCCTCGGGAACTCCAATCTTGGTCGCGAAGTATGAAACCCAAGTCAGAAACCTCGCTTCTGCCGTCAGCTAGCTAAGAGATTGTTCGGTTGATAATATCCTAAGTAATTGGTCCAGCGGTGAGATCTAAAGGTTGATCGACTGATGCGGAGGCGATGAATGCGGAGCCGAAGTTTGTGAGGGTCGAAGGAAGAGGTGTCGCGGAGAGGAGAGATTGGTGGACGGGCGAAAGAGACCTGAAAACTCTATTTTTTCCCTCCAATGACTAGTCCCCCGCTTTGCGTACCCATCCCCACCCCCACCCGCATCTATCCCTATCGCGGCAATCACTTCGTCCACCACGCGGCGTTATCTGAGCGTGAGCCATGAGACTATAGCGCGTCGACCATCCCTTTATCCCTGGATCAAGATCGCCCACTCACTCTCTACAGATCGGCCTTCTTGTCGGACTGCCCATCAAAGGGCTCTGCCCCCCCCCCTTCATTCTTCCCTTTTGGGGTCCTGAGTCGGGAAGGCGATGGGGCGAGTGGGTGGAGACGGTCGTAATTGACTGCCCTGCCCCCCCTCCCTCGTCGTAATTTGCCCCCCACGCCTCCCCTCTGCCCCAATTAGTCCGCGTCTGTCGGGTCCTTTCTTCTTACAATGGGGGACGCACGCGAGAGGCGTGAGCAGGGGAGGGATGGGGGTTGAAAGCGAGAGGTTGGGTTGGGACGGTGGAAGGGGGCAAATGGGCGACCCTCGCCTAAGATCGCACGTCTAAGATAGTTTCCTCAGACTCAGTCGCTCTCAGTCGCGGGAGATTGCGTTGATTCGCAGTGGAGGTGGCGTCCCGTCGCAGTCGGCGTTGCCCTACTGGGATGGGGTGGAGATAATCCAGGATTTCCTGGAGTGATGCGAAATGCTTCGTCCAACTTTTTAACTTTTTTCTAGTGCTGTGCGAATCAGGGATTTTCATTTCGAATCGAATCGAAACGATTTTTTTTAAATTTTCTTTAGTGAATCGAATCATCCTAAAAAATTCGCTGGCGAGTCGAATTCGAGTCTAAATAAAATGCAAAAGCTTAAACGCAGTTAAATTAATAAAGATCTTTACAATATTCAATGGCCTTACATTAGCTTATATATCTATAGTGGCACAAGGAATAGCACAGAATAACATGTGGTCGTTTAAATTTTCGCTTCGCGTGCGGAAGACATCGTCTAAACGGACGGCGCACCATTTTTGTAATGAGCGCCATGTTTGAATGCATGCAACGACTCGAAGACGAATCTATTAGATTGGAATATTTCGAATCATTCGGTTTCGAAGCATCCCGATTCGCAGGCGAATCGAATCGAATCAAGCCTGATTCGAGTCGATTCGAATCTATTTCGAATCATTCGCACAGCTCTACTTTTTTCCCTCGCATCTCAATATATCATTCTTCTCCTTTCTTTGAGCAAGTGCTAACCCTGACACCTTTCTGGCTCTTATAGTTATCCGCTAATCATAAAATGGTATTTTTCTTATAGTAGATACATTGGGAGTGGCAGAAGAATATATTAGTAGAAAATGAATGTCTAGTTTTTTCGAGAATGAACACATAAGTGAAAATTTTCGAGGGTAAGAGCCTGGTTACTCGAATCATGCTGCAAAGGTACATGCATGAATACATAAATTATATAGGGTTTATCTTCCGAGATTCCGGTGGGATCTATGTTTCACGGGAATTCCTCACTTCCCAGTACATCCTGGAATCCTTTACTTTAAACTTAATTTTGCCAATTAATGTTTCAATGGGAATTTCTGCCAATACAATTCTGAAAACAGTTTCCTTCTCTTAAATGCATTAAAAACGATTCCTTGCACGTCAATCGTTTCAGAGAGGGTAATCTCAGCCGCAGGACTTGGCTTGAATGAGAATGAGATTGATTAATCCATACGTCATCATCATTAGTCGTCTGCTTTCGCAGGTGGTCCATTGGTGCCTCCATCTCTCTCTCTGTCCTCTGCTCTCCTCTTCAATTCCCTGTAACTTCCTCCATCCTTCAGGTCATCAAAAATATTTCTTTTCTTTCTCCCTTTTTTGCGGTTTTCATCCACCATTCAAAAGTCTCGCAGTGTATGAATTTCCCATCGAGGAGTTCGCTACAAATCTTAGTAGCTGACGTGGATTTAAAATTTTCCCGCACTGTCTTGATTTCACAAGCCTTAAGTTTCTCAGGATTGTTGGTAAAACTAAAAGATAACAGTATTACTTAAATTAGAGTTTAATTAACGAATCTACGGAGCGTGGTTGTAGGCGACGAGGTGTGGGTTCCCTTCTCGCGGACGTGTGATATTACACACCCTCACCATTCTCACCCATTGGAGGTTGACATGTGGTTTGAGTATTTCCGAATTGCATTTTGAGTCTACACCGCCGCATCAGTGTTTCCTTGCCCATCCTTCAACCCTCCTCCGTTTTTTTATTGTGGTCCACCCAGAAACTGCCTTTTGGCCTTTCTCCAAAGATGTGCCCTCCAAATGATGTATAGTTTTAGGTCACCTCTCCAAGCAACCAGGCTCCTCAAACGCCGCCTCTCTTTCCTCCTCCTCTCCATACTTTGCTGGCTGGCAAATTTATATCAGCCTTAATTTTTTCCTTTTCACCCCCAGCCAGGTGATGGTTGAGTACCTGGGGGGTGCGCAATAGGAGAACTGCGCACCCCCTGGGTAATATAGGAGTGCTGAGAACAGGAGAGGCAGAAAAGATGATGTCCTCTATCTGATCCCGGGCGATTTCCCCTGCCCCTTTGAACCTGCCATAGTTCAGCTCTGAATTCAAAACACGCCTACCGCTTTGCTTCGCTCACTCTTTATACCCTTTATAACGAGGAGTGTACTTTTTCGGATTGGTTACCGATTCCTATGCGTATCTTTTCCGACCGCATAACGTTAAACACATTTTAGAGAACGATCTTGGCCTCCTTTCTCGGTTTCATACCTCTCAGTGAAATCTGAAACTTTTGAACGTCAGTTTTTTCATTCTGGATGGAATTCTTGATTAAAACTAAACTTGAAGGGAAGATGGCCTCTCAAACATGAATTTAATTGCCACGTACTTGATTCCAACCCAATGTGCCAACAAAGCCTACGTGACTTCCATTACCAATGTATTTTGATGAAGGACGAGCGTACCAACGAACACATATCAGTGATTTCCACGAATGGTCGATGTATATACATGATTTTCTTCCAGGTGGCCATTTTGGGAGAATAGAGGGCAAATATTTCTTCTGTAAGGAGGGTAATTTGTACCCTCCGAAAAACGTCTACGTGGTCAAGCACCGCAGGGTGAGAGATGATCCCTATCAATGCTCCCATTATCGTTGCATTGCAATACGCGATTACAATTTCTGTGAAAGTGTTTCAAATTGGGCGTATCCAGGGGGAGTACCGCTCACTGATCGCTCGGTGAGCGAACCACCGCTCTCCCCCTGGATGCGACCGCTCACCAACTGATCACCGTTGAGCGGCCGCCATTTTTCTGAGCGTACTCGAGGGTCGCTCCTTCTCCCCCGGAATTGGTGATCGGCGCGAGTTCAACGTGGCTAGGGAAGAATTGCTTCTTCGCTGGTTTCTCATACGCTGCGAAAATATGACTCATACTTCCCTTGGTGCCCTTTGTACCTTGGGAAAAGAGAAGGTCTTTTGCAAACAAATCTCTCTGGAGTACAGTTGTGAGTCGAAAATCTTCTTCCAGCATGGAGTACTCTAGTGCTACTTACGATATGGACGGCGTTTTTTACACTGTGAGCATCTACAAAGTAAGGTCACCTTAATTCAAGATATTAAATTTTTTCCATGCCTATCGTGGGCGTTACAAGTGACAAATTTTCATGACACAAGGACAGTTCCAACTTTTTGTGTTGCAAACTTGCTTCTTATTGGGCCTCGCCCTCATGAGCACGAAGTAAGAACCACGTAATTTTGTTTACGCAAGCAAATTCCAAGTCAGCTTACGAGTTATTTGCAGAAGCATCAAGTATGTGTTTTTACCTGTTCTCCATTACGAGTATCTTACGCAGAATTTACGTAAAAATTAAATACTACTCTCAGAGATTTTGTTTGCATATACATGCGCACCTCAAGTTTTCACGAATTTTACATAAACATGATATTGTGTGCTGGCTGGGTAGTAGAAAGCTATAGAGTCATTGTGCTAACGAATTCGCGAAATATTGGTGCTATCACCTTGAGATTTTGGAGATGATATTGTTGTTCGATTTTCGCCGGTAACGTGCATTTGTGAACGAGATTTATGAAGTTTTGTGGGGTCGGTTTTGGCCGCACCGCGCATTCTTTACACGGCAATTCAATTTGCAATGCTTTCCTTTTTCTTGTAATATTGGTATGGAATTGATGTCTGCATGTAACGATGTAATTCACAGGGTGATACCCACGCGAGTAGATGCAAGAATTAATGCGTGGATTGAGGTAATGAGTGGATACAGTAACCGCCAAAGTTGGATGTTAATTCAGTTATTCAGTTGGATGTTAACATTTTATCATTCCTTCTATGAATATATATTATGAATTTGGATGTTTGGCATTGTTGCCTAGGCTACGTGTTGCCTAAATTTCCACTTTTGGTTCGCCTAGTTCTCGGCGCCACTTCGATTACAGTCTTTTCAGTTGTTATTTATTGTAAATAGACGTAGTTAATTGTTGCTAACGTTAGACTGTGGTGAATATTCAATAACGATCGAGGAGATATGAATGACTTGATGCCTTGAATAATATCTTGCTATTTTTGTGATTTAAAATTTAATTTGTAAATGCTAGAGAGGAGATATCTATTACAGAAAATGTGTAAGAGGTTTATGAAACGTCCATTGTGTGCCGACGATGATGTTTGCCAGACTCTGATTCTCATTTGAATGCATTGAGCCCGTTCGGCTTTAATAAAGAATTTAGAATGCCTTGTTTAAACAGAACTTGCTTCGTACCATGCTGCAATACAGGGTAAGCGTCTAAGAGGACCCAAAATAGGAGACTTGGATTGAAAAATAAGAATCTGTTCAAGGCGACGGTAAGTGCATTCCTTTTTACCTACATTGCAATGATGGCCATTGGGAATACTCATGAAATCACCTCGCATTATTATTGAATTTCAGTATACCTAGCGATATTCACGAAGTGCTAAGAAGTTAATTGTGCATTTGTGTAATTAAATTTGGAGAGGAATTAAGTATATCTGTTGACTGTATTTGCATTTTAACTTCCATATTTCATCACAAGGCGGCACCACTTTCCAAAAAGTTGTTTGTTTACGGAATTCTAGACAACAGTTGTTGGCGACGAGATCACAATCCATAATATATATTCATGATTCCTCAAATCAGTTTCATCATTGCCTACTCATCAATGTATTCAGTAGCATGCCTTATGTTAATTAACGAACCTTCTCAGAGATTTTTCTTTTCATTTGCCTACGATTGAATTGCAATGCATTCATAAACACGACTTCAAATATCCCACCGAAGTGCTCACCGCAAGTTTCCATTCAGGGGGAAAATGATCGCTCAGTGAGCGGTGACGTAGCTCTCTGCTCACCGGTTTCGGTGAAAAGTTTGTTTATTGAGGAAAGGAGAGAGGGGGTGGAGAGAAACGCAGCGTCTGAATTTGATCCTCATCCTATATGCAGAAAGCAGCATGTGAAGCTCGCCACAAGAAAAACGCCTTCCGTCGACAAATTGGGAAACGTACAGGCCAGAGAGTAGATCAAGAAACTGAGATGCTAGTTCAATGCGTTTTAAAACTCGTCTCTTACTCTAGAAGAAAATAAGTGAAAAAAACACCGGAGGAAAAAAAGTTAGATCTGTCAGCGATCAGTCACCCGGCGATGATTGAATATATGTCGATCTCTTCGAGGGGATGATCATAAGGGGAGGTGATGAGAATTGGAAGCAGGTGACATTTGAGATTTGACTGATGAAATGCAAAATATGCCAAAAATATCCTACCAATTAAGTGAAGTTCAGTAAATGAGCAACGCTTTAATGCTGGACCTTTCGTTAATGAGGACAATTTTACATTTCTCGACGTAGCTTTCAACGGTCAGGGATTTTTCATGTGAATTTTCGGAAGTTCTGTTATGTACAAGTAAAGAGAAGATGCAGTAATGCTTGAAAAGGCCTCAACAGTAAATATTATATCTTATGGATTTACCGGTAAACTAATGAAATATCAAAGGCAAATCATAGTATTTACACCCAGCACTCTATGCGACATTCCTTTGTATGGAATTTCCTTTAGTGAAAGCTGTCTTTAGTCAAATTTGATGCCATGGTGTTTGGTTTTCGTAGGTGAGTGCTCCGAGCACAGCCAGGTGGACATCGACCTGAGCACCGGCGTTGTGCGTGGTTACAGCGAGCAGATAAGATTCGTCCTGACTCCTTCTCGGGATGAGGGTACCTCCATCGACTCCCCTTGTTCAAGGAGGGCCATTATCCGCGTGGACTTCAGCCATGGACGCTACAAGGTTAGTCTCTGACTTAAAGTTAGTTGGCCTGTTAAATCTATTGTATCTTAAATTAAAAAAAAAACTGGATTCCTTCTCCACTGCAAAACGGTTGTTAGTGATTTTCCAAGTCATATGAGAAGCTTTTGACAAGTTACTAAGGATGAAATTGTTACCCTAATATTAACTAAATTGGACTTCGTGCATAATGATTTTGCACGTATTTTTTACGTGCATTCGTCCCCCCCCATTGCCCCCCCCCCTGCCCTCCCTCTGGCTAAGCTACTGAGGCATTTGATTGTTTTTGACATGCTGAGAGTCTACAAAGTTCATCAAGCAAATACCTCATATTAGCCAGAAGCTGTTGTTTTGATGAATGATCTTGCTTCATTATATCTATTTCTTGTTGAGCACATGTTTACATTTTGTATGGACAGGTTGCTTGATGCATGTACTTGAGACCGCATTACCCGGTGAATGATCATGTGAATGATCATGCACCGGGTAATGCGGAATGCACTGTGTAATACGGAAAATTCCACCTTTGAGAACTCATATGCAAGATCGTTCGAGCAAAATTCTACATCTAAATAATACCCCGCGAGCCGCCGATTGGGCATGTGGCAGGGGGTGTTAGGTCACCAGCCGTGTGAAGGTGTACATTTCTTGGAGATGAAATGGTGACATGTATTATAGGAGTGTATTTAGTGGAGCTCAATTATTATTGTGGTAACTTATTGTTCGTGGAAAGAACGAGTACTTGTACCTATCTGTTCGGCAGTGTTCTCTCTTATTTCATCGCATCTGTCAGACCTAGAGATGTAGTGAGGAGTCATGATAATATTCTCTAGTTCGCTCTGAAAAATATCAGTTCTGAATTAATCAAGCAAGCTAAGCCTAGCGTGTAGCCTCCGAGCCTCTAGGGGCTCCCACCTTAATCCCTCTAAAAGTTGTGAGACACTATGTGTACGCTCGTAGCATTTTTTAATGGAGCGCGCTGCTCTCCTTAGTATTTTATTAATTTTTTTGGTCAAATCTTTATGGCCAGGGTCCCAAATGCTCTTGGTGTATTCGAGGTGTGGCCTAACTAGAGCGAAGTAGCATCTCTCTTTGACTTTTCATTCGAGGACCTTCCTATTATACGTTTAACAAAGCCTAGTTTCTTTAATGCGCTGCCGCATATGTTTTGTATATGTGTTCCCCACGATATATCTGAAGTTGAGGTATTTCTAAGATATTTTACTGTATCTGAAGATTGAAAATTAGGGAGTTTTATTTTCTTCTCATCACAACATAATTGATCGCATGACACGAGCGCACGACCTCCATCTTGACTGTTTTGGTTAACTGAATCACCGACACTCAATGAGATGAAGATTGTCTATGCAATATGATGAGGGAAATTTGATTCATTTCGTTGATTTTATTTATGCGATTTGTTTCAATATTTCAATATCTCATCTCTCAAATTTCTCCCGCTACACTCTAAGATGACGCTCTCGAATGCTATGTCTGCCTAAATGCAAAGTACATGTCGATCTGAACATTTAGAATGCTACAAGAAATACAAAGCGCAATTCACCGCGATAGAACGAGAAATAATGCGTATTATTATCGGTAAAATATTTACGACTTCTATTCTCCTGTTACTCTTTCGTTATTTATAATTTCACCTCACTTTTGTTAGTTAAAAGAACCACCAAGTAGTTGGAAAAATTAAAATTGACTCGAATCAAACCTTTAAATAATCCGCTTTCACATTACGATGGATACTAAACGCACTTCGGGATTAATTTTGCGGACAGTGCTCTCGTGAATTCTTGCTCGTCTAGTCTAATATATTGTAATCATGCCGGATTGGAATTGTGATTTCATTTAATATCTCCTCCATCGTCCTAAACTCATTTCCGCCCACCCTAGCCATATGGTAACACCCCGACGCATCGAGGGTATGACGCTCTATAGGAGGAACCACGAAATTAATCAAAATTAACTTGTCTATACTGCGTCGTTCAAGGTCACGACCACTAAAATTTTTAACTAAGTATGAAAAAAGAGGCAAAAATAGGTTGATCTGAAGATGTTGTAAAAAGCGAAACCGGTCGGAATTACTTTTATCGCAGTGGAAATTGCCTATTTTTTTCATTCTTAGTTATGTTTCGATTCCACTCCATCAAGCCTGAAACCACAGAGTATATAATACAATTTTTTATGAGTACTTCAGGAGACCATATGAGTAAATTACCAAAAATTCATCAAAATCTCAAACGAAATTTTTTCTGGGCGGAAATGGTCAGACCTCTATCAGAGATTGAAGAAGTACCTTGAACCAGGCTTTGTATCACTCGACCTCTTTTCCTCCTCTCTATCCTGGGTCTTCTCCAGACATTCCGTCTCATAGAATTCTGCTACGTGATTGTGGCACCCACAATTTGGGGCGGTCACTTAAATAACATCATTCCGGTCCATCACCTGCAGCGTGGCTTCGCTCGGATGTACATGAATTTACGACGCGGTCCTGCAAAGATGCACTGCCGAATGTCGTAACCAGATCTTCAGCAAACCTGAAGCAAACAAATCGTTGCTACAATCCCACACGTACCGTCGATTGTCGATACCCATGAAATACCGAACTCAAAATAGCCGGTCAGTCGGAAATTTTCTGTGAATCGATTAAACTATCAATGGCCGCATCGATTTCGGCGTGAAAAGTTCAATGATAAGTTCACCGTGTATAACACTTTTCCTGGTCACCATTACCATTTATTCGCGAATCATTGCTTTAATGATCATTCTCATTATCATTTAGGGGTAAAAAACACAAAACATATGTGGCGCAGCATTAAAGAAACTATATTTTTTTAAACGTATAATAAAGGTTCTCGGATGGAAAAGTCAAAGAGAGATGCTACTTCGCTCTGGTTAGGCCACACCTCGAACGCGCAGCAAGCATTTGGGACCCTGGTCATAAAGATTTAACCAAAAAAATTAACAAAATGCAAAGAAAGTCTGCTACGAACAAACATATACTGTTACACAACTGTTAGAGGGATTAAGGTGGGAGCCCCTATAAACTCTGAGGCTGCACGCTAGGCTTAGACTGCTTGAGATATTCAGAACTGGTGTGTTTCAGAGCGACATAGAGAATATTATCATGAGTCCTTACTACATCTCTAGGTTTGACAGAAGCGGTAAAATAAGAGAGATACCCTGTCGAACAGATAGGTACAAAAACTCGTTCTTTGTGCGAACAATAAGCGACCACAATAAAAATTGAGCTCCACTAAATACACTCCTATAATACATGTCACCATTTCATCTCCCAAAAACGTACACCTTTGCACGGCTGGTGACCTAACACCCCCTGCCACACGTTCATGCGGCGACTCGCAGGGTATAATGGAGATGTAGATGTAAAAGACGGCTCTTACATAAATACCAGGGAGAATCAAAAGTGGATCAGGTTATTTAGGTGGTTAGAGTACTGGCTATCCATACGGGCGGCCAGCCTTAAATCTCTGCAGAGGGGGATGTTTTTCAGAGGAAACCCGATCCCATACATGAGTGCCTTGTGGAGGGCATTTCAAGTGCAGTACTCCCGTCTGTCGGACGAGACGTTTAACCGTGGTCCCCTTGACGTCTTTCGTTAAGAGCAGGCTAATGCCGACGCCGGGTTTCTATCCACCCTTCCTCCCTTACCTGTCCCCTATGGCGCAAATTACCTTATCTGTCGGTCGCCTCCCCAAATATCCTATCCAAACCAGAGAATCGCAATTTCTATTGCCTTAGAACATGTCTGCAGAAATCTCTGGTCATGTCCAAGTGCTCTATCATGATGGAGTATTCCTTTTTACATTGGCCGAACTGGTTTTGTTTACCGCACCACTCTGCAATATTAGGAGACTGCCGAGTTTGCCGTTTTGACCAAATTTTAAAAGTCATTGAACCACCTAGTTAGGGGTCTGGGGCAACGTGGTATGCTGACTCTCAAAGTAATCCTTTGAGAATGAGTCCAAGATCCAATTGAATAGAGTTAGTGCCTAGGATATTACAAAACTTTGGTTTCTCTAGTGATTTATTGAAAAAAATGTGCCAAAGTGACCATTTGGGCGCCATGAGTGATGACAGGGAACACTGTATGTATCGTGCGCACTGCAGACTCTGGTGACCTGGACCCGGACCTTGACCCATTCCAGCTGTCAAAGAGAAGCCTCAGGTGGCCGAAGCCAGTTTAACTGTGCGGAAGATATAGTATAACGCTGGCTCCTCAGGAAATAGATGTGGCATTAACCCTGGAGCATTACCTTCATCGAAAGGGAATGGCGAGATAATTATGTAAATTTCCATGATAAACGCTCTCTGTAATCCGCTGCTTGTACTGCGGGAACAGGTGGCGCGAGTGGTCCTCAAGTACGGGGACACACCTCGGCGGTGGACCTTCGACGCGTCCGACTCCCCATTGGCTGATGGCTATGGCTTCGTGGTCTCTCCCACTCCTTCTGCTTCCGGCGGCGGCGGAACTTCCCATGGTGCCACGGCGGAGATCCAGGTGCTCAACAGGCAGCTGAGAGTCTATGGACGGTGGCCCACACCCTCTCTGAACCTCTACGCCAAATCTGCACACAGCAAGGTGAGTGCGAGCTACATATAGAATCCCTGGCACAGTGACTGAGAAAAAACGACTATATTTCGTAGTCACCCGCCAGTGTCCATTAGTGCGAAATTCCACAGAGGAAACTTGAGCGGGACTTGAACCTTTTGAGGCATATGAATAAAAAGCCTCGCGTGTGAATTGGAGAGGATTATAACTACCCTATCCTTGCCGGTATGTAACACTGCTATCATTGGTGTATGTGCACCGACCAATGGTGGGGTGCGGGTGGTCGACCGCCCCCTGTAATTCCTTGTAAAATAGGAAAATGGTTATCATGGCATGGTAATGTCCTCGGTACACGTAACCTCGGGCCACAGAATATGCTGGAATTTATGACAATCGCGCATTTTGAACGAAGAGCGGCACAAATATTTGTAAACATTGCTTATTAACATCGTAACCTCTCCTACTATGCGAGTGGTATTTATTATTAAATATTAAATTAAACATTTAGTAATCGAAAAGAATAAATTATTAATTTAATATTTAAATTTTTAAGTGGTTTATTAACTATCGATTAAATTAAGCACCTAGAGCCGGCCATACTACATGGCCGGTTTCCAGTCTCTGACTTGAGGGTCTCTAGGTAATGGTAACCATACCCCTCAGACTAGACCTGTGCGCTGCCGCGCCGCCGCCGCCGTTCCCCCATGGCGGCGGGCGCCGTCATATGCGGCCATGTACTGATCATTGCCTCTAGAACATGGCTTCTGTATTTGAGTACACTAATTTTTACTGACTCCTCAGCATTGTATTTCATAACTTTGTCAAACATTACTCACCACAGTTAAACAGATATCCGTGCAGCAGTATTAACAGTCTTTCCTTAATAGCGACAGTTATCCGTGCGTTTAGGGAGGAAACCATCTTCAAAGACTTCGCGATATCTTTTGAAGCTTATCCGCTAGTTTGCACGCTAGGGCAGTATCCAGTGTATTTAAATAAAAAATTCGTATTTTATTCTTTTTTCAAGCATTTTCAAGCATCCTCTCTTTTTGGAATGGTAACATTTGTAGGCCATATCAAAATGTTAATTATACACAGTAAAATACCTTTGTTCTACTCCATGTTTTAAAGTATAGCGCCACTTTAATTCAGCCAAAGTTGAGGCTTGAGGGTACCGAGTGGAGACCGCAGAAACTCCTTATCTACGTGCTCATTAAGCTCTATTAGCTACGTGCTCGTTAAGGGCCATGCGCCAGCGTGGGCCCTCATTTTGAATGTCTCCGAGCTCAGAGTTTTGGACCTTATGTCGCCCTCAGAACCTCGTGCTCGATCCCACCCATCAGGTGGGTGAAGGTATGGAACGAACTAGAGCAATAGAAACTTCTGCCCGTGGCTATGTTTCAGCATTGTATGTAACTTTTAAAAGTACTTTCTTATAAGCATTCTACCGGTAAAAGATAGGTTTAGGTGACAGCCAGAGAATCTCCTCCTGGTTTTCTACACTTTTAGGATTTTATCTCCGTCCAGTACTACTATTTTTGCCTCAGCATACGATATACCGTTCTCCATCCGTCCAAGAAACCAATTCTCCTTTTTTACCTTTCCCTGCTTGCCCAAAATTCTTCCCTCTATCACGTTGTTGTGCAACTCACTTCCACAAGACATCTACCCTGCCTATCCCAGGTTTAATTCAGAAGTTTCTTCATTTTCGGGATAGGAATAATCACTCTGGCCATACTCCTTCCTCGTAGATCCATCAAATTAGTTTATAAAAAGCTTGCCTAACACTTTTAATTAAATTAATTAGGAGCTCCGAAGGTATGTTCTCCACTCCTACAGCTTTTCTTGCCTTCATATCTTTCAATGCTTTCTCTTTTTTTTACCGTAGAGTATCGTTGGACCGATGTTATCCTCATCTAGTGTTTCCTGATCCTTCACATCTAAATTAGTTTATCTACTATCGCAGTCTACTATAGCTCTTCCACGTATTCTTGCTACCTACCTTGAATATCTTCTTGCTCGATTTATATCCTACCTGCTCTGCTCTTAACATTTGGTACCGTTTTCCCTCTCTTCCCTACCGATAGCAATTTTATTTTATCGCAAAATGCACCCTTTCCCCCATCGTATTACTGCTTATCCATCTCCTCGCAGTGCCTTTTCCACCAGTTTTCCTTCGCCCGATTGGTTATTCACTGAAGTTGATGATTATACTCATTACGCTTCGTCTTACCAAGTTCAGTGTTGGCATTTTTTTACCTCCTCCTGTCTTCCATTTTCCCAATCATTTCTTGCGTAACCCACTGCTCCTTAACCCCCTCGTTTCCACTTATCCTTTCTTTTTTTCCGCCTCTCTTAATATGCTTGTATGTATATTCTCCCATGTTTTCTCCATTTCCTTTGCTTCACTTATGTTCCATTCCACTTGCTCTTGGTATTCCTTTCTTTTTTTCCCCTACCAAAGCTTCAAAGTTCCATCTGTTTATCCACCTACTTTTTAAAACCTGCGATCACATATCGTCATAACTAAGTTAAGATTCAAGCCTGCATTCAAACAAAATGCAAGGGCCTTCTCGTCGCGATCATTTCTCGTTCCTAATCCATACCCTCCCACTTCATACCCATCTCGCCCTTCCCCCACTACTGCGTTCCAGACACCCATTACTACTAGGTTTCTCTTGTCCGGGAACTCTCTGATTATCTCCTCTAGCTGTTTATAAAGCCCATTCACCTCTTACTACCCATGGTTGCTTGTGGGCATGTACACCTGGGCTATAACGAAAGTTGTTGAGCGTACTTTTATTTCAACCACTCGTATGCTGTCGCTCTGTTCAATGTTTACCACCCTCCTCCCCAAATTTGCGTTTAATACTGTAGCTACCCCACGTTGACTCTCATCCCCACCTCTATAGATTACCCTGTAACTATCACTGCAATAGTCTCCGCTGTCCTTCCATCACTCCTCGCACAGCTCCAAGACATCCACGTCATCTAGGACAATCCGGCAAACCGTTTTGGCGCAGGGACCGTTTTAGCCGAGAAGGCCGTTAGGGCACTGGGGCGTTTCGGTTATCACTCGGATAGTAGCGATTCTTTTATGATTTATGACTAGAGACAGTATTTATAAATGTGTCAAATAAAATTGAAACTATTGTATGTAATTTGGTGTTGCTTACATAGATAAAGACCTTAGCATGATTTTTCTCATCAACGACCAGATATGCTTTTGCCTGTATGTTCGGTATTTTCGATGACAGATGAAATAATTCCTTATAGTACTGGAAAAAAATCTCCCCTCAAAGAAAAAATCATATATTATTTTACAGTAATGGTAGCACACCCACAGTGTAGTACGTAGTTCATTACTCACCCCTTCCCACCACCATTGAGATGACTAACACTAGTCATAAATCATAAAAGCATCGATACCAGCCGAGTGGTAACCAAAATGTCCTTGCGGCGAAACGCCCCTGATCTCAAACGGTATTGCCTAATCAACCCTGCGCCAAAACAGCTTCGCCCAATCATACCTGTGCCCAAATGACCAGCGCAAAAATGGCTCGCGCCAAAACGACCGCACCCAAAATGGCGCACTCCCGCACACCGGAATGTCCCAATCCCCTGCGTTCCCCTCTCTATTTCCTAATCGATATTTTCCTGATAACTATTAAAAAAGAGCAGTTCTTCTGTCCGAATTTGATGTACTGATGAAAATGGTCCTCAGTCAATCTGATTAGAGTGCGATAGGAAATAGCAAGGTCACCATTTCTGTTGGACCATGTGCCACTTGTTCAGTGCTCACCCTTCGTTGGCGTGGATTTCACTCGGCTCAAGCCTCTAATGCGGCATGATTGGCTTGTATTCATTTTCTCGCTTGATGCCGTCTTAATCAATATTGTATAATAAGATATTATAATGACGATATAAAAGGCTGTAAAAAGGTATCGAATATACTTCATCCTACTGTTCTTGAAACTATGCGTAATTAGGACGTGTAATATCGATAGATTTCCCTTCCTCGCTGAACAACCTTACAAAACTTTCATAAGTCTCTCCGTCTACTGCAGTTTCTCTTTCCTTCTCCACATCCGCATCTCATAGACTTCTCTCTCTTCTTTCTTTTCCTTGCAAGGTTCACTGTCTTCCAGCCTTACAACGCAATGTATTGGAAAACGGGAAGTAGTTAACCAAAGGGTTTATGTACATGCTGAAGAGATTCTAATGCTAAATCTAAATTCAAAATAAAAACATTTGGAGAATATTTGAACGATATTTCTTTTGTATTTGATCACTGGTTATGGTAAGTGAAGTTCAAGGAGGTAAATCTACGGTGCGGTCTGAGAGTATCTAGGAGGATGTTAAGGACCTCGCTTCGCATGAGGATAGGAAAAGTAATCGGAATAGGAGAAGGAATAAGTTTCATAGGAAGTTCTTATGTCCCACGGCATTAATGAGGCATAATTTTCCATCAAATAATATTTAAATTATGCAAATAGTATCCATAACGCATCCTATTATACGTTAAATAATAAACCGAAAGCCATAGGAATTTTCCTATGCGGATGAACAGAGTGTTTAAGTACATGTGATGGACCTTTCTGGAAAAGTTTAGACGGGTGAATAATGAGAGAGTTTAAACTACGTTTCTATGGCCACCTGGGAGGGAGAGTGATCCCAGCCCTGATGCAAAGAGGCACAATGGGAACGAATGGTGCTGAGGGGTAGAGATCTCTTTCGAAACATAGAGGGGGAAGGAAGAGGCCCTGACAAGTAGTTACATAGTTACATTGCCATGAGAAAAATTCGGCCTGGACCGGGAATCGAACCTCGGACCTTTGGTATGCCGGACCAAATTAAAAATTATGAATGAAAGTTTATGTATTTATTAACATAAGTTTATGTGACATGAATACAATTGTTCACAGCAATATGTACTAGCTTAAGCTGCCACCTTCGGTTTGCGCTTTTGTATTTTACTTTCAAGTAAAGGTTCGCTTTCTTTTCCCTTTTCATTACTTCTTCACTTTTGTATAACATGATTGCAAGTTGCTAATTGAAACAATTGCCCAATTTAAATCTTCCGTCATCTTAATTCAGCAAGCACTTTGAGCTTTACCACAAACATTCTTCTCCTAATAGCCTTTATGCCCACATCTTCATTTAAACACCAAAGCGCATATTCAGTCGTTCGGTCTCCAGTTTTCAAAACTTCGTACCCCGCGTAACAACAATTACAGGCTGTAAAATGGTGTTTACATAACAGCTTACACAACAAAAAAATCACCAATCAATCAAAATCAGGCCTAAAAAAAACTCATCAAGACATGGATATATCACCAAGGTAAAAACTAACCGAAACAATTTCTCAGGCATTGCTGATCTTGCAGGTAACTCACAATCAACGAATGCAGGAGCAAGTCTCATTAAATACAGCTTCACGTCATCCTCACGTCCGATATTCTTGCTATCACCTATTCTCAACGTTGTCAACAACCTAAAAAGCAGGATAAGCGTCAAAACTCACCTGACCAGTCCTCGTCTTTACTCCGCACTCACAATCTTGCAAGAACTGTCCTAAACACTCGCAAACACGCACAAAAAATGTTTAAAATGAATCGGCAACAAAACTCTAAGAGAAACGTGACATTCTCATTCAAATTCTAATACATTGTATTTTCACTTTTTAAAGCAAAACGAAAGTTAAGACAAACCGCTAATCGCCTTTATTTAAATGAATAGTTCGTAAAAAGTCAAATTTCCTCGTTCTAACGTCTAAAAATGCTCGACTTCTAAATCTCTATGCATAAATCAGGTGTTGCTAGATCTCGTTCACCTGCATATTTGTACGTGAAATTCCAAAAATCGTACACCCTACGACTCAAAACTAACACATCTATATAAAGATTACTATAAGCATGGACTCTTTCGCTACATTTCAAGTCTGCGCACAGCCTACGCCCAAATTCTATAACGTGGATTTCGCTCGCATTTGAGATAAAAGACACGGTATAGTGATAGTTTTCATTAAAGCTATTAAATACGTCATTTGTCTAAACGCTTAAAATTGTGAGACATTTTTGTCGCATACGTATGTAGGAATTTGATTATATAAGTTTTAACATGACATTATACAAATGAATGTATTTATTAATGAGAAAAAATGAATACTTTTTCCTATAATTTGGTAAGTGCTACAATACTAGTGAACATATGAAGGCAAATATTACGCCGCCGGTCACACCGCCGCCGCCGCCGGTAAACACCATCGGATCGGCGCGCCGCCGGTCGCCGACCCATTTCCACTCGGCGTCCGCCGCCGATAGTTTTTCCATCGGCGCACAGGTCTACTTCAGACCCTCAGATTGGAGAAATCACCTGCAAAACAGGACCTTCTACTTGCCCCTTGCTCCGACGAACGACTTCTCTCCACGAATAATAGACAATTACGCCCAGCTGACAGAAGTGATAGGTAAACTTCCAAAACATCAAGAAAATGTTTCTGACTGGTGACTTGAGTGGCCGATTAAGGCGTGAGGCATGATGAACTGGTTGTTCAAAATGGTAAAAATACTATATATAACTCCGGAAGAATATAAATTGGTTCATTATGCCGTTAGTGTGTACGTCCGTCATGTCATTTTTTAGTCACGCAGTTGACTAGTGGTTCGACCAATTTGCATTTTTTTGTGGGAGAGAAATTATAGAGTTATGATTTTTTTACAGTTCCTTCGAACTGCAAGGCTAACACCGCCTTCTCCATAGGAAACACAAAATTTTCGTCCATTTTATCGTGTCTGCAAATATTGCCCTTCGTTCGCTCTAGTGAACTAATCACTTTGCAACGTAACCGCACACTTGCCCTCCACTCGTTGAACAGACTCAGCGCCCTAGCTAACACATTTCGAAACACGTCGGGAGAAAAGTTGATGTACGCTTAACTTCGAAGGGCGTCGATAATGGCATCTCTGATAATTGTCAAGTTTGTTGATTTAAAAAATGGCGTTAAAATTCCATATTTTGAGGTCTTTAATAACATTTTGCAAAAGGGTAAGTTTTTAAGCATGTTTTTTTACGAATTTGATAACTTTTGACAGAACTTTCGGCCATGACTGTTGTTCACCTACCGACCTACAGTCACTCAGTAAATGTTTTTCTCAGCAATTGTTTTAATGTTCTACTCATTGACCGCCTCTGTGGCTTATCATTATTGATAATGCTACCGACCGACAGATAGATAAGAAAACATTTCGACAGCGTACGTGTTTCCACTCACTTTCGCTCGTGTACGCTTATATGTTCCGATGTGCACTTACGTAAACGACTTGAATAGAAAGCTCTCATATTCATGGTTTCAAAATATTGGGTTTTTCGAGGTCGCCATAGTTGCGTTGGAGAAAACAACAGGCTGCGCTGATCTACTAGCAAATGTATGAACGGGCATTAGATCGCTTTTTCCTCCAGGTGGCCCATTCAACAATGGATTTTAGAGCCGGCGCATTAGACGATAAGGAATTTCAAGTTTATTATGACGGATATTAAAGATAAAGCTTTGACAGGAATTTCGGGGTCTTTGAAATATAATTCATTGCTCTTTGTTCACATCGGAGTAATAACTGAGAAATAGCCTGTGAAAATATCTGTTCTCATATGAGAAATATGAGTTCTGACGTCTAAACCAACCTTTGGAACAATACTTAAGGATTTGGTGCCTTAAATATTTCATCCTGTATATAGTATTATGAACTTTATTTGAGATGGCTTTTACTTGCTCATGCCAGGTTGACGTGCTGGATAAACTCCTGAAGTTTTTTCCTTGTATGCACGTTGCGTGGAGGAGGAGGGTATTTCAACTGAAAATATCTAACTTATAATTCTGAATACCTGTGAAACTTGCAGACAGAACAAGAGATTTTCTCTGAGGAAGAAACTGAGGAGTCTGAGGAGTTTCCGCGATCAGAGGAGGCGGCCACTGCGGCCAGCGGCCAGACAACCAGTGGTGGTTTGAGCCACGAGGGTGCTTCATCGGAGTCGCCCACTGAGGATTACCCTCGGGAAGATGACCACGAGGATGACCAAGATGGAGAGGAGGATGGGTTAGGGTTGGAGGGGAAGGGTGCATCGAAGCGCAAGGGGTCTGCTCCACCCTCCTCCCCTTTGGCTGGAGGAGGCTCCCGAATGTTTGTCCGTGTGCTGGATGGCACAGTGCAGCCCAATGGTCAAGTGGAACTGATTGTTGGGTCGAGGGGCAGGTCACTGTGGTGGAGGGATGGGAAGATGTCCCACGAGGTGCCCGCACCTCCTGGATTCCTTCGGCACCACCAGAGGCTGCGTTCCTCCAGCGGCACCTCATCCTCCTCCCTCTATATGTCCTTCAATCGCATCCTGGGTGGAGACTGGAGGTCTGGTTCAGGGCTCTGCTCAGTGTCAGTGCAAATGATGGAATCAGAAGGTGAGTGAGGGCTCATTGTGGCTGTTATTCAGCCCTTTCATCATATTATTATTTTCAAATCCCAATTCACCTTTAAACTGAACGATCTTTCTATGCTTTTCATTTTTTAAATCATTCTGATAATTGGGTAGCAGGATGGAAATAGTGATTACAATTTTGCCTGGTGGTCCATTCTGGCTCTAATAATGACTCCTTTAGGACTGTAACATTTTGGATGCTCTTGCAAATGAATCTGATTCCCAGTAAGCTCTTAAATGGTTACTTAAACATCAGTAAATAATTTACCCAGCTTTTAATAGGTTTGATTTTTTAGGTAGGTATCTACTTTGTCTTTCTATTTTCCACTTTTGTTCTTTTCATTAGTTCAGCATTTTGTGTTTCGCCTCAAGTTTTCTCCTGAACAGCTCCTGAATTCATTTATTTTCAAATCATCAATTATTAATAGTGTTTGATCAAAATATTCAAACCCTGGTTTTGCGGGTGGCATATGTATTTCGCAGTGGTTAACTGTGAGAGGTACAGTGACAGTGGAAAGTGAACTTCATTTGTTCTGTACATGATTTTGGTGGATTTGGAGATCAGAATATTGCCCTGTGTTGAATCCTGGTGGCCTTGGAAAGATTATCCTCTTTTTCAAGTATGATTTTAGCCATCAATAGTTTAACAAGGGTAAAGTCCCTCTCATCCTCAAAGTTTTTGTCCAGAAGTCACCCTCAGAAAATGATCTGGAATCTGGCTACAAACCGGTATATATGGTATTTATTTATGGTATAATCTTGTTATAATATGATGGCAAGCATATACTTGCCCCATATAAGCAATGCCCCATAAGATGGGGCATTAAATGTGCCTTTATACTGTAAAAATTGATGTTACGACAAGATATAGGTATTTACAATTTTGAGTTGCAGTATCTTGAAGGCTTGGACATATAGGCCAGGGTATTCTATCAGTCTCAAAAAGTATTATGAAATACCAGGAAGCTGATTATTAATGAATAGACTCGGCTAAAAAACTATTTGTCATATTCTGAACCTATCTTTACTAGGCCATACTTCCTTTCTCTTGCTTGATGGTTTTGTTTTTTACCTCTTGGCTCACAAAAATTTTTCTTTCTATCTTGGTCTTCAATATCCATCATCTCGTGTTACTTCGCATCATCTGCCCCCTCCCAAATTCTTTCAAAGACTTACTTCCTTCCTCTACCATTCATAATGCTCCTCTGGTCATCTTGCTACTGTCCAACTTTCCTTCTCCAATATCTCCTAAATCAAGTCCGACTGGCCTCCAATCTGATGGCAATGTCACACTAATAGTTTTATAAATTGTTGACTAAAGCCATTAAATATACATATTTTACTTGTCACAATTACCCTGGGATATGTTGTTTTTTAATAACTTTTATCACAATCAATGGCTTCAAAGTGTTTTCGATTCGTTCAAAATCCAATAAAAGTAAAAATTGCAAGTACATAGATTTAAATGGTAGACATTCCCCATGCCTAACTTTATCAGCGCCATCCACTCAGGATGCAGTAACAAATCCTCTTTGTGTAACAATGAAATAATGGCATTTAGTGGTGCCTCAACCAGTTTACACTATGGCGTTACATCAAAATTTATGTTGGAACACGATATTTTCATGTGCAAACAGAGGGTTTTCATTGGTTTCCTCCAAAAATGTTCATAATGACAAATTTTACGCTACAACAAGATTCTACTGCATTACCTAATGATAATTTTTCATACCATCACATTCCTGTTTCCACTAGTAGACTAAAGAAAACTGCATGAATAATTCTTAAGTACTGAACTTAATGTTCATGATACACAATCGTTGCTTTATAAATGCTAAAAACCACCATCATTAGTTTGAGTTTGACTTGGGGACAGGATACAATAGCAATTGGGGCATTCCACTGGCCTTTTATTAAAACATCTCAGCTCCCTCTCATGATGAAGAAAGTGAAACTTAAGTTGCTCCATTTCCTCTTTGTTTCCCTGAAGTAATACACCTTATAATTATTCTCCAAAGTACAACCAAACCCTAACAGCTGATGTACACCAGAAAACCAGCATCAGCGCTGACTATTTTCTCATGTTCCACAACCTTGAGCCCATTTTAACCAAGTCTTATCCATTTTTGCTTGCAGATCAGTGCCCAAGTACTCATATCTGCGACAGAAATGCTGTATGCAAGCCATCACGAGTTGGCCATCAGTGTTCCTGCAAGAAAGGATGGCAGGGTGATGGGACAACTTGTTCAGGTAATTAGGTTGTCCATGACACAATTCACTATACTATGGTTGAATGATCTATTTACACTGCAATTGTTTTTCTTCATCACTATTATGTTCTATTAACAAGAGGGCTCATGCAAGTAATTGAATGACCTGATCTTTTATTGTTCAATTTATTCATCAACCGGTTGATAATGAAAAGGAATGAAAAGACAAAGACAAGGCACAGCAACCATTATGAAGAGTTACACAAGACATGCACGAAACATTTTTATGATTGAATATCTAAATTGTTGTCATGTCCTTCATTTGTCAATAAGCAAATAAGGAAGCAATTCAGAAACAGTTTTTATTTGTAATGAGAAATATAATGCTGACTGTGGTTGAACCACTGATACTGGAAAGTAGCAGTCGCAATCTGTGACCACTTATTTGAAATCACTGTGATTGCTATCATACTGCTACCAGTTAGTTCAGTTGAACCATTGCTACCACTGCTACTGTGATTTAACTGTATTAGAATGTGAGCGACATAAAATACATTAGCACCAGGAAAAAACCTTGTGCAGCACAAGGTCGATAGGGTACGGGCGCTTACCACGGCCAAGAAAAAAATCCTGAAAAGGAGTAGAGGCGTAAGGGAGAATTCCACCTTTCTCCTTCAGCCGTCTCTTTCGGCCTCCTCCGCCTGTTGTTGAATCCCCGCCACCCGTTCATGAGGTCGAGCGTTTCTGGAAGGATATCTACGAAACGTCGAAGCCATTCAATGGAGACACTCCGGCCATCGCACTCTTTAAAGAGTTCTGCGACCGCCACCTACACAATGTGGATGGACCCCTTTCAGTCACGGAAAGTGACGTGAGGCACGCTTTCTCTGGCAAGAAGAATTTCGCGGCTCCAGGTATGGATGCCGTGAATAGCTTCTGGTGGAAGAAGTTCACTTCTACCCACAAACATCTGGCCAGAATCTTCACGTCCCTCATCACAGGTATAGAACCATTTCCACGTTGGCTGACTGAGGGACGTACGGTTCTCATTCCGAAAAAGGGAGACTTGTCCAATCCGAAGAACTATCGCCCTATAACCTGTCTAAACACTGTATACAAGGCGTTCACCACGATCTTGAGCGACCTTATCGTCCGGCAGATCCAGCCTGTGTGGGAGGAGGTGTACGAGCAAAGGGGGTGCAAACGAGGAATCGCGGGATGCAAGGACAACCTGCTCATTGACAGGTGCATATGTCAGGATGCCGCCCGACATAAGCGAAACCTATCAATGGCCTGGGTGGACTACCGAAAGGCTTTCGACACCACTTCGCATGAGCTACTCATCGCCCTGCTGAAGTTGATGAAAGTCCACCCAGAGGTTGTGTCCTGCATCCAACGCCTGTTACCACTCTGGAGAACGCGCTTCGTCTTGACATCGGGCAAGCGGACCGTCTCCACTGAGTTGGTAACATACCACCGTGGCGTTTTTCAAGGCGACAGCTTGAGCCCCCTCCTGTTCTGTATTTCCCTCCTCCCCCTCTCCTTCAAGCTGAGACGAGGCCGAGGATACATGTGCGGCGTTCCTGGTGACAGGAAGCACAAGGTCACCCATTTGTTTTACATGGATGACCTTAAACTGTACGCTTCCAACGCCAAAGACCTGCGCGTTGCACTGGACACCGTACATCAATACATAGGGATGGAATTTAATGAATGGAAAAGCTATAGGGATGGAATTCGGATTGGACAAGTGTGCATCCATCCACCTGGCGAAAGGAAGAATATCGGAGGACAAGGAAGACTCGCAACTCGTTGACGGGAACGTCGTTCGTCATCGAAGAGGGCAGCGGACGAAATCGGTCTGGACTTTGACCTGTCATCCGACGGTAACGACAGTAGCACGTCAATCGTGTCACTGAGGGCAGACGTCTTTAAGCTCGAGGTCAAAAAGGCTGAGCAGAAGACCTTGCTCAAGACACATACCGATAAGCCCATGCATGGATGTTTCTACCGAAACATGGAAAAACATGGGCTATGGAAGGAGCTGACGTTTGCATTCCTTCGTTCCGCGGGTCTCAGGTCCGAAACAGAGGGTTTCGTTCTCGCGTGCCAGGATGGTGTCATCAACACTCTCGTGTACCGCCGAATTATATTCAAGGCGGAGGTGGCGGACACGAGATGCAGAGCGTGCCGAGCCAAGCCGGAGACTTTGAGTCACCTTCTCTCCGGCTGCAGTTATCACGCACAGTCAGCGTATTTAGCTCGGCACAAGGGAGCTCTGCGGGTGTTGTATTTCCACCTCCGACATCATTACGGCATCGACGAAGTACATGTGCTGCTCTATGCCCCTGGAGATATTGAGAACGACAAAATAAAAATCTGGTGGAAATCTGGTGGAATTACTAATTCCCCACCACCAGGAAGGGACACTCTGTAAAACTAGTAGTCCTAGTCATAGGTGTGCTCGGTGGAATCAAGGGCTCGCTGATACAGAGCATCAAGTGTATTCCTGCTTGCGTGGCACAGGCGGAATCACTTGCAGCCCGCATGCAGAAGGCCGTCATCTCGGGGTCGCTCCGTCTGCTTCGTGCGCACGACCCGAACACAGCGTAGCAACTGATCCGATGGGTTAATCGGAAGTGGCTACGAACTCTGCACCGCCCCTCTCGAGTTCTCGGCCATTATGACGGCAATGAAACCCGATGCTTGCCGAGGACTCGGAACGGGAAAGTTACCAAAGTAAAAAAAAATAATAATAATTTTTTTATTCTCTGAAGGCAAATACAATATTGCATAATTTCGTCAATATTATTGATAAATTCGTCTTATAGTCATCAATTTATCATATACACAATAGCACATACAATATACAACACATGAATAGCATTTTAATTCAGTACATTTTAATAATTCTCTTGCTATAAAGCAGTAATTGAAATGCTACACATCTTTGCTTTTCTAATGAGGTTTTCCTTTGCAAAGAAGAAAAAAATCATCAGTTGAGTACTCAGGTTTTTGAAGTAAAAACTTGTTAAGTTTATTTTTTAATTTGTCTAAAGAACTAATAACCTTAATATTTTGAGGGAGTAAGTTGTGTAGTTTGGCTCCTTAGTAGCTGATGGGGACCATTGGTATTTAATCTGGTAGATCTTGGCTCAATATTACGTCCAACTTTGATCTGGTATTATGTTGGTGGATGTCGCAGTTTAGCTCATATAAATTCATGTTTTTTTTCACAAACAATATAAGCTCATATATATATATATATATATATATATATATATATATATATATATATATATATATATATATATATATATATATATATATATATATATATATATATATATATATATATATATATATATATATATATATATATATATATATATATATATATATATATATATATATATATATATATATATATATATAAAGCTTCGTCACAGGGTGACACTAAACATAAAACATATAAAATGGAAACTCACGAGTTTAAAATTTTCGGTGGGTCGCCCGCACCTTCATCAGTGATAGAATGAGGATTGAGGAGGAATCACCATATAGGAGGGGCGGTGAGGGGAAGGAGCAGGTAGGAAGGGTGGGGAAGGGCGGGGAGGGAAGGAGCCAAAGACCTATTCGGGAGAAAGAAACAATGTAGCGAAAAGGGGGGAAAAATTAATTAATGGGAACGGTTGAGGCCAGGTGGACAGAGGGCGTTAAAATATCGGATGCAACATTGTTCTAAAGTCTTCAGACTAATTATAGTGGCTGTGGGCGGGAGGGAAGCCAGAATGGCTACATTGTAGCAGTCATCAAATCTTACATTGTGGGAGGCAGCATGTGTGGGGACAGAGAAAGAGAAGTTGGTTGAAGAGGGATTGCAAGAAGCACGGTGATTATTAATTCTGATATTGAGGGGGGTACTACAGAGCCCAATGTAAAAAGCTGTACATAATTTACAAATAAGGATATATACTATATTAGTTGTGGCACAGGAAGGGGAGGTAACAGAAGGAAGATAACGATTAACGAATTTTTTGGGTAATCGGTCTGTAATTAGAATTAAACAAGTTTTGCACCTTGGCCGGTTACAACGGGTGGCTGGAGCTTTGGAAATATTAAAAGATTTATGGAGGGGGTTAGTGGCTCTAAATATAGCAGACAGGTTCGGGGACGTTTGTATACAACAGAGGGACATTTAGGGAATAAATTAGTAGTGGCAGGATTGCTAGAAAGTATTGGGAATAATTCTTTGAGGAGATGTTTTAGGGACTGTACGCCTGGGAAGAAAGTGGTGCAAATAGAAATATTGTTGTACTTAGGACAAGAAGTGGATTTAGGTTGGTACGGTTTTCTAAGGATTTTTTTATTTAAAAGGGATTCAGGGTAGCCCCTGCGAAGAAGAGACTGGTGTAGCTTGGAAAGAAAGCAATCAAGGGACTCCGGGTTGTTACAAATTCGATGACCTCTGATAGAAAGTGAGTATGGGAGGGAACGTTTGGTATGTGCGGGATGACAACTGCTGAAGTGAAGGTATTGCTGTTTATTAGTGGGCTTTATATGAACAGAAGTACTGAATTTACGGTTGGATAAAGCTACGTCGACATCTAGAAAGGTTATATGGGTGGAAGATATAGTAGAGGTAAATGATACAGAAGAGGAGTCATTGAGAGAGGAAATGAAGGAGTTTAGGGAGTCGATGTCATGTGTCCAAAGTAGAAAAATGTCATCTATGTAACGGAGCCACAGAAGGGGTTTAAAAGGGGCTTGGGAGAGGTAATTCTCTTCCAGAAGACCTAGAAAAAGATTGGCATAAGAAGGATATATATATATATATGCTCTCTCTCTCTCTCTCTCTCTCTCTCTCTCTCTCTATATATATATATATATATATATATATATATATATATATATATATATATATATATATATATATATATATATAAAAGTTTGCCAGAGGAAGGCAGACGACAAACACAGAAAACAAAAAAATGATGAACACACTTACAAAGTTTCTTGATATTTCGGTGCCACTAGCACCTTGGTCGCAAGAGCGAAGACTGACCAAGGTGCTAGTGGCACCGAAATATCAAGAAACTTTGTAAGTGTGTTCATCATTTTTTTGTTTTCTGTGTTTGTCGTCTGCCTTCCTCTGGCAAACTTTTATATATTCGTCACCTAAGTGATCCTAAGTGCATTTATATATATATATATATATATATACTCATATAAATGTTTATACAGAAAGGTAGAAAGAAAGTGGATAGGAACACGTAAAATTTACAAAGAATCCACTTTCTTTCTACCTTTCTGTATAAACATTTATATGAGTATATTTGCCGCTGTGCGGTCTGAGTGAATGAGTGAACGATTTTATATATATATATATATATATATATATATATATATATATATATATATATATATATATATATATATATATATATATATATATATATATATATATATATATATATATATATATATATATATATATATATATATATATATATATATATATATATATATATATATATATATATATATATATATATATATATATATATATATATATATATATATATATATATATATATATATATATATATAGAGAGAGAGAGAGAGAGAGAGAGAGAGAGCAGGTAGGGGCATAATTTTAGCCATGCAAAAGTAAGGTCTACGGGACTCCCTGTAAGGTAGGTTGAAAAGAGTCCTTATGGCCAGTTTTTGTAATTTGAAAATTTTTTCACTGTGGTTATATCCGTCCATGTCCATAATAGGTATAAGGCCATATGCTAATATGGAGTGAAAGTTTGAAAAATAGAGCATTTTAAGAATGTTATAGCCTGTGCTAAGACGAAGATATCTTAGCTGTTAACGAGTTTTACTTAATTTAGGTATCAATGAATTGATGTGAGAGGACCATTTTATGGATGGCTCAATTACAACTCCAAGAAATTTCACGTTATCTACAAATGATAGGTCAGCATCATAAAATTGTACTGCGGCATTTGCTCTCTGCTAAAATGTATACATACTTTTGTTGGGCATTTATGGCCAATAGGTTTTCCTGTAACCAATTTTGGAGTGATTCAATAGTAATGTGTATTTTGCTTCGTAATGACTCCAATGTTGTCCCATGAATTAAAACACTGGTATCATCAGCAAATAAAACAGTTTCTGCTTCAGAAATACAACATGGCAAGTCATTAATATACAATAAAAATAGTAGGGGTCCAAGTATTAAGCCCTGAGGGACACCTGATTTTACTTCTCTTTTGGCAGACTGATAATTTATCTTTAAGTTGTTGATGAATCAAAATGAGATATTTCAACCAATTGAAATCGTTCCTGTAGATATGAATGAAACAATTTATTAGCTATTCCCGAGATCCCATATTTATTAAATTTTTAAGTAGGATTTCATGGTCAACAATTTTAAATGCCTTTGTGAGATCTAAATATACCCCTATAGACAGGTGTTTATTATCAGTTGCATTTAATGCTTTTGTAATGAATTCATGAAGGGCTTTAGATGTTGAACAACCATTTCTAAAACCATGTTGATGCCTGGAGAGTATAGAATTTATTTTTAAGTATTTCATTACACGGTTTAACATTACCCTTTCAAGTTTTTTTGAGAAGCCTGTATTAAACTTATTGGCCAGAAATTCCTTACATCACTTTCATTTCCTTTTTTGTGGAGTGGAATAACTTTACTTAATTGGAAGCGATTTGGGAAAACACCATCAGTTAACGATAGGTTACAAAGATATATTAGAGGTATATATAAAATAGACTCATCTAGGTCTGATAAGGGTTTCTGAGCTCAGATCATGAGCTTTCAAACCATCTGTACCCTTCAGAGGAAGTACTATTTCATTTATTGTCTGTTCCACACTCTTTACTGTCATATAGAATTGATATACCTCCCCATGACATAAATTAATGCACTACAGTTACCACTTAGTGCTTTATCTCTAAAGGTTATTGGCAAAAGAGCCAAGTTAACTATTATGACCACCCCAATTCATCACTTGTATTCAAGGAAGTGTATGAATACAAAGTTTATATGGAAAAAGTTTTCATATCCATAGATTGAGAGTATTTACCTGAAAGTTTTCTTTTTGCTGTATTTTTGTCTTGATCATAATGAATCTATTGTGGTGACTTTTCATTCCAGACATTGATGAATGCAGAATTCAAAATGGAGGTTGCTCTCACATTTGCAGAAATGAGTTAGGAACTCATACCTGTGAGTGCTTTCCTGGCTTTACTCCAGACCCTGAAGACGCAAATAACTGCATTGATGTGGATGAGTGCTCAGTGAGGACAAAAGTAGGGATTCCAATGCACACATGTGATCATGATTGTCGAAATATCATTGGCTCTTATGAATGCCAGTGCAGGAATGGCTTCCACCTAGCCTCTGATGGCCGAAGATGCATAGGTCAGTTAATGAAAAAATAGTTTTCTTTTGAACTAGGTACCTCATACAGAGCCCTAAGTTGGTTCCACCATAAAATGACTAGTGTCATTTCATTCATATTCTGAGTGCTAATATAAAAACATGTGCTATATGAACAACTAAATTTTACCACACAGCATTATGTTTCTTGCATGTTTACTGCGTGAATTGGAGAAACGGGGAAAAATAGTTTTTTTTTTTCAAAATATAAAAGCTGTTTGCATGGTAAATTGATTAGCTATAAGAAATGAAAACTCCCCCAGGGGAAAATATTTGGTCTGTAATTGCTCTGAAACTGGGTTGTAACTGCTTTGAAACTGGTCTGTAACTGCTCTGAAAGATTAATATCTGATGTGGAAGTGCTCTATTGATTGTATTTGAAATATTTTGAAACTTTCTTAAAATCCAAACCAGTTCAGTCCAGTTGCTGACCACTTCCAGATCAGATATTAATCTTTCAGAATAATTAAAGACCATCTTCAGAACGGATACAGTGCAAATATTGCGGTGTTCAAATTGCATTGGATTGGATAATTGGGGAGGCAACCGACGGCTTAGGTCATGTGCACCATAGGGGATAGGTAAGTGTGGATATAAACCTGGCATTGGCATTAGCCTGCTCTTTACAAAAAGCGCCAAAGGTGTCTCATCCGACAGACTGAGTACTGTAGTCTGTCCTCCAAAAGACACTCAAGTAGGGATTGGGTTCCGTCTGAATCAAATTCCATGTCATCAGTGATGTCATGTAGATTGAAATACATTTTTTTAAACCAACTATCCAAAAAGTATAAAGTATTAGTTTTGATTAAAACTTTCATGCTGGAACCTTGTTAAAAGGTTCTCTTTTTTCCTTCCTCAAACGTGGGAGTTCTTGATGCCAAGGGCGTACCCAGGATTAAAACTAGGGGGGGGCTCAGCCATGGTCGTTCAGGTTGTAACAATTTAGCACAGAAAAGGCGAATGAAACCAAAATTTTAAGAAAATTATATATAATTAAAGAAGTGCTTTATTAGTTTTTACAATTATTTGCTTGAAAAAAAATTTAATTTTTATTCTAGTCACATGTCTTATACTTCCTCCTAGGGGGGGCTGCTGCCCCCCCCTGTCCCTTGCTGGGTATGCCCATGCTTGATGCTGTTATGTTCTGAATGTGAGCTTTTGAAAGAAGCGCAGTGTATTGATTAACTAGCAAATTAAATTAAAATATCATGTAATAATTAGTGGTTTGTATGACTAAGTAACGTTCATTTTAAAATCTCTAATTTTAAAACTTATGCTATCAATTTGTCATATTTATCTCTACACTAGTCATCATCTTTCTCAACTGCTTTCATTTCTTTGTTGTATAATCACCATATTTCCTGGCTAATGAGATGGACAGGTGTTTGAGATACTCCCTAGTTTTGGCCAGAAGATTGGAAAAAATTTAATCAGTGAAGTCTCTTAATATTGAAATCAATAGGGCCCATAATTTTTCTGGTCCACTGTGCCAAATTTCACTATAATAATACTTAGCACTCTTATCTGATTCACACCATTTGTGATGTGGACCTTTAATGAAACTGGGGCTTACATTATTGGCTTTCACTAATGTAAACTGATGATTTCCTAAATGAACTTTTACTAGGCTACCTATTGATTTATTTATCACATTCATATTAATGTAAGATTGTATGGCATTTTTATCCTTATTTACCATATGCACTAGTCATGTTAGATCGAAAATATACTAAACCGTAGCTTAAAATTAATCATATTGTTGGCAGCGATTCATAACTCATCTTACACTATGATTTTCATCCCCATCAATCTTCTGCAAGCATCAAATAATGTCTCATACACTTTTTTAAGGTATACCATTTATTCAGCAAAAAACACTCATGATGAAATTGCATAACTGATTGCATAGGATCTCTTCTGTGCCTTTAGGAGGCTAGAACAACATGATTAAGATAAAAAAATCTAGACAATAATGAAAATATTTCATAAAACATAGTGACTTTTATTGAATATGTGAGAAAAGATGTCCCTCTTTGTTCTATAGTATATACCTCAGTTGTTGACGTAAGCAGAAAAATATCTACAGCGTAGTTGCATTTTGGGTTGAATAATATCTTTACTGAGCTGAGATACAGCTGTTACAACATGGCCATGAAGAAAGGTCGATTAATTAACATTTAGTTAATTCTTAAAAACTGAGGCATTATTCACTGATATAAATAATATTAGAGCATTATTACTTATTTTTCTCTTTTACAGGTATACCTCGTTTTACGTCGTTAATTGGTTCCATGAGGCACGACGTAAGTCGATCCACCACCCCAATAAACCATTAAGATGTACACTACTTCACCTATTATAAATATATAATAATGTGCAGAAGTGTATTTATGGCAGACTTAGTTTTAAAATTTTTATAGAACTATTGAAATATTTATGTACTTGTATACCAAAGTGAAGTAATGAGAGATGACAAGACATTATTGCGATCCCGTGCAATATAATGAGATATTGAAAATGCATTTCTGTTCACTGTAGTCCTCTACTCCATTCACAATGCAACAGCTCACTCGCTTTGTTTTGTTTCAGACCCTCTGCTCTTATAGCAGCGCACTTCCAAAAAGATCAGAAATAGACTTGATGAGTGCTAGACAATAAAAGAACTTCACATCAAAACAAAGGTTTTATGTGTTAATTTTCAGCGAAGGCATCTATATTGTGTAAATTACTCTTTTTAAATAAGCTCATGTTTTCAAATTAGAATTTTGGACAAAATTGATTACTGCACAGAAATATTTAGGCCCTGGCCATTGTCAAAATTAAATATGCCTTCAGCCAACAGGTCAACCTATATTTCTTCAGTGCATATCACCTCATTCATTGCCGTCCGTTTGTTAAAGATTTCGTATCTGCTCCAACTTTCTTATTTTTATGTCTTAGCTATTATTGCACTGAAATTTAAATTGAATCATTTATTATAAAATGATTTTTTACTTACAAACGGATGGCAATGAATGAGGTGATATGTACTGAAGAAATATAGGTTGACCTGTTGGCTGAAGGCATATTTAATTTTGTCAATGGCCAGGGCCTAAATATTTCTGTGCAGTAATCAATTTTGTCCAAAATTCTAATTTGAAAACATGAGCTTATTTAAAAAGAGTAATTTACACAATATAGATGCCTTCGCTGAAAATTAACACATAAAACCTTTGTTTTGATGTGAAGTTCTTTTATTTTAATATGATTTCTGCTGCTTTTATGATTGCTAGTGTTTTCTCAATTTTAGTATTTTACCTAAAAACCATAAAGTTGACATATTTCACCCAATAATTAGCGATAAACATATCTCCCGGATTGATGTTACAAAGAATGACGTAGACTGAGGTATACCTGTATTTGGCACCATTAGTCTTGGATTTTCTGACTGATTTTCTCACTTCATGCACATTAATAAACCTGATTGACACTTGTAATGACCATTAATTGGCCAGATATGAGGGGCTTGCTGTTGGCTCAGCCATGTTTGTATTTTTTGATTAGGGCTAACTCATTTCAATACCAGGAAAAGGTTCACAATATTCACACAGATATTTCACAAATAGCAGTTTATTTTACTCGTAATTGTCTGGCAGGACCACCATTTTCACTTCACTACCCCAAAATTTCACTACATTGTGTTTCACTGTAAAGAGACAACTGTATATTACTTGGCTATCATCATTTAATATTGTTTACAGGGAAACAGAGAGCTAATCTTTTGCTGAATAACGTTGCAAATATGTAGAGATGGGTAAATTACCATAATTTTCAATTGAAGTAAATTACCGCGGTAAACTATGGTAATTTTTGTAAAATTGCCATAAATTTCTGGTAGTTTTTAATTTTCTGCAATTTTTAGCAATTAAGGCCCCTTTAAATGTTACATTTTATTGTACAAACAAATGTATCAAAGAACATATGTGCAAGAAACTGAATGGAAATAGAGCAGGTTCTATTTCCTGTTAAGTCATTCAGACTATCATACAATTCGCCGCTTTGCATGGTAAAATTATCCTCATGCAAGAGCTCATGCATTCGTTTGTATGATAAAATATACAGTATAAAGAGGCCTTAGAGAATTTAATACGAAAGCTGACAGCAATAGCTATTTCAAAACAAACATGGCAGCCCACACACAATTTGGCATTCTTTTATTTGGCATGAGAGATTTTTGTTCAAACTATTGAAAATGATATGAAATATTCCATTATTAAAAATATTCCACAAATGAGTTGGACATGGCTTTATTAATAATTAAGATTGTATTAAATGTCTATAGACTTGACATAAAATAATTTGTTTGTTATGTATATGTATGAAAAATATCTGAGACGGAAGTGAGTATTACCAAAATTTGTGGTAATTTTCAGGAGCTGCAGCAATATTACATAAAATACCACGGTAATTTTCAGAATGGCCAATCTCTACAAATGTGGCATATATCAAGGTATCGTCAAGAACGTCATTATGCTTATTTTTAATTACATCTCATTGTAATATTTATATCAAGCAGATTTCAAGAATAAGGTACATACATACCATGTATCATGCCATTCCCTTCCGGGGTAGGCACAGTCACAAAGTTTCACTCATAAATATATATTTGTACACCTAATTCTCTTCAATTATTTCCTCCATACTGACCTATCCTTGAAAACCTCTTTTGCCTCATTTACCCCCACACACTGCTTCATAAACTCCCTCCAGTTTTTAAGACTCATAATATCCCTCCTCTTAAGAATTTCCTCAACCACATTCAACCGCAACTTTCTCGGCTTACCTCTACCTCTCGCACCATTCATTTCTCTCTTATGCATCTGTTTCATTAAGGTCTGTAAGCTGACCATCATCTGACCTTGACATGACCATATAATAAGATCGCTGGCAGTTTTTTACGGTTATCTTTAGGAAAAAAGTTTTTGTTTTTTTGTCAACCTGATGATTCACAAAACTGTCCTCATTTTGAACCATTTCCACAATTACCCTTGCTTCAGACAGATTTCCAATCAGAATAGCACCCCACATTGCTGTCTCCATTTTTCTTTTTCAACTTATTTCTGACAAGAACTCGGGAAATTCTGTTCATTTTCATGTGGCATGCATGTATTCATTGTGAATCTAGGGATTTTATAAAGCAAAATTTTTGTTCAGGATGTTTAAGACTTGGACTAGAAAAGTTGGTGTTGCTATTTAGTAATGCTCATATAATGATTTTACCTAAAAGTTACACTCCTTGCATTCTTACATTAGACTATTCATTTCCGAACATCAATGGTCATTTTTGTGATAAGGCTTATGCATAGTTATAAAGTCTTTAATCCTTTTAAATTAAATCTACTGCTGAATGTTAAGTTTTGGATATTAATTCAATACTTTGATGACATCTTCATTAACTTCATATTTCTTTCAGGCTCATCCTTTTAGTTGCTCATTGTAGCAGTGTTTTTCATTACTGTTTGTTGCCATTTGCCTCTTTTTGGTCATAATATTCATATTAATATGACAAGAGCTCAATATAGATAGCATTAATGGATATTGGGTTCATAAAATTAGTTCAGAAAGTCACCAGCTGAAATTGATACACATTTTAGAAGCTGACAGAAATTCTATCAGTAATTTGAGATACAAATGTACTTTAATTCTTATTATTTTGACTAAAATACATATGTAGCTCTATAATAGATGTGTATGTGTACCCCTGAAGTATATTTCATTCTATAAAAATTGCAGTTGCACATATCTTCAGATCATTATAGTGCAGTGGTCAGTTCCATGGAAATGCTGTGGCCAGATGAATGCCATTGACAGAACACATAATTCGCAGTGACATCTTTGCTTTCCAGCTGGCCCTGACTCCTGCCCTGCTTCCTTGGCGTGCATGTATGGATGTGAATTGGACTTCTCCAGCCATGTTGGTAAGAGAGTGGGGGTTAGGTGTTCATGCCCTCGGGGATATATCCTTGATGAGAGAGACTTGAAGTCATGTCTGCAAACCTGCAGTTTTGGAAATGGTGGATGTCAGCACCTGTGCCATGATGGCATCACCACTACTGGTCCTGCTCACAAAGGAGTGGGACACGGAAGCAGAAGGCCGTCTTGCTCTTGCCTGCCTAAATACATTCTTGGGGCTGACAGAAAAACATGCCATGGTTTGTTGTTACATGTACTTAGTAGGACTATAGTGATAGATTTAAGATTCTAATCTTCTAGGGTATCTTTCATTCTTCTAGTTACATTGCTGTAATGATTACTTATCATTGCTCATTGATTTCTATGGTGTCACCAATCACCTACTGAAATTCAGGTATTTACTTTGCCTTCAGTTAAGCAGTATTAAAGTTGCAGTGTAATAGCCCATTACAAGTGTCCATTGATTGCTAAAAGTCAATGTACCAATGTAGAAGAAATTTGGAAGAATCACATCTTCTGGATTAGATGAGAGGTGCAAATTATGGCCAGTTTATGATAGGTGTCAAAATTCCATCTAAACCATGAGTTTAATGCATTGGTGAGATGCAATGTGCAGATGTGTTTTCAATCATGTAAAAGAGTTGACCATTCACCGTCAGTGACAAAGTTTAGCCAGTCCATGGCAGTCATAGTTCACAGCTGATACTCGGAATTGTGCAATACATGCCAATAATGGAGTGATTAATTGTCCTTAGGTGCCCTTTGAATATGTCTCACAAAAGTGTACAACAATAAAACATTTCACTTGACTTTTATTATGCAGGACATTACTAACATTTCCATATTTTAATCACAAACAATTTCTCCTTGTAATTTCCTACACATCAAGGCATCAATTAGGTGAGCATTTTGCCACTCTTTTGTTTCTTAATTTCAGTTTCTAAAGATTTAATATTAAATTTTCTATTAGTGTTTTTTAAGAAAATAAGTTTAAGTCGTCAACTTGTCTTAAAAAATAAGAGCAAAACTAATATTTGAAGAAAGAGTATTAATATGCAACTCCCATAGCATACATAGGTTATCAATTGTTACTTGTAGAGATTATATTCAATGAGCTGAAGAATATAATATCATTCCATCAAACAAGTGGATATAATTGAATCTTATTTTAATGAGGGTGACTGCCTTGTCCAGGTGATAAAAATATTCCAGTTGTATGAGCGTTGCCCAAAAAGTAATGCCCCACATTTTTTTCTAAAACATTTTTATTCTAGAAAAATGAAATTTAGACATATAAAAGAATGATGTTTTATCTACTCTCTCCATATTTCCACATAATCTCCCTCAAGTTCTATTTCATTCCTCCAGTGATTTACGAGGGTGTGTATGCACTACTGATACCAGTCCTCATTCTGGTATTGGAGCTAAGTTTTCATTGTGTGAATCACCTCTTCATCATCCGAAGCATTAGTGTGGAAAAGTACTAAAGAGTCTTTATTCTAATTTGATTAGAAAAGGAGAGAAATTATGAAGCAACATGTATTCTTTCACATCTTCATTTTGTGCTAGACTGGTACTATTTGCAAGCCTAATCTTGCAGTCTCTCCCCTGCAGTGTCTACAAAATCGGTCAGAGCACTCAGATGTAAGATATGGTGGCATGGTGATAACCTAATAAAGCTTTGTCACCAATGGACATGTGTCTCTCTACAACCATTTCAAGCGATGACAATGATTTCTGTTATTAGTATGTTAAAAAATGTGGGGCATTACTTTTTGGGCAATCATATCACTTTGCCTGACAAGGATTTGAAGAATTAAATCATCAGAGTTGTATATAAGCTTCTCAGTACTTTTCCATTAAGAAAGCCAAATTGAGGTTCAGTAATAGTTGGGAATTTCTCCTTATGTGCTGAGATTCTCTGGCACATAATCTTTTCAAGCATTTGAGAGATACAGGATAGAACTGATATGAGCCTATAGTCATTCAACTCCACTCTATTACCACCCTTAGAAATGGGCTTCTTTCACAAATTGGTCCCATACCAATTTCAGTTTCTGTTTAGATCAGGTGCACCTTATTATTATTCTGTTCCAAAACATAGGTACACTATAGATAACCATAAGTTAAGTATTCTACTTAACTTTTAATAACTATTGACCATTTCACAATGCATAAATGAGACTATTTTTTCCTAGGGATCACACACACATTCATCCATTAGCATGTGTGCATGCATGCACATTCAGAAATGCTATTATTCAGTATCAGAATTTTTTAGGATGTGGAGTTATATGTATACCTACAGCAGTGTGCCGATTATCCATGGTAATAGAGGGGAAAGATCAATCAGATAATCAAAAACAATGGATAATCAATTCATGTTCAATTGTGTGGTAGTTTTGGCCTTGGTTTCAATGCCATGGTTGCTCAAAGTCTTTCGTGCATATGGTGATGAAATACTCGTATACCTATAGTTGCATTCATCAGGCAATCAATTGTTCCATTTACTTCTCCATAACATTTTTCCAGCTAAAATTGATGTCTGTTGGTTACGTACAATATCTAACGCTCCATCAATTCTCGGAGCATTTGGTGGTGAATCTTTTTTCCGACCCACAAGGCATTTCAATTTTATATTCCTACTTGAGATATTTACTCTTTTGTAAAAATTTAAATTTATGAACGCAACATATTAAGCAGTGCTACAATGTATGTAACTGCCTGAGTAGATGCATGATCATATTCATCATTAAAATTGAATCATGTAGATCCTCTTCTGTTTTGTTTTCCTTCAAATTTAGAAGGAAAAGGAAAGTTTGCAGGAGGTTTCCAGGGATCCTTTAAAAATTTTAGTTTCTCGTCATCACTCAGGGCTCCTATAACCACTTTGCCGACATCATATGGATCATACTTTGTTTCTGTCACTTCCAATCTATTTTCCTGTGAATTTAAGTAAAGTATCTCAAAAAGCAGGTGTTCCACTCCCCGTCCCATCGGACGGTGAGACATAACTCTCCTACGTTCAGACCTTTTTAGGGAAAGTTTTTCTTAATGCTATCAATGTCAATAATACGCTTTTGGCGTATTTGAGCTCAAAATATGAAAATTAATAACGTAATATTTCTGAAAGAAAATTAAAAATAGTTGCACACGCCTCTGTGCATCCAATTTGTTAGTATATGCAGTACATGCAGAATCAGGTTCTTCAGGTGGTTTCTTGGCTCAGTGATCAGATTTGCCGAAATAATCTGTTAGCCGGCACTTCATTTAGGCAGCAGTTCACCTCTTTCAAACAATAATGCACCAATATTGTAGGTACTAGTGATGAGCGAAATATCACTGTGATTCTATCAGATAATGAAAAGTAGCAGTCACAACCTGCGACTTAATATTTGAAATCAATGTGATTGTGGTGACACTGCACTAAATTGAGAAAATATGTGTTCAGATAATAACCGTTGTTCAAATTTGGATCATTTATTCATGCATCATGTAAACATGCCTCTCCACTAATTGTGAGGAGTCTGACAATACCCATCAGCAAAATTAGCATAATTTTTATTTTAAATGGCTGAGATTTGTGCCAAGGTAGCTGATGTGCACTTGCAGGACTGCAGCTCCTAGGACTCCACCTCAAGCTTTATCAAACCCAGGCACATGCCTATTCTGCAGCAATTCGTAGTCACCCCTTGGGAGTTCTAGGTTCCTTGTCTCCGTGCTTACTCAGTCTGCTCTTCAAATAAACAAGTCAAATTCACCAACTACCCCAATTCAGTAATGACCCTACCATGTGCCACTGCCAGTGAAGATCTCCCTCGTATGCCAATTCAATTGTCTTCAACCTATTGGAAATATCTTACTCATAGCTTCCTCTTTTCCAAAGAATTAGACATTTTATAGCTGCTGAAAGAAACGTAGCTAATACTAAATGGCTGTGGAAGCAATACTTGCCTGGGTCATGCAAATACTGAGCAGTGGTTCCAGAGACTCAACAATGATTCAACACTGCCATCTGTGAAATTGATGAGCAGCAGGAGAGCCTTGTGTGTGAGCAAAATGTAGCAATTTTGTTTGAACGGCTGCTGGCTGCGAGTGCTAACAAAAGTGGTAGCAGGTTGGGAGAGAAGGAGAGGAGGGGGATGGAAAATAAGAGTAGGGGAGGGGTTGGTTAAAAGATGATTGGTGAATAATCTACCAATTCGATAATTGGACAATGAATAATCAGCATTCTACAGTACATGTTCTTTTGAAATTGTTTGAATACAATAATACTTCCATGATTGCAATTCAGAGACTCACTTTGATGACTCTCTCATTTAATTACAGTTACAATTTTTTTATTGTTAATATTTTGTAATTGTATAATTTATCTCTACTCATGGTTCAAAATGAATCTCTTCTCCCTGTGTAGCCTCTTGCTCAGTGAACAATGGTGGTTGCCAGAAGAGATGTGCCCTAACAGCTAAAGGGGTTGTTTGCAGTTGCCCAATGGGATATGTTCTAAATGAAGATGGGAAAACATGCACAGGTGAGCAAATTTTTAATCGTTGTTTAAAATATGAGATCATAGGCTTTCCCAGCATGTGATGTTCAGCAATTCTCTTAGGAAAGTACACTGGATAAGAGATTCCATTGTTGCCGATGCTTCAATGGCCGAGTTGTTCATTGTCTTCAGGACAGAATGACGTCGACACTGAAGTCGATGGACGAATCGGTCATCAAAATGTCGGCAACTATAGAATATCTTCTCCAGTGGACTTCCTGAATTGTTTTATAATGTTGAAATAGGGGTGGATCAATTTTCCTTTTAATAGCCTTTTGCTATTTTTGCTACACACGGCAAACTGTACCCAAGACAACTCTGTTATGTAGATTAGATTAGATTAGATTAGGCTATTGGTGGAGTTCCTCCGAGGAGGACCTAGGGCACCTAGACCTATTGGTCCTTTGTGCTAACCACCATGACTTGGTTACCCGTGGAGTCCAATGGCCTTACTGAAGGCCAGCATATCCTCTATGGGGGTAACCCTGATTTCAGCCGGATCGGGAAACGGGGATCCTAGATGTCTTATTCTAGTCCTCATCAAGGCAGGACAGTTACAGAGAACGTGTGATGTTGTTTCGTCCTCTTCTTCGCACCATCTGCATCTGGCAGAATCTGCTAGCTTCAAAAGATGAAGGTGCCTCATGACCTGATAGTGTCCAGTTAGGAGACCCACTATCGTACGTAGTTGACCTCTGTTCAGCAATAGAAGTCTTCTTGCCAGTCCCGGTTTCGGTCCTCCAATAAAAAGCTTGGCTTGTCTGAGCCCTTGTATGTTTTGCCAGATCTCAGAGTGGCGGGCAAGGCCCCACTTCTTGATCTCCATGATTCCTGCTGAAGGTGCGATTGAAATATGAGGCTCTGGTCCCATGGGTGTGTTGTTTGAGCCTTCTTTTGCGAGTTGATCCGCAATTTCATTTCCGGTGATACCCTCATGTCCGGGGACCCAGAAGAGTTCGACTTTGCCAAGAGTGTGTAGCGAGTTAAGCACTTCACGGCATTCATGAAGGAGTTTAGAGTTGCACATTTGTGATGCTAGGGCCTTTAAAGCCGCTTGGCTATCGGTGCATATGTGAATTGGTCTACCCTTGAGACCTGATTCCTTGATAATGTGTGCGCACATTAGTAAAGCAAACACCTCCGCTTGAAAGACTGTAGTATGTTTTCCAAGTGAGATGGTGATCCTCTTGGCTGGGCGCTGGCAGTAGATCCCAGCCCCTGCTCTGCCTTCCTTTTTGGAGCCATCGGTGAACCACACCTGGGCTCCATTGTGGGGATCTTTGTCTCTCCCTTTTGTCCACCACTCCCTTTTTGGAGTATGGATTTTAAAGAGTGGTTGTAGAAAGTAGTTTAAAGGTGTATTGTAGAAGAAGGTTATCATCGTATCCGATCCCATTTCAACAATGGGGCTCGACTCTCTGAGCTCCTGCCATATTTTCCTGTGTCCGGACAGGTTTCCCCTGTCGTTCCACTGTCCCTGTCTTTTAAGACGATATGCTGCAGCCCTGGCCTGTTTCTCTACCTCCACGTTTAGTGGAGCAAGACACAGTAGGGTCTCCATAGCCAGTGTGGGGGTGGTTTTCATTGCCCCCGTAATTCCCATGCAGGCCATTCGTTGCAGGTGGTTGAGCTTCTTCCTTGCGGAGCTCTGTCTTGTTTTCCCCCACCAGACTAATGAGCAGTGTAAAAAGCTGGGCTTCACCACTGCCGTGTAGATCCAGCTGATCGCTTTTGGTTGGAGTCCCCATGTTTTACCTAGTGCCCTCCTACAGGTCCATAGGGAGGCACACGCTTTCTTGGCTTTTGCCTCAAGGTGTTCTTCCCAGTTGAGTTTGGAGTCCAGAGTGACTCCCAGATATTTTACTGTGGTTGAAGGTTGCAATATCCTTCCTTGTATCGAAGGAAGTATGAGCCCTTCTCTTTTCTTCTTGTTGGTAAAGAGAACAAGTTTTGTTTTCCCTGGATTTACCGTCAGCCCTGTTTGATGGCACCAGCTCATCATTCTATCCAAGGCTTTCTGTATAAGTCCAGAGACGGTGCTAAGGTACTTGCCTGTGATGAGAATCACTACGTCATCTGCATACCCTTGTGTATAGGCACCCGTTTTGTTTAGCCTCGTGATAAGTCCGTCGACCACCATGTTCCACAGCAGTGGGGATAGAACTCCCCCTTGCGGACATCCTCGAGTCACAGCCACCTCCATCGTGCTCTCTCTCAGAACAGCCTTGACTGTTCTTTCTTCTAACATTAGTCTGATCCAGTTGACAATGTGTGCATTGACTCCATGTCTCCTGGCTGCAATGCAGATCTGTTCAAATGATGTGTTGTTGAAGGCTCCTTCCACATCGAGGAAGGTGCCCAGACCAAACATCCCATGTTCTAGCACTCCTTCTATCCTGGTGATAAGGTGGTGGAGTGCTGTCTCTGCTGATTTGCCTTTTTGGTAGGCATGTTGGTACGGGTGCAGGGGATTGTCCTTCAAAGGTCCCTCCCTGATATGCCTGTCTATTATTTTCTCCAGTGTTTTCAGCATAAAGGAGATGAGGCTGATGCCACGAAAGGAGTCAGCTTTGGTGTAGTCAGTCTTTCCTGGTTTGGGGATAAAGACGACTTTAGTGGTCCTCCACTTCTTGGGTACATACCCATATGCGAGGCATGATCGAAAGATTCTGACTAGTGGTAGCAGTACCAGGTCCTGTCCCTCTTGCAGAAGTGCTGGGAAGACTCTGTCTTCGCCAGCTGATTTGTATGGACTAAAGCTCATTATTGCCCATCGTGTAATGTTGTATGTAATGATGCTGGAGGCCAGTCTCCACTCCGTCCTAGCAGGACGATTGAGAGGCCTCCTTTGGCGCATCTCGACCTCCAAGGAGCAAGGAGAGGTTATGTAGAACTCCAGGCTCAACAGACCTCTACCGCCTACACTGCGAGGGAGATACAATCTGGCGACGGAAGATTTCGGATGAAGACTTCTATAGATGGTCAGCATCTTCCTTGTTCCCCGGTCGAGGTTTTGCAACTCGTTTACATTCCATTTCTTGCATCCGAAGGTGTACAGCAGTGTCGGAACCGCGAACATGTTCGTGGCAAGAACCTTGTTCTTGCTAGACAGCTCAGAACTTCAGATTTTTCTGAGAGTCTGTCTGTACTTGGCGGTGAGTCTTTCCTTCACAGCTGCTACCTCCTGCATTCGACGCTGGGGGACGCCGAGGTATTCGTAGCATTGGTCATCTTGCAGATGACGAACGACGTTCCCGTCAATGAGTTGCGAGTCTTCCTTGTCCTCCGATATTCTTCCTTTTGCCAGGTGGATGGATGCACACTTGTCCAATCGGAATTCCATCCCTATAGCCTCACTGTATTGATGTACGGTGTCCAGTGCAACGCGCAGGTCTTTGGCGTTGGAAACGTACAGTTTAAGGTCATCCATGTAAAACAAATGGGTGACCTTGTGCTTCCTGTCACCAGGAACGCCGCACATGTATCCTCGGCTCATGTACCCTTTAATAACCTTGGGATGGAAAAGTTGTCCATTAGTGTGTCGCCCTGATAGCACATTGAACATCGTATGAATGTAGGTGTGTGGATGTATGAATAGGATACATAATTTGAGTGGAACATCCCAGGCAGAAATGAGAAGTGGAATCTACGTGGAACCCTCGTGGAAACACGTGGAAACATGTGGTACCAACATGGGTTCAACGTTGATTCCACCACCCATTTCTGCCTGGGCATTTGCAAAGAATTTTTAATGATATAATGGCATTAGTTCTGATATGGATCCGAATGAATTTTTTATCAACTCTGTGGCATATATTGCATATAATATAAAAAAATTTAACCCTTGTGCATAAATAATTGCAATGGGCCTCATCCGAGGGAAAGTCATAATGGGGAAATATCTTAGTTTTATTCTTCTGAAGCTAAGAAAATTGCCTTAAGACATGAATTGCTTTCCTGCACTCAGTCTGGGAATGTGGAATTACATATGAGGACTGACACAAACTCAATGTCCTCTCTTACAGAGTTTTTTTTACTTGTGAGGCAATGGGTGGTACAGTTAAATGAAGGTAGACAAAAAAGAATCAATGACCTACATGCTAAGTATGAATTACATGACTACAAAGTGCCATGACTTCTTTGCATGTGTGCAACATAACTAATTGAAAGAAGGCTATTTTCAGTGATTGTCTCTACACTGATTCATCAAATTTGTTCAGCATGGTGTACTATACCATTCTTCACATGCTGATAAGTGATTTTTCATTTCAGTTGATTGACTGATGGTATGTTTTAATGTTTACAGACATTGATGAGTGTGCCAGTGGCAACATCACTTGTGAATATGGATGTGCAAACAGTATTGGAAGTTTTGAGTGCCTGTGCCCTCCAGGTTATCGAGTGAATCCAGCTGATGAGAGGACTTGCCTGGACATGGATGAGTGTTCCATTGAGAGTGCATGTGAACACAAGTGCATCAACACACCAGGCTCCTACATGTGTGAATGCAGACCTGGCTATCAGAGTTTTGGGATCTCACATTGTGGAGGTAAAGATGTCATTGCACACTTTCACTATCGTTTGAAATCAAGTTTTTGAGCTAAATTTTCATGTCAAGCAGAAGTGGGAAATTTTTAAAATCGAACGTTTATTCTCAGTTCAAACTCAAGTAGCAGAGTTTTGATTAGTGGATTGCCTCTTAATTTGTGGAATATCATCAGGCTTTGGTGTCTGTATATTCCAATGTTCAACATACAAGGGGGGAGAACAAATACTGCATCACATAGGGATGATAAGAATTTCTTTCCTCATTTGGCATAAATTTTCTTCATCAGTCTTTCTGGCAAGATCAATCACCACCTCCATTCACTATTGAAATGAAATATGACTAATAGGCAAAGTTGCTTGCAATAATGTATTTTCTATGCAATGTGACAATATTGCATTTCTCCTGGACATATATGTATGTTCACACTCTGATCATTATCGGATATAGAGATACTCTTATTACGACATCTCATTGATTCTGAACAATAGATGATAAAAACATGCTCATAAGAATGATACTTATGAAATTTTAAATGTAAATTAATGATTTTGATAAAATATGGTCATTATTGTTTTAGATACAAATGAGTGCTACATTAATAATGGAGGATGTAGTCACAACTGTGTGAACACTGCTGGCAGCTATTATTGCACTTGTCATGCAGGATATCAACTTCATGCAAATGGAAAGGATTGTATAGGTAAGCTAAGAAATGAATTTAATTGTGACTTGGTATTTTTAATTTTTGCCATGAGTAAAGTAAGTTGGAGAAAAACCCTGAGAGCCAAATTTTTTTATTTAAGTTATTACATGTTTTATTATAAGAGTATTAGAAATCTTGCTTAGTTTATTGGCTTTCAAGTTTACCCGTTGAATATAGGTAAATAAATTTACTGAGGAAGGAGCATAACATGTAATGTTTCTCCTAAGACTTAAATGCATAGTACTCCTTTCTTGTTTATTAATTAATTCTTCAGAAAAGTGGATTTTAAGTTACTGAGAAATGTAGTTATGAATTTGGTGCTACTATGCCCTAGAGGCAATGACTTTTTTCCTGAAACTTATCAGGTGCTGTGTGAAGCTCATAAGCTCATTTCATCTCAGGAGTTGAAACCTCAAATTCATTCTCATGTGGACAGCAGTTGAGATATCAAACAGTTACTGAAGAAGGCTCAACTGAGACAATGCATCAAAGTGCCCCAAGGTGTGAAGGTAAAATTCACCCTTCATCATTGCATTAAAAAAAATATAACTTGGATGAGGCAATTCCCTTTCAAATAAATTAGATTGTAATAGAAGATAGAGCATTACTATCAAACTCATTTAATTTACAGATTCTGTTTCATCGACCAAGTATGTGATGACAGCAAGATTTTTCTTCACTGGAACAAAATGCACATCACTGGCAAAGATGGAAGCCATGGCAGAAGCCTTAATCGAAGAGTTAAATGGTATTTATTTTTGAGGCTATAGTATGTTATCTATGTGGTAGAAAGCAAAATGCATAAGTCAAAGTCTAAGCCTAAGTTTTTCCTCAAGACTTACATCTCTGCCATACCCTCTCAAGCATCAGTCAAAAAACTGAAATCAAATGCATCAATGTTGATTCATGAAAACAAATTGGTTTTATTTGTCTTCATAATATTCAATGTAATGTGAAGATAGCAAAATGAGTGAGTACTTTTATCATGAGTCGTTTTATCTTGTTTTGAAGTAATGTCTGGTATGAAGAGATACCTACAATTAGTTTGCACTATCTTCTGTGGAAAATAACACTTATTACTCAGATCTCAGTGTTATGCCATGTCAAGTGCATTTTCAGGAGGCAAAAGTTTTGGACAACTCCTTTGTCTGCTTGTCCTGAATAAAGTTTCCCTGGTGAAAATAAAATGTGAAAAAAGTGTGCAGAAAATGTTCCTGCCGGTCTTTGCACACTTTACACTCTTTCTGTACACTTTTTTTTTCTGAATATGACCATTTACAGTCTTTACACACTTGCACATTTTTCATGCACACCTCTTGCACAATTTTTTGCACACTCTTGTCACTGTTTATTAATAATCACTGTTTATTTATTGCCACTATATGTCTTTATGTGATTGTGAATAATGATATTTAACTGTCAAAATTTAATGATTATTGATAAAACACCTCACTTTCCCACTTTATTTTCATTTGTAAGTTGGATTACAATTCTTGGTAAACCACATTTTTATAATTTTTTTCATCATAGTAATTATGTAGTTGTAGACATTCAATAACCTTTCTATTTCCTATTTGTATTCTTTAGTTTCATTAAATTTTCCATTCCACACATGCACGTTTAAGTCACACTTTAGGAATGCTATTCACACTTTTTGCACATTTGCTGGGACTCCATTTGCACACTTTCTTCACACTTTTTCCCACTTTATTCACACTTTAGGTGTTCCAAATCACACTTTTGTCACTGTTCTCATGCTTTTAGTACACTTTATGCACATTTCTTGCACATTTTTCTGCACACTTTTCTCACACTTCATGCACATTTTATTTTCACCAGGGTTATTCATCTCAACTTGTCATGTGCACTTCATATAAATACTCACATAAGTGTTGAATTACAAAGTGCCATATTTTATTGTTGTGTATCTATTTTTGTTCTGTTTGCATGATAGATATTTTTCCTTACATTTCCAGCAAACATTATTCAGAACTGCTCCAGAGAGTGCAGGCTGCAGGTGACCCGAGTCAGATGTGAGAACTCAAAGCGAGTGCTGAAGAAATTGGGGAAGGAGAGAGGAGATGTGATCAGGGTTGTTTTTCAAATTTTCTCTCGGCCATCAAATAGCTCCGAGTCTTGCACTGGCAGTTGCAAGAAAAAAGCAATATCTCGAGTTCTTTCGCAAGCTGCAAATCACCTGAAGAAGTCCTTGAATGGAGCCCGCTTCTCTGTTAAGTAAGGACTTACTTATTGTTATTTTTTATTTTCACCATTGGCAAAACATTTGCACGGCTACATCCAGTGGCAGATATAGGTTTGGTCCAAGGGGGGGGGGGGGAAACCGGGGGTCTGAGGGGAATACTTCCTTGTACTAAGTGCTACCCTCCAATAATTTTGATTTTATCTAGTGTAAGTTTCGACCCAATGGGGGCTCTAGCCCCTTTAGATCCATAAATCCCCCCCCCCCCCCCATAGATCTGCCTCTGGCTACCTCAAAACAATAATTACAAAGAAGGATCATAAAAAACACATAACAATAACCAGATGGTGCATACATTACAAAAAAATTGCCAAAGAATACAGATTGACTCAGTTTACACGGTAAAGTGTGATGGAAGACTTCAAAACATTAAATATTTGCTAGTGAGTCATGCAAATAATCAGTGACATCATAATAGAATTTTTTTAGGAGTAATTTCTTTACCTTCTTTTTGAATAAATCATGTGAGGCTATAACTTTAATATAATTAGGTAGTGTATTAAAAAAGTTTGGAGGCTGAGTGGTAAGGACCATTTAGAGAAAGAGAACCGGAATACTGATAACAGTGAACATTATTTCTAAAATGGGTGGAGTGACTATGGTAAGAAGCATTGGTAGTAAATTTGTCCAGGTTTGAATGAATGAAACAGACACAGGTTAAAATATAAAGGGATGGAAGAGTTAGGATTCTCGATTCAGAGAATAAAGCTTTGCCTGGGGTACGGATACACCATCTCAAGCAGAGTATTTTATCGCCACCTCATGCTATAGTCTTTTGACCATGTTAATGGAAAAGAGTTGGTCTCTCGTGGGTGTTGTGGGTGCTTAACTGTATGTTATTCATGCCCTGGCATACATGGGACTGCGAGATTGGTCTCTACACTCCCAAGTCAGAGTTTGAGTGTCGAGAGATGAAATGCTATAGTACGGATTTTTAGCTCTGGAAGTTTGGTGATTGGCCTGTGGCATTTTGTGAAAACCTGACCCCTGGGTTTCAAAGCATAAATGATAACTGAAGCAATTTGAATGGCTTTGAAGTAGTACTGATTATGTGATAACTGAGAGTAATATAGAAACTGAGAATTACATGTTCATTGCATACATTGCTGACTAAATCTTCTCTGATAATGATTAACTTCTCCACTGTTAGATTAAAGGAAGGGTCAGATAAATTATGTGATTTCAAACTTGGTTATAAATAGTACAAGTCTTACGGGACAGAGATAACAATACATTTGGATGAAACCATAATTTTGTTAACGCAAAGATGACGTGAAATTTGACACATTTTTTATTTGAGCTTCAATTATGAGCACAGAAATTGTAACTCTGTCTCAATTACTCCTTTTTCATTTTTGTACAGGCTGCCTAAAATGTGAGTGTACCTCTGTCCCCCAAGATCCACATTATTAATGAATTTTTCTGTATTTTTTAAACAGTTTATAGTTTTCAGTTATGTATATAATTCATAGTATCATAACTGTTGTGGTGTAAATGCAGAGAAATAGGAACATTATTTCAAGTAAAGAGGAAATTTTCACACTTAAATAATGCTGATGAATGGTGGTGACAGTAAAGCTTTGTTTTAAAAGATAACTACTGAGCTATGTCAATGTTTCAATTTCTTCCCAGACCCCTGGATGAGGAGCTAATCATCATTCCCAGAAGCTTTCATGCACGGCGAAGTATTCAACGGTCATGCCATGAACATTTTAATTCTACTATTGAAAATTGTGGTAAATACCTTCATTACTTAATATCTATCTTCTGTTTAACTGAGACTTAGCTTATGACTCTCATTCAATGTATTCTCTGATTTGTATCAGGTTGTTCATCAGAATCTGAGATGAGTACTTTCTTACCTAAAACTTGTTGTGATGTAATGCTGGCTGGAAGCGTTACTATTAAAATGAATGAAAGCAATTCATTGAGGCATTTATGCATGTGGTGTACAGGTAACAATCGATTTACGAACGAGTTACGTTCCTTAGAAAGCGTTTGTAAATAAAAAATTCGCAAATCAAAAATTGAATCACCATACTGAATTCTCTTGAATTATTTTGTAAACCACGGCTAAATATCAGTGTAAAATGACTACCTTTTGGTTACTTCATTAACCTGGCACATTGTTGGATGATTAAAACTACGCTACATTTTTCATAAAAAGCACTTACCGATTAAATAATTCAAGTAACAGCATTTCGCAACCACTGGTCACGTTTTGTTCACACATGAAAATATTTTTTGTTCAAATGCAAAACAATACTATTTCAGGAAAATTATATATTTTTACCTTAATGAAAAAACATTACATGAGAGGGTCAAGCTCATCTGGCTCGGATGAGTGCGATGCAGATACAGACGCATCTTTCTTTAGATACGAAAACATTGTCATCTGCTTTGCATGTTTTTTCATTTCCTTCAGCACTTTGGAATAACATGCCATGGAAGCAATAACATTTCTCTTAACTTTTGCGCATCTTTCTGTGTCTGGATCATCTTCTTCCAAAATAGCCAAGCCTTCCTCAATCAGTTTAAATGCTTTCGTTAATCCTTTGCTAGTGAGCTTGCGCTTTTCGTTATCAGCTGTTACCTCTTCTCCCTCCAGCTCCGGTTCCTCCTCCCGCTGTTCTCGTTCAAGTTCAATCAAGTCTTCATTTGATAAATCTAATACCTCGCCTACATCTTCCACCTCTGTGTATGCAAATCCCACTTTCTTAGCTAAGGTCACAATTTTCTCTTTCGTTTCAACTAAATCAGTCTCAACACTGAAACCCCTGAAGTCGTATATAAAATACAGGCATAGTTTTCACCAAACACCATTCATACATGACTGAGGAATCTCATTCAATGCTTTGGCAACTAGCATTATGGCCTCACAAATATTGAAACTTTTCCAAAACTCTTTAACGTTCACATTATTCTCCTCCATTTCATGTAACATGAAATCAAAACTTTTTTTCAAATAATATGCTTTCAACGTAGCAATAACACCTTCATCCATCGGCTGGATTAGCGACATTGTATTCGGTGGCAGAAACACAAAACTGATGTCTTCTTCCAAATCTTGAATTGATGGAGGATGTCCAGGGGCGTTATCCACTAAAATTAATATCTTGAATGGTATATTTTCCTTGGCACAATACTGCTGTAGTTCACCTTTAAGTTTTGTTATTACCCAACCAGCATCCTGATATCTTTTTATATCCATTATTAATCATTTATTTGTCAAAATGATATCATGTGATGATATCACTTTTTGATCAAAAATTATAACATTTTGTGATACAAAAGTGACATTTGCCAGTGATATCATTTTGTATACCAATAGATATCTTTTCAACATTTGGTCTTTTGGTCATTATAAATCATTTATTTGACCTGTGGTGGTATTTAAGCAGCCATAGATTTATTACCCTGTCATGAAAAAAACTCATAAATGTTAGGTTTTTATTAAGGTTCTAGCATCTTTTGGAAGATATATTGTGAAGGCTTCTAATGCCAGCAAGTCGTTTAGTGCTGCATGGGTTATATTGTGTTTCATGGCCCAAAGAACTAATCTCGACTGAATGTCTGGCTCTTTTAATGTCTCACTTTCAAAACTTTGGCTATGCATTTCACTATCACAAGACGAGAAATATTCTTCCACATGGCTGGATAAACTCTCACATTCATCAGAACTGCCAGACGAATCAATCTCCACTGAGCTGACAAAATCTAAAGGATTAGTTTCACTAGTTTAGGTAGACCTATAGACTCCAGCATACAAAAAGGGGCCAAATGGATCAGGTTGAGTATACCGTAAACGTGTGAGAATTTACATAATAGGATTTTAGATATCTAACAAAATACATACATTTAAAATATGCTGAAAATACAGACCTGTGAGTCTGCGGGACTTTCACTCAAACGTTTCTCACAACGTAATCACACGTAGGCCAGTAGAAAAATTTGTACTAAATGCTTACACTGCCAATACAGGAATGCCGCCCTCGAAACCACGCTGGTGGCCGGTGCATGATGCCACTCAAACCAGCAAGAAAACAAGCACGGAACGAATATTCGTTCAGCGAAGGGGTGTCACGCACCAAGTTCAAAATGGATAATGCATTAGAAGAGGGCTTTCTAGCAAACCAAATAAATTTATATTGCTTGTAAAGTGTAAATGGATATATAAATGTGAAAAAGTTTAAGAATGAGAAATAAATATAATGTTCGCACTACTTTAATTCGTCTCTTTAGGTTGATTTTCAATGGAAAATATGTTCTCGTGAAGTAAGGTTCACTTTTCTTTAATTTTATAAAGATTTATTTGGCGGTTAAGTGAATTATCTTATGCTTATTTATTTTCATATCAAACAAAACATAATCATTCATAGACGTTTTTGGGGACTTTTACCTCATTTGTTCTAAGAGCAAATATTAGTCATCAAGAGATCTTTATTTGATATCTTTTTTTTTCTCATTTGTGGGTACGTCAATTTGTAATCGACAAGAGATGTTAAAATGATATCACATTTGTGTCACTTTCGGGAAATAGACGTTAAAGTGATGTTAGTGATATCATATTGATGCCCTTTAGACATAAATGACATATGATGCTGCTTGGGTATATAATCACTAAAAATAGTTCCAGTCATCCACCCTTTAGAATTAGAATAGAAATGGACAGGCAATAGGTCCTTTGCATAACCTTTAAAAGCTCGGGGATTTGATGAATGATAAACTACCACTGGCTTCAATTTGCAATCTCCCTCGGCATTACCACCGAACAAGATCGTGAATCTGCCCTTCGCAGCCTTGAAGCCTGGTGCAGTTTTCTCTTCTTCGGAAATGTAGGTTTTGGAAGGCATCCTTTTCCAATTTAGAGCAGTTTCATTGAGATTAAAAACTTGCTTTGCTGAATAGCCATTTGTTTCAATCAGAGCCTCCAATTATTCAACAAATTTTGTAGCAGAAAATTAGTCGGCAGATGCAGCCTCCCCAGTCATCTGAATATTATGGAAGCTATATCTTTTCTTAAAGTTTGCAAACCAACCTGAACTAGCATGGAATGGTTTGGAATTCTTCTCTTCCTTTGTTAATTCTTCATGTAAAGAGCGTGCCTTTGCTTGCACCATAAACATACTCACAGGCATATGAGTCTGATTCAAATCTTCTATCCAGGTGCTGAGCATTTTCTCCATTCTTTCTAATGCATTGCTTATTGAATATGAGGATCTTTGGGCTCTTATGCTGGTTCCAGACTTAGCACTGACTTTGATTTTTTCAGCATTCTCGTGAATTGTGACGATAGTAATTTTAGCTAACCCAAGTCGATTACCTATATCTGTAATCCTTTCACCTTTTTCAAGTTGCTCTATTACATCTAATTTCAGCTCTAGAGATATTGTCTTTCTCTGTCTCTTCATTGCTGTTCTCAAAGAAGATACATATTTATATTTTCCACTAGTGTTAAAAAACTACTAATGCAGCCCAAACATTGCGAGATACCACGAGATACGGCTTCATAATCATGATAATTGCGCCGAGGAGAGGTATGAAATGTGCATGATGCACATTCGGCGAGCAACGAAATATTTAACTATGAAGTTCAAATGAAAAAAAAAGGCATGAATGCAAAATTCTGAAAGTACCCCATATGCAGTGCGTTAAAGCAAAAATACGTAAAACGAACGTGCGTAAAGCGAGAGTTACCTGTATATTACATATGTAATGCAGGATAATTAATCCATGTTATCAGGAATCATTGAAGTGAAAGAGAAATGCAGCATTTGGATGCTATCTCTTTCTATCATAATTTTAATTTCTTTGCAGAATTCTGCCCACCTGGGATGTTCTCAGCAAGTGGGCTGACTCCCTGTGATCCATGCCCTGTTGGGACGTACCAACCTGATCGTGGGAGACTTAACTGTATTCGGTCTGGGGCCAAGCACAGTTCTGTGGTGGGAGCAGCGTCATTCACTGAAGCAACGGCATCAGGTAAGAGAACAAAGGGCTCTGTTGAGTTCATTTAATGACAATTGGAGTGAGTATATGAATTTTTACAACATGAAGTTTAACATAATTGATTTTTATTACTTGTATGAGGTACAGTCAATATTTGTTACTTTCCAGGTAATAATATTTGGTCTCTAATTGCTCTGATACTGGTCTATGACAGCTCTGAAAAACTAATAATCTGATCTGGAAGTGGTCTATTACTGGTCTAGATTTGAAGCATCTTGAAACTTCTTTAAAATCCAGATCAGTTCAGTAACAGGTCACTCCCAGATCAGATATTCATCTCTCAGAGCAGTTTCAGACCAAAATATTTTACCTGGGTCATATTAAATGCTAAACATCTGGAACTAAGTACATCTGATTTGGTTTAACCATCACAAATAATGAAGTAATAAAAGATGGATTTAGAAAAAATGAAGTATGTGAATTAGGTAACAATGATTGTAGCTGGGAAATCTACAAAGCAGTAAGGAATAAGGATTGGTATTAGAAATGGAATTTATTATGAACAAAAATTTACCTCAATAGTTGGGATACTAAGCAAATGAAGAATATACTATAAAACAGATATTAAATGGAAATCAGTCTAAATTATATGCTCATATTTCTCTTAATGATAAGTGTATAACATATAAATTGAAACTGGTAATATTTTCAATGCACATAATGTAGAAAGCATAAATGATATAAAGAGTGTAATGCCAAAGTATGAAGGCAAGTTTAATAAAAATGGATTATGAGCATTTAAAACTGAATAAATATAGCTTTGTGTTAACTAATATGGTCAATTTATGGGCAGATGTTATAGACCTGGAAAGCCCAGAAAACATTGAAAACTCAAGAAAAATGGGCCTGGTAAACACGAAAAAGTCATGGGAAATGAGAAATTAGCCTCGCAATTTGCTCCTCCCTGTCAAAATTTGATTTTATTTTCAGTCGGTGAGGTGTGCCATTTTTGGTATTTTCTGTTGGTGTGGGGACATGAGGATTTTAAAACCTTGCCTGAATGAGGTCGTGGAGGTCTTATTTGGTGCTTATCAAGTAATTATGCCCCCATGTAGGGCATGGACATGAGAGGTTAACATAGCATTTAAAATGCATTGAAGGTTGACCAATGCACCTCCATTTGGTACGAAGCACATATGACACACAAGACAGACCATTGGCTGGTAATCTGTTGCTGACTTGAATAATCGTACTAGATTTGAATTTCCCTTGATTTGGATGAAACCCAAGTGTTAGGTACATATCATCCGAATGAAAACTATTTTATCATAAATTGGAAAACTATACTCCCACAAAGCATGTGCATTTGTGAGTTCTGCTTCCATTCATGTGCCTTATTCAATAAATTCACAAAATAATGGATATTTTCTCTTTGGAAATGGAGTGGAGAATTTATATAAAAGTCCTGAAATACCAGGTTCTTAGGAGAAACTTTGACTATGTTTCTGTTCACTTTTTTAATTATTAATTTAAAATTTATTTTTCATTTCATGTTGCAGAGATATGTGCCCCTGGAACATTTTTTAGTAAAGAGAGAAAATCATGTGTGTTATGCCCTAAGGGCACATATCAATTTCGCAAAGGACAAAACTTCTGCATTCCTTGCCCAGGAAATTCATCCACTGACTATGCTGGTAGCAAGCGAGTTGATGACTGTAAAAGTATGTAAAATGTGAATTATGGCTTAAGGTTTATCCTTATTGTTTATTATATTGAACTTTGAAGAGTTTTTAAAAAAATAATCCTCATGCTGGTATGAACTTGTTCCTTTTTTTCAGGAGGAAACTGTGTTAGTTTTATCAATGATCTTTTTGGAGTGATTGAATCGCCAAATTACCCTGGAAATTATCCTAACAATATTGACTGCACTTGGATTGTGAAACCAGGAAAGGGGAGGAAGCTGTTGGTTATTGTTCCAGATATTAAACTAGCCAATGATAAGTGTGGTGATTACCTTGTGATGAGGAAATCCAGTGAGTGATAAGAGGTTCACCATTAATAATTTTTCCGAACAAGATAAGAAGTCACCCACCTCAATAATTGTCATTTCTTCACATTTAAGTAAACTACAACTTGCCTCCTTGAGCAAAAAATAATTATCTGTAAAAAGGCATGACTCGCCAGAAATTTATTCTGTGTCAATCCCTTGATTTGAGTTTTTAGGGTAGACTATATGCTGTAAGGCAACAAATGGAAAGAAATTGCTGAGTAAATAATGACTACTACTTTGACTCTGAGTCAGGCTCTCAGTATATCTATTTATGCATTTATAATCTCTTAAACCAAACCTGACTGCTGGCTGCATGTGTCTCACATCCACTCCTCCTGCTTGCCTTCTGCTAATGGATGCAAATTCAACCCCCTCCCCCATGCTGTCTCTGTGTGATGTTCTAATTACTACTGGCTTTATTTGAAGGATATCACTGCAGTTGAAGTCTTATGGTTTCTATAGATTCTCAAGAAAAAATAACATGTCAATGAGAAATGTACTATTTACTAGGTATTAAAGCAAACATTTAGGAAAAAACCTATTTTGAAACTTAATTATAAAAAGGGTTTATGTATTTTATGATACTCTCAAATTTCTCCATTAAAGCCAATTTTGTTATCACTTGTAGAATCACCATACTCAGTTACCACATATGAAGCATGTAAGTCTTCAAATCACCCAATAGCTTTCACAGCACGTACCAAGAGGCTTTGGATGCAATTCAAGTCAGATGGGAACAACACTGCTGGTGGATTCCACATTCCATTTGTCACATACAATGGTGAGCTTATATATTTGTCTTGATCTCACAGAGATTTCTATTTAATTTGCCGTTATTAAAAAAAAGAAGCAGGAACAATGGGGATACTCTCAGGGAAAGGCACAGATGACTGGGCCAGTACAGGTGATGGATTCACCCGTACTGGAAGCAGATTTTGAAGTAAGATGCAAGGTTTACCCGGTTTATGATGTTATTTAAGACTATTCAGGTTTTGCACCGGGTCAAACTCTCCATCTTAGCCAAAGTTTCAATGTACAAGTCATCGTCAGGGCTGGGATTGTCTCATGCCCAAAAGATGGTGGATGCCTTGTCCATCAAAATGTTGGCATGGATGGAGAGTTTGACCGAGTGGAAAACCCAAAGGTCTCTGAAGCAAATTTCATCAGCAATGGCAACATGAATTCATATTTTAGATAGATGACTAGGAATTTGGAAAGTGCTTTTATAATTCTCTCTTTCAATTTATAATGAAGTACAGCTGTGGTGAAATGACTGACCAAATGATCATAATAGAAGTAGGTCTCTACAAATGCTATGTGAATTTTATTTTAAATGTGTCAATAATATAACTGCATCAAGTTTGGCTTAGTGTGCCTTGTTGATGGTCATGAAAAAGAAAAACTTGGTACTCTTTCCTGAGTGTATTTTGGTAGCATGATGTGTTTCTCCAAACTGCGGGCTAAGTAATCGTTTGTGGAGAATATAGCAATAGGCCTTGATCAGGAAGTTGTATTCTGATCTGGGGCGTGAGGTGTGGGGAGTTTTGGTTGTGGATAGAGAAGGTGTAATCAACCCTCTTAGTGCAGCGGGCCGATACGTTGACTCATGGGCAAAAAATTGTTTAACTTTAGCTCACAAATATAATTACAATTATTTTTTGTATGATGTATAAGTCGTTATTGATTATTACCTAATTCAATGTATACACAACAAGAAAAACCACGTATGGATATTTTAAACAATAACTTTATAATATTTATTTTCCTCGAGTGATACATTTCATTAAGTTACCCTCTGCATTTCTCGCTAGAACTGCTGGCAGGAGTCAGCACATAGAGTGTTTAAATTGTATTCGGATGTTTTTCATTGGGGAAATATGTTTCTCGGCATATATTTTTGCTATGAGAGGTATCCATCAGCCAAGGTTCCACTGTATCATTATTTTGTGAGATTTTAATTGCATTGTACTCTTTTATTCAAATGCACATTTGGCTGCATTCCCTTTTCTTTCTTAGGCATTATGTGAAAGTTTTATGCAACGTTATTATAATAAAATTATGAATTTGTCTCATTTTTCATGTAGAGGAATACCAGGCTCTAATTGAAGACATTGTCCAAGACAGTAGACTTTATGCATCAGTGAGCCACCTAAGGATTCTTCAGGTACCTATTAACTTACCTACTTTATATATTTAAAGCTAAGTGTGCGAATTATTTACTATCTTTGCGAAGATTTAATAAAGAAGATTGTTGAAAATTTCCTATCAAATTACATGGTGTACTAAAGATACTATAAGGATACCAACTCACAATATAATAAAACAATGTAACCAATATATCTTTGCTGAGATTAAATAAAGAAGATTGGACAAAATAAATATTTTTATCACGAAATCAATATGCTTCCTAAGTACTTGGCAGACTAAATACACTTTAGGTATACCAACTCACAATAAAAAAATCAATCCTCCCCCTTTATGATATTTTTATTATATTCAATACCAAAAAAATCAAACATTTAATAAAAAAATATGTGATAATTAAATAATTTTTACGTCATTGATGTTTATTTGTAAAAGAATATTGATTGCAGTAAAGAATTGGATTACGAGCATAACTCACTCTGGAAACATGATCCTATTCCTATGTACTTTTGTAGCAACATGAATTGTTGAAGACATGGTGAATCATAAGGAATGTTAGAAATATTGGAACCTCAATTTATTCCCCCAGTTTGCCAACCCTCCACGTTTTTTCCAACCTCGCCCATTCAGTCAAAGCCATTCATGGGGCATGATGGCTGCCTACATATTTATGGAAGAAGTTGTTCATGTTTAGGCTCAGGTTTATGATAATTAACAGCCTTGAAACAATATTTAAAATATTACTAGTAGAAGAGGTGAAAATATGAGACTGAGTTGTCAACATAGGCCATTTCCCACCATAAAACATCAATTTTCTATTAAACCTCTGAAGATGAAAGTAAAACCAAAGGTATTGCTCTGCAGTAAAAAAATCTGTTATATGATTGAAATATTAAAAAACAACAGTTTGTAGCAAAAAATTCTCATTAGAATCTTAAAAATAATCAACTAGGACTTTACCTGGGACTCCCATTCCCAGGTTATCAGCCTCTTAAGCACACCCTGATAACAATTACATTCTGGCAAAAAGGGTTTCATAGCTTTGGGAAAATTTCAATCGATACATTGGGGATTAACCACTATTGAGGGGTGGTTTATTGAATCACATTTTTTGTCAACACCTGGCAATGAACAGGGCTTCATAAAAAATAATTGAGATGTAGAAGTGATATAGAAAATATTAAGGCCTGTTTAAAAATGATGAAATCACAATTTTTAGCCCACATGTGAATAGGTTTTAGGCCAGGGGGTTTTCATGAGTTGTTTTGAAACTAATCTGGTGCTCTTGCTCTGACGGAGATTCAAAGTGATTACTTTCACCCTATAGAGCAGTTCTTACTACGGAACGAGCTCAAAAAAGTGAATTTTGCCATTTTTTCCTTATGAGGATCATAAAACAATTTGTCACATTGTTGTTGAACCTGTTTAGAGAGTTCTTTTTGCTGCTTTGCCAACCTTTCTCTTATCCATCCTAGTTCTATAATATCTTTATCGCGATGCAATGCATTTTGTTTTGGTTTCACTTCCAGTGGTTTGGTGGCTGTCATATAATTTGCCCATTTCTAAAATCATAAATTAGTTTACTAATTGGTAAATATTTTTCTGATGCCCTTTAATTTCAGAGGCAAAATTATCAGTAAATTTGTTTGTAGTATTGCCTTTTTTGAATATACTCACCAGAAAGACATGAAATGACACAGCTTTCTTCGCAAAATAAGTCCACTTTTGGGGGAAATAAAACTGCTTTCCACCCAAGCTTAACCACCCAATATTTAGATCCCTACGAATTGCATGTACATATGATTTTTGTTGCCCCATTCTGGCTAATTATCCAATGGTGATTATCAAAGAAGTAACTTATTCATTCTAATATTTTATTTTCCAAAATTTCATATTTGTGATCAATAAAATGAAGTAGTAATGATATAATGTCGTTTTTTTGCCATTTTCAGGATAGAAAACTGCTAATGGCATTGATGGAAGTTATTGCTCAGCCAATTAATTACTACAAGTATGCAAATGACCAAAGAAAGATTCTTCCCAGCTCTTTCATTCGGTTGATGACTCCCAAAGTGAGGAAGTTCTTTTCCTATCGATGAAAGTGATGCATTTTTCGATTAACCTCCTCAATCACGGAGAGAATAAAACATTCTGGAGCAAGAGACATGGCACATCTTAAAGAATGGAATGTACTAAATGATGGGCCTAATGAGTAATTATCTCATTTGGCCTTTCAGGTGTTTTTATTTTGTTTTACCGTAAGTGAACATCTCACCTTATGAACTGTTACAATGGTAGATAAATGTATAAATTTTGTACATAAAAGTTTTTAATATATTGTATATTGTAAATCTTCCTAATTCTGTGTTGTTTTGTGGGTGATGGTTTGTGGCAGAACTAATTTATAAAAGTATTGAGATTCTCTGTAATTCAAAGAAAGAGACCCATACTACATGTGTACGTATGTATTTGTATTTAATTATGTAGGTATGGGTGTGCATCAGTGGAATTGGTATGGGCAGGACTGGGCAATACTTCAAATACATGTACATATTTGAAAAATGTACCTATTTGAAATTCTGTAAGGCTTTTGTATTACAAATACATCTTTGAGATATTTTAAAATGCTTCTGAAAACCTTATACTTGAGCCTGAATTCTAGTTCTTGAATTTGGCACACATTGATACTCATTTGACTCCAAGGGAATTTATCTTTGTTTGAATTATGGAACAGCCCCATTTTTGTCTAATCTATGAGGAAGTCTTTGACACAAATGGGCACACAGTGGCAGGCTTCCACCATTCTGACAGAGGCTTCTGTAGGTCAGACTTCTAGAAGAGTGGAACGTGAAGCAAAAATCACCGAGAGCCTCTTGCCCAATGAAATTTCACAGACTTCAACAGTAAATAATTTTAATTTCCTTTATATGAGTATCTACAATTTTTGTCCATCTCTACATGATATTGTAATTGAAGTTTTGGGTGATAGCTCGGAGATATGTGAGGAACATAGTTAAATAAATAGCACAATAGATAATTGAAAATCAATACTCTCTACCACATTCATTGCACCAACCCTGCGAGCATTCATATTCTACAAAATAGTTGATGTAAGTAGTTATTATGCAGTAACCAGTATGCAGAAATGCTAGAATTGCTGAATACTACTGGCAACTTGCTGAATCTCTTTATTGTGCCAGTGATCTCTTTTCTTGAAGAAAATTCAGATAACTCTTTTAATGGGGATGTCTAATGGTTGTTTAACTTCCTCTATCACCCTTACATTTAATATTGTGTTGTGCTTCTCCCACCATGTCCTAAGAAATCATGGTAGGTATTCATAAACCCAAAAACTGAGAATAGCAGGAAAGGGATTAAACAAACAAACTTAAAAAGCCAAGTTGCTGGCAAGAAGCTACTGTAGGGACACCAATAAATCAATGAGCTATGAAAGGTCCTAACAAGCCCTGAAAAAAGTATTCCTTCAATGTAAAACATGTTTGAGCTCTTTGAAATAAAGGGTGAAGTAGGAGTGGGGGTGCGTGGGAAGAATACTTAGCCGAGCAGATGAGGACGCATAGCATCGCATTGCCAGAGGACTTAGTCGAGAAGAAAGTCACACGCGAACACCGGAATCATCTGCGAGAGGGACGCTTTAGACCGCGGCGGCGCCTGCAATGCCGTAATGGGTATCAAGAATCAGGCGGGACGCGTCGCCCCCATCGAACCCCTGGCTCCTTGGACGCCACGTGTGGCTCATTCGCTTTAATTCGTTCGCTAATTAATTAATTTTAATTAATTCGCTAAAGTAATTCGCTGATAACTTTAAAAATAGGAGCTAAGATACGTGTAGGTATATTATTTTTATTCTATTTTCCGGGAATTGTTGCGTCTTATTGACATTTTTTTATTAAAATCTTGAGTATGCTTTCTTCTTCAAATTGACCTTCTCCTTCTCTTCCGTAATCTGAGCGATCTCCATAAGAGCCCATGTTAAAATCATTACCTTCAAGGCTGAATTACGGTAGAAATATCCCGGAAACCCCATTTTATTCTCATCTCAGTTTATAAAATGCGCGTCAAAGATGCAATATTGAAGTTTTCAGGAAAAATCTGGAGTAAGAACTGTAGGACCAGAGGCACCTTAAGAGTCCCGCGAAGCAGGGAGGAAGGTTGTTCAAGTGCGTAGGCTTTCTGATCACCTCCAATGCTTGCGTTTCGAGAATTCGGATGAAACACATCTACCTTACGTCCCATTTTGACTCGTCTCCAAATGAGACCTCGAGATTGGGTCCCTTCTACAGTCACGGTTTAGTGCGCTTTTAACCATTCGTCCGATAGCCTTGCGTTCTAGCTTATTTTTCGCGTATTTGTTTGTTTCCCCTGTCGCATATTCTCTCGTCGCCTCTCTCTCTCTTTCTCTCCTTCCCTTACCCCTCTACTTCCACCTCCCCCCTGGCCTCACAGGTCTGCGCCAGGAACTTTCGCGCGAGCTATGCCTTCAAATGGTTCTGAGCAGCAGTTGTGGAGTCGGGCGCGCGCTTGATCGGAGCCCACCGACCGTTTAGTGTCTCCAAACTCGAGTCTGAAGTCTTCTGTGTGCGATCAGTGTCCCTGTCCGGTAGTGAACATCGCCGTGTGACCATTTTCCGTGAGTCCATCCACTCTCGTGTCGATTGATTCGGGCGAATGTGAGTCCTTGTGATTGATATGTCTAAGAGAAAAGGTCGCTGTCGGAAGGAGACGCGAGTTGCTGAAGGAATAGTAGATGTTGTGTCCCGTTCCCTTCTCGTGGATCTTCCGCCCTTGACGCCCCTCGCAACATGTGCACTATGGGAAAGAATTCGAACAAGATGACCGCGACTCAGGACTTGTAGTCCTCGAAATTTATTGAGATATTACTCCGCGATCCGCCGAGAAGACGTGCGGTGGAGGATCTGATCTGAATGGGGAAAGTGCTTGTTGTGTGAGTAAACTTTTTTCCCCGGAAATTTCTGATCTTCTGACGCTGTTCTGTTCTGGTCTCAAGTCGTGCAATGGGAAAATGATTAATCTTTCAGTCGCAGTGTTTTTCTCTATTTTATTTGGGTGTATGCATAGACCGATGTAGTGGCGAAATTATAGAATCAGTGAGAATGTCTGCAAAAAAATATTCCCGCGTTGTTGCTAACACTCCCCAGAGGAGTTTGCTTCACGGAGTTGGTAGAAGGTAATGGTGAGACCGACCCAACTTCTCACATGCCCGCAGAAATTGTTCGACGCAGAAGAAGCAGCCGCAGTTAGATGCTTACAGTGTTCGTCCTTTCTTGAATCCACGGTTTTATGCCGACGGAGATGTGCACGTAAGAGCTCCTCACGACGCCGGTAGGTCAAGAGAAGTGCCAGTGGTTGGGCAAGACCAATAGGACTTCCGACAGCTTTTCGGGAAGTTATTTTTGGTAAGAGAATTATATTTTTATTTTCACATTTAGTTTCCTAGAAATGCTGAATGAAGAATTTTGTTTTCCTTGTTGTTGGTGTCAGCGGGATTCGTGGTCTGTATAATGCACGGGCTCTCTCCACGGATATCCGTCGTTTACAAATTACTCCGATGGCAGAGATAGCGGCGCTACGATCGTTGCAATGTTTATGATGTCCCGCCTAAACTGGTGATGATACCGTTGAGATTTCTGCGACTTACAGTCAGAATGGATACATTGAAGTTAACCTTGAGAAAAATATTTCTTCCAGATCCTCAAAGCACCAGTAATATAGACTGATATACTGACGGAGTTACTAATTTTGTCTCTTTGTATTCGATAGGCTCTGGCGCTGGTACTTGAAAGATAACTTCAAAATTTCATCGAATTGGACTTTTAGTAGTAGATATTTTTTATTGTTTTTTTTCCGAGACATTATTCCGTGCAATGGATTACACAAAATATTTGGCCCAACGATGCAGTGTGTCCATTTGGATGGGGTCTGTTAACGTCTCGTTCTAGCGTCGGCTGTGCTTTCTCAACTTTTTAGCCACCCATATATCGGACGATGCATGTATTTTGAGCTGCTCAAGGCTACAACATACGGTTCAAGACGATTTTTCCTTAATTTTCTTGACATTTGACGTTTTCTTGCTAGTTATCTGGCTGCATTTAAACCTGGCACTTCGGATATTGTTGGCCTCGTAATGGCAGCCTGGAATGATTCCAATTATTTCTGCCTGAAAAACATGTATGAGATGGTCTCACAGTATATATCCTATATAGTTCATCCTTTGAGTCATAAATGTCTTTCGAGATCCAAGGTAATCAGGGCAATGTCTCATTGCTTCCTGTTTTACGCATCGGTGTTTTACGCCTTTGCAGAAATTTATTGCTCTCTAACTCTATTTTATTATTTAACGGCTCTTCGATCTTATTTTTAATTTTTGATGGTAGCGAGCAATGGTGCATTATAGTATCCTCTTTGGTTTTCTAGCACGTTAGTGCAGTATAAGGTTTTTTTTCGCGTTCAGGTATTGCAGTCTTTACTCGTGCCAAAACTCGATAAACGAATGAATATTCGGCCAGTTACTCGAACACTAACTCCAGCAATCGCCGTCATCAGGAAGAGAGCAAGGACAATGTAAGTCATTAAAGCCAATCAACAATGATGGCATCATGAAAGAGAACGTTTTTATGCATCGCATCAAAACACAATATTTTCAATTCCATTCATAGTCTCGAATCACTGGAATATTTACCGTCGGGAATGAATGGAGATTCATGGCAAATATGGCCTTGAAATTAAAATATCGCGAATCAGTTTACCTCTCACAAGCGCGATTCGTCCAATGGGTTTCCAATTTGCTCACCGACAGAACACATTCCACACACTTCTTACTGCTGAGTCAGCGGGAACAATCGAAATCTTTCCGACGGGAGTGGAATAATCGAAATCGAGTGGAAATCGGGAGCGGAATAATCGAAAACTTTCCGACAATTTAGCACCAAACAAAAATCCATTTCGTACATTTTTCTTCTTCAGTGAATATCGGAAATGCTACGCTAGGTCGAGCTCGAAGCAATATGGTAATATCAAGGTGCATCATGGGACTGTGTTATGACCTGGGTCAATAACCTTGGGATATGCCTTCTGACGCAGCTGGAGTTGAAGAGATGTGCTATTAGCGATGCATATGTCGAAGTAGCATAGAAAACATACATACAGTTATCAGCATTTCTATTTACTCGTGACCCGGTGTTCTTCATTTCATCTCGTCATCAAGTAGTCTACTTTTGACGAATACTCGGGTGATGTTGGCGTCATGATTTCTATTGCTGTTATTACAATATAACCCCCCTCCGGCATGGTTATTAACAGGTAACTGGCTTTGTTACTCGTCCAGAGATGCCCCCACAGCTGTTAATTCCTGGAGAAGACCTTCCACCTTCACTAAGTGATGTAGCAAATCTTCTTTAACCAGCTTCTTTCATTTTAGGAGCCCATTTAATACAAAATACCTTCATAATTGGAGGTTTTCGCTTGAAAAATTCTGGAGACCGCATCATTTCTCTGGCGATTCCCCCATCCTTAATAATTTCTACGACAAGGGGATCTATAACACGCTGTAAAACCTGTAAAACGGCGCTATAAATCTTTTCGCTATCGGAAAGGAACGCTACCTTTTCAATAACATAACTGTCGTCGTCAAACTAAACATACTTCACTCCTTCTTTACCTTATTAATGACCAACTTCCAGTCGGAATATTTCACTCCGAACTACTGTGGCCGTGGCAGAATGGGCAATGACGATCTAATATTCTTTAGCACTCATCACATAAATAATTTCATTAATGGCGAGAAATAACTACCGCTGCTTAACTTTTGATCGCACGTACACATTTTGGGTAGTATTGACCATCTTAATTTTTGTTTTGTAGGCTCATAACCTGTCGTAACTGGCTTTTAAGAGAGGAGTTAACGAAGCATATATCGATGTGGAAACGAGAACATGTCTGAGATTTTATTGCATCATTTGCGGTACAGAAATCGCTGGAAGTTATGTTGTTAAGACGACATCTGTCGGGACGTTGCGGGCACGAGACAACTTGAGTAACCACGTAATTCCGCCCTCCAGCTGCTGACAGGATGGGCAGGCTGAGCACTGGTGGGTGACGTCGACTGAGTTAATGCAAATGCAGAGATTTTCTGCACTCACCCAACGTATTCTCACAACTCATCAACTTGAAATTAATTGAAAGTTTTAGTGAATTTGTTTGCAAAATATTGTCATACTTCAAAAAAGTTATTTCGTGAATAATCACGTGTTATCGAAGCCTCTTATTTTAGCTACAAATAATCAAATCTAATTAGTGGCGAGAGGGAAATGTATCAACCTCACTGATTAGCGACTTGATTAAAACTAACGAGAGCGTCCTAAGAATCTAATGTGATGATTACTAATCGAAAGACAATATACTTTTCGAGCGCTTTTAATTGGGAAAGATTCAATAAGTTTTTCTGTTGCAAATATTTCGACCGCCGCATCCTATGTGTAGTGCAGCATGCAGCATGAAGTTCATAACTAAGATAAGGACCTTATTTCAGCACTCGCACTCCTCAACGGCTATGCATTGAATCAACAGGCGGAAACGGTCACCACAGAAGTCTGTAGTTGATATTTGGATCAATTTTTCCTTTGCACACACATTAAGGGTAGTATTTGCCCACTTTTCACGCAAACTGACATTTATGGAAAATTGCCGTGAGCGAATTCCAATGCATTCATTAATTCATTGAAGAAATCTATACTTTATCGGTTGGTTCAAGAGGAAGTGAGTAAAAAACCTCGAGGATATTAAATGTGCAGTTCCCTATCTCCCAAAATTATTTCTTTCTCGATGCCAGCATACGTTCCTCTCTTCTGAATGCCGTTAAAAACTAGTTTTCTTTCCTCCTCTTCTCCATTTTCCCTCAGTTTCCTCCGAACGCACGTCTTGAACTCGTGTTGCCCTCCCCCTTCCTCCACGTTTCTGCCCCGTTCCACGCGGCACTCTATATATTGCTCCTCGTCAGCCTCATCTTTCTACATCTACATACTACCCCGCGAGCCGCCGCATGGACATGTGGCAGGGGGTGGTAGGCGTGGTAGGTCATCAGTCGTGTAAAGATGTAACATTTTTGGAGGTGAAATGGTGACATGTACAGTGGCGGAAAAAATTAACGCAAAACTCATTGGCGTCTGAATGCGGCGTACACGGGAACTAATTGAAATCACTTTTCCTTCGACAACTTGACAACAATGAGACAGCATATGGAAACGGGGAATATTCAAACTCTCTATGAATGGATATCGATTTTACGCGTCATGTAAATAGTCATACTAATAAGGTTTACGTTCGCGAGATCGTCTAGAAGTTATAAACGTGATGAGCTTGCTTCGACCCGCACCCAGTCGAGGTTCCGAAGTCGTAGTTGATTATGTAGAGATGCTTACCATATTTTTTTGAGAGCTTTGGACCGTTTAAAAAAATTTTCTTGATAGAAACTTAAGAAAAAATACGATGAAAGCATTATTTGTTGGGACATACAAATTTTTTTTCTCCAGATCAAATTCACTGACAATAAAACGTATTTCCACGTGCAGGGAATAGCTGTGGATGAACATTATTTAAATAGGCCTCAAATTACTTTCGAGAATATCATATATTACAATTAACATTTTGGCGTAATATCCTGTGAATTTCAAGTTAAAGTATGGAAAATCTTGTAGAATAGAATGGTTTCCATGAGGAGAAAATTTTTCTTCATAAGTATTTCCAATACCTTAAAACCCTACGTAAGTTTCCGCCCTCGTGCATTCAGGTCGTCCCAAACACTTTCTTTCTTAATTCCTCCTGACGTAATATTATTTACTTTCTGAAAATTACTTTTAAAAATCCAGAACATTTTATTTGGTCCACTTTTTAAAGGAACCATTAGAACTCCCTTTTTTCGTTGTATATTAAGAACCACTGGACGCGGATTTTTCTTCATCGATGAAGTAGCCTAGAGGGAGAGCGTTCGCCTGCGGCCAAGAATTCCTGGGGTTCAAATCCTGGCGTGGCCTCTTTTAGTGCCTTTATAATTAATCTACGCGATGTGAATTTATTGCAGGCAAAACTTTGCAGGAATCCGCGGAAGGCCCAGGGAATGGATATTGACCTAAACCATGAGTGTGTGAGTTTTACGCATATTCGGGCTTTGTAAAAGAATCAGAGCGGTCTCCTTGGTCGTCGTTTACTTCCCATTCTCGGGTACTCGACCCCACTTGAATTCTACATCCTGCCTGTCGTATGATGTTCATATCCACTCATTCGCCAATTTACCACTCAATGAAAAGCTATTCATGACGGAGGGAATAGATCGAATCTCTGATTGTGTCAGTTACTCGATTTAGTGAACTTACCTGATGCTACATTCACCTTTAAATTACTTTGAAATGATTCAGTAAAAAGGGCAATTATTTTTATTAGGAATTACTTTGAAATGCAATTATTTTTATTAGGAATTACTTTGAAATGATTCAGTAAAAAGGGCAATTATTTTTATTAGGAATTAGAGTTTGGTTCTATCTGCCGAACTTGTAAATACCGATTACTTATCTGAGTGAGAGACCAAACAAGTGTGGAATTTTCTTCAAAATATCTTTACAACGGTTTTCGAAGCTTTCCCAGCATTGTTTTCTAGGTTTGCTATGAGCAGCCGTGTAGTTCAACAGTTTAACTTATAGGATGGAGAAAAATGCTTAGAGGATAAGGTAAATTAATCAATCACTTAAATGCCTTTTGACGTATTCGCAGTGAAAAAGTTTTGGCTAACATTACGCAGTTAAATTTTATGAGGAGCATTTTTATACCCACGCGTGAGTAATACTCCAGTCTGCGTAAGTAAAAACGCATCGGGTATCTTCCCCTGTGAAAGTGAAAAATTACTAAAATCACCTTTTCCATGTAGCGACTAAGCAGTAATTAGATATTTTCCCAAAGGTCAATGTATACTCCTCATAAATCCGCAGAGTAGTCAATGGAGTACAAATTAGGAACGTGCTCCATCAAAGATTATACGATTGCTACGTTCCTAAAGAATCTACTCCTCTTCAAATGTGTCGTAATATTGCTGCTTCAATGGAAGTTAAAGTTGTGAGTGCCCCCACATGAAGATATTAACAGACTTTTTACAGGGTCGTAAATTTCATCTCTTAGTGGTACTGTATTTTAACGGATGCTGAAAAGGGACACTATAATGCTTTATTTAGAACGAGTGGAAAATGTTAAAATGCGTAATTCCCTCAATTTGAGTTATGTGTGCACATGAACACATCAATTGATCATTGAGAAATATGCTGGTATTTACATAAAGAATGTGGATGTTTATTAGCCTTATAATCAATCCATCCCCCTCCATTCTCGATTTCCTGACCAAATCTTTTTGACATGGAGTTGTCCACATTTTGGTATCATCTTACTGGGTTCATTTCCCATTCGTCCTCCACGATTTTCCTCATTGCATCTTAATTTGGGGTTGTTTCGTTTGAGGGGGTCGAAAAACGTTTGTTACCCACATTGTCCTCATAATGAACGCTGCGCTCCCCGCAGCCCGCTCCATCTATGTTACATGATTTGTTTTGAACCATGTCTTAGAATTTTCACATTTGTGAACTCGCAAATATTCCTAGTTGCGGACGAAAAATGAATATTAATAGACATTTGAATAAACATAGTTCTTATTATAGCGGTCATGAATTTAATGAATTTCGTTTGATAGTAGTGAGTAACAGGTTTTTTTTACTTTTTAACACCAAATAAAAGTTCAGTGGGTGAAAGTCGAAGGCGCAACACCTCTTCGGGTAATTTTTCGACAGATGTTTTTGCCTTTTACAAACCAGCTATCCGATTTCTCCATCGGGGAGAAAAATGAGGCATACTTAAAGGCTAATAAGATCATTTTTTCCACCAAGCATTTAGGAAGAGGCCGCTAAAACTGTGAACAATATCTCTGCTTGCGCTGTCGGCTCTGCTTGTTCGTCTATCAACTCTCGTCTCAATGAAGTAATCATCAGTAAACCTTAGCCAAGTTCCGGGTGTTGATGGTCGGGGTGGTTTGTTGTTGTGAATAACGCACAGGTTTCAAAAACCTGCTGCACCAGAAAGAAAAGGCTCGTCACGCTTCGAAAAAATCGGAAGCACCCGTCGAATACTTTTAAGGGCGTAAGAGAAGTCAAATACCACTTCTTTCCTGTGAGTTAAACGACTGGCATCCGAAACATTATCTATGGCAGAAAAGGTATCGCCCGCAACACAAGGGGAAAGTAAGCTCTTATTAAAGGCATAATATTTCCCAAATCAATATAATGCGCCCTTCATACATTCCGATGTTGAATGGATTAGTATTGGTGGAGCTTTGTATCGACACGGGGAAACCTCTAGGGATCCTCAAGAGTCCTCCAAGACTGCTCGTTGCTTTAACTCAGACTTAAGGTAGCTGGCCTCCAAACCCATGCATGAGGGGTACTAATGGCGTTTGATTGGAATTGTCTGGGCTGATGAGACGAAATCCGAGAACTACTTCTTTCAGTTTGTATTACTGGGAGAGTAGTATGCTTTTTCTTAACCTTACAGTTATTTTAAACGTTCGTAGACAAGACCACCACTCTTTTTAAAAGTAACTTAGTTCACAGTAGCACATACGGACGCAAATAAGTTCACCGAAAGGATACGAAACATTATCTTAAATTCGCCTTGACACAAGAAAGCTCAGTAGTTGTTACTGGGTTGCACACCTGAATCGCAATCATGGTTATTCATAATAACATTGTTCGAGTACGCTCATGATTTCGAAAATGTGGTCGTCATCAAGAAAGATCGGGTACTACATAGCAGTGGAGTGCGCTCCGAGGACCTTGAGCATTTCCCTACCAATGCGGCTTGCCTTTTGGATGACGATAACGACCATGAGAAGAAAAGACCGTGATCCCACCCCTGGTCGAGACATTTTTGAGTTTTTCATTCAATTTCTGGTTAAGTAAAATGAATTTTCTTCGGCAAATTTTATGCCTTTTGTAATTAAAAAAATTCATATTATCAGCCAGTCATTGCAAGCTCACATTACATTCATTCATATCGCCAATATGAGAAAATTTATATAAAAAATCATTTGCGTACATTAAAAATCGAATCGATCACGGACCACTCTTTAGCTATCCAAATACACCTGACGGCTACAACATTAACCGTTACCTATTAATTTATTTTATAAATGACATTTAATTTTAAACTAAAGTCTTTTAAAAGGCTTTTTTGTTAATTTGATATGTGCGGCGAATTCATAGCTAAGCACATAAGACATTATGCAGTCGGGGGTAAAAGAGTTTTTTATCCATAACTACACCTAATTTGGGTAAACTTTTCTGAAATTTTATTCGTATATCCTGCATTTACTAGATAAAGCTTAACAGTGGACAGCTCGCCACCAAGCTTCTTGTGGTAAGACAAAAGAAATATCGGGAAAATATGCCTAGATTATTCGGTATCGATGCGAGCACATTTATTTTTATTTCATGAAATTATATACCTATTTATGTATGTTATCATTGTTTAATCCCATTCTGACGAACTAAAGACGGATTTATATTGAGTCAAGAATGGTTCATTAATAAATATCAGTTTTGAATTTAATAAATATCCATTTAAGGAACTTCGTCAATCTACAAATGGAAAATCGTGAAAAATTACATCACGTAGACTATACTTATTTTAATTAAATCTTTTTTGTATCGACATTTGGTGCGGATAAATCTCGATTTATATCATTTCGGTGAAAAAGACACAGTACGCGTCATTCAAAAAGATCCTCGGGTAGTCGACCACAATAAATATCCCTTGGTAGTAGAAGATGAGGATTTCAACATATATACCAAATTGGGTGGGATAGTGAATATATTTTATAATAAGTCTTTCTGTATAAATTATATCATTCGACGTGAGAACCATGCTGAAATAAACACAGCGATACACCGCGACTGAATGTGCGAATAATGTGAGAAGAAAGCTCGAAAATGAGGCGATTGATGACTAAGTTCTAGGCTCCGGCAAATGTGAGTTCCATTGCGGATTTCAAATATTTGCGGTAGATGATGTTTTCCTCAGTGTTGCCAGTGTATCGAGTGTGCACTGCTCCTAGAAGTTCCCAAAAATGCCGCATTCTGGCGCGCGAAAAATTTTTCGTTAATTTCTTCCGCCACTGTACTATGGGAGCGTGTTTAGAGGAGCTGGGTTTTTATTGTGGTCACTTATTGTGCTCGGAAAGAACGAGTTATGGTATCTATCTGTTTGGCAGAGGATCTCTCTTATTTTATCGCATCTGTCAGACCTAGAAATGTGGTGAGGCGTCATGATAATATTCTCTGTGTCGCTCTGAAATACACCAGTTCTGAATTTCTCAAGCAGCCTAAGCGTAGCGTGCAGCCACCGAGTACTTTATATCCGTACCAAAGGTCCCCGTCATCTGCTCCCTCCTGTCGCTCGTATCGTCTTTCGCATGCACTCTTCTCCTCGTTGTCTCTTTGCTACTACACCCATTTTCTCCTTACTCATTCCCCAAGTAATGACATTTGTACTTTGAATAAAATTGATCAGTATGCTCCAGTGTTTGCCCTAATTCTTCAATGACGAGCCTCGATTTATTTTTCCCAGAGAACCTCATTACTTTTGTTTTCTTGGGATCTTCCCCCGTATTTCCTGCAATGATTTCTAAAGCATTTACTAAAGCCTGCAATCCCTTCAATGATCGACAAACACCTGGTCGCCCGCGAATATAACACCATTTCAGCTGGCCCCCGACTTGGAGTTCCTTATCCTGCCCTTCCCATGCCTCCATTACCTTTTCTTTGGCATAAATTAAATTAATTTGGCATAACTATATCAAATAATTATTTCATTATGGGCGAATTATTGATGGAAGCCAGGGTCTGTAATTATCTTGGAGTGACTTTAAATAGGGATTTGCAATGGGGGCCACATATTGAAAAAATTACGACAATAGCTTTTAGAGTGTTATACTTTGTAATGAGGACCCTTGGAAAAAGTTGTAAGAAAACCAAGGAGTTCGCCTATAAGACATTTGTTAGGCCCATTTTAGAGTATGGGGCGTCAGTCTGGGACCCTTATTTGGGAGGGGAGATAAAGCAATTAGAAAAAGTTCAGCGTCTAGCCGCAAGATTTGTGATGCGAAATTTTAATAGGAAGGCTAGTGTAACGGAGATGATGAGGGTATTGGGCTGGACATCACTAGAATCGAGGAGGAGGAAAGCACGTCTCAAGTGCATGCATAAGGCATACATTGGCGATCCTGCGTGGAGGGACATATCCGAAAGATTAAAAAAACCTAGTTATCTGGCGAGAAGAGATCACAAATATAAGATAGAGCCTCCCAGGCAGCTCTCAAACACATTGAAATATTCCTTCCTGCATCGGGGGATAAGGGATTGGAATGAGTTACCCAAAGAAGTATTAGAGCCCTTCCCAAATAAGACACTGACGTAAATGACGAGATTGAGGGGAGTTGTACTGTGAGGGTTTTTCCCCATATTTTTCTAAGGTAATAACTTTGCTTTTTTTGTATTTTTGGTAATGTCATTGTTTTAATTTTTACATGTATGTATAATGGTATTTTCTCAGTATCTGTGTTACCACCGGACCATTTGGTCTACTTGTAGCAAATTCTTAATAATAATAATAATAAATTCTAAAAAGCAAAGTCATCAGTTGGCAGCTATTGTTTACCCCCGTGACGAACAATAGCCCTCCTTGCTTCTCCCCCAGCCACCCTCACCCTGTCCCCTTTGGGCCATGTATAAGCCATGTATTGCAAATATACGGCATAGTATTTACCGAGGATTTTCCAGTAATTTCTCCCAATTTACTCCGTCAGGATTTTGGAAATTAACTTTTTGAAATCCACCTAGCGAGTACAAACATACTGATTGTACTCTACGCTTTATCTGTAAGCTTCCTCATCACTGCAATCGTATCCTGTATTGCCCATCCCTTCGTGAAAACTAAATTTCTTATCGCAGTATTGGCAATTTGTTCTATTTTCCACTATTTATTTACTATTCTAAGATGAACTTTTGCCACATGTGAAACTAGACTTATCATTCCAGTCTATATCCTCACAATCTAATGCTTTCTTCTACTTCGGAACAGGTAACAGGACTGCTTCAACGAAGCTCTTTGTCCATTGACACCTTTCTCGTCGATCCTACGAATAAGTTCGTAAAAAGATCGCATTCCCGTATTTCTCAAATTATTCAGTAACTCCGAAGATTAGTACACTCACGGATTTTCATGCTTTTGTCTCTTGTAATGCCCTCTCTCTTTCACTGTCACATAGCTACGGTCTAATATTGTTCTTTTCTATTGCTCTCTCTCATCCTCTGTGTCTGAGTTCACAGGTCTTTCACCGCTGTCATATTTTTACATTATTTTACCTTATTTTTACGTTTTAAAATCTCTCTCCGCCTTATAACGAACATCTTCATATTCGATTGGTAACTTACTTGCTTAGTCCTTCGTTTGTTTGTAACCGTTTTCCCATTATTTCCGCCCGACAGCATTTTCACCTCCGCGCACTATTTCCCCCTCTTTCTGTATTATTTCCATTTATTCACATTTCCTCTTCCACCTCTTTTCTTTTGCAGGGTTGGTCACCCGCCGAAGTTGATTATTTAGCACTCTCTACCTCCTCCTGCCTTGCGTAGTAATGGCGTTTTTCCACCTCTTCTGTCCTCTATTTACCGAATTATTTCTTCTGCGACCCTTTGCGTCTTCATCTTCGTTTCCATTGATCCTTTTTGTTCTCTCCGCCGCTGTTGGCACACCTGTTTTAATACCTCACAACAATTATTGATGGTGAAAATATAGAATATTCCCCCATAGTGACGGGGGGATTTGAAGGGATATTTTTTGTAAATGTGATGACATAGGTCCCTACTTCTCAGTAACTTTTCGAGATATACATACCAAATTTAAAAAAAGAATAATCAAAATGTAACGATAACTTGCCGAGATATTGCAACCTCCATCGAATTGAATTCGCTCCATAAATTTTTAGTCTGTCAACTCGAAGTGAAATTCGCCCCTCAAGAGTAGATTTGTCCGGACTTTATTCTACATCCTATCGACTTGAAATTTTACGCGTAACGACTTCAACCGTTTATCTTTGATACGCTGCCAGAACTATACCTTAACCCTTATAGATAAAGCTATAGTGATTTTTTGGAAAAAATGGCACCGTAAAAAACAGCTTTTCATATACTTACCCTCTTTTTAAAAATCTGTAGACAAATTCCAGCTACGAAGTTATAGAAAAAACATTGAGTCGAGCTAAAAATCATTTTTCTGCTTTTTTACATTAGAAAATCAAACCAATTTCAATATCGTTTTAAATGTTGTTCACGGCAGGTTGAATTAATGACTTGTAGGACACTTCCTCTTGCTCCTAAAGCCTATATTAAAATTTTTGCTGACCACTACCTTGAGATTATGCAGCTCAGTAGCAATGCCGCTGTCCGTTAACAGATAGCAATTTTCAGAAAAAAATGCTCCTGCAAACATCATCGCGGAGGTGTTTTGTTTGAAATTTCGAAATCTTTAACCTCATCTAGTTTCAAATATAAGTTTGGAATGGTGATAATACCTGCAAATGGTAAACTAGCTATTCTTTGTGAGGAGTTTCGTTTTCTGAAGCAACAAATCAAAATCAATTGTGCCACTTGGAAATAAGACCGACCATTACACCAATAACACTTTAAGTAGGTTTTTCTATTATCTAGGATTTATCAATGTGAAGTACCCTCATAGTATCAATAATTTTCTTTATAAACTCTAAAAAGTTGATTTTCTTACATCAAATCGTTGTTTATAAATCTGGCTCACGATACCAAACAGGAAAATAGAGCATTATCGTCTCTAAGTACTTTTTAGTGTGGGAGTATCTAAATAAACCTCCCTCACTGCCAGCCACGAAGGTAAAGTCTTTGGTTCTTTAATAACACGCGAATTAGTGCATTATTTGCTACAGAAATTGAAAAAAAGGATAACATTCTCCTTGATCTTTTTAGCCAACGCCAGAGTCAACCTGTATATATAATCGTTAACTTAGATGAATACCATCATGCCTCAAGAGAAATTAAAGCTGAACTCCTGGTTTATGCTACCGTAATTGTTATGATAGGTTTGTTGAGATTGTACGCACTGGACTCTTGGATTCTCTAAGTTCTCTCGAAGGAAATCGAATATGCGTCCACTCCTATCTTATATTCCCGGCGAGTCATCCAAAGGGCGAGGGAGAATCTTCGGTGAAAGGTGCTTGTCCGCGAGGGTCCACTCATCGAGTATTTTCTCAACCGAGATGGTCGAATGGCGAACCCGATAACTCGGGCGTCCGTCTGGATTCTTGGTCTCCCAGTTCTCGGGGCGCTGATGTAGTGATTAAAATCACGCGAGAGTTAAGGCTACCCGTCTCGTCGAATGAGAACAGCTAGACTCGCTTATTCATCAAAGTATTTGGTATTAGCCGGCGTTTCCAATTTGGGCTAAATATCTATATATATTTGGGCTAAAACTCTTATTCAGTGGTATTCGGGTCTTCATCGCTGCACTCGGGTAGCCGCCCATGTGTTCGTCTGAGTTTTCACGTACTCATCCGGCTTCTCAAGCCATTGTCCAGGTACCCAAGTATTAATTCGGGTACTCCAATACTCGAAGGATATTGTTTCGCAGCTTTTAGAGGGATTGGATGAGGAACCATTAGAGACTTAGGGGATACATACAAAACACACAGAACATAATCCAGCACAGCATTAAAGAAACTAGTTTTGTTAAGCGTATAATAGGGAGGTCCTCGGATGAAAAAGTCAAAACGAAATGCTTCTTAGCTCTGGTTAGGCCACATCTTTAATACGCCGCGACCATTTGGGACCATGGTCATAAGGATTTAAGGCAGTGATGGTCGAGGGGAGCGTTTCAGGCCTCATTTTCACTCCACCCGTGTTTACGTATCACTCAATTTCGGGTTGATTATTAAAGATATTGACTTCGAATTTTCTTTATTTGGTGTGAAAGATGTCATTCCAAAAGACGAGGCGAAAGAAAAATGTTTATCTCTCTGGGTTAGTAAGGAAACTTACCTGAACTTTGGCTGACAAAAACTCGCTTCTCAGCCAGAAATTTGAAAATCGGAGATCGGTCAATCTGGCGACATCCTTCTTCCTAATACGTTCATACATAAAGAACATCCATAATTACTTGTTTTTGAGGTCGAAATATTTAAAACGGTGGACCCTTGCTCGTTAAAAATCTCACTATTATCGAACACTACGTACTTTGAAAGTAGCGAATGTGGTTAGTTAAGGTCCACTCAGCTTGAACAATTCAACGGCATCGCAGTATTTCCAGTCCCTGCTGCTCGGGCCGGGCTGCGGGATCGAAAGATCGAATTTATTTTCGGCGTTGTAAATTTTTGCCAAAGGTTTTTGTAGAGTAACCTTTAAATGTCTTCATTGACTCCAAATGACTCTGATTAAGAGTCTCGATGCAAATATTCCTAAAACCAATTATATCGACTAACTTATGGAAAATTTTTCATCAAGAAAGCGTCCGCCATTTTGTGACGTAATTGACAACAAATATCGACAATAATTGTCGATGATTAATCAATATAATTTACTATCTGTGAAAACGGTATTTTCCCTATTTTTGTCCCTTTTACAGGGAAAATACCATTTTACCTTTCCTTTTCCGTTTCCCTTTTGTAGGGAAAATGCCATTTTCACAGATAGTAATTTTTTTATTTCATAAAAATGATTTTTCAACTACACCATCTGTTTAACTTATAAGATTTTCGAAGACAAATAAAAACGGGCGTTTTATTGGAGATTTGGTAATGCTTGAGCCTCCATATCTAAATTACGGCTGAGGGACCTTTGGAAAACGACTTATCATTCCATAATCAGCAATAATTTTTGAGGGTGCGTGTTAAGTTTCTATTAAAAAAGAGTACTTTTGGATTTTTGCCCGACTTTTTTCGATTTTCTACCTCTGTTCATCGGTGTGCAGGTCACTGCCAACGATCCAAGCGAGGAAGAGTCGGACGGAAGACGACGTTAATGCGTGACCTTGTCTCGCATCGCAGCGTCGAGGGCTCCATTCTGTCAACGGAATGGATCCTTTTATTTTTATCTTTCGCACCCCTGCGTTTTTTTTACTTTTGTTGCATCGAACGATGCTGCCCTCTGTGATTGTGAGAGGAAGAAGTGCCTGAGGGCAATTTCCCTCCCCCGCCGTCGACGTTGATGGGGGCGTCCTCGTCGCTCTCGATGGAGCGGTTTCCACACCTCTCTCGGGAGGGCGTGTTACCGAAATGAAACGGAATGAGATGAAAGGGCAGCCCCTGGACCCATCTGCCAATAAATGTTGTGACGAAAGCATGCGGGGAGAGGGGCGGGGTGGTTGAATCCCGACGAGCGATGAAAAAGCACACCTTGCTACAGCTGAAAAGAGCGATAAGGCCTCGGACTGAAAGCATGCCTGTAAAAGAAACTTACCGTTCCGAGCTGAAAAAAAGAAAGGCGTCATCAGTTATATAGCGACCCGTTTCCCGGCTCATCGCCCTCTATGGATCCCGAAATTTGTTTGCTTTCTGTGCGTGTTTGCGAGTGTGATTCAATGCCAGACTATTACGGAAGATCTATTCAAATGTTTGTTCTCTTTGTAAAAATTCCGGTGCTCATATTTGGCTGCCTTTTGGGAGAATCTATGCATATTTTCCCTCCTATATTCCCTTTTCTGGCGCTCTTATTTATCTCACAGGAGAGTCAACATTGTATTGTCAAATCCTTTCAAACTGAAATTGGGAATTTCGATGCTTTCAACTCCACTGCTTGTAAAAAAAAATCTTTTTAAAATAATAACACGTGCAGTCCTAAAACTGTTGCTTTGAGGTCAGCTCTTCTGTCGTGCTTCACTCAGATATTGAACACAAGCCTTGGATTATTGCTCAATTTATTTGCCTACAGCCCAAATGTGACTCCTCGAGCGATTAAAGTGTTCATGTGCTTCATTTTCTGAGGTTTTCTAAAATTTCCGTTCGCCGAATACATAAAGGATCCCACACTTACTGCGGTGATAATGGTGCTTCCTACTATGGGTAGACCTAAGTTAAGCCTATCCAACAGGCATACCTCTCTTGGTTCAGTTACGCTATTTCAATGCTACATATACGCCCTATTGTTCTTTGTACTCTTTACATTCGTTTCTTTAGAGTTTTCGACTCCGAAATAAGATTGCTCTGCCGACCCCTTCCACCATCTCGCTCATCTTAATGCCTGCTCTATCATTCGTCCACTTTGCAAGTCTACTATCTTCCATTCTTTCGACAAACTAACGAAACGCGCTTCTATTATTTGTGAGGTTAATACAAAAACAGTCAAATTACAAAATGTCTTTATCGTAAACTAGACTTTATGGATTTCAGCAAAGAATGATACGCATTCTCTCATAATTAACGATTAGTTGTGTGGCATTTGAGATTTCTCCTGGATAGTATTCCGAATATGGGCTCTATTCGGGGTCGGCAGGGAATGACAGTTTTCCTCCTCAATATGTTGAAGATCTAAAGTTTCGTTATCTTAAAAACTCGGAAACGCAAGTTTACGGGTACATTTCTTGTTACCTTCCTTGATTTATCTCTATGATATTTGTAAAGTAAAATGATTTAAGATGAAATAGAGAAATTTGGAAATACTTATGCGGTCGCTGATTGCTTTCAAATGGCTTTTAAATCTGCATATTTCACCAAACCCCCAGTAATCTCTGCCCACCCTCCTGCCTAATTAAGGTAGTCCGAGCGATATAGTTCCCTAGTCATAATATAGACCATATTCGAATTATACGTTTTAATTTCATCAGCTGTAGGCCACATGAATTAAATATTACATTATTTATATTGCAATTTATATTGCAATAATATAGTTTTATATGACAGAAATTGTAAGTAATTGAATGAAAAAATGTAAACAAGTCTTTAATTCGACTCATTTTTTTGCGCGGTGCGTTTGAAACTCCTTCAAAACGGAAGGTTTTTTGTGATAGCCAAGAACCAACTGCGTTGACAATGTGATTAATTTTCAAAAATAGTTGAGAAAACATACAAACTACACACTGTTAGTTTTTTGACGACATCTAAGTGTTAGAAATACCTCATTTTGTAAATAATGTCTCTCTGTAGTGCATACACGTACCATTTCCCATGTAAAAGGCTGGGTATTTGCTGGAAAATATCTCGGAAAGTAATGTGGTAAGGGGTAGAATTTTTGGTGTCATTGGATAGGTGAGATATTTCTCTTTAAAATGAGAGAAATTCATTGATTTTAATAATTTTTCGCTCAAACTACCTTAAAATGCTCAAATTGCGCCCATGTTTCCGACGCAAGTACTCGCAAGTTTCGCCCTAAATTAACACGCTTAATCAACGCTCGCAGTAAAAAAAAAGAGTAGCTGCCAAGCCAAGTGTGGTAATCAATGTGGAGCCTCGTATGAAGGAGTCCGAAGAGAAAGTAAGAGGCAGGATCGAAATCAGTCTCTCTCTCTCTCTCTTTACTTCTGATTTGTTGTTGGTTTTGACGATGTATAAGCAATGAAGATGGTGTCAAAGGAGCTCTGATTGCGTTAAGGTGGTTTTTTGTGCAAAATACGAGTCATTGAGTGCATATTTTAATGGCTTTTCAAGTTTTTCCTGAAAGATTCTTGGACTAAGCGTCACTTAAGTGCATTTATTCTTACGGTGGAAACAGGCATCCATCTGGTAATATTAATGAATAAATGAATTTTATTTCCATGGATAAATATGGCTAAAACATTCATTTGTATTGGAAATTTACTGACCAAAATTATCCAGTAAATGCGGTCAGTGTATACATAAAAATCTTTATTATAAAGAAACAGTCATTACTTCAAAGTTAAAGTAAAAAATACAAAAGAGTTCAGTTTTTTCATATCATATGCCGCATCCTGCAGCATTTTTAACATATCATTATAATTTTTTTATATATTAACGCAATACTTTAGAAAATATTGTCATAAAGTTAATTATCATAAAGTAATTACATATTGTACAATTAAAATACACATTGCCATGGAAAAATATTTTAGAAAAATAACTTAATAGATATTATAATTACAAAATTTTTCATCAATTAACAATAATTTAGGAGAATAACTTTATAAACAAATAATAGTTACCAAAAAATGTTACACTAAGTACATAAAGATATCGACACCATTATTCTAAATGTAATTCTAAGATATTGAACATGGAATTGACGTCTTTTAGATGAGTTTTTTGACTGCTGTATTAAATGCCTTCATTGAGCTACATTTTTAAAAATTCAATTGGCAATTTTTTAAATTGCATTGATCCTAAAAATAAAAAAGACTTCTTAAATATTGACTTACTAACTTAGGATACTTGAAATATAAATTATGCTAGATTTATATTTTAAAAGTTTCACCTCAATTGAATTATTGTTCTGACTTCGGTGTATGGCGTGAAATTCAAAATTTATGCGTGGATCGTCGGAAAATATGATTTTTTTAATTCGGCATGATCCCTTAATATTCATCCGGAGCAATTATAATGATGAGAAATATGTTATTTCTCGTTTATTAGAAAACATGTACGTATGTACTCGTTTATTTTAAAATATATGTCAAGTTCCATTAGACTACGTGTTCAAATTCCATTAAATTGCCATGAAACCAACATGGTAACCTGTTTGTATGCAAAGTTGCACGCAAATCTGTATACAAATGAAAATCGCTCCAACCACCTTAAGTGGCTGAAGTGTTAGCGGCGGTAAGTCGGAACGGAGGTCAAGATGTCCCTTGGAAATTGTGTGACTGTCAGCTGTGGTCGGGCTGGACCTGGAGAGGCAATGGTCAAGTGATACCGGAGGGATAAGACCACTCCCCCATGACCTTCTAACCTTACGGTTCCACCGGGAAACCCGGAAACGGAGACATTAAGGCTGCGAGATGTACTGAGGCTCTTGGCCGTCGGACCACTCGCAGCCGAGGCTCGTCTTCCGTGCCACACCTCCGATCGCAATCCTCACTATAAATAAGATCATAAAGATCTCCCTCACCAAAAGTCATCCGCCGAGACCGCCATCCAATATCTGCCCAAGGTGCGGTATCCCGGCGGGGAATTCTCGAATGCTTTTATTCATTCCGTCGGCCTTTTCGAAATCATGAGGGTATGAAGCAGTTTACTCAAATGTTGGAGTTCTGGACTTCAGTGACATCCATATGCTGGGATGGCACGAACGATTGCGCGCAAATGTCCCGTGGTACTCCACAAAAATGTATTCTCTGGTGCTTTTATTACGCTTTCTTTTGTGCAGTTTGAATGTATCCATTCTACGGTAAGCTGGCGGAGAAAAATTTCATCCACATACTATTCTGCGAGCCGCCGCAAGGGCTTGTGGCAAGGGATGGCAAGTCACCAGCCGAGTAAAGATGAAAGTTTTTGGGAGGTGTAAGGCGACATGTATTATGGGAGTGTATTTAAAGGAGCTCAGTTTTTATTGTGGTCGCTTACTGTGCGCGTAAATAACGAGTTTTTGTACCTATCTGTTCGGCAGTGTATCTCTCTTATTTTATCGCATCTGAGAGGCCTAGAAATGTAGTGGGGGTCATGATAATATTCTCCTTGTCTCTCTGAAACACACAAGTTCTGAATTTCTCAAGCAACCTAAGACTAGCGTGTAGCTTCCGAGTCTCTAGGGGCCCCCAACTTAATCTCTCTAAAAGTTGTGAGACACTATATGTACGCTCGTAGCAGTTTTTAACGAAGCGCGCTGCTTTCCTTTGTATTTTATTAATTTTTTTTGTTAAATCTTTATGACCAGGGTCCCAAAGGATCGCAGCGTATTCGAGATGTGGCCTAACTAGAGCGAAGTAGCAGCGAATTTTCGAGCCTACGGCCATATTTAAGGAGGCAAAGGTGTGAAAGGGACAATGACATTTGAGCCAACTTCAAAGAGTCTATTTCACTCTCAGGACTGCGGAATAGGCCGCGCGGTAACTTAAACGGTCTCAACCGCTGCTGGTCACCCAATTGTAAGGAATCCACCGTGAAAAAATTAATCATCTAGATTGGGATTCGAACCCAGACCCATCGATTTGAAATCGTGTGGCTACCAGTGGTGGAAAACCGTTGAAGTTACTGAGTGGCAAGTTCCGCAGTTCTTAGAAATAGTCCAAGTAAACACCTTTGTGTTTAAGTAAGGCTTTACCTCGTGAATAGTAGCGCTTTGCGCTCGTAATCAGGTGTATCATGGTGTAGTACCTGAGAGGACAAATCGTTCCTTAAAGCCCTTGGGAGATTCACTGAGGGAAGAGGACATCTGGGTAGCTTAATCGTTTAAGAGCACTTGGCGCGAAAACGAGGGGCTAGGTTAGAATCTAAGTGGACAGACGTGAAAGATTTTTCCATTGTGAATTTAATTCAATTTATATTGGATCCGATCAATCACCTCAAACATCGCTCTCAATGGCTCGTTCTTAGAGGCGAGCGAGTGATCACAACGTCTTCTTCTCTTCTAAAGGTTATCCTTGTTGTTACAGCCACGACTTCCAACAATCTCTTTTGTTTAGGCCTTCCTCTTCATTTCATTGTACGAGGTGCATCCCATTTCTTTCGCCAATTTCGGCATTTTCGGCATTCGCCAATACTTTTAGGTATGAAGTTCTCGGTCGTCCTCTCCGTCTTTTGCCTAGAATTTTTCCTTCCATAATATTTTGTATGAAGTTGTCGTGCCTGAGTAAGTGTCCGATGAGCTTTGCTTTCCTTGTTTTAATTGTTTCCAATATTTCTCTTTCTGTATGGACTTCATTTAGTACTTGCTCATTAGTTTTCCTGTAGGTCCACCTAGTTTTTGTAATCCTCCTCCAAAACCACATTTCTGCAGCTTCAAGTTTGGTTATTTCACTCTTCCTTAGTGTCCATGTCTCGCATCCATATGTTGGCACACTCCATACAAAACTTTTCAGGAATTTCTTCCTAGTCTCAATACTAATGCTGTTATTTACTAGGAGACTTTTCTTTAATTGAAAGGCTTTCTTGGCTAACGTTATTCTTCTTTTTATCTCTGAGGAGCAGTTGTTATGATTCTCTAATATGCTACCCAAGTAGCAGAACTCTGTCACTTCCTCCAGTCTCACTCCGTCTATACATATATTCGTTATCTTTTCTCTTCTCTTTATTTCTACCACCATGATTTTTGTTTTCTTGGTGTCTATTTTAAGTTTCAGTTTTAATAAAATGTTATTTAGAATCTTGAGCATTCGACTTAATTCCTTCTCTGAGTCAGCTACTAGAGCTATGTCGTCTGCAAATCGAAAGCAATGAATTTGTTTGCCATTAATTTTAATTCCTCTTGTCTTTGTTTTCATTTCAGACATTGCTTCTTCTATGTATAAGTTAAACAAGTAAGGCAAAATTGGGCAACCTTGTCAAACACCTCTTCTTATATTTGCTTCTTTCTTGGTGCCACTGATTTCTATTTCCATACTTTGGTTTTTGTAGAGGTTTCAAATCAATCTTTTGTCTCCCCAATCCAACCCTATTTTGCACATTGCTTGGAACAGTAGTCTCCAGTCAACATGGTCAAAAGCCTTTTCCAAATCAACGAAAGCTTTATATGTTTTCCTGTTAATTTCTAGCCTCCTATCTAGGATTTGTCGCAATGCTAAAATTGCCTCTAGAGTGCCTTTTCCTGGTCTGAAGCCGTACTGATCACTATCTAATGTCGCATCAATTTTCTTTTTTATTCTCTCCTCTATCTATTCTTCTATCACAACGTAGGAAACACTCATGTAGCACGGTATTAATTCTCGCCTTTTATGTAAAACTTAAGTTTAGTGCGAACGAAGATTATTTAAATAGAAGAAGACCCCTTCGGGTAGTGACTTCGTAACCGAAACGTTTCGGTAGCTGACTCTGGATCCATTCCAATTGACCCGGATGTGAAGCGCAAGAGACCTTCATCGGCTCAAATCATTGGGAAGGCATAACGTGATACAGATTTGGGATTTTCTTCGGGTTTGGGTCGCTGATGAGCACCAACGTTTTGACGGCTAAGTTTGTTATAACCCTTAAGGTCAAGTATCTAATATTTTAGTTTAATTTTCTGAAGTTGGAGACTTGCATTAGTTTGTAAATGTGGTGAAATAAATCAGGCTGACCTATAGAATTACTGTGGCTTTTTGAAACACGGATTTTTCAAAGTTTTCTCCATTTCTTGATGTATTCTACTGTTCATTGTAGATATAATAAATAAATAAATAAATTTATTGTATTATTCTAGGAGTGAACTCCTTTAGAACAAGGTAGTACATAATGTGATGTGCAAGGACAAATAACAAGAAAATAAATCATATACTCCATCAGAAAACAAGTAAAGAATAATTCGTTCATATAAAAATTAGTAAAGCCATCAAACAAAAAACCATGAGGAACCCAATAAAGAGTGATCTGTACATAGAAAAATTAAGAATGGAATCGTACAACAACCAGAGTAAAAAAAGAAAACTACACTTGAACTCTTGAACTTACACTTGAACTTGAACAGAAGTTTGTTCTTCAAACACATACATTTACCACAGACATAGCATTGAACAAAATCCATAACAAAAAGACATGATCTAAGTGCCTGGATCACAAACAAGTAAATGTTTGATAAGTTTTCTCTTAAATATTGTGAGTGTAGCACTGTCTTTTACATATTTTGGCAGGTTATTCCACAAATTTGAAGCAACAACTGTAAAGGATTTTTGGAATGTCGCTGACCAGAACTGGGGGGCGTACAAAAAACAGGGGTCTTGTCTAGTAACAACATTAGTGTATTTACTACTTGGGAGAAAAAGATCCATTATGTACTGAGGGCTCCCATATTTGTGGAGGTTGAACATGAAGCAGGCTATGTTATACTTTCTTCTTGATTTAAGATCAAGCCAGGAGAGCCTTTTAAAATAAGGGGTTATGTGTTCATCTCTCCGTAGATTAAAGATGAATCTCACACAGGAGTTCAACAAACGCTGTAGCTTAATATTCAGCTCCTCAGTTAAGTCATCGTATACGAGACTACAGTAGTCTAGGTGGGGAAGAATGAGTGAGGTAACAAGTTTCTTTTTTAACTGAAGTGGTAGTAGATTTCTATGGATTTTAAATTGATGTAAAATTGCATTTATTTTGTTGGATACCCTCATAGTGTGTTCTTTCCAGGAAAGATTCATGGTTAATGTCAATCCCAAATTTTTCACACTGTTACTGAACGGTATGCTCTCTTCCTCGACCATTATCATTGGCAGTTCTGTGAAATTTATATTTGATACTATCTTGCTGTTACCAATGATAATGGATTTAGTTTTTATGGAGTTTAACACGAGGAAATTAAGCTTAGCCCAAGATGTGATAGCGAATACGTCCTCATTTACCTTATTGATCGTATCACCGAGTTTATTTGGAAGACAATGGCAATAGATCTGCAAATCATCTGCGTAGATCATGTATTTACAGTGAGCAATACAATTTGGAAGGTCTCTGATATACAACGAGAACAAAAGTGGCCCTAGAACGGAACCTTGTGGTAAACCACTAGATGTTGTTACCCAGTTCGATATGTCTCCTCTAGAATCTTTGACAGATTGACGACGTCCATTTAGGTAGGAAAAGAACCAGTTAAGGGATGAACTTGAATTTGAGATTTCTCATTTTTTGTAAGAGAAGGGCATGGTTTACACTATCGAAAGCTTTACTAAAGTTAAACAGGACCAATATTGTCACCATCTTTTTATCAATGGCGTACCTAATATCTTCAGTGACTTTAATTAAGGCTGTTTGTGTCGAGTAGTTCTTACGAAAACCCGACTGAAATGGGTCTAATAACTGATGAGCGGTTAGATGATCAATTACCTGTGTGTTAACTACCTTTTCTAGACATTTTGAGGCGGTGCAGAGGATGGATATAGGTCGATAATCTCCTCGAGAAGTAGGAGTTCTAACTTTACTGATCGGTCGAATCAAAGATGATTTCCAAACTTCGGGAAATATGCTAGATATGAGGGACGAGTTGAAAATATCAAGTAGAGCTGGAATCACAGATGCAGATGAGGCTTTCAGGTATTTCACCGAAATTTAATCAATTCCAACAGAATTTGATTTAGCGTTTCGTAGGACATTCTGCAAGACATCAGGGGTGATATGGTTAAAGTAAAAATTTGAGTCATTGAACGGAACAAAAGGTTCTATGGATTGGATGTTAGGGGTAAGGACATCATTACCATTTGGCAAGGGGGAGCCAATTGATGCAAAGTACTCATTCATGGCATTTAGTGATAGTCCGAGAACTGAACTTTTGTTAGTCTGTTTTACTAGTCCGAGATTTCTTAGCTCACGCCAAAGGTCATTTGAATTCTTGAGGTTAGAGAGAGTATTTGTATAATACTGTTGTTTTGCCTTGATCACTAATCGCTTAACGAGATTGCGTTGCCTTATGAATAGTTGATATATGGCATTATTTTTGGTTCTAATAGAGTTGATTCTCAGTCTATCCCTCTCTTTCATTTGTGCCTTTAACTCAGGTGTAATCCACGGAACTATCGGTCTATTAAGCTGGATTTTTCGTTTTGGGGCGTAACGATCTAGGCAAGTTAAGAATGTTAGGTTAAAGCGTTCCACTTTCAAATCAACGTTAGTGGATTCAAGCACTTTTTTCCAATCCGTTTCAAACAATTCTCTCTGAAAGCTATCGGTATCGAAATTTTTATTTGATCGAAAGACGAGGGTGGATGGAATCATTTTAGGTGCTGTAAATTTGTATGTAAAGGTGATCTTGTCGTGGGCCGAGAGAAAGGGAACAGGGGACTGACAAAAAGAGGAAATCTTTTCTTGCGAATCAACGATACAGAGATCGAGAAGCGTGTGGCTGTTTTCAGTATGATGAGTGGCATCCAAGGGAAGCAAATAGAGATCGTTTGAGTATATAAAGTCATGTAGAAATGCACTATAATAGTTATCTCGGAACATGTCGGCATTAAAGTCTCCGACAATAACTATGTTATTAAAGGTTGGACTAAATTTAATAAATACATTTTCAATATCTGAGATATGACCGACCTTTGGAGGTCGATATACAACTAACAATAAGAGTTTTGAAAGATGAACCCCTGTTATTTCCATTACAATAAATTCAGGTCTCGACTCATATGTAGGTCCCGAAGTTGCAAGGACTGTTGAGTTGAGGCGGTTGTGGACAAAGGCTCCAACCCCACCACCGACTTTACCGATTCTATCATGACGATAAAGGTGATGATTGTGAAGTTTGACCATATCGTCGGTAATACTTGGTTTTAGCCAAGTTTCAGTCAAACAGATTACGTCTGTATGATTAGAATCAAAGTGCAGTCGGAATTCATCAATATGGCACATTAGAGATTGGCAGTTTACAAGGCAAATATTTATTTCCTTACGAGACCTTTTGACTTTTGGGAGTAACAGGGGGGCCTGATGTTAATATAGTTTGTTTAGATCTTCTTCCGAAGCGATGGAAAGCCGCTCGCTGCCATCATCGACACGGGCAAACACACGTCCATTTCGTACCCACAGATAACGGATTTTTCCTTCCTTCTTCAAGTCGCGAGCAGCTGCGTATAGCCGTCTATTTTGTGGGGATAATGACTCATTGACGTAGATGCGGAGGTGACTCTGGCCCAAGCCTGTGTTTAAGTCCCCCAGTTTAAGGCTGGGTTTCCTCTTCTTGGCTTGAATGAGCCCTGTGGCAACACGGGAGCTTACGAAACGAGCTACTATCGTCGGTGTTTTCGGGGCCTGGGACAGGTCTGATTGGGGTTTTGGTCGAATGCGGTAAGAATAATCAATTTGGCTGGTCTCTATCTTAACACCTAAAGCGGTCCCCACTTTGCAGACAAGTTCCTCGATGATCTCACTGTCTGAGACTGGAATTCCACGAATCTCAATTGTATTACGCAATCGTTCCTGTTCCACTCGACTAAGGCGAAACTCCACGTCTGCGAGTTTCTTCTTCAGGTATTCGGTGTCACTCGTTAAATGAGATAATGTTTCGGTCATTTTGGATAAGGAGGAACTTATTGTACCGATGGATTGGGTATAGTTACCAACTGTATCTTCCAGATTAGCTATGGATGCCTTAATCAAGACCTGGTCTTCACTTATCTCTTTCACCATTGCAAGCAACTCCTGCAAGGATCCACTGGAATCACTTGGGGACACACTGGGACAGGTTTTAATTGGAGTGTCGTCACCGCGTAATGATCGAGCTGTGGACAAACACTTTTCACAATTCCAAGACTTCTGAAGCTCCGCAAGCACCTTTGCTTCCTCTGCTGAGAGTGACAAACACTGTGAATGTGAAACTTCGTAGCATTTGGCACACGTTAAAGTTGTTTGACCACGCTTAACGACTTGAACACAGATTGCACAAGAGAGCATTGTGAGCGAGCGAGAGCAGAGCAACCGATCCGCACACCACGAGAGCTGAGGACAGATATATAGATAAAATAAGCAGGAATGAATGTATTTGCTACAAATTTTGTACAGAATGAGGAATATGCGTAGAGATGAAGCGTTAGATTATCCAAAGATAATCCTGTTTCGGGGCTACCATTAATTTAACAACAAATATACTTACGTACATACTAATCACACCATTTTATTTCGAGTTAGCAAAGTCAAGGGATGTAATTATTGATGTTAGCCCCAAAAAATCTGGCTCACTTTTAAAGATTTCTTGTATGATACACTATCACTACAGGGCACCTACACTTCTCTTACCGTGATGTATTTTTTTCATAAACGTTTTATTATTTTTAAGACTCCGAATATTCTTCCGTTGTAGTGTCACAGTCACTTATGACTTTCGCGGTCCTCTTCTTCTCACAACATTCTGTCTAGTATCAGGCATCGTTTAGATATCCGACTAACATCCTTCCTTCCATCTCGACATGGGCAGACGATAACGAAGGACACTCCTCTCATATCCGTAACTGGAACATCCTACCTTATACCAACTCATTACTAACCTTATCCATCCTAACTTTCCCGCAAACACTTCATAAATACCCTATACCTTCTGCATTTAGCCTATACATATGGTGATGCTGACACAAACTGGTTACTTTGCCTCGTAATAATGTTTGGAGGAGAACACTATGTACACTGCGACTTTCGCTTCCCGAGTCAAACACTTATTCTTAGATATGCTCTACATTCGACGTACGACTGTCCTACAGGAATTTGCACTCCTAATATTCTCTTCTTGTCCTCCCATCTTTAAAAAACATTCGGCCAATAACAACAAAATTTTCTACTTGTTCAGTTACTCTTCAAGGTGTGGTGCGAAAATTGTTTACTCTCGTTACGCAATGATGATTATCACTCTCCCTGCCCAAAGCTATAACTTTGATCTTCGACGCATTTATCCTCTTGTATATTTTCCTTGTTGATGTATATAATTCATCTAGGAGCCCCTGTAATTGCAATGGATTCTCATACAGCGGCATTACATCATACGCTTCCATGATCTACCACTCATCTGTGTCTTCTACGATTATACCGACGCCTTCTCACATGAATACCCCATTTAACCTCGCATTTTTCTTACTATTATCAAGCATCGCCTTCATAGCATTCAATAGCCTCTTATTCTCTCCATAGTCCTTCAAAATCTTCCACGAATCATTAATAATTTCTCTGTCATAAACGTCCTCTAAATCCATCAATGTACAGTTTACTTGATTTCACACGTTCATACATTTCTATAGCATTAGCTGAAGTGTAAACAGGTGATCGCTACATCAGTTCACACCAGCGACTTGGGAGGAATTGATTACAGCACTTCAGCATTTTACTGGATATCCCTATATTATATAAATAAAATGACTGTAGCTTGTTTTTACGAATATTTAGAAATTATTTTGGCGGCGTATTAAACATAAAAGATTGTAGTTATCATGTTTACAATTTTTAATTGATTGTATGAATAATGAAGCTAGGGCAAGGGTGAACAAACCACCCTCGTATCCAGACTTTCGCGATGAGTGTGCGACACAGTGCGTGGTGGTGGGGTGGCGTAGCCTAGCCGCTCGACTGCTGTCTTGCGCGTGAAAAATTGATCGAGCGACTTTAAATAGAATGAGGCTTCAATATCTCGATAAGCTCTTAATGGACTTTGAAGATATTTTAAAATTGGGCTAGCTCGGAAAGTTACCGATAGGTATGTGGTCCCATTAGCGGAGAATTCACATCAAACCCTCCATTCAATACAATATTAAAACAGAAAGAATTTTTTGTTTGAATTATAGCTATCATTGTTATCTTTGTACCCCCTTTAAATATCAGTAATGTTGAATCGGCTTTCAGCGCTGAAAAAATATGAAACCATCAGTATACTACGTTGCATATCATTCAGAACTCATGTTCACATTTCAATACAATTCCGATGAATATGATTGATATTTTTATTGTTTCTTTATTTACTATCACTAATTCAAATGGCACTGGACTAAAATTTACATTTTATTGAAGAATCCAATCAAATCGAGCCAAAAAAACCCACTTTCGGCGTTTTGTAATTTGAAACATATTACCCCTTTTTCAACCTCATTTTTCAAAGGGTTTTTGCGTTTTCTGGAGCAACAAATTAACAGAAATAAGTGTGTTATATCTCATAGGTAGGTTTGTTTTCTATTCTCTACGTTTTATCACTGTGAAGAATCCAAATAAAACCAATGATGTTCCCTATAGATATACAAAACCGAGCAAAGTCACTTTTCCCCAACTAAACTATTGTTTATAACAATTCCTCTCACGATCCCGAACCGAATGTAAGTAATGCATTTTCTTCTTTATACTGCATTTTATATGTCGAGCGAGAGAGGAAATTTGTGTGACGCAATCGGAACCAGCTGCACACACCGTGGCGCGAGGCGTTGGCGCATTGCATCGGTTGGTGCATGCCGTCGACATCTACTTACTATCCTACGAGTTGCTGCTGGGGCGTGTGGAAGGGGACGTTAAGACACCAGTCGTGTACAAGTGTAAAAAAGGTCATCTATACATATTAATCTTGTAGCGTGTCAGTCATTCTGTATCCGTTTTGTTTCTTTCTCTGTGAATTTTTCAGCTAGAAGAGTGAGGTTTGGTGCGTTGAATGTAGAATCTCCGCCTTCATGATTTGGTAGTAGTTTTGGATTTTTATAGCTTGGGCGTGTGGCAGGGGGTGTTAGGTCACCAGCCGTGCAAAGATGGAAGATATTTGGAGATGGAATGGAGACATGAATTAAAAGGAGTGTATTAAGTTAGTTTAAATAAGATCCAAAGGAGCGGCTGCTTGGGCGTGTGGCAGGGGGTGTTAGGTTATCATCCGTGCAAAGGTGTAAGTTATATTTTTTGGTTGTGGTTGCAACAACCAGATGCTGGGCAACACGGTGACAAGGGAGAAAGGCCAAAAGGGAGAGTGGAAGAGAGTAAAGGTTGAAACAAAAGGAACCCACAGGGCTCTCCTGTTAAAATGGCTTTAAAAACAACAAAGGAGAACAGTGAATGAAAAAAAAAAAACATTTTTACCAAGGAGCTATTTGTAGACTAGGACACTTACCCTCTGCGGGTACACACCCCAAGCTCACGGAGTGAGCAGGCTCGGCTAGTAGGGAGGTGAAATGGAGAAGTGTATTTTTGGGGTGTTGAGTGTTTGGAGTGAGGCTCAGTTTATATTATGGTCTCTTATTGTGAATGGGAAGAATGAATTTTTGTACCAATATGCTTGGAAATGTATCTTTCTTATTGCATCGCTTCAATCAGACCAAAATATGTCGTGCGGCGTCAAGGTTATATTCTCAGTGTCTCACAGAAGCACACTCGTTCTGAATTTCCCAAGCAATCCTAGCCTGGCGTGAAGCCTCTGACTCTCTAGTGGCTCGCAACCTACTCTCTCTAAAGGCTGTGAAACAGTTTGCACGCTCGCTCGCTCACAGCATTTTTTTACGATGAGCGCAGCACTCCTTTGTATTCAATTTTTTTCAGATCCAACCCATGAGTGCAGGGTCCCGAATGCTCGCGACGTATTCGAGGTGTGGCCTAATCAGAGCGAAGTAGCGCCTCGCCTTTTCACTTTTTCTAACGAGGTCCTTTGCGTTGCGTCGCGTGTCAACCGACACCATTGCGGCACCGTGCACCACGCACTGTGCTCCGCACTCTCGATCCGAAGATTTAAGAATCTTTTACAACAACTCAGCATGGCGTATCTTCGCTTATTATTGCTCCGAATGCGAGCCAGGGTTCGAAGTTTCTATTTAGCTGAGCTCAACGTCAGGTAACGCCAAGTCGAGTTATGCCACTTTAAGTTGGCTCAGGCTGGACTCTTTTAGTCGAGACAATGTTACAGGTATATTTTTATTCATTAAAAAAATTGCTTTAGCTGATTGAATGGGTTATCTATTGAAAACCAAAATTGAGGTACAAAATATTCAGAAGATTTAACGAATACATATTTAATTACCACGTATGTCCGGCCATAGGCTGTGCCGAAATTACCGTTTGCTGTGATACATTTCTCTCGTGTAACGGATGTTGTAACGTACGATACCTATAGTCTACACTTGCAGCATCCGCTAAAAAGATGGCAGGCTTATTTAACTATGGTTATGTCTTACTGGAACTATAAAATATGTGAATTTTTTCCTTGAGTGTATGCACAATGAATACATTGCAGAAACGCCTCCTGATAACCACCCAATGGTTTAACCTGTTTCGAATGATAACGGTTCCTTCCTCTCCCAGTCCTCAATCAGGCCGCAAAGTTTGGTGTAGCAAACTAAATATATCATGGCGAACTTCAAATGACGTTACTCGATTGCTCACCAACGGAACGAGAGGGAGTTATAAAGAGGAGAGCTGCGGGACCATGAAACGTGGCCGAGGGAGACGACGAAGTGCCGACAGCCAAAACATCGCCGTCGTCCCGGCGAAGGCAGGCTGAACCCATTCGGGAGCTCTGGGGAATTCTCACGTTAACACATCCGATTCTCTATGGAAACAAGACAACGGGGAGGATTATAATTGAGGATATTATTTTTGAAGTTTTGGTCAGTAAAAAAAAACTCAAACAAACTTGGTCATCGCGTCATCAATTTTTATTAGCATTTTCAGGGGCAGCAAACAACATCCCTGCTAAATAATTCTGTATATCTTCCTTATAAATACTTCTACAGAATTTATCAAAAAGTTCTGTAGATATTCCTTCAAGTATTGAATCGCCATTTTACGGATTTCCCTACGGCGTTCTACAGAATACCTTAGGATGTTCTGCAGAATACCTTAGGACGTTATGCAGAATTCCTTAGGACATTCTGTGGAATTCTCTACGACCTTCTATAACATATGTTATATAAAAATAAGTAAACCAGGATAAATAATTGTTTTAATTTTCACTAAAAATAAGCCGAAGTTATTGAAACAGAGCCTGCTCTTAAAAAATATTTTTTAAGAATTGGTAAGGATAACCAAAATTCTTGTATTTAATGAGGTGACATATATCTAATATTGGAGCCAAATGACCTTTTTTTGTGAGAAATATTGACACTAAAACTTTTTGTCTCCTCCAATTTTCTTTCTAGTAAAATGTTTTTAAAACCATCAATTTTTTTCATTAAAAAACATGTCGCTAACGTTTTTTCATTACTACCATGTTTTTAAACAAGATTTGGTTACTATGCTAAATTCTTTGATGTTCAATGCTGCTTTTAAAACTTCTGTTCAACACGTGCTGAATTAGTCACAGGTATTAGAATATTTTTGTTAATTGTATATCTTTAGAAATAACCATAGTAATTTTGGAATCCTAGTTTTCATTACTGTTGTTTTTTAACCCTAATGTTGCAAATAACAATTATCAAGTTGTTGGCATAGGCTGCTTGAGTTTTTTTTAATTGGCCAAAACTAAAAAAAAATTCTCATTTGTGTATCAGTGGTCAAAAAATATGAGATTCTTAGAACTATCATATTCGGGTTCAACGGAAAACCTTCGCGTGTTACGAAAAAGGCAATCGCCGCTGAAAAAGAACGAGAAATGGAAAAGAAATTGATAATCTTTGCGAGCAATGTTAATATCTTATTTGTATGTATAGCGTACTGATTGAACGGTGGGAAAAATGAGTTTTTTTCCCGAAGAATTCACGAATTTGCAAAGTAATTTCAATATCTCTCTCAGATATAGTAATAGAAGAGTGTTTGTCTCTATTTTTAGTGGGACGGCTTAGCCCTGCCTTTTCAGAGTTGTTTTTTTTATATCTTTATATAGACCGATTTTTCCACGAATGCGTTAAGCTAGCATCTTCGGCTGAGCCAAGAACTTGCTCTGGTTTTTAGCCATTTGAACTCTTGATTGCCCGAAGTCAGGTTACATGTTTCCTGGAGAAGCTTTTGGTTGTCCATGTCAGTTTCCTTCTTATAAGTAAGTGATCATTCGTCAGGGGAGTTTAAACTTGGGCATGGGAGCTCTTAAAATATTTGGTCTACGTTGGAAGAAGAGTATTTTGCGGTGCAGGTACTACGTATGAGAATGGTTTCTATAGGATGAGAATTGAATATATTGGTCTAGGTGATCGGAGACACCTAGGTCTTGGGTCTTCCCTGAAAAAACTGGATGGATCCAAGTTGGTAAAGATGTTGTCGATCGTTGTTTTACAATGAGAAGTTATTCTGGTGGCTACATTAATGGTAGGCTACAAATTGTGGGACTGTGTGACATCGAGGAGTTGATATTTATCACAGCAATTTGCTAATAATTATATTATCACAGCAATTTGCTGGTATTAAAACCGACGCACAAACTTAGATTCATTGACTTCCTAGAGATTTTCAGCAGAATATCTTCGAGGCATGAGAAAGACTGACAAACTTCACTTGATGGAGAGCAATAAACACATTAGTGTAATCAGTGTTGTATATTATTATTGTATGATAGTGAAACATGGGTATGCCAGGATAGACATGAGAGTAGACTAAACGCCGTCGGTATGAGTTACCTTAGGAGTGTTTGTGGCAAAAGTAGGATGGATAGGGTCAGGAATGAGGGAGTAATAAATAAATGTGGGTTAGATGCTCCAGTAATGGACATATATGAATGGAGTGTGCTTCGTCGGTTTGGTCATGTTGAGAGAATGGATGAGAGTCGAATAACGAAACAGATATATAAGAGTGAAATGAATGGTGCGAGGGGTAGAGGTAGGTCGAGAAAGTTGTGGCTGAATGTGGTGGAGGAAATTCTTAGGAGGAGGAATGTTAGGAGTTTTAAAAACAGGAGGGCGTGTATGAAGCAGTGTATGGGGGTAAATGAGGCAAAAGAGGTTTTCAAGGATAGGTCAGTATGGAGAAAATTATTGAAGAGAATTAGGTGTACAAATATGTATTTATGAGTGAAACTTAGTGACTGTGCCTACCCCGGAAGGGAACGGCGTGATTGGTGAATGTATATATGTAGGCAATACCCTCGCCGTCTACCTTAATTATAGCACTTCATTTGATGAGAAAAATTGAGAACAAATCGCAGAGTTGGCGTAATGAATTATTGCATGCAACAGAAGTCAACAAATTATTTACTAAACTAGTTCATTTGATAAAGCTATTTCGAGCAGATCTCAACGTTTGCGTAGCGCATTATAACACGCCCAAGAAGTTTATAAATTTTCTAAATTGGTACATATTGTTGTCGTTGTCTTATGGTTCTAATGGAGCTTTCTATGCCTCGGGCTAAGTTGTTGATGGCGAAATATGTTATATATAGGAATGAGAAAGGCAGCCATGTTTTATGTAACGTCAAGGTTGACTGTAAAGATGTGTGTTAAATGGTTTTTTTTAACCACATCCGTGATTATTCTTTCGTTTACTTTCAATCTACGATTTAGGTTTGACTTCCAATGCTTGAAATTTCACGCTAGAGTTCATCTGTTTATTTGGTGAAAAGCAAATATCGAGAAAAAAAGGAAACAACCAGTTTGATAGAATGAAACAAAGAATTTAAACGAAGGGAAAGACTTCGGCGTAAATTAGATAAAATTAAAGGGAAGCTTTACAAACGTGACATTTGACGCAAACGTAAACTAACATGAGTTGCAAAATATGTAGATATGTATCTATTTATGAACTTTCGCATTGGTTAAACTATCATTTAACTTAACCAGTTTAAGCTTTGATTTTTGCGGTTTATTTTCATTTTGGGATTTTTATTTAATTAAATGGTTTATAAATATAAATGACTACATTGTTTATGAAGACGAAATACAAACTCCCACCGAAAAGAAGATACAAGACACCTTAGATGGAGAGAAATGCTAAGAAATATAGACCAGAATAAAATTAAACCTAATTTACAGTTAGCTGAAATGTTAAAATGATTATTTTACTGCAAATTCAAGGCTAATTGCCATCAACAAACCAACTCTTAAATAAAATGAATTCGTTATTATAACCCGGGGAGTTATCGCAATATGCGACCCATCGCGATGTTTTCAACAAACTGTTGTAAATTATGAAAAAGCTAATGCTCAAGTGATAACGATTTTTGGCAATTGACATGGCTAAATCTCATAAATATATTGGCCTTATTGGATAGAGCGAGATTTCGCATAAATCTCCTTCAGTTGTTGTGTTGTCCTCAAATTTATCTCATTGCAATTTTGCTCATAGATGGTAGCACTTCGAGCAAGGACATTTTAACACGCACATCCTCCAGGAGACTCCATAACACCACGCTCTGTTACCTGACATTGGGTCCTTGAGTACTTTTGAATTCAGACACATGCATTAAAGAAGCACTACAAATAATAGAACAATACTAAAACATTATTTTAACTTAAATTACAAGTCAAAGTTTTAAATGAATGACTTATAATTTAAATTTTATATTAAAATTTTATGAAGATATCTAAAATTAACAATTGTTTTAAAAAACAGTAAATAGCAACGACATTTACGTTTTATTATTTAAAATTACAAGTACTACCTTGAAAAAAACGTTTCAATATACTGAACCTAATTTATTGACTCGATTCGAAAATTCAAAAACTAAAATTTAAACCTGAATCGCTTTGAATTTCTCTATAATTTGCATAATAAATAATTAATGTAGCCGTGTGGATGGAGTTATACATATGCGAAACGTTGGCTGAAGAGAAAATTAATACTTATTCTGTGACCTAAACTCAAGGAAAAAATGGGTTATAGGAAACAGGGATACAGATTCATGGACAGGCATTCGATATGACAATTCTGGTGACGCACAATTCTTGCAGAGAAGACCGAGTATCAAATTCGAATATTGAAGAGCTATTAACAGAAACTTCAGAGACATGTCACCTGAGGATTAATGTCAAGATTGTGAAAATAATAGCCCACGGAAGAAATGGATTAGACGGGGCGTTACGTTGCACCATTGTGGTACATGGAGAGGACATTTCGTCATCAGGCTGTAGTCTGGCGACCGGAATAACAACCATATTTTTTGACCCTGCTCTTTCCTTACTTTAATTTTGGGAGAAAGAGGGATTGGAAAAATTAGCGGACACAGAGCAAGAATATGGAATCTATTTGAAATTTAAGGTAGAGATGCCACATCGACATCGATATATCGGACTACTCGATGTTTTTTGGCCGAGACATCGAAAACATGAATAGTAAAATAATCCGATGAAAATTGAGTGAGTATTTTAAAAAAATAAAAAAATTGACTATTCGATGTTTTTAAAATCGATGTGGCATCCCTACGCCGAATATTTTCCGGTTTAGGGATGCCAATCGACATCGATGTATCGGACTACTCGATGTTTTTTGGCCGAGACATCGAAAACATTGAGTAGTAAAATAATCCGATGGAAATTGAGTGAGTGGTGAGTATTTTTATAAACTTCGAAAAAACCGACTACTCAATGTTTTATAGTCGATGTGGTGTCCCTAATTAAAGGTGATTAACTCTTGAAACATGCATTGGTTATTTGATGCAATGGGTTCTACTTGATTTCACCCTAGTTTTCACCGGGAATGCGGATTATTTTTTAATAAGCAATATTTGTGAGGAAAATGCATATTAAAGAGGTAAGTGCAAGCTGATTTATAGTAAGTTATCGATGGGAAACATCGTTAAATTAAAAAATTAGTGCGTCACCCGTTAGCGATGAAGGAAAATCCGGGTTAAGAAAGATGGCGTACAGGCCACGTCCACGTTACAGCTTTTAGTATTGGCTACCGTAGCAAGCTCCATCTACATTAATGGCTTGCACAATGGGAAGGTTTTCGCTGTCTAGGAAATAGGATAATCGGAGATGGAAGATGCTAGATACGTAGGGAGCGAAGCGGCGCATGCAATCGCAGAAGAGGAGTTTACCGACGGCCAGAAATATAAACTAGCATTGAAGCGTGAATTTGGAGCGTGACGATGACTGCGACGGAAGTCGAATGCAGAGGAAGTGCTGTTCTGTCGAAATATAACGAAGACGATAAAAACTACCACAATTCCGGAATAGCCTCCAAGATACCAAAAATAGTCTCCTTACTAACATTTGGGACAATGATGAGACCATTCCACTCTACCACAAACCACCAAAAACTGCCCTTCTCCCTTCCCATATACCCCTCCAATAACCCCAATAACCCCAATTTCTGCCTGGAAATGACTAGCATGTGACTATAAGTTCCAGACCCTGAAGAAACCAACCGAAGACAGCTGAAGCAGATGGGAGCGGCAACTACCAAACCATCAAGTGATAATTCCCTGCCTGCCTGAAGACGATAAGAATCATCACTGGACTAGTCCGGCGAAGAGTTGGGAGAGGAAAGAGGATGAATTAAATATGTACAATGAGAAGAATAATAATGGACCAACGTTATGGAAACATTTTTTGACTCGTCAGGTTCTTCTATAACTAAATCTGCATACTACCCTGGGAGCCGAAGTATGGGCGTGTGGTAGGGGGTGTTAGGACACCAGCCGCGTACAGTCTTGGGGTACCGTGCCTTCGGAGAGTGATTTGCTAAATATGATTTCTAGGAATTGTGCTGGACCCAAACTAACTTTGAAGAGTCGCCTCCCGTGTCGTGGAAATAGGATTGGAGAGGGGCGGGGAGGGGAGAAGAGCAGTGTGCTCCGAAAATCCCTTCTTCCGAGGGGCGTGCGGGTTGAACAACCTGAGCGCGCGATCCGATACGGGTTTGGGGAATAAAAGTGTCTGACTGACTGACTGAGGGCCGGCCGAGAGTGCCCCGAGGGGAGGGAGTGGTCACGTGGTAATCCACGGACGGATTCTCTTAAGAGGTGGAAGAAGAGGCGATCTGGGACGGGGGGGGGGGGGTGCGAGAGGCGGGGAGGGCGAACAAAAGACCCGTGGGCCGCATGGGACGATGCGTCACGCCTTCTCCGCCCCCCGCCCCCTTAAACCTCCCCCAACCCCACGCACCACGCACCCGCAAATGAAGAAACCATCCCCAGTGCCTCAGCACCATAAATTCCACAACATCTCTTCCTCTACGAAAGCCGTAAACTTAAAAGCGATACCTTCGATTGCGCGCTCGGAGTGAGTGGGATCGTAAAATGATCTCTTTTTTCCCATTCTATTTGTTTCATCCAATCGGCAGTCGTTGATAAAATTGGTCCTCGGATCTATTCGGCTGAGTCTACCTCCTCGCTTGGGTTACAATCTAGATTTGGCACATAAGTCACATTCCAGAATTCTTAGTCGTATGATTAAAATAATTGATTGGGTCAAGTGAAAAGAAAAAAGATGCGTTTTATGACCATATTTTTCTATGCAAAGTAACTAGTTTATCTGGTGTTATTAAGTAACAGTACCGATCTGACAAATGTAACCAGTATAAATGCTGAACATGGCCCCTTTTTCATGCTTCTGACCACATTAGGGTTGGTTTAAAACAGTGATTGGGTAGACAAATACAGTTATCTATCAAATTATCAGGTACAAACAAGGTGGAACTACATCACGATATGAAAATAATTTCACCACGTAAAATGTAAATTTTACCACTTAAAAAATGTGTTATACTAAAAATATTGTCTCGTAGAATTAAAAACAGGGCTATTTCAAACTGTAATACCACGGGGCCAAAGGTGAATATTACGAAATTCAGGAACATTTTAAATGTAATATATTGTAAATTTAATTTAAATATATCTATGATAATTGGTAATGTCGAATGTGAAAACTGTTTCGCTGCAGTTCACACTCTGTCCCGCTCAAATCAATTCTCCCGTTCACGTTCCTCCTCTTCTCTTTTATTCGCCACTTTCTCGTCCTCACAATTCATCTCAAAAGCTTTACTATCCTCGGCCTTGATCAAATGTTTTTCCTCTTTGATTACTGGATAGTTTCAAGAGCCTTTATTGGATAAAAAACGGCAAAGAGGTCTCCAACAGTATCGACAATGGCAACCTATTAAATCACTACGGCTAAAGTGTATTAATAAAATATGACACGGTACGTAATTCAAACATTCCTAACACTTATGAACCGATGGCTGACATAATTATTCACAGTGATGAAATAACTAAACAACTACGTTCAATTAAAAGTAACAAGTCCTCAGGTCCAGAAAGAGTACCTGCACGCCTTCTCAAGGAGCTAACGTCACAGATTGCACAATTCCTAGAAATCATATTTAGCAAATCACTCTCCGAAGGCACGGTACCCCAAGACTGTACGCGGCTGGTGTCCTAACACCCCCTACCACACGCCCATACTTCGGCTCCCAGGGTAGTATGCAGATTTAGTTATAGAAGAACCTGACGAGTCAAAAAATGTTTCCATAACGTTGGTCCATTATTATTCTTCTCATTGTACATATTTAATTCATCCTCTTTCCTCTCCCAACTCTTCGCCGGACTAGTCCAGTGATGATTCTTATCGTCTTCAGGCAGGCAGGGAATTATCACTTGATGGTTTGGTAGTTGCCGCTCCCATCTGCTTCAGCTGTCTTCGGTTGGTTTCTTCAGGGTCTGGAACTTATAGTCACATGCTAGTCATTTCCAGGCAGAAATTGGGGTTATTGGGGTTATTGGAGGGGTATATGGGAAGGGAGAAGGGCAGTTTTTGGTGGTTTGTGGTAGAGTGGAATGGTCTCATCATTGTCCCAAATGTTAGTAAGGAGACTATTTTTGGTATCTTGGAGGCTATTCCGGAATTGTGGTAGTTTTTATCGTCTTCGTTATATTTCGACAGAACAGCACTTCCTCTGCATTCGACTTCCGTCGCAGTCATCGTCACGCTCCAAATTCACGCTTCAATGCTAGTTTATATTTCTGGCCGTCGGTAAACTCCTCTTCTGCGATTGCATGCGCCGCTTCGCTCCCTACGTATCTAGCATCTTCCATCTCCGATTATCCTATTTCCTAGACAGCGAAAACCTTCCCATTGTGCAAGCCATTAATGTAGATGGAGCTTGCTACGGTAGCCAATACTAAAAGCTGTAACGTGGACGTGGCCTGTACGCCATCTTTCTTAACCCAGATTTTCCTTCATCGCTAACGGGTGACGCACTTCCCCACCACCCTCCAATCCCATTTCCTCGGCACGGGATGCGACTCTTAAAGGTAGTTTATGCGACATATCATTTGACCTAGAAATAAATGGACTTGTTCTCATTTAATTAAAAATTTATCACCCTTCCATCGACATAAAAAATTCAACGCCTTACCACATTACTTTCAGAGATCTTTGACAAAAAAGCGGCCCTTTTATACGGGAAATGGTACGTGTATGCACTCCAGAGAGACATTATTTACAAAATGAGGCATTTTCTACACTTAGATCTCGAAAAACATCAACAGTGTGTAGTTTGTGTGTTTTCTCAACTATTTTTGAAAATTAATCATATTGTCATCGCAGTAAATTCTTCGGTATCACAATAAACCGTCCGTTTTGATGGAGTTTCAAACTTACCGCGTGAAAAAAATGAGTCAAGTTAAAGACTTATTTGGGCATTTCCATTTGATTACTTACAATTTCTATCATGTAAAACTATTTTATTGCACCAGAAATAATGCAATATTTAATACGTGTGTCTCACAGTTGGTGATATTAAAACGTATATTTCGAATATGGTATCTATTATGATTAGGGACCTATCTCGCTCGCACTACCTTAAAGGTAGCTTGAGCGAGAGATATCCCTATCCTATATCCTTATCCCTAGTCATAATAGAAACCATATTCGAATTTCAAAACATTTTTACAATAATTTTAGCAGCTGTAAGAAGCTTAAAGTAAATATTTATGATCTAATGCAGAAATAACCAGGGGAGAAGGGTTTTTAGGCTGTTAAACAGCATCCTGTGGGACCGACAAATATCGAAAGCAAATAAAACAAGGATAAAAAAATGCCATTTTCAAAAGTATAATAATGTATGGATGTGAAGTCTGGCCAATAAAGGAACGTACTAAACAAACATAAAACGCTACTGAAGTGGATTTTTGGAGACGGGCTGCGGGACGATCCATGATAGATAGAGTTACAAATGAAAGATTACGACAGATAATGAAAGTCAAGAATTATATAACGGAGTGCATCATGATCAAGGAGCTAATCTGGTACGGGCATGTGAAGAGAATGAACGAGGATAGACTAACAATAAAGATCTTGGAGCTAACAATCCAAGGGAAAAGAGGAAGAGGAAGACCTAAGAAGAGCTGGAAAGAGGGAGTGGACAAAGAACTTAGAGAAGAGGATTGGAAGAAGATCTATGGAAGGACAAAGAGGCTTGGAGGCTAGAAATCGGAAGACGTCAGATGACTTCATGAAGATGATCCGATCCTACATACACACATGCAGAAATAGAGATGAGCAATTTTCCACGAAGGTAACACTTACTTCGACCATGGTTTCCATGATTATAAATCATCATCAGGTAACAATTGATGCTAAGTGCGCACAGTATATAGTCATTTGAGGTGAGTGGGAGAAAGGAGGGAGGTTAGAGGAGAAGTGGGTGTTCAAACCTGAGGAAGAGGTGAACGGAGGGAGGAAAGGGGGTGGAAAGTGAGGGAAGGAAATGAGGGTACACGACAGTAAGCAAATTCAAAAGTTAAATTTGTGACATCTCGGAAGGCCGACATTATAACAAATCAAACTTTGTATCTTCCAAAGTAGAACTGTGGATGTTACAAAGCATATTGTAATTCATAAAACAAGCACGTATTCCAAAGTTCAATCCTGCCCATAACCTGGAGTGCTGCTTCAGTGATGATCCTAGAACGCTCCCGGTAACCTCTTGGGGTGTGTTCCTCGTGCAGGTACCCTCGCCCGATGAGCGACGAGGGCGTTGAGTCCCAGCATCATTTGTTACCTGGGCATTATTATCTAGAGAGAAAGGAGTCTTTGGTGCAAAATCGGTTTTGGTCGATTGTTTGGTTCCGATGGATGAACTGACCACTTAATCAGTCAACATAACTAATATAAGAAATTGTTTGTCTCCTGCTATATTTTGCGAGCGAGAGATAGCTCGGTGGCAAAACCACCTTTTCACGCTGTTCACCATAATCCAGAGACCTCGCATAGAGCCTGAACATGCATCACCATAAGTGAAATAAAATCTCATGTTTCTTAATACGTAGTTATCATTGGCCATCACAATAGTAATTAGTACTAAACAAAGGTTTAACTCACATTCCTCTATCGAAAAGGGAATCAGCTCATTCTCTGACAGACTGTGATATGGCACTCCGAAAGGATGTGTGCCAAAATTTCCCCCTCCCACTCTGCAAAAACCACTCTGCCAGAAAAACCACTCGCAAACGCCGTCGTGACTATCCCTCGCGCATTGTGGTCTCGCGATTCGCTGTCTCGCGATCGCTTTTCGCGATGGGACATCAACTCACTTTTATACTGAAAGTGATAGTGGCGGACTCTTTTCTGTCCGACTCAACGCTAGAGCCATTTCGTCCGCCAATAAACGACCCAACAAGGATTTCTCCTGCACCCTCAACTCCTGCGTTGGTCAGCTGACTACCCCTCAATCGCCAGCCGCATCGTTTGTACGCTGGGCCCGGCCTCTTTTGAAACTGATCGCGGACAAGAAAGGACCTGATGGAGTGGTGACTTATGTTCGTCTTCTATATATCAACTTTACGGTATTTAGCCTATGGGCTTGTTTTCAGTTGTAATACTTGTTTGTTGTATAAATGCTATCGCTTGAAGTTAATCAAACTGGCTAAGGTTGATGTCATTTTCTCTCGTCTCCGCCCTCATTTGCGTTGCAGGTGTTCTGGCCTTAATAGTTGCGATAGATCAGTTCTATGAAATTTTGACCCTCACTAGTTTTGTAATTATGCGTAATATCTTACCAATATTACTAAAAACTCACACCACATGAAATATGCTGCATGATTAAGCTTTCTGCATGGTTTAGTAGCAGGTGGTAATATCTATCACTCGCATTAATAATTCTCTCTTCTCTTCCCGAGATGCCCTCCTGAACCCCCGACTCCTTCCCGAGACGTGGTGATATTCTTGTTCGGCTATTCGAGACGCAAACTTTGGTTTCTTCCATTAAATAATCAAAGGCTTGATTTAAATAAACTTTCATTTTCCTTTCAAAACCTCTCTGATTATTTGATCCTCGACCCCAAGGGCAAGAATCCACGACATAATTAAAACGGTGTTCGAGTCCCGTCTCGGGAAGTTGAGGGTACAAGCACGGATGGATGGCGCTGCGAAAACTAGTGCACCATGGGCCGGATGGCCCGCGCCTCGACTCGTCCTATCGGCTACATAGCTTAGCCGAATTATGACCGAAATGGCCCAACTGCCCGACTCGGCCTTACTGTCCCGAATGGTTCTAACTGACCATCTCTCCCTGCGGTTATATAGGAAAACCGAAGACGGATGTTTTCGTCCCGGGGTGACGACTGACGTCAAGGAAAGTGAAAGGTAATACTTCCGAGATAGTTTCTCATTGGCTATTCTGAGATCTACCAAATAGCATGCAAAAGAGAAATCTAGTAAATGCATGCTTAAGAAAATAGGAAATCCAACTGTTCCCACCTTGAAGAGAGGGAAACTCGACCATCAATTTGCGGGTCACAACATAAAGAGCTACAAACCGAATGCAACGAAACCCGATAAGAGTGGTGGCTGTTTAATTTTTGACTCGAGACCGAGATAGTTATCTCAACAAATGTAAAACATTTTTAATTATAGACATTATTGCATAGGTACACAATATTTTAAATATGTACCCCAATAGCCATCTCCGGAAGGTTGTGAAATCCTCGGTACGAGCTGGCTACGTTTTGGTGACAGAAAAGGAGACACGGGGTCTCATTCGTATGAATCCTCAAACCTCAACGGTTAAACGGTCGTACGGTTAAACGCGTTTTCTTTTGTTATAATGTGAAAAATGTTAGTTTCAGCGATGGCATTATAATATAAATTGTTATCCTCTTATGCCTTTGCACCGCTGAGTTTTTGATGAACTACCTAGATAGAAAATTATTCAATTCTCACAAAATTTTAAACATAAAAATGTCTTATAGGCATTGTTTTAGTCAGGTTGACGATGTGATTTGTCTCAAGACTAGGGGCCAGAGAATTCTCGACCAATACATAGAAATGTTTAATGCAATTAAATCCTTCAATCTCTGTTAAAATGGAAGTTGGTTTGAGAACTTTGAATTTTTTAGAAAAAACCTCGAAAGACATTAACTATTGTTCAAAAGTCTTCTGGAAGATATAGTTTTACTGACGTGGTTGTGCCAAATGGTTCAAGTCGCCACAGTTTCCATTGATATGTGGCATTCCACACAATCATTTATCGCTTAGTTAACTTTAATCCCGCTTTCTCGAGAAGATTTTGACAAAGAGCTGAACATTATCGAAACTAAAGCGTTCCGCAACTGCTATTAAGAAGCAATCATTGGAAATAAACTAAAACGAGGAGTTAGAAAACCAACCGTCATATCATCTAACAGCCTCTTCCGTCTCCTATCAAAATTTCAAGAGGACCAAGTACCCTTTTTCCATATGTCATACAAACTTGGTAGAATTTTCCCGAAGTGAATGTGAAATTATATTTTTAATATCCTTTGACTTTTGGTAAATTGCTACTCTCATTATAAGTCTAATGATTATCGTCAACGATCAGCGTTATTGAAACAGTGTTTCTCCCATCGACTGGCATACTTGTTCTCTTTGCAAAACCGTCATGCGATAGATGCCGTAATTTCGTTTCTAATTTCGCTCGTCACTTTCCTAGTTAGTTCTTGTAATTAAATGGAAATCATTATTGTCTAATTCCATGTCAAAAGGGCCCGAAATACCGTAATTGACCTTGAACTTTCCTATTTTGACCAAATTTGTTGGACGTCATCCGTTTTACTTCATAGTTGACAATGTCCATTTTTTTTGCAAAATATGCATCCATTACGTATAGTTACGGAAGTGTGGAAAAAATGAGCTTTCCAAAATTTTTGTTTGGTGTATCGTCAATATCTGCGGACACAAAATACTCATGTCAAAGCACAAAATGCTCATTTGCAAAAAAATGTAACAGTGCACAATACTAAGACATAATTATTTGAAGATTTTGCATTTTGTGCCTAAATTTTTATTATTTAAACTTTAATCGTGTTATTCTGAAGATATGAACCCCATTGATATGACTCATTTTAAGATATAGTAACTTTTTACTTCATCTATGCAATATTAATTATTAGTTAGAGCCACATCCGGTGTCCCACAAGAAAGCGTGATCGGCCCTCTTTTATTCATCATTCATATAAATCACCTAAGTTCTCGAGTTAGCAGAAAACTAAGATTATTTCCAGACTCTCCGGTTATCTATCGGGAAATGAACGAGAACCTGGAGTCAGAAGTTCTATCATCGGACGTAAGCAACGTTCATTCGTGGTACCAAGAGTGGGGATTAGAACTAAATCTTAGTGAATGCACAACAGTGCACTTCATATGGACGTCTTTATACCAATGCCGTGCCTATACTGTGGGTGGAGCAAACACAAAATTTTCAGATGCAGTTAAATATCTGGGAATTACCTTAACTTGGAATATATCGTGGGGAACACACATAAAAGCATATGCGGCACAGCATTCAAGAAACTAGGATTTGTCAAGCGTATAATAGGAAGGTCTTCGGAGGAGAGAGTAAAAGCGAGGTGCTACTTCGCTCATCTTGGGCCACACCTCGAATACGCCGTGCAAATTTGGGGCAATGAACAGAAAGATTCAACCAAAATAATTAATAAAATACAAAGGAAAGCAGCACATCCATAAAATCTGCTACGACCGAAAATATTGTGTTTCTTGGGTTTTATAGGGGTTATGTTGGGAGCCGTCAGAGACTCGGAGGCTGCAGTTAGTTTGCTTGAGAAATTCAGAGGAGGTGAGTTTTAGAGCACCATAAGAGAATATAATTTGACGCCACAATACATTCCTAGGTCCGAAAGATGCGATTATATATGAGAGATACATTGTCGAACAGAGAGACACAAAGTTCGTTCTTTCCACGCGCAACAAGGGACCATAATGAAACCGCAGCTCGACTTAAAACACTCCCACAATACACTTGACCATTTCACCTCCGAAAACTTCTTTTTTTTACACCTATACACGGCTAGTGTACTAACATCCCCTGCCTCACGCCCATTTCGCGGTTTGCAGGGTAATATTTAGAAGTAGTTAAAAATATTTCGACAGTGATTTTTGTTTTAAGAAAGAAATTACTTTTCACATGTACTCATGCTCGCTTTTTTCATCCAAGTATCGTGACACACTATACAGAGGGACGATGTTTTTACATCGGTGTGCGATCCAACTCCACTGAGTATTATTTTCAACTTGGAGGATGATTTCGAGCAATAACCCAATTATTAGAAAGTACGAAATCTCAACAATGCTGTTGTAGCGATGTAGCTGCGATATTTTTAATATCCAATGACTTTTGGTAAATATGATATTCTCATAAGTCTAATAATTCTCGGCAACGATCAGCGTAATTGAAGCAGTGTTTCTCCAATCGAATGGCATACTCGTTTTCTTTGGAATAACATCATGCGATAGGTGCTGTAATTTTGTTTCTAATCGCTCGTCACTTTCCTAATTAGTTCTTGTAATTAAATGGAAATAGTAGCAGAATTAATAGTGTAATTAAATAGAAATGGGTAGCAGGATATTCTCGGAGCAATGATTACCTCATCGATCCGAGAATATCCTGCTACCGTAAATTTAATCATCTTTGTTTAAAGCAGAATATACAATCGTATGACGTGAATAAGATATTTTGATACTCTAGTTGAAGACTCAAATATTAACTTAAATCACAAAAACTTAGGGTCCTTCATAATTTCATGAGACATCATTTCATTCAACTGGACCGCGTGGTATTTCGGTATCTAAGATTTCAAATTTCCCCGCTATTACAAGAGTAGTCTGCTAGCGCAGACTCAGCTAATGGTTGGATGAGGATGTGTTTCCATCTGAGCTGCGCTAATGACGGAAATCGGAATCTGAAATCGGAAGTCTTAAATGCGTCATTGGAAAGCACCCATTATCTCATCTTGGTAAGCGTCGTTCGAGACAAACATGTTATGAAAGATAGACAAAAGTTGGTACGCTCGTTCAGAGGTGACGCTACGGCCGTTCATCGTCTCCCCTCGACCAAATTGTCTCCCCTCGGAGGTCTAGAGATGAGGCTGCCTGTCAAAGTAATCAAATAGATCATGAAATTTAATGCGTGATTCGGAAACAGTGGTGGGGGCACAAGCCACTTAGTATTTCTCTGCATTTCTCTATAAAGATAAGGAGTAGGAATATGGTCAGGCGTAAGTTGGGGAGTGGCAATTGGTGGCGGTTGCCCCCCATATATATCGAGGGAAAGCAAATTTTCGTGATTGGAAATACAAATTTTACAAGCACGTTTTTTGTTACTATGCTTAAGTTGTAACTCTGCTCAATGAAGTAATTGAATTGAAGAGATTGATGTAGTAACTTAGCAATACTTGAGTGTCGTATTGCTCTTGAGAAGATTTAAAACTAAAGGTGCGTTCCGTCCCTCGCTCCAGTCGCATTGATGCGGTCCCGGCCGTTCCGTTTCAAACACCGGAGCGCTTCAATGCACTCTCGATGGGGCCACGCATCAAGTATAATATGCGCTCCAAACGCTCCACGGAAAAGCTAGCGTAGTTAATGCGGTGAAGTAATTTTGGCGGTTTATTTACTATGGTAACGCTTGCAAAATGGAGAAAATGAATTAAATGAGAGTCTTCGCAGAAGAGTTAAGCTAAAAATAATACCTGTCTTTTCCATTCCGGTTTCCAATGTGGTTGTGTTTCCTTTCCGAAATATCTCATCAACAACCATTGGCAGCGATTCACTGTCGTCATTCAAATTTTTCACCCGCTCCAAATACGTTCATTTTCACTCTTCCACATCAAATTTAGCTTCAATGCGAGAAGTAGAAACGGGCCACCGGCCAGTGATGCAAATAGGCGCATCATGCGATTGGAGCGTGAAACGGATCGCACCCTAACATTTTGTTATTTTTTTGCTTTGGTTATTGGAAGAGTATCCCCGGTTCCCGTTGGTATGGAGGGTAGGCCCTAGATCCCTCCGGTTATCCCTGCTCCTCCCCTTCAATCAGAATGCTCAAACTACGCCCATGGCACATGTGGGCGTATGTTTGTAAACAAGGCTCCAGCTATGGGTGTCGTCTTGGGCGGATGGTGAGTGGAGAGGTGGCGACAGAATCTTCGCCCCCCTTCGCCCTCCTTCTGTCCCTTGCTCCGTCACGGAGGCCCATGGCAGTGAGGAAGAGGGGCGGAGGACAGAGGAGGGGGAGTCAGGAAACGCAAGGTCCTTATACCCAGGTCATAACACGATCCCATAATGCACTATGATTTCTGCATTTTGGATCGGGCTCGACGTTCCGTAGCACTGTTACTCTTCATTGAGTAACCAAAAGTGTTTAGCCGTGATCAATATTACAAATTCTCTTTTAAACATAAAATTGAATTTATTATTTAAAGTATAAAAGAACTAGGTAAGCTCTATGAGGTATATTTTGGTATAAGGACCTTGAGGAAATGTATGACCGTCGTACGGCACACTCGCTGCTTATACTCAAAGCTATGAATAATCTATTAAGGACTGGATTTTTTTAACCAAATAATATCTTTTAAAAGTTATACACATAACAAACATAGGACGTGTGTAATGTGTTCATGAGTCAGAAATGTTTTTTTCCTACTTTTAACGGTAGAGATAATTTTTATTCTAATGCTGTACGTATTCGTAACGGAAAAACTGATGGCATTTCCTGTTTTATAAAAATACGGTCTTCAAATATGGCAATGATTTTTGCGAAATTTAGCGTTCCCATATTGTAAAAAGAGCAGAAAATATAACCCACTGCTCAAGGAAACAAAATTTTGGCAGTGCATGAATTACAAATTGTAGATTAAATCATAAACTCAAAATTAAATTCTTCGTTCATTCAGTTTTTTTTCATTTATTCGTCTATCAAAAATTTTCCAATGTTAAAGAAAAATGTCAACATTTAACTGCTAAATTAATGGAAATTAAAATTTGGCCTACAACCGTACTTTCTTGCAAAGCTAGTCCGTTATGAGTGAATATATCATTCTGAAACTTGTAGTCGAGGTACAAAAATTACCGATTACTGTGGCTGACTTAGCGAACCAAACGTAAGTCTTTTGTTGACGTACCTGCTTTTTCATATTTGACATGCTACCATATTTTTTCTTAATATGCCAACATTTCCAAAAGAAAATGTTTTGTTAATTCTCAAGGGTAGTAAATGCTTACTTAGCATAAAAATAAACACATCTTAAATTATTTATTTACGGAGGATATGTTGCTCTACTTTTCGCCGCAGGAGTCACGTAAAAATGGAATGAATATATCATCCCTTCGTAAGGGAGCAGTATTTGACATATATATTTTATTCGGCACTGCATGCCGCCTAGTGAAAGTATTTGCGAAACGAACGTTTTGTGAAACCGCCAGACCGCTTATGTGGCCTGTGAGGGCTGTTTTTAGAATATTCCTCCAGTGAAAAATGCAAGTGGGAATTCAAGGAAGGATTGGGTGGAGGGGGTGACGAAGAATGTAGGCATAAGAATGGTTTTAATACCAGCTTCTAGGCGATGCCTTAGGTAAAAAGTGCGCATGTTCAATGGGATCTGCATATTGCCCAAAGAATCAAAAATAATCTTCCTCAGACATAACTTTGAACGAGAAACGCCAGGTTTAGCTCCTTGGATGAATCAGAGAAGAGGCCAACTGGGGCTATCGGACCATGTGAAAGAGAATGGATTCTCCCTTCAAACTACTATTAAAGCACCTATGGCGGTCCATTACACTATATTCGGTTAGAAATTCGTCATAAGTGAGTTCATGGCTGGATAGCATGTGTTGATGCTCGCCGCGTCACTGTATGTATTCCCTTTAGCTGGCGGGCAAAACTGGACCCCACCACTGGAAATTTATTATTGAATTTATTTTCGGCGTCGCAGATTTTCTTCACGGAATCACATTTTCTAAGCTTCAGTGAATCAAGTGAAGTGAGTTACTTACGGCGCTTACGTGTTCCCCCCCAATTTTTCTACTCAAAAGCAGAAATTAGATGTAAAATGGGACCCGCCGTTTTGTCCTATTAAGAGAGGAAATGTCCCTCTGTGTGATTTAAATTGCATCTTGACAACGACTAAGGTTTCGAATTTGAAATTATATAACCTTTAATTCCATTAAGATTCTACAAATGCTTCTGCAACCCATGTACCTACTTTGAAGATTTTCAGCGAAAAATGAACTCTGGCTTCTGTTGCTTATTTTGTTCAATTTTAGCCCTTTGTATGATGTAAATGCGCAAGAAATATGACAAATAAAATAAAAAATATTATGCAGCAATAAGAGAAGAGTTAATATGCCCAACTTCAACTTCCAGACTGAAATAATCCATTTCTATATTTTGGCCAGCTTTCTCCGATTTCAGCCCAGTATTCACTGCGCCGTTTGTTCTGGTCAGAACCACCTATATTTCTGGATATTACCTGTGATCCCGTGCTGCTTCTGGTTTCAACGCATTTTAAACATCATTGTAGACTGTATCAGATCTAAAAGTAATTAAGATTACGCCTAAAAATCTGGGCCTAGCAAAAGTTAATTTACGCTATAAGAACGGATACGGTCTTTTTTTTACGCATTTTTGGCATTCGAGCGATTTTTTATCAATTATTTTTCATTCGATTCCTTTGAAATATCATGAATTTGTTAATTTTTACATATATTTGGATGTAGTGTTAATGAATTTACGTCAAATTTACAGTTGAACTTTCTACAACACATAATGCCTTAAAGATCGCTTGGGGAAATGTGAACTCTCTTTACGTTTGGTGGAATTGTCACCTTTTTTTACTATTCCTTCTCTTCTTGATAATATTTTATTAATTTGTATTAATTAATGCCCATGGTAACGCGGTCATGAATATCATAATTGAGCTTTTGCACATTAGCCGAAAAAATGACAATGTGTATTGGCATACCTAGACTTAGTCTGGTTACCAAAGTCAATACCTGTAGTTGCTTGCACTGTTATCCATCTCTCTACAGTACATCAACCTGTAACCACAGACATGTGGTCTCATCGACCGCATTTGCTATTAACTCAGCTTTATTCTATCTCAGCCTCATTTGTAATTTTAGCTAAGTTTAGTAACTTCAAATTAAGTAGTTTTTAAAATAGCCTATCACCGAAAATGATGTTTACTGCGACTGGTTTTCGAGTAAATTCGTTTGAAAGCTTTTCCACGGTCTGTCTTACCACGTGTACGTCATTACGTAAGTATTTTTATCATATTTCTTACACATATTTTAAAAAGTAATATTAAACATTTTCGCTTACATAACTTTGATTTGGCCATCATATTTGTTTAAGCAGTAAGGTATTAAATAAGCATGTTCTCAAATAATCATATTTATTTCAAATTCATAGGTATGTAAGACCACGTTCCATTAACTGCACCACATATTTTGAAAAAAATATCATTGCATCGCTATCCCATGTCATATTCCACATGAATTTATCGATGCGGCAAAAGTAAACTTAATTTAAGGTAGGTAGTTTGAGCGAAATATCATTGTATCTAGAAATCAATGAATTTGTTCTCATTTTAAAGAAAAATATATCACCCTTCCATTGATACAAAAAATTCAACCCCTTACCACATTACTTTCCGAGATATCTGCAAGAAAATATCAGCTCTTTTACATGGGAAATGGTACGTGTATTCACTCCAGAGAGGCCTTATATTAAAAATGAGGCATTTCCTACTCTTAGATCTCGTCAAAAAATCAACGGTGTGTAGTTTGTGTTTTCTCAACTATTTTTGAAAATTAATCATTTTTTCACCGCAGTAAATTCTTCGGGATCACAAAAAACCATCCGTTTTGATGGAGATTCACACTGACCCCGTGAAAAAAATGAGTCAAGTTAGAGGCTTATTTAGATATTTTCATTTAATTACGTACAATTTCTGTCATGTAAAACCGCACCATTAATTGTACCGTTAACAATGCAATATTTAATTCGTGTGTCTCACAGTTGGTGAAATTAAAACGTATATATCGACTCTGGTGTCTATTATGATTAGGAAACTATCTCGCTTGCACTACCTTAAATAAATGTCAAGTAAATTTAAATAAACGTATTTATTTAACGAAATATTAGGGAATAAAGACAGTCGGCCTTTGAGACCATATTTCTGAGTTAGCGTTAGAAAAAAAGGTGCCCATGGTTACGGGTTTAACCCCCGCTCGACCCTCACCTTGGTAGGGAGGGAAAATTCCTTTCCTCCCCCCCATTTCCCTCACACCCCGTCGATGCCATGACCCCGACAATTCACGGCCCCTTAACCGGCAGTCTTCTCTCATGGGAGGGAAGGGAAAGGGGGGAATCCGCCCCTCATCCAGCCCCGAAATGCCTCTCCTCCCTTCCATCAAGACCCTCCTCCCTTCCTATCCTCCCCCCACCTTTCCCCTACCCTCCGCGCAGCCATTCGGAATACATATCACCGCTTCAGCCGGTTATAATTATTTGGTTTTATTTTTGTTGAAATGTTTATTCCAAAACCGGTACGTGCCACCTTATTCCTCTTCCTCTCCCCTCCGTTAAACGTCCACTTCCCCTCTCTCTCGTCCGCCCATTCAAGAAGCCACTTGTCCCGAGAGAAGGGTGGGGAGAACCTGGCTCTGGCGTGGTGTGATTAACCCCCCTCCCATCGGCCTCAGAGCGTTTAAATCCCACCCCCATCGCCCCCTCCTACCACAAACCACTCCCCCTCCCAACCCCTAATGCGCTCGAATTCTCCCACCGCTTCCACCCCTCAGCCCCTCCCACTCCTCCCCCTCCTCCCCCTCCTCCTCCTCCGATGTCGCACGATTTCCCACATGAGCGAATTTCGGTGTCCGAGCACGTACACCTCTTCTCCTCTCTCCATCCCCTCCATACTCTGGGTCCCTTTACCCTCTCACATCCCTCCTCCCAACATCACCATCCACTCTCCTTCTCCCCTCCTGCCTTTACTGTCTCACTCTAGCGTCCCAAAAATGGGCGAGAGCTTACTCAACCTCCTTGCTCTATGAAAGATCGAGTTCATTTTTCTTTGTCTTATTTTCTTTCGATATAACTTTTGAGCGCTTCCCAAGGACATCGGCCTTGTTGTGGTGGACGGCTTGTGCGCTCCGTTGACCTGCAGAACCGATCTGACCGGAGCAAAGGTAATGTTCCTGATGGGCCACTGATAAGGTCAATTAAAGGTTACCAGAAAGACGAATGGTTATCTCCGCAGAGTCTGCGCTGCACAGAGTTGACTGTAAAAACCGTTTTGACCGCTGTGGGGCGGCCTTTCACGTGATGGTGTCACGCAAAAGCACCCTTGAGGTAGGCCACGGAATAACATCTAAATTACGGAGTCTTGAAATAAAGTAGTGTTCCTATATGAAAATAAATCCCAGAAACTGCGGGACTTGGCTCACTAGGCCAGGTGTCGTACCTGAAAGCTGAGACAGTCCCTGAGCAGACCCCTGCGGGAGTAATCACTCGAAATCTTTCTTTGGAGGTAGAGGAAAATACAGCCGGGAAAAAGGAGATTGCGGAGAGGAACGCGATAATCACAATAGGCTTATGGAATGTGAGGAATATGCTAAAGGTGGGCTAGAAGTTAGTTAAAGACTACAAAGAAAGAAATGGAGAATGTGAGAGTAGACGACATAAGTCTGGACGAAGATGAAACGATAGCGGAGGATGTCTATGGTGTAATATATGAGCGGAGAGAATGAAAGCCAGCGCGGGATTTCACTCGTGATAAACAGGAGAGCTCTACATTGACTAATTTTGGAGGAAATTAGTCAGTGCAGAGCGGGTTAGTGATAAGTATATATTCTTTTGGTTGAAGGATGATGATAAAAATTTAGTCATAGGTAATTAAGGCATAATTATTATCATAGAGAGAGAGATGTGAACGGTGTGTATATCCAGCTGGAGGAAATAATAAAAAGCATACCAGGCAGTAAAGGCTTGGTAGTAATGGGTGATTGAAACGCAGTGGTGAGTAGACTGATGGACGGGAGGAGTGCGATCACGGACTGAGAAGGAGAAATGACCGTCGCGAGATAGCTCTCAAAAGTTTCACCGGAGAAATAGCCTAGTACTCACAAGTGCGTGGTTCAAGCATCATCCTCGACGCAAGTTCACTCGACCGAAGCCGGGAGACACACATACGTAGATTACATTATGGCGAGGCCATTATAGCTAATTCTTGATTATCCTTCCGCGTAGGGGTGATTTCATGTCAGAAAATCCTATTCTTACATTCCTAGAATTCGTACATAAATAGATTTAAAACATTGGTCTCTATGCGTTAAGTTCTCTTAGGTTTAACACTGGTTTAAACATAATCCTGGTAAACTTTACTCATAAGACCCGCCGGAAAAGTACCAAACCTTGTATGGAAACTGTTTTGAACCTTTGGAAGCAGGTGACGTGGGAAGACCCGTCACGGCGCTTCAAATAATCGCGGTTGCCAAGTTGTTCTGGAAGGTTTTTCATGTGTCGCCTGCAATAGCAGGCGACATGCGGGTATTGATGTCACCACAGCAGTATACTGTCACACAGCAGACCAGTCTCGTCTCTCGGTCTCTCTCGGTCACTGCCGAAAACGGCTTCAATAAGAGGACATGCCTGGGCAACGAGTGGCCAGACCTTTACTATTCTACGTCCGTGGGCTAGACTAAGATTCAGGAACAGTGCTAAAAACTCGCATACCCATCTTGGCGCCGACGCCAACTCAGTCCACAAGTTTTTGGTCCAGAAACACTTCGTTAACTGAAAAAGATGAGAAGGGATTGAGGGGGGGGTGTCACGAAAATGGAATTAACGAGCGTTACATAGGGCAATAAAGAAATATCAAGAGCAGAATGATAAAATCCTGGGCGATAATCATAGAGTGAGATCAGTAAAATATGATTGGAGAAGTTCGAAGAAAGTAATTGAGGAGGCGGCAAATATAGCGGTGGGCGTAGTATTTGCAGCAAATATTATGAAGCCACAGACCACGAAAGTGATGATAAAGGAGATGCTCAATAGAAAGAAATGGAAGTGAGTAAACTCCAGCCTTGGATGAGCCGGGAACTCTATAACCTGCTAGAAAGAGAAACAAAGAAAGCGAGGGAGGCATGGTGAAGAGATCAGATTGACTTCATAATGTAACAGCAAATATTTTCTATAGGAAAGTATAGGAACTGATAAGCGGTAGTAAAGGATGTGGTATTCCAACAGTTGCAGAAAAGACTGTGTTGTTGATCGCAGAAACAAAAGAGACCTAGGGGCTCGGGTTGGTGCGGTGGTAAGAGTATTCGCCTACCATACGGGCGGCCAGGGTTCAAATCCCTGCAGAGGCGGATGTTTTTCAGAGGAAACCCGATCCCTACTTGAGTATCTTGTGGAGAGCACTTAAGTGCAGTACTCCGTCTGTCGGATGAGACGTTAAGCCGTGGTACCCTTGGCGCCTTTCGTTAAGAGCAGGCTAATGTCGACGCCGGGTTTCTATCCACCCTTCCTCCCTTACCTATCCCCTATGGTGAAAATGACCTTAGCTGTCGGTCGCCTCCCCAAACATTCAATCCAAGAGACCTACGTGAGGTGAAAGAAATATTGAAAATTTCGAAGGCTTTAGGGCAATTAACTTAATATCTCACTTGGTAGGTCTTAGTAGTTAGTAGTAGTGAGTAGTTCTTAGCGATATAAATAGAAGGCTAGAAATCAATGCTAACGAATGCCTAGGTGGCGGGCAGTTAGCGTTTAGGAGGTGGACGAGAATATGGGACGCTATAGGAGTGATGGAGATGCCAGTAGATACCTAGAATACGGCCAGGACTTTTTGTTTGCTTTGCAAATTTCAAGAAGGCGTTCGATAGGGTGGACTGGACGATGAATAAATTAGGGATCGGTTGGAGGGACAGAGTTCCCTTTGGTGATCTCTATAGGGACCAGATGGTGGAGGTAAGGATAGCCAATGGATAATCGTAATGGGCAGAGATGGTGCGAGGAGTGCGGCAGGGATGCCCACTATCGCCGTTGCTCTTTAACTCGTATTGAGAAGGAATCGTGAGGGCTGGATGGGGAGATGGATGTGGTGATAAATATAGGAGGGGATTCGATCAAATCAGTGAGATTTGCAGATAATTGAGAGTTGGCGTTTCAATCTTGAAAGAGGTGATAATCATTAGCGAATGCGATTGAGGTGCAGTACCAAAGTTGTAGAATGAAGATGAATATTATGAATACGAAAATGATGACATTTTATAATAGGAAGAAGGGGTGTCCATATGAGTAGGTGGTTATAAAATGGAGCATAGTGGGCAGTTTCCGTATCTGAGTAGTATTTTGGAAGACAATGGCTTCAGAGGTTGGGACCTTGAATGCAGAACTACCCTTATCGAATAAGAGTTTTAAAAGACGAGGGAATTGATGAGAGGAGATGAGGTTCGGGATGAGACGTAAGTAAAAGACTGGTGGAAACTGAAATACTGAGCGTGGCGCCTCTTTCATATTTCTTGTCACACTAGTCACCGTCTCCACTCTTCCGGCCTCACTCTCGGGACAAATGCTTGCACATGCATTTTCTCTTTCCTCTCGGACTACGTTTCCGACTCGCCACGCTCCATATTTCACTGGTGAGCAATTTGAGACAAAAACAAGGAACAAATCTTTATTAATTTAACAAGATTTAAGAGTGTTTTTTATTTGCTGAGGATGGCTAAATATAGCCAGACTAAGTTAATCAAAATGTGAAGGTTAATGGTATTGCTATTTATGTATTTACACCAAGGGACCCTAATTGATTCTCCCCTCTCGTACATAATGGTTTCCTTAGCCAATGACATCCGGCACCATATGTCCAAGATATCCTTTGAAAAAGCACTTGATTTCAATTATTTATACATACAATATAGATTTCAATTACTCGGATGGTACTTTTGATGATTGTTTGAGGATTCAATTCTATACACTGGATGCAATTCGCACATAATGATAAAGAGTTAAAGTGGAAAGTGCACTTACGCCACACCATAAGCAGTTAATTCTCTAAACATAGAGTTAACCCAGAAAATATCACCTTAAGTAAGTTAAGCTAATTATACTTGTGATATCAATACCAAACCATACATATTGTATTTACAAAATAATTAAATTTTCCAATTTTATAGTCTAAATTTGAGCAAGGTATGTCGTTGACAGCAAGTCATTTGAACGATTTTCTCAGTAATAAAATCTGCTTGAAAACAGTAATGGAATAGAAAATGACTGGAAAGAATTAATATGAATGAAGAATATGGATGAAAAACACTCGCGTGGATAGTTGTAGCAGATCAATTATTGGACAGTCCAAAGCAGTCCATATACGATTACAACTGATATAAGGCACTAACTCCTGCGTTACTCGGTGGAAATCGGTAATATTCTTCATTATGAAAAAGGCAACTTAATTTGATTCGACTTTTAATTTCTCTAACCGAGCCGGGTTTTGGCATATTTAGCCATTTTCTAGGTAATATATATGTCATAATATGCCGAAACCTGGCCCGATTGGAAAAATAAAGAGTGGAATCAGATTAAGTTACCTTTTTCATAATGAAGACAGAATAAAACATCCATGCTTTGGGCGTGACTCGTACCCACGTTCTTTGGGTTCCTGGACCATTCATACCTGAGTAATGTGGCCTACCTCTACTCCTCTTCGATGCACTTAGGTACCATATGCGAACTTCTTGTGCTAAGTTCATGCGAGCAATAACTGTGATGGGAAATAATATCCACGGTCGTTTCTTTATCGAGAAGCCGTACATTGAGACCAGAAATCCTGGTTGTAGTAGCAGCCTGGCCAGCTGTCCGGAGAGCGTTAGGATCAACGAGCTGAGAAAACCGGTACTTTTTCGCTTGATTATAACGTGTGATGGCAAATATAAATCATCTTAAGCATTGGACAGCGAAACCTGTGGTTACGGATGTTAGGTGGCCCTCCATTATACCGTTGCTATACCCGAATCGCCCTGAAGTCACCTTTCGGTAGTCGAGGTGGAGGATACGCACTTACGTCTGCATACAACTCTGCGAGAAACCGCGAGGGCGAATGGCAAGGGGTCTCAGGACACCAGCCGTGTTTAGGTGTATGGGAAAAGGTTATTGAGAGGTGAAAATGAAGTTTTATTTTGGAAGTGTTTTGAATGGAGCTCAGTTTATATATTGGTCACTTATTGTTAAATGGGGAGTACAGATTTTTGTACCTACAGTAGAGCGTCGATGATCTGAATCAACTGGGGGGGGGGGGGGGGGGGGATTGAAGGTGTTCATATGACTATACTGTGGATGGAGTAACCATAAGCAACCAGAGCGAAGTAGCATCTCTCTTTGACTTTTTCATCCGAGGATCTTCCTATTACACGTTTAACAATACCTAGTTTCTTCAATGCTGCGCCGCATATGTTTTTATGAGTGTTTCCCACGATATATCAGATGTTAAGATAATTCCAAGATATTTTACTGTATCTGAATATTTTGTTTACTCCACCCACAGTATAGGTATGACGTTTTTGTGATGACTTTCGCAGGAAGTGGACTGTGGTGCATTTGTTGATATTTAATTCTGATCCCCATCCCTGGCACCACGAATGAACGCTGGTAAGGTCCGATGACAGAGCTTCAAAGTCCGCGTCTTCGCTCATTTCACGGTAGATAACTGTATCGTCTGCAAATAATCTTAATTTACTGCTAACTCTATAACTTAGGTCATTAATATAAAGAATGAATAAATGAGGGCCGATCACACTTCCCTGAGGAACACCGGATGTGACTTCAACAATATCAGAGCAGATTCGTGCGGGCCTGGACAAACACTGTTTACAAACCCTAAAAAATAGTTGTTCGATCTCTGAATTATAAAACTAATTCTTAGCATGATTTATTATTAATATTTTCTATTGATTTATTAATCTTATATGTGAAATTCTTATTAGTATGTACCAATTAGGTTTTTATGTTCCAAAAATATATTACTAGCCCTTAATAGCGCACAAATTTCCGTAACTAGAAAAAAGTGCCAAGATGAAGGTACAAAGAGATATGGTAATGTGGCGTCCCTACCAGATTTTTAGAATTATATATATATCCCCATCTTGTGATTACCAATTTCTACCAAAATGCGGGGCCCTCGGAGGCGCAAGGTCCTGGGCATTTGCCTCGCTTTCCCGGCCCAAAGGGTGGCACAACTTAGGATATTTTCAATGCGAAAGTCTTGAAGTAGAGGATGTAGGGGCATGAGTGGAGGATTACGTAATGGATTTGGTGGAAGTTTGTAGTTGAAGCACCAAGACTTTTGCCTTCGCCGTGATCAATGCGGGATTTTTGCCCATTTTTCCGGCGCCCAAATGGTTTTGCTGCCCTCTCGATGCTGATGTGGTTTTCGAATTGTGCTGCGTTAGGAGGATTTTGGCTCGACGTTTCACTAGCGCTGCAGCGAGCGTCTTCAGGAGTAAAGTGACTGTGGCCGTTAACTCGTCGTTTACGTATCGGAATAATTAGAGTCCGATATATGAAACGACGAATTAGCAGAAAACAATCGCTTCTCTCCTGAAGATGCTCGCTGCAGCGCGAGTGAAACGTTGAGTTTGAAAAGCTCCAATCACAGCATGACTCAAAAACTACATCAGCTATCTGCCAATAGCTGCGTAAGCCTACACTCTAGGTTGCTAATAACTCTCCTACGTGTGTTAGATACGGTAAATTCTTGAAGCGTGGAGAATAATGAAGATATACCTCGGCCATTAAGGGACGCTTGTTTATTTTAAAGAATATAGCAAAATTTTCAGGTAACTAGTTCCCAGAGCGAATGCAGGCCAACATCTGCTGTGACGATATCGCATGCTTTGCATGCATTTTATCGACGGTTTATATGAACATGAACTGGCCTCAAATAGTCCCTCAAAATTACATGACCAAGGTGGATAAACACTGTAGTAGACGATCGGATATCCCTCCAGTGGACTAATTTTCTGCCTCAATTAATCAAACTCTCTCACTCAAACACCCCATCCAAGCAGGTTTGTCTCGTGGATTACTTTTTCCCCTGCTCTTTACTGATCTATTCACCTAAGGCCTTCCATTCTGTCCCAGCATACATTTAATCATCTATGCTTAAATTAAATTACGATTTAATATGTTGGGGTGGAGCCCACAAGACGGCACTGCACCCTGCAGTTTTTCTCCAAAAACATATAGTGAGAATAATTACCGATAAAAAGCGCTTTTGAGCATTCCTATCCCTTGTTTTTAGCCTGAAGTTGCTGCCATTGAGATATATGTTTCTTTTTAAGGTCTAAAAGCCATTATTTTTAAGAAGTGGTAATTTGCCAGAAAGGCCTTATACAGTAAAATGCCATAACTTATGCAGAAGCATTGAATTTCGTATTCCAAAGCCAAACCTCTCATTATTCAAAAGGTCGTTTTTGTTCATTGGGCCAAAATCTTTTAATAATTTTCCAAGTGACATTATGGCAGTAGAGAGTAAATATATTTTTTTTAAAAAGGTCAGAGATTGGCTATTATCTCAGCATGATATAGAAGTTTTATTTTAATTTCATGGTTGTGTATTGTATAAAAAATTGAAATGTAATTTGTCTGCCACTGTTTAGTTTCTAACATTCTTAAAACATTGTAAGAAGCTTATTCTTATCCTTGTATGTTTATTTTTCATTTTTTTTGCTCATGTCTTGTCAATAAAGCTAATACTATATTTTTCAATGATATATTTTGAACGCATAAATAAGTGCTGGCAGCTCTACACAGGTGTAAACCATTGAATCTACCAAAAGCCTCATAGTTGGTTTACTAAACTTTTTCTGTATTGTTTTTTAAGTGGGGCAATAGATTTATCTATCCATCTATCTTACGACGCGGTGTTTACTGAAAATGCTCCATTTTGCTGCCTGGTAGCTCTAGCCCGCGTTCAAATGCCTCAAGAGTTGGGAACTGGGTAGTCACTTTCAGTGCTGCTATATCCTCTTTCCTATCCTTCACCCTTGGGAAAAAATACGACGCCCTATCGCCTCGAGGCCTCCAAAGAAAGTACACAATATTTTGATTTCCTTTGGAACCTTCTGTCTCAATCAACTGAACCGTCTCATCCAAGCATTCCATCCACGCAGGTGCGCCTCAAGTCTCACTCTTGCCACCGACCCTTTCGCAATTTATTCTCTTCTGACCTCCTCTCAATTCCAGCATACATTACTTCCTTCTCGATGGCGGCGTGGTGTTTGCGGCCGATGCTCTGGCGTCAAACATGCTCTAGAGCCAGGAGGATTGGGAAAAGGGTAGTGCCCTTACAATCCTCCAAATCATGCGCCTTCTGTTTTCATCCTCTCAGAAAGAAATCTGAAACTTCATAATCCTTCCAACTGCACAAAAAATGTGTTCCGTTTATAAAAACTAAAAACACATCTTGGCGTCCCAGTAGGCAAAAAGCTCCTCTTCAAATATTACGTTGCCAACCACATATCCTGAAATACCTCTTTGCCTCCAAACGTATAAATGCCGAGGAAAAAAATCCTACTTACACCTCGTCTGATATTAGCTGGATAATAAATAGATATTAGTTCCTATAAGCTCTATTTTTTTTCGCAATACTTTTTCAGGCTCACTAGTTTGTACAAAACGATGCTATATTGAGAGACATAAACCTTCCTACCTTCTCTCGAATTCTTATTTCCTTCAACCAAATCCAAATTTCTAGACATCTTCTGGTTGACGCTTGATTCTCTAAAACCTCGCGCGTTCATGTAGACTCGACCATTTATTTGGTTGTCTTTAAATTTTCATCTTTCCGTAGTAATTCCAATATATATCTCAACCCCTGAATGACTAATATTACGGAATACTAAGTTACGAATATATTTCGGAGCAGTCATCGGAAAATGTTGTAATCCGACTACCCTTTGCGGTGTCTGGACCTTACTTCTTGGCTTTCTGAACAGTCGAATGTGAGGAAAAAGTTATGAAGAGAAAACTATGTTAAACTGCCGGATTCCTGCATGGATTACGAAGAAATTTTTCAATATTCATCTTCAAACTTGCTTTGGGGGTAATCATCGTTACCCTGAATAACGGTTTAAGAAGGGGTATCCACCCTGCCCGAGCAGCAATTCAAATTTCATCATAGAAACTGGAAAGAATTATAACAATAGAAATTATGGAAATAAATATTCTGTGTCGTCAAAATTGGAATAATTGCAAAATATTAGTCCTGATTCCATGTGGCATTCTAGTGAGACGATTTTAGAATCGGTGGTCTCTCTCTCTCTCTGTTGAGTAATTCTATCGCTGCCATGAACGGAGGAATCACTCCATTTTCAACACACTCTTGACTAGTGTCAACTTATGCATCGCCGTTATAGATTTTAAATGTAGATGCCAAAAGTTTCTTCTCCAAAGGGCGGACATATATTGTTTGTTGGTTAAATGTTATCTAAAATACCTATGAATCGTTGAAAGGGGGTAACTAAAGTAAATTAGTTCACAAAATATGTCTGCCAAGTTATGCTTTCTTATTAATTTCCTTGAAAGTAAACATTCACTCATTTTTCGTTGAATGGAACCCCTTGACCCAATAGTCTTGAAATATTTCATCACTCATTGTGATTAGTTCTCGGAATGCAAGCATGCTGGTAACGGACGAATTTCACATTAATTTCGAATTAAACAAGTTTTAGTTTGTGCTCTGTCTATGAATTATGAAGACAAGAGCGCTTGACTGGGGTTTTTTGTTAAAAAATGAGTGTAAATTGCTTTTTGGAAATGTCAGATTAAAAAGTGGTACTGATATTGGAAATGACTCAATCCCTCTCTAGTTTTGGTTATAAAATTTTGAGTTTCAGTAAATGGTTCTACGTATTAAAAAGTTTCCTCCCAGTGGTTTGTTCAGTGCTTCAGTCTTCGCGTTTAACTGAATCCCTTCCGTTAATTTAGTTTGATTCATTATTTTGGAAGGTTGGTATACATACATCTACATAATATGTACCTTGAGGGCCGCCATATCGGTGTGAGGCAGGGGTATTAGGGTACCAGCCGCATAAAGGTAAAAAGGAGATGGTAATATAGAGGTAAAATGATAAAGTGTATTTTGGGAGTGTCTTGGGTGTTTGGCGTGGTGCTCAGCTTTTATTATGCTCACATATTGTGCGCGGGAAGAACGTCTTTTTGCACTAAAATATTTCGCAATGTATCTCCCTTATTTTATCACATTTATTAGACCCAGAGATGTACGCCCTTAAGTACTTAGGGGTCACAATTACTCACGACATATCTTGGGGAAAACATATTCGGGAAATATGCGGTCAAGCATACAGGAAGCTAGGCTTTATCAAGAGAGTACTTGGAAAATGTGATGAGAAAGTGAAAGAACGTTGTTATTTTTCAATCGTTAGGCCTCATCTGGAATATGCTGTTAGTGTATGGGATCCATACGAAGCGGGGTTGATATCAGAGTTAGATCGCGTACAACGAAGAGGAGCTAGGTTTGTGAAACGATGCTACGATAAGTTGGCAAGTGTGTCTGGACTGTTAGAAGAATTAGGATGGGAATCGCTATCACAGCGTAGATTAAATTATAGGCTTAACCTCCTAAATAAATATCAGGAAAATCATTTCTCTGACGACGTAAAAAACATACTATTAACCCCTTCGTACTACGGCAGATTAGATCAGGCCAATAAAATTAGAGAGCTAGATTGTAGAACCGATAGGTATAAAATGTCATTTTTTCCGCGTACCATTCGGGACCATAACAGCTGTGAGCGTCGTCATAAATAGTTCGAATTGTGACAATAGGCAGGCAGTAAATCTTTCCCATTATATTCTCTACTCTCTTATTTATGCATGATGTAAATATTGATGTTCTTATTTATGCATGGTATTTAGAATCTGTAGTAGTAGTCTTTGTATCCCTTGCATGTTGGAACGATTGAAGATTGAATGTTTCTTGGGTATTTGATTTTTAATTGGCGCTTTGCATGTGAGGTACGCGGGTTTTAATGTAATGTCGGTGTTCTACCATATCATTCATGCATGCTTGGTGCGAAAGCACCCCCTGCCACACACCCTTTGGGTGGCTTGCAGGGTATGACGTAGATGTAGATGTAGAACGGCGTCAAAACGATATTCTCTATGCCGCTCTGAAGCACATCAGCTCTAGCTTTCTTAAAAGCCTAAGCACGCAGCCTTCTGAGTCTCTATTGGTTGAGAGCTCCATCCCTCTAAAGGCTGTGAAACTCACAGCAGCTTTTGACGAAGCGCGCTGCATTCCTTTGTTTTCTATTAATTTATTTTTGGAATTGAATCTTTCTAAGCAGGGTCCCAAATGCTCGCGGCGTATTAGAGGAGTGACCTGACCAGAGCTAAAGAAGTATGTCTTGAATTAATTAACCCTTAACTGCTATAGTCGGGTCTTTTTTGACCGGACGTAATTTGTTATTTTTTTGTAGTGGTAAAACAGCCTCTCGCGGAAACCTTGGCTACAGTGTAATCCTAGCGTAGAGGGGGGAGTGAGCCAGTTAAACTTGAGACAGTGCGGGTGACGGTTGTTATTTACGAGCAATCCGAAAAATCGGGTCAAAAAAGACCCGAAGATAGTGTGCACGAGATCAAAAATCACGATAGTAGTTAAGGGTTTATCATAATTGTTCTCCATATTCATCATTATACTATTCATAATCATTATTGTTTCCATTTTGAGTTAAATAATTATATTCCTTACGATATTATCAATGAACATTATCATTTCTATTCGCCGCAAGTATTAAACGAGACATTTCTATGACCTCCAGACACAATATTGGAGCTGAAGTGGAATGGGCATAGTTAAATACGAATTTGGTACAGCTCGTGAAAGATATCTGTTTTCTGGGGAGACTTTGTGGCGGATACCTCTGCAGGTGAAGGGATTGGTCGATCTTAAGTTCAGAGTGCTGCATTTTTTTAAAATCCTTCGCTGAAAGGCGGATAAATATTTGACGTTGTACCTGGCCTTAGCATCTTTCATTCCCTCGAGCGCCTTTTCCTCCCATCTGCCTCCTCCTTCTCTCCACCATCAAGAATCTACCCATCCCTCTCATGAAATATTCAATTGGTATGATATGGGCGTTGGAGGTGGGACAGAGGGGAACGCCAGCTCTCCTTGTTCTCTTGAACCAATTTCGCTTCGGACCGCGGAGAAGTTAGCCGGATGGAAATGCATTATGCAAGGATTTTTGAGGCGGAGGAAGGTGGTGGTGAGGCTGGTCGGTTGCTCCTGGCAACGGAGCTCATTGGGTGCATTGTCAGACGAGTGTGGGTGGGGGCGGGCAGGGGAGAGAAGAGAAGGGGGTTGGTTTGGATTGAGAGCGCTGTTGAGTGGGCGCTGAAATGGCGGGGATCGCGCATTTATTTATTTTGAAGACCCTCAACGCGAGCCAGGGTGTTTTCATCGCTGGATCGCGTCTCGGAGACGGCGTCGAAGTGAGCTCCATCGCTTCTCAACGTGGAGATTGCCGCTCGGTGCCAATGCTGACACCTACGTCCATTTTACACGAGGCATTTTTTGGGGATTTAGTGACAGAGAAGACAAAGAGCATACTTGATCGCACTCATAATAAAAGATACTTGGTTGTATTCCACACGATTTAATTCAACTCGACCATGGTTTCGACACTGCGTGTCATCCTCAGGTAAATCTTTTGGGTCGCGTTCCCCTTATATATAACAAGCAAACACAAACTTATATATAACACAAAGTATGGAGGGGTAAGAAGGGTGGAGGGAGAGGGGGGGAGCGAATTGTTAACTGTCACAACATATTTAGAGGAGGGGGTTATGCATTTGAAGTTTAAAGAGGGGGGGGGCAAGGTCAGAGGGCTTATCTGTGACGCCGTCGAGAGAGAGAGGTGGATTCTGAGGAGGGGTGAGGGAGAGGGGAACATTTGGCCATTGCATAGGGTATCAGGGCTATTTACGATTTCAAAATGTTTCATAAAATCAAGCCTCCGCCCTTTGTTAATACAATGTAAAATTCTTGAGTCGAAATTACAGCAGTATTTTTCTTTGCTTAAATGTTTCACCATTCCATTGATTTCGTCACCATTCCAGTGGTTTTCGAGTTGTGTTAAATAGTGTGGAATAACCCCAAGTACCTTTTTTATTATAAGTGACATCATAAATTTCCACCATGTGAAGCCGGAAACTATTCTACTAAAAGTACTCAGGAAAATTCCTGGACATTTTAGTGAAAATAATATCAGAAAAATCAGAATTAATAACGAATTATACGCTCTTTTTTAGAGAAACCCCCTCGGTCGACATTCATCTGATTGCAATGACTGCTGTAAGCCACACATCTCACAAGAATGTATGGAGAGTGGCCACCACAGAGAACTTTCGACAGTCAAATATATGGTAAAAGACCAGTAGAAAGACACTACGTAAGCGATGAGAATATGAAGTAGGCGCTGACACTCTTAATACCGCTTTACACGGACATTTTATTTTACAAACGATGTATGAAATCTTGCATGTGGGAACTTGTACCGTGTAAAGCGGAAAATTGTATGATTTTCTGAATGTAAAGCGGCCTTTAGAATTACGACTCGGGAGTAGAGAAGCAACGGACAAGAAAGCACGAAGGTAGGAGTTGAGGGATGCTAAGACCCAACTTTTGACTGTAGAGCCACAAGAGAGAGAGAGAAGAGAGAGGATTTTATTTTACAAGCTACACCTACATACTACCTTGAGTCCGCCGCATGGGCATGTGGCAGGGGGTGTTAGGACACTAGCCGTGTAAAGGCGTGAGAGATTAGGTTTTGGGAGGTAAATAGGTGAAGTGTATTGTGGGCGTGCTCGAAATGGAGCTCCAGTTTTATTTTGGTCACTTACTATGCGTGGAAATAACATATTTTTGTACCCATCTGTTCGGAAACGCATCTCTCTTACTTTATCGCCTTTTTTGGACCCAGAAATATAGTGTGGCGTTAAAATACAATTCTTGGGGTCGCTCTGAAACACACCTGTTCTGGATTTCTCAAGCAAACTAAACGTAGTGTGTAGCCTCCGAGTCTTTGGGGATTACAACTTAATCCCTCTAAAAGCTATGAAACACTCTGCCTATTAGCTAATGTGTGTAGCATTGAATAGTGTGTAATGGTGAGCAATGAAAATAACGTCGTGTAAATCAGTGAACTGCCAGACTGAGTGCGCAAATGCATGAACGAGAGAAGGGGAAAATGATGGTCTCTTCTCTGATTTCGAGCCTGAATTCTCGCACTGCAAAAACAAACCCTACTTACTAATTTTGCAATGAAGTTTGAATATACTGATTTGGCTTAGAAAGAAATGAAAAGTAAAAAAAAAATGCCCTGACGACAATGGACGACTCCTTCGTCGGCCAAAATGGGGAGCTTGACCCGGTGGGAAACCCGAGTAACCTTTAATATCATTATTCGCTGGAAATGCCTTAGATCATTTAAAAAAAAGTATTTTTCAGTCGTACGATTTAAACAAATGCCGCCATCATGGCTTCTTAAATGACCAGATTTCCCTCTCCAAAGGGCATCGGTCGCGATACTGATTGAAAGGCATTTCTAGCTGTCGACTGTGCCATTATCTTGACCTCGCGAAAAGTCTTTCCCGGCCGTTTTGGAAGTAACTCTCCCGCTTACTCTGAAGTCCGCCGATGTGGAGACATAACCGGATAGAATTGAACTTGGTGGAGGCTAATTAAGGGCGGGTATTTTTCTTCAGGATATCGAAATATTCTGACTGTTGGATAGAAACATTTGAATTTGTCGGGTCACTTATTTTAGCCACAAATTGTTGTAAAAGTAACTCAAATGTTTCTAATATTTGTGATACAAAAATAGCTTATAATGCATTTAATGAAATAAAGAGGAAAATGCATAGTTAGAGCTACCAAAGAGTACGGGAACTAGCATTTAATAGAGAACTATGGAGGACTGCATTCAGCCTATCTTACGATTGAACGACCTATAATGATGAAATTTAGATTAAACGTAGTTAAATTTTAGCGAAAATTTGACCAGTTGTACGAATTTTATCCTATTGATGTTTGGGGTTTTGAAGGGCCACCAATCTCTATCCATCCGTCGAATCCCTTTACATATTCTGACTACATGCTGTCAATGATTACTACCCACTGATACCTTTTACTAAATCAGATAATTCCCCATCGTCTTCTACGTGAGACTTCCTTTTCTTCCGCCATTACTTTCCTACTCCTTGTTCTTAGAAATTCATGGAGATAATTTATTTGCTACATCTTTTCTTGTTTCTGATTTGCTATTTATATATTTTATTGCTATACATTCACCCACAATACCATGAATCATGACCTTCTTTATTTTCTAAAGAGCTTTTCCAAAGGTCCATTTCTCTTATCTTTTGGGTATTGAACACTACTGCAATACTTTAACCTGCTGCTTCCTGGTTTCCTGTCGCAATAGTATTGAACCGGGTATATGCTCTTGAACTGGAAAGTGAATACTTCCGATATACTTCATATATATATATATATATATATATTTATTCATTCGCACATTGATTTCTATGATTGTTGATGCTTACTTCTGTTTAAATTTCATTTGAAATCCAATGAGCTTTAATGACAAGTCAATTGTCCGTCATTCATTTCAACATCACCTAAGAAACGTTTCTCACTAATTCCTTCTTTTTTCATATTTTTTTAGATTTCTCGTATACATTATAGTCTTTTTAACTTCTTCCTGGTCCACTCTCAAGAATACTGGTGTTTGGATACTTCATAGTTTTAATTACTAATTTTATAATAAATTTATATCCTTCACATCTGCAGTACTCTGACTGAGCGGTGGCATTATTCATTTCAAAGGAAAAATTATCGCCTGTTAACGTTGTTCATCGACTGGTTTTTCAATACCACCTGCGGGCGAAGTTTTCCGCTCTACATATTTAAAGGCCAGTCCTTATTTCGAATATGTCTTGCTGACCAATTACATTTTTTACCTTCTCCAAAAAGAGCTGATACTGTGTTTCATTATGGGCTTCTCTTTTTGATAGCTTCCTGTCCCTGCTCCATTAAAGTACTTTCAAATTGCTATTTCCCATTCGATTGGTTCCATATTTGTCTTCCAAGATTCTTTTATCTCAGAAGCTTGTTCAAGTTAGCATTATCTTTTGCACCAGTTAAACTTTTTCTTGGAGAATCGTGAATTAATTATTATTAATCGTGAATTTAAAAATTAGGATGAGTCGAATCCAAATGTCGATTCTCGATTCCACCGATTCTCAGGATTAGAATCGGTATCGAGAATCGATCGCCTAAAGTGGATTCCGATTCCATCGATTCCAGAGCCATAAATAGTCAAATCAAACTTCATTTGTCACATCATATTTGTCTCAGTAATTTTGGGTGTCGGCAATCAGTTTGTACTTTTTATCTACCTCAATAAGCTGAGGATATATTTTCTATTTGTTGATAAATATACTTTTTGATCAACTAAATTGTCATTTTTTTTATTTCAGCCAATACTGGAATTTACGTAATTCTCGTACGCTACTGGTATATCAATATCCCACCTGGAAGTTATTAGGAATGGGAATTGATGGAATCGGAATCGAGAATCGAGATTCGATTTGAAAGAATTTGAATCGGATCGAAAAAAAGTGGAATCGACTCATCCCTATTAAAAATAGCTGTTGATTGTCATCGTTCATAGTGTCTGGTATGAGTTTCATGCACAAATATTCTTATTTTGAATATACACCTTAAGTGTACATACTGTGGACGCTTCCGATATTCCAAACCGACTTTGTGATAGAGCCCACATTGCTTCATTTTACTTTAAACATGAAGAAACCTAATATATTGTGTCGAAGAGAATTTAGTGGGTTTGGTGTCGACTTATAAATTGGAGAATTGCTTCAAATTTCCAGTATATTGCTTAAAATATCATTTTGATATCTTATTTCTTGACAGATTTGAAGGAGCGTTTTATGCAGTTTTTGTATTATGCTTATTTTGATTTAATCCTCTGACTTATCCATAGATATGCTGAAATTTTCCCCGCAAGCAAAGTGGAAAAACCTATTTTACATCGCCTTTTGATGATCAGAAGCGTGATTGAGAGAGAAAGTGGGAGAGGGAGAGTTAAAAAAAAGAGCCCGTCCTGCAGCTAAAAGTCTAGGTTGGCGATCTCCCTTCTGATTGACCTCACTGTGTAGCATTGTTTCATCGATTCTTACATTTGGCTCATTAGTTGGTGCAATTGATTAATTAATTAAACATATTAATTGGATTAAAACATCGCCGTAATTTAATGAAGGTTTCTCGGGTATTCCACCGGATTCGCAACATTCTCACGTCGTTTCGAAGAACGACTTTTCCTCCATCAACAAGGGGCTTTGAATGCCGTCCTCTCCATTTGGGCTCTATATATACACCGCAACTTGGGGTAGAGTGTCATTTTATTGGACCAAGTTGACCTCATTCTTGACCCCAAGTTGTGTTATATATGTACTGGCAAAATTGGGAGTACGGCCATCAGAACCCCTGAAGATGATAAGTCATTCTTCGCCCCGTCGGGAGTCATGAAGCTGCAAACCCAGTGGAATATTAGAGAGACCTTTATTCCCTGGATACGCTGAAAAATTCTAAGATCTTTTATTATTATCGTAATTCAACCAAAATCACTCAATAGGAAAAATTTCTTTAATTTTTTTTATTATCAACTAGCCATTATCACATCTCGCTTCTCGTATAAGATACGTATAGTTTTCCTATATCTATTTTTATCATCGTGATGACGTTGGTAAATACACAAAAACGTTGGCGCTGGGACAAGTGCACATATTTCATTTTACTATTGACTAAGATTTATATAAACGTAAAGATTTAAAATACTGCTCTTCTGCACCTCTGAAATTTGGCTTCTAGTAAAATTTCCACTTTTTTCTTTTTCTTTGCAAGTCAATTTTGCCGTTGTCCCGCGTTTGACGACTCGGGTGTACCATATGGGCCGAGATGGATAAGGTGACTGTTGCTTGTTAGTGGGGGTCATTATTACGTGAAGAGGTTTTGCCATGAATATATATTATGGATTGGGATCTCGTTCCTAAAAACTGTAGTCTGGAATTCCGTAAACAAATAACTTTTTGGAAAGTGGTTGATGAAAGACGGAAGTTCAAATGTAAATACAGTCGGCAGATTGTAAATTAACGTCTTACCGGTTTTGCCATGAATTTAAAATTTCCAAAATTATTATTTGGATGAATTGGGTTTTACTAGCAAGTAATCATAATTTAGTGGATAAAAATGTAGTACTACACGCGGGACGTAATTATACACTTTTTTAATATCGTCCGGTCTGCAGATATATTTAATTCCTCTCAAAATTTAATTACACCAATGCACAATTAACTTCTTAGCACTTCGTGAATATCGCTATACGGAAATTTAATAATAATGCGAGGTGACTTTATGAGTATTCCCAATGGCCATCATTGCAGTGTAGGTAAAAGGAATGCACTTACCGCCGCCTTGAACAGATTCTTATCTTATATTTTTTATATCTTAAGTCTCCTATTTAGGATCCTCGTAGACGCATACCCTGTTTTGCAGCCTGGTACGAAGCAGGTTCTGTTCAAACAAGGCATGCTGAATTCTTTATTTAGGCAAAACAGGGTAAATGCATTCCAATTATAATCGGATTCTGGCAAACAACGTAGTCGGCACACGATGAACATTTCATTAACCTCTTAGTCACTATTTACACGTTCCAGTTTCCTTTCCATTCCTGTCCTATGACGCGTCCTGCGCATGCGCTCTAATCTATTCCGGGTCTCGCCACCCGGAATAGATTAGAGCGCATGCGCAGGACGCGTCATAGGACAGGAATGGAAAGGAAACTGGAACGTGTAAATAGTGACTTACTGATTTACTGTAATAGATATTTCCTCTCTAGCATTTAAAAAGTAAATTTTAGATTGCCAAATATATTTTAAGCATCAATTAATTCATATCTCCTCGATTGTTATTGAATATTCACCACAGTCTCACGTTAGCAACAACGTCTATTTACAATAACAACAGACAAGACTGTAATCGAAGAAGCGCCTAGGACTGGGTGAACTAAAAGTGGAAATTTAGGCATCACGTAGCCTAGGCAACAATGCCAAACATCCGAATCCATAATATATATTCATGGGTTTTGCTCTGGATTGTGCCAATGCCACCACCACGGGTCACTGGTGGTTTAATATTCATATGGAGTAACTATCGTTGTGGCCTGTTACTGTCATTATGGCGCGAAGCTGTTTTACTCCAACACGGGTATTTGGTGAATTCATTTTTGCAGGAAGTAACTTGTTCGTTGTGTTTATTGAATAAAAGCTTTTTCTCTCATTTTATCTTGTGTGCAACTTTTTAAAAACTGAAACCACTTTTTACCAGGTTGTGATGGATGTCATTTTTCCAACAAATGTGAATGAAAAGAATCTTTGCCATAAATGAATTCAATAGTTGTCAGCATTCCTCTGAACCCATTTTGTTTTGAATCTCATTGGATGGTTTCGTTTCTCTCGGAGTATTGTTAGATTGCGTCGCAATTTTTAACTTGCGAGGCCTCTCATTACACATATTACCTATAAGTGTTTGGAAATGAAATTTATGGGGTTCTTTCTCTCGTGAAATTGGCAATGATTCATATTTGAGAAGTTGAGCCTCAAATTTACCGAAAATATATTGCAAATTTCTTTGAAGGCTTCCGCGACTCATATACTTGTTAATATTGCTCTTTTCAGGTATTATCGTCGCGTATTTAGTTTTTCTGACAACAGTTTCTCCCCTCTTCCTGGGGGAGTCTTCAGGTCCGTTGGACATTTTGTAATTATGTAAGAGGGGAGAAACTGTTGTCAGAAAAACTAAGCACGCGACGAGAATACCCGAAAAGAGCAATATTAACAAATATATTGCAAACTTTCATAATTGGACAATATTATTGCTGCTTGGCTCTCTATGTTATGTGTAATCATGCAATGGTTACTAGAACAGAACCTAGTAACTTTCTGTTCCAGCCCACCGAACCACTACCTTTTACGAGAAGTTTGTCGTGGCAGCCTCACAACTTTGAAGTTCTATTCCAATTGATATGAGGAAATCATGTTCGTTAGCCATTTTTCAATCTGAATTGTATGAATTTTTATTGAATGAATGTTTTCCAGAATAGTTTAGCCTGTTTTGTATTAAATTTGCATTGCCCATTTTTTTCTTTTTTCCTAAACAATAATCCTCTCTTTCTCATGGTCTTTTCATGTTTTTTTTATTATTTTATATCAAATATATCTTGCATTTATAATTATCTCTGAGCTCAGCTGTATAACATGTACAGTTATTCTTTTTCAATGAGAGTAGCTGCTTTTGTCTTTTTATTTATACATTGTATGATATTAAGATCCATTCATTTGCTGATTTGAACTAAATATTTTGTTAATTACTTCACTGCTATTTTATTTTATTGTATCATTGCTCTAAGGGATCTGTCGCAGAGTATAATATGTGTTTATTCTATTCTGTGTTAATGGGCTAGGAGAGCGGTTGCAGATATTTTCCTGCAGTCTATGAGATAGTTTCCTTTGAGGCGAAGTTAAGAATATATTAAGGTTATTTCTTGGTTACCATGAGTTTTTTGAAAATTAGGAGCGATTTAGGATAAGCAAGATCGAAATAGATGAAATATCTAAGGCTATCCCGGCGTATGATGATGTTAAAAGGTTACTCGGGCTTCCCACCGGGTCACATTCTTCATCTTGGCTGACGCGGTAGGATTGGACGCCCCCACCGCGGTAGGATTGGACAGTTTTTGTTCCGAACATTGAAGAGTCAAATTCAATTTGACGAAATACCTCAATAATTGACATAATAATGTAATTTACGTGGTAACAAACAACTTTTGTTATCCGAGTACTTATGATCTCCCTTGAGAGAGGAATTAATATTTTTTACCCAGCGGTGAAAGGTTTATGCGAGTGAATAAGGATGGGGTTTGGAAATAAAACATTCAAGACATATATTAAGTACTCGTGATTTTATTCTGAATTCTTTCCACCAGGTTCCAACAAAAAACAGCAACAATGGTATTGTTGAAGCAATGTCAACGCTAATAACGAACTCCTGTATTGATGAAATATGTCGTTTATCTTCATTTGGAATTGATTCCTCATGCTTTAAACAAATACGTGACTAGCAAAACAGCATTTCTGTTTTGAATCTCCATGAAATGACAACAAATCATTTTTTTACTGTGAACAAAAACAGTTGGTATTTCAGGGAAAGTTCCATTCTATTTACAGTGAGAAGAAGTTTCGTGCATTTAAAGCCTCTTCGGCGAGGTAGAATATTTATATAATATCTAAGATTGCTTATGTGGTATGACAGCCTCGTCTAGCAATGGCTGACCCGATGCACATCAAGTGCTAAATAGATATATTAGATTCTATTTGATGAACTACCGAATGTACAGGAATAGAAGATTGTTATGATGACTTGGTGCCACTTCCATTATAAACGACTATTTACAGGTGCACAGCTTTTGATATAATCCAATCACATGACGTTTTTGTACTGGAATGATTTCCTCAACATAGGCAGTGGCAAATTTCACGAAAATAGTTATCTAGATTCTCTTATGAGAACTATCCGTAACATTACATAATTTATCTAGTGTGTGGGGTGGTAACATGTTGGACATTGGTTAAATCCCATTCCGATTTTAAATCGGAATGAGGTTGTATCATCAAGCTGCCGTTCACCGCAGTTTTTCACAAACTCATGGCTTAATGTATTTCTTGAATTGCCATATGATCCAAGGTAAAAGATTGTATCTTCTTGTCACGGCAAATTCAGTGGAAGACGATGTTCGTTGAAATTCAGCTTTTCTCCGAATTTATTAACTTGGTCTGAGCCAATCGGATGGCCATTTAGCTTGAAAATTGCACTTAAATATGTACTTAAAGCTTCAATATGGAATGAAATGGTACTTCCACTCTGTTACGTCACGAACTGTTGCTAACACTTGGAAACCTCAGATCCTCCGCTCAATAAACCACAGTTTCTGAAGTTTCAGTTAAGAAGCACTTCACTTCAGCTCAGCTGTCCTTTCTATGTGTCGCCTGAATGCGACTGGAAAAAGCAATCCGAAGAAGCCTTGTCACGAAACGGGGAACGGCTACAATGGCTATAGGGCCTCCACTGATTCTGGGGAAACGCGAGCAAAAAACTTGTGATGAGGTCCAACTGGAGAATCTAAAGTGTTATGGAACATGCTTTCTCGTACTACGCTCCAGGGTCCGTCGGCGGCTATACAAGTGTGTCCAGGACGTAGCCGCCTTCCTCGCTGCTGCTGTGCAGGGAGCTGAGCCCCGTGTCAGAGTTGGAATCAGTGTCGTGGGGGTCCTTATCCGCTGTGACCTTCCGCACCTGGATGCCAACTTTGTCGCAGCATTCCACACCGGGGTTGGTCAAGAAGGTCACCCGCCTCGGCGTCCCGACCTCGTACGTCGGCACCTCTCCGAACCGAACCAGATTCTCCAACCTCGTAGCGTCCTGCTCGGCCTTCCTCCGGCTCAATATTTCCGACTCTCTCTCGGCAGCCTCCAGTTCCTGCTGGAGGTCGTCGAGGACACTGTGTCGGACTCTCAGCCACTCGTCGGCGTGCGCCAGGGCCTGCTCGTTCCTCCGCAGCTCCATCTCGGCGTCCTGCGACTGCAGCGTGGCCTTCTCGACCTCGGCTCTAATCCACTCAAGCTCTCTGTCCTCCTCCTCCCTCATCTTGGCCGCAGTCACGGCCTCGTGTTGGCGCAGTTTGGCGTGCAGTTTGACCAGACACTCCTCCGTCCTCTCCAGCTTTTTGTTGACCTTGAGGATCTTCTCCCAGGCCTCGATCTGCGGTTGCAGATCCTCCAGTGACCTCCCGGCGATCTCGTTCGACTCGCCTCGGTCCTGGGCCCCACTGCCCCTCAACCTCCCCTCCCCGTCCAGTGGCACCTCTTTGGGGACATTGCTAGGGGGCGAGGGATCCCCGCCGTCTCCGCTGCCCCCTTCGGTGACCACTCCACTGTCCTCTCCGCCCCTGCTGCCCTCCTTGTCATCCACCGCCCCCAAACCATTCTCTGCCCCTTCTTCCCCATCCTCGCCCAGGCCAATCTCCGCGTCCACCCCCTTGAGGTATGTGTCCAGCAGGTAGTTTGAACCGTGGTTCTTGACCCTCAGTCGGTGCACTTCGTGCTCAAAGTGGTCAATCTGATCTTCCCTCTCCCGGAGCTTCTTGAGCTGCGCTTGGATGGTCTCTCCTTGGGCGAGGATCAGCTTCATCAGCTTCTCCATGGTCTCGGTGAACTTGCGCTGTTCCCCGTTGGAGCGCTGCTGCGACCTGCCCCTTCCATCCCCCTCCTCCTCCTCCTCCCCCTCCCAGCCCTCCCCCAGCCCTCCTTCCACCCCCAGGCCTCCTCCCTCTTCCCACCTCCCCTCCCCATCTTCCCCCTCCTCGCCCTCCCCCCGACAGGCCCTAGAGTACAGCCTCCTCGGGTGGATGGTCTTGGCCGATGACTCCCGCCCGACCAGGTGGTGGTGATGGTGCCTGCGTCTCCGGGAGGTCTCCTTGGAGTGGGCGGACAGTGGTGTCGTGGTGTTGGTGCCCCCGACGCCGCCGCAGGAAGAAGCCGTGGTCCCTGGCACCCTCCGCCTGAGGGCAAGTTTCACGTCTTGCTGGGCATCTCCCCATGCACTCCAGACCTTTAGAAGGAAAAAAGATATAATGTTTTCATATAGCTGATACAGTTGCGTTTAGCAACTCAAATAGTAAAGAGTGCCCCTAAATTACTGGAACTAACAGCTTGAGAGTTTATCCAGATACTCTAATAACGTATTAAAATTGGTGGTTTCCGGAGTGACTTTATGGACTTGGTAAACATTTCGAATGAAAAGGTTATAATTTATTTTTCTACGATAAATTTTAAAATCTTACTACCATGGCTTCGACCGTTTAAGTCATCTTCAAGATGAAGGTGACGTGAACCGTTGAAACAATGGTCTTAAGATATTATAATTTATTGTATGAAAATAAAGTATAATATTTTTCTTCAAAATGTATAGCAAGCCTGGAGATGACGTGAACCGTCGAAACCATGGTAGTAAGATATTAATTTCTTGTGGAAAATCCAAGTATAGCCCTTTTATACAAAATAGTTTCATCTAAGTTCATGGATCCGCTCGAGAATTCTCACTGGTCGTGATCACTGGCCATTACTTCTTTCGTTATTGGAAATCGATAATCCCATTCATATAGGTAGCTACTGTAACAAGTGTAACGAACGCGTTATAATTTATCGGGAAGAAAGCACTCCACGAGTGAGATTATGAATGAGTCGCTAGAAAGAGGTTGAATGCTGTGTGTACATTCTTAATCAAAGGATAAAATTTGCCTTATATTAGACATTAATCTAATTCGACTCGAATTCGCCGATACAAAAGATCAAAATAAAAAATTGGCTTTTTATTTCTAAATAATGAATACTTTCTTATAATTTCATTGTCACCTCAATGAAGACGGGTAAAGAAGTTTTGATAAACTAGGCAAAATTTCAACTTCTCTCTTTAGTAATCAATTAGAAAACTTAAGCATTTAAAAGGTAAACTGGGTAATTTTAGAATAAATTATTATGTGAGGATTTAGTTTTCTTAGATTTGAAACTCATCATTCGCATTTTAACACCACAACTTTTCGGTTAAAATGTAAAAATATGAAACTATTCTATTTTCGCAGAGTGAAGGTGCATCCCTGCTGTGATTTTTGGAACTCTTCTCGCTGAGTGGTTGGCTGAAGTATGGCAAGATCGGAGGGGACGGCGAGGAATCTGGTGAGTACTTGAACAAATGCGAGGTGACCATGATAATTGCGTCGACTAATTACGTTTTTTTTTTTTGAAAAATTTAAATATATATCATCACTTTTCATCTTTTTTTATCGTGCTAATTCACCTTCGCTCTCGCTGTACTACGCTCGCCATAAGGTCTACATGGTCTTTCCTATTTTTATATCAAACTAATTTATCTCAGTGATTCCATTAATTACCCCTCACATTATATAGTCGATCATACGCGTGAATAGGAGTTATTCAAGCCAAATCCATCCATCACGGTTATATTTTCATTTTATACAGTAAATCACGCATAAGAACACACCAGGTACAGCAGAAAGCGGTGAATTAGAAATAAGAAACAACCAGGTATAGAAAGGAGAAGGAATAATCTCACCAGTATGAATGCCACTAGGCTTGGCAAATTGAGATATTTTCACTTTAATGTATCTGAATGAAAATTTTTAAGTTCATTTATTTCTTATAGTAACTTTTTGGAATGACAAAACTTCTAAAACCCCGTCAGGAATACAAGAAATGTAATGAATTTGAGGCATTGGTTTCCTCTGTAGTTTTCCCAGGGTAATACCCGCAACAAACCTCAGATTTGTAAAAATAAAGCCCAGTAACGGATGTTATTAAAAAATATATATCTCAGTGGGCACCTTGATCTTGCGGCAGAGCTGTGTGGCAAATTTCATCGCATGGCATTCAGTGATTCGAGAGATATTTTGATGAGTCCTCGAGACGTTTCAATCGCCCATCCTTGCTCCATGATATGTTGTAAACCGTCAAGGACACTTAGGGGGATATGCTCACCTTGAGGATCCTTGATCGTCCGTCCAGCGGCCTTTCCACCTTCCTCCAGCGCTCCACGATGGCGTATCTGTGGTGCAACTCCTCCGAAGGCACCACGTGGTGCTGTGGGCCCCAGCCCCTCCCCGGTGAGTGGTGTCGCTGGTGGTGCGACTGCGGGTCGCTCCTCAGCAGCACCTTGATCACGTCGTCGCAAGTGGTTCTCCGGTCGACGCCCGTCACCCACCGCTGCAGTCCGTTCACCCACACCGGCACCTCAGCCGTGCTGCTCGCGAGGGAGTTGAACGCACCCGGCGTGGGAGCGGGAGCCACCATTCGACCGGAAGCCATCGCCGCTGTAGGGACGAAACGAAACAAAAACGGCACGATTATGAGTTGCGTATGAAGTTAACAGCGACAAAGTTCATATTAGCACTCTTCAATGCCGCGTCTACACTGACCACTTAAGGTAGTTTGAGCGAAATATCATTTTACTTAGAAAACAATGAATTAGGTCTCATTTTTAAGAAAAATATCTCACCTTTCTAATGACACAAAAAAATTGCCCCTTACCACATTACTTTCGGAGTAATTTGCCATAAAATACAAACAGCCCTTTTACATGGGAAATGGTTCGTGTATGCACTACAGAGAGACATTATTTACAAAATGAGGAATTTATAACACTTAGATGTCGGAAAAAAAACTAACAGCGTGAGGTTTGTATGCTTTCTCAACTATTTTTGAAAATTAATCATATTGTCACCGCAGTAGGTTCTTGGGTATCACAAAAAACCTTCCGTTTTGGAGGAGTTTCAGACGCACCGCGCGAAAAAAATGAGTCAAGTTAAAGACTTATTTAGATATTTTCATTTAATTACTTACCATTTCTGTCTAAAAAAACTATATTATTGCACCATTAATAATGCAATACTTTATAGTTGTGTCCCACAGCTGGTGAAATTAAAACGTAAAATTCGAATATGGTCTCTATTATGACTAGGGAACTATCTCGCTCGGACTACCTTACGAGAACACTTTCATGTATCATCCACTCTAAATACACCGTGCGGACGACATTTCATCGCTTTAAGTAACGGATATACTTAGGTGGATCCGGGGAACACTATTTAAGTGAAATTGGATGATATCGATGCGCGAGTTCCGTCGAGGCGGTCGAGGCCTCATCATCATCGAGTAGCTTCGATAGTATTTCGCATCCATACCCGTGTTTACATCATTGAAATGAGTAGACGAGTGATTGTGTACGTTTGAGTCTTCTTTTTCATTTGTTTTTGCAGTTATTTGTTTCAATAAATTACCAAATAAAGCAGAAGCAATCGCGCGATGCTCTTCCTATGAACACTAGGTGACGCTGAAGTAGATTTAATATGTGTGTAGACGCCTGAATTGAAATTCTGCTTTTAGGTCGACTCTTCTTAAATATAGTGTAGTGTACATTAAGCATAAGGTAACAGCTACAAAAAGTAGGTGGGAATATTTTAGGTCCCTCCGTTTTGTGGATCTAAATAACAAACGTGCCTCAGCTGCACAGGAGATCGGAAAAAAAGCGATTTGCTGCTTTTATCATAAATGTGCTGATGAAAATGTTGAAAAATTGCTCATTAAAGTCAATGCGGAAAATTATAAACTCCCAGGTAGTGAAAGTGAAAGAATTCGATCTTTTCTGTTCTCATGAAACTGCCCTTCAATCTCAGATGGAATAATTTGTCATGCCAAGGAGTTTTCCCTTTTTAGCTGCGTGTTTCTCGTTTTTTTGCAGTGCGATAAAACGGAGAGCAGTGGTTCAAATTCGGATATTTATTCAGACTCCCGTCTGCTTTCCCCTTTTCCTTGAAGAAGCTACGCAAGCCACATCAATCATTAATGTAGAAAATCAAAGAAGACGAGGGTATCAGCGAATTCAGAATTCAGCAAGCCTCCCAGTAATTTTGAACTGAATCCGACGGGTTATTTCCGACCGAAATGATACCAATTCTTGATAAGTGTGTATTCCCATGACGCCCATACCATCTCACTCGGGCTAGATAAAGAAAAACTTACGAATCAAGATTGGACTGGGCAGCAGGAAAGGCGAACATTTATATTCAACTCTTAGAAAACGATCTATGACATAATGCAGAAATTGTAAATTGGGATATTTCTTGCTGCTCACTTCACAACACAATATTGTGCCTACTTTTCATTCATTTCCAACGCTGCACACCTGGCAGAGCGCCACAAAGTAGATCGGGAGCTAAGTTATGAGCGCTAGACAATAAGAGAGCTCTGATGATCGCATCCACATACGTTTTTTTAATACTGATTTTAAAAAAAGGCGTCAGATATAGATAATATAATTCTATTTGTAACTATATGACAAAAAGCTTGTTTTTTTACAAGTACTCATCTGAAAATATTCCATAACTATGCTCCAAGCGTGCGGAAGTAACTATGGTGCCCGCACAGAATAACAAACGGCAGATTACCGAACGTTTTGCATGCTCTCTTTCCATGCATCTCTAACCATTCCTTCCAAATTATGATTGATAGGCAATGCCAACAGAGGACTCCCCTGCCGCACTCCTTATCCAATTAGATCGTTCCGAAAGGCCTCTATGCAATGTAAAAAATGATTAATATTCGAGGTAATAGTTTCCTTATTTCCTGTGCGGACATAATCTGCTTTTTCTTTTACATTTTATTAGAATTTTGGTAAAAACTGAAAATATTGAATCAAAACTCAACATTAATGCTCAGCTTAATATTAATGATTAACTCTACATTAATTTATCGTAGAGACGTTTTTTTACCCTGGTTGCCATAGGACCCTGCAATGTTGCCCCTCACTTGCGATAATTAAACCAGGCAAACATGCTGATATGAAAGGGCATTACATTTTCTCGTGAGGCAGCTTTTCACGACTTCCTGATACGCAGTCTGTGCGGATGTTGATTTGAGCGAGATATCTTTTCACTTAGAAAGCAATGAATCTCATTTTGAAGAAACATTTCTCACCCTTATAGAGATGCCAAACTATTAGCCATCTAAGACACAATTTTTCGGCATATTGGCCAACAAATACTAGTCATAATAAATGGTTAATAGTACAGCAATGCCCTATAGATAGGTATCATTTTTAAAAATGAGGAATTTCTAGCATCTAAATCTCGGAAAAAAATTAACAGTTTATAGTTTGTATGTTTCTCAACTAATTATAAAAATAAAGCATATCATCACCACAGAAAGTTTTAAAGAATTGCTAAAAAAACCTTCAGTCGTGAAGGAGTTTTAAACGAACCACGTGAGAAGAACTAGTTAAGTTGAAGTCTTGTAAATATAATTTTATTTATTTACCGAGAATCAAGAAGAACAAGCACCATTAATGTATCAGTAATTACATCATGCCTACAGCTGAAATTCAAACGCTAAGTTTGAATATGATCTCCTTTAAGGCAAGGGAAATATCTCGCTCAAACTATTTCAAATACAATTTGACCTGCTTCACGACACCTCCCGCTTGCGAACGTTTCCGAGCGCCGTTTACGCGGAGATTAAATTGCTGAGAGCGTTCCCAGCGTCTAGAGAGAGAGAGAGAGTGCACTATGTAATGGCTTCGTGGAAAAGTTTTTAATATCACCCGCCCGCGGCGCTCTTATCTACCCACAATTTTTTACCCACAATTCTATGCGAGGGACAGATTGAAATCGCGCGTCTGTGGCGCGAAGGCGGGACATCGGTGGCTTCATAAAAGCTGTAAGCCGAAGGAGCGTTTGACTGCAGGCGGAGAGTAGAAAAACTCGCAGACGTTGCTTTTCCAGGAAAGCGCAGGAAAATGGTGATTTGTCTTCCTTTCCCGTGAAAGTGGGATTGATTTGAGCCTCTGGCTCCTTCTCCTCGCCGTCGAACGGAGATCCTTCAAGCACCACTCGGATAAAACGCTTTCCTTAATGCACAGAATTTCACGCGACGAACTCAGCGAAGAGAAATCGGGAAGCCGTATGTATTTGCATCGCAATCACTGTTTTCCAAACATCCAATCGTGACTGTGGACTTCGCAATGCTGACTCATTGCGACGTCGGTCGCCGCATTATTACCGCGAGCATTTGCCCACAGTGTTTAGTTGAGCGGTGCCAATCGCTCCGTTATGCGTATAAATCAACTCAAGATTTCCTGATTTTTCCCTTTCTCAGACCGACGCCGAGAGTCGAACACATCCTCAAAATTGGGCACGAGTGCTGCAGTTAGGACGAACTCTCACATGAAGTGAGGATGCCGAAGATGAGAAGGGTCGTTGTCGTACACCGCATACAGAGGCCGTCGCTTAAGGTAGTTTGAGCGAAATATCATTTTACCTAGAAATCAATGAATTTGGTCTCATTTTAAAGAAAACATATCACTATCACCCTTCCATTGACATCAAAAATTCATCCCCTTACCACATTACTTTCGGAGATATTGGCCAAAAAATACCAGTCCTTTTACATGGGAAATGATACGCGTACATACTCAAGAGAGGCGTTATTTACAATATGAGGAATTTCTAACACTTCTATCTTTCTCATACTTTCTAACATTTCTAACACAAGAGATGTCGTAAAAAAAACTAACAGCGTGTAGTTTGTATGTTTTCTCAACTATTTTTGAAAATTAATCATATTGTCACCGCAGTAGGTTCTTGGGTATCACAAAAAACCTTCCGTTTTGGAGTAGTTTCAAACGCACTGCGCGAAAAAAATGAGTCAAGATAAAGACTTGTTTAGATATTTTCATTTGATTACCTACCATTTCTGTCATAAAAAACTATTATTGCGCCATTAATTATACAATATTTAATTGATGTGTCCTACAGCTGGTGAAATTATAACGTATAATTCGAATATGGTCTCTATTATGATTAAGGAACTATCTCGCTCGGACTACCTTAAGGTAGTTAGTGCGAAATATTTCCGTAGTCGTAACGGCGACCTTATTCGGATTTTACGGCTTAATTTCAGCGGCTGTAGGAAGCATGATGTTATTATTATAACATTAACGGGGCTATAACGTACTTTTATACATCTTAAATTCTCATCGCTTAAAGAAATCTATGTACGTCTTTTACTCGACTTTCTCTCGCACGATACGTTTAAAACCCCTTCTCAACGGATATTATTGTGTGTTTCTACAAACATAATTGCGGCGAGCGTATGATTTATTTAAAAACAGTTGAATAACATACAAGGTTCACACCGCTAAATTTTTGACAGCATTTAGTGGTTAACAATGCCTCTTTTTTTCCAAATAAACTCTCCCTGGATTGAACATGCGTTCGATATTCCATGTAAAATGACTGGTATTTTTTGGCAAATGCGTATTTCAAAAAGTAGAGCGGTAAGTGGCCGATATTTTGGTACATTTGGAAGGATGAGATATTTTTCTTTGAAATAAGATCAAATTCTTTGATTGTTGGGTGAAATCATACTTCACTCACACTTTCTCGAAGGTACGCGTCGCATCTCCTTTCGCCAAAATTTGGGAAACCGACGATTGCCACACCTAAACGGATAGTTCCTTATTTCGCCCTGTTTTGTGGGTAGGAAATGGAATGTTGCTCCCTGTTTTACTCACACTATGTTTTGTGTTTGAATACCCAGCAATGACTAATTTTCACTTCTGAAAAGTCTTACCGTATAGAAATAAATAAATTGAAACGACAATTTTGTGTTTTCAATGAGATGAGATAAGATGAGAAAATCAGTTTATCAGAAGATTAAAATGATTGCGATTAAGAATATTTAGTTTTGATTTAAAAAAATTACTCATCAGGTTAACATTTTTCCCGCTATGAATTAGGTAAAAGAAATCTAATAAGTTCCTTTTTGTACCACTGTTCTTTAAACTTTGAAGTCCGATTACGATGATGTTGACACGATTACGATGATCTTGAATCGGTTCATTTACGCGCACAAGGGCCGTTTTGAGTGCGGTCGGACATTTCTGTGCAGTTCACCTCGCTTAGGGAATAACTCACCGCAATTTTTGTCAGTGGGCTAATTTCCATCAAAGGCATCTCACATGGGTTAAGAATTGGTTATAATTACTTTAAAGGAAAAAGGTTGCTTTTTTCGGCATTCAGTCAGAACGAATCGGCGAATTATTTACAAAGCATTCGACCGTGACGTATGTGTCTTCAGGATGCCACCACCAGTTAGGCCTACGATAGGCCAGTTTTGCCAGCGCGCATCGAGTCATTCATAGTCGTCCGTTTGCGCTGATGTGTTACGATCTGCCTCAACTTTAACAGCAAAGCGATAAAATAAGAGAGACGCATGGCCGAACATATATGCACAAAACTTTCTTCGTTCCTTTAAGGCAGTTTGACGAAATATCATTTTACTTAGAAATCAATGAATTTGGTCTCATTTTAAAGAAAAATGTATCACCCTTCTAGTAAAACAAAAAATTCAACCCCTTACCACATCATTTTCGGAGATATTTGCCAAAAAATACCAGCCCTTTTACATGGGAAATGATAAGCGTATATACTCAAGAGAGACGTTATTTACAATATGAGGAATTTCTAACACTTAGATGTCGTAAAAAAAACTAACAGCGTGTAGTTTGTATGTTTTCTCAACTATTTTTGAAAATTAATCATATTGTCACCGCAGTAGGTTCTTGGGTATCACAAAAAACCTTCCGTTTTGGAGTAGTTTCAAACGCACTGCGCGAAAAAAATGAGTCAAGTTAAAGACTTGTTTAGATATTTTTATTTAATTACTTACCATTTCTGTCATGTAAAACTATATTATTGCGCCATTAATTATACAATATTTAATTGATGTGTCCTACAGCTGGTGAAATCAAAACGTATAATTTGAATATGGTCTCTATTATGATTAAGGAACTATCTCGCCCGGACTACCTTAAAAATAAGTGACTTATTAAAATCTGTTCTCTACCTGATGCACTCCCAAAACCACGGATTGTGTTCTTGCCCAAAACACACCTCATATTTTCGCCTCCATAATATCTCCTCCTTTACTTAGATCAATCGTTGACGGGTTTACTTTGTGGAAATTCATTATAAATATTAAAGATAACACTTTGTATTTTCCACACTTTTAGTGTGGAAATGAAAGTGTGGAAAATACAGTGTTATCTTTGATCGCTCCTCCTTTTCACCTTTTCACGGCTGATGCCCTAACACCCTCTACCCCATACGGCAGCTCGCAAGGTAGTATGTAGATGTATGCATAGATCACCTCGAATGAAAAGATCCCGATTGAGTTTCCCACTCCTGTCTTTTTAAAACACTCTGGTTGCCTTTATTTTGTTTCCCTCAGGAGTTCAAGTGCATTTGGCCGACCATTAATAGGTCGTGATTTAATGGGATAGAAACCACAAGATATCAGAGGCTTTCGAATGGCTCAGATGAGAGAGAATCGGGAAGGAGGGTATTCCACTTAGCGCACTCAGGAATTCAACTCCCTTTCCCACCCTCCCTCTATCCCTCCGTCCCTACCTCCCCCCAAAAACCGTCCCCCTTCAACCTCAACCCGGGGGTTGAAAATCCCTGGAATCCCCGATGCCGCTGCGGTCGAGGGCAAACTTCCTAAACCACTTCCCCCCTCTCCATCTCTCCATCCCAGCCCCCCCTTCCACTCCTCCTTCCCTCCCACGACCAATCCGATGCACTGTCGTCTTTACCATCGCGCGCGTGTCCTTCCGTCATTTGTTTTTCATTTATTTACATATTCATTAGCGAAGCGAGGCAGAGAGGCTCGAACGCTCTCGGTCATCGACTATTTCTCACTCATTCCAAGGATACTCAAAAGATATCGTACTGTCTACCATTTATTACAAACTCTTACAACACGTGTTTCAACTGTCTTACCTGATGATGACTGCGTGGCAGTTGAAACACGTTTTGTAACAGTTTGTAATAAATGGTAGACAGTACGATATCTTTTGAGTATCATTGGAAAATGCTGTTCTACAATATCTCGCCGGAGAAAGTGGAATTTATTTCTCACTCAATCATCACTCGCTGATTCGCTTGTTGGCCTCCAGATGGGGTTGAATGTCGGCAGGTCACCTTGTGACCTTGCCACCCCTCGAGAATATCGCTCGGGACTACGCCTCTTGCCTCTCCTCCTCCCCCCTCCCACGCCACCCGCCTCATTATCTCCCCCACCCCCTTCCCGAGAGTTTGGATCGTCTCGAAGGCCCAAGCCGGAGCTCGGGAGAATTCCCCGGAGGACAGGCGGTGCAACTTTCGCTCGCCACTCACAAGTGTTTTGATTTCCCCGCAGAGACTGAATGCACAGCTCGCCCACATTATCAACTGATGGCCCTCGGAATTTAGGTAATGGAGGTGATATTCCGAGCTAACTTGCTGTTGGACTCTCGTTATGAATAAATATGCAATAGGCTCCTGTCGTGAGGCTGAGAGGTGGGGTGGGTTACGGGCGTAGATTGCTGGCTTCCTTCCCGTAGGCACGTGTTCGCGTCCCGGTTGTGAAGGAGACTTTTCAAATCCTAATTGGGGTATTGTGCGGAGATAACAACCCGGGGAGTTGCTCTCTGTCCATCGGATAAGACTGCAACCGTCTTGGCGCCTCTCCGTGTGAGTGAACGACACCGAGTTTCTGTTCACCCTCCCTACATTCCCCAAATATTTCTTGCCTTCTTCATCGCTCGCTCACATTTTATCAGCGCAGCATATGACCTCGGCCCTCTCCCCTTGACAAATGACCTTTCAACCAACTACTGAGACGATAGATTCATTTAATCTTCAAATGGCAATTCTTCTATTACATTTAGATAATAATGTGCTCATAATTGTAAGCATGCTCTTGTCTTTATTTGTACTACTTCCGAGTAAAGGAAATTGGACGACTAATATACTAGTTACTGTTATCTGGACAACAGAAGAACATCGTGAGCCAAAGGTTAAATATACACGTGGAAGAATAATGCTGAAGTACTCGGGTGAAGGAATGAAGAAAATACTACTTAACACTTTTATATGCCTTCATTGGTAGTAAGATCACAATGCAAATTTTTGTATGAATGGTGGACGATTCCGATACTTGCACATGAGATCGAAATTATTTCAGGGGCCTATCTTTGAGAGTAATGATAGTTACATATGAAACTAAGGTCCGTTCTTGAAGCGATATCATAATAGCTCTATGGTGGAGAACGGACCTGTTGCGAGAAGCAGTTGCCGCCTTCGGGATTCGAACTCGAGGCCCCCTCCTAAGAGAAAAGAGGTGTAGCTACAGCTCTTACGGTGCGAATTCTTATTAATCACTCTGGCATATCCGTAAAGTAGGCTGCAATCCAAAAAAAGCTGGAAAATTTTTTAAAACTTTTTATTTGAATTAAGACAATGACATTTATGATAGAACAATATCCAAAATTCAAAAGCCTAAAATCATTTCAGCTTTAAGTGATTTTTAATTAAAATATAAATCTTTAAAGTTCAGAAAAATAGTACAAAAATTCATCCGCCTTTTATCGCAAGAACTAAAATGTTTTTTACTCTGGACGCGTTGTATAATCACGCATGAATTTTTCCAACATATCATATGAAAGCGCGCATTTTATATTTGAGGTTGAGAAATAATTTTTATCGCATATTGCGTTCTTTTTCTACACTTTTTCCCATAATTTTTCAGAACTTGAAGGAAAAAATTTTGTTCTCGGCATTGCTCTGCATAGATATTTATACCAAATTTTGGAGAGAATTCCCGACCACTGTTTGAGAGAAAAATCTCCACCTCCACCAGGGAGGCTGCCGCTCTGATGGACCACTATTCTCCGTCATTTAAACCTCCAGGGGCGTCCTCCGTTCTCTGGAACAAAAAGGTCTCGGAGGCCTTTTTGTTTCAAGGGACGGAGGGCGACCAATCCCTGTCGACTCACTCGTCCCCTGTACATCCTCGCGGCGGTAAATATACGAAATACAAAGAAAAGTCGCATTCTTCGTCAAGGTAGTTTGGGCAAGACTTTTCCCCAGTCATAATAGAGACATTTGAATTTAAAAAATTTATTTTTTCAATAATAACAGCACTGAGAAGCATGAAGTAAATATTTTTATATATTATCGCCACAAATGTATTGCTTTATATGGCTGAAATTTTCTTCGATTAACTATAAGTGCTAGAATAAGTCTTTAAGTTGACTTAATGTTTCACACCGTACGGGGAAAAAGGCTTCATAATAGAAGGCTTTCATTTGCGAATCTGTAAAACTTTCTGCGGACATCAATAGGCTTATTTTTTTAATAGTTGAGATAACGGAGATACTCCTCTATTTTACGTTTCTGACAAGATATAGCGTAAAAAACTTCCTCATTTTTAAAAAATATAGTCATTCTGGACTAAAAACTTTCACCATATCTCATAGAAAACAGCTTCTATTTGATGGAAAATATCTCTAAAAGTTGTGCAGTAAGTGTCTAATTTATTGGTTGCTTTGGAAAGGTGCAATATTTTTTTTTAACTGAGACATGATGGGGATCGGATTTATATGGTGGCTAGAGTACAGACGGCCAGGGTTCAAATCCCTGCAGAGGAGGATGTTTTCTGAGAAAATCCGTACCCCACTTGAGTGTTTTGTGGAGGGCGCTTAAGTGCAGTACTCTATCTGTCGAATGTGACGTTAAACCATGGTCCCCTTGTGGCCTTTCTTTAAGAGTAGGCTAATATCGACGCTGGGCTTCTATCCACCCTTTCTCCCTTACCCGTCCCCTATGGCGCAAATGACCTTAGCTGTCGGTCTCCTCCACTAATGTCCAATCCAATCCGGAGACATAATTCATTTGGATTCTAGGTGAAATGATATATCGCGCAAACGACCTTCAAACTGCAGCGAATGTACAAGTGTGTGACATATATGACGGGAGATACGAACACTGGAAGTTGCCAGAGACTCTCTGACGTTACCAACGAAGCTAAGTGAGTAAGTAAGAAGCTAAGTAAGTAAGACACGGAGGCAGTTAGTCCTTTTAACCCCGCACGACGTATGCATACCCATCTCTAGAACTGACAGACGTGACGATATGATAGAGATGCATTGCCAAATATATTGCGAAAATTCCTTCTCCCATTGCGCCTATGGAGACTGCTACAATTATAGAGCGATAAACTGGGGGCCGGTTTTACAGCGCCTAGTTCCATATTTCCTCGGCAAGAAATCCGACGTTAATGCGATCTTTCATCGATAGCGTTCACGTCAACTAACCGGTTGTCTGACGTGATACACAAATTTCAAACTCTCAGTAAATATCTAGGTAAAGAAGAGGCCTCCTTACGGTTAGCTTGACCAGGCATTTTGCAAAAAAACGTTTACACGACGTTCATACCCTTGCTAGTAAATGCATGAACACATTCACCATATAAGTTGCATCGTAAAAACACCTAAAATTGCGCAAATACATAAACGCGTGTCCATGAAATAGATTCCGTTCTAATTTGAAGCGTTTTTCCACGATTAACAAATTGGAATACCACCAAATAACAAAAGAGAGAGTTTTGATAAATTGTCCTCGCGTCTGTTCAACCATGTACTTGCGCCGGAACATGCATCGTGTAAACACGCCTTCAGGGAGCTACCACGAGGACATCATGGCCAAAAACGCTTCTTCAGACGCCTACGCGATTTAAATTTACAGTTCTGATCTGTTATTTACAGCAAATTTGTTTGCACAGGGCACAAGAATATGGATTAGTATTTACAGTAAATGCAACTTTTCGCTTTTGGCTCTTTGTGTTTGACTATTTCGACCGCGGAAGAAACATAAATATGTCTAAAATCAAGTGATCGCTATTTTGCATTTTTAAAAGTGGAAATCCGTCAACTCAATGGAAAATCATCAGAATGTTGAAAATTACGTGTAATAACGTCAGAGGGAGCATTCTCGTGATCTCTTGCGACGTATTTTCCAGTCTGCCATCAGTGGCGCTATTGTACTAGGCCGGGAATGGAGGGGAAGGCGAAGATCTCTCCTAGGATTCGGCGGAAGCCAAAACTAAAAAGACATTTTCGGCCGAGGTATACAGCCTCCATATGATGATTGAATCATACAATGGCGTCCAATCGTTATATTCCCACAGGACTCTTCGAGAACAATCAAATCACTTTCGTCATCTTCCTTATTACATCTACATCTACATACTACCCCGCGAGCCGCCACATGGGCGTGTGGCAGAGGGTGGTGGGTCACCAGCCGAACAAAGACGCGACTGATGCCTTAACACCCCCTGCCACACGCCCACGTGACGTCTGGCGGGGTAGTGTTGGAGGTGTAGATGCCGTCGGAGTCCCTTCCTCACCTCCCACCCCCGCTTCCTTCCCTACCCCACACCAAATCCCTCGAACTTTCCCCACCCCCGTCCCATTCCCCACGAAAGAATCCGAGGGATCCTTTACCCCTTCCGCCGCTTAACCCCTCCTTTCCCACCCTCACCATATATTTCACCCAAATTTCCATTGATCCTCTCTCTCCCTTCTAAACACCCCCCACCCTCCTCCGCCCGCCCTCCCCCTCCCCTTCCCCTCACCCTCTCTTTTGCCTTTAACTCATACCCCCCCCCCCACTCCATCTTTCCCTCCCTCCCCCCACCCCACGGATTGAGGATGAAAAGCGGCGCCATGAATTCTTTTCCCGCCCAACTTTTTCCCTCGCTGCGCCCCCCCCTCCCCTTTCACCCCTAGAGCAAGCCTGCATATTTCTCTCCCCTGCTGTGCGGTGTGTTTCTTCACCCCCGGTACAATTATACGTGTAAACATTCAAGACACAATTAGCATAGAAATATGCTGTGTTTCGCGGTAACGATTTCTCCTCATTTAAAAGTGGGAGGGAATGAGAGAATTTCCAGTCGTTTCATAGAAAGAATCGCAATGACGCTAGCAAACGAGGTCTGCAAAGCCAAAATAAATCTTTGAAAATGAAATTTTGTTTTTGAAACCTCGTATGACTGGTTTGATGACATTAGTTTATTCGTTATGAACGACATGGAAGTTAATCTATAACCCTTTCAACCCTGCTGAATGGATTAAAAACACTGGTATTTAATGTACATATGTAGAATCCCGTTTATACATCTACATCTACATACTACCCATGGCCGCATGGCCGTGTGGCTTAGGGTGGTAGGTCACCAGCCTTATAGAGATGTAAAATTTTTGGAGGTGAAATGGTTACATGTACTATGGGAGTGTACATTGGGGAGATCAGTATTTATTGTGGTCACTTGTGTGGACTTTTTATAGTGCGCGGAAAGAACGAGTTTTTGTACCTATATGTTCGGAAGTGTATCTCTCTTATTTTATCACCTCTGTCAGACCTAGAGATGTAATGAGGCGTCATGATAATATTCTCTGTGTCGCTCTGAAACACACCAGTTCTGAGTATCTCAAGCAGCCTAAGCCTAGCGTGCAGCCTCCGAGTCTCTATGGGCTCCCACCTTCATCCCTCTAACAGCTGTGTAACACTATATGTGCGCTCGTAGTAGTTTTTAACTAAGCGTGCTGAATTCCTTTGTATTTTATTATTTTTTTTGTCAAATCTTCATGACCAGGGTCCCAAATACTCGCGGCGTATAAGAGGTGTGGCCTAACCAGAGCAAAGCAGCATCTCTATTTGACTTTTTCATTCGAGGACCTTCCTATTATACGCTTAACAAAACCTAGTTTCTTTAATGCTGTGCCGCATACGATATATCTGAAGTTAAGGTAATTCCAAGATACTTGACTGTATTTGAAGATTTTATGTTTACGCAAATCGCTCTTTAAAACAAACAAATTTTGACGCAGATTGCATGGCTACCGTTCCTTTACTTAGGTCGCGTCTCTCATTGTCTCGCCCATCCCTTTGTTCATCATGAATTTGTAAAAGCCAAATCTTGAGCAATATTTTCGGACGGAAGGGAAGGAAATAATTTTCATGAGACTTGACGGCGTACTAATGCCTTCTTTATATTCTCCTCCCGTCGGTAACAAGTATACTTATTAGAATTTAGCAGCCTTGAATAATGCTCTTAAATATTAAATTTTTATTTGCATTTTCGCATTAAAAAAAATAAACTGTAAATTTTGTCGGAAATCAAAAACTTTTAAGTAATGGTCCACTAATATTTTTATTGTTTATGACTCGGGTTTCGTCACGTAATGACACCTTAAGATGTCATTACCTGACGAAACCCGGATCGTAAACAATAAAAATATTAGTGGTCCATTACTTAAAAGTATTTGATTTCCGATATGGAGAGGTTCCACAAAGTGAAGCCTGAATTTAATAGTTATATTCTGAAAATTTTGTGATTTTTTCCCCTCTTGAATGACAATCTGGGTATTTTATTCAACAAAATTTGTCAAAGACTCGGAAAAATGCAGCATACCCTCGCTAATCCAAACCCGCTGAAGACGGGTCTAAAAAAATCCGGAGAAGCTTACTGCATGTAACAAGGGTTTATTATGAGAACGTAAAATGGCACAGATACCACATCATCCTTAAATATCACATGATCCAATGCTCTCTTAGTTTGATACAGTAGAAACATCGCTTAAATGAAAGAAACATAGAAATTAATTTCCATACGCATATTTTTTAAATTTACGTTCAAAAGCACCAGGAAGGTACGTAAATGTGATGCATCTATTTAATGTATTGTTTCACGTATGATTGTCATTTAAAGGGTGGCATTTTTCGGGGAGAGCCTCCTTCCATTTCTACATCTACATAATACCCTGCTAGTCACCACATGGGCGTGTTACATCATCAGCCGTGTAAAGTTTTTGGGAGGTGAAATGGTGACATATATTACAGGAGAGTATTTAGTGGAGCTTAATTTTTATTGTGGTCCCTTATTGTTCGCGGAAAGAACGATTTTTTGTACCTGTCTGTTCGGCAGTGTATCTCTCTTATTTTATCGCATCTGTCAGACCTAGAGATGCAGTGAGGAGTCATGATAATATTCTCTATGTCGCTCTGAAAAATATGTTCTGAATTTATCAAGGAGCCTAAGCTTAGCCTGTAGCCTCCGAGTCTCAAGGAGCTCCCAACTTATTCCCTATAAAAGTTGTGAGACACTATGTGTACGCTCGTAGCAGTTTTTAACAAAGAGCGCTGCTTTTCTTTGTATTTTATTAATGCTTTTGGTTAAATCTATTTGATCGGGATCCCAGATGCTCGCGACGTATTCCAGATGTGGCCTAACCAGAGGGAAGTAGCATCTCTCTTTGACTTTTTTATTCCGAGGACCATCCTACTACACGCTTAAAAAAACCAAGTTTCTTTAATGCTGCGCCACATATGTTCTATTTGTGTAATCCCCACGATATATAAGATGCTAAGGTAACTCCAGGATAAATGTAGCGGACGCCTAATGAAACTAAGTCTACAAGTCAATCGTGTGGCGGGCACGTATGCAAGTGACTCTCCGGCGAAGAAGATTTTTCAGATGTCTCGTGAGATTTTGTTGAAGTCCATGAGGTGGGAGGGTGTGCGTGAATGGATGGCGGGGGGGGGGTCTAGAAATGGGAGGGAATGAAGAGTGAGAGAGAGGGAGGGAGGGAGAGAAGGGGGCAGGGGCAGGGGGGTGGAATGTTTTAGAAAGAGGCGAGAGGTGGGGCGTAATTGGAAGGCCCGGAGACCGACAACAGAGGGGGGGGGGAGCGGAGGAAAAGGTGCTTTCCCCCTTCATCGTTCATCACCATCATCTCCATCTGCAAGAAGGGTCCGGCCGGGCCATCCTCCGAATGGGGCGGCGGCGTGTGAAGGGTGGGTTCTGCTTAGGAGGGGGCGAGATTAGGAGAGGAGGATGAGGGTTCGATGGAAGGGGGTGAGGCACGACGAAGCGGGAGGAGGAGGCTGCGTGGCGAGGAGGCCTCACAACGAAAGGGCCCTACGAGAAAGGTTGAAGGCGAGAAGTCGGGGAGTGAGCGCACTGGGTCGCGTATCCGCATTGTGTATGGGTGTATATGTGTATTATAATGTGCGTGGGAAAGGGAAAAGGGTCGGGAAGAATGACGGAGGAGGACCCTTGAGGGAACATTTAGTCGCCTCGCCTCCTCCACACGACGGCGCAGAGGAGGGACTGTGGGAAGAAAGATGAGAGAGAGAGGCTTTCCTACGAATCTCTGTCCTCGTGACTCCCTCGCTCGTTTGGAAAACTGAAATATTCACACACACACACCCTGCCCTTCACCCTAACCCCCCCTTCCGTCCCTCCTCCTCCCTCCTCCCCCTCCCCCTCCCCCTCTCCTTATTCCACCCCCCTTGCACATCCCCCCGACGTCACCACTTCGCCTCCCGTGAATGAGAAGACGTTTCGGACCTCTGGCGTGCTTCGAAAATCTTCACCAAATATCTTCGTTTGGGTGTCTTCAGTCACAAATCACTATGCTTCTTGTTGTAAAACTAGCTATCAGTTGAAGTCGTGCTTTGTGTTTTCAAATTTTATCTTAGTCATTTTGGATTGGATTGGATTTTTGGGGAGGCGACCGACGGCTAAGGCCATTTGCGCCATAGGGGACATAGGTAAGGGAGGAAGGGTGGATAGAAACCCGGCGTCGGCATTAGCCTGCTCTTAACGAAAGGCGCAAAGGGGACCACGGTTTAACGTCTCATCCGACAGACGGAATACTGTACTTGATGTGCTCTCCACAAGGCACTCAAGCAGAAATCGGGTTGTCTCTGAAAAACATCCACCTCTGCAGGGATTTGAACCCTGGCCGCCCGTATAGTTAGCCAGTACTCTAGCCACCACACCAACCCGATCCCCTAGACATTTTGGATCTCCTACGAATTGTGCCGAGAAAAAAATCACACGTATAAGGAATCGAACCTTTGTGTAATCGGGCTAATGAGCAGTCCAACTAGGCTGCTCAAGCCGCCCATTTCCCGGTGCAATTTTGGAACGTTCAAGGGATCTAAGTGTTTATCTTCTTCCATCATTGATTGAGGTGGCGGCGTGGTGCCTCCACATTATCCTGGCCAGCAGCATGTCTTTGCTTCGATTCTTAGTAAGAGTAGACTTCTATATATGGCAATTTCTAGGTATCTTATCGCGCTGTATTTTCGGCTGGAGTGAAATAACTTCTTTTTGGCTTTATTATATTTTCTGGAAGCTCAGCCCCATTCGTTTTTATCATATCCACGACAATTACCATTACCGCAGGAATATGCGACCATAAGCAATGTGGACATACTGTGAAGTTAATTTTTTTATATGCACCATTAATTTCAACGCTTGTGAGGAATGTAGAAGGACACAGGATAGTTCAAAATATATGCAGGTGACGCACGATAATACGGTTTTTGAAGGGCGAGGGATGATTTGGACTAAGTTCGTATAATTCAGGGATTTCTCGGGGGAATGAGTTGTGGAATTGATTGTTTACTCTTGGTCGCCAACGTCTTTACATATCGTGATAATAACTTCTGATATATCGGTGGATTACACATACAAAACATGTGGCACAGCATTAAAGAAACTAGATTTCCGCGTTGAATTTCTAGTAAATAACCCATGTTACTTGGGTGATTTCGTCATAAGCAGCAGCTCCAAATTGCAAGATTGAAAATTCCTCTGCCTCTTTGAGTTTTAAATAATAGAATTTTTTGTATAAGTGAACCTTTCGTTTTTGTGAACAATGAACTTAACTGTTGTTTTTAATATTCGCAAAAACCACTAATAATGGTTTGGGCCTTCGAAGACATCAATATATTTTATCACCGTGGGGCGGCAGGTAGCTAAGATGTCTGACACTGGTCAAATTTGATTACAGCCGCGGATTGTTCCACTCATTTCGAATGATGATACCAGCCCTTATTAATTTCATTAGATTATTAATTTTGAAACTACAACCTTACGTAATACATATCTATGATTGTCAGCGCGACAAAAGGCTAGTAGTAATAGGAGAGCATTTTTTTTCGGAATTCTCATTTAGATTTGATCAAATTGTATTTAAAATATACATATAGCTCAATGCTCAAAATTGTGTACAAATACTGTAATCCCACAACAATGTGAATAAACAACGAAGAAGCAAGTGGTTACGCCTTGGCTAATATTAAAAATGTGAACTCTTAACTTTTGTTTACGGCGTATGAAGTTTGACCTTCGTTTGGATCGTGATGAAAGATTTCATACAAAAACGGCGATTTTTTTCATGAGGAAAATCCACATTCGTTGGTCTCAAGTGTACCTGTGAATCGGCGCATCGTTGTGTTATGTACGCCGTCTCCTCCTCTAGGTATAAGCACTAGGCGTGTACGCCAGACTGTATTTTGTAAGTTATGAACCCTTGGCGTCGTCTAGTGTGGGAACGGGCCAGAGGGTCGCGTGGAGGGAGGAGATAGGTCTCATGTCCTTTTAAAGGGTCGGTCAGCTGCCTCGTTAACTAGGTGTCATAATTTTTGCAGACGCCCTACAAGTTGTGTTGGCTTTTAAATGCTGCTTCACCCAGACGCCCTGTGAACTTTTCCCGTGAGAATTGTTAGCAAAAGTCTCCTCCCACGCCTCTGCCTGCCGCCTTCTGGACTTCCAGAATCATATATAAACCCCGAAAATTCTCAACTCGGGGAACAATCTCCAGGGTGTAGCCGGAGGCCATGCTGCTCTCCGGTAAGGGCTATTCGATAATAAACCCTTTCAGATACGCTTGAGTTTTCACTCTTTAGCGCCTATACCCTAATCAGGAACTTCGGCCTAGACACTCGGGTCGAAGCTTCCTATTCGTTGCGTTCCGCCACTTGGGACAAAACACTTGGATGCAACGACATGAAGTGAACATCGCCTCGTTTTTGAGTTTCATAGAGGTGTTGGCGCAAGATGACGGAGAAATTGCTCGCCCCGGAAGAGGAAGAGCCTTCATTCGCCGTGGGTGTTCGCTCCGTGCTGTTGTCATTCTCGTGCTCTCGCCATGTTGTCCGGCAATCGCTTTGTTTCGCCACTGTGAGACAGCGCCGGTGGAATGCCCCGGAGATTCCGCCGCCGCCTGCAGGCACTCGTAAACAGTCGCACCATAAACCCTTTGCAAAATGCTGGGTGCGTCGTATATATATTTGATGCTTCGAACCTACTCCCAGCACTCCAGCCGTCTCCCTTTCCCTAGGCGACAAATCCCATTCTGATATATTGTTTGGATTACACACACAGAACATATGTGGTGCAAAATTAAAGAAACTAGATTTGGTTAAACGTATAATAGGAAGGTTCTCAAATGAAAAAGTCAAAGAGGGATGCTACTTCGCTCTGGTTAGGCCAAATCTCAAATAAATCGCGAGCATTTGGGGCCCTAGTCATAAAGATTCAACCAAAAAAAATTAATATGATAAAAAGGAAAGCAGCGCGCTTCGTTAAAAACTGCTACGAGCGTACATATAGTGTCTCTCAACTTTTAATGGGATTAAGATGGGAGCCCATAGAGACTCGGAGGCTACACGCTAGGCTTAGGTTGCTTGATAAATTCAGAACTGATATTTTTCAGAGCGACATAGAGAATATTACCATGACTTCTCACTACATTTCTAGGTGAGACAGATGCGATGAAATAAGAGAGATACCCTGTCGAACAGATAGGTACAAGAACTCGTTCTTTCCGCGAACAATAAGCGACCACTATAAAAACTGAGCTCCACTAAATACACTCATATAATATATGTCACCATTTCATCTCCAAAAAACGTACACCTTTACACGGCTGGTGACCTAACACCACCTGCCACACTCCTAACTGGCGGCTCGAGGGGTATTATGTAGATGTAGATTCATTGTACGAGGGTTGCCCAAAAATATTTCTCCACATTGCTTTTCTCCAAAACTATTTGTTCTCAAACAATGACATTTAAAAATGTGAAAGAATTAAGCTTTACGTACTTCCTCTATTTTTCCACATAATCTCCTTCATGTTCTATTGCCTTCCTTACGCGATTTATAAGGGCGTGTATTTCATGTCGATACCAGTCCTCGCTCTGGCTATGTAGCCAGGTTTTCAAGGCGCTAATCATTTCCTCGTCGTCCTAAGTGGTAGAGAAGAAAATTACTTAATGCTATCCTTCAAAATGCATTGGAAATGAAGATAAACTGCGAAGAAATTAAATTCTTTCATGTTGTTCAGTTTGTACCAGACTAGTATTTGAGATATTCTCATCGGTATCTGGCGAGATGTTGTGGAACATAATTTCGGAAAAATGAAAAGAATTATTGTAATGTTCACTTGGTTTTTTGTTTGTACATGATGATGACGGTATAATCGTTGAAATACGTAGTACGAATAAAAAACCATGTGCACATTACAAGAATTCCTTTCATTTTTCTAGAATTTGCGAGCCTAACCTTGAAGTCTATCCTCTGTTGAGAACACAAAATTGATCAGAGCACTCGTATGTAACATACGGTAGTGTTGTGATAACATGATAAGGCTTAACGACCAATGGGGATCCCTTCCTAGATGATCATTTCAACTCAATGATTTCAATTATTAAAAAACTGTGGGGCATTACATTTTGAGCAACCCTCGTAGATTGACCTATCCTACACACACACACACACACACACAGCTGCTCTGTGTAAAATGAAATTAATTCTCGGTTTATGCATTACACACTATTTTGCTTTTATCAACAATTGTTTGGACATGAAATGTCATTATAAATATACAAATCTCGTCTTTTGTTGTCAGTATACCCTAAAACGGGGGAATAGTGGGGGGGGGGGGGGAGAAAGCTTGCAGGTATGTTGAAAGATGAGGGGGAGGTGGATAAGGCCCTTCTATGTTTCTGGAAATTTCATTATTTGAGTCAAATGACGGAAAGGGGAGGGAGAAAATGGAGATGAAACGCACTCAATGACTATTCGAACACGAATGACAAGGAATGGGAAACATGTACTCCAGCAACCAAAGCAACCCAATCACCTTGGTGATGATACTAAAAAAATATAGTTGGGATCGTTTCTCGAAGGGATTAAAGAGTTAATAGATGATTTAGAATGTTATTGCGGAAAATACTGAATGAAGTAAGTCATAGGAAAAAATAATGTAATGACATCCTCTGGGAAAAAGAAACCGAGAAAAGTGGAGGACACAAATTAGAGGAAGTAAAGGAGTTGAATTACTAGGGTAGTGCGCGAGAAGAGAATGGGCACGGTAGTGAAGACAGAAAGAGGAGAATAGCTATGGCTAAGAAGGTGTTTACTAATACAAGGGGACTGATGACGGGGACCTCGGGTGAGGATGTGAAGGGGAGACTGGTGAAGAGCCTGATACGGTGCGTAGCGTTGTATAGAGCAGGAACGTGGACCCTCAGAAAGGAGGATGAGAATAGGCTGCAGGCATTTGAAATGTGGAGTAGGATGTAAAAAGTGAATTGAACGGATAGGAAGACGAACGAGGAAGTGCTTGAAATGGTGGGCGAGAAAAGGAAACTTTTGAATGAAATCCGGGAGAGGCAGGGAAGGTGGTTGGAGGAAATAATAGGGTGCGATGAGTTACTCAAGGCCGATAGAGGGAAGGATGCTGGACAAGCGGGGAAGAGGAAGAAAGAAAATAGATCTTATTGATGGAATGCAGAATGGCAGATCGTATGCATTGAGAAAAAAAGAAATATTTGAGTAACAAGAAAATACTTGAGTAAAAGAAATACTAGAGTACTGGCTAACCATACGGGAGGCCAGGGTTCAAATCCCTGCAGAGGAAGATGTTTTTCAGAGGAAACCCGATCCCTACTTGAGTGTCTTGTGGAGGGCACTTCAAGTGGAGTACTCCGTCTGTCAGATGAGACGTTAAGCCGTGGTCCCCTTAGCGCCTTTTGTTAAGAGCACGCTAATGCCGACGCCGGGTTTCTATCCACCTGTCCTCCCTTACCTATCTCATCTCCTATGGCGCAAATGACCCTGGCTATCAGTCGTCTCCCCAAATATCCAATATCCGACATACTTGAGATAGACCATGGAAGTGTAGAAAATCGGGAAGGAGTTCTCGAACTTTCAGCGAAACCTACCTTTTACCAGTTGAATACTTAAAGAAAAAATAGTAGGGATTCACTCGAGATGATTCAAGGGTTCCCAGTCTTCCTGTTGCCCACGGGAGCATTCGGATCAACGTGCATACTTGGATAGGGAGCGGGGAGGGTTGCAGTGGGTGGAACGTGGGAGGGGATGTGGAGCATGCGAGGGTGGGGCGTTTTGAGATAGGTAGGGGAGCGGGTGTTGCCATGGTGAGAGGGAGTGGGGTGGGGAAGAGGGGGTGGTTGTGAGTGGATACCACCCCCTTGAGAGGGACGCGAGGGGTGGGAGAGGGTTGGGGGAAGTTGGGAGGAATCATAAACTTTACGATAGCACCAGTCACGCTTCTTCCCTCCCACGCATTCTTAGCTCATTCTCTCTCTTTCTCTCTCTCTGTCCACGATTTCTTCCTCATCTCTCAGTTGTTCCCTCTCTCATCTACATCTACGTCATACCCTGCAAGCCACCAAAAGGGTGTGAGGCAGGGGGTGCTTCAAAACCAGGCATGCATTTATTATACGGCAGAACACCGAAACTACATGGAAACCAGCGTACCACACATGCAAACCACCCATTAAAATCTACCAACCAAGAATCATGCTATCGTCAAACGTTCCAACATGCAAGGGGTACAAGGACTACTACTACAGATTCAAAATATCATGCATAAATAAGAACGTCAATTTTTACATCATGCATAAATAAGAACGTAGAGAATATAAAGAGAAAGATCTACAGACTAGCTAATCTCACTAATCGCACTATTCAAGACGACGATCACAGCTGTTATGGTCCCGAATGGTACGCGAAAAAAATGACATTTTATACCTTTCGGTTCTACAATCTATCTCCCTGATTTTATTGGCGCGGTCTAATCTACCGTTGTACGAGGGGGTTAATAGTATATTTTTTACGTCGTCAGAGAAATGATTTTCCTGAAATTTAGTTAGGAGGTTAAGCCTATAATTTTATCCACGCTATGATTGCGATTCCCATCCCAATTCTTCTAATAATCCAAACACACTAGCAAACTTATCGTAGCAGCGTTTCACAAACCTAGCTCCTCTTCGCTGCACGCGATCTAATTCCGATATCAACCCCGCTTCATATGGATCCCATACACTAACAGCACATTCCAGATGAGGCGTCTCGAAGAGCGTCTACAAAATCTGGAGTTTCAGTTTCTTCATAACCCCATAGCGCAGCGTCGATACAGCAAAATAGAGAAAAACTCCGCGATAGTGCAATTTTGTTCCTCAAATTTCTCGCCATGTTAACGTATGCAACGCTTATTTATCGTATCGTCGTAACCGTATTTACGTCGCAATAAATAGAATCGCGCGCAGCGATTCGATTGGGTATTTGGGGAGGCGACCGACAGCTAAGGTCATTTGCGCCATATGTAAGGGCGTAAGGGTGGATAGAAACCCGGCGTCAGCATTAGCCTGTTCTTAACGAAAGGCGCCAAGGCGACCACGGCTCGACGTCTCATCCGACAGACGGAGTACTGCACTTGAAGTACCCTCCACAAGGCATTTAAGTAGGGATCGGGTTCCTCTGAAAAACATCCGCCTCTGCAGGGATTTGAACCCTGGCCGCCAGTGTGGTAGGCGAGTACTGTAGACACCACACTAACCCGATCACCACCGCAGCAATTCGCTAGCGCTTGACAACGCTATTTTATCACCGCGATATAATAGCGAATATAGAATATAGAATAGCCACCCCCAGGGCTTCTTAGATAACGAAGGCCATTACATTGTTATGGAGGCGTTAGAAAAGGCAAAGCATCCCGTTGGCCCGGCTTCAAAACCCGTCAAAAACAGGGATTTTCTAGTGGGACACCTTTCCTTCCTCGGGTGACTTCAGGGGATCGAGAGCAATGCGTCTGTCGTTCGTCGAATGACGTAGAGAGCAGTACTATTATGACGCCGGATTTCCTTTCTCACCCATCATCCTTTATCAATAAATTCCTCATCTTTACTCATCCGTGCTCTTCAATGGCTTCCGATCACCTCCACACCCAACCGAAGCTAAGTGCATCCGGTGGAAATTGACGAATTATCTGCATTCGGTCCTCAAGAGATGTCGCCTTAGTCGGGATAAGAAATTGAAAGAGCGACATCAGATTCATTCACGGTTGGCAAAGTGTGCAAAATCATCGCTCCTTTTTAAGAACGATGAGATCATGTCAGTTCAAATGTAAAGGTGCCCATAAATGAAGTCATCCTTACTTGTTGACATAACAATCCTCTAAACATTATCCTTGCGTTAGAAGAGATTCTCTCGGGAAGACTATCTCATTCAGTGTGACGGAACCTTTGCAATAGACGGACTTAAAATGATTATCTTTGATGAGGAATATAGTCATAGAAATATGATATTATGGGTATCACTTTGTATAAAAAATAAAGAACTTTATCGCTACATTCTGCGATAAAGTACAATATATCCGATCAAAACATATTAAAGTTTAGAACTTTAAAATAATACGTATTGCTGGTTATACAAACAATAGCGAAATTGAAAAAAGTTAATTAGCATGTAAACAAATTCACCCACTCAGAGGATTACTGGTTTTTAAATTTCCTTTGGTTCTTTGAACTTTTAATTTGCAAGTTGAGTCTGGAAACATAAGAGGTAAAAGTACTCATCGCTGTGTCATTGCTAAGTGACTAATACACAGCCAAACCTACGAATTGATTGAGAGGTTCATTTGAAGGGTTTAAACTTCGCTTGCATTAAAATCAGTAGAAATTAATGACATTCGAACAAGGAGGGGTGGGGTGGCGAGAGTTTATCTTTACGTATTATGATACCCCAGCAAATGTTGCTGCGATTTCCAGATGTACCTCCTTCCCATCTCTCCAGCTTCGGTCTGACATGAGCCTTTTCTCACCTGGTTTACCAAGAAAGTCGTCATTCAATGTTCAAGGCGGCCTTGTCTAAGGATTATCCTCGCATGCTTTATCGTGTAGAAGAGTAGTGTTTCTGTGCACCATGGGGAATATCATTTTGACGCGGCATGAGATCTCTAGGTCCGACGGAAGCCTTATATAAATAAGAGAAATGTACTGCCGGACAGAGAGGTGCAAAAATCCGCTCTTTCCTGGCACAATAAGAGACCATAATAAAATGAGTTCTTCTTAAGACATTCCAAAAACACACTTCACCATTTCTCCTCCCTATAATCGCCTCTTTTTCCTCACGTTTTTCCGAAAAATGTACACATCTTTCTTTACTCTTGCTAAATTCCATTTAATTCACTGTAGAATTCGATGTAATTATTATTTTCATTCTGCGAAATTTGGATTATGAAAAACACTCACTAGTTCCGAAAGTACATATCTGACGAGAGGCTAGATAGAAGAAGGAACTGACTCAGTCCATAACTCTCCCCAATATGGAATTATTATTTTCATAATCCTCCTGTCGGTAGCATGTGGAGCATATCAAGGAATGAGTGCCTGTCTAAAGAAGCGAAAATCGCTGTATACAGAAGTGAACTTTGCTGCATGGTAGTGAAACATGAGTAGGTCAGGATATACATAAGAGGAGACTAAACGCCTTAGGGTATGAGTTATCTGAGGAGTATTTGCGGAAAAATTAGGATGGATAGGGTCAGGAATGAGTGGGTAATAAATGAATGTGGGTTGGATGCTCTAGTAATGGGCATATATGAAAGGAGTGTAGGCCGAGAAAGTTGTTGCTGAACGTGGTTGAGGAAATTCTTAGGAGGAGGAATGTTAGGAGTCTTAAAAACAGGAGGGCGTGTATGAAGCAGTGTATGGGGGTACATGAAGTAAAAGAAGTTTGCAAGGATAGGTCAGTATGGAGGAAATTATTGAAGCAGAGTTAGGTGTACAAATATGTATTTATGAGTGAAAGTTAGTGACTGTGCCTAGCCCGGAAGGGAACGGCGTGATTGGTATGCATGTATGTATAATCTTCCTGTAATAAGCGAAAAGATTGAGGCCAGGGAGGAAAAGGTTTACCCCGGAATCACCCGGTTTGGGTGCACGAAGGCCAAATAAAAAGCGGTGAATTTGAACAGGGGACAGTGTCTGGGCGGAGGAAGAGAGAGAAAAAGATATCGAGTGGGAATCGATGGAGGGCTCCGATATTCGGACTGCAAATGTGATGGCGAGGCTATAGTTTATATGAGAATTCAAAGTGAACAAGATATTTCTTCCACAATCGAGCAAAGAGATGCATGTAGTCTGAGTGCGCACCCTCCCTACCTTTAGAACAGGCCCCACGCTCAAAACATATGCGGTATAGTCTTTAAGAAACTGCAATTTATCAATAAAATTGTAGCAAGGTCCTCGGATGAAAAATTGAGAGAGAGGTGCTACTTCGCTCTGGTTAGGCCACACTTAAAAATACGCCGCGAGCGTTTGGGACACTGTACAGAAAGGTTTGATCCAAAAAAATAAATTGAATATAAAGGAAGACTTTTCCCTCCATTAAACACTGCTATTGGCGAACATAGAGTGTGTTAGTGCTTTTAAAGGGATTAGGTTGCGAGCCACAATTACTCGGAGGCTACGCGCTAGGATTAGATTGCTTTGGAAATCCAGAACAGTTGTATATCAGTGTGACACATGGAATATCAATCTGTCGCCGCACCACATCTCTATGTCCAATAGAGACGATAGAACAAGAGAAATACATTACCTATCGCAATAAAAATTGAACTCCACTCTAAACACTCAAAACTCTCAAAATGATCTTCAGCTTTTATAACTCCAAATGTCTCTCAGTGCATCGATGGTAGAGCAAGGGGGGGAAGGGGGGGATTACTATGGCTTTTTATTTTTCAGGGCGCCAGGTGATTTTGAAAAAAAAATCACCACCAAAGTCCACAGAACATTAAGAATGATAAAAATAAGAAATTCTTCCAGGATAAAAACATGCCTACTCTGGACCAGCATGACAATCAAACTCTCACACGCATATTAATAAACAACCGTTACCAAGCAAATAAAACCGATAAAATCCGGCCAGGGCCCTACAGTTTTATTTAAGAAATTAAAAGAAATTCAAAATGTAGCATTAATCGTTACACATTCCACCTCCATATAAATGTTTCCTTTACATCCTCAAATCCCTTGCCTTGCCACTCGCCTATGCGGCGGCTTGCTGGGTAGTGTAGTAGGATGGATAGGGATGTAGTAGATGTAAAGTCACTGGAGTTCTTCCTCTTTGCGTTTGCACGGTCATGAAATGAGCGCTCTATAGGACTGTCACCGCGTGAGGATGGAGACGGCGCACCGATCTGTATTCATAACCTCTCGACCGCCTTCCGGTTCAAGGGTTCCGACTGGACCCAGGGAACCGCACGATGCCCTTTTAAAAGAATCCGTCGCCTACGGGGGTGAGATGGAGAGAGAGCAGGGATTGCCTTTCTGGAAGAGTCGAGGGTTCTCCCTGCTTCCCTCGCCCTATTCCTGTCCTCCCCCTGGACCCGTGTCAAAGGTCAAGAGTTTCCCTTGGGGGTTGTGAGGCATCCTTACTCTCTCCTCTCCTTGTATCTCTTCTTCCTGAACCCCTCATCTTGGTGTGAGTGCCCTTTTTCTGGTCTCTTGCGACAGGCCATCACTGCGAGGCTTCTCCAACGACTATTTCTACAACTTTTCACAGGAGAGCGGTAGAGTCGTCGAAATTAGGATTGAGTTTGGTCTCGGCTCCTGTTCTCTTCATATTGATGATCGTCAGGACAATGACTTGCCGGAGTTTTAAATATTCACTGAAGAAGGATCTCGAAAAAGCCTGCACATTTGCCCTCACGTAATATACTAGAAAATATGGACAGCGATTCTCCGGCAAAAATGAACTTTTAACATATACAAAAATTAACGGAAATCAAAATATTCTAGTGATGGTCCACTAAATACTTTAATTACTAAGACTATTTTGTTTTCTGATATGGAGAGGTTCCACAAAGTCAAGCCTGAGTTTATTAGCTATGTAAACATTAAGTTCCCCCAACGTTCTCCTGCTCATTTTTCCACACGATACATACAAACATGTTTCTGTTGGCTGATTCCACCCACTCCACTTAAGATGACGTCAAGGCTGACAAGGGAAGCGAATACTAGTTGCAAACACTTTATATTTAAGAACAATTCTCTTAGGTACAAGACAACGATTGTAGATTCAAACCTCTACTGTAAATTCTAAGCTCACTTTCAGAGAAATCATGGTTGAATAGGTGGAATTTTCTATCGGTAGGAACAAAAGAGGTAAACAATTTAGGATTTCCTTCTTGATGGCGTGTGAAACCAACCCTTAGGCCTACTAGTTTCCCTTGGATACTTTCAAAATCTTGTCCTTTTCATGTTATGAAAAACCGATAAAAAATAGGAACTTGCTTGTATGAGAGGTATGAAATGGCAATAACGGGATTTCCACGGTCCCGCTTTCCAAATAAAAAACAAGTCAGTGCTGAAGAAGCGCCATCGATATGTTTGTGATGTAGACTGATATTTGAACAGTTTGATCGAACGAGCACGTTGGCACGATGATCCATATTTTATAAACCACATTTCTTCTACGTCTTATTACACTTCCTCAAGTCGGAAAAGCCGTCCGTAATATCGTTTGGCTATCGAAAAGTCATTCACAAAAAATATTTGCGATAGTTTACCCGGAACATTATATTGTTAACCATTCGAAGCACCAGAAAGCCTTCGCTTTTACTTAATTTGACTTCATGACTACTCAAGCTCATCGCTCAACCGGCAGCGGAAAGAAAGACTTAACAGCATACGCTAGTCAACGGTAAAAATAACGATCGATTTGGAATGGAAATAATTTTTTCTCCTTTCAATTAGCTAGCATTTCTTTTCGCGGTGCATTTCGTGGCCATTAACTTCTTTCGTCGTTCCAACGGCGGCGGCCTTTTCGAGTAATCGGCGTAACGACATGATGATACCATTTAATGGCGTTATTAATTTATGCTTTGGATGCGATTGCCCGTTGAAGAGGAATCCGCACGGGCTGAGCGAACCTAGACCCGCAATTTATCTGTTAGCGACCGGGCTGTAAAGTGCCCCGGCCGCTTAAGTGGCCGCGATATTTTATTTCCGTCGACGCCCAGGGAAATGTAAAAGTAACGGCACAGCCCTGAATCAAGGCGAGTGAATCACGGCATGAATGCGAAGAGGAGAGGAAGAAAGCACGAGGTAGGAGAGAGGAAAAAAGGCGGAGGGCAAACAATAGAGAATTGACGAAAGGGAGCCATATTCATCCCTATTTCTTTGACGCCCGGGCAGTAACATCAACATCGGCATAGTGTGAGTGATGGGGAGGAGGGAGGAGCGGGGGTGTTTTCGCAAAGGGGGATGGAGTGGGGTCGAAAGGTCAGCTCCGTTAAAACGCTTCGTAGTTTTTTTTCCACATGCATTCTGTACACAAGTCTTTTTAATGTATGCGCATTTATTTTTTTGCTCGGAGAGCGTAGTGATAATTGCGCCATTTCGATTGCGTTTGTCCAGTTGAGCCAGCCTTTTTCCGCGTCCAACCGTGGGTCAACAGCGACGGAGGGGGGGGGGGTGGGTGCGAAAGGGAAAGAGGGGAAGTATAAGTGGGAGGGAGTTGGGGGGGGGGGTAGCACGTGGAAAATCCTTATACATCCGCTTATTCGGACCGAGAGTGTTGGCCTTCGAGAGGAGAAAGAGATGTTGGCAGTGATTGAATCATCATATACGCGTTCTATTTTTCCGGCGTCTCCCTAAAATTTTACTGCCCAATTTGCATTTCAAAAAGTTTTTCAAACCACCGATTGCGAAATCACTCCCTATTTCGAGTACCACCATCTAACTTCGGTTGGTTTAGTGTTCTTGTTCGAGTTAAGGTAGTTCGAAATATCATTTCACCTAGAACTCAACGAATTTGGTCTCATTTTAAAGAAAAATATCTCGCCCTTCTAATGACACCAAAAATTCAACCCCTTAACACATTACTTTCGCAGTTATTTGGCAAAAAATACCAGCCCTTTTACATCGGAAATGGTACATGTATGCACTACAGAGAGACATTATTTTTCAAAATGAGGAATTTCTAACACTTCGATGTCGTGAAAAAACTAACAGCGTGTAGTTCGTATGTTTTCTCAACTATATTTGAAAATTATGCTATTGTCATCGCAATAGGCTCTTGGGTATCACAAAAAAACCCTCCGTCTGAAGGAGTTTCAAACGTACCCATTAATAATGCAATATTTAATTGATGTGTCCCACAGCTGGTGAAATTAAAATGTATAATTCGAATATGGTATGTATCTATTATGACTATCTCGCTCGGAATGCCTTAAAGGTGGGCTACACTCCGCCTCCAAGGAAAAACCTTGACCCTTTACATATGTATATTTGCATATATTTATATACATATTTCCCTCCTTCAGAAAGAACGTTCAACCTGTAGAACCCTGGCTTCTCTTAAAGTGAACTTAAACTTTTGAGCAGAGATCTGATTTTATATTGATGGTCTGGTACTTTAATCAGTGGTGTTGTCAATGAGAAGTAATTGCGACTTAAGTAGCACTACAGTCGACTATTAAGTATTATAATAGCACTCCAGCAGTTATATGTTGAGTATTACAATAGAACTAACCAGCAGTTATATCTTGAATAGTGTACTGCATGGTGACATGTTCTTCTACGTATCACTCTTCTTGTTTGTGATCTGATTGCGTACCGTTGCCCTGACTGCTTTTGGCGTGCGCCTGGCATTCGGGGGAACGTGCGCGGTTCTGATTTGAACTGGGATGAGTGCTGAATGCCTGGTGTGGAACCACCTCGGGCCTCACACCCTAGTGGTGGCTTGCACGGTAATTCGTAGTTGTGGATGTACTCACTTCAAGTCATGACCACTGAGAATGCATCTATTAGTATCATCGAGTGTTCTCGTTGGTCATGTTACGCAGGGTGGCTACTGATATCCAATTTTCAAAGTCCCTGACTCTCCCCTGATGGATTTACCAATTTCTCTGACCGATCATCAAAAGGTCACCTATTATTGGAATATTTTTTCAGCTGCATCAAATTTTTTACGGCAGCTTTAAGTTTTCTAATCATCGTCTCGTATTTTTAGAACTGCAAGCATGTATTCACTATTAGCCAGTGTGCTCCGGCTACTTCTCGACCTGAGTTTTGGAAGAAAAAAAAACGCGAGGTAAAATTTTCCGAATATCATAGCCTCGGATTCCTTGTGATGAGTGTAATACATTGTGATCAAGAATTTTAACAATACCACTTGTAACAATAACATTGTACGTCTGATTCACAGCTAAATGACTAAGATTCACATTTGAATACTCCACGAATTGATGGTGCTTATTCCATGCACGTCAGCGACGGACTTTAGTTTTAGTTGATGAAATAAAGGGCGGGAAATACTGGTCGATAAACGTAATGGTAGAAAAATAACCAGGTTTCCTGTCTCAGTTTCTCCCTGACTTTTACGAGAATTCCCTGACTTTTCCAGAATCAAAATTCCCTGACAATTCCTGGTTTTCCCGATTTTCCCTGACGATCGCCACCATGTTACAGAGCCAGCCTAGAGGTTACCTCTTGCGCAGGCAGTGGAAGCATTGTGTTGATGTTAATCGTGAGGGGGCACGAGTAGGAGAGGAGGGCGCAAGGAAGTCCTCCTGTATGACAACGGCGTCTTAGTCATCGTGCGAGGTGTCGATGCCTCCCTCCTACAACCCCCACCTCCAACAACCTCCCCCTCCCTCCCTCCCTCCCCTACACCCCCGCCCCCACCCCTCCACGCTACGACGAGCGCGCAAACATAATATGCGTCTGTTTACTATGGAGGAAACGGAGGTGGATGCACTCTTCAACCCCCAAGGAAGGGAGGGGAGAGGGCGGAGGGGGGGGCTTTCACCTCCCGGGTTTGAAGGCAGGGGTGCGCGTCCGACGCATCGGGTGGGTTGTTGCCACGGTAGGTGATGTCAACAAGCACGGAGAAAGAAAATGATACCACTCGTGTTTTTATTTTCAAACCCTTCTCAGCCCTGCCGCTCTCCGTTTCCAGGAAATTTTTGCACGACCGATTAATGTAGTTTGAGCAAATTATCATTTCATCTAAATTTCAATGAATTTTTTCGCATTTTAAAGCAAATATTTTATCTTTACAAAGCTATCAAAATACCTGCCACTCATCACACTAATTTTCAAAAAATACCACTAAAAGACTTCCATGGGGAATAGTGCGGGTAGGTACTCCAGAAGGACTTTATTTTATTGAATGAGGAATTTTTTACTCATAGATCTCGGCAGAAATTAGACTGTGGGTACGTTGTGTGAGTTCTCAACTTCTTCTTCTTCTTCAGTGTTCAGCCCTGGGGTTGGTTTGCAGCAGTACGCCATTCCTCTCTTCTGTCTGCTTTTCTCTTCATTTCTGTGTATGTGGTGAAACCCATATCGTTCACAATCTGCTGCATGAATGACATCCTTGGTCGTCCCCGGCGATTCCTTCCCTCTGTAGCTCCTTCTGCTATTGTTAAAATGATGTTGTCGTGTCTTAGAATGTGCCCTACGAGTTTGTCTCTTCTCGTTTGGATATGCCTCCACAGGGATCTGGTTTCTTGAACTCTTTTCAGTACCTCTTCATTCGTGACTCTTATCTTTCCAGCTGAGCTTCAACATCCTTCTGTAGAGCCACATCTCCAGGGCTTCTAGCCGCCTTCTCTCTTGTTTTCTTATCACCCATTTTTCGCTCCCGTATAGGGCCACACTCCAAACAAATGCTTTCAACGTTCTCAACTATTTTTACTAAATAAATCAACTATTAGGTGCCTGTCGAAATTATTACGAAATCACAAAAAACCTTCCGTTGTGGAGGATTTTTTCTATACAAGAAGATTAGTTGATGTTGTCGGCCGTTACTTGGTGGAAACGATTCATTATAATATCAATAAATACACTTAATTTTTCCACAATTTTTATTTTTCATTTTTTAAAATAAAAATTGTGGAAAAATCAAATGTATTTATTGATATTACAAGAAGAATAGGTCAAATCAACGACTTATTGGTACACATTTAGTGAACTACCGGGAAATTTAATCAGATAAAAAATATTTGTTGCACTATTAAAGTAAAATTTTTACTTCATCCTTCTACTGCTGCTGAAATAAAATCGGAATTCGGCAGGAATAGAATCGGAATATGATCTCCATTTAGACTAGGGAAATATACCACTCAAATTACATTAAAAGGGACATTTATTGGTATGGTTAGAAGTGTATTGCACAAGCAAAAAATATTGAATCATAAATATGAATAAAATGAAACTCACTGTGTATAAAAATAAAGCCACCCACGTTCAAATCCGGAGTACAATGGTCACCAAAAAAATTTCAATACCATGCAGCATATATTCTGCGAGAGGATTTGTTGGACTCCGGCTTTCTCTTGCAATTCTCAGTCCCTCTCATACGAGTTAAGCCTCTAGGATTTAACATTGACAGTAAATAAAGAATAGATATGTCATAAGTTTTTGCAAGAAACTGTCAAAAGAGTTGCTTCATATCAGGAACCTTAAAAACTGTGTCCCGTAGGAATAATTGGGGCGTGATTATTTTGATAAAATATAGCTTCAAACCTTTGGGACATGCAAGTGAAACTAAAGCTCTACTTATGCTGCAAGAGAAAGTAGCCAGGGTAGTATCCCCTGTGATCAATGCTAATAACATTTTTGTCCGATAAAAATGATGATTGCATTTAGTCCATACATGCAAACAATCTACTTTCCTAGTTTAATTCATGTTAGAAATAATTTAAATACATTAACACTTAGAACTCACGGATATGAGCACAGTATCAAGGCAAAAATAATAAAAATTTTGCTCAGTGTAGACTTGCTAAAACCTTCAACTAGTCGGACAACTGTTCCATAAAACTGTCTGACAAACTTCTCCATGGAGCTGCAGTAGCTTGCTGCAATAGGTTCCAAGATACAATGGTAAACTGGCTAATTTCAAATCCCTTATATCCACTGGAGGAATATTTTGAACTTGACTTTCTAAGATGAATTTTTAGTCAGTGGTAAATGTAATTATTTTTCTGTGCGATGTTTGTGTCTACGAGGAGGATTATGGGAGTGTCTTATGTCGGACACACATTCTCAACTTCCCGTGAAACCCACGCCACGTGCATCGAAGACGCTAAAATCATGTGCAAACGAATATCGCTCGCCGCGCTGGGGAGAAGTGCTTCAAAGAGGAAGAATCATGAACGGGGCGAGCGTGTGAGTGGCAAGAAGGCAAAGGTCGCCCCTTTTTAAGTGCTCACTCGCCCCACTCCGAACGGAGGCCTTGCTCGAGGGCGAATGCCCTCTCTCATGTCACCGACAGACGAAGGACGACGAGCGATGCTAAAATATGGATCGAAGTTGTACTACGCTCATTACTCAAACGCATCGCTGACGCTGGCGGGCATCGAGTGAACTTTTCGTGTAGTTTCCGATGTGTTCAATCATCGACTCCGACAGTTTTAGTCTGGATATTGGTTACCCTCAGTGATTTTTGTAGAATTTATAAAATTGCTCATATTTATTTCTTCAAAACCGCCAGCGACTAATGTTTTGTTCGGGGCTGATTTCAATGATTTAAAAAAATGATACTCTTTGCACCAAGCTTTAACGAAAAACTAATTTTTCGTCAAAAACTGCTACGAGCGAACATGTAGTGTGTCACAACTTTTAGAGGGAATAAAGTGGGAGCCTCTAGAGACTCGGAGGCTACACGCTAGGCTTAGGCTGCTTGAGAAATTCGGAACTGATATTTTTCGGAGCGGCACAGAGAATTGTATCATGACTCCTCACTGCATTTACAAGTCTGACAGATGCGATAAAATAATAAAAAAATATACATAGGTATAAAAAATTGTTCTTTCCACGCACAATAAGTGACCACAATAAACATTGAGCTCCACTAAATACACTCCTATAATATATATCACCATTTTATCTCCCAAAAACTTACATCTTTAAACGGCTAGTGACCTAACGCCCCATGCCACACGCCCATGCGGCGGCTAGTAGGGTATTATGTAGATGTCGATGTAGAAGGGCACTATTCAAAACTTGGTTTTTATCAGTAATCACAACCACATATCATGGACTCCAAAGGGAAGCCCCCAGCTCATGCAAAGAATGCGCCAAGCAGTCAGCCTGAACGAGGCAGCACCACTCACTGTTGCGGCTTCAATTAGCAACTGTGATTCCTTGACTTTGCTCTGTGACCAAACCTCTGGGAAGAGAAAATTGACATATCGAGGTACGGGAGCACTGAGAAACTTAATTGGCCACAAGTTTAAGTTTCAGGCTTAACTTTTATGGAAATGAGTTACATGAAATAAAATGTTGCTTTGTACTTTCCATACCGTTTAACCAACCCCGATAATGGTTTCGACAAAATTATGTCAACATAAAGATACCCTTGATAGTCGATCTTGATAATTGATCCACCGACCATGGTTTCGACAAAATCATGTCATCATCAAGGTCAATCATTAAGGGTGTAGTGATTATGACATAATTTGGTCTAAACCATGGTTGGTGTTAAATAAACGGTGTTGAAAGTTCAAAGCAACATTTTATTTCTTGATTGGTCATTTTGTATTGAATAAAACAATTATGTATTACTACATGTGGATCTGCTAGGACACAACATGCATAATAATATGCTATGTTTCATACAAGCTCATTTCATTTCATAAAAGGAGTAGAATGTCGTTAATAGCAGGAAATGGTGGCATAATAGAGATAGCAGTGTGCTACGATAATACCGCTGTCCTCTTTGGCTGATTTTGTCCACGAAGACATCCCGTGAGGTTTTTTTTTAATTTTATCTAAGGATATAACTAATTAGAGAAGACTTATGCAATCTTTCAAACAAATATCTAGCGAAACAATAATCGTATCCTAGACCCTCGGCGGCGATGTTGACTGATCAACTCGAGACTTCATTCAAAAATTCTTCCTTCCTTTATCCACGCCCCATGCCCCGTCTTTTTGGCAATCCTGATGTGCACATTGAAAGATAAAAGTTGCTTTTGAATAGTTATATACATCAATGTTCAAGATATGAGAGAGGAATTTCAATTAGTTTGAAAGGATATTCATGTTTTTCTTCATCTTAAAAGATGGTACAGCAATGACCTTGATAAACAGATATTGTTCTGTGTCCTAGCTTCTCGAGTTCTCGCTTTATATTCTAATGCATGTCCTTCACGGCGATAGGTGATCGCCATTGGACAGATTCTAGCCATTCTCTTATGCGCATGCTTTCGCACATGTGGATGCCGCTCGTGGGTCGCGTGAGGTGCTTTTGCGGCCCGCGGGGTCCGAAAAAATATTTCTTGCCATGCGGTGCAGTCGTTGACCCCTTCCGAAACCGCAATTCCCCCACGCCTCGGATAAAGGATATGCTGCGGTCATAAAATGACACCAATAAACTCCCCTTGAATGCGTTCGACGTAAGAGCGTGGCTCGAAAGGAAGTAGCAATAAGTAAGGCTTAAATCACGTGGGACTAGGACCAAGACGTTGGAGTTAAACATAATTAATTGAGTCGTACTAAACAGATATATAATAATTGAATATCTTCTGGTAATGGAATTATATGGAGATACTTTAATCTTGAGAAGTTTCTAAAGAAGTCCAATCACAAATGAGAATAGTTTCTACTGGCGCTCTTATCTTCAATACTCACAAAATCCCTCAAACACATTTTTGGATGATTGAACCCTTTTGGCAAGGGACGGTTCGTAGATATATTTGTATTTACTAATGGAAAGTTATTTAAAACATTCAGAAAATGAGATGAATAAGATCCATGAATACATTCCAACTATCGCACAAATAGAAGTTTAATAAACTTTACACCCTCAGGCGTCACTTCGTGGAAGTATTTTATAGTTGAATCCATATTAAATCCAAATTAAAATATGGATACCAACTCACAATTTGCTAAGTATCTGCTGAGTAATAATCACGTAAGTATTTTATGTCCGAAATTTTACATGTCCTACCAAAAGTTTTAAAGATGGATACATTTGAGCAAATGGAAATTGTCAGAGAGTCAAGCGACCTTTGCAACGAGTTTCTTTTTCCGCACCCCTCCTCACTTCTTTCCGAAAAAATTTCCCTTTTTACAAGACCCTAACCTATTTTCCCCTACCTTTCCACCAAAAAAATAGTTTATTCTTCCAGATTATTGGCGTTGGTTACTATCCTAACTATCAATGAATAACATGTAAACAACTGTACCTGATGATGTAGCAAGCTGCGAAACGCGTAGTACATCAATAAATATTAGTGGAAAAGTACAAGGATTATTTTAATATGGATTCACGTATAGAATTTCAATAAATACAGACCATACTACTACAAACAGGATGCGCGCGGACTTTTCAGATATATGTGTACGGGGGGGAAGGTAAGCTATGAAACGAGAAAGTAAATGTTGAGTATAGCACTTGAGCGAGTGTTGGATGGCCAAGGTGCTTGAATACCACATTTTCTATGCCACCTTGATGGGATTCAAGTTGAGCACTTGAGAGAATGGAAGAACATCGCCCAATGCCAACACCCCAAACAGTCGAATAACCTGGCTCAAACTTGTTTTGAGTGCGTTTTCTGAAACTTTCCGGAAAAAACCGGGCTACTCCCTATTATTGCCGTGTACTTGGGCGGTACGCGTCGTTGACCGTACGCTATCAAATGAAGGCGGAAATTGCGATTTTGCTACGGTAAAGTACATCTATTGCGACCAAGGCTTCGAAGCACTGCAACATCATCAGACATCACGCCCGATGATTCTCTTCTTGTGCTGTATCAATCAAGAGATTTAGCGAGGGAGATGTATCCATGCTGGACAACGATAGCAAACGATAACGGCAAGTCGATAAATAGCGCGCCCACGTTTACAAGATGCGTCTGAGGTCGGATGGATATAATCCAGGGTGTTTCTCTTGTTTCGTCAGCCCTGGGACGGCGCGTGGGGCGATCGGCAGAAATATTAATCCGCTTCCGGAAGCAACAGTACCTATCGGAGAAAGACTTGAAAGAGAGGCCCAACTTGTTTTCCACACCCACCGCCAACCGCCACCGCGGGGCCATCGCGTTCCGCATCCCCACGACCCCCACGACACCTACCATTCGACTCGAGATGCGCGGGGGTGCTTGGGATTGGACGGGCCCACACGCACCTCGATTCAGAGCGCGCGGTTGGAAAAGGGTCCGCGAGAGGGCGTGTCTCGTAGGGGATCTAGTAGTAGTGTGTCCGGATTGTTAGAAGAATTAGGATGCGAATCGCTATCACAGCGTAGATTAAATTATAGGCTTAACCTCTTTATTAAATTTCAGGAAAATCATTTCTCTCACGACGTAAAAACATTCTATTAACCCCCTCGTACTACGGTAGATTAGATCGCGCTAATAAAATTAGAGAGATAAATTGTAGAACCGATAGGTATAAAATGTCATTTTTTCCGCGTACCATTCGGGACCATAACAGCTGTGATCGTCGTCATGAATGGTGCGAATAGTGACATTAGCTAGACTGTAGATCTTTTCCTTTATACTCTCTACGTTCTTATTTCTGCATCATGTAAATACAGATGTTCTTATTTATGCATGATAATTTGAATCTGTAGTAGTAGTCCTTGTACCCCTTGCATGTTGGAACGATTGAAGATAGAATGATTCTTGGTTAGTAGATTTTTAATTGGCGCGTTGCATGTGTGGTACGCTGGTTTCCATGTAGTTTCGGTGTTCTGCCGTATAATTAATGCATGCCTGGTGTGGAAGCACCCCCTGCCACACACCCTTTGGGTGGCTTGCAGGGTATGACGTAGATGTAGATCCATGCTGCGTAGATGATCACTCCTCGGTGTGAAGGAAGGGGGGGGGTCATGGATTACAGTATTATTATTATGACAATGACTGTTGTGATGATAATAATTTATGGCACACACATTTTTTGAAGTTTAAAAAAGTCACCTATTGATCTTATGAATGTATTTCTGCTAATGTAAAATGTTTATCCCTGAAGAGGATTAAAAAATAAATTGAACGTCTGCAAAGCCAACGGATTGAATTAACTGACCTAAATCCTAAAAAAAATAAGAGATTTATGTATAGTGCTATATCTCTGAGTTTAATCGCCGTGAGAAATATTAAAAATGCCATACATTTGAGATAATGGCGTGACTGTACGAGTCAATAACAAATATACGCTGTAGGAATGCGTTAGCGCTTGAAAACTAAATAGACGGCACAAAAAATGCCAATATTTCCACGTCAATGCCATTTCAAAGGATTTACCATATTTATGACTTCAATGTTAGCAGTAATTTGCAAATGACTCAAAAATACAACGCCGTGTGACGCATTTCTTTCGTTTTTAATCGATTTATTGGGAGTTTTCGCTTCGTTAAAACCGTTTCTTGTTTTCATGTCCTTTTTATGAGATAAAAAATTCAAATTCCTCGTGTTTCTCCCATTCATTCATTGTGCACCGCATAATTTCAAGTTCCATTTGGGATAAAAATAGCATGGCTTAGAAACATTTTATTGTTTATATCTAGTAGAGAGCATACGAGGTACATACATCCACAAAGTAAGTTCCGTTCGACAGGTCAAAGAAAACAAGAATATATTCAGAAAAAAATGTTTGTTGTGAAAAAGTTTTAGACCTTAAAATGTTATTCTACACTTCTCCCAAATATTTTGTCGCGGCACTTTTCTCAGCGCGGCACTAGCTTCTGTATTCCCTCTTGCTGCCATCAATGCTCGTTTTCCGGTGCAAAAAAATGAAAGTCACCAGGAGCGAGGTCCGGGGTGTATGGAGGGTGGTTGATTTGTTCCCAATCAAAGTTCTGTGAAAGTTGTTGTTGCCACATGTGCAGTGCGAGGGTGGGCATTGTCATGAATAAAAACAACACCGTCAGTGAGCATCCCTCCGCGACGGGATTTTCAATGTTATTCGCTATTTCAAACAAGCACCACGAGACGTTCACAGCAATCAGCTAACTCATAATAGCGTCAATTCCTTCCCAATAGATCAACGCAAGTATCGCGCATGGGCAAAACTACGATCTCAGCGCTGCGGTGGCAAGAAATGCAAACGGAACTTACTTTCTGAATGTACCTCGTTTTTCTCCGCAAGTATCCAGGATATGAATACAATGATATTTACGTCCTTTCGCGATGGAACCACCTTTATCTCGCGAAGCGAGCACGTGCGCGAAATATCGCGTCTCTGGCGATGCGGCGTTCGTATCGCAGCCAAAAATCTCACGTTTGGGATTCCTCACCGCCGACGACTGTTGTGTGTGCGTGTGTGTGGGTGTATTGGGGGCAGCGGAGGAGGAGCAGTGGCAGGAGGTGACGGGTTTCCGGAAGTGCGCCATGAGATATTGCGAATTGGTGGTGTTTGGTGTGAGGGGGGGGGATGGCATCATTTGTTTGGTGGTCCCCCGGGGGTGGAGGGGGCGTGGTCGAGAGGAGAGGTTGAGGAGGGGTGGGGCGGGCGGGCGATCCGACAACGGTTCTCTCGGTGTTTAGTTGGGGGGGGAGGGGAGGGGAAGGAGTGGTCGTTGCCATCATCCTCAATCCCTCCCTTCACCCCACTCCTCGCGCGATATTCCCCAACGCGGTGTCTAGGCAACCGGGCGGTTGTCGGGAGGGAGGTCGAGTGTGGTCCAGGGGATGGGATGAGAGTCCCTTTGAGGAGGAAGTAATATCCGAAGAGTGGAGGACATCCACGAACGGGTCAACTATCTTCTCCTCCTCGAGAGATATGAGAACTACGTGTTCGGAGAGAATGCATCCACATTTTCTGAAAGTGAACTAATATTTTATACGCTACTAGCGGAAGGTACCCGTTGAAATTCAACGAGTGTGAAAAGCAAACTTACAAACTAATGATAGCAATCAAAATATATCGATGTATATCGCGCACAAAGTATTTCTGATTGATTCTATGGATTTTTCAATCTCAATTGATGACTTTTCAGCAATTTTATGATTGCTTTTTCAAAATTATTGTAAACCAGTTAGTAAACAAAAATTAATTGCAAATAAGGATATTTATTAATTTTTCTTTTCAATCGTCTTCATTGCAACTTTGTACAACTATTACTTATAATTTAAATATGCAAAATAAAAAAGGTGTTCATGCCAGAAAAACGAATTTGACATGTATTTCTTATGGAAAAACTTTTACTCGTCAGTAGTCAAACCGGAGACCATTAGGCAAACAAAAAGTAACCATAAACCTTTCGAGTGAGATAAATAATCATGTTATGAAGTTTTATGTCATTCCGTGCAGTGGTTTGCTAGTTATAAGTGTTTTTTATATATAAGAGAAACGGTGATTATTAGGTGGAAAAATGTAACTTGTATAAAGTTATAGCTGTTAATTAAAGTATAATTTTACATCCAAACATTACAACAGATAAGTAGAGTGTGATCTCATTCAATAATTGCAAAGCCTTGACAATAGAAGTGGATTGAGTATACAATGAAATTTCTTCAGGAATATTTTTGTTTGCTTCCGGACGATTCTGTTGGCCCGTATGCCCCCGGAATCCCGATAGGCTGCTGAGACTGTCATCAGGTTTTCCAGGGACCGGACTAACAGAACTTGACATACATCCATGCCCTGGGTCAGTCGACTGGGAGTCAGTCTCAGTCCTTGGTCGTGAACGGACGTATATCTCGCTTTCTCGCCATGCCGAACTGTGGAAAGTGTGGTCAAGCTGTTAAGCGCGGCAAAAGCTCTATCGTATCCTGTTGTGATTGCCATGAGCAGTATCATCTCGCCTGCTCATCAATGATGGAAGAAGACCTGCGAACCCTGGAAAGCCTACAGCGGCCCTGGCACTGTGGTTCATGCCTGATGCAGAAGCGTTCTATACGCGGGGACAACACTCCTGTGAAGAGCAGTGACAACTTGATCGGTGCCGAACCTGTAGCCGCGACGCTAAATGAAATCTTAGCTCGAATCAAGTGCTTGCAGGACGAACAAGGTGAGATCAAAAAGTCATTACTCTGGTGTCAAGAGTCGATCAGTGATCTAAATAAGTCTCTCAGTGAGGTCAAAAGCGCAATCACAAATCTTAGTGAAAAGCTCGAAAATACTATCGGCGACTTGTGTCAGTTGCAAAAACGCGTGTTCGAACTAGAAATACACGTTAATCAAATGGAGCAAGAAGCAAAGAAAAATGTGGTCGAGATTCAGGGAGTTCCATATTGTAAAGGAGAGCTCCTTAGTGCCATCATCCATCAGATAGGCTTGTCCCTTGGAGTCAAAGTGGAAGCCACTGACATTGACTTTGTTTACCGTGTGGGAACACAAAGTGACTCGCATCGGCCCCCCATTATTGTTCTGCGATTTTTGAGGCAGAGCACTGCTAGTGAGTTCTTGAGCAGACGGAGAGTGAAACGTGACCTAAGCACTCGTGATATTGGAATTGACAACCTACCCAGTCAGCCCATTTTCATCAATGAGGCACTCACTCAGTGGAACCGGAAAATATACGCCAAAGCCAGAGAACTCAAAAGAGCAGATAAGTTCAAGTACCTTTGGATTCGAGGAGGCAGAATTTACGTGAGGAAACGTGAAGGGGGGGAACGAAGTGTTATTACCTGTCTTGAAGACCTCAGTAACTTTAACTAAATGTCTGACACCCTCGAAATGTTAAAATTGTGTCACGTTAATGCTCAGTCGTTATTCAGGCATATTGACGAATTCCGTGACTATTTTCATAAACGTGATTATCACGTTATTGCTGTCTCCGAAAGTTGGCTTAATGAAAATATCTCCTCGCACGCTGTTGAGTTGAACAATTACAAATTGTTGCGTAACGATAGACCAGGAAGAGTAGGCGGTGGTGTATGTGTGTATCTTCACGAAAGCTTGTCATTTAAATTGTTATTAAAGTCTGATGGTACTCCTTTCAGACCTGAATACATGTTCTTAGAAATACTTGGAAAGGAAGGCAAAATATTGTTTTGTGTCATATATAGACCCACAAAAACCGGGTTCATGTCTGAACGTTTTGAGCCGTCACTTCATAATCTTCTTCCAAGGTACAAAAATGTGATATTGTGTGGTGACCTAAACATTGACATGTTGAAGAAAACTTATGATAGTACGTATCTCAGTGACATGTTATTCAGCTGTAATCTATTCCTAGTTCCCTATCAGTCAACCCACAACCTCATGAACAGCAATACTCTCCTAGACCTTTTCATCGTCGACGATTTGTCAAAGGTAGAAGAGTATCAGCAGCACCCTGTCACATTCTTGTCGGAACATGACCTAATTTATGTAAAATATAGATTTAAGTTACGTGCTTATAAGCCCAGTGAAATGTGTTTCCGTGATTTCAAGGGTTTTAATTTAACTGAATTTGAATCAGATGTATTTGAAAGTGACTGGAGTGAATTTTTCAATACCCATCTTGTGGACAAAAAAGTTGAAATTTTTAACAAACTTATTTTGAAATAACTTGATACTCATGCGCCTAGAAAAGTAATTAGGCCAAAGCGTCAACCAGCCCCTTGGTTAACCCCTGAAATTAGGAACTTAATGTCACTCAGAAATCGTCTTCATCGAAATTTCCGAAGAACTCTTCTACCTCACCTTCACGAGCAATACAAAGTTATTAGAAATCGAGTACAGTACCAAATCCGAACAGCCAAACAGAAGTACTATATTGAGTGTTTTTCTGCAAAATGGGACGCCAAATCCATTTGGCAGGAGCTGAGGCGCCTTGGCCTTGGGAAGCCTAGACGTTCCCCATACAAAATGAACTTCCCCTTGGATGATCTGAACAGCCATTTCCTTACACCAGCCTTCAGGGAAGAAAATTCGTACGAATACCCAGATGATATCGATTTTACTCGTACTGAAAACGGTCCAATTTTATTTGATCATACATTATTCTCAGATTTCGATAGCACGAGGCTCTATTTCCCTCACTACACACCTAACATGCTTTTAAAGCAAGTGAAAGCAAGCTTTAAAATCGAATACTGTAGGTGTTGATGGAATCAGTGCAAAAATCTTAAAAGCTATTCTACCCGCTGTAATGCCAATGATACTCAACATCTATAACTGCTCAATAAATTACTCATTTTTTCCTACCTTGTGGAAATCTGCCTTAGTTAGGCCCATAGCAAAAAAGCCTGCTCCCAAAGACATGTCCGACTTCAGACCAATAGCGTTACTATGCGCTCTCTCTAAACCCCTCGAGCGCTTAGTTCATACCACTACAGTGGAACATCTTATGCGGCAAAATTTCTTCGACAAGTATCAATCAGGGTTTAGAAAACACTTTAGCACACAAACGGCCCTCTTAAAGGTAACCGATGATATACGTCGATCAATAGACGAAAAGAAAGTAACTGTTCTGGTGCAATTCGATCTAAGCAAGGCCTTTGATTCAGTTGATCATGACATACTACTGGATCGAATGAGTGGACTCAATTTCTCTCACTCTGCCCTTAGCTGGTATCGTTCCTACCTGTCAAATCGTCAGCAAGCTGTTAAAGACGAAGACGGCAATGTATCAATTTTCAAACCCGTCTCATGTGGAGTTCCACAGGGTTCAATACTTGGGCCCCTTCTGTTTTGTACTTTCATCAAGGAACTCGCTAGGGAAATATCCCATTGCAAATATCATTTTTACGCTGACGACCTGCAAATATATATAGAGTCCCACCCTTCTGAAATTAACCACGCCATCGCGTTGGTTAACGAGGATATTAAATTTATTTGCGATTGGCTGTTCAAAAGTCGATTAAAACTAAACCCCAACAAGACAAAATCAATAATATTTGGAAGTGCTCCTAATGTACGCATGCTCCTCTCAAAAGACCTACCCAAAGTTAGTGTTCTAAATATTCAAGTTGACTACTCGAACACAGTCAAAAGCCTTGGAATTTGCCTGAGCAGTACCTTAGCCTGGCGCGATCAAGTCACTGCCATCTCAAATAAAGTTCACAAAACTCTCTACAAAATGAAGTATTTCAGGCACTTAATCCCAACAACACTGCGCCAGAGGTTGGTTGAGAGTTTAATATTTCCAAATTTTGACTATTGTTCAATTATATACTCCGATATGACTAATGAATTAAGCGTTAAATTACAAAGACTGCAAAATTCATGTATGCGATTCATTTTTGATATTCGTTTCAACGAGCATGTATCTCCCTATTACGCAAAGCTGGGTTGGTTAAAATTGAATCAGAGAAGAACAATTCAAAAGGCTTTAATGTTGTTCAAAGTACTGAACACGAAAACCCCTTCTTATTTATATGAAAACTTGATTTTTAACGCCCAAACTAACAAGAGATCGACCCGTATAACAAAAACATTTTACATCCCCAAATACCGTACAATAAAATATGAAAATACTTTCCATATCTCATCCTGTAAATTATGGAACTCGTTGCCTGATAGTATTAAATCTTCTAGGAATGTCACTCAATTTAAAAGAAGTATGGCTGACTTTTTGTCTCCTTAATGTTCTATCGCCAATATATGAGATGACAAAATTATATGAGATGACGTTGTTACTTGTTACTTGTTACTTGTTCATTACTTGTTCATTATAATCATTTGCTGTTTTCTTTGTACACTTTTGTTTACCTTGCTCATTCTGTCTGTCTGACTTGAAAGTCATGACATGAAGTCTGCGGACTTGAAAGTTGTTTGTTCATTTTCCTATATTTGTAAGGCTTTGTATTTTGTTATGTTTTGTATTCCACTCCTCATGAAGGCATGTAAAAAATTCAATGTCCCAAGGGACTTTGTCCCAGGACAATAAAACTGTTTTCTATTTTTCTGGGTGGTGAAAAACCCACCCAGGCGGGACTCGAACCCGCGACCCTCGGTTTATCAGGCGAGGACTTTACCCCACCGCCACCGAGGCCGGCCGCCTACTTAATGAATTACTAGTCTCAACGTCTTCCCAAATTTCCGAATTTGATCGCGTCATCGTCTTCCGCCAGAGAAAGGTCGATCCGGATCCTAAGTAGAGCCCACTAACGCTCCCAACTCCATCTAGCACCACTCGAGAGGAAAGGAAACGGAGGGGGATGGTGTTGGTGGCGCATGGTGCAGCTGAAATGGAAACCAGGCAGCCGCTATAGCAAACCACATTTAGTTGACAGTATGAGCTCTCATGACGATTCGTTTTCCTATGTAAAACTCCATAAGGCTGGAGGTGCGTTTTGGCAACAGGAAAAGTCCAATCGTGCGTGGCTATACACTAACTACACATCTGGGAGTTTTCCAATATCCTGATATTATTCTATGAAGTCACTTCTTTACATTTACTGCGTCAATGGAAGTGGATACCTAGGTGGCCAAGATGTGAATATGCACAGATCCGTTGCACAGTCTAATAATGAGCAATCGCAACGAAAATTGAAGTAAACTTGCAGCGCAGAGCTCAGTGGCGCCATGCGGTAGGGCGGGAAAGTAAAGGCTTATTTAAAATAATCACTTCAAAAACTAATTCTAAGCAGTCTTTCTGAGAATATCAAGAGGTATCATTTTGCATACTTTTCTCAACAGATGAGAGTTTCTGGTGATGGATATTACGCTGCTATGTAAAACCTTATCATTTACTGACTACGACAGAAGAAATGTACAAATATCTTGGAGAGATAAAATATTTACAACATTATATCTCAAAATATTGGTACCGTAATATTGCTGCTTTCAAACAGTGTAGAGTCCACTAGCCAAAATTTATAACATCTGACAGATTGTACCTTATTAAATCCAAAGCTTCTTAGCTTTCCCCTAAGGGCGGGTTGGTTCTACCTGCCTTCGGATAGAGGCTCTGCCAGCGTCAGCTGCAAACAAGGTCCTTATACCCAAGGTGTATTCTATACACCTTGCCATATATTCAGGTCATGACTTGCACTTGTCCAATCTAATTCGCCATCTTGGGTCTAATTTTTGGCGGGGTACAAATTCTGCATGCAAATGAATGGGTGACATGGGCACATATATTTCACATATGCTGCCGATTTTTTGGCGGAACAGTATCCATATATTCCTTCCAATAGTGTCATTTGTACAGAACAACAATTATTATTTGCATATATCCATTTTGGCTTCATATTTTGGAGTGAAAATAGCTGAAAAATGGTAAATTACCCTAAATACTAAGGACAGTGTCCCCTTCTTGCCCGGTAAGTTTTTGAGTAAAATAAATGCGTTAAGTTTTTATTTCGCCAACAACTGACGCTTAATTAAAAATAAGCACCATATTAGTGATTAATTGGCATGCAGAAATAATTACTGTACGCCAAAATACACTGAGGAAGGTTATCCTAAAATACGAGGTGAGACATGGTTCTTGTATCGTTGTGAAAAATATTTTATCTTTAATGAACACCAAAAGATACCTCGCAGAGCTTACCTAGTCCTTTTATAATTTAAAGATCAAATTCAATTTCATGTTTAAAAGAGAATTTCTTACATTGATCAACGCTAAACACTTTTGGTTACTCAATGATGGGTAACAGTGCTGCGGAACGATGAGCCCGATTCAAAATGAAGAAATCAGAGAGCATTATGGGATCGTGTCATGACCTGGGTGTAAGGACCTTGGCTGCTACTTATTGTTACTATAGGGATATTAACAATGGGTGCCGTGATTGCATACTGTGGCCGAAGTTTGGCGACAATGGGTGCGTTCAGCCAAGCAAGCGCTAAGCTAAGCTAAGCGAGCAGCGCTGTTGTATTCATCCTAGGGTCGGGTGAACCCGCTCCTGTTGCCACGAACTCCGCTGTTGCCACGGGAACATCATAACACCGCGCATATTTGAAAACAGTTTCACGTGGATCAATTCATGCTTATAAAATGGAAATTGTAGCTAATATTTTCTTAAACGAGTTGGATGATAATGATAATGACAACATTTTGCGTTCCATACTACCGGCAATACGCCAAATTGACGAAGTCGTGGAAGCTGTTAATATTCTGGGCAAGGAAGAGGAACCAGTCAGAAATGCTAATTATTACGAAAACGTAATTCCAAGATATTTCGTTGTTAACGAACTTTCTTTGAACGAAATGTGGAACGCTCTATTGGAATAAATTCGAGCGGATAACGTGTGCGTATTCGTGGGACATTGAGAGCCGTACGATCGAGGTCTGCGAGCGATATATCTTCGCCGACCGCCTCGCGCGTCCCTTTGCGAGCAGTAGGAGTCGGCGTGGGTCGCTTTTCCCTCCCGTCCCGCCTTTGCTCTCTCGTTTTGAATGACTTCGGGCGAGTCGAGTGAGCGGCAGAGAGGACACTGGGAGCGGGAAATTAATGCCCGTCCCGATCTTTCCGCTGCGTGTCCCAGGGGATGATATTCCCTTCACTTCCCTTCACTCCTCCGTCTCTTCGGAGATTGCGTGATTTCCGATAGCGTGCCCTCGTCCGTCCCCACGAGAGAGATGACACGCGTGATTTACAGAAGAGTGTCGTTGCCAAGGAAATGGCCTGCCCCTCCCCCCCGCCCCCTATCCGTCCGTCCATCCCACGCGTGGATCCAAACGGCGGGGATCGTGCGCAAATCCTTCGGGAGAGCGTCGCTCCAAACTCCTTCCGGACGCACGCGCGTGCTGGTCGTCGAACGCGTTTGAGCGTGATCGCGACGAACTGCTTCACGTTCACTTCGAACTGCACGCAGAGCATCTCGTTCCAGGTACCAATGTACATCAAATCGCGAACTTTGGGGTCAGCTACCCGATTTAACTACATACATACATACCAAACACGCCGTTTCCTTCCGGGGTAGGCAGAGTCACTAAGTTTCACTCATAAATTCATATTTGTGCACCTAACTCTGCTTCAGTAATTTCCTCCATACTGACCTAACCTTGCAAATCTCTTTTTCTTGATATTACATTTTTATTTACTATTCCAATGCTGCGTGAGTTTATTTCCCTTTTCAACGATCCATTCTGAGAGGACAGGAAATAAAAGTGGGGAGCATCAGTAAACCAGTCTTCAAATCTTCGATGGCTGCTGAGGACTCATCTACATCTGCGTATTACCATGCAACCCACTTCAAGGGTATTCGGCAGGGGTGAGTTATCACCAACATGTGCTATGATGAGGTCAGTTTTCATCTGGGTCTTCCCGCGTTGATTCATATTAACGGACAACAGTTTCGCTAACGTTACACCTAGCCGTGTCAGGTCCTGAATGAGCTGCAGAGATTCTTGTTCCTTTATGTATACCTAACGCTTGAGCTAGTCAGGAGCACGTTGATTGGCCGGCTGGACATTTGAATTCGATTGTTGGAAAAGACATTTGAACGTGGAGGAGAGAGGATAACCATCTTCCCTGTTGAAATTTGCTTTATTTTTGGCTATTTCAATCGCCTCTCGTATTAGCCGAGGGAAATATTTATTTTCCCTGGCGATGATCTTACAATTTTCAAAGTCTATGACGTGGTCGGGTTCTAACCAGGCGTGCTCTACTACCGCGGAATGGCGAAATTTTTTCTTTTCGGTCGCCCTTTGAATAGCTCAAGCGTTAGGTATACATATATAAAGGAACGAGAATCTCTGCAGCTCACTCAGGACCTGATAACGCTAGCTGTAACGTTAGCGAAACTGGGGTCCGTTATTATGAATCAACGCGGGAAAAACCCGAATAAACTGACCTCAACAAATCACTGCGGAAGCCTTCGTACCAATTTCATGTGCTTTTATGTACTAGTGAACTTTCGCCAACATGTACAACACTATAGGTGTGCTACCAATGCTACAAAATTGTTGAATTAATTTGTAATTTAACCATGTAAACGACATAAAAGAGTCATGCAGGGATCACGCGAAACATGATGCCAATGCTACGTGGCAGATTAAGAAACAAGAAGTAGGTAGCAAATCAACTACATCACCTGTCGACTAACCTACTTCAAAGTCTCATTGGAAACCATATTGGATTCTTATTGATCGCGGGAAAAAAGACATTTGAAGCCTATCTGTTCTGCAGTCTTATTTTTCTCAATTTATTCGCATGATCTGATCTACAGTAGTGTGTTTCAGCTTGTAAGATATTAATAACTTCTTTGGAAAATAAATTAGTTTTGAATTTGAATAAAAGATTAAGGATTAATTTTTAATCGACAACCTTAGTAATTTATTATGAACGAAACGCCAATATCTCGAGTAAATGCTCTGATATTTATTAATTACTAGCGGAAGGTTCCCGTCGAAACTCAACGGGTGTGAAAAACACTGAGTTTTTTCTATACGAAAGCTACAAAACCTGAAGAATGTTGAGCGGCCTTCTCCGAGTCGTCTTCTGAGTGAATGAACTTAATCGCTTCCCTGGTGTACAATACATATATTTGCATTCAATGACTTATTTCATTTGCGATATTAATTTTTGACATGGGCGTTGAGTATCTTCAAACAGGATTGGAGAGTAGGGGGTACAATCCAGCGGTTGAAAATGTCTAACAGATCATTAGCAGCAGCAGCAGCAGCCATGTTTATTTGACCAATTAATCCTCCGTTACCTGGACTGCGTCTTAGGATATGATATTATTACGCTAATAAACTACAATGGTTGTTACAGACTTTGAGGATGTTGTCACAAAATGATTATAAAAATAATGATATGGGCAACCCCTGCCGTCGAAGAGCATCGATAGGTAAACGAGGAAGGTGATGACCATCCATTGAAGTCTTCATCCAGAAACTTCCGTCGAAAGATTGTATTTCCCTTGCGGAGTAGGTGGAAGCAGTCTATTGAGCCTGGAGTGTGGAGTGTCTTCGATATAGAGTCCACTTGTCACAGGAAGACAAGAGTTCAGCTGCATGGACTCCTTGTTGAGCACATTGATAGAACACGAAAGTGCGGTAGTAGGAGCATTGCACCTCCTGGCGGCAAAGAGGGGAGAGAAGGAAATCGGGTCGGACAAAGGCCATGTTCCAAGCTAAGAACAGCCTTTACAGTATATTATACCCAAATACATAGCATATATCATATAATACGGGAAAATTTAAGTTTGGGATGTGCTGAAAAATTGATGGCAGCTATTGCTCATACTTGTACGCGGTTTCCGCCGAAGAAAAAACAAAAATATGTCGGTAAGCGCCATCGATGAAGATACGAAGGCCTACCTAAATTAATAATAAATAATGTCGCATAGACTTGACAACCCTTTAAAAAAAGTAAGTAGGGTTGAACCGCTTCTAAAATAATAGGATAAGGCCTATAAAATGACGAATTGTTCCTGACTAATGAAACACGTGGTACAGTTATTGCACTGACCCGTTCTCACGTGACTCACAGTAATAAGTTTTCAATGCAACATTAGTGCCTTATGAGAGCATTACTTTTACTCACAAATGCTGAAAAATCAATCCAAATTTAGTTGATTTTAGTGTATTTTAAACTTACCTGAAACGTTTTGTGCGGCTTCGCGAGGACGCAATGATAGATTATTGAGACTGATTCGGCCGGTTAGAAAGCCTCTCCTCGTACTAGCCTCTACCTACCGTTTTTAATACACGAAATTAGTCCATATGTAGCAAACTTGACATCACATCCTGAATGTAGGGCAAATTTAGTGCGGCTGGAGCGTCTCTATGTGGATTGTAATATGGCCTCAGGCTTGTTATGTGGCTGATGCAATAACCGTACTCACATCTTTTTAATCGAAGGCAGACCTCCTCAAGCTCGAAATAGAGATTCTGAGCAATGCTAAAAATAAAACATTCTTCACACACACACACACTTATATATTCGAGTTAAATTGTTTTAAACCTTTTATGTTTTTTAAACCAAAAACCAATCATAAATAGCGTAGCAATATATTTCATCCCAATTCAATTACATCCGACCTGCCTCTCTACATCACCGCGGAACTCGTAAATATATTTTGAAAATGAGCACATATCTTGTGTTCTGGTAGGATAGAGCAATAAAGCGATCACAAAACAATTTGTCGCGCGCCGAGTTTCGGTTGGGGTCGTCGAGCGGGGAGGGCGGTGTGGAGGGAGTAACGCCGGTTGCCACTGGAGACATGTTTATGCATAAAGAAGAGGCGAGAGAGGTGGACGGCAGGAACGGACGGCCATGGGAGGGAGATAAGATATGGGCCGATCGCCCCGGACTGGAATTTCCAAATGTTTACGGTGAGAATTTAAAGGGGCAGGAAAGAGGAGAGAACCTTCCTCTTGCGTCGCTTCACGGTCAAGAAAACGCTGTTGACCCAGGCAGGCAGGCAGGCAGGCAGAGGAAGGCTCCTTTGGGACCGACACGCACGAAAACGGGTTCCGTTTCTCTCTTTCCCCGCGCGGAGGGCCCTCTCCTTAATTTATTCCCGTGAAATTGATTGGACGGGGGGCGTTGGGAGGGGCACATACAGTGTTCCTCTGCTGCGGGGTGGCGTTTGAACCGTTTGAGATAATTCCGATCACGTAACTAAGGGATCACGTGGTACAACAAGTAACGGTCCGCGATTTTGTTGAGTTTTGACCACTCCGATGGATGTCTTAAGGTATTTTGAGCGAGATTCTTCGCTAATCATATTAGCGACCATATTTGGATAAAATATTTTTATTTCAATATGTGTAAGAGGTATTAATACTATTTTTATAATGTTATATTTAACGTTTAAACATATGAAACGAATATTACTGTCTTTAAAGTTTTAAGTGCGAATATAATATTTTTATATTTTAGTTTAGCATGTTTCGACGGCTAAAGTAACTTGTTCATACTGTCAGCCACTTGGAGACAAGATAAACAGTATTATCAGGATCACCTCGAAGCCGATCGAAGTCAATAACATCGCAATGCATATGAGAAGAGAAGGGATGACTTTCAAGTAGAAGTCCAGGATGTTAAAACTCAGGAATATTCGGAGTGCGTTCGGGTATATCGGGACCGTCTCGGATATTTTATTTCGGCACCAGTTTCAGTCGATCTCCACGTTTACCACAGCCATGCGATCAGGCTCGAGACTTTTCGATTGTATCTCCACGTCAGTCGTTTTGAGGATGAACCAAATCCAGCGCTTATGAAAAATACGATGGTCCTCAAGCTCTGTGACCACTCTGCGGGTGCCTTCACTATACCGCCAAGACATTAAGTAAATCAATCTCAAGGAATCATATTTCAATTAGTAACAATGTTTGAAGTGAGTTATGACACTTTCCTCTGAATTTCATCCAAATTTCGTGAATAGTTTATTTTCTTTCAACCTTTCTTGGAAATACTTGCTACCAAAATAAAATGCAGATTGACGAGCGATGTGGTGGAACTGTTCCATAATGATGGGAGCAAATAATTTACAGTTTTCCAGGGATAACATTTTAATAAACTAGTTTCGACGTTGCTACGTCATCTCCAAGTGACAAGACAGGTCGGATGTAATAGAATTGGGATGAAATGTATTGCTACGCTGCTTATGATGGGTTTATAGTTTTAAAAACATAAGTGGCTTAAAGCAATTTGACTCGAATATATATGCCATATCTGTGTGTGAGAAGAATGTTTCATTTTTAGCATTGCTGAGAATCTCTATGCCAAGCTTGAGGAGGTCTGCCTTCGATAAAAATAAAAACCTTTCAAAATATTGATTCAAATATTTACAAGGAAACTGAAGGTGGGCGAGGAGAGAGGGACAAATCAGGGCCAGTTTGTTAGGGATAAAGGGCGGGTGAGATCGTTGAGGCCCTGAGAAACTCCAAATGAGGAGTGCGGGCGTGTTTTGGGGAGATGAGGGATTACAAAAAAAACACGCCCAAATAAGTCTAAACGGTTTAGGTCGGAACTTGTGACGAGTTATTCACCGCTGCCGGATTCCATGGCGTTGTCCCGTACATCTGCGGCATGCATACTGGAGGAAGAGGGGAAGAATGAAGAATGGCGTACCGTGGTGTCTACCCAGGCCTCAATAGGCTGGTGTGGTATCAATGTCGAAACTAGCCAATCAAACTTTTAATCAGAAATAAAACTGTAAATGTTTTGCCTCCACCATGTCGGCTACCGTTTTCTGCTTTCTCTCTTTTTCCGACGATTAGTTTTGAGTAGTACGTATCATACCAACCACGTGAGAGTATTTGTATGAATACATACGTATGTCATGCTTACTTGGAGCTTCTCATTTATAAATCAGCTGATAAACTGCCACGCGGTGCGTTTGCAGGGTGGCTACTGATAACCAATTTTTAAGTTCCCTGATATTTCCCTGACTTTTTCCTGATGGATTTACCAATTTCCCTGACCAATCGCCAAAAGGTCACCTTTGAAATATTTTTTCTACTGAATTAAATCTTCTTCAACAGCTTTAAATTTTTTTAAATTTTCTAATCATCGTCTCGTATTTTTAGAACTGCAAGCATGTGTTAACTATAAGTTAGTGTGCTCCAGCTTCCTCTCGACCTGAGTTTCGGAAGTTAAAATAAAACGCGAGGTAAAATTTTCCGAACAACATAGCCTCGGATTCCTTGTGTTGAGCGTAATACATTGTGATTATGAATTTTAACACTACTAGGCAATTATCTCAATAAGGATGTACAAAAGAGATAGGTACATTGTACGTATGATTCGCCACTATATTAATAATATTCACAACTAATAATACATACAACTAAATATTTAACGATTGATGGGGTTAATTCCTTGAACGTCAGCGACAGACTTTAGTTATAGTTGGTGAAATAAAGGGCGGGAAAGGGTGGCCCATAAACGTAATGGTAGAAAAATGAGGATTCCTATCCCGGTTTCTCCTTGACTGTTACGAGAATTCCCTGACTTTTCCAGAAATTCAAAATTCCCTGACAATTCCAGGTTTTCCCGGTTTTCCCCGACGATCGCCACCCTGGCATATAGTTGACGAGAGACGTGGGGGAGAGGGAGTGAGAGAGGGAGAGGCGACGGGTAGCGCCGGGAAGAAAGGAATATTCCGTCCTTTCCATCCGCGTCGCAAATAAACTTCCATTACGAAGTGAGTGAGAGAGAGGAGAGAGACGAGAAAAAGAGATTTGCAAAAGTTTTTTTTAGCGTGTCTCGAGTCACATTCTTGGGATCGAACCGTCAAGAACAGCGGACCTCACCCTTTTTCTACAACGGAGCACTTTTTGAGGCAAAAGTTTCTCGTGGACGCTCTCGAAATACTAGTTTTAGTGATTAGTTCTCTCTATTCCCTACGAGGCATGTTACACTCTATACGGCAACGGGATAATCTTGAAGTTTTGGCTGATTTAGCAAACTCTCAGCGAATTCATTTCTTTAGTCATACATATATACTCAGAGAAAAAAATAGCAATTTCTCTCAAACCGAGTACTTTAGGTAAAAATTGATCATCTGTCTTTTTTTTTTACATATTCTCAATTTTATTCTAGCTATATAATTGCGCCGCGTTTTTACTACAAAAGTGAAACTGATGATAACAAGGGTATAGGTATAACGTGCTGTAGCTTTCGAATTTATTATGTTTAACTACCAAAACTTGATAACATTTTTCGATTACATTTACTTTTTATTCATCTTGTTTAAGTACTCAAACATGATTACAAACTTAATTATTCGCTGTTACTTAGTGAAATTTGCATTGGAGGAGAAACATCTTGAGCACTAATGCACACCGAAATAAAGGACCATGTATCATTTATGGAACCAGTAACTCAAATTTAAGAGTTTTCGTGAACTGTAATAGCATTTTGCTCTCGTTTTTAATATTTTTCAATGCACTATCTTACATTTATCCCCCTCACTTTCACATTACAAGCTACTTTTAACTAGTATATACATAAACACAGTCCTTTAAGCATACTTATAGAAAAAAAAGAGTACAAAAGCTGTATGTAAACGGCAGATAATTTTTTTTGATACTTGTCATATTCATAACTGCCGCGGACCTAGCCTCTCATAATCACTCACAAAGCCTGAAGGTCTCTGTGGAGCACAGTTTAAGGAAAACCTATCTAGGAAGCAAGCAAGTAGCAGTTAATCGAAGCGCCTCTAAAGGCGGGGGGGGAGTGGCTCATTCTTTGCAGGTGGCGCCGTCGGTGACGAGGGAAAGGAGGAAGTTTGTTGTAAAGGGGCCAGTCCACAGATTTGTTAAGAGAGGCCGCTCCCCTCTACACGAATTCCCAAGCCTTTGCCCCTCTCCGCCCCTTTCTCCCGCTCCGAACAGCCCTCCCTTGCCCCCCCCCCCACTTTAAACCCTCCGCATTGGAGAGCATCACGTGATAGAGGTGGCGGCAACCGTCAGACCCAAGAGCTTCCCCAATTTGCGGCTTTCGAATATATTTATCGTATATTTTTTTATTCTTTTTAAGATTTACGCCGCAAAAATTCCCTCCGGGGGAAGGTAGCAGGCAGCCCATGACCTTTGAGTCCCGGGGCTGCCGAAACCGCCGTAATTAATGTGCGTCGTGAGGTCTGCGAAGTTTTTATGGTCGAGCGATCCGTGCGAATTAATGCGAATTGATTGTGGTCAGTGGGTATGTCCAGCCCCGCTAATCTAAAGACTAACGTTTATATTCCGATTTTAAACCGATAATGTATCCTTTAAAAAGAGCATAGCTGTGATGTCACTCAGGCTTTGCGCTAACTCTAATAATTTTTTCATAATATGCAGTTAATACTTTTTATGAAGTTTAATCTCCTCTTGAAATCATATCCTATATACTTAAGCAAACGAGCTGTACAAAATTGGGGATTTTGTTTCATGTTGGACTTTTTTTCTATCATAGGATTGGATGTCTTAAAAAAAAACTTGACTAAAAAGAACCTCGACTGGGCGAAAAAACAACACTTATTTTCATATTATTACGAGATAGCTTAAGTTCCCATCTAAGTCATTTATCTGAACACATTTCCCTTATCTACGTCACCAATAACGTTTAGCAGTTTACAAAAGGAGATCATTAATGTGTATAGTGCACCTTCCCACAAAAGGTGCAGCGGCTGATTATATTGGCTGATCCATAAAAAATAAATAAGCAATAAATACAAGAAAAAATAAAAAATAACAAGTAATGAATATAAAAAAGACAATCATAGAATAAGAAGAAGCATGAAATAAAAACCAGAACGTTGGATAGAACAAAATTAACTAGACATATCTACATACCTTAAATTTCGATATATTTCCCCCGTCAACGATATATCCTTCTATAATGCACATTTATTTAGGCTTAGCGTTAGTGTGTGTTACCGTTATTATTCGCGAAATAATTAATAAATAGAATGGTTATAAAACATATTGGCGACGCCTGGTGGCAATACACATGACACGTTTTCGTGTTCGATAACCATAGCGGCTGTGTCCTTCGGTTTTTCATTTTTAAAATTAACAGTAGAACAATATTAAGTATAATAATTCATCCAACCAAGCTATTTTAAATATTAATCATATTCCCCGGTGATAGAGGATTAACTAAGTAGCGCAAAAACGTCCATACGAAGATGAAACCAGAAAAATGCTTGCATTTGGATGCTTAATCTGTAATCAGCAATGACTGGATAAAAGTACTACTTTCATCATTATTTTTATTTGTTTATTTTTTAGTCAAAAATAACTGTTTCTCCAACTACATCATTTACTGCGGTGTAAAATTAGACAGCAAAACCTCATTTCTTGCATTTCTTGAGGTTCCGAGGAAGAGTGGTAAACCTATTTAACCACTAAATATACTAGAAATATTTCAAAGGTTTTCAAGGATTATTAGTGAACAAAATCCGAAGAATTTTGAGAGGAAACTAGAATAAATCAGCAGGGTAATGAACTCCTAAGTGCCAACTAGTTTGGTTTAGGAGAGGGACGGAAAAACGTGCGCTAAAGGAGTGATGGAGAATTTTGAGAGATACATGGTGTGGATCGTCATCATGCCTCTCCTGATTCTCAAAATGTACATTATTCATTAATGGTCAATAGCACAGAAAAGTATACAACTCTCGTATATTGTTGCTGAAATTTACTGACGGAGATTTAAGTCAATGACTGCCTTATTTTTAATAGTTTATTCTACCTCATATCCTCTGCATAACCTTATTTCGTCTAATATTCTGATCTTCTTCCTTTCACTTCCACGATTACCCAGCATTCTCCCCTTCATCATCCTTTTCAATAAAACCATCAAGTTTTCAACCCGAAAATGTTTATACTCCACATGAGAGTTTTTTGTTATCTTTTCATATCGTCTCTCTTCAGACAACACCTTATTAATACCCCTCTCTTTAAAAAATGCCTCCTATGTAATTTAACACCTGATGTCTAAATGTCGAAGGCAGTAAACTCACTCATCAACCGACGCTTGATCATCCGCAGATCTCGCTGACTGTATTTTATCTCGTACTAACTCCATTCCCTCCTCCACTTATACTTCCATCCGCATTTTACCTGAATAAGCATTAAAAGGTAATGGCTTTAGCGGACATCCTCATCTTTCTCACGATCCTGTCACGGTTCATCCAGATTTCACATCAACCGCCCTACCATGTGCTGTCTGGTTCTTAAAGTGATCATGAATGAGACGCATATCACTCCCAAATAACCCAATTTCTTCAATATTTACATTGATTTTTGTCCTGTTCACTCCATAAAAATCCTTGACTAAATATACAAAGCAACAAAAAAACATCCTGCCCATTTTTCCAGTTTATTTCTACTAACATCTTCATCACTCCGAAAGCGTCTGCGTTTCCAACCATTTCCAGAATTCAAACTGGTTGTCACATTTTATCCGTCACAAAATCTGTGTAGAACCCGTTCCAAAATAAAAAACTTTCACAATGACATCTTACAATATAATTTAAAATTGATGATCATAAATAAAAAATTTCATTTAGCAGAAATAGTTTTTACTTTTGTGGTAGGTATCCTTCAGGAATAGATATTCTGTTGATTACTCTGTAATATAATAACATATTTAGAATTGTGTAACGTTTGTTAAACATCATAAACATTTGCGGTGCTATTATAAATCTGAATTAAAGTAGCGCCCCTAAACTCACATTGCTTACTCAGAACATTGCTTTCAGTTTAATTTTGGCCCAAAGACGAGTGCATAAGGAATTTGAAATAAAATATACATTTTATAAAGAACTGTAAGGTAAATTGTTTATATTGTATCGCTGAATGAATGTGTGCACCGTTTTCACGAAGGACGCTTAAAGGATCGCAATGATGCAATCTTTTCTCAGTTGGCAGTCCGACAAAGATTCGTTAGAGGTAGCCGCTCGCCTCCTCAAATTACAGGCATCTCCATGGGTTTATACGATTTGTCTTTTGAATTCGCCACCCTCTATCACCATATCGTTGTTAAATCAGCCGAACAACCTTTTGTGATGCAATATTAATCTTGCTAGAGCTACGACCATTTTGGCAATCAATTGTTGTCATGTTGCCATAGAACGACAGCCGCAAGCTAACAATGAGTGAAATCTTTCTTCCGTAGATCATTTCGCTTTGGTTTCCACTGGCAAATGAGTCACTTAATTTTCAAGATCGCAATAGAACTAAGACATGGCTACTTGTGATACTGTAATATTGGTCATTTGTCCATTTGCATTTCCAAGTCGCTCGGTGACGAATGAATCTTTGTAATGGAATCAGAAGAGAGAGGCTGATTTATTTTTCCCTTGCATTCTGGTATTACCTTAATCAGCGTTAGAATGGCAGTTAATCAAATTGAGAATTTCCATTGAGTAAAAGTAAAGAAATTATTGGCCGAAATCACTGTTTGAAAGTTTCAGCAACAATTCATGATAGTCACAGACGTTTGTTGAGTAAAGTTCTTTTTAGCATTTTCGAGTGACATGATGACGAGCCATTCGTTTGGCGATTTGGCGTTTCTAGCGGGTGTCACAAAATTTTCATCCTATACATAAAGCAGTATATATTATTTATTACATTAATAAAATATCTATGTTAGGTTTTATTATATGCTGTAAATTATTTCATTGCATTAATTCCAATCATATGCATGCTCGTCTAGAAAAAAATAAATATAAATTTTTTTGCTTTGTTTTTCATAATTTATTCTGCTAACTGAGCCATAGCAACTGTGGCATTTAACAGGAAGGGTATTAAATTAAATCGTTGTTAAGTCATGTTTAGTATTTTTTATTTATTTAATGAATGGTTCATAGTTGCACAATCTCATGACGAGATCTTCAAGATCTTATAATGCATACTGATGTTTTATATTTTTATTTGAATTCCTCTTTTTTATACGGATTGGCTGCACATCCATCCATCCGCAGAAGAGTGAGCGTAAATATTTCTTAGAACGAATAACTCTCCCTGATCCCCGAAGACAATAACAGGCCACGCCATCTGGATGTCCCACAGAGGAGCTGAAATCGAAAGTGTTGGGCCACAATAAAATTATTTTTTCCAGTATGGAAGTGTAGATTTGTCATGGTGACTCTCCTTTTATTGCTGCATGTAATGTGTGACTTGATTTTTCATAATTACAGCACATTAATAATTAGAAACGGTTTTTAATGTACAAAATGTAAAGTTGTACAAAACTGTACAAAATGTTCAACAAACGCAGAAATTATTTTTTGCTGAAAATCTTCTAGATGAATAGGTGGTAGCATATTTTATTAAAATGGATTTACAGAATGAGAGATGATGATGTTATGCAGGACAGACTGTAATATTTGACGTGTTACAATTTTCAATGGTTTACGGGCATATTTGACCTATTAATGGGACAAAATGAGGGACCATGTTTTCCAGCGTTTCCTCTTTTGGGCAGAAAAATTGTTGGGTGGAAAAACCAATAGTAACTCATATCACAAGGTACACTGACGCCTCAGGAGTATAAATCTGTTTAAAAAATCTGCAACCGTCCACGATGCAGCAGATAATATCGATGATTTTTCGATCGCGCAACTTTTAAGTTAAGCCTCCTTAATGAGGGCTCGGGGAGACTCTCTCGGGAGCGTGGTGCGGATGAGATTGATAATAGCAGCACTCGCATACGGTCCCTATTCCTACAAAATAATTGCAAACTTACTCCAGAATTATTCCTGCGTCAGATGAAGTTTTTCCTCATCATCAATTTTTTTAAATGGCGCCGTCGACCGTAATATCCGATCTTTAGTTCACAGTAGGAAGTCGTTCCGTTTCGATCCGATCTCAATGGCGCCTTATGTCTTTATCTTGAGCCTGAAATCTCCGTAATCAGCAGGTATTGCCTCCTGCCTTCGCGCGGCCTTTTGAACGAGAGATGTCGAATGCGGAAGGCGGGCGAGGTGACGATCGACTGATCTTCGAAAGCAAGATTTTAGAGAAAGAGATCGAACAGCGACAGATCGACCGACAGAGTGGAGCAGCCGCGTACACTGAGGATAAATTCTGCTTATTTTTTGCGTTACCTTGGATTCGAAGAATTGAGTCACAGGCGAAGGGCCCATCATTTTCCCAGCCTCCCGTCTCTCATTATTTTCCCCCGTGTTTTAATGTTAACCTGCGAAGCATGCATTGCGCAATGGAAGCCGTCGGTATTTTTTTGCGTATTGCAGATGATTTGCATCGCCTCCTCAATGCCGATGGAGATTCTATCACTCGAAGAGACGTCTTTAATGAAATTTTAGTTAATATTACGAAGGAGTTAATTTAGCTCACAAGATGCTCAAATTGTAGTAGAAGATTGGTATATTGTGGTAGGAGATGAGTAGCGACCTGTAATGAGGAGGACTGTGTGTTATTTATATACTAGGCTTTTTCTTCGTCTGGTGATATACCTCGAGATATAATTGCAGGAGATCCGCTGTAGATACCTAAATACTTCAGTCAATGAGAAATAAAACCTTACTATAGTAGTTGATGAATTTTTACATATGAATAAAGTAATAAGGTACGTTTTGTATTAAACAATTAAATATAAGGAATAGTGTAATTTAATCAGACCTTATATTGAGGCCCTCTTGCGATTAATAAATACCAGAAATCTCCAGCTGTTTTCATGATTTTTGGACAGAACATGGACTCTAACGCCTTGAGGACCCATATTAGCGAAAGGTAAGTGCTCAATGCTTATGGATCTGATTGAAATCCATACGCTTCGATGTCGCTATTATTTATTGAAAAAGCTTTCAGCGGAATAATTTATCTTAAGTCAAGTACCTTGTGGCGTCAAAAATAGGAATCCTTCTTATGTGAGGAATTTGTCGCCATCCAATTAATTTAATCAAGCGTTTCTTCTAAGTTAACTCTCATTTTATCGAGGATAACCATGTATTTTATATTTTTGAAAAATATGTATTTCATATTTTTGATGTTTAGTCCTTTAGACAAAATTCCTTTTCCCTCACATATCGTGCGCATACCTCCTTCGAAAGGATTTCATTCACTTGGTCCATCGATTTCAGTCGCGCATCTAATATTCGATTGACGAGGATTTTCTTTCCATGTGAATATCAAACGAATGATGATGCAAGTGTGCGTAGGCACAGAAAGAGAAATGTAGAGAGAATTAATGAGATCAATGTCCGTGCTTTTTCCTTTGTGGCGATCGGGTTGGCTCTCCGGTTAGGGCACCCATCCCTTCGCTTGCAGAGCCCGGGCTCGAATCCCAACCCCCTGGCAGTAGATTTTTCCAGAGGATTTCGATCCGATATTCGTTCCAGTGCAGTTGGTGGGAGCCGGCAGTCAAGGCGTTGTCCAAATGCTGGCTGTCGATACGAGTGATTTTTGACGCTGGGTTTCCCTCCACTCTCCATCAATTCTGCGATGGATAAACCATAATGACCGCACTCACGCGCCTAACATCTCCATCTGAATCGTCAGTGACTTCAGTTATCGCGTGGCCACCCATCAGTTAACCGAACGATCATTTCATTGCAGCCATTAAAGCTTCCTTTTGCCTTTAATCCCCCGTCCTCCCGTCGTACATCGGTGATGAATCCTTCGGACGCTCGCTGCGTCATAATTTCTATAGTGTGTTCCACATTTATTTGGTAGTATGACCTTCATGGAGTACACTATTGCCAAACTTACACTCCATGTGTGGCTGCTGATGAAATAATTTCCGTCACTGTGTCCAATTTAGGTATGTTAATACCTTCATGAATATCCATGGTTTCCTTTTTTCGCTGCGTGTCGTTATCAAATCTCCAATACGAAGGAGTATATTTATAATATACTCCTTATTCCAATATAATACCAATAAGAAGGAGAAGGAATATAAGATTCCCTGCAGCTGCGGCCGAAAGTATGTGGGGCAAAAGAAGAGGGCGACTTCGGTTCGTTTAAGTGAGCATCAAAGGGCTCTCAAAAACAAGCACTGCACGCAGTCGGCCGTCGCAGAGGATGCCTTCTCCAACCAGGGACATCGCATAACGATAGGTGGCGCACGAGTCTTGGCCAAAGAATAGTTTTACTTCCCTCGACTCATCCGGGAGGCTATTGAAATAGAGAAAGTGAAAGATAATTTCAGTAGAGACGACGTCCACAGACTCCACGACACTTGGAAAAGACTTCTGAGTATTAACGCGCCAAAATCGGGGTCCTCGACGCTGATTGGTCGCGACACCGGAAGGCCACCCTGAGGACGGTATATATAGATGCCCAATTCCACCAGCCGACATTCAGAACCTGATCAGAACATGTGGCCAGCATTGGCCACGAAACGTCATCGTCTTGATAACGACACGCAGCGAAACCCGGAAACCATGGATATTCCTTCACTACAGCGCTGCGAAAGCCTCGAGCAGAAATGTTAATACCTTACCTTGCCTCCTTGGCCATTGAAATCTCAGCAAGTTTTATGCCTCTCCATTCTGTTCTATCTACTGCTCTTTCAAGTGTAGCCCCAAGTCTATCTATGTCCTTTTCAACTTGGTCCTTCCACCTCATTCTTGGTCTATCAGGTGTTCTTCTGCCTCCAGGGTTTCTCAGGTATAAAGTCTTGATTATTGTAGTTTCCTCTATTCTCCACACATGTCATACCCATCATTATCTTCGACTCTTAGCCATTGCCACTATATCTGGGTATGTATAGGTGTCTTTTAACCCTCTGTTCTTCCTAATTCTCCATCCATCATGGCCTTGAACTGGGCCAAAGATCTTCCTCAACACTTTATTTTCAGAAACAATTAGCTTTTTCTCAGAGTATTTGGTCAATGGCCATGTTTCCGATCCATTTAGCAGTACTGGGATGATCATTGAATGATAAATATTTATCTTGGTTTTTCTAGAGAGCCATTTTGATTTCTGCATTTTTTCCAAGGACAAGTAAGTCCTTGAAGCTGCGGCTAACCTACTGTTTATTTTATTTTCCTATCTATTATCATTTGTAATAACTACATGCATACCCGTCCGGGACATGCATTTGTACAGGTCTACATCTACATCTACATGATACTCCGCGAGCCGTCGTTTGGGCGTGTGGCATGGTGTGTTAGGTCAGCAGCCCTTTAAAGGTGTACGTTTTTTGGAGATGAAATGGTGACATGTATTATAGGAGTGTATTTAGTGGAGCTCAATTATTATTGTGGTCGCTTATTGTTCGCGGTATGTTAATACAGGCTATATTTTTTCATTCTGGAGGACTCCTTGATAACCAGTTAGTACACGGCAATAATTTGAGGCAAATTTTCCCACTGCCATTGGCAATATTGCACCTCCGACCTTATGGAGATTTACTCAGAAAACGAGCATCCATAAGAGCCCATACTATCAACTTAAATACAAAACTGACTTTGGGGTTGGATGGCGGCGATGTTTGCGTCGTCTCACAGCAGTCGTCCACAAGATACAATCTTTAGAGACGCATTTTGAGAAAGACCGTCCATTGATTATGTGACGATGATTCCTGCATTTTTACTCACCTCTTTCCTTCCCCTCCCCCGGGAGAAGTTCCTCCCACCCTCCCCAACCTTCTCGGTAGATCCCCGCCCCACTTCCGCATCTCAATCCTCCAGACCGCGGTTCAACGATCAAAGGCCAATGGAAGTAAATCTAATGGTAGGTCCTTAGAATATAAAGGTTGCATCAAAACATGTAAACAATACGATTTCTCAATCCGCACCACTGTTGGCTAGACTTTGGCATGACTTCACCGACATCACGTATTTTTACTCAGCCAGTCTTTTTAAGAATTTATGAAATTATCATTTTAATAAGTGTTGAAATTATTAAAAGAATAGTATTACACTTAAAAAATAATCACCGAACTGATTAAGATAACGGCATTATTTTTAATCCATAATTAAATATTCCTATGCGCGGGTTTGTCTGTGAAGACGCCAATGACGTCACAGCAGAAGCGCTGGCGCTAGGTACCATTTTGGTAATTACATATGATGTAGATGGAGAGGGCATTACGTCATCTGACTGAAGTCTGGCATCCAAAATAACAACCATATAGTTTAACCCCGCTCTTTCCTTACTTTACTTTGAATAACACGACGGATTAGACGAATTAGCGGATGAAAAGCAAAAATATCAACCATATGTTTGAAATTTAAGGGAAGTAACTCTTGGAACTTATATTGGCTGCTTACTGCTATAGATTCTACTCGATTTTACAAAAGTTTTCATCGGGAATACGGATGATTATTAATTTAATTAATAAACAAAATATCTTAGGAGAAAGCATATTAGAGAAGTAAGTGCATGCTGATTTATAGTAAGTTATCGATGGAAAGAAGAAGATTGAAGACGTACGAGTGGAGTGTGGCTTTGTATGGCAACGAAACATGGACAATAGCGAAGCCAGAAGAGAAGAAGTTGATGGCTTTGGAGGCTTGGGTGCTGGAGAAGAATGCTTAGGATCAGCTGGGTAGAGCATGTAACAAATGGAGAAGCATTCAGAAGAGCAGGAGAATGCAGAAGCTTTATGAGGAGGCTAAAAACAAGAAGAGCAAATATGATAGGTCACACTCTCAGACATAATGGCCAGCTAGCAAGAGTCATCGAAGGAATGGTGGAAGGGAGAAGCACTAGAGGAAGACCACCACGTGCATGCATCACACAGATAATGACAGACACTAACACAGCTTCATACTACGAACTAAAGAGAATAGCGGAGAATAGGGAAGAACGGCAAGTTGCTGCAAACCAGCCCCAGGGCTGCCAACTGAAGAAGAAGATCGATGGAAAACAGAAAAATTGCCAAATTTGTGCATTAGCCCACAAGCGCTAGAGGAAAGAGGGTTGACGAAGATGGCGGACTGGCTTTAGCTTCTGGGATTGGCCGGCATGGCAAGCGCCCTCTCCATATTTACCTCAATGGGTAATTCGTAAACACTTCCGATTGATGCAACCTGTACATTCTACGGAGCTTGAATCTAATGTTCACTGTGAAGGGGGCCACTGCATTGGCTACGCGGTCAGTCGAATCAAACAATCCACCCCCTAAGAATCACCCTCTCTGCATGTTCCGGTCAAATCCCAAAAGGAGGACACCACCACCACCAACCCCTAAGCGGCTCTCGTCTCTTCCGCTCGCTGCCACCTTCTTGGAAATCCGGCCAGCGTTCTCGCTACCCTCCCTCCCCCACCCCCGAACACAATCATCCCCCTCCCCGCCCCCAATCAGGATCAAGGAGGCGTAGGAGGGGGTTAACTAGGCGTGTTTGTGGACCAGGGGAGGGGGGCGAGGAAGAGGAGAAGGGGGGCGCTGTTTGGATTCGGCCCCCGAGGCGCCATGTCCAGTTATTCGGTAGATTGGAGGGAGCGGTCTCGTTCGTGAGGCAGCCGGGGGCGGGCCGGGGTCCGGCTGGGTGGCCCCGCTCGCCATTGGGGGCCTCGATACTCACTCTGGTGGCGTGGGGGGGGGGAAGGGGTGAGAGGGGGCCCTTTCGGATGCCGCCGCCCCACGCCTTCGAACCCAACACCGGAGCTCAACCGGAGTCATCTCGCGCCATGTGAACAATAGCCAGTATGGACATGTGTGTGTGTGTGTGTGTGTGTATATATATATATATATATATATATATATATATATATATATATATATATATATATATATATATATATATACATATATATATACACACATATTTTTTTATATATATATATATATAAAAAATTTTATATATATATATATATATATATATATATACATATATATATATACACACATATTTTTTTTTTGAGTGCGTAAATATGAGGCTTTACTTCTAGGAACATGTGGACTCCCTGGATGCCCCATTTTCCGAATTACTATCCGTTGCAAAATTCCGTCACCCGAGTTTGAAGACTAATATCTCAAAGACGGCTCAATCGATTTTTAAATAAAGTAAATAACATCAAAGCTTGTTTATTTCTATTTATGTAGGCAATTCCTTGCGCGTCTTACGGGCAACCCTCTGACTGGGCAACAGCGCGCGCCTCTCCCTTTCTCTTCCGGGCATGCTTCTGGCAGTTCAGCGCACTCTTTTTTCAAAATGAATGTTGATTGATATTGATTAACCAACGAGCTCCTTTAAGATTTTATAAATGGATACATGATGATGAACTCAACAGCTTGAAAAAGGTTCAAATGGCGGTTTTCAGGAATGCGCGGAACGGAAAATAACGCAGTCTTTCAATTTCATCAGTAAATAAAATACCAATGCGCTAAATGATCTGAAACTTCTTATGGTTGTTAAGAAAGGTCTTTGCTACAGTATTTGAAAAGGAAGTTTTGATATCTTGATCTGCGTTGTTAATACGAAGCCGTAAATGCGATGCATCCGTGCGGTACCCGGATAAACGCGCAAAAATTCTGTTTTTAAGCAGACACCGAAATCAATACAAACGGTAAAAAGTTTTGTATGCCATCAATAAACGCAAAAATAAACATGCTTTGATTTTATGTACTTTATTTAAACATCGATTGAGCCGTCTTTGAGACATTAGTCTTTAAACTCGGGTGACGGAATTTTGCAACGGATAGTAGATTGATAGGGCCTGGATTGGAAATAAGTGAAGGGTTAGCGCACTATATTGGCAGTCTGGAATAGCTTAACGTCGCCGAAAGTAGACGAGGAGGGATTAGGAGCGACAGAGGTATTTACTGTAGTTTCCTCTAGACCGTAGCGTTAAAGAAACTAGGAATTATCAAGCATTAAATAGGAAGGTCCTCGGATGAGAAATTAAACGAGAGATGCTACGTCGCTCTTGTTGGGCAACTCCTCGAATACGCCGCGAGCATTTCGGACTCAGGACGGAATAATTTAATTAAAAAAATAAAATACAAAGGAAAGCGGCGCGCTTCATTAAAAAGCGCTATGAGAGAAAATAATATGTTTCTCAGCTTTTATATGGATTAGGTTGGGAGCCGATAGAAACGTGGAGGCTGGGTGCTGGCCTTAGTCTGTTAAAGATATTCAGATCAGGTGAGTTTCATGGCGACACACAGAATATCGTTTTGACAAAAAAAATACATTTCTACACCCCAAAAAAGCGATAAAATAAGAAGTATACATTGCCAAACGTAAAAAAAAACCGTACTTTCCACGCACAACAAGAGGC